>OY390707.1:30115463-31365463 GCA_959613345.1 Tolmerus cingulatus
TTTGTTAGAAGGGAAAAATGCGCGGTCGATTCGTAATCCCACACGGAATCAGCATAACCAATATCGGCAATGTTATAACATCTAAGAGTTAGGAAAATTGCAAAACATAAATTTTGTTGCTGTTAGCTTAACGCAATGCAGGGAAGGTTTTCAGCGGCAAGTTACTCAGCATAGGGGTGAAATTTGTTGTTTTTGTTTGAGCAAAACGTTCCAAAGAAATAAAACTCCATGAAGGTTTATACTTTCCAGGTATTAAAGGAGTTCCATAAAGATTGATATTTAGGTACGAACACATTTATTATGAACATGCAGAAGATTGTAAATTCAATGCGGCAAAACAACATTTAAAGTAGCGAATTCCCATAAAAGTCAGTATACTAAAGCAGTTTTCAAAGTTACTAATGACTTCAAAATAAATGGAGATTTGAATTCTGGTCTTGGGAAGAAGAAGGGTTAAATAAACATTAGAGCGACGACTTATCAATAAGACAAAATGTGGTCTAGGTTTAATCAATTACATTATGTTTTATAAACTAAAACTAAAAATTTAAAAGTAATTTTTGATTACTAGCTTTCTCCGCACAACCTCGTCTAATTGGATCTCGAAATACATAAATAGCAGTAAAGACATAATAGGGATAAAATGTAGGAAAAACGTTTGTATGAAATTCCGGCAATTGAAAAGTTGCAGACGTGTAATTTGGTATTTTTAATTGGTTTACTACATTTCAAGGTTTTAGGAAAGTCAACACTTAACCAATGTCAATTTTCATGGTTTTAACCTTAGAAATGATGGAAGTTTCATAGTAACTTTCATCCAATCTGCTATTTTACCCTTTTAGAGTATGATTTTCCACAAACACTGAAACATATTATGCATAAATTTTAACCAATAGGCTAAGACTCTGTATTATTGCCATGGGATTAACTGTAAAAATAACAGAATACCCATTTAACTATTTTCCCTAGGTTACCCGTTTAAGGAATAAATTTCCAAAAATGCTGTAATATACATATTTTTTCTAATTTTTAACTTAAGGCCCAAATACCAATTTTCATGGATTTACATATCTTCAAGTTTGAAAAAAACTTACACACTTCATTATGCTTAGAAGAAGAATTTGGTAAAATCTTTTTTAGTGGGTGCTTTATCTAATATTGTCCAAATTTATGCTTAACCCCAATGGCTTTGCTTCGGCGTTATTGAATCAGGACATGTTATTTTAGAAGACATGGTGATTACAGGATAAAAAAAAAATACGCCAAAATATCGGCGCAAAATCGAATAGATAAAATCTGGTATCAAAAAATCGTTTAGCAAAAACGAGGTATGTAATAACAAAAGGAAAGAACAAACATAAAAATTTTAGAGTAATTTCAAATATGCCTTTATTTAGTTACAGTTGCAAGACAATAGAACACATCGAAGACACTTAAGATATTGTTCTAAGATATATTATATTATATCAAAAGTTTTAAATTAAATCTATAATACTATTTATTTTAAGTGGATTTTGTAATTTTATATAATAAATCATCAAATTTTGATTTATTTTAACAGACGGAAGCGTCACGTAATTTACAATTCAAATAATTTAACACTTAGGTGTTACATCAGTTATTGGAGAAGAAGTACTTAATTTGTCCAATTGTTGTGGATAACTACTGAACCTAAAATAACTTTAATTTAGGTAAACCCTTTCTAATATTTACAGCAGAGAAAGTCCTTAAAATGTTTTATTTTCCCATTCCCATAGGTGGTAAACTGCTAAACATTTGCGAAAGCAAAGAAAACAACGTCTGGCGTACTAAATTATTAAGTCAGTAAGCTCCAGTTTGTGAATTAGGAAAAGGTCACCTGAATTGTCACCCCTGTTGCATTATAGAAATATGCAATTGTTAAATCATAGGTACTGTTTTTATAGGAAAAGAGTACCTTACGAAAAGGTATTAACCCAGACACGTGCATAAATACGATGGGAAGCCCGCCGTTTGCGTTTAATGTTCTCCAGCTTTCATGAAATCTCTCCTAAATGCAAATATTATTTTTTTGTTCCATTCGTGGAAGTCGCATCTGATGGGGCCACAGGTCCATAAATGCTGTACGACTTAATCAAACACTATACGAAATTTCAAGCTGCTTCCCCCAATTATCCTTCGACAGTTTCGCCCGAAAATCCTCCCCAAAAAGATGCTCTGACGTACTCTGCGATATGATAGACAGACGCCGAGCTGGGATACAGGCGCACAAGGCACCTTGTAAATCCTCAATGGCCATTGGAAGGCCTCTTCACGTGCGTAGGCTTTACCAAAAAAATCACAACAGACTTCCAATGTACCAGAAAGTCTGTTTCGCGGCGGTACTCAGCTGCAGTTCACCTTCCACTGGTAGTCTGTTGGGTCTACGTGGGAACCTCTATGTACCCCCCCGGCTCCAACGAAGCCCCATATCTGTGGCTATACATCACCCTCTGGGGAAACCCGGGAAAAACGTGGTAGATGCTAGAGATCGGCTACTGTGGAACTTGTATTTTAATAGAACCCGCTGCATTTAGTAACTCAGTTGTTCCGTGCAAGTCGTCGAGGTTGGAGCTTTCGCTCAGAGCTAGAGCATCTTTCAAGGAAGTGTATTTTCACTTAAGATAATTAAAAAAATATTTAAGAATTTTATCCACTTTGTGCAAATTATAAAAATCCCAACAGTACAATTTGTTTGAAGTGGCTTCACCCTTAAGGGCCTACAAGTGTCGTCTTTTTCGCAACGTACCTTCAAAGAAAGTCGTTAACTTTAAAACATCGCGAAACTATTGTAAAAGGTATACGTTTCCGTTGTCGTTTCTACTGTCTTAAATATAATAAAAAGTGTGTTAATTAAGGCTCTTCGTTTGCTCTAAAGGCTTTGTAGTCTAGAGAGTGATATAGTTAGTCTCGTAATTTTTCGCGTGGTTAAACAAAAGTGATAAAGCGTAGGAAAGTGTTAAACTGGTGAATATTTTTCTTAATCGAGTGATGTGCTACTGACAAAAAGAGTTGCAAAATTTGTGAAGTTTTTGTGAAGTGGCTTCAGCTTCGCAGAGAACCCCTGTTAATAGGAGAATATTGGGAAAAGTAATATACTCGTTTAATTAAATTGTGAATTGAAACAAAATCAATCTATGCCGTTCTGAGAATTTATTCCATTCATACCTCAAGAACAGGCTCAATTGCTTTCTCATTAGTTGTAAGTTCTTAAACATTTTTAATTAGAGAAGCTGATACGGGCAATTATTGCAGAATAAAAAAGAATATGTGGAGCTTTCTTATTATATGTATATAATTAATTAGGGTTTTATTGCGTGCCTCTATTAATTTTTTTGGATCAAAGTTGGGCCTAGATACATATGTTCGATCACCCTTTCTATGGCGAAGTCTTAAGATACATTCTAACTTTAATTAGGTTTGTTTAAATTAACTACATTCCATAAAAAATTAATATTTAACACTTTGTTTTTCTCTGCTCCACATCTTATAGTGTTGTTAAAAAAAAACGTGAATTTAAAGTAATTTGACAAATAATATTAAGCTGAGAATGGCATTTAAGAGATGGTTTTAAACACCGCCATCTTAATAATTAATCACTTTTTACTTTTTCTGCTCCTTGGAAATTTTTTATTTTTCAAACGAATGAAAACTAATCTTAACAAATTCCCTTTGGTACATTGAATGAGCTATTCTTCTAGGAAATGTGAAAATTGAAAAAATATTTCTCGTAACATTTAATGATTTCCTTAATATCCTAAAAGTTTTACGGCGCTTTTTCCAATACTTCATGTATACCTGAGAAGTGGCAATTTTTTATAGGAGAGAAAGCCATAACTGTTTCCGACAACTTGGATGTCTTCTTACGACATCTTAAGACGTTTTTTTGATTCAATATTGTAAGCGCTCCCATCTTTCTTTTCAATTATTCTTTAATATTTGGGAATTGATGTTTTGTCTATATCTGGCTAAACTCTATTATATTTGTATACTTAATAGCATGGTGTGATTATACTAAAAATTACACTTTTAAGAACATTTTGCTTATATTAAATTTTTTTTAAAATTATAATTATTCAAAATTAATTTTATGAATAGCTGATTAATTTCATATGCTGTCTTATAAAAAATTGCAACCAAAGCATCATTCATTTTAAAGTCTATTTTATTTTGTTTACAAATGTATTTTACGCTTACTAATTGTAAGTGACTAAACTGAGATGAAGAGTGTTTGTTTAAACCTTACTCCTTTAAATATGTATCAAATATCTACCACAGCAAAGAGTTAAGTAAAAAAATTAAAAATTTAAAGAAAGGCATTTTTCAACCAGGAGGTAAGCTTAGTTCCATCAATTAATCAAATTAATGGAAAAATACCCTACATTTTTTACTAAAAAATTAACTCGCGATATACTCGTACCTTTAAATCGCCTGAAAGGTTAATATTCCTCGGGCAGGGATGCACCTTTTTATATTTTTATTTATTTTTGTCTTTTTTTGACTTCTTTAAAGGACCGTTTCATATCATTAACCTGAAGGCAGAGAACACCGTTCTGGGTAATAATCAACTCTGAAAAAGGTTCGCAATGCATAAAAACTTTTGCCAAGAATAACATTTTTATGGGTCGTCCATTATGTGTACATTTTCCTGTTTTATATTACATGTAGGCTTTTCGACTCCTACTTCAAGTACAGGAGATTACAATGTTCCCGTGACGTACGAATATTGTATTTGTCGACAGAATATGCTACTAAACTTATGACTTAATTCTTGAATTTTTTACTACATTTGGCTTTAATCCGGGGAGCAATTTTTGAAGAAAAATATTGTGCTGAAGTTTTTGCGTAACAAAGCAAATGTAAATAAGAAATTCAAGTTCTTAACACTTAAAATCTACCTTTTATAAACTTCTACTTCTGATAAGGGCATCAGAGTAATTCTGTTTCAAGTACACCTGACGTAGGGCAAAATTTTGCATAACATTTGAGCTTGTGTGTTGATCTCTTTTTGAGGTGAATGGCGTAGGTACTCTTTTTATAAAGGGTGATTCAATTATGGTTTGTATATAAAAGTAAGAAAAGCAACTTTCTTTAAACACACAACTTGACTAGATTTCTCCAAAATAAGAAGTCAGCAAAGTTTATCGGCAACAAATCTAATTTGTTTAGACCACAAAAAGGAATTTTTAAAAATGTCGCGATTTAAATGAAGCAATATCACTTGACTACCATATAATCCTTATTCACACTGTCTGTCCATCGCAATGAAGGTACAATCCGCAAATCCTTTGCAACAATATTTAGGATTTCATTACTAGTGAGGACGCTAAAAAAATGGCAAAATATAATAGCCATACAGCGACTATTTCAATCCTATTCTAATCGAAAACCATCTCCTGTCAGTATTTAGGTTAACTCTGCCCAAGGTTTTGACTCAGCACTTTACGAGCTGGTACATTGTTTACTGTTTTTTAAATGAAAACTTGTGAAAACGTGCCTTAAACCTGAACATAGGCATAAAACAGTCGAGGGATGCTATAATTGAAAACGCAGTGGCCATAAAAAAACTGAAAAAGCGACGATGCTACCAAAACAGAATTCTCCCCGGAGGAGCTTCTCAATCCATAGATAAATTTTGATGTGGGCAGAAGAGGAACTGGAGAAAATAATAAAAATCTTGAAAGATTTGCGAAAGTAAACCTTAGTCGGGTTTTGTTACACGTTACAATTGATGTTGAGGAAAAACGAGTCATCATCACAGAAGAAAAAGAACTTCAAAAAGGTGTATTAATGACTTACTGCTTTGATGGAGCCGCGGCGTACTATCAAGCAACAAGCAATAAAGCGAGATCAAATCGAAATTCAGGTTTTAAGACAGGGGTGGTTAAGATTAACAGATTGCGTTTTTTCTTCCTTATTCTTTGAGACTGAACACTCATTTGCCTGGATGACTGGGAGTTCCCTTTATAAGTTGCGATAAAAAAGATATCTAGCGGGGGAGAAAAGCAAAATAAACTGAATTAAAGTTCTTTAACTTAACCGCTAATGAAGGGGTGGTTTTTCAAGCCGTTAAACTTCTAATCGTCATTTCACTGCTTAGGAGGTTGATAGTCCGCAAGGGTAATAAAAACCTAATAAAGTTAAGCAAATTTATGTTTTTAAGAGCTCCTTCTGTAAAATATGCAAACAAAGAAAATGATTTAATTCCTTAATAATATTAAACAATTAAAGTATCACATTTTGAAAGCTTTCATTGTGAAGACAAAACAGATTTTGAAAATGGAAAAGGGTCAATATTTTAAGGTTTTTTCTAGCCTTCCAATCGTTAATCACTTTTAAGATAAGCTGTGTCTTTTAAATTATTTTCTTAAAAAAAATATTATTATAAGCTGTTATTCTTTAGAGTGGCACTAAATTAATACTATTAATGGAATATTAGTCAGTTTTCTAAATAAATTGTTAGGGCTCCTACACACTATGCCACCAGCATTAATATACATACTGACGTCTCATTTGAGCGGCACGGACCTCAGGTTAGGTATCCGTCATAGTGTGTATTAAGCGATTTCTTCTTTTTAAAAGGAGACTTTTACCAGAAATATGAATATTATAAACTACCAGAAATAGGACTATTTAAAATATATTCTTTGTTCATTACTTGGAAAATAAATATTTTGAACAAGTTAACATGGCGCTGTAAATGATGATTCTTCAGCTAACTATACGAATATAGGCGCAGCTGAACTACCGTCATTAGTTTAATGCGTTAAGTTCAATAATTTCGATAGTAATCAACTATCGTTTTTCCTAGCTCAGTCGTCGATTAAATATTAATAAACTACTAGCTCGAATTATTCAA
This sequence comes from Tolmerus cingulatus, assembly GCA_959613345.1. Classification (NCBI taxonomy): domain Eukaryota; kingdom Metazoa; phylum Arthropoda; class Insecta; order Diptera; family Asilidae; genus Tolmerus; species Tolmerus cingulatus. The sequence continues at coordinate 30,122,341 of OY390707.1, forward strand.
AAGCATTACATAAAATGAAATGTATTGGCAATAACGTACGTCATATTGCTAGAAATAAGTACCTCACTCTCCTTGAATTCCTTCAACAATAGACTTATGTGCTTCGCAAATATTAAGCATAATAACTGAACAATAATAAAATAACAATAAATGTTGCCATTTATCGGATTCCATAGAATGGACAGAGACTTTAAGTACCACTCCAGGATCCACAATCAATGGATGATAAGCGAGTGTGGAGAACAACAGCGTTCAATATTTGATTTATGTGCTTCTTCGTGCCGACAACACCCAGCAGAGTACTTTTCTCAAACGACTGGGCTTAAAAAATATTCAGAAAAATCTGCAGATGTTTATGAGCATTCATCTGGTGTGATGAGCAATTTCAATAGGATAATAGAAGGACTCAATCACAAAACTTTACGACTGTACGAACAATATCGCGAGCTGGAAAATTTTGCTGTGATCGAATTTTTCACGTAATAGTAATTTTGCACGTCTTTTGCGTTACTGCGGAAAAGTAATAATTTTTGGAGTATATTTGATTTTATTTCATTAAGGATATTTTCTAAAAGATTTGGCGAAAATGTCTGGTTTTTCGCTTATTTCTTTATCTAACAAAAAATTACAAGGACAAAAGAGATAATATTTCATATACTCAAAAAATTACATCCTGCATCCAGGGCTGCTTATCATAAATTAATTTTAACCTTTAGGGATGGATTACTTAAATCAACACCGAAAACAAATAGAAACGCTTCCTGTACCCGGCTGGGCGCTAACTCGGTAAATTGATCTTTTCTTGGAGGCTTTATCTCCTAACACCCGCCATATCCATTGCGTCAGGTTGATTTGTAAACATCACTATAAAGTCACGTTGAGCAGGTGGAAATACTTCTGGAGTTCCCGCAGAATATGACACTCACAATCTTCTCACGTACGTCTGTGAAAATTGCGCTTAAACCGGGGGATGAAATATCTCACGTACTGATTGCCAGTGTTTATAGTCTTTTGCTACGCGAAAGTATTGCCCTGGAACGTGGATGGGTCCTCTATCCTCCTCCTTGGTCGCGGAGATTCAAGACAGCCGTTTCAAACTTTTTAGTTTATTGTCTTTGAAGAATGTCGTCACGGAGTAAGGAATTGCCTTTTAAATACCTTTAAGCACATATTGAGTGTTGAACCGATTTTTTATGGGTATGGGCGTATTTCATTTGATGCAGGGATCTATGTACGTGCAGCATATGCGTGAGACTTGAACACGTTCCCTGCTACGATCATATTTAGTAATAAATTCAGCTATAATGATATAGCGGTTGAAACGATATTCGCTTTTCAACTGCTCAGAGCTTTTATGTGAAGAGATTCATTGTACGTGTTCTTAAACATTCCAAGGTAATAAATATATAGCGTTGAACAAATTTGATGTAAGATTCCATAAATAAAAAAATAAAAAAAATAAATTGAAATATTCATACTTTAGATTTTGTTGATTTACTAACAGACTTCATACATCGTGTAACCTGCGCTTAACACTTTTGAACATTTATTTCGTTTGTTCTATACTAGTTTCAAATTAATGTTATTTAAGTTATAATCTTACATTATCGTAAGCTTTTGTATGTTTATAGAATGGGACTATATTTTTTGTAAAAAACCAGATCATGATAAATATAGTCATTTTTTTGCAAGCAGTTGGGTCAGACGGAAAAATTTATTTTCAAAAATTGTCGACCAACTTTTTCTGTAATAATGATTTAATGCTCTTGAAAGAGAACCGAAAAACTACAAATCCTCTTTACTAACAAAAGGCAAAATGATAAAACTCAGGAAATGTGAAAGTACAGCCTTTACATTTGACCCACTCCTTAGAATGATTAAAACTACTGTTGGGTGCAAACTGGATGATTATATCTCGTTTAATCTTCTTAAATGATTTATGTTGAATTACACCAATTTTGAAAACAATTGGTAAACATGGACGTGTATCCCGGGACGAGAAATCCCCGCAGAGTTCCGCACTGAAACGGAATTTATGGTCGCGTCATATTAATTATGACGACGCAGAAATACGCGACGTAAACACTTTAGGCCGACGAGGCGATTAAAGTGAAAGTGGAGCGAATTTTGGGGCTGCTGCTGGGACTCCCGGTGGAGAAGTCGCACAACAAAACGATTGTGTCCTTTCCATTCATAACTCCTCCCGGTGTGGTCTCCGGGAATCTGCGAGATTCTCTGGGACGTCGGAAGGAAGGAAGCTTGGTGAAAGTGGTGCTCTGGATGGAAGGCACTCAGAAGCCAGGGAAGTGCTGCCGTGCCGGAGCGTAGATCCGGGATCAATTCGAAGTTGTTTGCCTAATTGTTGGATGCGCTGGATTCAGTAATTAAACCTAGATCTGAATGGGATTTGAGCAGATTTTGGGGAGCTCATTTAACCTCCTTGCTGCTTTTTGAATGTTGGAGGGGTAATTGAATTAGATAAACACGAGCAAACTGGTCATGGCAAGGAATGAGCTGATCCCGCATAAACATATTTTCATACCAGAATTGTTTTTAAGGCTCAATGAAGGGCTTTCTCATGAATATTTTTAATTTGCTTGTCCTATGCCACAAAATAGAATGGAAACAAATTGCCTGAGGGTTATGCGCACTGTACCGTGATTTTTACCAACGAAATTAATGGCAAATTAGCACTTTACAAAATTCCTGAACCTGCCCAAGGGAGAATGGTCCTTCAAATTACATCTCCTGGGAACAATGCCTGAAGGCTCTTCATGTCAATAAAATTTAAAAATTTTGTTAATAAATATGCAGATAGCCCTGTGTAAGACCTATGCAAATTTCTACAGCATTAATCAAACAGACCCCACCTCGCAATTTACATGAGGCGGACTTGTAAACTTTTTATCGAACCCCTGATCAGACATTGTACCTTCCCACCTAAATCGGGGGTGGTGCGATTTTTTTCGTTGAACTTCAAGATAACCTGGCATAAATCTGCCAAGATGGGCTACCTACCATTGAATTTTTGTCCGTCTTTTCCTCCTGGTGCTTTTATACTCTGAACTGACGTGTTCTGATAGGAAGATAGCAGTCGTGGGAAACTCCTGGTCTTATCTGTGATCTTCCAATTTCTGATTTGCTTCATTTGCCCGCACCACCTTAGTACAAAATCCGTGGGGGTGTATCGCGCAACGGTTTTTCCGGTTTAAAGGTTTTATGCAAGTTTTATTGTGGTTCACTTTATGCTCTATAAATTTTTTCAAATAAAAAGGTGAATGCGTTAGAGTCCCGTAGAACTTAGGGGATGGTCTTTCTTTGTGGTATAGGTCAAATTGAGATACTAAATTGCGCGTGTAAAATTTTTACGCACAGACCTGTTTTATTGAAATTGTTTGTAATGCCAATTGGTTTTACCAATTTGCAGAACTAGGTAGATACAATATATGTATTTAAACGGAGATTTACGTTTTCTTATTTTAATACGCATACCAGAATTTCCGCAACATCCTCGCTTCGATACGATTCCGTGAAATCTTTAAGGCTGTGGCTAAAATACGTCATTTAATCTTAAAATTGTAATCCATACACGATGGAGGGGATTAAACTTTTCAAATTAGAAGGCAACACAACAGCAAAATTAATTAATGTTTATGAAAAATGTAAAATTTAATTACAAAAACTTCTTTCCCTAATCAAAATGTTGGCAACAATTCCGACAGCCAAGCAGGCATTTTTAGGATGTTCCTCTAAATTACCAAGCCTTATCCCTGAGAAACACAGCTGAAGTATTAATTAGGCTATCAAAATCGTTGTACCAACTGTAAAACATACGTAAATTTATATTGGATACCTTCATTTGCTAGAAATATAAGCTATCTACATATAAACTTTAAAGCCGTTGACGTCTATCTAGAAGCAGAAGCGTAATAGCCGCATTATTATATTTATAACAAATGATATTTTGATCGTCAATTGCAGTAATTAAAATTGTCATAATTTTAAATAGCTAACGACATTACAACTTACCATTTCATTAGGTAATTGTGAAAGATTTTGATGAACTACGCAATAAAGGTGATATTTTTGTTACTGCTTTTATGGATTTCTGAATTTTGTAATTTAAGCTATTTTATACAGCAAGTATAATTTATGCATCATCTTCCGTAACATTCATAATAACAAGATAATTAATTATTTTCTGAAATAATCCTAATTGTGTTATTATTTTGAATCAAAATTAAGTCATTACAAAACTGTATGTCACAAAATAAATAGTTGCGATTGGTTCATTTCAATGAAAGCCTTTCAATTAAGTTCTGATTACGACGAAAACAGTCGGGCTTTCATGTGTTTTTTGGATAATTTTCGGAACACGAATTTCCATCGAATGAATCCTGTTTTTTAATCTTTCGGCATCCCGCAAAATTACCGCCCATCGGTGGGAATTTTTTTGTTTGCTTAATTCCGAACACAGAATAGGTTTCAATAGCTGGGTGTGCTGTACCTGCAATTTTCCATTAAAACTTTAATTTTGCTGTGTTGTTAACCTTCGAAGTATTTCCCTTTATTTATGTAAAGTCGCAGGAAAGCTACTTATCATTTATCAGATTTGTTAATTTTATGGCGAATAATTAGCGGGCAAACATATGCACAACCTTAATTTATATTGTCACCCAATTGTGCATGGTTAATTATTTAATGGCTGCGCGAACTTCCAACAAAGGAAAATTTAAAAATGAGTTTTACATGATTTTTAATTTGTTATTCAAATGTAATTACACTGTTGTGCTAAAAGAAGTTATTGCTGAACTGCTCAGTTCGAGAAAATTAAGAGGTAAAAAACAGTGCGGAAACTGAAATTCATATTTAAACTATGAGATGATTGTCGATTAAACGCTTTTTCTGTATTATTTCTTGTGATATTTTTCGTTATTTGCTTCCACTGGCATGAGCACCACATAGAAGAATAATAAACATTTCAACATTTCAATTCGAACTAACCATCAAATAAGTCTTTGTGTCAACAATTGAACGTGATTACATTTGCACCTTGTCGGCGATGTAATTAGCAGCCGGCATCCACAAAAGCGTGCTGAACTGACAGATCAATTAATCGGGCATTTCGCGTTCAAATCTCAGTCCAAGAGGCGCTAAATGTTTGGCATCATAATTCAACTTCACGTGCAAACAGAAGCCTTTCATCTAATTATATTGACGGAAATGTAATTGGGAAAATCCCGGGCTGTCGAAAGGTTTTCTCTGTTCGAATCTACGTACATGTGTTCTTGATTTTAGATGCGATTAATCATTATTCCCTTGCAAAAAACATAACAAAGATACCTGGCGTAGGTACGAAAGCAGGTCAATTTTTAATTAGGTTACGTAAGTTATCTGTTAAAAAAATCATTGAAAATTTAAGTTTATTAGGACTTCCAAGAAAATATGTAGTCATCGATTTTTTAAACTCGCTTTTGTAGCGGGTACAATACCTAAGGTTACATAAGTTTTTTTTTTCTTTTTTTTATGTTTTATTATATTTTCAATATTTATTTATTGGCTGAACATAATTCAGAAAACGAGCATAGCCTTTCAAAAGTTTTGAGGCAATTCTCAATTATACTTTAATTCACTTTTGTCTGCCTTCCCTAAATAAGCTTGAACCATTTATCACTTGTTTTATTTAGCACAAAATTACAACCAATTGTAAAATCATTCCACCGAAAGAGGGATGAGGAAAGCCGCACATTCATCAATTATCTGAAAATTTAGGCTTATATCTGAATAACATTTGTCAAGTACTATAAAACCATGACGTCATTTGAAAAATGGAGTTGTTTTGTAACTCGACAAGTAACAGATAATTTTGTTATTTTTAGAGCGGAATTGTTGGCTTAAGTTTTGCTAATGATTTGCTAATTTGAGAAGAGGATTTTCTTTCAATCTAATGAATCATTCACTTTAAATTATTAAGCAATTTTCGGACTCAATGACATTATAAATAAGGCTAAATAAGAATGAATTAAAAATGAAAATCAAGACCAATCCTTTACAAAATTGTACATTTCATATTTAATGGTATTTTTTTATATACATATTTATAAAATTTTAAAATCACTGCTCTTAGATGTTTCGATTCGTTAAAATATACATAGGTATATATGGTATAAACAATTAAAAATTTGTTTTTAATTTTCAGAACAACATATTCTAAGTCATTAGCTATGGTTAAAACATTTAATTTCAGCTGAAAATCTGTTTAAATATTTTTCCAGTTTTAAATTGAATTTCTCTGAGTGCGATAAACATAAGTTCTTTATTGTACTCCATTATTTACGTGCTTAACTATCAAGTTACTTTATTTTTCTTTTCTGTGCACTTCAACTTTCCTATTTCGGAAAAATAAAATGTCCTAGCTGCAGTATTTCAGAACAGCGTAGCGTAGCTGCTGAATTTCTCTCGATGGAACATGACATAAATAATTTGTTCTTAAGCAGCAATTTCATTAGTTATTTAAAAGAATACAAACCGTAGACTTAGTAGCTCCACATTTCACTCTGGTTTGAGGGCATTTCCTTCATAAGGGCGTCAGTTTTATGAGATCCAGTAAAAAGGAAAAAAGCTGCCTTCATATTTGACTGCCCTCCGTCTAAAACGAATTGATTATATGCGCCAGTAAACACAAATTTTAATTCCCCGTCCACCAGCCAGTCGAGTAATAAGGATTTTGTTTTTTGATTTGAATTTAATATGCTTTTTCGTCATGTTCCACTCGAAGGAAGTTTAAGGCATGAAAACTTTGTGCTCAATGGCCCTTTACAGTCTAAAACAAGGAATTCCTCTTTTCTTCCAGGGGCCGCAGCGAGATTTGATTAAATAAATTGGCGACCGGAGGGCTCCGAATGACGATAGTCGTGAAACGGGGCATGCCGCTCAAAGTGATCTCCACAAAGTAGTAGCCTTCAAAAGAGGAGACATCTGGCTCAGCGGGACAAGTAAAGGAGGCTCGATATTAATGCAAATGTGAACATCAACGAGTCCAGCTAACTCCCACAGCCTTCTTTAACAACGCAAATAAAAGTAGAGTGCATAGCAGGGAGCCTTCGGGAATCCGAACACATAACTCCGGACGCACCAGCAACGGGGTGTAAAACATGATGTCCCACCATTTCAATTCCATGCTCGAGCACTTGCGGATAGGGTCCCTGAGGAGGACAAAGTCGGAAAATGAGAGCTCCCAGTCCCAGGAACCGGGAGTAGGCGGAGGACCTACCGATGGCATTGACTCGAGCAGTAACGATCGGGAATTTACGGTTTATGTGGACGACACCGGCGACCCCAGGCGGATACCGAACGGTGTGGCTCCAAATTGCGCGGGTGCCAAAATTCTAAGCCACAAGACTGCCGGCGAGGACTGCCCAGAGTCCAACAGCTTCGGCAGCAATGTCGCCAGTGTCATCCAGAGCAACATTTCGAAGACAATTAAGAAGGTGCAGCAGCAAGACAGCCTGGCGAGACGTCCTAGTATATCGCTGCCAAATGGGGAGATTCGAACAAGTGGCAGCGGCGCGTCGCTGGACCCCCCAGTCCCGGTCCCGGCTGCGGTACAGGGCTCCGTCGCCGGGAGTGGAGCTGCTCCTGCTGCCAGCACTTCGGCGAATCGCTCCAGGGACTTGTCCCCAACGCCCAGGAATATGCCCAGGAAACTTTCGCAGGATATGAGACCCAGGACTGGAAGTTTCGTGAATATTGATGAGGACGGGCGCACCGTCATGGTGCGGAAGCCAGCCAAATTGAGGAATATTTGCAGCAGGGCAGAAACATATGATACGCTCCATTTGAAGGGACGTGAGGTGAGTGAAGTGACCTTATTTTTGCTTTTTGCTCCTTTAAATTTGAACCTCAGTCTGCTGACGTACTCCCCCGCTGTGATGACGGCAATATTCAGATTTGTTACAGACTTTTCGTCAAACTTTTTACTGTTTTTCGGAAATGGTTAACTTTTTTGTGGACAGATGATAACTTCATTTGTATTGAAATTAGCATTCGATACGGCGAGTTTGCAGATATTTGAATAATCGAAAAGTCAAGTAATAGAAAAATCCTTCAGTACATAAATTTATTATAATAGATGGGAGCTTAATGCGGAAATACATAATTAAGTAAAAGTCTAAAAGAGCTGTTAAGAGAGAAACAGAAGTTGCTTTGGCGGCTATTAGTTTTATTATTACATTTTATTTTATAAGTTTAGTGACAACAAATTTGGTTCTAGTACTAGCTCTTGCAAAGGCTGCTTACTTTATGATTTTGTATGGTTGCTTATAATTGGTACCTATGTTTAAATGACAAAGTTGCATTTAAGAGATTGCGAGCAAAGGCACCATTGTAGCGTTTCTAGGACAAAGATAATTTCATAGAAATTTTACCGAAAACGCTGTCAAGGCGCAGGGATGCTGTAATATGTTAACATATTTAATTTATCTTCAGTTTGCACTGAGTTCTAGAATATTCAAAAGGGAAATAAATGAAACGAACAAGTAAGCTGGAGTTTTTGAAAGGATAACACATTTTAATAATGGTAATTTCATAGAAAAACGATTATTAGATTTTATATTTTTTCCACATTTACGAAGTACTCCTAAGAACATTTAAAATCAGATGTTTTTTTACCATTGTAGAAAATCTGTTTGACGCACTTTAAAGAAAAATTTCAGTAGAAATTAAATAATTTTTTTTATTTAGGAACGAATAATCTTTTCTACTTTGTACGAACATCTTGACATTGTTCGTCGAACTCAATCTAGAAGTGATTACCTTAACAGTCAGTAATCGCGTAACATGTAAAAATCTGCCATAATAAAATAGATTACACAAAATCTTCGATCAAATAGGCTTATAGTCATTATTTAGCAACATAATGGCTCAATAATTTTTTTCCTGAGAAGATAAAAAAAGCTTTAAATCGCCTTTGTAAAGTTTGGATACCCCGAAATAGGCTATTTATGCTTATCGGTCTGAACAAGGTACCATTTATTCTGCTTCAAGTTCGAAAACCATCAACATAATTGCTGTTACTTTGGGAACATCCTCGTTCTATATAATCCTGACGAAGCGACATTCAAATAGGAGTACATAAAAAACAACCTATTCAAAATCGATAGGAATTATTAAGAAGCGGAGTATTAAAAAAACAAGGTAGGAAATCTTTAAGAAAATAAAATATGGAGTTGCCATCACAATAGAGAACAAAAATGAAAGGATAACTCTCTTTTTGAATTCCAGATTCAGCCCGCAATTCCTTGAAAATGTTCAAGTGATATGTTACGTGAATATTTAATCCTGAGTATCTCGAACAGTTTGGAAGTATATCGGAAATGAAGTAAAGATTGTTAACGGTTTTATGGAAAAAATGTAAAGGTATCAAAGGGAATTTTAGGTCCACCCGTAGGATGTTTAAAGACTTTCAATTTCCTTTGAAAACTCGGTAATTCTGATTGTTATTTATCTTCCATAAAAATTAAACGACCGGTTCATTTTTTTTGCAAGGTTAATTTTGTTGCTTTTTGTAGAGCCCTTTTAGGATTAAGCTTAGATAAACTCGATTATCGATCCCATTTTTATGTGCGACTATGAAGTGCAGTGGAATCGTTAATATCTACTGTTCTAGGAAATAGTTGCATATATTTGATGCTTCTGTTTATTTGAATGAAAGCAAAGAAGAACCACTCTTCAAACTGAATCCTTTTAAAATAAGTGCTCCCATATACTTCGTCCACTTATAGAGTTATCCACTTATAGCATCAATCAATTATTTCTAGAAATGCTACAGAAAGCCCTGAATGGTGTTCTCCAGCGTTGACCTGAAGTTCTGATACTCAATCAAAGGAGTTTATGATGCAAACTCAATTTTCAGTTGGCTATATGACCTAACACGTATCTTTTATCTAATGAAAACCAAACAGCTCGACCGTTGCGAAAACTTTATCTGAAATTGCTGGCAATTTCGACAATCGAAATTTGGGCATCGCTCTGTTGGGCGATTCAAGTCAAAGAGGAAATTTACTAGGGCAAACTGAGCTCAATTAGCAGCTCGCACACCAACTCCATCCAACATTTTGCTCCTTTTAATTTTGCAATTTAGGTGTAGTTCTCAGCCAATAATGAATATGATGCAGGGATGGTATTTGAATTACACATTTTTGAAATACAAAATTTCTACTTGAATTCGTAACTGATGAATATATGTATGTACAAATTTCAAACATCAGACAGGCTCTGAGGTAGATGGAGTGGAGCACAGGTTCAAATTCTTCTGAGAGTTTAGTATGTTGTCAAATAGAGAATACTGCATATCATAAGCAAAGTTATTGTAAAAAGCGGAAGGAATGTGCAACACCTGGAACTTCGTAAAAGGGCACTTTACAGCCCGGAACTTGTACATGCCTCATTTAAGTTGTCCAACTCGAAAAGTTTTTCTTATTTAGAAAATTTAAAAGGAAGGATCTGTAAAGTTTGGTAGATGGTTTCAAACTACAACAATATTTACCAACAGAAACCTAACACTGAATAGCTCTCTGAGGAAAAATTTAGACGGCACACGAAATGACATGAAAAGCTTTTATCTGACGTACTTTCCGAAAAAGTTGTTGTTTCAGACCCTAAAGGGATTAAAAAATGAATCCATTTTCAATTGGTCCTTGAGATTGACGCTTGAGAGGCTGACACTTTAAGCAGGAAAAGCATATGTATGTTGCAGGCAAGTAAAACCAAGCAATGACTTTAATAATGGATATTATGCCAGTAATAGGTGAAAATCTAAACCTATTTTCCACTTGTCCACTAGATTCTGCGATAAATGTTAGTTTAATTGTTTCTGTAAGATTAGACGTACGTAACAAGCTCACCTATGTATTTACCGCCAGTAGTTCTCATCTCACCCTCAGATTAGTCAATCTTGAGGATTTGTCCTTTCATGCAACATTACAAAGAGGACCAATATTTCCTCGCTAAATTGGGCGCACCTAATGGTTTGTAACGAACTCATTACTGACACCGACACAACAAGCTAAAATATGTGACAGGACCTTTTTAGCTGAAGACAACTTCACCCCTCAGAAATAATGGGAACGTCAGGCGGACTGGAAAACGGCGAACGTTAATTAATGTTGCTCCTTCATTTAGGCGAATTGAGCATTACTCAACTTAAGCAAAACCCGCAGCCCTCATGCACAGAAGACAATTTCTTCTTCTCCGGATTGCCTAACATCGCTTAACAAGCACACTGAAATTAAAAGGCAGCCAATAGCCGAAGACATCCTTCTTTCTTCGAGGCCGTGTCGTTCGGGTGAGTGATATGCCTCCGAAAGTTCCCATATATTTTACCTGCTCCAAAATTAAACAGATTCTGTCATCCCCGCAAGGACTCACTGCAGAGTACCTGAAGGTGTGCGTTTCGGGCCTAAAGTATTTTGAGGGTGTCTCCCGCAATGAGCATTATCGCTGGTAAATTAATTACCTACGAATAAATATTAAACTCGTTTATCTGCACGTTTACAAGGAGAACTTACCTAATTTGATTACAAATCCACAAAGGCCGGGATAGGGATAAGCCTTTTTGCTGTGACATTGCTCCCTTGCCCGGGGGCTGTTAAAGCTTCAAGTTAAAGGCAACAGGTTTTCCCTTCCCGGTCTCAAGTTTTGCCTTTTCCTAGGGGAAGAAGAAGGCCGCGGCTCCTAAGGAAGCAGCAGTGTAAACATTCCTGCAGAATAAATGGGACTCCGGGAGAAGTCCATCAATATTGGCCCTAACCGGCGCGCTACAGTGGACATTTCCGCGAGCCATCTGGCGGGCGGAATGGAGGAGGTGCAATAAATCTGCGGACAAACAATTTTCCTTCCGGTAACGTCGTTATTCCTTTGCTTGTTCGGGAGGTTTTTCTCTGGATGATATGTGGGTTGGCTTTGGTCTGTTCTTTTGAGATGCTCCCTGTCGCTGAGGCACTCCATCGCAGCCGTCTTCGGAGCGCCTCGCATTAAAAATTATTGCGAACATCCAGAAAAGGGAATCGGGTTTATTTTGTACTTGTTGTTTTTTTCTCTTCTTAAATAATGAAACAAAAGGCACTTAATTACGAAGATGTTCTCTGGAAAAATTCAATTTGATGCTAATTTATATCTGAAAGATTTTCTGAAACAGAATTGTCTGTATTTTGTGGTGTTTAGGAATCGCTTGTGATTTTACCATGTTTTTGTATCATCACAAATTCATTTACATGTTAAAAGGACGAACAAACATTTAATCGCATATTTGATGCCAAGCGGTTTTTCGATAATATTTTATTACAAGTTGATTACATCGTTGATGACTCTTTTTTTACTAATAAATTTCAACGCAAATTAGCGAGCGAAGAAAATTTACTCTTTGCTGGACGTTTCCTCCAACTGTACGGATATTGACATCCATTAGTAAGTATGGATGTTATGATGATTTATTAGAAAGCTTTTTAATAATTGGAACATAAAATAACTATCAGTATCAGCAGTATTTTAGATAAAGATCAAATGTTTTAATTTTAATTAAATTAGTAAAAATTACTTACTAAATATTTATATTACAAAAAATCGTTGAATAAATTGCATTTCCAAAGATTGTAAAATGATTTGGGTGGCAGACTTGTCACAATATGCATCTAAAGTACAAAAACATATCGCGCTTTTCCAATGTTTCCGATTACCATCATGCATACCCGTATAATAAAATATCTTGCAAAATTAAGATTAAGTTTTTATGATAGAAGAGTTAAAGAAAGCCTCTTCATAAATCTATTAATTCAAGGTAATACAACACATTTTTCTAATGAAATCTTTAAACAAATTTTGTGGAAAATGCTAGACGCAACGGGTTCAAATTTATATTTTTTATTTTTAGAGAAATGAAATACATATTGTTAAAAATGTTCTATCAATCCTTCCACGTGTAGATCATTTTGTAGCATTTTGCATACGTTAAAGATTTAAAAATATACGTGCAAAGTTTCATCAAGATATATCTATGTTTTTCTTTTATTTAAATATTAGCAATTTTTAAATTAGAACCTGTCACGTTATAACAACGAAATTTTCAATAATTTTCGACTAATATCCACGAAAATGCAGCAGCCATTTTTGCTAATCTTTCAAACTTAATAAGACTGAGTTACTGCACAAGGAAAGAGAAATATTGGACTAAATTGGTTTTCGATGGTAATAAATTAAACGTGTATGGTGTTTGTTTACACTTACCTCCTTTCAAATTAAGTGAGTTTAATTTTTGCGTCTTAAGAATAAATAGAACTCTAAATTCCTTGCTGTTCATGTTTCTTAGTTGATACAAAATGTGAATTATTCGTCTTACTTTTCACGATCATGGGTGATAAATTGAAACATTTTCAGCCAAGGTGAAAGTCTAGGAAATGAGATTATAATTGAGATGGAAAATGCATTTTGGAAACTATAATATTTTGTTTATGATTACCTTACTTCATTGACAATAAATAAATACATACATGAAAAATTTAAAATAATTCAAAGATAAACCATAGATATAAAAACAAAACAAATTGGAAAATTGGAATTAGAATCTGCCTAGAGAGAACTTGTTTTTATTAAGCTGATTGAAAAAGAGGCTTTTTGTATACCTTCACCCTACAATTTTTTTTAACCCATAAGGGAAATCGACCTATAAAAGAGATTTGTTCTTTCTGCAAGACAAACGTTTGGCTTATTAAAAATCATTTACATTTATTCCCTTCGCTCATAAAGTCAATGTATATTATTTGGCCGCATCACTTAAACTTTGGCCTAACGACAAAATTGGTAGAAGCGCTTTCGCTATTACGCGAGAGGTCGTAGAAAAGTCAAATTTACCCCAAAAATTCCTTTTTCAATCTAATGGCGGGAAACCGCGCGTCATCCGTGGAGCAGGTCAACCTTAAAATTTCGGAAGCTTGTCCTAATACTTAGAGGCGCTCTGAATTACGACGGCAATAACCCCCCTCAAGTAATTCTCGGAAAGCCAACTGTGAAATTAAGAGCGAAACATTTTCAAAACAGTTTTCGTACTTCGCCAACTCAAACAAACCGCGGTTGCAGGGAGCTCTGGTGTGAAGTCAACATAGCTCAATAATTAAAAGATATTCGACGTCACCTCAACAGGCAATTTCCCCCCATCGTGGTACTACAATTCGAATTAATTTCCTGACACTGTTTTTGTTAAATTATTTCTACAAAGTCCCAACGCTTGCCTACCTTACCCTACCTCCTTAGCAATCTAGGGTGTCGTTCTCGAAGATCTTTATCGGCTCATTATGTTGTCGGCATTTACAGTTTAAAGGGCCCAAACTTTGATGCTTCCCTGGGTTTCTACTTTGGGCTGGGTGACTCCAGCGTCGGCCGTGTATCTCTTGGGTGTCACCCCTATCCAGAGCAACCCTATTGTTGGATTCGCCTAATACTCTTTAACAAATTCTAGGAGAATCTAATTCTGAGCAGCCCAAAAATTCCGTAGAAAAAACAAACATTTCTAAAAGTACTCTATTTGTCAGCATTATCCAGAGTGAATAAGGCAAATGGAACAACTTAAAGCCCCACCGTACCAACGAGGTCGTTTTGAAGGCCCAAATGAGACGTCCTCGACTCTAGGACTAGGAGGACTCGATGCAGCTACTTTCAATAAGTCGAGGAGGAGTTTAGGGCAACAATAGCGTTCGCTAGGTGGGAGCTGGCATATGACGCCTACAAAATTTCACCCTTAGGCGAGGATGAGCGCAAGGAAGAAAGGTCTTTCCTCTAAGAAGTTTGCTTTTTCGTAAAATTGCCGGTCACTCTAATGCCGGGTGATTCCGAACTGTGCCAAGGGACCAATGGCCGCCAGGAGTTTCTTATTGCGTGAAAGGACATAGTTGTCCTGACGAAAATAAATAAAAGTCCATTTAGCTCGTGATTAAATTTCTCTTACTACAATTTCCGAGATTAAGATATGCAAATGACAGATATAAGAGGAAATTTTCACTTTTGAGTGTGTTGAGCCTGAAAATGCCTCGGGAATTAAACTAAGGAGGAGAATGCTAGAAAATGTTAATCTCAAATTACGTTTGAAATGCTTTGAGGAGGCGACTTTTACTCGAAAATTGTTTTATTATTCACAGCTTATTTGATGTCATTTATTGTTCGTCTCCTTTAACTATTTAATGGATTTATGACTGTTATTTTCGTGTCCACATTAAATCTTGTACGTGGAAAAATAGACAAAAGTATCAAACTTCATCTTTGGAGCTTGAAAAATTTGCATGATTTGATATTTGATATTTTAAGCATATTTGTTATTTTTTCTTGTTATATTTTCCTTAAGGCTTAAAAAATAATAATGTATGTATATACATATCGAAAGATCGAAATTTCAACATTTTCACAATATATATAAAATTAAGGTTAATACAAAAGATGCCAAAATATTAGAAAAACATGTTATATATTCAGTTTCGTAATTACTTTATCCCGCTGAATTGTGAATATTTTCATGGTCAGTTTTAAATAATGCCATATACTTAGTTAATTACATATTTATCTCAGTTTTTTTATAAAATATTTGATTCGATTTGGTTTCCTGTGATCTAAAAAATACAATAATATTGTTTCTGGCTGCTAGTACTGGATGTTCTATGTCAATAAGTGTTTGTCGAGTCGCTTGATTTTAAAAAAATTCTTTGACCTTTAAATGTTCTTATCCTTTAAGTATAAGAAGTTTATCCTCTGTCTCATTCAATTTCCCGTTAGCTCATTTTTAATTGCATAACTGATGAATTAATTTTCAAGTATCCGATTTGATTTACTAAAGATTGTAGGAGGCTTTCGTCCGGCAGGCCAGGAGGTGCAAAATTGTAAGACACACATTACAAACTTTACTGATTGTTCCAGACTTGCATTGTTGCACTGCGGAGGAGGAATATTCTTGGAACCAATACCTGCCGTTTCCTATAATAAACCTCTGCAAAATTGAATGTAAACTCACCACAAAGTTGGAAATTGGCTGTATAGCATCACGTTCCTATTGAAAATCTTCAATTGGATAAATCAGCACTACGCTCGAAGCGATTTGTCTTCCTTGCCTCTTGTAAAAAGGTATGCCAGTCGATATTTCTTGAGAATGAAGGTTTCCAAAAATGTGTGTGCAGGTACATATACGTATACATACATACGTAATGTGCACATGTTCCCTGAAAATTAAACTCCCCCTCCAGGATCTAGGAAAACGTTAAGTAAGGAAGCTGATTTCAAATAGATCGTTCGACTTAAGGAGTCCCTCAGTTTGTGTGAGTTATGGGAATTTTCATCACACCCCCGAGAATTTGGATTGCTTGGTGTATCTCTTTATCACCCACGACATTATATAACGTAAGTTGGAACAAATTGAAAGCTCAACGTCCCTTCACCTCCGATAACAATAGAAATCACTCAAATGTGAATTGGATGTACATATCTGGGGGAGAAATCTGCTCAAAAATGAACCATAGATGAGTCGTGCCTTGCGGAAGGCAGGGTTTCATGTATGTTTGACAAAATTAAATTCACACTACTCGTGTCTGGGGTTAAGTATTTGGTCAGAAGAATTGTCTGAAATTCGTGGAATTCTTAAATACTTAAAATTCCAGTCAAGTCGATTGATCGAAATTTTTTAAGGTTGAATATTTCTCTGCCGGCCGGCATAGAAGCAGACCTTATTACCATTGAACTTAACATTCAGCTGGATCAATTCTTCACTCCAAGGAGACACGCATGTACACCGAACATCCTTCCCGACGTACCGCCAAAACTTCCAAACAAGGACTAGACGGCGGTCTCTCAGTCCCAGATGAAGGTGGATTCTAAAACCTTTTGGCAGATACAAAGCGGAGCCCATCAATAGTTGATGCACGGAGCAGTTTGCCCGTAAATATTTGATAAAGGGTTAAAAGACATACGCTCCTAGAAATATATATTTATGAGAGATGTCGGCACCACTGCCAACCGTGGAGCAGATTATTTTCAGCATTTATCTTGGCTGCGTAAATTCAATAAAGGACTTCCGCTCCACTTGAAATACCGCGTGGAGCCGCGGTCACTGGCTAAATATGTTTTCGTATGATACAACGTTACTTCTTTTTGCGGGGGTGCAATTAAGCTTGTTGAGGATGTGGAAGGACTATCAGTTACTTCATTGTTAGTTTTCCAGGAATTTATTTACACAGCCAATTTGCGAGATCAAGAATAACTCAGGAGATCTTGCTATAAATGTAAATATAATGTAATTTTGATGTTTAACTTTCTGTGGATAAGTAGTCTACACAGTACACAGAGATAGAAGAGTAGACGATTTACTACTGTTAAGAAAGAAACCCATACTAAAGAATTGCTTCAAGAGTGTTTTGTTCTAAGATACTTGTAAACTTATATAAAGTAGAGCAGTAATTGAGTTAATTTTATTCACTTAGAAGGAAAATGTCATTGACAATATCGTCAATTTTTATTTGCTTTAAAGTTTACTTAGAGTTCTATTTTCAGACATGCATATACTTAGGATACATATCCATATGTATATTAATTTTAAAAAATCTTACTCACTTCACTGATATTGTAGAAATGTGAGTAGCTGAGACTAAAGACTAAAAATATGCCCAAAGTACAAACAGCAAAACGTTTACAAAGCATTTGAAAACAAGTTCATTTCTTGCGAAAAATAATTATTTTATAGTTGTTATTCATGTAATTATTAGTTTGTTATATTTAGACTAAAAAATTGTTTAGAAAAGTCTCAAAGTAAGGTATGATGAAATATCTACCTACTTAGTTTAATAATGCAATAGATTATTAAACACAAAAAGCAGAGAAAAGGTACCAACCATCAACCGATGATATCTTCCATTTACGAAATTATGTTGTAACCCAAGGGGTGATACGGCTTTATAATTTCATGACCTGGACCGGAGATAATTTATCCATTGTGACACTTTTATAGGGCAATTTTCAGTAATTGATTGTAGAACATCTCGATGGAATGTAGCAGTTAAGATAATTTACAAAAAAAAATAAAATATAGCGCTTGCCCGGAAGTACTCCAATTTCCTTCTTAGCTTCAAACTCAAAAAATGCTTGAAAAACTCCATCAAAAATTTAACGCTTCTCAAAGAGTAATTTAATAACCGGGAACCACGCTGTTGCAAATGGAAAGAGGATGTCAATTAGGCAAAATACTTCGGCAGGTTGAACTAGGAGCACTAGGAGCAGAGGCGGAGTAAACTTACACTCGTGTTGTTTGCCTCTAATTTAACTGCGAAAGTATTTAAACACTCATAATTAAATTAAAGTGAAATAAACTGAAGATCGGGGAGCACTTGTTGAGGGTAACAAAGTTGCTGGCGGGAATTGAGCTCACTCAACAGAAATCCTGTTGTATGCCATGGAATAACAGAGGAGCACTAAATGCCTGAATTAGGTTCATAGACGTCATCCTTGGCGTTGTCTTCGGCAGAGCTCGCTCGGATGGGGCCCATCTGTAAAGGGTTAAAGGAGACACTATTCAGGAGATTTTAGGTCGCTGCATAGCTTATGCTTTTTTGCCATGTCTGTTTATATATTTCGTCTGCGAACTTCTCCTTGTCGAGGGAATATAGAGCATAAACAGGACTGGATGCTGCTCGTGTTCGCCATCAGAGAATTTTCATTTCGAACTTTTTATTTTCCCTATATTAGGGCGCCACAATTCTCTCAAGGCTTGCGACTTAAATTTCGCTTTAACCGCCTGGGGCTCAGTTTGCAGGAGCATTTTTACGTAAAAGGGTTTTAAAAATGTACTTTTTCCTTTCCAGATTCTCGGATGCTCCCGATCAACGTGTATGGGCAGCACGATGTTTTTCCACATGGCCATCAACGAGTCGAGGAAACCTGATGTGGTCCTAGACCATGCAAGGGATTTTCTAGACCAATATTTTACCTCAATTAGAAGGTACTCAACTTTCCCAGCTTCCTACGAACCATTTTTATACGCTCGGTGGATGTTCTTTTGTAGGCATTCCTCTCCGGCCCATGACGCAAGGTGGAATCAGGTGCAAAAGGAAATTGAATCGTCTGGCAGTTATCATTTGACTGAAACAGAACTTATTTATGGTGCTAAGTTGGCGTGGCGGAATTCATCGAGATGCATCGGGAGGATACAGTGGTCCAAATTACAGGTGGGTACGTTTTGGAAAGGAAACTCAACAGCAAAAGTAAAGGGTTTCTAATACCAAAAAAGCCGAGTAATGGTATTCAAATTAGAGTGCACTGCTCTGCACTTCTGGCACTAGTTGTAATTTGGCAACTCAATTTGTGAGGCAACATTGTACCTATTTCCTGAATAGTTGAATAAAATTGTACGTCGCTGTAAAATAAATTTAAAAAAAACTTCTACAAATTATCTTACATATCCAGCAAGTTGAATTAAAACATTCATATACTTTTATGTGGTTATGCAATGGAAATTTAAATTCAGTATTCCTAAAATCTGTATGGTTGAGACACAATTAAAATTCACTAGCGTTTTCGTTGTTTTTAAAATAAACGTAGCATTTTTTAAGACACTTTTTATACTAAGCACGGGCAATCAGTGTCCCTGATGAATTCAATTACCCTAGAGCAGGTATTACGGTAGAGAGTAAATTTGCATTCATTTCGAGGCAGATTTAATGTATTGTCCAACTGATTGACAGATTGATCGGATTATTTGAACTCATTTCCATGGGATATAATGGGGTTTGCTGAATATACATATTTGATTATTCTTAAATTTGTTTTGCATGAAATGGAACATTTTGAACATCTCCATTTAGGTGAAAGAAATTAAAAATATGTTATACTTCGAAAAGTAACAAATTCGAAGAGAAAGAAAAAGTAATAACAATTTTAAATATGTTGAATTTGATGCAATATCACAAGCTTTTCTTTATGCATTACAATATCTTATTTTAATATTGTTTTAATTTTCTTTGGGGATGAATGACTCTTATTCAAACTGCCCATATTATTTGAAACCTTTAAATAGGTTAAGAAATAAATTGAACCAAAATTGGTAGTGATTTTAAAGTCAAAGACATGTTTGCTTCCCATCTACTCGATATCATCCGAATAAATCTCAGTGGTCAGTTCACTTTACCTGCACCTGCACGAACTTGAAGGATCCTTCCTGATTATATAGCAATTCCGCAAAGTTAACTACATGCGCAAACACTTTACTCGCAGATTAAACTTTTCAACCGAACTTTAATTATCTCCGCAACCAGCGTTCAAACCAAGGTGGTCGTCCGAGCTCGGTGTCCCCAAAGACATCCGTGGCCTGGAATCTGAACAGAGCAACTTGCGAATGCCTCCGGAGCCCGATTGAGCTCTGGGGGTGTTTTGCAAAATACGAGGGTACTTGAGATGTGCACCCCGTTCGTTGTAGAGAGACTCTCGCCTGTACCATGCGGAAGAACTTGAGGGGTTGATTTCTAAATTTCACGTGCTTTTCAGGTATTCGATTGCCGGTACGTAACGACAACGAGTGGAATGTTTGAGGCTATTTGCAATCACATCAAGTACGCCACAAATAAGGGCAATCTCAGGTGAGTACTTATCCGCCTCTGGGCTGTACCTGCTAATTGATATGCTCGTAATTAGCACGTACCTCTGCCGTCATTCAATTTTATATTTCGTGCCGCAGGTCCGCCATCACGATATTTCCGCAGCGCACGGACGGGAAGCACGACTATAGGATCTGGAACAGCCAGCTCATATCGTACGCAGGATATCGAAAATCCGACGGCACCATCGTCGGTGATCCCATGAACGTCGAATTCACGGAGGTAGTTCGAAAATATCTCTACCGTAGTACCTGGCGAAGCTCGTGTTAATCGCTGAATTTGTATCTTCCAGGTCTGCTTGAAGCTCGGCTGGAAAGGGAAGGGCGGCGCATGGGACATACTGCCCCTGGTAGTGTCAGCAAACGGCCATGATCCAGATTACTTCGATTATCCACCGGAATTAATTATCGAAGTCCCATTAACTCACCCGACGTAAGTTTTATAAAGCCAATCCACATACTATTACGTTTCGCCAAATCAACCATGCGATTCTATTTTTTACCCCCCACAGATACGAGTGGTTCGGAGACTTGGACCTCAGATGGTATGCTCTGCCTGCAGTTTCCAATATGCTCTTTGACTGTGGCGGCATTCAATTCACAGCCACCACCTTCAGCGGTTGGTACATGTCAACGGAAATTGGTTGCAGAAATCTCTGTGATACTAATCGTCGTAATATGCTCGAGGTAAGCAACTAGAACAACTATACACCGTCCGTTCTCTCCTGTCTATCTGCAGGCGACAGTCTTATATCGCATTATTTTGACTTTTCTGACTTGTTGGATTATATAACCTCAGCAACAAGTATGCCTGAATTGCTTCGATATGCTTTGCTGGCCTGGACGAAAGTCGGTTGTAAAGGAACTGATATAAAATGCTTTTGAAGCAATTCAAGTGTATCTTATTGACCTCCTCCTTTTTTCGTTTTATCTTAAGTTTCTTTTTTTTTCTTCTATCGCTCTTTGGGAATGCCAAACTGATTACCGGATATAGAACCTTGATTTTATTCTAAATTGTACCAACTGGAATGTTCTCACTAGCAGGAATAGCTCAGTAGAGTATTGATCCTTTTTTAGGGAACCGACAAAGCCATACTGAAAGCGGAATTTTTTGAATCGTTTTTAAATTCTTAACTTATATTCTTCCACTATACTCGAAATGGAAGAGTATTCGTTTGTTTTTGTAAGTTCTTTAAATGGCAATAGTACAAAGTTATGATAGATTAATGTAACAGTTTAGCTACATTGTCAATGTTTTGAAGTTTTCGATGAAAGATATAGAGCACTGTTGGACGTTAAAGAAATTTATTTATCGGTGAAATATGTGACAACTTCTCCTCCAATCTCATGAGAACCTTTCAAACTTTCTATTCGTCATAAAAGAAATCTTGCTCTTGAAATTAATGGACAGTTTTGATTCCTAAAATTTCCTCTTGCTCGTAAATATTTTTAAATATTATATATTATACGTAGAGTCCATTCCATAAAGTAGCTAGACTTAAAGCTCCCCTAAGGTCAAAATAGTTAAGAAGAAAAATTTAAAAGTTGAGAATTATCTTTCAAAATATTGAAGTTTGGGTGGGAAATAATTTAAAACTTTGAGATCACAACAATTTCGTAGAAAGGCCACAAAATCATCCAGCATTTGTTGTAACTTATTTTTTGGCACTGGTCATTACCCTCGTTCTATCACGGTCTCAGTAAAGTTGAACCTCATCATCTGTAGGGAATTAGTGGGTGGTTGATATCATGGCAAGTTGCCGCGTTAGCATTCATCTGGTGCCCCATTTCATTAAACTTTTACTTGTAAGAACACAACTCCTGCAAATATGGTAATAATGGAGCTATCTGCATTTTACGTGTTCCAGACGGTCGCATTGAAAATGGACTTGGATACACGTACTTCTACGTCCCTCTGGAAAGATAAGGCGCTGGTCGAAGTTAACGTCGCTGTGTTGCACTCCTTCCAGAGCAAAAACGTAACAATAGTGGACCACCATACGGCGAGCGAAAGTTTTATGAAGCATTTCGAGAACGAGTCGAAACTTCGGTAATTACTATATATACATTAGACGTGGAGCCTGTTATAATATTCTGATAATGTTTGTCGGCTACATTTGCAGGAACGGGTGTCCCGCTGATTGGATTTGGATTGTACCGCCGCTGTCCAGCTCAATTACACCTGTCTTCCATCAAGAGATGGCATTATACTACCTGAAGCCCTCATTTGAATATCAAGATCCAGCGTGGAAAACACATGTCTGGAAAAAGGGTAGGGATCAGGGAAAGAGCAAGAAGCCGCGACGTAAATTCCATTTTAAACAGATTGCCAGGTAAGTAAGTCGGTGACAGAAGCAATTTCCCACCTTTAGCATCCGGTCAGAGCTCCCCAGCATTTCTATAAATTATTCAGGAGTCTGCTTCCCTGTTAACTTATAACACGACGTCCCTATCCTGGGCCATATTTATTCATTACGCCCGCAGAGCCCCTCCGCTCAATCCCAGTCGGATTAGCATCCCTGCCAATGTTTAGACAACCCCCCGTTTCGCATCCTTGGTCTTCCTGTTTTCGGGTGCACAAGACGACACATTTTACTTGTCTTGTCACCCTTTAAATATTTTCAGAGCACACTCCAACGCACTGTTCTTATTATTCTTTTCCTTGTGTTTTTATAGAGCCGTGAAATTTACATCGAAATTGTTTGGACGTGCTCTTTCCCGCCGCATCAAAGCCACAGTCCTTTACGCGACCGAAACGGGCAAATCGGAGCAATACGCGAAGCAGCTGTGCGAGCTCCTGGGGCACGCGTTTAATGCACAGGTAAGTGGCACCGCAGCGTCCCGACGCCTTCTAAGAAACACACCCACGAAGTTTCCGCCCAGGTAAAACAGATTTTGCATTTTTAGCTGGGACGCCAGTAAGAGCCCTTCGCACTGTCGCTCTTTTAAATACTGTGCGTTGTAGGACGACGACCGTGTTTTTATTGTTTCAAACCCCGAAACGAGGCGAGATTCAATTTGATAAAGAAAGGACTTATGTTGGATTCTTGCAGCATTAAGTATATTTAGGAAGAGCATATTTGTGCTCAAGGATGATTTTGGAAAATGTTTAAGGACCTAACTAGATCTGAGGAAAAAACCATTTCCCTTTCTTCTTTTCGGTTTAAATATTTTGTAACTCCGAAATCATTAAGATTGAAATCTGAGTGAGTATCTTTTTGCCTGCGAGAAAAAAACTAGGCAAAGTTATTTAAATAACTCTAACAGTGGCATTATTTATTCCTCAAAACTCGAAAACGGAAGGTATCTGACGTAAATGCTACATTGTTTTATGTTTTTAAAACTTGTGATTTTCGTTATTTTTCGTTGGTTTTGCATTTTCGGTAGCTATTTTATTAGAATTCCTGTAAGTATTATACATATTAAAGAAAGTAATATACATATATAAAAAAAAGGGTTTGGAAACTTTAGTCCGTCGTTAGAGAGTATAAGTGCTAGCTATTAAATTAACCATTTTGAGACAATAACATCTGTAGCGTGTGAAAAAGAAATGCTCGCGTTTGCCCCGAAAGATAGTGTTGATATGTATCCAATTTTTAAGGTTTCGGTACTTTAAGAAGGGAATTTTACATTCAGATAATCTTTTGTTTTTGTATCGTTTAAGGTCAAAACATTACTAAAACAAAACAATTTAGAAGATTATATGACTTTTGTTGATATTTTATACTAACTGTACTTTATGCCTTTATTTTCTTTATACAAACTTAATATATGTATATGTATGTGCGTAAAATCATCTTTAAGCCATAAAATCATATTTAAAAGAGATTAAATAGTTATAAAATCAAAGAAAATGTGTCGCCGGGGTGAACGGATTCCGAATATCGAATAAAATCCAAGGGGCGATTACGGCGACTACAAAAAAAATCATCCGAAACCAGAGAAATTCAATTGGTTATGGTTATGTGCCTACATGACGAGCGAATGGCTCGAAATTCACTTAAGAAGGCCATCTACGTCTTCATTGCCTATGGTCTCTAAAATTTCTTAGAAAAAACGCTACAACAGAGCGACGTTGTCCTGTGTACCTTATCGCCTCCACCCACCCCTTTGAAAAAAAGCCATGTGTTGACACTGAGAATAAAAACGATGGAGAATTTTTGTTTTATATAAACATATATATGTATGTATATACAATATATGTAGGTATGCCTATATCGTCGGGCGTAATCTGGAGATCACTATCCAGGCAGTTTGTCGGGACCCATCCGAAGCATCCTGACCTCAGTCCTAATGGACATTGGATAGCACCTTATCCAGACGAATCTTTAAGTACGTTAGATCGGAGCTACTCCTCGCTCAGAGGATGTGTAGGCGGTAGGTGTCGGCCCACGTAACAAGTTGGGGCCCTAAGCGAGGTTGGTCGAAACACAACATTAGTCCTCATCACAATATTCAGTCAGGTCACGTATCCTTTATTAAGTTGATTTTTCTTGATTCGTTGACCCTGCCACTTCGGAATGGGGCCATATTGGAAGCTAAGGGGCGATTATGGGTTTTGGAGGGTAATCAGGAGGAGTTTCGTGCACCCCTCGGTTGCAAGTTTTGTGGCCCTTCTGTGCCCATCAAAGTGAGACGTGCTTTCTTCTATACATTTTTTTCTTCGGTTTTGCAGGTATACTGTATGTCTGATTATGACATATCGTCCATTGAACACGAGGCCCTGCTTATAGTTATCGCTTCCACATTTGGTAATGGAGATCCTCCTGAGAATGGTGAAGTAAGGATTACAACTTTTTTCTGTACTGTTTCAAAACTATAAGTAGCAAACTTAATCGTTGTAACTTTTCTTTCCAGGATTTTGCTCAGGGATTGTATGCGATGCGGCTCCAAGAATCTGGAGATAATATCGATGGAACTGATTCCAAGTGAGTGTCGTAGGTTGTAATATTATCGATAAAGGTTTTATTTAAAAATAGGTTAGGGAATGCAAATTCGGCTATTTTGATAGAGCGTTAATTTCTTGTTTTATTACATTATATTCCTCTTTTCGATAATTCAATTTAAGCAATCGACATTTTAATTCAATTTTTGCTTTTCTTACATAAGTTGAACGTTTGACTGCAGAAACTGATTTCTTAAAAAGGCGGTAATTTATTTATTAATTAATTTCTTGTAAACAGCGTGTCTTAGTCCAATACATTGTTTCACTTCTACCGCCGTTGAGAGAATACATATTCATATCTTCATTTACCGAAGCATTCGACTCCAAAAAGTGGTCGGCTTTTGGATCCGGAGCGCCAGCCACACCTCTTCAATGTGGCTGAAAAGCCGGCGCCTCCGCTCCAGACGCTACGATCCTGCAGACGAAAGCCAGTCCTGACTTTACACGATTAAAACTCTAAATGTGAATTTCAAGGAGGCGATACAATTTTTATAAATATATTAATTTCTATTGAGCTTTGAATGTACAATTTTTAAAAATGGAGTTCAAATGGTATAAATGCCTCCAGCAAATTTTATTTGCACCTTAATATTGGCATTTGTTCAAGTCGACCTCTAAAAGTAAAAATAAAATAAAAAAAAACGAAGGAAAGAATTTTTTGATAAATTCTTCAATGAAAAATGGAAAGTTCAAACAGGCCAGAACTCACTCTATTACCAAAATTCGACTTACCGAAAACTCTCAAAGCCTCATGCTGATCCGCGATTGATTTTTACTGAAAAAATGTAATTTTACGTGACCCATTAGCACCAGAGGAAGTCTTCTCGCCTCCTTCCGAATTGCAATTATTGTAACGAGGCCCCTTCCGAATCCACCCACCATCAGAAATATTCGCCTTTTCCAAGGAGATTTACATAAATTGAGTTACCCATGGGCACGTATAGGACTGGGCGTCTTGTACGATAAATGGCGAATCTTGTAGAATCAATCCTCGCCAGCAAATCCCCGTGTAACGTAACAGGCACTTGTTTAAAGTGGCTGGAGTGTCTCGGTGATATAAAACTTAATAAGGGCTGCAAGCAGCTTCTTGGTTAGTTGCTTCCGGAGAAGTGCAGAAGTCTTTTCGTTTTTAAAGAACGGCAAAACGACGGGATGGGATCTGGAGTTCCGAAGATAAATCTTTAGACTTTAATGACGGACATCGCGGATTTGATGAAGAGATATAACCGCGGAATTTAAGACGTTCTCCTCTTGATTATTAAACGTCGAGGAGGATGGTAAGTTACTAAGGGACGTAGAATAATAAAGTTTCATCTTGAGACCAGACTCAAGGGTTTCAGTGTAACTTACTCCAGCATGAACCAAACGTTGCTCCTGATCGTAATGGAAGGAGCTCATAAATAACATTTCCATGCAATCACTTTCTGCAGTATTTCCAATTACCACTCGAGCAGAAGCTCTGACCCTTTTTCTTACTTTACATTGTTCGGTGAGTTTTCACCTTGGGGATTCGGTCAGAGGATGCAAAACGCATCCTCTTGAGATCTGGTTGAGAGCCTCAACCATCCCATTTTATCTTAACAATCCTCAGGTTAATGGCGCCTTTGTAGGAGCGTTAATTCTCACCGTATCCCTTCGGACAAAACAATGAAACAATAGCGCAATTAGTGCTCCGCTGGAAGTGCTCTTGGAGGCGTTTATCGTAAATTGTTGTTCCCTTTGCCCCGAGTGCACTACATGCAACCAGAATGCAAATTTTGAGCCCACAAGGACCCTTACCGCGCGTTCAGGTGATTTCAAAGGGTTTATCTTATATAGGCAGTTCTGTCTGCACATTCGTGGACTCGTTGGAGGCTTGTAAAATTTCCTGCTATTTGCGGTTTTGGATTGAGTGCAATGGTCTCATAAGTGGATTCCAGGTGAAAATCACTTTTCTAGGGAATAAAGGGAACACTAGGAAAATCCCTCCTGTTTATTGAACTAATTCGGCCGTTTAAAATATTTGTAGTCGTTTGTGAAATTCTTGTACTACTTCACTGTTTCTTGTTGTTTTGGAATAAAACATTAAAAATACTAAACGAGACTTTAAAAATTGCAGCAATTTTTAATTTTCATAAGAGATGATTTAGGTTGAACGTGTGAAGTTTCGTAGGCGTACTATAAAATGAAAAGCTCATTAAATATATTTTGCTACAGTTCTACCGCCTCTTCATTTTAGGGCAATTAATATGTGTGGGTTTTTCTTTCTTAATCTCATAAATCGTATTCTGAATCACGTAAAATTCAAGTACCTTATTTTGGAAGACGAGAATAAGTAGGATGATTCTTCTCTTATGTACGTGATTTCCCTCAATTTTCTTCTGAAAAGCAGCACCCAGCTCGAGAAAACTGTTGCGTTTAATTTAAATTAAATAAAACTTCTGCTTCATTCTTAATTTTTTAATATTTGTGCACCTCTAAAATTATTGTAGTTGTTGAAGTATTAAAAGTATTTAAACTTTATTTTGCTTGTTTGTAGCCCGAAGAGTAAATAAAATATTTTCAGCTTGCTTAATAGTTGGTGCATCGATCATTTTCCCTCCAAAACTGAACGCTCCCTAAAAGAAGAAAGTAGACGTTTGTGGTTAAATTTATGAATATTTAAGAGCCGAACCTTTCCTGATTTTTGATATAATTTGTAGGCATCCAATAGATCCTTAGCCCATTTAACCTTAACTTCAGACGGTAAAAATGCTTCTTGAACGACGGATATCTGCTTAGGATGGATGACCTGTTTACCAGTATACCCAAGAGCAAAACCTTCCACCGATTGCTTGTGAAGACCATTATCGTCTTTTAAATTGAAAAATAAAGATTGCATTAGTGAATTTCTTTCCTCTGAGCTCAGAACATACATATAAATAGTTAAATTATGAATGGCCACAGAAATCAGCTGTTGGTATTTGTAAGTTTAATTTGAATATTGACTATAGAGTCTTATTATATTTCCGATTTTACAATTGCCTCTACAAATAAGCTTTCAATTTTCTAATCTAAATTCAGGTTGAGACTTTTGTTGCTTTTGTAAACAAATAGATATTGTATGTCTCACTGCAACATTAAAGAAAAAGGACAATAGTTACATTGTATAAAGACGACTAGAAATAAAATGTTTGTTACTATGACATTTCTTCTTACCCTCAAGATCGATGTGTACCATATCTATTGCTTGAAGATTGAAAGCCTTTGCAACCAAAACGACCTTCTGGCGAGCGTAGAGTATTTCTTGAGAATTTTCGGTTCTGGAGGCTCCTAGACTTGCACACAAATCGTCGCTGCCAAAAACGATACCAGCCAAACGGAACGGAGATATATTCGACAATTCAATGGCTCGTCTACAGATAGACGGTAGGTCCATTATTGCTATGCACGACTCGGCATAAAAAAACACGTTGATTTTCATTGTTTTATCAACTAAAAACTTCTTCAACTGCTCTGCAAAATAACCAATTTCCTCTAAGGTATTAATCTTGGGAAGAAAGAGTGTTTCCGGGATTTTCTTCGCTCCACAGATAGCTCTAATGTCGTCACTCATCATGCCCGAATCTACAGAATTCAGACGGACACTGTAATCCGTTCGATTATAATTCAATTTTTGAGTTGACAAAAAATTAGATATCGT
Source organism: Tolmerus cingulatus (assembly GCA_959613345.1). Taxonomy (NCBI): domain Eukaryota; kingdom Metazoa; phylum Arthropoda; class Insecta; order Diptera; family Asilidae; genus Tolmerus; species Tolmerus cingulatus. The sequence continues at coordinate 30,151,615 of OY390707.1, forward strand.
CGTTCTGGCGGCTTCTTTCTTGTTCGCAGCCACTCCATCTTCGCAGTCAAAAATCACACAGTCAACATCAAGTTTTGCAGCCTTCCGGAGTTTTCGGTCGCTATCCCCAGGGACATAGAGCACGGCTCGTCGCACTCTTGTCGATATTGAAGCAAAGGGCTGTAATTATTATTTTTCATATATTAAGGAATTTTACATTTATTTTCAAATCGTTTGTAGTCACCTGTCGCCCCGCAAAAGGAGTAAAAATTAATAATTTTCGTAAGATTGACATATTTACATTAATCTCCTTAGCAAAATTGTTTAAGGAAATTAAGGTCTGTATGGTAACTTTTGGGTAAAAATTTAGTAAAAACGTTCGTATGGTAGCGGGGATGAACATTAAAAGTTACCATACGACCTTTGGTAAAAATTGGGTAAACTCTAAAAGGCTGGCTTGTGTAACTGTCAAAAGAGATAAATTTAACACACAAGACACAACGCAATGACGCGACACAGCTGAAGCACCTATATTTTAAATTTTAACTAATTATTATTTAAATCATTTTCATTACCTTCACTTTTATCACAACTTAACTGCAAAACACAACACACAACGCAATGACACGAAACAGCTGATATTGACAAATCGTCGGTGATTTTACCAAATTCACCCCAGCTCTAGGGCATGGGTAAAATTTGGTAAAATCTAGTAAAAGGGGAAGGGCTCATTTTGACCCTCTTTGGAGTTAACAGTTTCGGGTAAAAATTTTTACCACTTTACACTCATGGGTAACAACTTTCGAGTTAACAAACAGACCTGTGGTTAGTCGGATTTTACTTTACTGTAATTTATTTAACAATGGGCTTAAATCTTTCGTGAATATTCGCCAAAATATATGCAATTAATCTAGCAGAGGTAGAGTAAGGTGATTTCTTAATTATGAGATATTTGCATATGAAGGTAAGGTACCTGTGTTTTTACTAATAATCTTTATTGCCTGTTTCGACTGTTAGGAGACATTTTGACACCCAACTTATTTAAAAACCCAAATTACTGCAAAGGATCCAGCGAATGGATAAAAGTTAAAGGTGTGATTGATCTACTCTACATATATTTGCGAGTTTGACTAACAAAACAATTGTTTCTCCTCATATATTCAACTAATCAATTCTAATAAGAAAAGCAGAAACATTTTTTTTTATTTTAGGACTAGATGATGGACAAGTTATCTCATATCCTATCATTCCCTTTCAGTACACATTTCAAGAGGAAGCGTTTAGCCCCAAGCATTGAAGCAATGCTGACCAAACGTGCAGATGAAAAGAAAGTGCTGGAGGACGTGTGCGAGTAATAAATATTTTTAATAACGCTTTGGCTATTTAGCTTGCTACGGCTTACATATCTCAATGCTGCTTTCATTTGGCATTAACGCTTTTCTTATTGAAACTTAACCCGCGTTTACGCCCTCTCAAAAGTGGTGCTTATTCAAAAGTGTGCATTAAGTCGAAAGTGGTGCTTAGCTCCATATTGGGTTGTAAATCGTCTGTTTGAGCAGCATAAATTGCCGCAACTACTTGGAATGCTTTCAAATTTCTCCATGTTCACATAATTCGCCTGTTTATTGTTCAATAAATGATTTGATCCCCCAGCAAATCCTCAATCTTGACGAAGGTGGCTCCCATACTCCTTCGCGCACGGACGGTTTTTTGCCCACAGCCGGGAAGAAACAATTTTTGTGTTTTCATTGATCCTTGGGGAATATCGGGCCAATTTGTTTGACACATGCAAATAAGCTCCTCGTTTAGAACATGAGTCAACATAATAAACATGAGCGCAGCCCGCAGCGCACCCTGGGCGTAGCAGACTCACCCACGCCTACACCGGCCGCGCACACTTTGCGGCGGGAAAACACCCCCTTTCACCCCCGAGACAGTAATTTTTGAAAACATGGTAATCTTAGCGCTTTGGGGGTGTTTATGACTCGTCGACGCCTTGACACAGCATCCTCCCGCACAAGTCGCGCTTTATCGCAGACGAATTGCACTTGGAGTGTGGGGGTGGGTCTCTGATGAATATCGAATTAGTTGAAACGGAGGCTCATCAAGGGGCATCAGTCGGCGAGTGCGGGGACAGAGAGTGTTATTTAATTATGACTAACGACATTCGAATCACCTTTTGATTGAGCAAGTAAACCGCGATAAGAGAGACATTAAAATTATAGGCAATCTGCTTATTTCCAGGCCTCTTATCCTATGTGACGCATTTATCAGTTCATCCCAACTAATGGAGGGTGAATGAAAATAATTGCTCTAATCCTTTTCGTCAGCTTGTTTATTAATAAAAGTACTTAAAGTCATCTAAAGTTTTACGCACAAAAAGCCGCATGTTCACACAGAAAACCTATTTCCTCAAAAACTTCTAAAATGTTTACCAACCAAAATATTTTGCCCCGAGAGCGGATTACGGCGGCATTTAAATATTTTGATGTGGATTTACGATTTTATCTCGTCCGCACTCTCCCCGAGATATCCGAGATTTTTGGTCCAGGGGATATGTGTGGTTAACAAAATAAAACTGTAAAGTAAAAGTTTCATCTATATTTAACATTTTTCAGCATCACCGTGTCCTCGTCGAGGTCCTTCATGAAAGCCAATTCACGTCAAGACTTTGGGAAAATGGCCCTGCAACAGGTGAAGAAAATCGATCGGCTGGACTCTCTCAGAGGTTCGACGTCAGAGACGCTCACTGATGAAACTTTTGGACCGCTTTCGAATGTCAGGTAAATTTTGCTTTAGGTCAGGTATTGTTAGGGGTTTTGTAACTTCTTTTTATTGTCGGTCTTTTGTGAGCAAATAAAAAAGGTAGTGGAAAATGAAAGTGCTCATTGGGGTTTGGGTAAACTTTACGGGCTCTTGGGAGGTCATCCCTCATTTAAAGATTAAATGAGATTTTGAAAAGTATTTATGATAAAAGTTTAGTAAATAAGCTGTGAGTACGTACATTGCCAAAAAAAGAGTGGTAATAACATAATAATAAGAACTTTTAGATATAATTTTTAAATCAAGTTAAGCCACATAGAAGTTGAAATCAAATTCAAAGAGGTAAAACAATTGTAAATACACGAGAATTTTTTTATTGTATTGATTCAACTTGAACTAAAAAATATTGCTGTCGACTTTAGTTTTCTCGTTTAAAATTTAGTTGCTTTAAATTGCTATATTCTTAAAATATTTTAAAGCTCGGTCAATGTAAGCATTTTTTTAGAGATGTGTAGCAAAACAAGGAACTCTTATATTTAGTTTCGCTATCTCCATCCTATATAATAAGAATGTTGTATGGAATTTTCGTACACATATATGTTAGATATTTGTATCCGCTATAAAGATAGATATGTACATATGTGTTAAGATTTTTGAAAAGCAAAATAGGGATGCGTAAAAGAATCATTATTTATCTCGCCGAGCAGGGTATCGTTGAAAAGGATATTTAAAATTATTCTAAGCTTTCTTAAAATGCTTCACAAATTTATGCGCCGTTTTTTACATATTCGAATCCAAAGTGTCCATTTTCGATTATAGGCTTGTTTCGGCCAACATAAATATCATCCCGAACGCAATATCGGAAACATCTGAAAAGTCTAGAATATTAGTAAATATATCTACTGAAATTACTTTTAAAAACAACACGACTTACTTACTTACATACATAGCTTACAAGAAAAAGCCGATTAAGTTATGCTTATTTGGGCTCAAACAACTGTTCGGGAAAAACCACGTGCGCGTTTGTATGCACATGTGCATGTAGACATATTTATATAGATTATACATTTATATGTATATATGCATGTATGAATTCTTACGTATGTAGTATATATGCATTATTATTTTATTTAGTGTTATATTATTCGTGTTTTATCATTTTTAGACTACGGAACCCTACACAAGCATGTCCCGACATGCTCTTCAACATTTTATTAATAACACAAGAACAGAAATACAAAAAATCTCGCCTAGCAATTGAAGATTTTCCGAAGTTTAATAAATGGGCAACATTTTACCTCTTTTCATAAAGTTTTCAGAACTTGGTGAATATGAAAGTTTTGTTTAATGATATTCTTTAAAAATCTAAGACAAGTAGCAATATATGTGGGACGTCAAAACAATGAAGGTGCATGAGGCAGTGTTTCATTTTGAATATTGGTAGTGTTAGACAACGTTTGTCGTTATAATTCCGAAAATAATAAAATTCAGCTACCTATTTTATAGGAATGGAATTCTTGTTTGAACTATATTTACGCGGGGAATACTATCCTAGAAGCAGAATTTACCAAAATCGATGCGTATGCTTGATGTGTAAACACAACAAAAGATGAGAAATTTAATATAAATTGATGTGGATCGAGATTTAAAAAAAATTTCAATTTGCAAACACAGCGAAGACTGCTTCTTTTTTTAAGGAAAACACAAGCACAGCTCAAAGTTTTAATATTTGATTTCATGATTTTCTTTGTTTTTATTTACATTTTTAGAATCCGTTTCGCTTATTAATCCGGAAAATTTAATATACTCGCACTGGTGACTTCCAACAAATAGAGGAGCAGCCTTAGAATCATGCAGTCGTACGAAACCCTGGCGAAAACCCTAATGAAGTTTTATTAAAATTGCAGTCAGTCGCTTTCGTCAACCCGACAGAGGGCAAAGGAACACGCCACTTTCGTCTTGGAGCTTTCGAAAGAATATTTGCACTTCGGAGCCATTAAGACGATACGTGTGGAAGGGCGTCTTCGGAGCTCAAAGGGCAACCTTCGGCAAATTAGATTTTTCTCACCGCCAGACCCAGCATTATTTACTTTAACAGATAAATGAGCACGGGGTTATTTGAATTGAATTGAAAATATCCTCTGCGCACGTTGGTTTTGGTTCGAAGGCTTTGAGAATTTCGTAACACTTTACTTGCAACTAGTTTCCGCCCAGGACTTCCTCTGACTGGACTTCAGAATTGGGTCTATGTAGAAACAAATCAAAAATTAATGGGATTATATGTAAATGCCACCAGACATATGCATATGTAGCTTGTGTTGTAGTAAAGAACAGTAGCTGCAGTTTTGTGACATATTTTAAAACTAAAACTAAAATTGCAAAGCAAGCGATAAATTCCGATTAACGAAGCACAAGATCAAACTTTGATAATAGGTATCGAATTTAGTGGCCTCAAACTACCATTAGGATTAATTTTCACTTAAATTCGTCAAAGTTCGAAAATTATTGGATACTATGTTGGACCAATCGTCTTGTATTTCAAAACTTCGATCGTAGATTCGCAATAAAAACATGCAAAAAATCCCAAATACTAATTTTCATGCCCATCTCCTGATATTTACAATTGTTGGGTTCATCATTTTAAAACAAGTGAATAAAAAGTAGCCTATATTTTGGATTGGAATATGAAGAACCTTCACCCTAAAATGGAAATTATCACATCCAGTGTTTAGGCGTGATTGAACCACAAACATCCAAACATACAACATTTCATATTTATAATATTAATAAGATTAGAATTTACCATATACATATATTTTCGAATCTGCTGTATTATTTTTATTAATACCTAGTGAATTAGATATAATATGTATTTGTAAATATTTATTTAATCTATTCAGAACATCCGTCATCTGGTAGTAGGAAATTATAATTGCATAATTACTCATATATCAATATTAAAATAATTTTAAATACATCTAATTATTTGTATGTCATCATTAATTTACTTTAATTTTCCATCCAAGTGTCCAGCAATAATCAATAGCTATCATATTTAGCATTTAATTTAGAGGGAAAATCACCTGAAACCGTAGCAGAGTTGAGTTATTGTAAGCTATTAGTGCGGCAGTAGGTAAATTAAGTGTAGTCGGGTTTATGTGCAGTTCTATTGTTGCAGACTGATGCATTAAATTCATTGATTAAAGGTGATGTCGACATGAATGCCGTAATATGACCTGTCAGTATAAGGATCATAAAATGTAAGAATATGGAGAAAGCAATAATTTTTAAGTATTATGTTTACATATTCCTCACTGTTAACCTCAAAAGAACGCTCCTGGAAGCTTTCCTCAAAATTTGCAGCAGCTTACTGATATTGCCTTAACATTTTTTTGGTGGAATAGAATCCTTAACAATGAAAAACAAAATTCAATGGTTTTATTTAAATTTAAAGTGGGTTTTTAAATAAGCCCTAATAACTTTATAATACCTTCCATTTTCATATTGAAGTATTTCTAGCGTCAAAAGATAACATGTTTTAAGATGCTTCATAAAACCGGGTTACCTATATTTTTGGTTAAAATCTTTCGAACTCGATAAATATGACTTTAATGTGAGTTTACTTCAAGCATGGACCCCAAGTGCTCGATGGATGGAGCTCCCAATGAGTTTCATTCATAGATGAAAGCCAAAAACAAGGGGCTCCATCGCTAAAAAAGAATCAGAGGACCTTTAGGTGGTGGCTGCCCGGATACACAGCCTGCGGCCAGCGTACCGGACGTTTTTTTTCCAAGTATGAATATTTACTGCAAAGGTTTCCGACAAAAATACTAAAAAATCCGATACCGCCGTGGGGGGATTTCTGTACTTTCTAGCATAAATCAAATATCAATTTTTTTTGCTGGTCGAGCAAGGACGATGCGGAATATGGTAAAACAAAAAACAGAAACTCGTTTCTAACTCGAACCCCCGGGAACCTGGCGTGGAAGGTCGCCGGGTGTGTGGGAGTAAAGGTGTTTAAAAATCGTTAAGTTTCCGCCACTTCCCGCTCAACCGGGGACCATCAGAGTGTAACCGGAAGATGTGGAGCAAGCACATGATCCTTGCAGATTTCCCAGATTCAGCGTATGGTTTCGGAGAAGCTTCTAGGAAAAACGACTAGGCACATGGTTGTTGGGCGGGATTCTGGGGCCCTGCGAACCGTGCTCCCATGTGTGAGTCCTACGAGGACCGGAAATGGATTGTACACAATGAGTCGGAACATTTTGACAGGATTTTCCAGTTAAATCAGCCTTAATAAAGACATGTGGAGAGTGGCAGTTTTATGGCGCGATGAATTGCTCCCGATAGAATTTATCTCGGCTGAACGGAGGCTTGATTTATAGAATCAGACAGTCTCCACTGCCGGCTCGTGTGAGGGTCTCTGTTTATGAAATAATTTTCCTATAAATCACGACACCTTGGGATTGGTTGGGGCTGCGGACCAGGGAGGGCTTCTGTGTTAACAAGGCGATAAAGTAGCACTAATTGAATTCTTAATTTGTTCCCTGCGGGGCATTAGCATTAAATTCGAATTAATTATCGTTACCGAGCGTAATGGGCTTAACAGAGGTTTGTACCGGTTTCTCACAATCAGATAAATCTTAATTCAGTACGTGACGAACAATTAAAGTTGAGATTAGATGAATGGGACTATTCCCGCCGTCTATACAACAAGTGTTTAACTTAAGAAGACTTCTGTGTGTTGGGAGTTTATTCTATATCTATATAAATCTCAGAAAATATTTTCAATATAATAAGTAATTCAAACTAAGACTGCTTTATTCTGTTAGGTTTGCTGTCTTCGCCTTAGGATCCTCGGCTTATCCAAATTTCTGCGCTTTTGGAAAGTACGTGGACAATATCCTTGGTGAACTGGGAGGTGAACGTTTATTAAAATTATCTTTCGGCGATGAAATGTGTGGCCAAGAACAGACCTTCAGAAAATGGGCTCCAGAAGTATTTAAGGTAATTGAAAAAATTTAATTTATAACCCAAATTATAATTGGTCGCATAGCTACTATTTTAAATGAATATAAATCTTTAAATTATAAATTCAATAATGAAAAATTTCAAATGCAATTTTCATCAGGTTGCTTGTGATACCTTCTGCTTGGATCCAGATGAAACATTCTCAGACGCTTCGCTGGCCCTACAAGGCGAATCCCTTACAGTCAATACAGTTCGACTAGTTTCAGTGAAGGAAACAGATCCTCTGGAGCAACTTCTATCAAAGTTCCACAATAAAAAGGTTCAGAAGCATCTAACAAAAAAGAGGCCTATTAATTTGCACGGAGAAAGCCGAGCTGGAGCGCGATCAACGATTTTGGTAGAAATACTAGCACCTGGCGTAAAATATGAGCCTGGTGATCACGTTGGAATATTTCCGGCAAACAAGAAACCGATCGTGGATGGAATACTCTCTCGATTATCCGGTATTAACGATCCTGATGAAATAGTTCAGTTGCAGATCTTAAAGGAGAAACAGACATCGAATGGGATTTTTAAAAGCTGGGACCCTCATGAAAGGATCCCCAGCTCTAGTGCTCGAAGTTTGCTAACGCGATTTTTCGATATTACAACGCCGCCGTCTAGACAACTTCTTACACTTCTCAGCTCTTTCTGTGAAGATAAGGCGGATGAGGAACGATTAAATATTTTAGTAAACGAATCGTCAGCTTATGAAGACTGGCGGCATTGGAGGCTGCCTCATCTGTTGGATGTCCTTGAAGAATTTCCATCATGTAAACCACCAGCCCCATTACTTTTTGCGCATTTAATGCCGCTTCAACCCCGGTTTTACTCAATCTCATCCTCGTTCAAAAAATACCGAAATGAAATCCATTTGACCGTTGCTGTGGTCAAGTATCGATGTGAAGATGGTCAGGGGCCGGAGCACTACGGGGTCTGCTCAAATTACTTAGAGGGAATTCAGAAGAACGAGGATTTGTACATGTTCGTGAGGAGTGCCCCTAGCTTCCATATGCCCAAGGACTTGACAAAGCCAGCAATTTTAATCGGCCCTGGCACAGGTATCGCCCCCTTTAGGTCCTTTTGGCAGCACTGGGAGATGAAGAAACTGGACGACCCCAAGATCAAAATGCCCAAAGTTTGGTTGTTCTTCGGGTGCCGCACCAAAGAGTTGGACCTGTACCGAGAAGAGAAGGAGGAAATGCTGGAAAAAGGCATCCTCGACCGAGTGTTCCTGGCACTGTCCCGGGAGCCCGACATCCCTAAGGTAAATTAGGTAAATTCTAATAAATGCTCCAAGTGCTGAATGTGTCCAAAATTTTGTAACAGACGTACGTCCAGGACCTGGCTGTGCGAGAGGCGGAGGACCTTTACAAGCTAATTGTCACAGAAAAAGGACACATTTATGTTTGTGGTGATGTAACTATGGCAGAACATGTCTATCAAACAATCAGGTGAGTTCAGGAGAATTTTGTACCGAACGACTAAGGACCTTAATTTACCATTCTAGGAAAGTCATAGCCGTCAAGGAGCGCAAAAGCGAGTCCGAGGCCGAGAAATTCCTGCTTACACTTCGGGTAAGCGAAAATTCATTTTCAATTTTCTACCGGGGCTCTGTTCCCGGCCGTGGTACGTGCGGCTTTGAGGTCGATGCGGTTAAAGGGCAAGTGGAATATCTCCTACAACATAACCAGGGCCGGCCGAGCCCCGTGTGTACTTCCAGATTTCGTTTACTTTCCCCCGCTTTGGCTGCCAGAAGAAGGCTCAGGCGAACACCCAGGGAATAGCAAATCAGCCCCGACCGTCGTCGCATCGGTGTTCTTTAGTACGCCCCATTGTCGCACTAGAGCTCACGTTAATTAATACGATTTTTACCTATTTCAATGTCGCATCCAAAGCCATCGCGAGATGCGACGTGACGTGGTTTCAAGACACAGAGCCACTTGCTTGCTAATTGATATTTGTTTTTCTGATGCGACCACATGAAATTAATATGCGATTTTCGCAGCCCATCTCAAGGGAAGTCAAATTATGTTTCCTCTTTAGTTCCAGTGAATTTCGCGCTGTTGCGTCGGCAATAATATTGTTTGTGGGACTATTTCAACACTGATTACGTGATTTATTGGATTGAAATAATGCTAGTGTTTGACCTAACGAAATAACCTTTTTCAAATTAAGTTTAATTTAATTTCACAGTTGTGGTATGCCTTGGAGATGGTAGAAACAACAATTTATACATTTTGTTATGGCATTTCATTGAGAAATCCCACCGCAGTTAACTGTAGCGGAAGTAAATGTTAGTAGTCTTTTACTACCTTAACCTCAGCTCCCGTACCCAGCTAATTCCTATTCCACCAGTGCCTTCGATTAGCCCAACTCAATTCCGCAATAAAATGTTCTTCCCACCGCCCTCGCAAAAGCCTTTAAGAGAAGAAACAATTCGGTAGTTGTACGAGGCCAAGTTCATTCATTCCCCAAAAAGCGAATGATGTCAATCACCGGCATTGACTCGAGTCAGTGAAATCAGAATCCGACTGGACAAAATTATTAATCAGCGACCACATGCAGGCGTCAAATGTTTACACGCACGACGTGGAATAATTGTAGAGTTACTGCCTTTTGTGTTCGCGTTAAAAAATGCACCGGCCAATTGTCATAGGTCGTCGTCTAATCAAGTGCCAGGAGAGCGTTGCTCGGGAACGTGCCGTCCTTGCGAGACACGCGGAACGTGTCGTAACAAGCGACAGCCCCAATCTGAGTAGTGTAAGATGCTCTACCTGCCGCAGTAATTTCAGGTGGAACGTCTGCTCTGAGTGCTCCGTACCCAAAAACATACATTTCCGCTTTTTATCGTATGAATTTTCTACATGTTTTCTTATAAATTTCTTTTCTAACTTCCTCTTGTCGCATCTGCGACTCACCAGGACGAAAATCGATATCATGAAGACATCTTCGGCATCACTCTGCGAACGGCAGAGATTCACAATAAATCCAGGGCTACGGCCAGAATCCGGATGGCGTCGCAACCGTAAGAGGATGGGAGTTTCAGAGGTGGGATAGGGGTCCTTGGGGGACTCCCCTGATTGCAGCTGGTTGCAGAAGGTGGACTTGGCCAATTTTGGACCATCTGATATAGTGCGTATGGCATATTTTTGCAGAATATTTAGGATATCTATTAGTTTTTATTTCTTTTATTATTATCTCTTGCTGTTTACAAAGACAATTTACAAAATTTATCTTTAATACGAAATTTACAATACTTAACATATCGTCACGGTTTTCAAATAACACATTTAAACCTTCAACTGGTGCCGGATTATTTTAGAAACGTACATATGCATTTAAGTTTTGGGGTATAAGTTTTGCATAAGCAGTCAGTTTTCTAGAACAAAACTTGTTAAAAATTATGGTAAAACAAAAAATATAGCTTAATAAAAATAGAAAATGTAATAACATGTACTCATATAAAAACACATAATAGACAACTCTAACTATATTATATCAACGGCACCAGCTCAAGGTTCAAAGTAACAAATACTAATAGATCCATTCTAAAAGGGGATCAATTTCAAAAAGAATTGAAGGAATGTCTGCAAGTTAGTCGAATGAAATAATTCAAAAATTGTTTACTAAATACCTCTTTAATAGGACATTTCTTGTAATTATCACCTTTAAAGTGCTTGCCTATATTTCATATTGTGTATTTAATAAGAAGCTAACTGAGAAACATTATCAATCGATTTCACTAATTCGCGGGCCAATTGGAAAGACCTGCCTGGCTGGTACAGGCAAATTACCAAAGTAATTGAAGAAAAAGCGCGACATTTCGGCGGCGTTAATAAAATGACAAAGTATGAAAAAAATTAGTTGAGGAAATCTCTTCTTTTTTCTAAACTTTTTACCTAAAATGAAGCCTTGTTGAGATTCGAATGGGTTCTGAATCTACGTTCTGATTTTAAAAAGTTATATAAACATATTTCTGGAAAATATATAAGTCCATTTTCGAAAAGATCTCGTTCCTCTTTGATAAGATTTTATTCCAGATGGCTATGTAATTTACCAGTGTTGTCATCTGTTCTTGTGGATCTGACTCATGTTTAAAATGTTAAATGAGATTACACTTAAATTTGAATAATAAAACATGCTTTAAGTCTAATTGCATGCGTCTCGTCTCACGACGAAATGAAACATAAATCATATTTGAATTACATTTACAAACATATCAGCTACTATTTAATTAAAAATGAACACAATTCTACTTACAAAGCAATATTAACTATACTTATAGATAAAACAAAAACACCAACAAATTAGTGGCACAAAAATATCCAGCAAATAAATTTTCGCAATAAAAAAAACAAATAACAAAATAGTTATACAAAGAACAACAAATGTAAATAATATTATTCATGGAATTTTAGAGTTGTAATTATCATCTAATCTTATCTCCGCTTTCCTCAAAACTATCAATGTAAATTTCATTCTCAACATTCTCGCTGTTTTTGTAATTTTTAAAACAATTGTGTGACGCTCATGCATATTTAATTAAAAAAGTCAAAATAAAAATAAAAAAAACGAAGGAAGAATTGTTAAAGTTTTAAGAAATTTAACTCTATGAAAAAGGGAAAAAAATATTTGCTATCTATTGCAAGCATTTAATGTAACTTGAAATTATTTTGAAACAATAAAATTTCAAACTAAATCACGCGGTGTTTTTATTATATTAAAATTAAGTCTTTTCGGATAAAATTTTCACTTAATATTTAATTTCGGAGACTTTAATTTTTAACTATTTTCATTTTTTCATGAATACAAAATTTGTTTTCATAATGTGTTTTGTGAGATTTCGTGTGAGATGCATGGGTGAAATTTAATAGGCAACACAGTTGAGATTTTGATTTTAAGGCAGGTTATTTTGAAGGAGATAGTAATATTTCAAATTTATGATGCATTCTTACTAAAATTATAAATGCAATCACTACATCGCTCATAATTCAAACTATGAAGTTGAATCCCTTAAAAGGCCGTATTCTTACATACTTTTATGTTAATATATGTTGAGTTAGGACCCTATAAAATAAACCACAAATCCGTCCCATTTACGAAAAGGGTTCGTACGTGAAAGAAATTTCTATGTGATTCTCTTCCTAATATTTAGAGCGCAAAAATTCCGTAGCGTTAAAAGCTCATTTTCCCTAATATATGTAATTGAGCGCTGTAGAAGGCGCCTGACCTTGAAATTTAAATGTGCCACCCACCCAACCTGCGGCACTGTGACTCTGACTTGACCGGCTCTGCAGTCATTAAAAAGCCCCTGGAAAGGATGTCAGCACCTTTGATGAACAACGAAAACTTGCCACCGACCGAAAAATAGTTCAGGTAATTCAGTTGCTAAAACAGGTGCAAATGTATGCAGTTTCTGTGAGGGTTTTTGCGCTGTTCAGTACGCACAGGGTGCTCCTGCAGCCACAAACCTAGCATATTATGAGTACAAAAACTTTGGAGGAAGTCCTCATGCATAATTTATTTCTTCGGAGGTGTTTCAGTGCGCCCGCTGTGGGTAGATGGGCAAAGAAAAAAAACATTATGCTAGTCTTGCGTTGGTGGAAAATGTTCACTGCCAACTTGAGATAAAAGCCAGAATGCCACGGTCGTCCTTAGGTTCAGTTTGTAGGGAAATATCCTTTTAAAACAGGTCCCGAGCTCATATTGTAAGTAGGAGGGCGAGTGAATTAAAAATGCTCTTTGGTCCTTTCTATGGGAAAAATGTTTGAATTGAGGGAAAGGATGGCATTTCTTGTTTATAAACCTTTTCCTGGCAGGGTTAGTGCTGCCGGAGAAAGCAAGTCAATTTAAAGGGCGATTAGTTCTGAATATAAAATGAAAATAACAAGAAGTGTGCTTAAAATTATATTATAATTTAATTTAGCCATTCTGTAATAAATTCCTAAAGAAGTACTTTTGCTTTTTTGAAAAAAAAACTATTTTATTTATGCGTACTTGGAATACAATACTTATAATGTAGGAATACGTCATTAAAATTTTAAGATAAGATTGGTTTTCTTCCGAAAATTTTAAATCTATATTATATGCATATGTATATGTAAGTACATACATATGTACATTATTTATGGTTCATTACGAAAAAAAGCGTCTGGTCTTTGGGTGGCAGAAACAGGTCTTCCTTCTAAGGTTTTATACAGCTATGTATGTCCTGAAGAGCACTTGTACATTATATTATAATAAATATTGACGATTTCTAAGTAAATTTAACAAAGTATTTTGAAAATAACTTACTTTCAACAATGAAGAAACTTTAAATGCATTTTTTTTTAAACTGCAATTTTTCGAAATAGGTACAGTGATTGCAAAAACATTAATTGATCTTCTTGTAACATTCTGACAAATTGTAGTCATATTGACCATCCGGAAAATGTCAGAGTCAAACCAAAGACTTTCCTCTGCAATTTTTCCTCCCTTTGTTAGCCAACTTTTGGCCGAAAAGGTGTTTTTTTGTGTTTTAAATGTTTACTAATGCCGACATTTTCCGTACAGAATACGCTAATTCCAACAAAACGGTTTTTGCTTTTTGTGTTTTAGATAAATAGGAGCTGAGCCAAAGGTGCACCTTTTGAACAGTTCACAAATGCAAAAGTGGACTAACAAATTTTTTTAGACACTTCACAAGCGACTTTATAGTTTTTTATTGTATATAATAAAGGTTTCAAAAAACAACAAAACAAAAACAAAAAACAAAAAAATTAAACCATGTAGAGTTTTTTGCCTATAAAATATAAATACTTTTTAACTGATATTTAAAAAGGAAGGAGTTTATTCATTTAATAGATTACTTCTCCCTAAAATAACACCTCATATGTATAACCATTTTTGAAAATCGTAAGAGTAATAATTAATAATACAATATTTTTGGTTTTTTGTTTTTGAGAATAATAATTTCTAAAAATGTTGCACCAGTAAAAGGTATAGATACAATCAATTAATTCATTTTTTGAAAAATTAGTTTCCACGTCTAGATGCCAACTTTAACTTATGTTTTTTCCCAGGAGGGTTGTTTTTCATAATTTCTGATATTTCACCCAATCGCTGCCCTTCAACAAGTTATTTTTCTTGAGGGATTTTGCTTTATAAAAGAAAAATAGCTTAAAGATGTCGAAGAATTTTTGTTTCGTGAAAATTTGCACAGAGAGGAAAATCCGATGACGAAAAATGGGATAACATGATTTAAGGCACTTCTCTCCAACTGACTTCCAACTTGACTACGTGCAACTTCTACGGTCCTTTTGCAACGCCCCAGGGTCCATTTTTCTCACCAAAGAAATACCAGACCAAGTCCCTGAAAAAAAGAAAAACGGATGAAGGAATGCCACTGAAAATCTGGTAAAAATAAACATAAAAATACTTTCAACACAAAAGAATTTTTCTTCTGATTAAGACAGAAGGACGATTGGGGATAATTCGGAAAAGATCGTTCGGACCAAATTCTGCCCACTAACAGTGGCGGGAAATAATTGCGGTGTTGTCCTAAAAGGGTATCTATCTAGAATCCTCCGTCTAGTTCGGCCGCCTACATTATGCCGAAATCCTTCACCGAAACAAGGAACGAAAAGTCCTGAAGGTTAGTTGATTTCTTCGGAGTTTTATCACAAATTCATTGGCAGTATGAATAAGTGAGGTACGCCCGCTATTTGCATAGAACATTTTGCCACGCATTTCCCGAGCAAACTTCTTCGCCTTGAATGAGGCTTGATAGAGGCCCACGCTCCCACCCCTGCTTCCTGATTCAAATGAAGTCTTAAAACCATTTGGAAATTTGTAAAAGAAAAAGCTGACGTGTCTGAACTGAAAGCAGAATGAGCACAACCCAGTCGTTTTCGACAGCGGAATCTCAGAATCCTTAGGAACACACGGGACATCTTCCCTCCCCGGAATATTGGGATACAATGGCTGCTTGACTGAAGCACAACATCGCATCCTTCCATGACGATTCACACTCAATCAGAGGAATTTGTATTCCAAATCGAGCTTTCATGTCCCCATTATCCCGACATCTGAATGCGATTAATACAGGGGAATCGGGATAAGAACCCATACGAATCCTGGGCTAAGGAAGGAGTGCGGGCGGCAACAAATAATACAATTACCGCCAAATGCTACTGGGGAAATAAAGGGCTATTTTAGGTTCCTGTAAATTTTGTGGGAAGCCTTGAGGACTCGTCAAATGATGCGGACCTGACCGTAATATAAATTTCTTTCTCTTTTCTAGGGTTTTTGTTTTAAATGCTTCTATGTAGAAATAGTAGCCTTTTTAACACTCCAAGCGAAGAACAACTATTTCCGATATCTCCCAAATTATGGTACTACATTAAACATAAAGTTATGAAAAAATTACCAGTTTTTAAGAAATCCAGGATTTTTCAAGTACGTGGAAACATTTTAATCCTACTTACATATGTCTTCAATGCATTCAACAACAACGGTCACTAATTCTCTTGTAAATTACAAATTAACTGTTGTATTATTCTCACGAAAATATTTTTTAAGTAATCTTATAAGGGTGGGTAAATATTTGAAGAAAACATTTGCTCTGGCTCAGCGCAAATGT
Source organism: Tolmerus cingulatus (assembly GCA_959613345.1). Taxonomy (NCBI): domain Eukaryota; kingdom Metazoa; phylum Arthropoda; class Insecta; order Diptera; family Asilidae; genus Tolmerus; species Tolmerus cingulatus. Next base: position 30,167,990 of record OY390707.1, read on the forward strand.
TGTTGTCTTTCAAAAATACCAATTTCATTTGGCAATCACCAGTTCGGAAACTACATAGGTAATTACAAACAAATGGACAAAACTCAGTAATTCTCATCCGAAAATCCATATTTGCTTAGTATTCCATTTAAAATCGGTACCTATAATTATGTTCAGTGGTTTTCTCTTTATTACGTGATGAGCTCTAACCACCCACAGTAGTTTGATTAATTTTAAATTGAATTACATTCGAGGGAATCCCTAAATAATTGAAAACAGTTTGTATGGTACAATCCAACAAATCCGACCCAGTTTTACCTTGATTATTTGCAAGAAAATAAAATTCACGTTGAACTTTCTGATATTTAATTATTTACGCTAATTAATAAAGTAAATTTGTACTATGCAATCAATCTATTTATTTTTTAAAATAGGTTATACAAAAGGAAGAATAGTGCGGAATTTAAAAGATTGAATACCCTTTAAGTTTGTCTCATCCAGATGAAACTTTTTAATTTAACAAAGTTCTGGTAAATTTACTGAGGAAAGAATAATTTCCCTAGAATATCTGTGGAATCCTGTGCTGCGAAATAAATTACGACAGCGTTATTTCCTTGAGTTTCTTATGTTAGCGGACGTGTTCAACTTTTTAAAAATCAATTTCAGTTTTAATTAAAACTTGCTAATTACACATTCCAGTAAGTACATTAAGTGTTTACTTAATTTTCTTAAAAATATTGGTTTCTTTTAGGATTAAGAACTATTTGAGTTATTCTGGGACATTTTGAGTTTGAGGAAAGATTTGCATATGGAAGTTCAGTTACAAATTTTGATAACTTCGAGGAACAAATGGAATTTAATTAAAATGGAATTGAGAGGAACATTTATTTTAAGGTAATTGTATTTTATCAAATACTATATATTATAACGTATTTTGAGAGTCAACTGTAAGAGACAACTTCTCTAAGAGTATAATCATTATGACGGATTTTAAAATTCTTTTATTCTGAGATTTGTTTTGTCATGTAGGTATAAATATTTGAATTCGCTGCAGTGTGTGTAGAATTTCATGCTCTACACGTTTTAATTCAACCTTCTGTTGGTAATTTTTCCTTGTTAAAAAACCCGATTGAATTAATTAAAAATAGAGGCAATGAGTGTTTTAAATAAAATAAGAGCGCTTTGCGTGTCGCGTAACAACAGAAGCTTTCTACGCATTTCCAGACGCAATGGCATTATTTTTCGCCTTGAAATTTTACGCAGAAAAGTGCTTCGTCAAAATCACACCACTTTAAATTCATTTACGAAGCAATTATTTTTTGAGCAGACACACGTCCATGCGATCGATTTCCACGCCGGTGGGCAAATAATTTGTTCGAAAAATTTCAATAAGCGAAAAACTGAAGAAAAAAATAAATAATGCAAAATAAAAAAGTGTGAAAATGTCGATCCGCGACACGCTGGCGGCCCTGAGGCATCGGCCCATTTCCGGTCATCTCGAATTTCTGTTAAGGTGGCCGTCGCGGACACATGCCACAAAATTAAAACCGCCCGCCGCCTGGGGGTGGGAACACGTGAGCGATTCGGTAATTGCCCATGGGAATCGAATAACCATCTATCGGCCGAATTATCCAGAAAATTTTCTCACAGGCCTAAAATTGCAAGTTACACGAATTTTTGTTAACAATTATATTTGGGGGTAGTCCAAGTCACCTGACCACAGGAGTGCTTGCAAAGCACAGAACGACAGACCAATTTATTTGGGTTAAAAATTTGTTGATACAAAGCAATGTTTCACCTTGTTGCGCTTAAGGTTGTTAGCCCAAAAACCGTCTTCCTTTTTAAATCTAACATTTTGCTGATTATGATTTCTGTATACTATATACAAAAAAATCAAATCAAAATAATAAATGAATGCTGGTTTTCATCTCACATTCCCCTTTTTTGAAGATATGTTTGGTTTTTTAAACTACATAAGAAAGAAATTTCAGTCAGTGTTGCATTACCCAAAAAAGTAAAATTAAGAACTTTGTCTAAATCAATTTTGAAGTAGATACAATTTACTTACATAGAGTGGTCCCCAAAAACTTTGGAATTATAAACAGACTGAGGGAACGTTGAACGATTTTGGCGGTGGGTTTTATCCAATGTAATCACATCGGTTAAAATTTCAGAAGACGGGGATAATGAGGATGGCTAAAAGGATATCCTAACACAAACCTCTTCTCTGTCCGCGCTCTATCAACAGACTTGGCCAGCTCATCAAAGTATAGCTTCTTAAAGAAGTTATGCACCACTTGAATTCCCCGGAAAATTTTCTGCTGTTTGAATCCGGCGTCTTGCGAGAATCTTTCCATAATTCATAACCTCATTCAAAACCGAAGTTTCCCGCTCCATCCCCCAAAAATGTTCATGAGCAGAAATCGCCGTCTTAGGGACCGTGGTCTGAACAAACTTTAATGGACTTTTGGTTTGGGTAAGAAAACTTTTGGGAGTCTCCTGTTTCTTGTTTTTCCATTTCCTCCCGTTGAGTAAGTACCTAAGCCGCATAATACGCAGCAAAATTGCATCGTTTTTAGCCTAAGTCCGCGAAGTGGATGGGTGTTTAAATCCGGGACAACATCCCGATAATACGGCCGCGGCCGCGATCCAATGGCGCATTCTTCCCATAAATTCTTTTATAGTTCAATCGTCCTCCTGGGAAACTCGTTCCCGCCCGTAGAAGATAAATACTTCGTCCGCGATTGAACTTTGATTGCGGGCATTTGGTGCAGCGTAACGCTCCCAGCCGTAAACGAGAGATGTTATCGTTATCAAAAAATTCCTTTCAGCATTTTTTCGTTCAATTTATTGCGCGTGCAGCGAACCTTTTCCCATATATGCGCGGTGCACGTTCGCGCCGGCCGAAGATTCCCGGAGCCCGAAATCTGCCGTCTACGATGCGACAATGCGCGTGCTTGAGGTGCTCCAGAGATGCCCCGGCCGCGCAAGACGAGTAGCTGGCGCTGAGGCGTCCGATGTGCTACCTCGGAAAGAATTTTTTAATTAACACATAACTTGCAACTTGTCAATTTGCCGTTTTTATAACCCGGCCGCGGACCTCGGCGGTACCGGGCGCAGGCGCCATCCGGAGCCACGGAGCACTTAAGGGGCCCCGCGGCCAGGCATTATTCGGACGGGATCGAAGATGCGTGCCCCGAGTTCCAGACACGGTTCCCCGATATCTTTATGATCGAGATGCTGTAATTCCGCGGCAATTAAGATAATGGTCTATGGGTTTTACAGTTAACGGCGCTAAAAAACGATGCGACGAGGTAAAAATAACTCGTGCATGTGCTAAAAATGGGCTCAGCGCATTCTTGTTATGACATCACGTCCGAGCGATCTCCATAAGTTATTGACTCGCGAGGAATGCATAATATTTAAATTGGCGCCTCTGCAGTTAAGCAGCCACCTCGCGAGCATAATCGTCCCTAGGCTCCAATTCGCGCATAAAATGCATATTTCCTCAAGGAACTCCTTTTAACAAGGAAGACTTCGCCATACACCTTCCTTTGCTTTTCCTATTAATATGGGCATGATCGCAGGAAAAGAGCCTTATTTAAAAAGCAGAAGGATTTCAGTTCATATTTTACGGTCTTTTAAAGTAAGGAAGTTTTTGTAAATATTTCTACTCAAAGATGGCCCATTAAAGTTAATGTTTTGAAAACTGCACATTTGCATAAATTTTATGAGCAAAATTTGGATTCTTTTACGATTTTCGGCGACGGGATTCGTATGCAAGACTTCAAATTTCAGCTTGCTTAATTTATGTTATTATTACATATTATGTTTTTTGCATTCCGCAGAGAGCGATAACTCTCTATTATTATTATTATTGTTTTGGTTATCGTTTATAGAGTCGCCCTTGAACTATTCTTTTATCAAGTGCATCTTATTGCAAAATGCAATTCTAATTACTTTCCTAAAAACTAAAATAATAAAAACAACGAGTACCTAATTCTATTTAATTCGAGAATTCTTTGTTATATTTACAATTGATACTAAGAATTATATGTAATTGATATTATAATAATATATAATTGGTGCAAATCGGTGTAAGGCAATTATATGGTACTTTAGAATTTACCAAGCTAGCTTCTTAAATGTATTACCTAGTTTTATAACATTAAAATAATTAAAACTGAATTGAATTAAAAAATATTTCGAAACAAAATTTTTAAGAATAAGATATACAGAGTCATTGTAAAATACATATGTATGTGACAATTTTTAGAAAGTTTTTATTTCTAAAGAGCAAGAACCAATCGCCACTAAAATATACAAAAAGCACAAAAGTCAGGTGTCATATTTTCTACTAATTTTATTAAATGTGTTAATTTGAATAAAGAAAACCACCTAGATGTTGAATGAAATTGCATTCCTGTTCATAGTTAGCTCATCGGCCAGCGAGCACAAAAGAGCCTAGGCGAGTTAGTCTTGAGAAGTTTGATTTACGGCACTCAGAATAGCTTCGTTTGCGATGATATCACTGATGATGCAAAACCAAACAAAAATCGAATCGATGGCCAAAAAAGCCAGCAATCCACCCATCGAGCAGGGTAAGAATTCTACTAATCATTTTCGCAAAGGTGCTTCTGGAAAGTTGTTGATTCTGCTGCATAGTCCCCGCGTCAAAACAAATGAGTCTGACGAGTGTCTTGCGTCTTTCGCATTCATTTCATATTTTTAACATCTGAGCAATTTGAGTTAAGTGGCTCGAAATACGAGCGGGCCGTTTTTTGCGCTGAATCACAAATCAATTACCTAACCGGCGGCGCCGAGTACCATTCAGCAAAGGTGAAGTACTTTCGAGGCTCCGTTCAGCGATTAGCCGGTCATTTGAGCCGCCGTTCTACCTCTGAGGGCGGCGCAGACGTCAGCGCCGCAGCATCCGCAGCACCAGCGGCAGCGCGACATGCAGGTGAGGCGATCAAGTTCAATGCAAACCACTTGAAGAAAAGCCGCGAGAAGCCCATCCGCGACTAGCGGGGCGCAGCAGACCAGGTACGCGGGCTCCTTTGGCGTTTGAAGTTGAAGGTGGGTGCTCCCTGGCGTGGCCCGCCGCTCGGCGCTGGCTGCATTGATCTAACAACCGGCGGAAACTGGCAGCGCCTACGAAAGCAGAGAAGACGCCAGTTGAGACTTCCGCGCTCTTAGACGGTGCTCTTCGATTTCGAAAATTCTGTTGCTGAGGCCAGAGACCGCAGATTAGTTCTAAGTTTGTTTCGAAACATTCGCGCAGTTAGTCAGCTTTATGTTGCTGTAAACTTGAGTCTCTACACTTTTTTGGCCTTCATTTTCCTTCTATTTATTTTTTACAAATTAGAATTTGGTTCTTAAACATTTTTAAAAACTTATAAAATCTTTTTGGTTTTAGTGCAGGGTTCTTTCAACTTCATTTCAGTTTCTATCTTTGAAGATATAAACGCTCAAGTTTATTTAAAATTCCCATTCTATATTTGAAAAGCTACATACATATATGACTAATAAAATTAATCATATTTTTGTATCTTCTTAATTATTTTGCTTTATGCGATTTTTAATTGTGATTCTCTAATTTAATGTTTAATTTAATGGTTTTGAATTATGCGGTTTTTTAACATTAAATTTATAGTCTTCAAGAAAATACTATATTATCTAAGCAGCGCTTTTTATAGGTCATCAATCAATCAGGCATCAAATTAATTTTCATTAAAGTATCTATCAGCAAATATAAACAATGTACAAAAATTAAGAGCTAAAAAATATTATTAAAATATATTCTTCTAAGATTATAGCACCCTATTCTGAATAACCACAAGCAGCTTCGAGTTGAGATAAATATTAAAAATCCACGTGTTTATTGTTCCGATTTTATCCACTTAAAGCTTGAAACCTTGTTTTTCTTAAGGTTTCCGGTGCCTTTATTGCCGGCTCGTGACAAATTAATAAACAACATTTTCCGTAGAGATTACAATTAGATTAAATGCAAATTTGTGAAAACAGATGATACCACTGCAAGAACAAATGTTCTGCATTTTTAAAATTATTCTACATTTCGGATTTGTTATCTTGTTAAGAATTTCTGAGTTCAAAGGGCTTATTATTTTTAGATATCATCAAAATTCATCCACATTTTCACGTTTCTGTAATTTTTTGATATTTACCACACTCTGCCCATTGATCACTTTTGGAGTCGGGGCCAAGCAAAAACGAACCTTGTGGGGTTCGCTGCCGTGTGTTGGGTACTCACGTTCCAAATGTTGCATAGAAAAATTGTACATTTGGCGGTTTTCATCGGCGAGACATGTTTTTATTTATAGGGGCGAGCATTTGCTAATCGCCAATCGATTACGATACCTTTTCACCCTCGGGTCACCTGGATGTCGGCTGAATCGTGTGCAGGTGCTTAAACTGGGAAACCTGACAAATTACAAAGGCATAGCGTTCTGTATTTTATTCACAGTGTAAAATTAAATTAAAATATTCAGTTTGAAGAGTATAACCGAGAAAAAGGATTACAACACATACATAATGCCTTGCAGAGATTAATACGAAAAATGAACAACAAAAAATAAGAGTTCTATATTATTGGTACCTGTTGCAGATTATTGTTGATGAAAATGTTCGGCAATTTGAAAAAGGAGTTGTAAAATTATAAGGCACTGAACAGATCTCTACCACATCGAGGTAATATTTGACAATTTCTTTCGCATTACATACTTATTTTTTTTCTTTTTCAGGCTGAATAAAACCGTGTTCATAACTTGAATCTAAAAAAAATATTTATAGTAACATTTCAAGGGCTACTTTAGAAGGCAGTAAGTAATTCTAGTAGTCAGTAGATTATCGCATTCGATTTTTTTATTGATCATTTATAGTACGTATGTAGTTTAAGAAAAATAATTCTCGTTGGTCGATTTTAGGTAGTAAAAATCGATTTTGAAGAAAATGACAAATTTGCAAATCAAAGGAAATGGTTTGCACTACTTAGAATTGATGGGAAACTACAGAAGCTTGGGTTTTTTTAGTGGGGAGGTACACAACGTTTTTCGTAAGAATCGATTAAAAAACCGAATGTTTCCTCACTCGCCGCGAACACCTGAAGATTTTTCTCAGAAATATGCTCATAAAGCAGCAGCGAAATTTCCCATTTGCGCAGATGGGTTAGGGAATGGTACTTATTTATCTTTGTATAACGAACTTTTAATTTTGAGAGTGGAATGATGTGGCCCAGTTATTTTGAACAGTGGTAACTTGTAGTTCCTATTCAAATGAACGAGTATCGATCACTGTCGGGGATGCGTATCACCTGTAACAAGATTGATTCCCGAATAGTGAGCATCTGGCTGTTTGTCCCGTCGAGGACACGTTGACACAGTTGACACGCGAAAATGGTTGTCTCATCAATGGGTTTTGATTGACAGGGAAATAGACCAGCACCGAAAATTTTGGTGTTCGGTTCGCAATCAATCACATGGGGGGGCTTAAACAGATTTAGCAATGTCCTTGGGATCGCACACCTGCTGATAAATGGCAGGGATTCATTAGGCAATGCTTTCACAGGTGCAAATGGGCACAGGCTCACACCAAAAACCAGGTGAACGCGTGCACCTCAGTACGGTTCAATGTCACCCACACACCGGGGACTGACCAGTTGTCGGCGCGAGTGGTCGCGTGCGACCGGTAAAACAAGGAAAGCCAGTTAAGGTATAGTAGGTGGAAAAATCCACGTGAGGCAAGGTGTACGGCGACGTGGGCTTTTTATTTTTGCCCCTGACGTCACAAGTAAAGTTCGCGTTTTAAGAGCAGGTAAGAGTAGCTAAATGTCGCTCGTTCTTCTAAGAGCTTACGGTGGTAACTTGAGGTAGTCGAGGTAACTGTGCAAGAGCGTGACTTACCTGTGCCGAACAAAATCGGACGTAGAGAGAACGGGACTGGCGCGGCGCACCAGTAACGCGAAACGTGCACCCACAGGTAGAGGTTTTTTGTTGGTTCGGTTGTCCCGCAAATCTACCGGCGTACCGCGCACCGTCCGCCGCAGCACCGGTGCGAGAGATTCTCCGGTTCGCTTTTCCCGTTTTTCTTGTTGAACTTGCACTTTGGTGGGTCGTTCTTCCGTTTGGCTGCTTGCGTCTGCTGTTCCTGGAGTGTTGTTGGTCTCTTCGCGGGCTCGCGAGATTGAATTTCTTCGCGTTTTATGCTGACTCCACGACGACGTCGACGACGACGGTTGGCGTTTTTCTTCAGTTACTTACCTCCGCTGACCAACAGCTATCAATCACCGGCCGCGCACTGCACGAGAACGGAGGCATCGAGAGTTCGCCAATCCAGACCGAGTCGTCAGTTAGTGTTGAGATCCCAGTCGAGGTGGACGGCTTTTGGCTAGTTACTAACTTGGCTCCTTCCTTAAAAAAGTATCTTGCGTCTGACCGCGTCCGGAGACAGCTTCCTTTCCCGAACGTGCGCGGAATACCATTGAGGATCAGTTTAAGGTCTTAAAGTAATACCGCGCCTGCTCCATCCTCTTCTCAAAAGTGCAACGCTTAGACGATCTTCAGCTCAGTCGTCTTCAAGAAGTACTTCTTCTTCTGCTGTTGGCCATCGATCGCGATCTAGCCAGCGATCCACCGCTGCAGAAATAGGTAAAGCGGCAAAAAGTGATTCTTCGCGATCGTGAAATATATTTTTTTTTTTATTATTATTATTATTATTCGCGAATCAGCAATTAACGTGCTTCTCGGTCCGATCCGCCAGCAGCTGATTCATCTGTCCGTTGTTGAAAAAAATTATAAAAAAGTCGCTAGCGGCTAGGTGCGCGCAAAAATTGAAGCTGATTGCGCATCTTCTTTAGCTAGCTCGCGCCGCATTTTTCGCGCAAGTGTCCGTTGATTATTTTTTTATTTCGCGGTCGCAGTTCTCCTGATGAATCGGCGGTGATTGTTAATTCCTCCCGTCGATTGCATGTAATTCTTATTTTTTTATTAATTCTTCTTAAAGAATAGAGTCATTTGTGAAAAATTGCAGAAAAGTAGTTTTCTTCTTCTTCTTATTCTACTTCTTGCGTCGCCTAATAGTTCTAACTGCGAGTTGAAGAAGATCGCTCCGTTGCGAAGCAATTTGTTAAAGTGCCTGAAGGAATTTTTTTAAAAAGTTTTTTATATTGCGGCTCTCATCCGAGGGAAGAAACCCAATCACCGGTAAGTTCGAAGTTAATATATTTTTTTCTATTAACCAGCGCGCGAAATTTGCAGCAATTACTTTCACGGTTTTTGAATTTTTTTTTCAACGTTAATGTTTCAATCTTTCCGTTTGTCGAATTTTTATTTTACTGTTATAGTTATTTTTTACTGACCGAACTGTTAAAGTAACTTTATCAAAAAGTAAGAGGAAAAAAGCTTCAATCTTCGATTTCTTGCTTCAGTTGACGAATTCGAAGAAAACGTTTAGGGTGGCAAGGAAAATTTTTAAGTGTTGACTGGAAGTCGGAATATCCCAGGTGATTAATGAGACATTTATGTGGAGGTCAAAACTTGGCCGAGCCCAAAATTTTAAACGAAGGAAGAGAAAGGCATGTGTGATTTACGGGCTACTTAGATAGTAGGAAGGCTCAAAGGCAGTTGTTTTTACTTATTACTTTATTCGTAGGGTCAAGACTAAGTGAACTCCTTGGGACTACTTCACAAAAGTCGAATTTACGAGCCGAAAAATATTTTAATTCACTATACTGAGAATTTTCTTTTTTTCTTACATACGCGTACATAAAATGAATGAAACAATTTTGCAGTACTAAGTGTTACTTAGGAACAAACCCATTATCTCAATTTTAATTCAATTCATGAAACTCTAATTTGCTTACAAGTTCAAAACCGACTAATCTAATCTATATACACATTATATATATTGTTTTAATAATGGTATATAACGTCTAAAATAAAACCATTAAGTTTTTAACATAATTAAAGTTTTTAATTTTCTATTTCCAATTTAATTTTACTTAGTCATAAATGATTGCCTTACAAATATGTCGTAATGCAATTTTTATTGAAAACTAATTAGTTAACTTTTATTAGCCGTTTACAAAAGGAGGCAATAATTAAGTTGCTTAGTCAATCTCACGTGTTGTATAAATTAATATGCTTTGTTTTTTAAATGATTTTCCCATCTTATATCGTTGTTTCTTTGCAGTGTTTATTTAGAAGTATGACAATTTGTATGTATATATTTTATAAGAGTATGAGCGGACTGGACTTGTAACAATAAGCAATATTTTAATTCTTTGACTTGTAACAATAAGCAATATTTTAATTTCCTCGTAAGCGTGAAAGCACCCAAAAAATAATGGAAGCAGAGATATTTTAGCCCGAATGTGCAAGTAAATCTCGTCGTAAAACAACTTTAATTCGTTGCTCGTTTAGAAAACTTTTCCATTAAATCTTTCTCATTTAAACGTGCAATAAGCCCCAACAACTCTTTACGGAAGTGATAAATCACTTTACAGAATTTTAGCGCTAAAAAGCGAGCATGAGAAAAATGTGAAGCATAGCAAGGAGTTAATGTTTGTAAATAAAAATGTTCGTGGTGCCAATCGCCAGGGCAACATACGCCCTACATAATCCCTCTGAAATAGGGCCGAAGGGTGGGCGAATGACGACGGCTGCCAATGCAGAAAGTAATTGTCCATTTCCACCGTAGCGAAGTAAACAAAAATCTGCCCGTGCTCAGCCAGGTGCTGCTGCCTTCCTTGACGAATTATGGAAATTCGATAAAATTTGTATGCCGTCGCAGCGTTGATAAAATGTCGAAGAGTCTGAATTTTCGTCGGAATTTGGATTATGTAATGCAAGAAATGCAATTCTGCTTCGCCTAAAACATTTGACCTGGCGTCTACCTGAAACCGAAAGATGTAAATATTTTGCTCTTCGTCTTCTTCTAAAATAATATAGTACATTTATGTCGCACTGAAAACATTAACCCATTTGCAAACTGCCTAGGTATTAGAATTTAGGCTCTGTGAATAAATTTTAGTTAATTCCTACAAACTAAATGAACTATTATAAATAACAATTTTTGAAAACTAAATGATACTTCAATTTCGTTCTTCCGAGTCAAACAATGTTTGAAATGTATTTACATATTAGGAATCATACAAGTTTTCGATTTATCATAAGTTTTGAGAATATTTCTTTATTACTCTGGGAAACTATTATTGTAATAAATGTCTCAACACTTGGAAGTCTCTTTGCAGTGCTGCACACCGTCTTATTCTAATTCTTTCAAATTTCACTTGCCTGTGTTTTCTTGTATGTATAATTTCAATAGGAGTGTGCCGATGAAAATTATGCTTTTGATGGCTCTATTTAACAATCTCTGTATAATCTGCAAATTATATATATTGATTTGGCTGCGCATTTTTTGCTTCATAACCCTGTAATTTCATTCATTGATTTGTTGGTGATGTACCTGATCATTTTAATGTTTTCAATCATAATAATTAACGAAAAAAAAAATGATTCCGCGTTTTTTCTATTTAAAAAAAACAATTTCAACCTAATCGACAATAATCAATTAAAACAATATTAATTTCGTCGTTTTCACCCATCGTTGGCTTGCGTGAACCAGCCCCATATTTTGAAATCATGCGTTTACAAAACGTAATCCGTTTCGCTAAATAAATCGATGTTTCCTCCTGTAAAATCCATTAAATGAAATTTCACCTGTTTTCACGCAAATGCAAGTAATTTTTCATGCGAACTAATTCCACGACCGATTGTCGGATGGGCTCGCTAAAAAGATTACCGCCGGATAATTTGTTGCAGCGATTGACACAAAGTAAACATGTGTAAACTGCTTCAATCGTACCACGGGAAGTGCCCAGAATTTAAATTTAAGTGGGAAATCGTGCGAAAATCCACACTCGTTTTCCACTTCCTCCTTCAGCGCGCCAAGTGAACGGGGCGGTGCAGGACGAGGGCGGGGCCGCGAATTATTCAAAATCATTCGGAAAACTGAAACTTTGAGGCGAAGTTACGTTCTTAGCTTCTGGCCTAGGTTTCGTTCGAAAAATATTGTTATTATTTTCTGGTCCGGGTCTTGTTTATTCAATAGTATCGCGGTTGCCCCCGCATTCGACGTACTTTTTGCTCTACCTGCTTTTTTATTTAGATATATTTTTTATTTTTGAGAAATGAGTTTTCTGGCAAATTGATTTTTCAATTGTCGTGATGTTATCACGAACTGTAATATTAGACTTCTGGTGATTAGTTAGTGCACGACACGAAATATGTAAAAGCGTGTCTGCGCCACTTGTAAGCGTCCAGCGGTGCAATTTTGTACGAGTATGTTATCATTTAAAGTCTAAATAAATAATAAACGTCTCTCAAGTGAGAATTTTGTAGGATAAAGTGCCTTTTATTAAGACAAAGTATTTTTTAATATATCATTTTAAGAAGAACATAAGTATGGTTAATTATCACTGTTCAGCATAATTTTTGCACAGAACAAGTGATGCATCATTTCCGTAGAACTTTATCCGTAGATTATGAATTCGTAATAAAATATCCCATTTCGGTCATGTTTAAAAATTCGTTACAAAATAACGGATTTTAATAGGTAATTGAAATGTAAGGTTAATAAAAGTTTAAACCTTTACCTATTAGTTTAAAATATTGAAATCTTTGAGACTTCCCGGAATATTTGATGAATTCCATTTTTTGCTGTTAACTGATTACTTCATACAATTGGTAATGCATGAAAATCACAATTATGTAGTTCATGTTCAGGAAAGAATAATTTTTCAATATGCTTAGCAAAAGCTATCGAATGGTAGATATTTTATGTATCGAGATGAGAACTTAGGCTTTCGTTCGTTCTTCCCAAAAATGTAGCGTGATGATAAATTTTAGTTTTCAGATTCGTAATCTACAATGAAAATTCTATTGAAGTTATCTATTAATTGTTCTGTGACACAAACGAATGCAACAAATGTTGATCAGTGATTAACTTATTTCGATAGTCATGAACGGTAGTAGCTCAAAAGATGTCGAGCTTTTTGTACTATTCGTTTACATAGTTTATTTTGAACACGTTGTTTTTATTTTTTACAAGCGATAAATGCATACCATTTTGGCGATATCATTTCTTCTAATTTTAGTTGCAAACAGAAAAATAGACCCAGAACTACACACTTCACAAGCATGGCCTTGTTGGCATCCATTTCATTTGTTGGCGCTAAAAAATATAAAAATACTCGAGTGAGGCACTTCCCATAAGACGGGCGATTTATTCTTGTCGCCAGCCGTATCCCATCGCATAGCAGTAACGCCCGTAATGTGGCGCATATTCGCGTTGTTTTCTTGAATCATTCATGATTTCCACACGATATGCATTTCACGCACCTTTTTTCATTTTCTGAGCAGATTATGTAACCAATACCGTTGTTTTTTCCTTCGTCCTCTTCTTCCCTGGACTGCTACTTATGTTTTATATTCATATGTTTTTCTTATATACATACGTGTTTTTTAGTCTCCTCAGTTCGAAACTTTTATTCTGGAGAGTGATTTGATACTCCTACTGACGATAATTGAAATTTGATCTGTCGTTTGTGTAAAACCATAGCAAGAATACCACTCTACGTGAGGTGAGAGAATCATGGAATTATTTTTATTGCGAGATTTATTCACAACCCCATCAAGGAAATAGCAAGCAAATTTGAATGAAATTTTAATGTCTCTGATGTGTGCGATGGAGAAAATTCAATTACCTTAAAAAATTCTTGCATTTCGAAAGTAATCGGATTTAAATCACATGCAATGATAATGCAAAAGCAAGAACATTCCGGCAAATAACTTAAACTGATACTTCAACAACTTGAAATTCCTATCGAAAGTTAACTAATGGTTTCTTTCATCTTAAATTAAATATCTACGTATCTATAGAGTAAGTTATGTTTTAAGTTTTTTCCCTTACGACACAGGAACAATATTACTTTTCCAAAAACTTTATTTAAAGTTTCAAATAGAGCTTAAAATGCCTTCGTATTTAAATTCACTACTTAGGTACTGCAACATTGTTGAATTTTTCAAGACCTTATATTTAAAGAAAAAACCCTTTTTGTTTTACACAATTTAAAGTACGTTTATATACCTTGTACGTTTAGCTAAAAGGTTGTAAAACAAATGAGAGGCAGAATAATTACATTACAAATAGTTCCAGCGGAAAGGCATTCCATAAAGCCTTCACTTTGAGGACAGTTTCGAATTCTTAACTATAGTCCACCGTCCGAACCAACGAAAACGAAGGGACAACGCAAGTCTTACCCAATTTTATTTGGAGCGAAAAACAATTACGTTTGGACTAGTCCCAAAGTATCCCCGAAGGTAGGGAGGGGCTTTAGACGGCAGAACTCATTACGTCCACAATTTCGTTTCTCCGGCTCTGTTCATTAATTTTAATATTGCGGGCACACATTCCGCCGGTAAATTGTATATCAGAAATTTCTTTCCCGACTTAAACTGACCTTTCACGCATAGTTAGATAAACGTGGAGCAACACCAACTGGGCAAATTTGTAGAAATAGCACTTGCAGCCAGCCCCCAGTAGTCCGAGAAGTTTGGACACATGTTGCCTTTTTTGGGGTAAACTGTGACCTTAAGAACGTGGCAAAAACTTCACGCTGTGTTGGACACAAAATTCAATGGACTACAAGATTTAGAGACTTGAAAATCTTATGTTTAGCATTCCGGCGGGGCTCAGGCCCGCGCTAAGAATTTTATTGTTTGAAGGCGACATGGATCGACAACTTCCCTCTTGAGGAAACGAGTTTATTTAGATGTTTAAAAGCGGACCCCAATCCTCCGGGGCTGCGGTAATTGGGACCCATTTTCTCTCATAATTGAGATGAATTGCCTTCACAGAACCTGCAAATGGGCAAAGAATTTTCCAACAATGAGAATATTTTTTCTTAAAACTGTGCGCTTACATCGCAAGTTTGCAAGTCGCGTGATTACCGCACCGTGGAAAGGGGTAGACCCGTGCCGTCGTCTGCTGGATGCAGAATAGAACTTTTCTGGGCCGTGCCAGCGAAGTCCGCTTCCCAAAGAATTTCTGTTGCCCAATTAAGGGGGCATTCAAGTCGTGGGCTCCCGCGAATTCCAAAAGTTGATAAATTATGAATTGTGCCCTTGGATTATGCAAGGAGCTGGTGGCCCCGATCGGAGGTCCGCAGCCCCAAAAGGCGCGTAATGAGCCTCCGGTTCGGCGACGGGTCCTCTCAACAGCCGGAGTCAATCACTGGCCGCGTTTAAGACCGCAGCAGTTCACTTCACCTTGACCTTGGACGCTAACGCGTGCTCGTCTAGAAGACAGCCTCAGCCAATTGAGCGCGACTCGATTTTTCCCGCTGGATGCTGGAGTAATTGGACCATTTGAATGTTAAGTGAATGCCCACTTCTTGGGCTTGAGTCCGAATGCATCGCGCTGATGTCACACCTTCCGGTTGCACAACGCCGCTGCGGAGGAGGGGCCGCGAGGGTGCCAATGGGGCCCAAGAACGGCTGCTAAAACAGTCGACGCGGCTGTTTCGCCGGGGACTAAATTTATTGATATTACCTTTGCCACAAAACACAATTGCTGCGGTGGAAAGTGATATGTCCAGAGCGCGCCCTGATTTATGGCGGTGTGTTTATAGCCCAGTCTCGTGTCCCCCGAGGGGTCTTTTGTTGGACCACGTCACGTCAGCTGGGGCACGGTCAATTTTAGACGTGCAAAAAGGGGGTCCGCAAAAGGCGGAATGTAGAGTGACACATAAATTCCGATAAATTTGCTTAGCCTTAACCTTTTCTGACCTTCTTGCGTTTCTTTGTGGCAAACTTCCATTGAGAAAATATCAACTGCCTCTTTTTTCACAAGAAACCTCCTTCCGAAGATTCGTTTATGACCCGCAACGAGTGTGAGACTCCCTTGATAGACTGGGGATTCACGGAATGGCGTATGACTGGTCACGTCAAGAAGGAAGTTTATTTGGTTTTCACCTGAATAACAGAGGCAGACAACTCGACGACCGAGTTTGGCCTACGAAGTACATACCTAATTTTGGAGGCGAATCGTAAAATTGAGTAATTTTAGAAACCCTATTGAGGGATTTCGGGGAAACTCATAAATATGTAATAAAACTTCGGTCACTTTCAAGATGGACAAAAGGCGGGAAAGATGTTATAATTGGGTATTTGGAATTAGTATGATATTACTTATTATATATTAAGTAATATCATAGAAAAACTAAGTATAAAGAAGTTTCACGCTGAACAAAAATTTGAAACGCGTTTCGCTGCGAGGCATCCACCGCGAGGCATCCACCAGCTTTCAGAAAGCTCTTTGATGAAAGTTTCACATCTCACACACTCATGGATTGCTCTCATTCTCATTCTCTTTGAAAGAATATCGCGTTCTGGATCAGGGGTCGCGCAGGAGAGGAAAGGCAACTGACTGTGCGCGAAGGCAACCCGAAGGGAAAAGGGGATTGTGGGGTGTGTTCCTGGAATTTCATTTCTGCTGATTGGACTGCTGTTTAGATTTTTTGGTTTCTGGCTCACTTCTGTTGAGTTGGTTGTAGAACAAGGAAGTTATCACAATAAGCAGGAATATTTTAGAAATGAACAAAAAAATGGTTTGGGGCGTCAGGTGTGAGGTTTTGTCATGTCGGACATCAAAATAGATGATCCTACTCTTAAGTTTTTTAAATTTCCTCCTAAGGAGCAAAGGTGGGTACAATAAAAACCCCTCTCTTTACAATTTTAACCATATTGTAGCAAAAATCCTTTCACATAAAGTAGTGGAAAAAATTGCTTAGATGATGATGAGGATTTTCCAGAAGAATTATTTTCCGTTCAGTCAACTAATCATTTAGCTACTGACAGTGAAATAAGTAAAGTAACTGAAAATAGTATTACTCAACCTCAAGAAACTGAAAGCCAAGAAATTGAAACCATGGGTACTGAAGCATCAGAATATGTTTTTTTTGATGACGATATTTTAGTTGAGAGTACATCTTTGCAGTATTTTATAGGTTTTATTCTCTTTAAGATTCTTCCAAAAATACAGTGTAAGGATTGTGAAATTCGCACAAGAAGACAAGGTGAAACTATAAATTTTCACAAAAATTCAGAAACATTCATGTTTCATAAGAATTTTTCATACCGCTCTGATTTCGGAAAAATTACTGCTCCCTCTGATTATTTTTTTTCGTTATTTAAGGAACACTTAAATGTTTTTAAAACTGTGTTAGCTAAAAGTCCAGAAAAGGAAAGGAAAAAAAGGAATGAAGTCGACTATTACTGATTTGTGTATTTCATATGCTATGAATCATCTTGAATTTTCAATCTGGTATTCACCTACTAATTCATGTTCCAATCACCATCTTAAAATGTTAGATTACTTTATTATTATTTTATTAAGAAAATTTTGTTTGTGGGAATCAGAGAAGTTTTTCAAAGCTGATCGTAATGGTGGAAAATCTCATCCTAAAGTTCAAATACTACACCAATAGTAATAAATTCGGTAAAAATTATAATACATAAATAATTAAAATTCCTTGGACCTATTTTAAATGTTACAATACGCAATGTGGGCACTAAAAAACGAAAAAAACTGTCCTAGTAAAAGAAAGGATTTTCATCAAATTTTATTTATAATTTATTAGTATCTCAAGCAAAAAAATAACGTTTTCAAATTTAAATCACAACTCCAAATTTTTTTTATCAAAAACAAAAAATCATAATTGACCAATTATTGCTGAACACGAGATTTCCTTGTTTCATACGAAATAAATATATAGGCATAAACCGAACGAAAAATCTATGGGCAGAAATTATAAATTCCAGGGACACACCCCACAATCCCCTTTTCCTTTCGGGTTGCCTTCGCGCACAGTCAGTTGCCTTTCCTCTCCTGCGCGAGCCCTGATCCAGAACGCGATATTCTTTCAAAGAGAATGAGAATGAGAGCAATCCATGAGTGTGTGAGATGTGAAACTTTCATCAAAGAGCTTTCTGAAAGCTGGTGGATGCCTCGCGGTGGATGCCTCGCAGCGAAACGCGTTTCAAATTTTTGTTCAGCGTGAAACTTCTTTATACTTAGTTTTTCTATGGTAATATTTATATTAGCAGATTGCTTTGCTAAAAACTCCTCAACCTAGACCAAAGCGTTTTTACTTTTTCAAATTTTAAAAACCTCAAAAACTCGAAATTTTAAAAGTAACCTCTTCTAACTACGATTTAATTCAATTTCCTAATATGAAATTCATAAGAGCAGACAAACAGATCATAAAATATTTCGTAGTAACCCATATCGACTTTATTTTGGTCCCAACAAAACACGCAATATGCTTAATTTAGAAGCGTATATATTCTTAATGCAATTATCCTAAAATTGGAACGAAATAAAATTCAATCAAAAGAATCTAATCATCCCACTGATAGATAATATGAAAAATTAACACAAAAACCTTCGTAGTCGACTATGCTGCGTGACAAAATTAAAAGCATCTTTTCGCGGTGCCCAATGACGAGTGGGTGAAATCCTTTTCAATTGATCATAAAACTCGTCGGCGGCGGTGACAGTAACTTTTTAAGTTTTTCTTTTTTTCATCCTGAGGAACAAATTCCGCTCACCCCAACCGCACCTAAAAACTCGCGTCCGGAACGCATTCATCCCGGCGAAAAAGTCGAACAAAAGCGCGATGAAATTCGTGAGGAAACTCGTTTATTTCAAATATTTAACGCAAACAAATCGCCGTGTTTGGCAAACAGGCGGGAAGTGCATATTTTGCAAAATGATCCTCCATTTATTCAAAATGTGAAGCGCTTCCCGTAGCTGAACTCGAAAAAGTCATCTGAAATTTATATAGACCCTGCAGAGCAACTGGGGTACTGCAAAGTTGTAGTTAATTAAATTAGTAACGTAGTGAGCAGTTCACGGACCGTCGAAAAGCGTCGACAAAATGCAAAAATTTCAGCAAAATGCTAAGAATCAATATTAATATACTTACATATGTATGTATATCTAAATTTGGACTCCGCGATTAGAAGTTTATAATATGCTAAATTTTCTGGTTCGAACAATGTTTTTTTAAGAAAACCGCGAAAATGGAGTATGTCAATCTTACACAGTTTTAAACCCATATTTTCTACCGTTGTAGCCCACATCGAATATTTAGTTCTTTATTTTGGCCCACTGCAAATTATAGGTTAAACAACGTTTTTAGGGGTTTGCGGGGGCTCAGCCGACGCGACGCATTTTGTAATTGAATTTCACGGCCCGGGGGAAAAGACGATTGGCAGCCGGCCGACGCACTTGGCCGGATGGCACGGAATGCGGAGCGGTGTTCATGAAAAATTAATTTGTGGGCATAATCGATCACGCGTCCAATTACAGGTGCAACGGCTGGCGCTCATTGCCGCGGCCAAGAACGTTATTAGCGCTGATTATTAGAAACGCAGTCCCCACGGCCGCCGGGGCGCGATTACTTGCTGCGAACATGCCCGTGCGGCGGTAATTGCTCCGGACAGGCCCATCATGACTCCAGTGCACCTCGGCGGAGGAGCTCCTCTGCCCGACCATAAATTAATCGCGAGATAGACATCGGTGCAGCGGTTGCAGGCTGGGGCTCCGGGCCCCACGGGGCCGAGCGGCTCCGTCCAAGTTCAATGCCTATCGCTCGGGATGGGGTGCTGGACCAGGCCGAGCCGCGGAGCGCCTCCAACTAGGTCTAACGCCGACTCCGGCCAGACATGTAGGCTGGTGAACTGACCGCGATCGGAGCTCGGATGCAGGTCTCAAGATGACGTTAATCGCCCTTTTCGCGGCTCTTCGCGGGCCCGCTCGACGACTTCATCTCCTCGCGACGGAGGCTGGGGCCTGGGACCTCTGGAAGATACGAAGGGCCTGGCGAAGACGGAATCCGTGCGCGTCTTCGCATTGAGTCACTTCGCGGGGAGGGTACGAACACTCATTTGATAATCTACAGGTGGAATTTGCTGGAATTCGTGATTTCCTTTTTGCATTTTTTTTCCACCTCTCAGACGTTTTTTAGCTAGCTCGTTTTCACGCTGAAACATGCCAGTTCCCGGGATGATGAATATTTTTAGATATTTGTTATTTTTAGTTCGCCGGAGTCCGATCGAAGTGGACTCAGAGCGACGACGTTAAGCAGTGACTCACCTGGCGTTCTTTGATCGATAAGGTTTTAAGGAATTTTGAGTACGGCATTCCTTTGTGCTTTTTGTTTCTTCGATTTCCTTTAAAATTGAAATTGAAATACCTTAAAGGATTTAAAAAAAGAGGTGATAGTATTTACGAAGGAAATATTTAAGATTCCTTTGTACTTTGGTGTAACACATTTAAAAACGTTGTAAATATGTAATGTATTATATATGCAGCTTTATTTTCCGACTCCTCTAGGGTTAGAATTAGAATATTTTCGAAATTAAGCTTTTATCTAATATAACCACATTCAAAAATTATCACGAAGTAGAAGAAGCATAGTACATGATTTCAATTAATTGTAACTTTAACCATAAATCATATTAAATCTTATTAAGCCTACTTAAAAATATTGTGCTACCAAGTATGATGATTATTCATCTTGAAGCCAGAGGTCGACCCGGTTTCAAACTCTGAAATTCGTCTACCGGTCATCGACTCATCGCACAATAAATAAACAAAAAATAAATTTTATTAAGTTGTGTCAAATATATCTTATTTAAAAAAAGCAGGCCAGGCAAACATCCTTCTTAGAAACTCGCCAAGAATTTTGTTAAATCCATAAATTCGATCAATAAAGATCGCACCTTCTAAAGAATTAAAAATTAAAAATTCTAAAGATGCGTCAATATAAGTTCGTCCGGTTTCGTCTAATGATTCGATAGAAATTTTCTTCATTAGCATTTAGTGGGCAGCAAAGCCAAGAAAAGAAGTTTTACGATTAAGTTCGAAATTCTTCAGGTGCTCTAGCGCCACGCGAATTATAACTATTGCACATTGGCAGTTGCATAAAATCGAAATTTATATGCATTTATTCATGCTCGATAGGCCACAGGGGATAATATTTATGGGACTGCCCCCGGGTAAATCCCGAGATTCATCCATCTTCAAAGAATGTATGCTCACGTTTTATATGCTCATGATTAAAATAAAATGAAATCGTGTGAAATTAAAAATTGGAATTATAACATAATTTCAAAAGCAAAACGGTTTTGAATATTAATTTAGTTTACTATTTTTTAATTATTGCAAGTTTTCTATTATTAACATTATTTTTATTTTCTTTCAGATATTCGCTGTCTTATCACCTAGTATTATTTCTTCGCCATATTTCTATATATTTAAAGTGAGTATTAGTGTTAAATATATTATATTTTGTTTAATAATTTAATATTATTCGATGGAATTTCCCCCAGAAGCTTTTTAAATCAAAATGGTTTTAATATTTTAACTCGACCGCATTTTTCGGCGCCACAACCAAACTGAAATATATTATATTTCGAAATTTATATTAACGAAGAATAGCTACTGATTTTACTCATGGAACGTTTAGTAAATTAAAATTGAAGTATTTTATTTTATTATTTTAGTAATTTTCATGTTTTCCCCTCATTAAAACAAATTTCATTTAAATCCCTTTTTACTATCCTCAAATTTCATCACTCCCAACGTGTTAATATAAGAACATAAAAGGTGTATATCCGCAACGTTGTAAGTAGCTACCTCCTGGAATAAAGTCCTAGCAAACAAAAATAATCTTGATGGCAAATAAGGAGGACACGAAAAATGACCATTTTATTACGTGGAAGCACCACGACGATGTAATTTTCGTCTGGCCAGGTTACCATACATGCCGTACCGTGCCAGAAGCTTTTTATTTTACTTTTATTTATTTAATACTTTATGACACTGAAGCGCCGACGGACAGTTGCTTGGAATTTATCCTTTGGGAAGTCACGTTCTCTGCAAGCTGGACAAACATTATTTTTATTATTTACTCTACTTTTCTTGCTAACAGGTGGGTTTGCTCTCATAATTATTTTTGCGGGTACAATGCGTGTATAAGGGTCCAACTTAATACTAAACCGACACATGTCCAGGAAGAAATTAATTAGAAAAATTAGAAATATTGCTTTTCGTTTTACCCTAGGCACACGGTACGTAATTGATGCACAAATCCTTGCGACATACGATACAGTCGGCAGTTCATAGAAATTTGCAAAGAATTTGTTCTTTGTGAGAAGTGCTTGCAACAATTTAAGTAAGCGATGTAAACATACATATATTGTGCGTGACAATTTAAATTTTTTATTCAAATATATTGCAAGTAGCAATCGTAGTTCTTATCAATGACGTGATTGGTTCTCAGTGCCGAAACGAATGATCATTGCAGCAATTATGTTGTGACATACAGGTCAGGCAATGATCCTCCTCGTTCGAATGATCCTGTGAACCGTTTGCCTAGGGTTTAGAATCAAAAACAATTAAGTTGTCGTGGACATAAAGAAAGTTAAATGACGATGAGGCACTTCTGCATTTCAAAAGTGCTAGTGGCTAAGGCTGTGCAATAATCTTTCCGATTCAGTTTATTAAGGACGTGGCCGAATCCAGCATCTATCCACAGCGGTGCTGCATTATGGTTCAAAAGCAATGTCCTCATTATTGAGCCAATTTGAAATAAAACTTATATTGAGACTTCAGTTAAAAAATATCTAAGTTCTGCTTTATTAGAGTTAAACAAATTTTTGAAAAGTGCATTATTGTTCTTTCAAATTAACTTAAATTTAAAGAAACAATAAAGAGAACACAAAGCTCCAGCGCGAGGTAGACGAATTTTAAAATCTGTTGTCGTCAAAGTGTGTCACAAGAAACTTTAAAGAGCGGTTTCCCCGTTTCCTCCTCGTGTGGTCGCGCAGAAGAAGCAAACAGTCGAACAATTGAACAAGTTTTCTGCGAATAAAGTCAGCATCACGACATTTCACTTTCGCAGAAAAGTAGGCTCGTTTTGCGGACTTCTTTCATGAATTCTTGAAATCCATCGCGCGACGACGCGCTGGCTATTTACAATGAAAGTTGAAACAAAAGCGAAAACCAAAGCGGCCTGGATGTCGACGGCAGCGCGGTGTCCCGCGAGAGCCCCAAATAAAATTTATGACCTCCATAAACTCGGTGGCCATTAGCATAATTTTTCAATAGCTAATCATCGGGAACTAAAAGTCCACGCAGTGGCTGGCTGTGCGCCGCAAAATCCGCGGAATTCCTCGCCCATTCGACAAAACTGACCATTCTTTCGAATTCGAAGACTGACCAGCGACCGCGACATTTTTCGGGTCCGATTGACTCATGCGTCCCGCGAAATATTTCGCGGACGCTAAATCGAGCCGGTGCCGTTTCCGCAGAACAATCGTCTTGGTATGCGATTTTTTGCGTGGAACGTTTTATGAATGAAAACCCGCCGAAAGCGCAGCACCTTGCGTGGGTGGGTGAGAAGCAAGCCGCGTCGAAATCCCAAGACGAAGAAGGCGAGCACGCCGCGCGAACGCAGCGTCTGAAGAAAACTTTTCCCCGAAATTAGCGGCAGAGCGGCGAGCGCCGCGGCGGCGGGGCCCTGCGCCTCTTGTGTGGCGTAATTTTGTAATTTAATGCAAATACGCGCAGCAACGGCGCCGCACCACACGCGCGCCGCCGCGGTGAGCGCGGTTTTGTGCATTGCGCCGCGGGTTTGTTGAACGCCGCCACGCCACGAGCCGCGCCGCCGGTCGCCAGACGGCAACAGCGAAGCGGTCGGTCGGCGAAATTTCGAAATTTTTGACGCATATTATGCGAGAGGGAATTGCGACCAAAATTTTAAGTAGATCAAGTTTTACGGCTTTTCCGCGCTCCGGCAAAGTGGTCCGCACGTGAACAGAGCCCGCCGGAGCCCCGCATGCCGCCCAACACACGCGGCGAAAAAGTCGCCGTAAAACGTACAGATAATTCTGCAATTTGCATATAACTCGCGCTGCCCCGCCGCCGCTTAAGTTGCAGCCAGGTGAGAGAAGGTACTTTTAGCGAAAAAACCGCGCATAACGCGGGGAACCGTGACATATTTTCAACTGGGAACACATCCCGGGCCCAGTCCATCTCATTTACGATCCAGAACGAATCCAAGATATGCCGACGCGAGTTGGGGCGAGGTACCAGAATTTAACGACCAAACAACCGTCGTTGACATGTTGGTTGCCTCTAGTAACCTGATTTCTCCGGCAGTCGGGTCTAAAATGAAGAAAACATGGAGCGACCACTACTCGGGTTTTATGGGTTCGAAGATAGGCCTCGGGGGTTCTAGCTCCGTCCTCCAACTTGGGGTTCAGTGAAACTGAAAATAATGTTTCTGGAGCACCCACAGCTGATCGAGAGTTTGTAATTAGTTGGTCATTGACTGGTAAAGGTTCCAGGGCGAAAAAATTGATCCAAATACCTATAAAATCCTGATGAAGATATACTCAAGTATCAAATTTACAATTTTTGTAAAAAAGCCGAAAATTGACAAAAAGTAAAAGTGAAAAACTTTAATATATTGTCATACGTTCACATTACAAAAACGAAAGAATTTGACCGCTAGTGAATTTTAAACTATTTTGTATACTATCTACGAATATGCTTTCAGGCAGTTGCAAATTTCTGCGTTTTCCTTAATATCACTAGAGAACATTTATGCGAACTACTGCTTGCTAATTTATATTTATAGCATAAAAGCCTTTAGCATAATTACAGCGGTTATTTTGACCGTCGTTCTAGTATTAAGACCGTTTAAAATATATCTGCAAAAGCCAAATATCAGAATATAGATAGAAATATGTACATATGTATGTATGTTAGCAAAATTTCGTAATGTAGATATTATTTATTTATTTAAAAGCAACATAAAACAAGATTGCTACAATTTTAAAAGCTTGATGAGCGCTATAACAAAATAACTTATATTCTTATTTAAAACCAGACAAAAATCCCCTTTCTAAATTAGGTGCTGTGACATAAGAATGCGACTCCGCAAATTGTCTAAAAGCAAACAAATTGGTTGATTTACACATCGTAAAATGTTGACCTTGCGTTAGTTCATCAAGTTTTTAAGCTCATCTGAGAACTTGGTCGTTCCAGTCCAATTTAAATTAGTTGCGGAATTTAGCTGAACTTGCAATTTACTCTTAAGACAAGTAACATGTGCTCAGAAAATTTAAAATCTCCTTCGAATTTTCCGTCCTTTAGCTTACGAAACATCGTTCCTTACGAAAATACTTTAAATATTAAAATCCTCATTAACTAGAAAAACATTTGATACATGCTCTGCGGATGTTTCACGTTTCTTACTGCGATCCGCCAGAAACCACACGCTAGCTGTTATATGTGTGTATCGCCGTCTCGAGATGTATGTTACCTGCGTACGCCCCGTGAGGAATGTGTTCCGTCTGTGTTTCCTTCATAAAAGTACCAAAAGTTTACTTGCAAAACTTTGGAAATGTTGCGGAGAAAATTATTGCATTCCCCCCGTGTAAGTAAATTATTTTCTTCCGTACACAAGATGTTCTCCGAAAATTTGTACCAGAGACATGATGACGATCACGTAATAACGATTTAACGTCATAATTTTGTGTTAGTTAGCTAAGTCTTTAAGGCGGCGAAACGGGCTCTTAAATCTTAAATCTGGCTGAGTGCCCCGCAGCTGCAATCTCAGCAATTAGCGAATAGCTCTGCGTAAATGAAATTGTCCCCGGCTGGTACCGCGCGAATTTCACGTCTCATGATGTCTCCGGGACAGTTTCTAGCCACGATTCAGACTGCAATTGTGCGCGGAATTATCAATTTGAAATTTCCAGTGCGCGACTGCAGACGATGCAATTGCCTGGATGTGCGGCCGCCGAGGGACAGTATTAGCAACAATGAAGACGGCGTTTAAGCGCTAGGTAAAAACAATAATTTTCGCGCATTGGGCGGAAGTAAGAAGCGTCTAAGTGGACATCGCGGCCACTAAGATTGATGTTTTTATAGCAATTTTATTGCCTATTATGCGGCCGTTTCCAGGCGTAGTCTGCCCGCTCAAAGACACCGCTCCGCGCGTTAAATGCGTCTGCCTGCCCGCGCCGCAATTCCTCCCCAAGGCTGCTGTACGGAGAGATTTCTAAGAATCGCCGCATCGTCAAATCGCCCATTTCCCCGTCATAATACGGAGTGGGTCTGGTCAGGAAATTTGCATACCTAATAGACATTGCGATTACTCCGCGCCTCGCTGCAGCTGAATGCCACTTCACGGCTGATTAATCAGCTTCCGACGATCCCGACTATTTTCCACTATTTTTATCTCGCGGCTCGCGCGCCAATGATGCGATCGCATCGCGGCTCGTACAGGTGACTTATGATGCTCATGTTCTGCCGCAATCATTTTCACACTCATCGGGAAAGAATTATGCAATTTGGTGGCCAGGTGAGAATGTAATATGCCCCGCGCAAACTCCTGGAGTTGAAACTGAGGCGAAGGTGGCTATTTGCATTAATTAGCGTACATTTTGATGTCTCTGATAATTTAGTAATTACACTGAGCATTGCGTGCAGAAAGTGAAATTATCCATTTTCAAGTTTACTTTGATTGAATGTTTGTTTCTTTATTGTGTTTTTGCTCTCATTATGATCAGATCTCCTTTGTTGATGCTGTTGATGATGTTTTGTATAAAAAGTTTGCATTTTGATAAGCACAAAATTCCTGTTTATAAGAGAATTCCACCTTATCCATTTAAAGGAACCTTTCCTTTTAGAATTAAGTAAGAACTCATATCTTTAGAATGTTTTGTGAGAAAAATATAATATTTATTGAAAACACATTTTTTTAAAACAATCTCGACCCTTTTTAACGGCGGTAGAAGGCGTCTTCGAAAAGTCTCTTTTGAAGCAACAGTATGTGGACTTCCTGGAAAAAATTAAGTCAATTTTTTATCATTTTATAAATATATTTCAAGAAACGTCGAAAACATTCCATTTAGTCTATATGAATTTGAAGCTTTATTTTCTAATGTTATGTAAGTATGTCGTATCAAATACACTTTTGAGTGTTTTAAATCGGACGATTAGAAATTCAGATATTTGTTATGATTTCAAAAACATACATAGTTTTGAGATAAATCTTCTACCGTCGTCAGAAAAGACGAAAATTGTATGTGTTTTTATCCCCTTAAATAATAAAAGGAAATTAAATGAAAATGTAAACATATTTTATAAAATAGTTTTTATTCAACATGAAATTGATTTAATATGAAAATACAAAATATGAACCCACCATAATAAAATAGTTAAAAACAAGTAGGAAACAAAACTCTATGTGAAAAACTACCACAACTTTGTTAAGGCCTACAGAAACAAGAAAATCAAAATTATATTTTAAAAGCACCGAATATTTGTTCGTTTCTCTCCAAAGTTTTCCAATAACGCAGTTACGACACTTGAAAAACTTTTACCTTTCAATTGAACTTTCCTGCAAAAATAAACGAAGCAATTCCCACTATTTTCGTGATTTTTCTGACCACATGTGGGAAAGGGTTAAACTTTCTCTTCGGATTGCATCTGATGTGGTTTCACCTTCAAGAATATTCCAAATAGTAGATGCACACAGGGCAGTGCTTTATTTCAAATGGATTCGCTCATCAAAATTCAAATTTAAAAATGAATATTTTGCAATTAGCTCGAATGCTGGGAATGTCGTGGGATCTGATAAATAAATTAATCCTGACAAAAGGGAATCGGGGCAGATTTTTTTTTTGTATGGGGCCTGCATAATCTGCACGGTTATTTATATTAATAGATTTCTCTGAGGAAAGTTAAGAGCATTATGCCGTGGTGCGTTGGACTCAAAAGTATTCGTAAGAGTGGGTGTAATCAAAACCTGCCAGGATACCCTTTTAAGGGCATCGCTATCAATCTCTCTCTTTGGCTTTTCAAAACGAGAAAGCTTCTTAGGACGTACTGCAGATGAAGTGCTTTTTTAATTATCTTCATTCTTTACCGACACACCGTTTAGTAGTTGTCTGTAAAACGTTCTCAAAAAACTTTCAAAGGTGCAGTTTATTCAAACAATTTTATGTTTATGTTGAAAGAGCTCTCAGTGGTTTTTAAGTGAATTTAAGTAGTAAACCCGGAGTTAACTCGTTTTAAATTTAACAAGCAATGACTTCAAAAGAAGATTTAGTAGTGAACATGTATAGTTCGGGTTAATCGGGCGGAAGAAGGTCCTTTAGTTTTTCCTATTAAGCGTTTGTACTCGAAAATTGTATCAGGTCGGATTTCCATTTGAATTTGATGAGAAAATATATGTATGTATGTATATCTGTATGTATGCATATTGTAAATTTTGAACGAAATGATTCATGATATTTTTAAACGATATATGTATATGTATACACATATATTAAACAATTGCAAAAGGAATTCCAATACACTCAAAGTGTAGCTTATTTCCGACCTACAGCCCGAGTCAAGGTTTCCGCTCTATGGATTTTCAAAACAATATTTGAATATTTATAGCAATTATAGGATGGGCTTAAGATTTCTCCACTGCTTAAAACGTATTATCCCTGGCGATTATCCTTCGACAAGAAAGAAAACAGTAAAATGAGAAATAGAATCCAGAAAAAACGAATGCGTGTACCAGCCGGAACACAATTCATGGATTTGTCCCCGAAAATATCCTGCGGGCGGCCGTGTGTACCCAAACAAGATGATTGATTTATGCGTAAAGGTAATACGAACCATCTGGCTCAATCCACCATTCATCGATCCATCACCAGAGGGATCATTTGATGAATTCTCGCTATTTGGTCCGCACTTCATAAGCAGTTCACCTCCTGTCCGAAGGATATTAATCTTAATATCCATCTAATTCCCTGCAGGTGCAGTTTACCTTAAGTGCTTCTACGATGTTAAATTTTATTAACCACTACTATCGGATGAAGGCACTTTTGGACCTTCTTCCAGGTCATATTACTACGACATTGTGACATAGTTGTCGTAACTCATTCCTTCAATTGGGGCAGCGTGGCAGGAGGGAGGAGGAATTTGTGATTAATTGCAGACGCGCTGTTATCTCTAATTAGATTTATTAGTAAGAGTTTGTGATGCCAACCGAACCGGGCGTCCTTGAGTATCTGCCAAAATACCCGACTGCAGCAAACGAAACTTTTTACCCCCTTCCGCAATTTCAAACCCTTATGATGGAACCAGAAATCTAGCATCTAATGGTCTGGGTATGGTCGCAGATTTACAAAATTAAATGAAGATACATGAGTCAAAACGACCATTAATGGGATAAAATAGCGAAATTAGAGCCATCATTTTCTTTTACATACCGCCGCCAGCATAACTTGCGTGGTTATGAAACAGTAGAGAGCAATGAAGGGGTTATAGGGCCGCATAAATTGTCAATAAATCCGAATCTTGGTAGTTTTCATGTAATTCGCAATTACAAAGTGATATCGACTGTAAAAGAAAAAGTTTAAATTAATTCATCGCGGTCTCTTTCCTCTCCGAAAAAAATATTTCAGTACTGGAGCATGTTCACTTTTGTTTTGCTGCCCATCCACGGAACATTTTTTCTTTTTAATTTAAACGAGGAGAGCTCTTGAAGCGAGACAGCAAAACAATTTAAGTTCAGTAGCTCTCCATCTATAAGAAATAAAATATAATAACTATAAAATAGTTGTCTTTAGTTTGGAGAAATTAACACTCCCAAAGCCACCTTATAATTAAATATAATATTTCAAGCAATATTTATAAAAATTATTCAAGATTTTCCCGCCAAAATTGGATTTGTTAATTCAATAAAATTCATTTAGATCAATTTATAATCAACTGTTTTTTAATAATGCATAAATGAGTTATTTTGTTTTTTAATGAACCGCACATATTTGTTTTATGAATAAACCTAATTAAACTCTTATGAAGTCTTTATCAAAACCTGTGGTAGATTATTTCAATAATAATTTAGTGAGTTGCTAGCACTCTGTTACAAAATTAATTTTATCCAATTGTAATAAACGCGTTTCAATTTTGGATACTAAGTAATAACAAATTCAGTTTGTTCATCATTGGTATTTGAGGCCATTTCAAATATTAAAATTAAATCTCTCTGTCAAGTTAATTATTAGTTAATTAATTAAAGTTATATTCCCTAAAATTATCAACATGTAGGAACTATATGCAAATATTTATTTTCCTTTTTATAAATTAATTAAAATTTGGTAGGTATGCAAAGTTTAACGCAACCAAAGGTGTGAAATAACTCATAATAAAAGTCCTCATTTACATCAATCTTGCTGTTGTTGGAAGTTGTGATGTAGGGTGGACATGTATAAGCTGTCATCACAGTACGAAAAACCTGTGGGTATTTAATAAATCTTAAGACAAAGATTTTATCTGGTTAAGGTCAAAGGGTTTTGTGGGAAGAAAACTTCGCCAGCATTTTTGGCATTTTCTTGATACTTTGAGAAGAACCCATGTCAATTGAATATATGCTTTGTAATAACTCATAATATTTCAAAGGATTGAGTTTTAAGTAGTAGGAGTAAACCGCAAATATATGTTTACCAGACATTTGTAATTTTCATTTCAAAGACAAAAGGTAATTTCTGCAAATTTGACAAGAACAGAGTACAGTTTTTCTTTTCCAAAAAACAAGTAACCAATATTTAAGGTCATCAAGGAAAAGTTTATTCAGTTTGGCAGGATTAAGTGTAGAATATTTTGAATGACGCAACTTAACAAGGAAAGTGTTCTCGTTATTTATTAATATTTGCAACTAAAGTTATTTTCATTCGATTTATGCATTTATATTAAATGTTGGTAGATTAGTGATTACTTTCAAAAATGTACATATTATATAAATAATATTTTGAAGAACTGGTCAAAAATATTGATATATTGCAAACGGTTTAAAATAAAATGTTTGCCTTATGGTTTATTGTATGTACGCAAAGAGGCTATTTTTTTCAAATGGTATGTTGATTTTTGAACAAAAAAAGTGTAAAAGGATTCTGTTTTCAGTTAAAGAAATTATTCAGGATCGACGATCAGTAATGCAAGGTCTACATACCTACTTTGTACAAGTACCTAACCTTGATATTGATCTACGATCTACCTTACTTCCTCAAAACCGCAAATGATCGTGACACGAAGATATACAAAAGAAAAATTATCTAACGTCTAAGAAAACGCCCGCAAAGGAATCCATCGATCTAGGAAAAGAAAGAAATTATGCAAATCGTTACAGCACCTCGGAGGCTGCGAAACCCGTTTTCCTGAGATAACCGACGTCGTCGAGCCGGCACCTTTTCGAGTGACTCAAACTCGCCTTGTGCACGGAGCCATGCGCTGGCTGAGCAACTCGACGGCACTCGTGCCAGCGTGCAGCATATTCAGCCTCTTGGGGCTCACCTGGCGGGCAGACAGCAGCCGCGGGGGCTCCGCTGCCCACCTTAATTTTATCTCGCGGCGATCACTCACCGCCGATCGGCGCCCGCGGCACTGGTGACCGCCGTGTAACGAGTGACTCATTCGAAACTGCAGCGCGGTGGTGACGTCGTCGCCGGTGGATTTTTCTCTTAAATTCAGCGGCTAAACCGTGCCACGGTCATTTCTCTTTCGTGCTTTCATTTTCGAGTGCTGAGCCGATCCGTCTGATTGATTGCAGGTGCTCCACGAAATGTTGAATAAAATTAGCGATGTTTCGCTGCAGTTGGGTGTTACCAGGTAAAAAAATATGGGGTTCATAGTCACATATTCGCATATTTAGGAGGACAAGTATGAAACGATTTTTGAGGTCAATAGCATAAAAGATTTAGTTATTTCTATGATAGGGACTATAAAGCAACATATACTAAAGGTAAACACATAATTTGAAGTTAATAGGTGAAGTATTGTAGAAGTTGAGATATTTTGTCCAGCGACTTCGCAAAAAGCAAATAGTTTTAAGATAAAAGCTTTTGAAATTTAAAGACACCTACTGCATTAGTTACCGATTGTTTGACTCAGATTCTAAAATAATTCCAATTGCTTAATGAACGTTTCAGGGAAGATGCTTAAAGGTAGAATACGCTCTTAATGATATTATATTTTTTATGTGCTGCATTTTGTAAAATATCCGTAGAATTGTTTGAAATTTAATCACCAGTCCAAAAGTTAATTGAATTGTGTCTACGTCGGAACATACATACATATTTATGAAAACAGAAAATTATCACCTTCTCTTGCCTACCTCAACATTTCAGATAACTTGACGTATTGATTTGGATCAATAACTATCCACCGCGACCCGACAACACGAGACGTACTTTTAATCAGCTTACAGGGTGTTCGCGGGCGTTATCGAATCCCGCCACCCTCTCGCATTCTGTACTAAAAGTGTCAACCATCCACGGTCTCCTTTAGCGCTGCTGCTGCACGCACCCCCGCAATTACAGGTGTTTCCCGACCACCCTGCGAACTGCATCGCGTCCTCACAATACGTTGGGCGCGAGTCGTTCACACCGGCGGCGGGAGGCGACACCTTCCCGGCTGGGGACGACTTAAAGAGCTTCTGGGGACCTCCCGAACTCGGGTGCTGCGCCCTTATCTGAGGAGCTCCTTGGGAGCCCTCGGGGCGCACCTGAGCACCTGAGAGGCACTCAGGCGAGCACTAACCATGAACTAATCACTGATGTTACTTTTATCGTCTTTCCAATTACAGTTACGAGATGCGCGGTAACTCCGGATTCCTGAGGTGGCTGCCCTCCGGCACCCGCTCGTCGGCGGCGCTTTTGGGGCCCCACGCGGCAGTGCTCCTGGCGACTGCGGCCGCTCTGGCGCTCGTCTTGGCACCGTCATCGACACATGCAGGTAAGTGCGCCGCGATGCGATGCGATCGTCTTCTTCCACCTCTTGCACCTGAGGACGCGCCGCGCACCACGCCGCGGTCTAATGACGTGCGATTTGTTAATTAATTCGAGCGCGCGCTCCCTCCAAGACAAATTGAGTGACTTTGATGTGCGGTTCCGTCTCAAGACGACGGACGAGTGCGGCAAAGATGGGTTATTAATTACGCAGACAATTACGGCAGCGCTACTCCGGAGCGTGATTTATGGGCGTCGACGATGGCAAATGGTTTTATTGACTCTCTGATTGTCCAGAGAATTCAATCGCCCATCCGCACGTACCTTTGCGGGTTTCCAAAAACCTATGACTCACTCTATAGAGAAGGAAAAACCCTTTGCTCAATGATAGGCTTTGATTTATTTATTGCATACAAAAACTGGGTCGAGCGCTAAAATTTGGAAAATTATAAAAGTAGAATTTATAAATTAAGTAATTTATAGTAATCGAAGATATACCTTATTTTTCGAATAAATAATTTGAAAATAAACCTTGAAATAATATTTTTATAGGTAGCAATATGTAGAATAACTACCTGTCAATTATTACAGCCAAATTTTTGTTTTGTTGTTGAAATATAATCTATAGGGAGTAATTTTACAATTAAAATAATTTTAATTTTCAAAACACCATAACGTACACATATGAATGTATGTGCCAATATATCTAAAATTGTAGCAATTTTATTATGTGAATCAAACATATTTTATTGTAATGCTATCAGGTATACTGTAAATTGATGCCTCTAATCAATCCATTTATTTAGCGGTTATATGATACTTTTACGTTGGTGTCGCTATTCTACTCTTACACTCGAAAAGAAGGAATAAAACATAGTATTATTTTGAGATTCACAGTTTATGTAGCACAATTGTTGGTACATTAATTAAAACAAATTTATGGAAGAAACATTTGAAAACCTCGGGGTCAAGAAGGAACATAAATTATGCTAGAATTCAGAAATAATCTTAGTTATCAGAGTAAATATGTAAGGGGTAGTGTACGAGACTTAGTACTATGCTTGATTTTTTGTAATATATTCATAAATTTTAAATTTATACCTCTTCTTCTTAAAAAGTGCCTTCTTATTTTTGATTGTATGTACCTACTTAGTAAAGGATGGCTGAAACGAAATGATTTCGATTGTTACAATTTGATTTGTTTATTTTAAATTTCAAAGTTTTCATATTTTCAATATATGTAGGT
Source organism: Tolmerus cingulatus (assembly GCA_959613345.1). Taxonomy (NCBI): domain Eukaryota; kingdom Metazoa; phylum Arthropoda; class Insecta; order Diptera; family Asilidae; genus Tolmerus; species Tolmerus cingulatus. The sequence continues at coordinate 30,202,160 of OY390707.1, forward strand.
ACTAAACAGTCAACCGAATCATTCAGAATCTGTGGCTTAATTCCTATATTTTCTAAAATTTCAACTTACGCCGTGCCTCCACCTCCTCAAAATATTGGCCCAATTTTTCAATTGTCAAATAAATGTATTCGTCGAACAAATTGTCCCAATAAACAATTTGGCTTATATTTAAAATATCTGAAAAACATATGGATTTCGCGAAATCTCAGAAAATCTCACGATTTTGGGGAGATGAAATACTTTTGTTTTTTACATTATCAACATGAAATGTTTTTAATGAAAAATTTTAATATCGGTTTTTTTTAATTAGCTATAAATGAAAGTTAACACATGCATTAACAATGTAACTACTGGGAATATTTTTACAAAGTGCAATCGCAAGAGCTGGTGAGCGATGTACAAAAAACTCTGTCCTTCCTTCCACTTAGTTCACCCAATATATTTTTTAAGTTGAACATACTGAAAATACGTTTAATTCAATTCCCATTGAAGCATATGGTTGTAATAGACCACTATAATGTAAAAGCCAATTTGCAATTTTACCATCCAGGAATTCCCGATAAAAGAAAAACAGGAAGGCACTTTTAAAGTATCAAAGTGCGATTGAAAGACAGCAAAATGAGATTGTAGCTAATCCCTTTGAGCTAGGCAAATCTTCGTGCGAAGAAAATCTCTAGCCTTTTGTAGCGTACCGAAAAAAGAAGAAATTGGGCCCCGTGGCAGACTCAATTCTCGACTTCCTTCCGCAAATATCCTTATCAAATCGATACTTCGATACTTCGTAGGTACTGTCCTTCGACCCTTTTGTGTAACTTCATCAGCGGTCGTTCGCAGTTCGGCGAAGGAGACCGACGTGTGCTCCAGCGGGTCCCTTTGTCGGGTGATGAAAGGTTAAGAAGGCACCGGACCCAAGTGGGTGGGTGAGTGGTGTCCTTTGTACTTAATCAATTCGCCGATTCGACAGTTGTTCCTTTTTGCTCCCGATAATTTGTAGGGCAACAACTATTGATTGCCTTTCTCAGCCCGGCCCTTGCCCAATTTCTTTGGCAGCAAGCGCAAGGCGAGAATAAATTGGAGATGGACCGAGATAAGAAAGCAAATTTTCGTACAAAGGCAAACGCACAAGCTGCCGAATTGCTTTGTTTAATATTTCTAGCACACTTAGCACGGAGGTGTGGGTGTCTCTCGGTCCAAGTGGCAGTGGCTAATCATCTCCTCGAACAATAAAAAATTCATCAGGTGGAAAATTGCCGAAAGGCCCCGGACGGTATTGAGTCATCAGGGCCCGGAGATGTCTTAATTACTTTTTAGGTAAACGTCTCGCCGTGAAGGTCGTCTTGCGTTAATGGCGCCGCACGAGGAGTGCCCGCGAGAAAGCGAGACTCCGCCAACGACGCAGGTAAATGCGCAAGGTGCATCGCAACATTTTCGACGTTTTTGCTGCTCGCAATTGCAAGGAATCGTGCGAGGCCATTTTGCGGTGTCGTGAGGTAAACAATGGCTCAAGACTTGTGCAAATAGCAAAAAGGGTGAAAGCCGCTCCACCGGCCGGCAAAAGGAAAGCGTGCATCCGATAATGGTCCATAATTAATTAAATGGTTGTGGTCAGTGTCACCGGCGACACCCACCTGAGTCACACCTTCCGACGCTCTTGGCATTTAGGCTTTAATCCAAAATGTCCACTCTTTTTCCACAGTATTGTGTTTAATATCAAATGATTATAATACAAAAAACTAGTTGTCTATTTTAACAGATTCAGCAGTATTTAAATTTATACTTCAGGCAAAGGCTCTATTCAAAAAGTCAACTTATGTATTCGATTACGTAATTAAGCATTATTTCATTGCACAGGGCGCAAAATGACTATTTTCCGTGCCAGCATACTGGGCGCAAAATGGTTCTTTCTTGACCTAGGCTGCTTATCTCTTTACATACAAAAACTAAATGCCTGTACTAAACTAAACACTCAATCTCAATGGATTCTTTAAATTTTATTATGTATGGCTTGACCTATTGTTTATTTTATATTCAAAACTCAGCACTTCGTCTTGAAGTGGTCATAAAACTGAAGTAATCCTACCTTAATCACACACGGTTAATATCAAATCAAGTTTAGAAAAGAAAGCTGCATTTCACTTTGAAAATTGCAATGTAACAATCAATTTAATTAATGAAAATAAACAAAGTTACTAACAAGAATGAGTTGTATAATCTACTTTGACAATCATTCCAATATAGATTTAGCGCCCTTAGCATTAATTATATTTACTGTAAATAATTATTTAAATTCAAATTTATAGACTTAATTTTTTTTTCATTTCATGGGGGCTCCGCCCCCCGCACCCCCCGGCAGGGGCTTCACCCCTTGCAACCCCTTCGCGGTTATACTTATTTTTTTTTTCAAAAAATGCGTAAGACTCTTTCCCACTGTGTCGCTAATCAATCGTTAGACTCCCCTCTACGGCTAAAATATAGTATTACTAAAATATAGTATTACTTTAATGATTTATTTTTATAATTTTAATTTAGATTTAACGCCCTTAGCATTAAAAAATAGTATGTGCATCTCGGGCAGCAATTGCTGATCCTCGACTCGTGTGAATTTAGCTCCCTCGCTTCGCTCGGGGCTAAAACTCACACTCGTCGGGAATCAGCAATTTTGCGCCCTTGATGCACAATGTACTATTGTTAACCTGAATCGAGTAGAAATTTGCAGAAAACAGGCAAAGTATACTAAATTTTTATGAAACTTCATATTTCGCATTATATGCAGTATTACATAATATGTATCTATATAAATATTATGTCAAACTGGAATTGGGCAGAAAAATTCAGTTACGTAAAGTAATCTCAGTATACAAATATCAAGTACTATTTTAATTATACTTTAAATTAATGAAATCGAAGGATATTCATTCAACTCTAAAGAAAAAGTACTCCTTCGAATAAAGCCTAGGTCAGGCTATAATCAAAATTAAACAATTTTCAAATTTCTTCCTTAAACAGTGAATGTAAATAAAACCAAACCATCTTCAACCACCTGAAAAAATGTCCTCAGTACCGAACACAACTGGCGACAGCCGACATTCCATTTATGCGAGCAAATCGTATACGTTTCCTTGGTTTAGATTTTATCGGGATCTGCACAGGAGGAATAGATTTTTCGGGGACACCAAATAGGCGCTAACCGAGTCACGTACAAGGAAATGTATTGGACTCCGAACTCAGCTCTTCGTCTCCTTCTTATAGCCTCGACCTCAGTGTTCGGCGTCTTGGGAGCCATAGACGTCTCAGCGAATAACTTTGAAGCTACGTGAGCCTCTTCCGGAAGATATAATAAATTTGCAGTGATTGCACTATTGAGGAATTTAAAAGATTTGAAAAGAATTTGTTCCCTGAAACATTGTAAGGTTTCGCTAGAACTTCGATAAAATTATGAGGATTTTTTGGAAGCTTAAAGAACGGGTTTATCTCTCGGTAGGATATATGATGGAAACGACGTAAATTCGAATTTCACAATTTATAGCTTATTAGAGTTTTGTTATTACATATATCTTATGCATATTTCCAGCAAGGGAATGCTGCATATTACTCAGCCCGAGAAACCAATAAATGCTATCCTATTCCACGAACAATTGTAAGAAGTCCAATTTTGTTGTGTTTTATTAAATGAACTCATATCAAATTCATTTTTGTTTTTGTAAATTGAAACATTTCATCATTCATTTTATCCTATCGTCAGCAGATATGCTTGATATATGTTTCGAACACAGCAGCACGCACTAAGGTGTTATCCTTAAGAGACCACAGCCTCGACCTTAACCGTGATGCTTGAATTCGTGTCTTCCTTGCGCCTTTACAGAGCCTCAATGGTCGTATAGTACCTTTAGTACAATCCCCATCACAGAATTTCCATAGGAAATAAGTTCTTTGCGAATGCAAACATGTTTGCAATTTGAAGTGGAGTAGAATTGGAGTTAGACTGATTCACTAAAGGAAGTGCCTCTACCGTCACAGTTGATTCGCGAAATACACTGAGTGTACCGTGGACAAGGCTTAATCTTAATGTAAGTACAGTACTGGAACTAATGAAATAAAGGTCCACTCGTACGCTAGAAAATTGCTTTAAGTAGCAAACAATTAAATTTGCTACCCAAGTTCTTGATTAAAATTATGCAAATGCGAACAAGTTCTTAGGAAAACTTCTTACTTCTCGCATCATTTGTCTTAACTACTCCGAGAATTGCAAATGATACACGGGGCTCCTTCCCACATTCTTCCAAAGCGTGCTCTTTCTACTCGTAGATTGGATCTTTTCACAGATGCCAGGGAAATGGGTGAGGAAGTGCTAAAGTTTCATCAAAAAACATAGGGCTGCTGTAGAGAGCATCTTCCTGGAAGCCTGATAATCTTTGCATTAAAATTCATAACGAATACAAATTTATGGTGCATTTTTATGCAACACTATGCAGCTCCTTAATAAAGAGACACAATCCTTTGACTGTATAAACGTAGCACCTCAACGATGCATCTTAGAAATATTCACTTTCTTGAGAAACCTACTTAAGTGTCCTTTTCTTGCTGGGAAATGTTAAAAGCATTTTCTCCCTAAGGATATATGCAAACTGAAAACGTGAAGTTGACAAAAATATTTTGTTTTGTGTAACCCCTTTTCTGCTTGATTTGAATGCATTATGAATGTGCAGTTTCCTGAAAATTTTACAATTATACCCTAGAGAATAGTAGTTAAAGTTTTGTTTGAATGTTGTCGAAGTGTTCTTCGACAGGTCCAAAATTTATTGTAAATATCTTGTATGCAACTAGCAAAATTGTTTTTCTTAAGCGGTTAGATTTGTTTGAATACGAGCAAATGAATATTTGACTGGCTAGGTGATTCTTGAGAGTTTTAGGCGAATTCTTCAAGTTGGGTCTTTAAGAAGCATAACAAAATATACCAAAGAATATACTTCCATAAAATACATTACTTCTGCCCATTCTAAAACATTTGACGCGAATAGATACACCTGTTGCTGTAGTTCGGCAATGTTGATCATTAGAACATAGAAAATCCAATTTCCAACCAGTTATACCTTTTCACAATATTTACACGTGTGCCATTGAATTGATCTCGCAATATTTTGTGGAATTTCTTCCATATGTCCCCCATTACACATCAGACACTTACTAATGAATTGAGAGTGACCATCCACAAACAGAAAAAGGGAATTAGCTCAAAATGCTTCTACCAAGCGACCATAGGAACTAGTCGTAACAAAACCACAATAGCAAGAGTGCTTCTCCCATTTATCATGTTTCACTCGTAAAAAATTCAACAAAAACTGGGTAAATGATAAAGTTTCTTTATGAGAAACGGGCAGAAGCCCCCATTCTCAGTTTCCGGGAATTTAGACTACGTGCCGACCACCTTCATATCACCTGCAGTTACCAAGTCTGCCGACTTCTGACTCAATCGAATTGGTATTTCCTGATAAAAACACGTTCAGATGCTTTATTTTATGCTTTCCAAACATGATAGCGCTCATTTTCTACCTCGAAAAGTAAAATAAATATCAATAACCTAGAATGGCTTCAATTTATGGTAAATGTAATAGGTGTATGGCTTCACACATACCTACTTTATAGTGCTAGTATATAAAATAATAAAATTTTTCGACAATAATAACACCAACAGGCAAATCTAGGAATCGTTCAATATATTTAACAATAGCAACCCTAATTTCCACAAAATAATAATTTATTATAATTAATTGTATATTTTCCTAACAAATCGTGTTTCTAGTCGGGTAACCGACGGAAAGTACAAAAAACGAGTATAAATCGTTAAAAGTACGTCAAACGAAATAATCTTTACTGAATTGAGCACGATGCAGGATTTTGGGAATACATTGCACAACTTGAGTCCTTCGCTCATTTTTCGGCCTTGTTATAGCACCGTACTTGTTCGTCTCGTTAAATTTAGCTTAAAGCATACTATATATGTATCCAGAGATTAGAGGATTTCTACGAATGATTGATTGAACAGAAAATTGAATTAAATACTCCTCGGTTCCAATCAGTCTATTTCAGTAATATATGAAATTGGAAAAAAAATATTTTTGCAATTAACACCAGATCTGAAATTGCCCTGTAATTAGGCGGACAGAGAAACAGATATGTATCCGCAACTCCTTGAAAATTTCGGTTCGCATCCAAGCCATCGTATTTCGAAAATGTCTTGCACTTTTTGTTTGGAGCGAGTATTAAATTTGAAAATACGCTTTCCACTTATCAATTTGGAGACGACGTCACCTCACCACCCTATCACTTCATCTTGGAGCAATATGTAACAAATGTAAACGGCCAAATCAAGTGACACAAAATAGTTGTCGCCCATTTAAGGCTTCGTAGGAGGTTTTGGGGTGTGGGTGGACGACTCGTCCTGCGCGAGAGGGGATTAAACTTTATTCAGGAGACCCGCAAACACTCAACTTTTATGGGACATCTTCAATGGCCATTTGATTGTTGTGTGTAGAAGCAACGTAAAAGTTATATCATCGAGTTACTCAAACTTTTTTGTGGTCATGGATTCTTGGTAGAGTGATAATGATGTGCATAAAACATGCCCTCCCGCACCCACTAAATGAACTGTTTGAAATCATGGGCTTGTGTTCTGGAGAAGATGAATTCAGACGAATCTGTACGTTGTTGAGAACTTAAAGAGTTCTGCGGGTGGTCCCACGTGTGGGATTTTTGTAGGGGTGTGAAGCACATTTGGAGCGATTTTCATCGCATTATTATGGAGTCATATGCGAAAAGTTTAGTTCTGCATGTGCTCAAAGTATCTTGGTATCTTGGTAGTTTTAATAAATTTCCGCAATATTCCGAAACTTTTTTTCTTTCGCTGAAGATAAGGCTATTCATAATAGAAAGGGTGCTCAAGAAGACAAAACTTGCTGCGTATTGCATTAAATGTATAATAAAAGATACTCAAAGTAATCAACTGTAGTCAACTTTTATGATTCTGAAACTCTTCTTAAAACGATGAAACTAAATTATAGAATAAATAAATAGAAAAATAAGGAAAACCTGGAATTTAACGAATTTTTATATCAAATTTCCAATAATAGAGCTAAAGTTCTTGAATGAACGATGTTCGAAATAGTCTGGCTAGGAAAATTAAATTGCGATTATTTTACTAACGCAATTGATATTGTTCACAATTTAAAGGGCCATTGAAAATTGATGAAGAACATACAATCTTTGTCTAGTTCAGTATTTAAATCCTTTTTTAATCATTGTTAAGGACATACTTGTATTTCAGACAAGGCCCTCAGAGACCGAAAACTATCTCTAAAATTAATTGAAACTCCCGCTGAGGTCTGCATAAGCTCCCCTTTCAAGCCCTTGAAAATTGTAAAATGAAATGTCCACGTTAATTTTACCCAGTCATCCAATTTGTCCTCTCGAGGGAGAATTATGCAAAATCTGGCACCTGTCCTGCTCCATCGGACGGTCGCGAAGTTCGCCACCCGGCAATCAGATTTTGAAGTCAAGTGCATTATTGTCCAGTTGTGATTACAATTCGTCTTCTCGACAGGCGTCCACCGAGGGTGGCTACACAAACAACAGGATCCCCCTGGAAAAATACTTTCATTGCCCCATTGGAGGTAGTCTTGAGACTCCACCGTCTTAAACAACAACAGCCGAATAAGAAAGATTCGAAGGGAGGAAAAAAGTAAAACATTTTGCGGAGTGGCCTGACCGTCGGAGGGTGCCACGCCAAAAGAATCTCTCCGTCGGGAATTTAAGTGCAAAAAGGAAGTTAAACACCCAGCAGTCGCGGTCGGTGTCAAGTGGTACCCAAACAAACCGAAATCAGATTTCAATTTGCATACGACAATAAGACAATCATCCCTGGACGAATGCGGGACCCAAAAATTGCCATCTTCCCGGTGTCCGAGGGGTTGAGTTGTGGACTTTAGAAGGGCGGGTATTTCCGACCCAATTCCGTCGTCCTCGCTCTTCCCGACCCTTCGGATTTACTTCCAGACACCGCCCGCGGCAACTGGGTGATTCCTGCACGTGAATATGTTACAATTCCGCTGCGCGATTTTGACTAGAGATAAGAGAGCCGATAAAAGAGGACCCAATTTGCACCCACGCACTGCCTCCCTTGATAAACAATGCTAATTTAACACGTGTCTCATTTGCATTTAGCAACATTTTATTGTGTTTACCTGTGCTCCGACCGCAAACAGTCGACGATCTCCCGATTGCGTGCCGCCTTACGGATTTCATGCAGAAAGCTGCGGAGATGAGATCGTTACCTGAAGTCGCCTGCCGGGTTAATGGCAACCTTTAGCTAATCGAGTAATTAAAGCCACAGCCTCCAGAAATTAATTAAAATGTCTCACTGCGACTTGGTACTATCAACTGATTATTTACTTTGCACACATATCGGGTCAGGGCTTATTAATATTACCCGATAAACTAAGTGCTAATGGATTTTATGAAAACCCCAAACGTAGTTATTATTTTGTAAAGAAAATTGAAGGCAAAATCGGAAGCCCGCAAGGTACTAGCATCAGTTTTTAAAAACTTATATAATTTTCACGAAATATATTTAAAACTGCATAAACTGCATTGTAGGTACATTATGTATGTTTTATCTAAATTTGTTAATACTATAACTCAGAAGAGTAGGTGATAGTCAGAGTTTTATTTTTAGTAAAATTTGAAGTGAAATTTTTAAAGTTCGTATATATATTATATTATAGAAATATGTTTCACAAAAGTGTTCAAGAGCTTTTCGAATATATTTATGTAGGGTTTTGTAGCTGACTACAAAGAGTTGCTTGAGTCCAAATAAGCATCACTTGGTAGGCTATATTTCGTAAATTATTCGGCTGTAAGACGTGTTATTTTTAAAAGTAGTTTTAGTATATGCGCTAGTATTCTAAATTTTTCCGAAAATGCGTTCACGGTCACATCTTGGGCGACACAAACCTCGAGATTGGCTTGGAGTTGAATATTTAAAAAGCGCGGCATACTCTTAGAAAACGATTTCAGAAAACTTATAGATAATGATTTTAAATTCCCTATTAAACCATCCCCCAATCGATGGTATAAGTAAAATTTTATCTTTCATCCCCATTTTGCATGTAGGGGAGGTAGATTAATTTTTTTGGAACATTTTTATAACAGACACACGGGTCGGATTTTGATGAAATTTGGCCTGCGTGTTTTGTTCGCCCCAAAATGGAAGGATCTGAAAGAATTTTGCCGCGCCGGCCTATACTTTCGAAAATATTTAACTTTTAATTTTTGACCTGTCAAAGTTTAAAGGTGAATATTTCCACCCCAAAATCCCCCCCCCAAAATCCCAAAATCTGCACAATTCCAATATTGAAGCACAAAACACTTCTCGCACATTTTGTAGAAGGAAAATAACTTTGTTAATAAACATTTTGTAAAAGGAATATAACTTTGTTAATAGACGTTTTGTAAAAGGATAATAATTACTTAATAGACATTTGTATACAAGTACAAATAAAATAAACTGCTAGAGCGGAGTGACGTGGGAAGGGATTTTTGAGCGTACGTCAAAAATAAAAGTTAAATATTTTCGAAAGTGTGGGCCGGCGCGGCAAAATCCTTTCAGATCCTTCCGTTTTGGGGCGAACAAAACACGCAGGCTAAATTTCATCAACATCCGACAAGTGTGTCGGACGTAAAATTATGCCATTGTTTTTTCTAAAAATCATTCTATACATATCTTTCTAACATGTCTCTATATGCATACTTATTCCAAATTCCAGCGCTATAATCTTAATAATCTTTGCATAGAATGACTATGCCATATGAACGAACGGACGTGGTCAAACTATAAGGGTCCTTGTTTTTCTACGGAGCCCTGAAGAGGGAATGAACATAAAAACATTCCTATTTCTAATCTACTTTTTAGTAATTACTATTTATAACATCTTAGTAATATCCATAATACAGTAATAAAAATATATCAAAATTGTTCTTAAATGTTTCACGAAAGCAGCTAAACGTTCTTATCTAAAAAAAACATGATACTTTTCAATAGTTCAGAACCTTAAGATCTACAAATCACCCCAAATTTAAATTTTTTTACCTCAGTAATAACAATTTTTCACCTGTGAAATTACGATTCCCTGGTGTACATGCATGTACCACAGAAAACAACGAAATATCGTTCCTTCCGAATGTTAAATTTCTCTTAATGAAAAGCATAATCGTCGCAATATCCCTAATTGGCTGTATGCAGTCTAGGTGAAATGTGCAATTAAGATAAATTCGCCACACAAAAATTTAATTTTTGGGACGTTTTTTCTGCGCTAGTGTGTCCCATTTCAGCTTCCTTGGATCTAAAGCCAAATCAGCGTGTGGTTCGTTGCAATCCGGAATTAATTGCGCAACTAACTTTTATTTAATCAGAATTTCACCGAGCTGTAACGACATTGTGCATGTACACACAACACAAATTTTATGAGTTAATTTTGCGAGACCACTGCCCGTGGCTACAAAGGTCCCCATTTTGCGGAGGTGGAATGGTCCATGCTCTCTAAAACGTTGATTTTTTTCCACCTTGTTGCCACCCAAACTTTATAATGTATGTATCCTTGGGCGCTGCATTTATCTTTGGATCTAGCCCTGTTTTTTTCATTTTTGACTTTTTAGCTCTTATTTTGCATAACCGGCCAAGTTACCAAACAAAAGACAACTCCGAAGCGAAGAAGATGAGAATAAAAGATGGTAAATTAATTTTCTAGGGTGCGACTTTTGACGAATTCACCCCGTGTGACGACAGACCTTTGTTGCGACGGGGCGTCTATTGTGAGGACCGTTTAAGGGGCTTTAAACAGTTCCCACGATGCTCGGGCCCTTGGATGCTTAATAATTACCGGAAAGCACACAATTTCCTTAGGAACCCTAATTGGCCGCTTTTAATTTTTAATTATATAGCTGTCCCTTGAAGTTGTTGGTGAGTCTCGTCGCATAGCGAGTTTGTCCCAGACCCAAGGAGAATGAAATGGATTGGAAAATTGTCCACCGTTTGGCCGGAGTATTGCGATCTGGCCAAAGACATCGGGAAATGAGCGGAAAAACTCTCCCTGGGTTACATACTTTCAAATAATTTGTAATTTCAAGAAAACACTCCATACTGTCGCCATCTTTTGTCTAGACATCTATTCAGCTTAGTCAAGGAGTGTGGTGGCGTTTTGCATAATTTGGAAAGTTCTAAACACAAACATTCCAAAACCGAGCAAATATTTGACAATTTCCCCAAAAACCATAACAAAAACGAACGGTTGCGCCTCCCTGCCTTAAGTAACTTTTCAATTTTCCTCTATTTACATAGCGCACGCATTAACGAGAAGAATTTACTTTTTCGCCCTAAAAACCTTTTCGATGCAATGTGAGGGAGGACGGAAGATGGCAAATGAAAATGAAAATGAAGAAAATCGTTACGTTTTTCTCATGTGTGTTGTATGCAAAAGGGCTCCCAACGCTACTCGCTGCTTCAATAATTGCGCCAAAATACAAACATGCGATGGTAATTTTCCGCGGAATAACATGGGTATAATAGGCCCTTTTTCTGTAGATACCCCCAACCCCCCGCCCTTCCGTCTTTCCCACGCATGGGGAATACAACTGCGGAGGATTATGCAAATTATAAACAAATTCTCGCCTCGCAGGAGAATATTTTCTGCTAAGTGTATCGTGCATTGGATCTGCTAAAATAAACAACAATTCGAAAATTGAAACGCTCATTGACTTTCGAGGTCACCACAGCTTTTGTTCGAAACTGTGATTTTTGGGAAGAGCTCTATTCTATGCCCACTGAATATTATTGTTCTCAGCGAAATGTTTTTCTATTTCAAGCTAATTTCGATGGAAGTTTTTTTAAATCTATCTCTGGAAAAAATCCCCGGTGGATGGAGAATAGATTTTCTATTTCTATTTGTATCAATGGGCGCAAGTTAAATTGACCATTTTCATGGGAGATTTTGCTAAATTAAGTTTTCTCAACTCATCCTCTAAAACAGTTAACAAATCATATTTTAAAAATCCAATCAATGCGGAAGTAGATAACCCACAATTTTTCACACCTATTTAGATAGGTACTGTTTACATACTCATAATTAAAAATTAAAATTTGAGTCGTAGGCACATTCCTTGAAAATTAGATAAGGTTTTTCGATTCTGCTCCGATCTTTACGAATACGAAAGATCAATTTTAAAAGTTAAGGCAATGACACAGTTCTCGCACAGATAAAAGTAAATCAAAGGCTTCTATCGCATTATTTTGCGATGTTATTTGTTGTTTATCTCGTTGGCTACCCACCAATAAAGGTGTTATAGTTATATAAATCATCCAAATTCAAAAGTCTATTCATCTGTTGGGATGTTAATAGCTAGAAACCGCCAAATACCGAATCGCGGGTCTTAACAGCAAACTAAAGCAGCATAATAGCAGCAGCTATTTCGAAATTTCACCAATGAACCGCTCGATTAGAAATTGGATAAGCAGTTCGCCTTCGCTTCAATACCTGCACATCGCGGTGGCGACAACTCTCCGATCTACGATCGTAAAAATTCCAATCTCGAGAAGTTCTTAAGTCGCGCCACAGCCGCCTTGCAACCAGTCGGCCACTGTCCACGCGGAATATTTTTTCAATGAGCCATCGGAGTCCGCGCGACGGATCGCCGCGCGGCATCTGAAGAGTGCATTCTGAATGCAGAATCCGCGGCGGGTTGCACAAACAGCCCGGAGGACGCGCGGCGACTGTGGTGGTGGTGGTGGCGCGTTTTCGCATTTCGCGATTTCGCGGTTCGCGAGGAGTGGACGCGGCGACCGCTGGCGCCGGATTGCTTTCCACGGTTAACTTTCATTGAACCGGCCCGCGGCGACCGCGCGCACTTTGCGTAACCGCGGATGAGCGATGGTCATCCGCGGGCTTCGATCTGGGTAAATGATACGCCGCCGCTCGCCACACCTGACCAGGTGGGCTGGGCGAAAATGACGTGGTCGAACGATGGTCCATTTCGCCTTGTCACTTCCGGTCAATGCTCCGGTGAGCGCATTCGCCGCATGAGTTTCAGTTGGCGGTGTAAGCGATTGTTTTTTGTTTCCCCAAGGTCGCCGATGGGCAGTGACAACGCGATTTTACAGTAAATCGCGACATATTCATATTCCTGAGAATGTAAGCAGTGGTAGAGGTTGAACTCCGTCTATAAAACGTTCTTCAATTTGATTTTCTTAAATTATTTTTTATTCTCATTTGATAAATCTCTTAAAAATTAATTTAGTTAATCCTTTTATTTTACGTATACATACATATATAAATAAATATTATTCAGCAACGTGCTCAAGTAGCACGTTGTTTGATAAATCGGTTTTGGTAAACTTTTTATTTTACAAGCTTATATTTTTTATATTTCTAAGAGTACCAAATACCAATTAAGAAAATCGCCTTGGATTTTATAGAAAAATATGCTCAATTTAGCAATTGGTTTTCTTCAGCTGAAACCAGCGGATGCGATAGCTGAGATCTTGAATAGATATAATATTTATTTTCCCATTTTTGTAAAAGTTCGAAAAACTGATTTTTTTTTCTTTAAAACAAGAGAGTATTTTAGCTTTTGTCCTTATCTTACCCTATCAGCTATGCTATGAAAAGACACGCTAAAAAATTAAATTTTAATTTTCAAACTTGATATATGTATATGCGGGGACGTAATCATTTACTCTTGAATTTCCTCTAATTAATAAAGGCCTTTGTCAGGACCTGTAAGATATTAGAATCGTGTCTGGGTCATCTAAATAATTACGAAATTAAATCTCAGAGTCGCTAATTACACTTTGTTTACATGGCACCAATACAAGCGTCTACCAATTAAGACTCATTATGCCCCCTCTCTGGAGGCCTACCCTCAATTTGCGTTTAAAGTAGACGTCCTGAAATATTCATCGAGTAATTCCTGGCGAAAGCGGGCAACAGGTCCCCGCGCCAAGACTCCTCCAGAGCCCAGCGTCTTCAGCTCTGCAGCCAAAGTAACTCAAGTCGAGTTAATCAACTTCCGAGGTATTCGTGGAAGCATCCGGACAAGTTTTGAGCGCGCGTGAGACCATTTAATGCCTCAAGTCGCGTCCGCCACCCAAAGCATCCCGAACACCCCGAGCATCGTCATTCGGAGGAGTCCAGAATTTCATAATTTTCATATAATTTATTAAAATTCGCGTCAGGAAGTTTTTCAATTAAATACTGCCCCCAGAATTTTCATGGATATGGCCTTGTTTTGTCAATCGGCTCCCTCCGATAGTCCTGCTTTCGCCGCCAAAGGACATCGCAACGTTTACTCATCCAGACGACATCATAACCGTCGAAGTAAATCCTCCCAAAACATCTTCCAAGTGTCCGGAACTTCCAGGTCCGCTTTCAATCAGCCAACTGCTTTGAGTCTCATCAGCCCATTCCCGTTCTGGGAAAATATTTTATGAAGTACTAATTGTTGACGTAATTGAAATTCTTTCCCAACTATACGAGACGGGGATGACACGAAATTTAATAGGACTCGGCCAGCAGGCCCGGCCCTTCTACTTAACGTCGTACGCCCGCTTTGATTAGCACTGAATGTTCTTTTAAGTTGTTATTTAGGCCTTATTGATTTTATATCATTTTTAAGTCTCACACAATGCATCCCTTTCTTTCCTTTTCGCAAATTTGTGACAAAATTGACCAAACTTTGTGTATAGTTTCCTACACAGAGAAACGCTGAATAAACCTTTTGGGCACAATGCCAGAAGGTGATGCAATAAAGAGTAAATGCATTCATTTATTCAAAATATTTCCATATGTTATGCAATAAATAAAGACAATACCGCTTGTTCGGTTGATCTGTAAAGTCTGCGAAATAGAAAAAGTGTTTCAAAATTTGTGCCTGTGTGCAAACGGTTGGTTAAATAGATATAAAATGTAAGTAACCCAAAATATTTCATGATATTCAGGCTTTTCGGTTAAACTGAAAGAATTCTAACTATACAGAGATATGTATTTGCTCATTGGTATCACACTGCACTTTACTAACTAAGATCAGAAATTTATGCACAAAAAAATATGTCTGTACTTTTTTGCCCTCTTCAACGTGAATTTTCTTGCAAGTGAATTTAATTTGCATGATAAAAAGTATGAGTAGGTGCATGCACTTTGGAGGTGAATTTAAAACAGAACCAATCCAGAAATTATCATCCATAATAAATTTTAAAATTCTTTGCAGAAAAAATTTGCCTCATCTACATTACATAACTTTTAAAATTAAATTCTTACAGCAGGAAAAGTTAAAAAGTACGTGAGACAGAAGAAGACTCTAAATTAACTTCTATTAGCATAACATTTGTTCAGCGACTCGAAAAAGAAAGCACATAGAACATTTTAGCCGACAATAGCCAAGGGCGTAAATGCGGCTGCTTTGGAGTCACAATCATGAAACTTTCCTATTTTCTTTGCTTGAAGATTCGTGGGCATATCAAAGACATATTTAGCTTCTTAAAGGACACATGACAGCCACTCAGTACTGTGCTTTTTCACAAACATTTCCCGCTCATCCTTGTCTGGGAAAAGTACTGTTTTTTAAAAATAAAATTTAGTCCTTGTCGCACAAGGGAGCATTCTGAGTCCAATGCACATTTCATGAAATCTATTTGCATTGTCTCGGCGACAGGACATTTTCTTCAATCCGCTGTGCGAGCTAGTTGACTTCGGATTGAAAAGCGAGGGATTTGATTTATGGAAAAGGTCCCGGGGACAATGCTCAGTTGGTCTCGATCTGATGATAGTCGTTTATCAACAGTTGCGCCGCACGCGAGACGAGAGAACAAGTTCAAATTCGGTGGATTTCTATTCTATTTCGCGTGCACTTACCCTAATGGAGGGATTCTTGCAATTTATCTCCGAAGGGAAAGTTATGCATCCATTCATCTGTCCGGGGGATTTGTTCGAACAATGCTAAGTGGATTTAAGTCACTCCACTTTGCTTGTTTTGCCAACAAAGGGGAATTCTAGATGCAGTTTTATTGAATGCTAATAATACGATGATTTGTAGTATTTTGTACCCGAAAGGAAAAACAGAAAGTTACAATTTGTAGTTGGCTTTATCTTGCTTTAAGAAAAATTGAAGTTGAATACTTTTCAGTTTTCCATTTCAATTTTCCAAATCTATTACATTTTTTATTTTAAAGTAATATTTGTAAGCTTCGAGTATTCGAAATATTAGGATTCGAATTAACTTAACCCAATCTTCGGCGGTCTGCGACTTCGTCTAAACCTTACAAAGAGCAAGTAGTTAAAGCTCGAAATTCGATTTTCAATTTTGCCAGGACCTCTTAAGTAGCATAATAAATTGGAAAATAGTCACAAAGCAAATTTTTAAGGTGTAAAATTAACCGAATAGTTATATAAACTTTATCTTCTATGTCCAAAATACTTTTGGGGCGTCAGGCAAAAAGGTGCAAATTTTTATAAAAATTCAATAAACACTCTTTGCTGCATTTTCAAAATATATTCTCTACTCTTTTTAAAAACACTTTCAGGTCCAGTGAGTGCTAGACATCGGCGCATGATGCGAGAAGTGTACACAGAATTCGAACCAAACAACCAGACAGAAATCCAGCCCGAAGGTAACTCCCTTTAAAGCAGAATTTTTCACAAAAATCCTCTTAAAACCGGATGAACTTTTCTTTTTAGCAGGCACATGTATCCTGAACGGGTTGCAGGTTCCTGAAATCACGGCGAACTGTGAAAAAAAACCAGGATGCCGAGTAATCCAGAAAACGGGCTACTGCTGTCCGGATTATCAGTGCGGTATGCCACTTTGCCAACAAATCTTGTACCCGTTCCCACCCGCACCAGAACTTGCATTTCCTCTACCTGTCGTAAATTTTGACGCCAAATACTACTTTCTTTTCCTTATTGCAGAATGTGAGCGCGATGGGAAAATCTACTCGAACGGAGAGAAGCTGGTCGATCCGGACACCCCGTGCACAGTTTGCTACTGCCAAGGTACGTCTAAATAATTACTCCTCAAATATTTGCACACCTGAGTGGAGCCCTAGAATGGCGCGCTGTGCCAGAAAGTGGACAGTGCGCAACAATAAAATTTAGCTGATTTTTCCTCTATCCTCGTTCATTAGCGCAAAAGGAACGTTCCCACAGGTATTTTCCGCTCCTCGTCCCGCCCCCGTCCACCCCGAATATCGTTACGTGACTATTTGCCCGGTGCAAAGTTCGGACGAATGTTTGGAGTGGAATGCACATCGTCTTGCCTTGGTTATTTCTGTTTATCTGGGAAGTTGTGAAAAGTAGACGTACCTACGATCTCCTCGAGGATGTCTATTATTTAATCAATTTCCCTCTTCGAGGACGAGTTTATTTACCTTTTTGCGTAACTTTGTCTTGTTTTCACAGGCGGTGAAATAACCTGCAGCAATGTGACCTGTTACGAAAGAAGCGATTGCGAACCCAAGTACATTCCTGGAAGGTGCTGTCCAGTCTACGACAACTGTCCACCTCTCGGTAAGCCATATTATTTCTTTTTGTACTATTATTTTATGATATACAATCTCTAAAAAAGTTTAGTGAAATCGCACTGTCTTGGCCTAAATAGATTGTTTCAAAATTTCTTGTTTTTAATACTTTTGTTAAGGGCACAAAAAAAAGTTGTTCAAAAAAATGTTTGAAAAATTGAAATTCTTACTTCAAAGAGTTTATCTTACGAGGTGCTGAATTGTTGTGCACTCTGGGATTTCATCTAGGAATTCCAAGTAATAAAAAATTGCCAGTAGTGTTTTCCTATTTATCTTTTTTGCATCCTCAACATAAGCTCAAATTTTATTATTTCAGAACGAAAGCCATCAGTAAGTAAGGAAACATTAGCAGACATGAACCAGTCATCGTCAACACCTTTCAGTCTAACAGCAGACCCAGTGACTGGTGCAGTACCATCGACAAGCAAGCCAGAAGCCGCGAACAACAACCCTCTTGGGATCAAAATTAAAGAAATTACGAAACCCGAAGAAATTCGAATAATTGATGAGAAGCCAAAGCAAATTTACCCGATCACAAAACCTGCAGAAAACAACGGTGGTATCCCGGTGAAGGTATCTTCATCCCCTAAAGAAATTCAACATGGAAATTCAGTTGAAATAAACAACCAACCACAAGTGAGTCTACCCGCTATCATCGTAAATTCTGGCGAACCAAAAATATCAAAAGAGTCATCCGAAACAGCAAATAAGTTAGAAACGGCCGATGTGAACACGATAAACGATGAAGATAGTCAAAAAACAGTGAGACATACTAGCTCCGTAGCCAATAAAGATGAATCAGTTGAAAACTCTGAGGAATCATCTTCTGCTGAGGATAAAAAACCAGCAGCAAGTCAACTTGGCAAGGAGGTAGTAATTGTTGACCACAATGGGAACAGTAAGCCCATTACGGTATTTGGGATCGAAGGACTCCAGCGAGGAGACGTCCAAAGCGACATGGGATACGAAAGTAACAGCACTAGCTCAGAAAAAGATGATGACAAAGCAAATATACCAGACCTTGACATTGCAGCCTCCAGCAGCGATAGTGTGAAGGTCCTGCCACTGGACCCGAATCCAGGAATATCAACTACAGAAGGATTGCCTGTTGATGGAAAGGTCGTGTTTGATACAATTTTGTATACAGCAGGACCAGATTCAACTGAAGTAGCTGACGCACCTGAAGAACCCTTAAACTTAACAGGGATTGCTTTCGAAACGGTGTTCCACGGAGAAGGAACTGGTCCCATCAGCGTTTCTACAGAAGGCCCAAAAAGCCATGACATTCATCCACATGTAGAAGACTATGGCACAACAAGCGAACGAAATCCGGCGTACCCAACAATAGATGATGACCTCAGCAACTACGGACAGGATGAGATTAACCAGCAAGCTGAAGACTATCCTGAAGGAAGCCAGAAAGGAAAATCAGCCCTACAATCAGATGATCCTCATATTCCTGGAAGTGTCGTCGCCGCAACCGAAGGTGTTGGGAAGATATCAAACTCACAAGCCGAGCAGAAGGAACAAAGCACAACAGAGGGACTCAGCGATGTTAACAATATTGCTACAGACCTTACCAAGGGCAAAGAATCAGCTCCTGATGACTTCGTCCTCATCAGTGACTTAGAAAAAAATTCAACGACCGATCCCTCAACCGCCGATGGCGAGGAAACGAATTGGACCGAAGACTTTCCTGGAAGCGGAAGTGGATTTGGACAACTCAACAATAAACCAAACTTAGGAGATGTGGAGGACATTTCAAGCGGAGCAGCCCCTCTATCCCTGGAACTCTTAAACGATGAGCCCCATCCAGAGGAGGACAGCATAGCGCAACCCGGGGCGATCATCGTCTCCCCAGAACGAAACCCCTTCGAGGAATCGATGCATAAGGCGATCGAATCGATCAACAGCTTCCGGAAGGGTTACGTGCTGGTCTTCTAGGCGTCGGCCGCCCAGCACAAAATCGTGTATGTTATCCTAGGATTATAAAAAAAGTTACAAGAGATCTATTATTTTATTGATAATAGTGTAATGCAACGACGCCTTCTGATGAAGGCAGCTTTAGTCAGCGGAAGAGCCCTTCCCCGCAGGGACCTCTGTCCTCTGTTAGTTCTCAGAAACTTTTTTTTTGATTAATTTGTAAGTCGTGCCACAAGACTTTCTCTGTAAGGAAAAACATGTTCAACTACCTAATTTATCTAGTTAACGAATTTATGTTAAATGTCCCCCTCCTACTTTATACCTAGTGCATTTCGGTCATTTTTTGTAATTTAAAAAGTAAAAAAAAATATATATATATATAAATCGTTCACACGTTTTCGCGCTGGAGGATTTGCATTTCTTTTTTTGTTAAGGTTCAACTTCGTTCATGCCTCATTCATTCATTCCTAAGTTAATTTAAATTTTGTATCGTAAATTTATATTAAATGAGAAGAAAAATTATTTATTGAAATAGCGAATAAATGAAAGAGAATAAAGTTTGAAGTAAATATAATTAAACACTTTTTATTTTCACGGTTCTAAACAATTTATTATTTAGGTTTTGGAATTATTCCTCGCACTGTGCACCAAAAACAGGTCATAAAAGAAAGCTCCACCTATTTCGTCTTTTCTTTGATGTAAACTTGAACCGTGCTTTTCATAGGAACCTGTTTCAGAGCTTTGAACGAAAATTTCGATACTCAATAAACTTGTCGAAAAGCGCATTATGGGACTTCTCAAATTCTGAAATGGGAACTTTGACTGAATTGTAATATGAATGAGCCCATGCATTAGGACGAATTGATCAAGCTAAACTGAGCCACCACCCTCCTTGAAATAACGTACGAAATGAAGAAGGCGGAGCTCCTTTGCCGCATTGCAATAGGGCTTTTGTTTAAGGGTGAAATCCACATTAATAGGCTCATTTTCACTGACTTTTTAGGTTTTCTTTCGGTCCGAAGAATTTGTTAAGATTGAATCTAATCTTGCTATAATTTTATTCATATTTTGAACAACTTTTGTGATTTTCTTTGAATAATTTCAACCAAAAATAACAAAGTTACGTACTGATGTCCACTGAAAATCGTAACTAGAGTTCACCAATTGCGAGACATGTAGCCATGCCTATTCTCATCTCAACTGAAAAAGGTTTTTATTTTATATTAATAACTTATTTTCTAAGAAAATGAACTTCAATGCAGGTGAAATAATGAAAATTCAAAATTTTGCAGGTCTTGAAAAAATGGACTTCAACTTTCACAATTTTTTTCATGAAATATACAAAAATTACCTTAAAAATATGCTATCACCTCAAAAGTTGGTTCATACTTATATTTCGTAATTTCGTACAGAATCATACTTACAATTTTCCTAACGATCGATTCATTACGTTTTGAGTTCGGCTTCCCGGAAATGTGAAAAAGTGGTTGTGAGAAAAACGCGTATGAAAAATAAAATTTTGCCTTACCTGCTGTGGGCTCAAAATTTTAACAGCGTATTCTTGGATAGTTAACTATGCAATAAAAAAAATAGATTTTTACGAACCTGCTTATGATATTTCTCCCTTAAGCGTGTGGCCTAATTGCATCCAAACACGAACAGTTACATATAAGCCGTTGAGTTAAATATCATAATAGCATAAATCAACTTTTAGGGTGAATATGGTTTCTTAACAAGAAGATGAATAAGTGATGATTTTAGTCTTGATTCAGTTTTTAAAATTGTTTGCACACACATGCACCACTCTGACCCTCAACGACTCATATGTTCGATCAATTGTTATTTTTAACAATATCAACTAATAGCACTAGTCATGTTTCGCTTTTTTATAACCTTTTTAAGTCAGGCGACTGTAGCAATGAAATTTAGTACAAATATAGATAACTACACCCGCCACAAAAATATGTATTACGATTTTTGGAAACAAAAATTTCAGACCATTTCACGTACAACAATAAAAATCGTTATTACCCCACCGAGTGGAGTATCGTTGTAAAAGGAATTTAAAAAATTTAAAAGGCCTTTTAAACCGTTTTTGAAATATTCGACCCCAAATTTTTGATTAGATTTGCGTCAGCCAAGATCCTAGAACGTAATTGCGGAAAAATCTGAAAAAATCTAGAAGGCTAGCACATACATAGATATACTGAAATTAATTTTAAACTTGATTTACTTGAGTCAAGTAGTTTATGAGAAATAACCGAGCAAATTATGTTTACTTGGATTCAAACAACTGTTCGGAAAAATCAGCTCATGCGTTTGCATGTCTGTATGCACAAATATGTACACATATGTGTATGTACCTATTATTTGTATTTTATCGTTTGTAGTCATACTACGGAACCCAACAAAGGCATATCTCGACAAACTATTCACTGCTTTTTAAAGAGTTCTTCTCGGCCCCTGTACGTCATCTGATTAATTAAGGCATCACACAAAGATTTTATAAAGGAAGTTCTTTCAACTTAAGATTAAATGGTTTTCAAACATCATAAGTTTCATAAGGAAACTAGTTAATATTGCATACAAAATAAGTATAACCTATAAGAAATTAAAGGTTGAATAAAACGATTCATATTAAATTTCTTTACATTTATTGCATTTTTATTCTTTCCAATTTGTAACTTTTTACTAATTAAGAATAACGAAGACTATATAATAGAGTAGGGCACTAGAAACAGAAATGTCGAAGGCATCAGGATCAACTTAATTGTTTTCATATAAAAAAAAAATTACAACAGTGAATATGTAATTAACAGACTCCGACCGAATACGTGGAAGCAAGAATCGCCAGTTATACAACGAGCGAGAGAGACCACTATATAGCGAGAAATTCATAATACATATTTATCTAAGCACATCAAATTCGAGATCGAGATAGATTGAGTTCACTTTGCGGGCGTATTTCCTTTTCTTCTTTTTAGGGATTGCTTAGCTTAACACAGAAACAGAAGGTCATCGACAACAAACAGACCTTTGGTCGGAGCCCGACTTAGCGTACACTTATATGTCCCTTATTTGTTTGTATTTATTTTTTTTAACAAAAGATAAACAATAAAAAAAGTTTGAGTTATACAATAACACTTACATATGTACATAAACACTTCAAAATAAATAATAAAAATGTAATGTTAGTTGTGGCTTAATATCCATAGTAATTACTCCATACATTGTGTATATGTATATAGATCTTTGCTTGTAGTAATAATTAACACACAATACCTACAACGAATGTTGCTATGCGAATGATATAATGTAGCTTCAGTTACGTCGCATTATGATGCGGGCGTGTCGACACTCAGCTTCCGGTGGAAGACAAACATACCACCGAACGCAGCGGAACACAGAGAGTCAAAGAGCGTACGCGATATATGCAGTTTGGGACCCACCCCAGCAAGCCATACCACATGCATTCGGCGTGAATGAACGAACGCGGATGAAAGCGAACGAATGCGAACGAACGGAAAACTTTCTAAATCTTCATATTACTTTTCTTGTCACATTTACAAAGCATAATGCATTTTTTATTTACTTAGAAGTACGTTCGTTTTAACTTAACCGATGGTCAATTGATATTAAGTCAGCGGGGAGCTAGGGACCCCGCAACAATGGAACTAAGTAACAAGAACCAACTGGAAAAGCGCCTGATAAATGGTATTGCCATCCATTTTGATACAATGATATTTATGCTTTTTTCTTTTTGTTGTGTAAATTTTGTTTTTGTAAACGAGCTGAAATGAACACGATGCGCGATATGCACTAATTTTGGTTTACTTATTGCATGGCGCACCGCATAATTACATGTTGCCTTATTTCATTGTTGTTCACTTAACACATTAAGGTATATGAATGTATAATAATGTTTTTATTACTCATAATATTTACTTTACTCTTGATTAACCTTATCTACTACCAATCACGTGTTATACATTGCCTGCAATAAAAAGGAAAAAAAAATTGAATTAGTGAAATCATCCTTTTTCAAATCGAAAAATAATACATCTACTACAAGTTTACTATGTTATTATGCTATCATAATCCTCTACTCAAACCAAACTCCGGCAAAAAATCCCTAGGCAATAGGCACTTAGGAACTTTAGTCGTTTAAATTTAAAATATATTTCAGTAATGAAATCATGCAATACCGCACATCGAAAAACTTACGATTTGTTATTACTCAATTAAAACAGATTCGAACAAAATTTTGTTATAAACTTAAGTTTCAAAAAATAACCGCCATAATACATTTACAAAGTAAATTATAAAAACAAAAAATTACCTTTTTTCGATAACCATAAATGAAATCCGTTGAAAGAAAATAACCAAAATCATAATCTAAATAGTAAAAGCAAACAAAAGATTTGCTCTTAGACGTGGAGACTGCTTTACTTTCTTATTTTTGAGGAATGTTCACGACGATAATCGATCATCTACACTTTCATCTACGTCGCTTTCTTACCCGAAGAAACAAACGGGCCAACATAGTTGCTCGGGAATAATCCAGTCAGACCGTTCAATTCACCACGCCACCATTCGGGCTCGTCTCTACCAAGAACACTTATGATGTCATCTTTCTCAAAGGATAGCTCATCGTCATTTTGCGCTTTGTATGGGTATAAGGCGATGACTTTATCTATAAAAAAAAAAAATGCATATAAAGTAACTACCGTATCTTATAGCTGAATCCCATAGCACAAGTTTTTGCAGGACTTCAGCTATAAAAAACCTAGCTCTACATTCAGAATATTGCTTTTACCTAAAATAGTTTCAGTCATTTCAATTTTGCTTGCTGAAACCGGAGTATTGCGACCGCTGTTCCTTCCGCCTTGTAGAATTTTAACATAAGACGCTGGGAACCAACCAATTTGACGACGACGTCCCTTTGCTTGCAATTCCCCTTCCCACCATCCAGAATCTGTCTTTTTGCGTATCATAATCAACTGCCCTCGCTGCAGAGATAGTTGTTCAGGACTAGTCGATTCGTACGGTGCAATAACTTGAGCAATTTCAGGTTTCTTAGCACGCATACCCTGTAAAAATTATAGATTTTAGACCAGGAGGATCATAGGAAAGCGTTATCCAATTACGGGTGTCATTGATGAAGTTCTGGACATTGGTCGACTATATGTCTCTTGGACCTGTTCAATACTCTTTGACTGAGTGTTTATTTGTGAAACTTCAATGTCTAAGTCTTCTTGTGTTTTGGACTCATCCGAAAGGACTGAAGTGTTCTGGTTATTCGAAATATTCTGAATACTTTGAGTTTGTTCTACAGTAGTGATTTCAGTGTTTTCAAATTCTGTTTCAGCTACTACTTGTTGCTGTTGATGTTGGGCATTACCGTTAACAGTATCCTAAATGAAAATATGATATTGTTAGTAATGCAACGAAATTCACACAATCATGCAAAAATAAATGCTTTAAGTCTAACTTTTGTCTCTTCTTGAGAGTATATCTCTCCAGCCCCGCCAATGTCTGCTTTTTGTACATAATTCGATGGGAAGATTCCAATTCTTGAACCTATCGTGCCAGTCCACCAATCGCCCTCCTTCTTTGTAACCATGATCATTTCACCTGCACTGAAATTAAGATCACCAATTTCAGCTGATTCATATGGATAGGCAGCAATATAGTATTCAACGTCTCCGTTGTATGCAACACTTTCTGAAGGCGGCGGCTCAACGTTGTCGTTTTCTATTGTCGTTGCTGTGACTTCAGTGCTTTCACTAAAGTTGAATAATCATGTTATCCGACCATCAGCCCAAAAATGGTTCAAATCTTACCTCAATTGTGTTTTATTGTCGATAAATGTATCCTGAGTATTATAACTAGAGAAGGTTTCATCGCTAGTCGATGTTTCAATTTTTTCTACATAGGTTTCTGGGAACCAGCCCGTGTGCCCATTTATTTCACCAGCCAGCCATCCAGGCTCAGCGTTTTGCTCCAGTGGTACTAAAATAATATCTCCGGGTTGGAAAGTTATTTCATCTGCGTTTCGTGCATTGAATTCATAAATAGCCCGGTATTTCATAAAACCTTCTGGTGCTGGTGCCTCTTCACTTATTGGAGCAACTACGCTCGATTCGAGATTACTTATAGTCGTTGCCGTTTCTTCAGGCCAAGATGACTGCTCTGTGTCCCAAGCAGACGTGTACGCCTCATTCTTTTTATTATGTTTTATTTCTAATACTTGATTACGATGCACATCATATGTTGCGTACAATTCTTCGCACTTGTTGATGAGTTCTTTGAGCTCTGCCTTCAGCTCATCGAGCTGAATATCGTTTGAATTAATGTCGGTTTGCTTGGATTCAATCTCTTCGCGGATATTTTCAATTTTGTCTTTGAGTTGCTTAATGGTAATCTAGAAAACACAAAAAACAATAATTGCGATAAAACCACTTTGCAATAGCTAATTCAATTTAAGGTCCTTTACAAATAAAATTAAACATCTGATTGTTGGGTTAAAACAACAACCCAACTTTTACTAAAAAAGGAAAATAAAACTATAAATTCTATGGCGTACCTGTTTATTAGCAAAAGCTGCATTCATTTGCTCCTGATGTGCGGAATCAGCTAGTTGTGTGCTCTTTGTCTTTGCATCCCACTTAGCCTTTTCTTGTGTAAGTTGCAATAATTTTTGGTTTTGTTCTTTGATCCGAGCCTTTAACATCGACATATCGGACATTTGAGAATCACGGGTTGATCGCATTCCATCGATAACTGATTTCACATTTGTAACACCTGCCCTGGTATCGCATATTTTCTGTGACAACTCTTTGATCTGTAAAAGCAAATAAATTATGAAACTACTAAAACAACGAACAACTAAAGTTAAGAGTAACATATTTTAAGACTGCTTCATTTAGATAATGTGCGAATGAACCGCTTTTTCTATTAATTTAACCCAATAAAAATATTTGCCTAAAACAAGTATTATCTAGCTCACCTTCTCATTTAGTGTGCTCAGTTCAATATTTAAGGTTTGATTCTGTGCTTTGAGCTTAAGGACTTTCTCTTGCTCGCGTTGTCGCTGGAGTTGCATCTCTTGAATTCGTTGTTTTTCCCATTCCAATTGACGTTGTCGCTCCAATTCTCTGTTACAGAAAGTGTAAATATTCTAAATATAACATTAGTAAGACAATTTACTTTCTAGCCGCCTCCTTAGCCTCCAAAGCACGTTTCCTCTGCTCCTCCTTTTCCAATTCAATTTCCCTCTGTCGTTGCAATTGCCTTTCAAGTTCTTCCTGCTGCTTCCTTTCAGCTTCTAAACGAGCCTTTTCCCGCTTTTCTGCTTCCTCCCGCTCCTTTCTTTCGCGTTCCTCCTGCTCCTTTCGTTGCTGTTCCATGAGCAATTTGCGTCTTCTATCCAGCTCCGCCTGACCTTTATCGAAATTCTCTTTCCGTTTATCCTCAAAACTCGCTGTGAAGGTGTAATTAGTTAAAATAAAAGGTAAACTATAAAATAGATAAATAAAAGAAGCCTACTCTGCGGTAATCCAGCCGCCGGGTCATTTTCTGGCACAGCACCTTGAGAAGAAATCGATGCATGTCGAGATCCGGGCAAGGAGCCTTGCCTTGATCCAGAAATCGAACCATGCCTGGATGTAGGGACTTTTCGAAAACTGGGTGGGACAAGGTCTTGAGGGAGAGTAACCGGAATCTTCTCCCCGGCGAGGGCTCGATCGCAGAGGTACATCGCTAGAACGAATTCCTCACATCCTAACCGACCGTCCGAATCCATGTCAGATAGTGCCCAAATCTGAGCCAATATCGCCTGGGGAAGTTTGGTTTGAACCATTAAATTCCGAGCTTGGGCTCCGGTGAGGAAGCCGCTTCGAGTGCGATCGGTTGTGTTGAATAGCTGTGTGTACTTGAGCTTCACGGGGCCCTTAATAGCCCACTCTAATTGCCTGCAAAGGTACACCTTCCTTAGAACCAAAGTCTACAATGGATCACTCAAATCATATGAGGTATTATCAAATCCTCTATCTTAAATAAAAAATCGAACCCCTTTTTAAAAATCGAAATCCCTAAAATCATTCAAACAAGTTTCATTTTAGAATTTAAAATGTCTTTCTTACGTGTAATTTATGCATCAAGATACTTATCACCGACCTCAAAAAAACGAAATTTTAAAAATCGCTAAAAGAAGATTTCCCTTTTGACAACTAAATTAAAAATTTCGGTTTCTAAGTTGTACTTACGGTGACTCAATGGATGGTGCTCTTTCCGAAATGGACATGTTCCTGCTTGGAGGATTACTTTGCGGTGGTGTAGGTGGAGCTGGAGCAGCTACGATAGCTGTTTCTCCGGTGGGCGGTGATATAGTTTTTACTGGATCAATTAACGGCTTGGCGGCAACGCCCGCAGTTGGAGCGATCAGAGGCTGCTGGCCGGGCATCATGCCTGGTGGAATTAGTGGCTGAATTGGGACCATCGGCTGACCGGGCATCAGAGGTGGTCTTGTCATGGGGATCGCCGTCGGACCCATCAGCGACTGGTCCGCAGTCTGGACAAGCGCCTGCTGAGTTGGCATCAGTGGCGGGGCGGCGGTCGACATCGATGCTGGAGGAATAATCGGCACCCCTGCCATTGGGGGCACAATAGCCTGCGGTATTGCAGCGCCGGGCTGAATGGGTATCATTGATACGGAAGCGACGTTTGTTGAGGGCATACTATTTCCGAGGGATTTCAATGGGTCCAAAGGACTTAGACTGCCCGCGGAGAATGTCGGGGTACCACCCCCTGGTGCTAGTGACTTAATTAGCGTTGGGGGTAGGACTTTTGGAATTTCGTAGCCGCGGAGTTTCAAATTTATCAGCTTGCATGCTATGCTGAATTCATTTATATCCATTTTCCCATCTGAATCTGTATCCGCAAGTGCCCTATCACAAAAGAAACCGCTCAGTTGAGAAGAGTCAAATATTCGTTTTAGATTTATTTTAAATAAAGCCGACTATTATATGGTAGTTTATGAATATTTATTAGAATCAATAATTCTATTTATTTTTGCAATGCAAAAAGTTGCAATCATTACTCTTCCAGGAATATATAAACAATTTTCGTAATACTAAGTCACTTGAAAAGGTTAAATAAATAATTAAAATCAAAAATGAATGTCTAGAATAATTATTTTAAAAACAAATTCAATTTTTCCATAAAAGTAAACCATCACACTTTTTATAATATTTCCTTCTATCACATTTATGATATGTGAGTATGTAAATGCAATTGTAAGACGTCTCTTGCCTATTCGAACCCAATGAACACGTACGTTGATGTGACACGTATTTTGCAGAGCAAAGGCCAACGACTGTAAGTAAACATTATGTATTATGATGCCAAAGTGGCAAATAATTAGTGTCATGACACGGAAAATTATAATTGGAACAAGACTATTCTCCTCCATAGCCGCACTTCATCCCTGTCCAAAAACAAACCGTGTTGCTCAGCAGAGTGAGGCCCGCACGTTTCGCACCCACCATTTATACAAAAATAATCTGTTGATTTATAAACAAGTTGATATTGTTCGGACACATCTTAGATTTCGTACCATTGAAGGATAATGATTGACGTGTACACAATAGTAAGATGGCTTACATAGAAGAAAAATTATATTTTTTTCCATAGTCAACTATACTACTTCTTGTAAGTAATTTTAGTTTGAGAAATTACACTACAAAAGAATATAATTTTTTGTATGTACTAATACTATGTACTTTCTAAACATAAATATTTAATTTTTTGTTCTCTGAGAAACATTTTATCATATTCTATTATAATTTTCAATGAACTTCTCCCTCATCTTCCTTACCAATAAAATTTCCAAAAAGATTAAAATACCAAAAGTTAAATAGTGTAAATACCGGAGCTAGTAAAACTGGAGTCAAATTTTATAATCCGTAAGTATCATTGATTTTTTTTGAAGGACGAACTTTAAATCTGTTGTGATGAGGTATAACATGATGAAGCTTTCCTGCTTCAATTTTAAAGATAATATAATAATATAAAGCGCAAAAATAAACGTGTATGTGCTACTATAAAAAATTCGGGCTACCCGGTTCATGGGTTCAGGTAACTACCTTAATACGTGGGAGGATATCTAAATGAGGTCATCAATCTTTTAAAAGCTTTTAAATCAATGAGTCTACAGTAAACAAAATACTAAAACTCTGCAGTAAACGAGACAATTTCAACAAAGTTTGCGTAAAACAGCGAAATGAGTCGTTAAAAGTACACATAGTTGGAAGTATTTTCCGCAAATAGAACTACATATTAGGCCGCACAATACGAGCTAATGTATAACTTAAAATTATTTCCGCAAAGTGTTGATTTAAACGCAAATTACTGGGCTTGGCTATGTTCGATGAAGTGGCCACTTCATGAAAATTTACAGCCAAAGTTTCCTCCGCTTCAGCTCTAGCTGCTCTTGCACATTTTTACATATTTTGCGCCCGATGGGGAGGAATGCGATTAATCGAACCCGTATCGTCTACCCGAAAAATCAAAACCGCCAATCCACTCGGGGGAAAGTTTGTGATCTCTTCAGAAAAACTTTTCGAGTGGTGGAAGTGCAAACCGCTGTACCACTGCACGCCGTGTAGGACCGGGCCGCAGCAATTCTTCGTGCAGAGAGCACAAACCGAGCCCAGACGAGCGCGCTTAATTCATGAAAATCTTTCTTGAGTAATAGCCCCAAATTGACCTTTTCATATCGCAAGAGAAAATGGGCGTCGCGGGCGAACGACACTTATCAGCGCAAAAATAGCGACCGAAATTAATATTTAAGCGATATCATTTGTTTGTATATTTACCAAATCTGCCCAAGAATCAGCGGGGGAAGCTGCGATTTGAGGAAAAATCCCTTTGCCTGCGCGCCGGTCACAACTCCATTCTGTGGCTGGAGTGACTTAAACTGCTCCTGATATTTGACTTTCTCCTGCGATGTTATCGCCCAGGGATCTGCTGCAGTGGTCGCCGTGTTCATCTTGCTCTTTGGTGCGTCTTCTCCGTTTCGGGGAGCTCCTGCAGCGGCTCAAATATCCGTGGCCGTGGCTGTCCCACGACTGAAGATAAATTCCGCCTCCTCCGGTTAATGGTAAAAATTGTGCACCCGATGTGACCTCCCTGTCGAAATAAATCGATACTGAGGTTATTTAACAGGACGACCGATACAGGAGGTGGTGGAAAAACCGATCAGAATTATAAAAAAGTTCTGATTAAGTTGGAATTTTTTGAAAAACACAACGAGTACTTGAAAAGTCGATAAAATTTTTTCTCTGTACAGGTCACAAAATTTCGTCTAAAGCTGAGGCCTAGACGATGATTTTCTGTGTTAAATACACAAAGCGGCGTTTTAGCTGCTTTCCGGTAATTACCAATTAGCCAGCTTTTCACGTCGAATGCATGAAACAACGTTCCGGGCAGCAGAGAATTTTGCAAGAAACCGAAAAATCCTTTTTTGACAAACTGAAGAATCTTCCTCGACCCAAACGTCACTTCTTTCTGATCAATACACATCGAGGGTTGTCACATCAAAACATCGATTTTAGAGATTTGACAACACCACCTGGCCACCCTATTGGTTGACGACACCAATAAGTTCCAACGGGGCATGGAACTTGTTTAGAAAGTTGTAATTAAAGTTATGCTTGGTAAAAAATAGATGGCGCGCATTTTAATTGAATTATAGAAGATTATTTTTATTTTCAAGTAGCATTTCTCAATCCAACAATACATACAATATCTCTAAAGAGAAACATAAAAATGCAGAGAACAAGCCTACAATAATTTATGATTGATTTTTAAGTTGACTGAACTATGCTTTACGATATTCCGTCTTGCCATATGAAAATGCCTGGAAATTTCCACACTTTGAGGTTATGTTCCCCATATGTTGACACTCGCAGAGTTCACGTGCAATGTCCAGCGAGGAGTCAGATTTTGAAGATGGTTCGGACCACTCGGAGGCGGCAAGTGACGCTGGTGAAAATGGGGCACCCGAACAGGAAGAAAGCAAAGAAAATATTACATTTAAGGACTTGGTAAGTTTCTATCTCCAATACGTACAAAAAATTAAACACTCGCAGTCCTCCACAATTGCTCTGATCAAAAATGTTAAGATGTACCAAAGTTAGCCACGTGTACCTTGATCTTCCCAAAATTAGTTAAATGAAGCCTAAGTAACCTTCATAATTTTTTCTTTAAAAGGGTTTGACTGATTCTTTGTGTGAAGCATGCAAGGAGCTAAAGTGGAAAGCCCCATCGAAAATTCAGAAAGAAGCAATTCCTGTGGCGCTGCAAGGAAAAGATGTCATAGGACTAGCTGAGACAGGTTCCGGAAAAACAGGGGCATTCGCCCTCCCAATCCTGCAGCAATTACTGGAAAATCCGCAAAGATATTTCGCTCTAATCCTCACACCCACTAGGGAACTGGCTTTTCAAATTTCAGAGCAATTCGAAGCGCTAGGTACGTAAATTCTCTCTTAATTGTTTTAATATTTTTAAAGTAACGCTGAAACCCGCATGCAACCAGCAATGATGTAGAAAAACCTGTTTGAGCAAAAACCTATGAAAAAATATGCTAAATTTTCGTCACTACCTCTGAGCTTTTGTAATCGAAAAAGACATCATTACTTTAAAATGTCTTCTATTACACATATCCTAACAAAAAAACATTTTTAGGTAGTTCTATCGGAGTAAAATGTTGCGTTATAGTCGGAGGCATGGACATGACCTCCCAGGCCCTACAGCTTGCAAAGAAGCCGCACATAATTATAGCGACTCCTGGCCGGCTAGTCGATCACCTTGAGAACACAAAAGGATTCAACCTGAAAGCAATTAAATACCTAGTTATGGACGAGGCAGATCGAATTCTGAACATGGACTTTGAAGCTGAGTTGGATAAAATTTTAAAAGTCCTTCCCAGAGAGCGAAGAACATTTTTGTTCAGTGCTACTATGACAAAGAAAGTCAAGAAGCTCCAGAGGGCTTCATTGAAAGATCCAGTAAAAGTCGAGGTCTCGAACAAGTACCAAACAGTAGAGCAATTGCAACAGTACTATATTTTCATCCCTGTGAAGTATAAGGACGTGTATTTGGTCCACATTCTCAATGAACTAGCTGGGAACAGTTTCATGATATTTTGCAGCACATGCAATAACACCGTGAGGACTGCATTGATGCTGAGGGCCTTGGGACTCGCAGCGATACCCTTGCATGGGCAGATGTCGCAGAACAAACGCTTGGCCGCTCTCAATAAGTTTAAAGCAAAGAACAGATCAATTTTAATTTCTACAGATGTTGCTTCAAGGTAATCTGCAATATTTAATATGTTGATATCGCTACTAAAGTTATTGTTTTCTTAAAACAGAGGTCTTGACATCCCTCACGTCGACGTAGTTCTAAATTTCGACATTCCCACGCACAGCAAGGACTACATTCATCGTGTAGGCAGAACAGCTCGAGCTGGCCGTGCGGGAAAGGCAGTTACTTTTGTGACTCAGTACGATGTTGAATTATACCAACGTATTGAGCACTTGCTCGGGAAACAGTTGCCGCTTTACAAATGCGAGGAGGACGAAGTCATGGCGCTGCAGGAGAGAGTTGCGGAAGCTGAAAGAACAGCTAAACTTGAACTTAAGGATCTCGACGAAAGAAAGGGAATTAAAGGCAAACGTGGTAAAGCTCTCGACGATGACTTTGATGATTCTGAACATTTTGTGGGCGCGAGAAAAAGAATTAAGCAGCCTAATGATAAAGGAAAAAAGAAGAACTGGAAGAGGCAAAAGACGAAATAAATCTGTTTTAAGTTTTGAAAAAAAATGTTTTATTGGGAATATTTACTATCTTTTTCTGTATTTTTACCATAAGTGCTAGGAGCGCTAGGAATTTGTAAATTCCAATTTAAATCACAGTGGTTTTTGGGATTCCTCTCTTAAGAAGTATTACTGAACACATACTGAGCTTGGACCAAAACAAAAGCTTTAGGAAATGTTAGTAAAAATATGGTTCTTTAATAAATAGCTTCGAATTTTACAGCTCAAAAAAATCACTATAATTTAATGTTTTACATTTTTTTACGTGTAAGGAATATCAAACAGTTCACATATACCTTCGTTCTCTTTCAGCGCAAATAAAAAGTCCTCAGAAGGATCATCCACCCGCACTAATGGACACTCGGCTAAAAATAACATTTGTGTAAAAATTATCTAAAGTAAAAACTTTCTTACTTTCAAGTGTATCTTCAGGAAGCTTAGAGCGAACGGAATAATCTTCCCTAAAATCCCTTAAAATTACATTTGCTTGCTTCTCTCGTTCCGCCCATACTTCTGCCTCATCCACAACGCCATAAGTTTTCCACTTCGTTTGAAACGTAGTTTTTCTGGATCTCTTCGGAGGTAATATTGCATTGGGCTTACTGTTACTGTTAGAAATACTTTCCTTCAGCTTGTAGTACTGCCTGACTTTCTAAAATTTATAAATTCTGTTTTTATTCAAGAAATACATTTGTGTGAAGGTTGCAAACCTCTTTGAAATCGTCATCTTCTATGTTTGTGGTCCCTTTGTTAGTGACTAATCTTACATCGATCAAGCTTCCTGATTTATTTATTAAAGCAAGAATCTCGTCGCTCTGTAGAATTTTGGGAAAGTTTATTTGGTAAGTAAATAACAATATACTTACAGTCACAGTAGCCTCCTTATAGTTCCTCACAGCCAGTAAAGTTCTATCATTATTGTAAGAATTCATCAAGTCGTCCCGTGTTACATAGGCAAAGGAGAGATTCCGCGGATCCTCAATTGTGTTGCGAACATTTTGCTTGGCGTATTGAATATATTCGTCTAGTTCTTCTTCCTGCTGTTTAAGGTCCTTCTCATCCTTTATCAATTTGTCTATAAAAGTTTCGAAATTCTGAGGGACAGCAGTTTCCTTTCGACCCCTAAGAATTGGAAGAAGAAGTCTTGCTTTAGTGACCTTTTTCATTATTCAAAGTAGATTCTTTTACTACGCCGTTTTTGATTCGGACGAAAATTAAATCCGATCGGAATGTAAGACATTTTTAAGTAAGCTGGAACATTTAAGAAGATGTGTATAAACTGAGTTCTCTGACAATATCAGCCTGCTTGTGTACTTCTACGTACCGATCGGATTTGATTTACATGGGAATCGAGTATATGGTCCATTGTCTTAAATGTACTAAACTGTATTTTGTAATTCAGCTTTGCCAAATCATGTTCCGTAAAGTGCTTTGCTCATACAACCAGAATTGGTACGATTCATTAATCTTTCTAGATATCACAAAAAACTTATTATATAAGAAAGATCGCTTATTTGTTTTAATTTTCTGATAGCTTGTTTTTTAGCTATCATTATTTTTAGACATACGACACCAAAATAATTCTCAGACTTTCGTAACCTTTAGAAAAAAGAATGCATTTTACGTGCCTGTATTTTAGACGATAGATCAATGATTGTTTCGCCTATAAATTGTTAAATTAAACTCTGCAAAAGCTGTTTTCGCAGAAAATCAATGTACATAAAAACAAAATTCATTTACCTCCACTGGACATGTCGACTGTGGCCCTTTTTGTAAATTAATCCGACTCCTTCAAGCACATTTGTAATATCATAAATCCTCCTCTTCTGAACGTTCAAAAGGGTTGCGGCCTAAAATAATGAAAATTATTACTACTCATGATTCACATTCCTAATTTTTTAATATAGGAAAATCTCAGAATTTATCCGATAAAAATTGAAATTTCGCGCCTCACATTCCGCCGGAACTTTGGCGCTTGTCTTTGATTTTTTGAATGCGAATTTATTTGTATTTTCTCAAACAAAAATTGATTCCTAATTGATTCCCAACTTAGAGGAAACCTTCAGTATCTTGGTACTTACGTGTTTCAAGTCAATTATACCCTTATTCGAGTTTTTCAGTAGCGAAACAAATCTTTTCGACAGTGATACTAGCGAGCTGTTCCTACGCTTTGTCGGAGTGGTCGGACTCCGAGAACCGTCGGACATTTCCCCAAAGTTTTTACTATCTTTAACATCTAGATAAATATCCTGGGACATGACACACTGCTATCACAGAGTAATTCTACTTTCGAGTTATCAAAGATTGAAACACTGCCGCCATTAGAATCGTGTATTGCCCGATTGACGATTGCATTTGTTTTTGACAGCTATTTATTTCCTAGAATAACCATGATGGCGCTGCAATCGATCTACAAGAAAACACATCAGAATGTGGAAGCTGCGATAAAAGCTGGGAAAAGTTCCGTTAAACATTTTAATAAAGCCAAACCGAAGTCGCAAATTAAAAGTCAACGGTTTCAAATTATTTAAGAGCCGCAAAGAGAAACTGTTGGATATACGTTATGATATTTTACTGAAAAACGAATAACCTCTAAAAACGAATTTAATTTTTGCAAGCTGTTAAAGGGAGACGGGGAACTTTCAACTGCAACACAAATTTGAACCAATAAATTAACGATAACATGGTACAAATCGAAAGGTTACGAAAATATTAAATAGAATAGAGCACTCAATCTAACATAATTTCAATTAATTGGTTGTCAAAAAATAATTGGAAAAAGTATGCAATAATGGCTTTACTTAGCTCCTGGGGTATTCTGGTCTAGAAATTTTAAAAAATCGATTTTTTATTTTTATATTTTCTT
Source organism: Tolmerus cingulatus (assembly GCA_959613345.1). Classification (NCBI taxonomy): domain Eukaryota; kingdom Metazoa; phylum Arthropoda; class Insecta; order Diptera; family Asilidae; genus Tolmerus; species Tolmerus cingulatus. Next base: position 30,238,443 of record OY390707.1, read on the forward strand.
ATAGTGTGTATTGTTAAGAATATGTTCTCCAAAGGAAATTTTAAAATTCCAATAGTTGGCGAACTTACAGCTACTTAAGTGACGCGGCAACTAGACCGGTCCTACCGGAACTACTATACCCTGAAATGTTTAAACGCGTTTATCTCGAAACCACTTTCTTAAGCCCATTGACACGATATCTCAAGTTCTAATGAACCGATTGACTTGACTTTCGGTACACACCTTCTTGATATAACTCGTTTTGGTCGCTACCACGATCGTTAAAAATAAAAAAATTTACTATTTTTAAAAAATGAATAATCGGAAAAATATAATGAAAAAACGCAAATTTTTTTTTTTACAGCTGCCATTTTGCGAAAACAAATTTGTTTTTTTCGTCGAGGCATACACGATAACGACACTTTTACTAATTATAAATCCATTTTTGTTTATTTTTTCTGATCATTAGGAGACTCTAAATCGTGTCAACCAGGACGCATGGTTTTGTTTCAAGGCCTCAGTTCACCACCCTGTAATTTCCAAAATTGACGATATTATTGTTTAATTTTTTTTATTTCCATTCATTATCTTATAAATAAATATTGGCTAAAAATCCGTTTTTAAAAATATATTTCGTTTTTCTTGAAACTCAATTCCAAAAAACCTTCAACGTTGGCTTTTTAGACTAGAATACCCCCTTAAAATACTTATGTAAGATTTTAGATTTATTCAAACATAAAATTTTTAAGCATGCATTGCTACTCTCCAAAAATATTTACACGCAATTTTCCAGATCATATTTCTTTATTGAATAGTAAATGTTTAACCCAGATATGACTAGGTCAGAGGGGTTTATATTATTCAGAGCTAGGACTGCCATACTCTAGTCACTCACCAACAATTACTTCGCCTGAGGTCCCCAACCGGGGCGTGTTTCATGCCAAGGCTATGCGAGTGTAGCACATACACTCACAGAATACCCCCAAATTCGTCAATTCCTGGGAGGAACCTTTTCTTCATTAAATGAAATCCTTAACCCGACCAACCCACAAATGCTTTACTAACCCTTCTGACGACGCTTCATATAACAAGTTATATTTAAATCTTATATAGATAAAAAAATAATATGTGATTAATGTGTTCATTGTAGTTCTAATTATCCATGAATAGTTGTTATTTTTCCTTTTATGTCATTATCATTTGTTGAAATATTTTAAATTTTACCATTAAGCGGCTATAACCCGTAGAACATTACTCTTAGGTGCTTAAGTTTATGTCCTGTATTCTAGAATTATATCCATACTTTTAGAACTAAATATATTTTTAACATATGAAAAAAAAACTACTTGAAAAAATATTACAATGTAAATATAGATATACGAATACATACCAAGATGTTTATTTTTTCTGTAAACGTAAACAAATTTAAAATTTATTAAAAATTGGAAGATCAAAAGATAATCATAAAGTAAGATAAAAACAAAGCTTTAGGCAAGCACTTTACTTACTTTAAGCACCGCAGAATTAAATAATTAACTTTAAAAAAAAAGTATGAAAGCGTAGCAAATAATTTCAAATATATTTTTATAAAAGGGCAATAACCAGTACTTGTAAAATAGAATTGCAATCGTCCTTTCTTCGTCTTTTCGAATATTTCCCTATTGCAGCTGTCGACCAGAATTATATTAAGTGATTCATGCAATTAGTTAATAGCAACTAAAGGACTAAGTGATTGACTTCACATGTCATTAAAGTGAACAAACTCAGACACATAACTTAATTGACCCGACCTAATCGAGTGTGTCGGGCGCACTTCAGTACGAAGTGAGTCCGGTAAGTTGTAAGTAACACATCGCGGGCCAGTTAAAAACTTTCCTTAAGAAGGATGACGACTACTGTTAACGCGTTGAGCAAAATTCTGGTCATCCTAAAATCAACAGGATGTTTTCCTTTTTACTCTTACGTGAACAATTACCGATTGAAACAGTCCAGGAAGTTCTACAAGTCCTATTCCCTGGGGATATTTTTAGTTACGCAAATACTAGCTTCGTTCTTTTTGTATGCTGCAATCGCTAATTGCCCGTTTTGGTTTCCGTACAAGTACAAAAACTCAACGGACAGCACTAACCAGCTTTTTGAGGTCATTCTCTGCGTTACGGTCTACGCCCTTATGCAGCTATTGTGCGTGTTCAACTTTTCAAGGTTTATAGAAATTTTGAACGCAATTTTGGATATCGAGCTGGATCTTAAACGAAAATTTCGTCGGGAGTTGACCAACAGAAAACTGGAAGCATATAACACAGTCATTCTAATCTACATAGTTGCAGTAATCATCTTTATGGTGGTTATTTCTGCCGAAAGGATATCTACGGATCCCAATAATGCTACGTTTATTTTGTACTTGTTCCAAATGGCAATGTCTGCATCTTACGTAGTATTTTTCACCAGCTTAGTCAAACTGACTGTTGTTCGTTTAAAAGTTGTAAATAGTTTATTTAAATCTGTGTCCGAAACCCCTGACGATGACTTGAAGCTCTTTTTCCAAGTGGTTGAGATTTATAAGCTTGTAGAGAAAACATTTGGAATGATCGATGATTCCAATGGTCTAATTTTATTATTTTATTTGGCTTATGTGTTTTACACGTTGACCAATGAGATCTACTCTTTTGCGTTTTTAATTCTACAGCAACATGGCGAAATGTGGAATTATACAGCAAGTGTTTTATGGATTGTTCATCAAGTTTGGGTTTTATGGGAGCTCTCTATGAATTGCGGTGTTGTACCGGATGAGGTAAGCTGTAGTCATTTAATAAATGTTTTATAAAGAACGTTTTTTTCTCATAGCTGTAATACTTTCCAAAGGAGGTAATCAAAAGGATTATTCTTCAACACTAAAAATTAAATTTCTACTAATGCAACAATGTATTCTTTTTAATAATAATTAATCGTTAAGTCTTTAACACTTACAAGAAACCTTGAAGAAAATTGCTCATGCACTTTCGATAAGTAGCTTGTTAATTTTTAGTGAGACTTGCTGTTTACTCAAATAACATGCAATTACTGAAAGTGGTGGCTAAAACAATTGAAGATTTCTGTTGCTCTCTTCTATTTTCTACAGGATGTCGATTCTTAACGACTTACAAGTTTTTTCCGTTCCTCTGTTCTTTGCCGGGCTTGTGCCTTATGTCCGGCACGCCAGGCGTTTTAAAGTCTATTCCAAAAGTGGTGTATTCAGATATTTTTCAAGATTTCAAACTATTCTACTTCAAGTTATTCTATGGTGTTATTTCTATATTATCTGTACGAAAAAAAACTCTTTTGAGACGTATAACACTCAGCAAAGCACCAGAGATGTGAATGAGTTCATAGAAATGGTTTTGAGCATTTTAACAACTTCTTTAACTTTATTAATTGGTGCGTTCCACTATGATGATCAAACAAATATTTTACAACAAATACTGCAATTGGATTGTATTATTGTTAATGAATATAATGTTGTGTTAAACCATGATTTTAGTAGATTCGCCAATATAACACTTTTTGGCATAGTGATTTGCTTGCTCTTCTTTGTCAGATTTATATCAAGAATCGAAGGTTTTATGTCACTATGGTACATTCTCGTTTTTGCATTTTTTATGCAAATAACTATTTGTGGTTTTTATATTGCTTACTTCATCACACTTGTTAGAATACTAACAGTAAGAATAGCCTGTGTTACAGATTTATTTGAAAGTTTTCAGAGAAATAAAAGAAACTTTAATAGAAAAGAATTCGGTACGATTTTCGTGTTGTATAAAAAATGTATAAAAACATACAAACTAATTAACAACATTTTTGGAAAGTTCTTATTGGTTTATGTTGCTTTCCTTTTTTATTCTCTGACGAATAAAATTTATATCACAACTAGTTTAATGTACTGGCGAAAAGTGTCGAAATCGACAACATGTTGGGTGCTCTTCCTAATTTGGCTGCTATACGAATTGTGTGGTAGATGTGAATATTTTAATTTTCAGGTACTACTCTGTTTTAGCGCAGTATTATTCTAAACAAAATGAAAATTTAACAGACCTAGTTTTAAGATAAAATTTGTACAAAAGTTAATTTCAATTTTCAGGCTAAGAAGACCGCACAAATTTTAGCACGAGTTTACGGGAAAGGAAAAGACTATCAAAATATGGTTAGTTATGCTACAAAATGTATTTTGTGTATAATTAATAATAATTATTTAAACCCATAGATCGATAAATTCCTCACAAAAAGTATAAAACAAGAAATCAAGTTCACTGCATACGGTTTTTTCGTAATCGATAATTCAACACTCTTTAAGGTATGAAACATTGCTTCAAGTTTTTCATTATAAATGGTCTTCTGTAAAATAGTTAATTCAAAAAGTTTGCTTATTTTAGATTGTTTCTGCTGTGACCACATATTTGGTGATACTTATACAATTTAAGCAATTGGAAGATTCAAAAACAAGTTCACTACCATCAAATGACACAACAGAAAGCGGCTAAATCTGCAAATGTTCATTACTACTTATTTAAATAAAATAAAAGTTTCTCTCAGCATTTTGTAAAAATTATATTTCATTTTATAGCATTTTAGAAAATTCTGACTACAATTTAATACTCAAAGTTGTTGCATCTTTTAAAATTGTGAATAAAAGTATTGTACCGAAAAAATTTTAGATGCTTTTCAGTAAGAAAAACAGTTGATATATTTTTTAACAGAATTTACTCACGTGTTATGTATTACTGTACACAATTAATAATAAAGAGTAAATATAAATTATTTTCTTTGCAATTATACTGTTTATTGAGCATTAATTAATTAGTTGAACAAAAGCATATCAATGAAAAACAAACGTCTGAAAAATACTTTATTCGACTTATAAAAACAATCCCTAAAAGCTGAATGAATGTCTAAAGGCTAAATATACGAAATTACAAGAAGCCTAGGCCAAACGAAGGGAGCCAAAATTATGTTGAAAATGTAAACATTGTTTTCGAATTTAAGGCACTTGATTAACTCGAATTCGAGAGAGAAAACAAAAAATAAAAAATGTATGTGTAGAAGGACGTACCACGACGTTAGTAACACGCATACACAAGACAGGACGTGCAAATAATAATCTAAATAGCATTTTTTTCTTACTCTAACGCAGTAAGTTTCGGACTCAAAATATCTAAATGATATAACGTCCAACAAAAACAATAACGTAAAAAATAAATTCATATGTTGTACTCTGCAGATGCGATTCATTGTTGGTTCGTACATTAGGAGCCGCTTAAGTTGGGATGTACGCCACTCTGGTTATTAATAGCATTCATAACCTCGCCTTGCAGCGTTGAGGGCGGGTCCGAAAGGATATCTGTGGTCATCGACAGGTAGCGCAGTTTATTTGAAACAGCTGGGAGATATGATCTTAGCAAAAATGAAAATGGTATGAGAATTATTTAACTTACCTGGTCGCAGCTCAATTAGCGAGCAGTGCTGTTCAACCCAAAGCAAGGCTGTTCTGTAAAGTTCTTCTATACTCGCCATCGAAACTGTCGTCGTGTATGAATTCAGAAGCGGCTCCAAAATTAATCCAAGCTAAGAGATTTTGTTGGTCAAGGATCAACTACATTTTCTAATATTATTTAAATGTAAACTTAATCTAATGAAAGCTATGAATATAAGGAAGAGACAAGACCAAGATTATCCCCGGTCAATAAAAACAGTTTCTTTAAAATGCAATTTAACTATGGAATCCTTCTGCTAATCTTCAGTATTTCACAAAATAGTTTACTTTGTTATATATTTTCAAAAGGATACAATCCAAAATTTCCAATTTTGCATTGTTCTATAACGAACATGCTGATTATATAGCTGCTTAACTCGCTCTGTCCTTTGGCGTGAAACAGGAGCACCATTAGCCGGCAAAATTGAGTGCAAATGCCTAAAAAGACGAACAATTTTCCAAGACTTTAAATAATGACAAAATCCTACACTTACGATAAAGAATTATTTAAGTTGTCCCTCTCTTTGCGGAGTGCCTCCATTTTATCATTAAGTATTTTTTTCTCCATTCTCAGCTGCTTAATATATTCAGCCCCTTTTTGCAGCATTGCAGCTTTACTCAGCTGGAAATCAAGGAATATAATAACTCCAAAAAAATATAACTATTACACAAGTCCATACTTTGGCATTTGGGTTTTGTTGCAATTGAGGGATTAGGGAATGCAACATATCAAAACCATTTTTAATATTACACCTCCGCTTCTGTTCAGCATGAATGTGGCCTGCTCTACGCTGATTATCTTTAGGAAATTTATTTCCTCCTGCAACTGATCGACTAGGGGAAAGTGGTGAGTCCTGCTCACAAAATGGATTTGGCGAAAGAGTAAGAGCTGGAGAAGGATGTGATGACTGAAAGCTCAAGACCTAAATTTTTATTTAACATATATGAATTGTATTCGATTTTAGAAAGTTCTTACTTTATTCGCGGGAGGATTTTGCAACACCATAGAAACTGATTTCGATGGAGAAGCTGGAGAGCTCTGTTGCGACTGACTCTGGGTAGCCTGAAAATTTCCATTTGACGCATATCCGCCGCTGCCACTGTATCCAGACGGTGGGAGAGATGAGATGGCACTTATGGAAGAACCGTGTTTGCTTTTAAGTTTATTGGAATCTTTAAAATAAAATTCTTGTTATTAATAGATGCCTTTGATAAAATTTAGACAAAGTGTACTTGTGGTAAGCAACTGAGCCAGGGTGCTGTTCAGGACAGGCTCACTAGTCGCTGCCTGCAGTTGAGGTGCATGGTTTGCAGGCGCAATCACTTGCTGGACTGAGTTACTGCGGGTTCTTGAGCGGTTTCCCTTAATAGTCATTTTTGTTGGGATAGCAAAATTTCCATCATTTGATTCAAGTTTAATTAGAGTTGTATTAAGAGGAAGACTATTGGAGCGATACATTTCTTTTTGTGGTAGAGGTTGGGTTGTTGGCACCTCTTGGATGAAGGTGGCTTGTTTGCCAGGTGGCGACGATTGCCGGGCATTTCGCGGCTGTACGTTCATATATCCAGCCGTTGAAGCGGCTTTTTTCAGTATCTGGGCAGTGGTGTAAGCTTGATATGAAGACGTAGACGGTGGGTTTCCTTGGATGGGCAATGTAATTGTCTTCGAAGTATCCTGTGGCAAGTTGTTGATGTTCAAAAGGGTAAGGATCTCCGATTGCGAAGAGGTAAATTTCGAATTGTTTAAAGTTACTGGCTGAAGTGCTTGCGGCAGAGAGTAACTTTTAATGTTTGCTGAATGATTCACTGGTATATTAATTAAATTCGTTGATGTAGTGAAATTAGCGTTAGGGATTTGTTGAGAGAATTGCACTGCTTGAATGTTTTGCTGCTGCAATTGTTGCTGTTGCTGCTGATGTTCGGCAAGCATTTGTTGGTAGATTGTAGTTTGATGCAAAGTTGGTTGAGCTTTATCATAATTGTGCGGTTCACGTCTCCTACAATTCAAGTTTCTTAAATCAACCCCTTAATTTAATATATTTTAATTAATTTAGTCACATTACCTGAAAGGTCTTGCAATAGTTTTCGAAATTCGACCTTTAAGAATATTCTTTCCCGTGGAGCTTGATATTTGATTTGAACTGTTGTCAATAGTATTCAATTGACCTGTATTTGATATCGTGAAATTGTCTATTGTAACTATATTTGTTTTAGAATCCAATAAACTTGTCTGCTGACTTTCATTCATTATTTGATCAGCAAATTGTGAATTACACAAGAGAGAGATATTTGTAGGCTCTTGAGCTTCCATTATCGAGGACGAATCTCTCATCTCAATATTTTGATTATACATTTTATCCGAGAATGGCATAGGACCTAGTGGTGTATTTAATTCAAGCATATTTGCATCCTCCATCGTATCAGATATATTTTCTGCTTGTGTATTATTAGTCACATCAATTATGCTTGCTGAGTCCATTTGCTCAGAACCTAAAATCATAATTTTAATCTACTAATTGTAAAATTGATCAATAATAGTCACATACCCATGATAACACGAAAATTATCTTCAACACTCTTTAAGAGATCTTCAGCTCCTTCTTCTGGTACAGGCGGCAATCTTGTGCTTTCCAATAATTCTGTAATAAATGCTATCAATTAGAGTTATCTTATCTTAGCAAATGTCTGGATAAATTGTAGATTGCTACATTGATATTAAAGAAGCAAATATAGTTTATAAAAAAATATAGAACTACCTTGAAAAGTAACATCAAACTCATCTAAATTAGGTTGTAGTGGTCCTAAACTTGGTTGAATAAAATCAGCAATTCCTGCCCCACGAGCTGTGTTAAGAAATAAAATTTAATTTAATTTTAAAGAAACACGTTTTTATACAATTACCAATTTCTCTTGGGTCAGGAAACGGAAAAGGACCATTAATAGCTGAAAACAACGTATCAGATGTCCAATCCTCTCCCCACGTTACAGCTCTATCATTAGCTAAAGGAGACCACTCGAGGAAGTCGAAGTCACTTTTCTGTAATAATATTTAATTAGAATTTAAGTCGCCTTAAGTTACCTAAAAGAATGCGTTCATCCTGATGGAATGAACGGAAGTTTGACAATGGTTTAAACTTTTCAACTTACACTATCACAGTGATAATTGCCAATGGCTCTTGCTTTAAAATGACGCCTCCATTTTCTGTACTCGGCCTTAATTACACTCAGTTGTCGTTTCCAATACTTCCCTTCAAGGACGACACTCTGTGAAAAGGTTATGGCTTTTTAAACGGAACTCCAAAGTAATATTATATATAATATTTAATTGTAATATATTTTCGAACTTTAGTAAAGCATATTATCTTGAAGCCACATTTCATATTCAAATTAAAAGAAACTCTCTGTATACTCTTTGTTCTCCTGTCGTATATATACTATTAGTCGAATTTATTGTAGTTTTTATTCCATTCATTTTTATTTGTGGTGAGTTTCTATATATCCCCCGACATTCCAGATGATGCAAACAGTTTCTACACAAAGACTCAGTTATTCTTAAAGTTTGCACCTACTCGACAATCTCTCCCAATATTAACTAAAATATACCTCTGCGCTATGGGTGAGTGTATAAGATTATATTTGGCTTACAAATAAAAACGACTTTACTTAGAAACGTGATCTTTCTAAAATATTGAACAATAAATATTCTTTCTAAATCCTGATAACCAATTTGGAAACTGCTAGCTTATTTTTCCTGCCTATTCATAAAAATAGTCAGGATTTGAATAAAGTTAATATTTTAATTGTGATACTTTCGTACTATTTTTAAATTATGGCAGCATGAGCTCTATGGAAGTCTATGGAACAGACTGCTCAAGCAATATTTCTTCAATCTGCCAAAATATAGTTGTTAACTAATATTATTTAACTTATCAGAAAAACAAATATAGTGTATAAGGTTGCTAACAATAATCATTTACCTGGAGATTAAAATTTACCTGTGGGTTGCTGTGGATGTCCACATCAAGTGGCGATGCAAATTGACACACAGGCGTCCTTTTTTTCAAGATGACTATAAAAAACCCAAATAAAAAAATAGAAGTAACTTTACTAACAAAAAATTAATAACATGTTAGAAATAAGCAAAATCGTAGCATCAGTAAAGAATGTAATATAATTTAATGAAAGGGGTAAAAATAACTTTCAAACCAAATAATCTGAATTTTAGAAGCAGCATTAAGTAAAATAGTCTCTCGTTAAACATTATTTATAAACAAAAATAGCTTTCGAAAAATATAAACCTTAAAGCATATTAACATTTAAAATTAGCCAGGGTACAAGAACCCCGCAAAAGAATACAAAGTAGAGGCATTAACGATGAATTCAGTTCAAACAAACTTTAATTAATTGATGGCACGCTATGAAATCATGCGGTAGTGTGTGTTAAAAGTGCAATTACAGCATTAATAAATGAATGGAAAAGCAGAGAGACTTATCGGCGCGATAGAGCAGTGATTAGCAACCCCAATGAAAGCTGCTTTCATTCCAATTGAAATTTAATGAAAACAAAAAATGCTAACGTGCTTATAGTAGCTACCGATGATAATCAAAGGAGTTATCGCCGATGCGAATGAGCTTCGAAGATAACCCCTCGGGCGTTACATGTTGGTAATACGTAATACCAAATGAATGCGAACTTAATAAATTGTTTTAAAATTCAAATTACATTGCATATGCCAACATCGCCAGATCACATTATTGAGACGAATTTTGTCCTTCCACCGCAGCCGAACACCTTTGAAGTGGTTCCATTTGGGCGATGTCAGCTTTTGACTATAACGAAAGAAATTAAAGATTATATTATTTAAGTGATTTTGTAGTATTTCCCATCTGACCTACGGAAAGAAATAAATTCATACGATTAGCATTCGGATTAGGGTTTTATGTATTTGCGTCCGCAAAAGTAAATAAGCCACGCGCGTAGATAACAAATTGTGGCGCGAGCTTACACACGCACGTGACGCGAATTTGGCAAGTGTTTTAAGGAAAATTAAGAAGCAGTCGCACATTAAATTCATATCAGATGTCTCGATGACTGATATTTGACTCGACCAGAGCTCGCAAAAAAAAACTTGTTCCTTTCCTTGAGATCATATAAAAGTCCAAAATAACAATTTTGCTCTAGCTCTTTTTAATTTTTTACAAAAATAGACCGCAGCAGTCTTGGATACTTGAATTATTTTAGCACAATGAAAGGAGTTATTTAACATAAATTAAGATGAGTGAAGAACACGTGTTTAAATGCTTGTTCATCTCAATGCAAATATGTAGGTAATTAATTCCCGAGTCCGTCACAACAAACATTTTTTCAAAATATATGCATAGGTACATTTTCTTAATTTCTATTCATTAATTCATTGCTAACATTGTTCAAGTTAATTTTCTTCTAACTTAGGCACATTTAGAAACATTCAGCTTAATTAAAGCAAGAATACAAAAATTAAAGTCTTAGAAGTTATACATTTTTGTTTCCAAGTACTTTTCGATGTGATGCTAGGCAACCAAAACCAGCTTAAAATTAAAATTCAAAAGAGGTTTTATTTTGGTCTTATGTTACACTATAATATATGTATTGAAAATAAATAGTTTGTTCAAAATAATTGCACATATGAACCCAAGCCGCCTTTCTTATGGATAGTAACTAAGAATTCAAAGTCACAAATTAATTAATTAAACTATTAGATATATTGCAACATTATTAATTTTACAAGCTGTTAATAAGTGCTAACAATATGACTCGTTAAATGCCTGTTAATCTTAATAATAATAATTAATTCGAATTAGTCAACCTAACGTCTATGTATATCTTGGAAAGCAAACATTATGATGTAATTATTTTTCGCGTTATTGCAACTATTCGCGTAATTACTTGGAATGATCGTTCTCAGAAATATGTAGAAGTAAATAAAGGTTTCTTTTAAATTGCATATTTAATTTGTTTTCTAATTTATTGCTCTGATCACAAAATACATATTCAAATTCCCTGGAATTCATTACATAGTTTTAGTATCAAGAAATTATTATGTTTTGGATTTATTCGCAATCGCAGCTCGGAAATGAGCGAACATCACAAATTATTATGAGATAATTAAGATTTATAGGTACAAATATGTAAACGTTTTCCTTGGAAGTTTAATTACTGCTAATCTCCATTATTTTATAGTTTTTCTTAAATACATTTTTACCTAAATGGTCCATTGTATAAGTCGCAAAATTAATTTAAACCTTTTTATTTTAAATTTCCCACTAAAATTGTATAATAAAATCGCAATATACTACAAAGATTAATCCCCTTTTTTGTAATTTGATAAAGAAATTAACTACGATCTCTTTTCAAAAATCTTTGCTACAAAGAATATGTTATACGATAACAAATGATAAATAAATGAAATGCATGACAACATTAAAGTAAATAAAACGACTGATATCAGTGACTGAAATAAAAACGATATTTTTTCTAGGAACTGCTTAGAATAATCGGACCATATTCAAAAAAAAACACTTATCTTAAGAAGCAGACTGTCTACTGGACCAGTGTAGATTTCAAGTGTAATTTGGTGATTGTAACTCAGCCAAGCAATCCCAAAACACCGTGGTCTGAGCCCAGTTGATAAAAAGTTTAGTGTAGCAGGAAAACGTAGTAAAGGTCAAAATAAAAGAACAGCATTATGCAACCAAGTTGATATCGGCGAGTGGCTCTTCTTAGGTAGCAGCGCGCACGTTTTGATTATTTAGCGATATATTGCCCTCAAAATGGAAAATTCATTTCAATGCCATACCTGTTTCGCGTGATTTCTGGTTTTGTTTTTCCGCCGTCGTCGGACACAGCGGCTTCGTTTCAGGCCCAAATGGAACGCCTGTGGGCCGCGATTGGTACAGACTTCTTTGCATATGTTCATTGACCTATTGGTCTTAATTTCTACATTTCATCAACTGATTTCATACCAACACCTTTCTGCAAGTAACCCAAATAAAGACGTCCCCTATAAAACCATTGCGATGCAGTAGAGAAATCATAAATTATATTGTACTTTGACGTCGACGCCTTTAAATGATCTTCAAATAGCATCGCATCAGCGTAATCTTCTTATCTGAAGAAATGCGATAAATTTATAAGCTTAAGATGTTTTCGACTTTCCCTACCTATACCGCTCACTAAATTACGAAGAGAAGCGAGCCTCTAAAAAACTTATTTAAAAATAGTCTGCATAAGCCAAAACTGAAACATTCCGCTTATATTACGGTAAAAATATTCAAAATGTCTACTTACGAAATTAAAATAACTAAAATTCTTTAGTGAATGAAAATTTATAAAAACAACACTTTCAATAAAACAACACACGCGTAAAGAACATTAATTCTAAAACCTGTTCAAGCCTCCAACTAAGAATATTCATCTTTATAAAAGTTTTACAGCTATTCCTATAAACTATATGTGCTAAAAATAGCTTTAATATAAAAGGAAAAGCATAAAAGTAATAGAAGTTACACTAAAAATTAAAATTGAAATTTTGACTCTCCTCAATTTACCACTTCTATAAAGTTTTACTAATTATTGTTAGTCGTTCCGAAAAAAACATTAGAAATTGCAACATACTCTCACTCTATATACATACATATAATAAAACAGTAGAATTCCCCGTGTTTGTATATTGAATATATTTATCAAAAGTTGAGAGGGGGAGGTAAAAGAAGCGAAATAGAATACAAAAAAAGGATTTTTAATATTGTTGTCTGTCTGTCTGTTCACGCTAATCTCCAACACCACTGAAGGAATTTTCATGGCGTTTTCATAACTAGATTAAGCTTGGCTTGGGACAACATATAGGCTTTGTTTCATCGACATCAGATTTCGGAAAAAAAAGTTATCCTCATTTATCGTTCTCCATAGTTTATTATTGTCTAATTGTTTATTCCCACGGCCAACTGTATGTGGCCTGCTCACGGGTCAGTAATCCGAATCATATATTTATATTAGCACCAGAAGGAAAAATTGCCAATGTCGTATATAAAGAAATTCTTTAATCGTATTTAAAGTGTCGAACATTAGGCAGTCTCTTTTTCTCAGTAACGAATTTAAGAAAAAGGGTAAAATAGGGCTGCGTGATTAAAACCAAATTCCACGCGGACGAAGTCACGGGAAACACCTAGTATTTAATAAAATTCGAATATCATCATAAGTTAAGTATATAAACATGTATGCCCACCATTTTGAAGCAAATATATGTTTTTTTTGATTTGTTTAGCACCAGCTGTGGCAATTAGAAACAAAAGAAGAAGCACTATCCAAACCGACTTTTAACCGTTGTCGATAGACACGAGGTTAAACAAAAGAAAGACGATGGGAAAGGTGTTTTCAATTTTCCAAATAATTAATTATAATGTTGTGATGCAAGCTTTTTTAATTTTTTAAACACTTTCAATATTTTATAAAGTAGGATTGCTAACTATTTTAATTTAAGCCCATATCAAAATTTAATTATTTTAGTTTATCTTGAAATTTATAAAAGATCATTATCGCTATTATATAGAACAAGTGTTTGTGAGATATACTAGTACTTACATACATACATATGTAGATTAAGATTTGTTATATAACTAATCGCCTAATGCAAACCAGAGTTTTGAATAGTTTCAATATATGGTATATTCCACGTATTAAATATTTAAAAAAGAAAGGAGCTTAATTGTTTACTATATAAAAATGTCCGATTTATAAATCTAAATTATTAAGAAGGCAATGAAACACTTGGGGTACTTTGGAACTTTATAATTTAAGATGTAGTAGCATCAATCAAGCCTTTTGTCAAATAATGTTTTGTTTAAACAAATTGTTTTTGCCAACCAGGAACAATAAGACTGAGTAGCAAGCCTCATGCAGTGTAAATTGAAATGAAGACAAATTGCTTCCCCAAAGAGAACCTAGAACCTGTAAGTAGAAGCTGAAGAATTACTTGGTCTCTAGTCTGGCAAATGATTGATGGGTTGCATGCGACTCTTGGCAGAGCAGCGCATTTCGACGACAACGATGCGAAAGACATACCCGATATTATAGGTGAAGCCCAAGCTGAGGATTTTAATTATCTTTTAGTTACTAGTTACTACACCCCAGTTTCTCAGTTGGTATTCAGGCCAGCGATGTGTTTCCTTTTTCTTGAATATTCCCTCAGTTTGATCGGAAATCCTCGAAGAAATTTCGCTAGCTTATAGTGTGTTTGGATCCCACACCCGCCCGCAGTTAGACTATTTTTGATTAATTGGGAACCAAAAATAAAATAAACAGTTTGTGGTGGAAAAATAAGCGGTCATCAGCGGTTTTCGTGAAATTCGCGATGAAAAACAAAAAAATAGCATGGATCCCCCAGTGTCCATGTGCACTTTGGCCGATCGTAGAAACATTACCCGCTGATGGACGGGACGGCGGCCGCGCACCGGAGCCGCTCTAAAAACAAGTCGACTGGCGGGCGGCCGCGGCAACTCGCGGGCTTCGATGGCATGGGGCTGCGGCACATCTTCTGATTGGCGGCGCTCCGACTTTGTGAGACAAGCGAGCAACCGATAAACTCCTCGGCGACACGCTAACGACCTTGGATTGGACTTTGATCAGTTCGGTTCTGTTTTTAATCCTAAAACAATGTAATGATCTTCGGGATTCAGGCCGTAGGAAAATTTCTTTATCCATCCATCCATCTCGGTGAGATGCGAACGTTTCTTTTCGAAACACACCCAACCAAAAAGTGGGCTCAGCGCCAAATTTATCCGATGCACTGCCGCACTGAAATGAAGAGAAAAGCAAAAATATTTTCGAATAGTGCGCGGGTGGAAAACTGGTTGGCAGGGGGGGAGCAAAATAATTGGACAGGTAAACATTTTGAGTATTTTTCGGCTTGAGCAGCGAAAGCGGCGAGCGGTCTCATGAAAAAGATACAAGAAGCAGCGACGAGGAAAGGGTGCGGAGAACCTCGTTTGCATATCCGGATCTTTGGGGAATGACTGCATCAAAACAAAGCCATAAAATTCCTCCACATGCACATGCAGACCGCGGCCGAAGCTACAAATAGTCGAATATGAAATGCCTAGGAAATATATGAGCGAGCCCCTTTGTCGCTTCGCTACTTTAAACATCCAGAACCAAGAGTGATAACGTGGGCCACGGAGCCGCCACACTCTCAAGTGTTTTTCCGAGCGTGAGCTGGCGAACTGATAACGCAGAACGCTGCGGGTGCACGCAGTAAACAAAATAGACCCAGTGCTAACTCACCTGTAGGCTAAATTCATGCACTTGAACAGTTTTGTTAGAGAAGTCTCGATTTCCAGGTGGGAGGTAACAATCATCGTTGACCCTTCCTCTGTGACTTTTTGCGGGACATAGAGCTGGACGTCGGTGCACAGGTTGTCGTCCTCAGCCTTTTCTAGACTGGGATCGTCCGGGTCGGGCATTTTAATCTCGCTGTCGTCCTCATCTTGGGCCTCCGCATCAGCCTCAAAATGAGAGACCATAAACTGGCCCGAGTGGATCGACTCCTTTCCCTGCGACTGGGCTTGGGACTGCTGAGACATTTGCTGATATGGTGCCGAGTGGTATTCTTCCAACTTGCTTGCCATATTTAGAGTCATCTTCCAGCACGAATCACTACAGAATGTCTCCTCGGCTCGAGAAATGCACAGAATTATTTTCTGGATATTTATATATATATATATATATCCGTACAACTAGCCACTAGCACAAAAATACAAACTATTTCAGAGCTCTAGCGCGGCCCAAGAGCATCTTTGGGACGGTCTTTAGTGCATTTAGGTTTCATCACCATTATGAACTTCGCGATCCAGAAACCGAAACGCAATTCATATTTTCACAATCGCCTTTATCAGGACTTGGGCTAGACTCTAGCAACGCACACTTCACCACACTCCCGACGATCCTCTGACGTTTGTTATCAAAAGAACTCTGACTCCGCCAGAGTCGCAGTTTTCGCTGATTCCTTCGCCAGCTGTTCTCCTCGATGACACTGACAGTTCAGACAATTTAGTTATACCAAATAAAACAAATTTTGTTGACTTCTTTACTATTTATTTATTTTTTCTATTTATTACAACAAACAATATTAACTTTTAAATATCATTTAAATTAACAAACTGTTTTCAAAACAATATAAACAAAGCCCTCTAGTGTCAAGTAGATTCAATATTTACCAAAATATTTCTACAAAATTAAATGTACTTATTAATAAATATAAATAAGCATTCCTTAAAACACTAATATAATTCCACTAATTTAATCTTATATTTGAAAAGACACCAAGAGTGCAAATTAGTAACAAAACATATTTATCCTACTTTTATATTGTATGTGATTGCAGTCTTTGCTAAACAATCTAAAGTATCTACCCAATCGTTTATCGTACCTTCTAGGCTAAATAAACATGATTACTCACTTCAGCACGCCATTTACCCACATGCATCCGAAAAAGAAAATTGTTTATCGTGAGTTTCTCGCAATTATTTTGAGGTGAAAATGGGTATATAGTTTGTGCAAAGTGCAAAAGTCGCACCCTGTGTGCCACACAGTTTTCTACAAAAAAATTATTAAAATGATGTGAGTATAAGCGCTAAATTTAAGATTTTATCGAAAACATCTGGTGAAAGTGACGATGACTGTTCGGCGCCATATTTCTAGGAATTTTTGCACTTGATAGGCTTCAATGTTTTTCCCCGGCTGATTTTTAATGCGATAAGATCAAGCGGGGAAAGATGATTTTGCAGATTTTCTTTTATGTCGAATTAAATGAAAGTCTTCCGTTCATAGGAATTGGGATTTCATTGGATGATGCAATCTGTTTATTTCCCAATCGAGCCTAATTTGGGGGAAAAACAACTTTTTTCTACTCTTTGCTCTGCTTGTCTTTGATCTTGTTTGCGACGAGATGGATTGAGGTCGTTTGCCAACAAGTTGTTTTGAACACGATCGGCGGTAGCAAATCAAAGTAAAAGTAGATGGAGCTGCCTAAAGCCTCTTAAATCGTCATTGTCAAATTTAACAATAAATGCTCCACAATGCTCAGGGATGGGAGACTTGTTTTTCTCAGTGCGTCTAGCATTTTTTAGTTTTTCAGATTTGCGAACTGAGTAGGGAAGAATTTCTTGCATTGTTTTTGAGATATAATGGGTATTCCCGCTTGGGTGCAAATAAGACTTCCACCCGTGTTACAGATGACTATGAACATTTAAAATGTTGCACTCAGTTTAATGATGGAGTAGGATACACAATAAAACATGATTAAGCATAAAAAAAACAATGCTTTTATAGAAATCTATAGCTTAGATTAGCAGTTTTTAAACCACTAATTACTACTGCATTTCGTATAAAGAACGTGTTTAGTCAATATCTGCACATTTTGTAAGAATAATCTTAATTCAAGTTACATTTTTACGTTGTTCGGTTTTTGGTAATTTGATCACTGCGTAGTTGGACAGTGAGAGGTAAATTTTAGTAATTATTTTCCTTACTGCAACTGCTTTAGAAACCGCTCTCAAGTCGAAAAATCTCGGAAATGGTAGATTGACCTTTTTGGGTTTGGCTAAGCAATGACAAACAAATTTAAGACATTGGCAGTTGCAAAAGGTTCTATGAATCCATTTTGACACTATGAGCTATATAACTAAAAATATACTTTTACTAAAACATAAAAAAAATAAGGGCAGATAAATAATATTTCTAAAATTTTCATAATGCCTCATTGTAATAGAAAAACTACTGATCATGATTTTATTTAATTTAATACAGAGCCATCATGGCGCCCCCACAACCAGCACTTGTGTTTTCAAAACACGACTCCAAATCGTACATTTATCAATTTAAAACACCGTCTTCTGTTGAAGTACTTAAAGACTTCGTAAAGGATTCTAACAACAAACAGTTCAATGGAGTCGTTACAACTTCCGCAAGACCTGTATTGGGACGGCAAAATGGAACAGGTTTCGCCGTCCAGCGAGTTCTTCTCGCTTTCTAATTCAGAAGAGCTATGGCTCTTCGAGGATAACTTTGCAAAAGGTATGATAAGTTTTAATTTTTTAGTCTAACATGTTTTAGTCTATAATTGTATTTCTTTATATTCTAGATTTAGATAATGATAAAAAACCGCAAATTGAAGAAATTGAAATTCCAAGTGACGAGGAACTTCTCTATGAATTTGAATTTGATGTTAAACAAGGTAAGGAAATTTAGTGAGTTGTAATTTAGTTGAAGAGTATATATGTGCATATATTTAGAAAAAAACACCAATAAGCCAAATACCAAAAAAAATTAATCTCACAAAGGAACTTCCAATATTATGACTTTCATACCAATTCTAGCTCAACAAAATCCGTCATGCGGCATTTATAAACACATTTTTAGATTTTAAA
Organism: Tolmerus cingulatus; assembly: GCA_959613345.1. NCBI lineage: Eukaryota > Metazoa > Arthropoda > Insecta > Diptera > Asilidae > Tolmerus > Tolmerus cingulatus. Next base: position 30,257,386 of record OY390707.1, read on the forward strand.
AGAAACACAATATCAATTAGTCTCTACCAAATGTTTAGTTTATTAAAGCCTCAGTGGATACATTTTTATTAGGGGACAAATTATACCAATAGGTAAGTAAATATATTTTTTCCCACATCACCGTCGAAAGTTCATTTTTTTACCCTACTTTTAGGGAACAAAGTAGCGTTTTTTTGCCCTGAAAATGGTTTACCACGGGAGTAAAAAAGTACATTTTTACCCGGGTGTTTGCCAACCTCGCCTACGGCTCGGGTGACAATTTTACACCCGGGTAAAAATGTACTACTTTACTCCCTTGGTGAACAATGTACTATATTCTCCGTTATTTGGGACACAGCAATGTTTAGCAGTTATTCTTCCTTCTTCAAGTTGTTTTATTTTTAAACCAGTCGCGTGGAAAGTGAGATAGGCACAATGACTTTCCGTTTTGAATGTGAACCAAATCAAAGTCATCAGCCTATGATGAATGACATGAACTGCTGAAAACTGCTTATTAATTGTTTTTCTTTTGGAAGAGAGTTTTGTGGTTATCAACAGAAAAATACGTGGTCTATATTTGTATAAGTCCTTGACTTTTCTCACTGATATTTCCAAGATGTTTAAAGCAATAGTCTACTGAAATATCGGGTGCAAACAAATTTTGTGGAGAAATGTCGGCACTTTGGTCTCTTATTTATAATATAATTTATTTTGCGGACATCAGGGGCCTTCATAGTTTGCTTGTATATTTAAAGTTTTCAGACAGAATGCAGATATAAGAAATGGATTATTATATACAGCATTTGAATAGAAACTATATTCCATCTTTTCGGTTTTTATCTCAAAAGATTACTGAATGCTTCCAAAATGTCTGTCCTTTGTATGTGTTGTTAAGGTTCGTAGTTGAGTAAACTTTGCGTGTGACGCTAGAAAACAATGCGTCATGCAAGTGGAAAGTTTCACTTTCACAGAACACAAATTTTTAATCAGGGGTACTCAAATCAAGAAAAAGCTTCATTTAATATATTTGTTGGAATTTTAAAATATTGCGCAAAAATAGGTAGAGTATTAGGTTTATGCAAACACGCGGTAGGCATAAAAGCCCTTTGTGTGAGCACGTATTAAATGTTAGGATAAAGTCAAGGAATTGTAATTATCAGTAATTATTTTACCGAAGAAGCTTGTAAAGCATTGTACTAATGAAGTGGAGTTGGTTTTAGAGAAGATCACAATGGACGACGGCTTTGTAAATTTATTTTATTAAATAAAGTAGAGATAACAATGCCAAATATATTTGTTTCCTCAATTTGATTCTAAATAATGAAATATGCTTTTTTGAGGTAAAAAGTTAACTCATAAACCTCTATCATCAAATCCGATCTTTGCCCTGTGTCAGTTAGTTGTAGCGAACGACAGATTTAGAACGATGGTTTGAAAGAGAAGAGTAATAATTGTCATATCTAAAAATAATAAATATAATTTATTGTCCCCAAAAACATTTTGCGTATTTACGAATTTTCCATAAAGTTCGGTGTGCGTTTTAACTGTTCAGTTAAATTTTCTTCTATGGTAAGAAAGGAAGGATTGAATTAACACAAATAAATTGGTTTTTGGTATTAAAAGTTGACGGATTTATATTAATGTAAATTTATTCAGAGAGTAGGCAGCAGGCATATAATAAATTCATTTTTGTTTTAGTATGGTCATTGTGCAAATATTGTGTACAATAAACGAGCTGGTTTAAACCAGCCAAGAATATTAATTCCCATCTATTTGCAACCGTAACATTGTAGTCAAGGCAGTCTAAAACTCATTATCACTATTTCTAGCTGGGTTGAAAACGCTTGCGATAATCCACAGCTTGAAATAACATGACCCATTTTAAAATTCAATTTTCGCGGAGTAGTAGCAATACTTTTTTGAAACTGAAATCAGTCGATCGTAAATCTGGTGTCAGCATTCAACGCCCTTAGGGTGTGAAAAAGCATGTCACGCGAGATAGTTGTTTAAATGTATTGTATTAATCTAATAGTTAACTGCCTGGTACCAATGTCGGTCAAAAATTCCCAAACGATCACGTCGACGTCGAAATGAGACGGACTGGGTAGATTGATAATTTTGGTTTCCAATATTCGCGAAAGTTTGTTCCTATGTTGCATAAAAACAAAGCGACAACATCAAATCAATTGTTCGCTAATTTTTACACGAATATCTCAGATACAATTTGCGCTTTTGTTTTTTATACGAATGGTTGTTTCTTGATTAACTTACATTTGTATGCAAAATTAATTTTCAATACACGAGGAATTGACATATATTGAACGAGTGTTGTTTTTCTCTCTTCGGAGCCTTTCCCGCTCCATAATAAATGCACAAATTGATCAACAAAAACTCGTTTTAATTATTAACAAGCTGATGCAGAAGTGTCGAACAATTTTTTATTTTGTTTAGTTTTACAATTTGTTTTGCAATGTCACGAAAGTTTAATGTTTATATGTGAAAGTATTAATGTGGTGATCTTTATTACCACTTTAAAGAGCTTCCTCGTGGCAACAATTCTGGCATGTCTTGAATTAAATATTTTCGCTTTACTTTCAAAAGAAAACAAAAATGAGAAAGTACGTGATATTTTACCAACAAAACAACTAAGTAAAGCTGATAAAAATTTAATACACCTTTCAGAAATGTTTTAATAATGAAACAGGTGCTCGGATGCTTTGTTCTTCTCTACAAAGTAAAAATATTTATTTGTTTAGGAAAGTGTAACTTGGAGAAATGAAACAAAACGTGCTTAATAAAAACTAGAATAGATGAAAAACTAGAGAGCTATTTAGTTTGCTATAAATCGTCTTTGCTGTTTTGAAGGCTTTGAAAACCTCACATAATAATGCATTATTAGAATTGAAATGAAGCTTTAGTTTGTGTGCTTCTGTACATATTAGCCCCAAAGATATTCTTATCTAAATCTTACATTAGTGCTAAAGATGGTTGCTTTAACGAATTTTAGTCCCATTAAGTTTATGATTTGTCATATTTAAAAGAAAATTGGGTTGTTACAGTATTTTCTTTATCACGTTTTTTCATATAACAATATGTTTCGTCCGCGCTGGACAGGAAGCCATGCATGCATGTGAAATTATTATAGCCTTTAAGATATCTAAAGCAGTGGCAATAATTTTATTATTTTGGTCAGTTGCCGCGAACTGCAACGAAGCTTTTGCCGCCTGAAATTGCCTGGCAGCATGTTATTATTTTATTATTATTCGTATTACTACTACTTGATAGCATTTCTGTAGCAAATGCTTAGCATATCACGTGCTCATAAAGTGATCGTTATTTATCTACACTGTCTACGAAATGAAATATATAATTCTGGCTTGATTTTGAGAAATTCATACGTAAGCATATTTCGTGTATTCATGGAATATTTTAATGTCTGAAGGTCGCACTCCTTAATCATGTTAATCATAAATAACTGAAAGGCAGAAAATGATCAACTTTTATTTTGCTTTAACAGAACAACTTCCTTTTTACTAAATACTTTCGGCTATTATTTACTGTTAAAATTTAAAGGTACTTTGAAATGTCCATGAATTTAAAAAAAAATACAAATAGTCCTGCATGTTAATCTTGTTGTCAAGAGCTCTAAAGCTTGCAAATTGTAATTACTTCAGGGAAATATTTTTAATATTACTGCCCCGATAAAAGCTGTCATAAAAGGATTATTTTATTAATAAAAATATTTACATAATAAAGTACGTTCTACTACACGAAAGTGCCAGATAATCTCAAGGTTTGCGGCCTCTGTCTACAGATAACTCGTTTGATACTGTAGCCACTCTCTTTTTTCCCCAAAAGATTGGTACTGCGGTGCTCGGCTACTACCCATATTATTTCGAAGAGCAGATTGTTACGTCGCTTCAATCGGGCATGTCTCTCAGTTTTACGATTGTTTATAAAATTTTCTAAGTGCGTGTTATTGCAGTGCTGTGGAAAACGTCTCAAGACAATCGGTGTGTGATTCTAAGATCGACGCCTGTTGTGTTCATATCGCGCGCTCGTTTTTCGTTTCGTTCGAGCTTCAGCAACTTAGTGCCATCTTGCTACATGTTTTGAATTTCTAAAAAAAATTAAATATATGTAAAAGTTTTCGTTTCAAAAGCTCAAGTCCGTGAGCATGATACCACATTGCGGATATCGTTACCTCTGGAACCGCGAAATTGTGTTCAACTCCCAAAAGCTCGTCAAAAGACGTTAGGTGGTTGTCACCAACAGACTTTGGTTTGTTCGCTTTGGAATGTTTATCAGCGACAAATGTTTTTTGGATAAACTTTGATCTTTTTGGACCATAAAAATATATCAATATATTCACATATCAATATACAACAATATATACATATATACAACATAGTCAAGTCAATAAAGAGGATAACCAACCTGTGATTGTCATTCGCTGTGACGCACAATCTTCAATAATCGTCAATTTTATACTTTAATTATTAACCTTTAAACAGCAGCATAATAATCAGCGTTTAAACATTCCAATCAAAGCAACACTCATGAGCACCTATATGATGACCACTTACGGTTAGTATCAGCTCGTACGGACCCATGCATGGCATTTTCTTCTTGACTAATTCAATTAGCAACAATACCTTATTAAAAAAATCAGTCACGCTTGTTAATTTTTCATTAGTTTTACCAGAAAATGAGTCCCTCTTACTCTTTTCGAATCAAAATCTGGTTAAGCTAAATTAAGCGAGATTGTACATTTTCGTAGAGTGGAAACGAGTTCCATTGAATTGACTTGTAAAAAATGAAAGGCCTTTCTGCAGCCCCCAAGGTCCAGAGAATTCAATAAATTCTTATCGGTTTTCTTAGATTCATTTAACGCATTTGGAATGCTTTTGGGGTGGAGATTTAAATATTTGCAGAATGGAGGCATTACACGTGGTCGGTGAGATAATTTCTAATGGAGACTTTGTCGCGTTCACCACATATTTATGATTCAAAGAAGCAATTGATATTCCGAAGTTAAGATACATACATACTCTTGCTTTTTAAGTAATTCAGAGATTATTCAGTTCAATGTTCAAGGCTTTACTTGAAGTACGATTAATACGTTCAAATGATACTTGCAAATTGGGTTTACTGTTTAAATAAGATTTTATTCACTAAATCAATATTAATTGGCGCCTAAAGTGATTAATGGATAATAAAACAATAAGGGAGCGGGTTCATTGAGCTTTGCTTTAAGAGAAATACTAAACATTATGTCTTGCTTGGGCTAATTTTAATTTAAGCTCATTCTGATCTCGAAGTTGCACAACAACAGCGCTGATTTTGTAACAAGGTTATATTCAGTAAGGCTATTACTACTACTTAGTACTAAAAACAATAGACTCTGTTTGCAATGAAATTCATTAGTCTTCTTGAGCATATACTTTTATTAAATACTATCTTGGTTTTCATCTTTATAAAGTGAAACGACAAAAATATTGTAAATGAAGAATTTCCCATTCCAAAATATTTTAAAAGGTAAAATTGTATTAACTCAATATGACTGCAAAATTAGCATTTTCCTTTTATTAACACGTTCCCGGACGTGAATGCTATAGCATTCATTTTCATAGTGATGCAAACTGACATGAATGCTATAGCATTCAAATTTTAAAGCCAATTTTTGTTCGTTTGATTTTGAAGTTGAGAAATTTTATCTATATCGTCGTAGATGCTATAGCATTCATTGTATATGACGGTTAAAATATGATATTCTGACTTCTCTTGCAATATATGCACATAGTATGTCTAATCAGATTTCGGATAGTAGAACCAGTTTAAAAAAAATTGCCTGTCTATTTGCAGCTCACTGAAGTTGTTATTGTCCGTGAACGTGTTAATTAAAAATCTTAAGGCTAAATGTATATGAAAATGTCCTTAAACTGTCTTTTACTGTTGAAACGAGCGATCTAATAGGAAGCAAATCAAGTTCTGTAATTAACTGGAATCAGTCGAATAACTTCCTCTCCCTTTGGGCTGATGGTCATTTTAATACTTTTTAAGGAAAGGGAAACAGGAAATGTATCGCGTCACTTTTTCAGATTACCTTAAACCAACGATTGATTTAAGAATTGTTAACTATTGCAAATATACCTGCTTATGTAAATCGCAATGGCTTGTTTTTCTTTTAGCAAGGCGGTATTGAATTATTAGTACTTGTTAACTCTTTCGATTGTTCTCTGTAATAGTGCAATTACAATGCAGGTTAGACTTTCAGAGATTTCTTTCACTTTGGCCAGATCTAAAAAATAAACTACATATCCCTTGATTTTTATTTTGTTTACATTTTAAGTTTTTATTACTTCTTCCTCTGTTATTTTGAAACCGAAAACATCTTTCCCATACTTTACATTTTGTTAGGCAACTAATTATGTCACGTTAGTTCGTCGCAGAATTCGCTTTAAAACAAAGTTATTGATGCCCTCCAAAGGCCAGTGATCTCTTAATTACGAGCGCACAGTTACATTTACAAAGTTGAACGTACTCTCCAGAGCATCGCTTTATCTTGATACTGAAAAAGTAAAAACCAATAATTTTTTTTTAAGTTTGATTGGTCTCTGCACAATTATTTGCATTGTTTTATGTTACGTAAAAACAGTTATTTTCTATTTATTATATCATACTTTATGTCATTATAACTGAACGCCAATTGGCCTGCGATTCTCTATATAAATTTTGTAATATTCTACTGTTAAACTCTACTATAGATAGTAATTATCTCTAGCCGCGTTGCTCTAGTTTTACTGGATCGCATTACACAAAAAAGAACCACTCGGCACAGATATCTTTGCAAAATATTTGTGTGCAAACATGAAAACAAGTTTACATAGATGTAGTACTATGTCTAGAACTTTATCACTGGGCAAATTAAAGGCGTTGGCTTTGAAGTTCAATGGTTGACTGACTTCAAGAAAAAGTGAAAGCGATATCAAAAAAGGTACATATCAAATATTCAGAGAGCACTATTTGCGTAGAGATCTCCCTTAAATCCAGTTTTTAGTAAAGTGGCGCTAACTTAACTAAAGTAGTCAGTTTGCACGAAAACACTTCTTTTTGCTGTATTCAATTAACTCCACATAAGCCTTGTATTTAGCAATGGAAAATCCAACAGGTGTTCGCAAGGTTGCGTTGTTTATTAATTTTTGTTTTCTCACAAACATGATAAACCTTAGAGACTAGTTTCTATAAATGATATGAAAACTGCTTCTGTGTGCTTCCCAATGGTGCTAGAATTAGTCGGATAATGTATGCATAATTGAGTAGACCTTTTCAATGTATTTTTTACATTATTTAGACTTAATACGCCTGCCAGATCTGGGGTCTGATTTCTTGTTCAGTTTTTGCTACTGTTGAAAATTTGTAAAATTCTGTTCCAATCTAATTTGCAAATTAGATTATATATTCGAACAAAGTAAATTTCAAAAAATGTTGGAGAATTCTTAACCGTATAAGAAAACGTTCTCTTCTGTTTATTATGGTATGTTAATCATACATACATATGTTATGATATTGCATTAACAATATGAAAAAAAGTTTTCGCAGTTTTAAACTGAACAAAAAAAAGAGTACCCAAGATAAGTGTAAAACTTCACAAACTCTTCGTCTAAGGGGAAAACGCAGTCAACAATCACGTGGTTTTCTTTGACAAGCATTACGATAATTTTATAACCATATAAAAAAAATGCAGCTGATAAAATTGTCTGGTATTTTGATGATAACATAGTAAACAAATTTAAAAGTTTAAAGCTTTAATTAACCTTATATTAAAAAAAATCTCAACAGGTTTTCAAGCAATCAAATTTAGCTTTGTCTGTATTTAAAAGACAAATAGTTGGCCCGATTAAGTTAATCAGATTATTGAAGCGTGAAAATATATCATATTATCCTGTTTCATCTTAAAGACTAAGTCTTGTAAAGGATATATGATAAATTGTCTATAAAAGTTAATGAACATAAATCGCGATTCGTTCTTATTGAAATAAATTGTTTACTGGAATTATAAAGGAAACCTTCAAGTGTGTATTTAGCTAAAATTAGAATGTTATTGTTATCAAGCAGGCTAGACGCTCAACGACGAGACCCATTGCACGTGGAGACAAAAATTTCCAAGGTTCAATAACGATAAGGAAGTAAATTATTATATATATGTAAGATTGTATTTTTTTAACATTTTATCTTCCTCTTTTTTACTTTTTAGCTAGTTCAATTTTTATTTTGCGAAATTGTTCGAAAAGAGTATCTTTAAGTTTTTGTTTGACATGAATAAAATTGAGTTTTCTAGATTATTTTTAATTTATGGATTAGTATAAAATTCTTTTTCAAAGTTGTACTCTTGACTTCTGTTTAAGAATGTAGAAAGGACAATTTTTGATCGTGCTATATTGAAAATATTTTATTAGATGTCTTAAAACTATTATAATTATTTTTTTTTTTTTAAATTTTGCTGGCAACATTGGAACACAAAGCATAAATTTAAATAAATTAATGAATTAATATGGCACTCAATTCTATTGTTGGCGGTTTTATGTTGTTTTGGTAAGTTTCTTAGGAAGCCTACAATCAGTTTATATATAAGTATGTATTTCAAATAATTTCATCTTAGTATTTCCTTATTCGGAACAATCCCCAAAAACTACTTAGCTGTACTGTTTAGAGCATATTTAAACAAGACAAAGCGATAATACTCGAGCTAAATGAAGACCTCATCTTAAAATTATCAGTACGATGTCAATAGCTTTTTGATTTTATATCAATAAAATGAAATGGTATGGCATGAGCAACAGCACAAAAATATCAATGGAAGGAAACTACGTGTCAATGGAATCTGGTCATTTTATACCGAATATGAAACAGTAAAAAACCCTTTGATCCCAAACCTCGTCATATACAAAGTGTATTAACTTAAGTTCATCTGAAGGTCTTCCAAATATCAAATAAAAAAGTTTTATTGATCATTTGCTCTTGCATTGAAATCAAAACTGTTCAATTTATCAATATTTTTGCTTCTCTCTACTTCGAATGGTCTGGCCAATTGAGGGAATCTTCGTTTTTGTTGTACACGCACATGATCCAAATTGATAAGAATTTTTAACCTCGATTCTGCGGATAATTTTAGAACAATGGAAAACTGGGCGTAAAATTTTATTGCTGCTCTACTAAAATCGCAGGATAAAATTGTATTTTGTACTTTTTGAACTGGGTGATACTTGATAGTATTCTTAACTAATTGAAACAATTATTTTAGATTTCTTTTTACCTTAAGTTAGGATAAAAAAACTAAAATAAGTTGGAGCTTGTCCTGTGAGAAATTAGCTGCGTTTTTTTAATTTCCTATCTGGTTAAGTTAGACAGCAAAATTTGCATTGCATTGAATTGAATTTTAAAAGCCTTATAGTGTATTAAAATTTTACAATTTGTGAAAAGTACATAAAATTACCATAATGTCCAAAATTCAAACCTTGAACCGGATAAATTTTGCGGTTAAGTTTATGTCGCAAACGGATGCGGTTCTAGAAATTTGATTTTATTTTCATGATTTAAACAATATTAGATAAATATATGTACATATGCATATACATTTTATAAATTTTACTTCACTGCAAAATTTCTTGCTTTATCAAGGATCGGAATAAATTTGTCAAAAAAGTAAGATTTTAATTTAATTTATTAAGTTTAATTTTGTTAATGTCATTATGATGCTTACTATTATTTCTGCTATTTTTCTTTACAGAGCAATGGATAGAAGGAAAGCCAGACAGCCTTCCAGTTACCGAATATGGGCCTGGCATTCTTCCCCAACCCGTACCTGCCCAAATCGTAAAAGTAGAAAATCCCTACGAGATTATAATGGAACTTGAGAAAATTTACGGCTCTGTCGAATTGACTCAGTTAACACCGCCACAAACTCCTCCACAGCAAGCTGGCGAAGGAAAAGAGGTATATATTTTAAAGAAATTAAGAGGGTCGTACAAAAAATGAGTCTCCCTATTTTATTGAAAAATAGTTACAAGTTATATTAAAAAAACCTCTTTTATTTTTGGATTCCTTAATTCGAAAACTATTTCTACATTACGACAGTTTTTTCTGTGCAATTTTGGTGGTAGCTTTGGCAATAACTTTTTAGTCCGGCCTCATTTTATGCCGTCGTCACCTCCTCCTTCAAAGGTTGATCCATTTCCGCCTTGAGTTCGTCCTTGCTGAAGTACTGAACTTTCAACTTCGGGAACAGAAAGTAATCGCTTGGAGCAAAGTCTAGGGAGTACGCTGGATGAAGGCAAACGTCCCAATTCGCAATTAAACTGACCTGGCAGCTCAACCGTCTTTCTGGCGGTATGAAAGTCCACGAGCGCGTGGAAGTGGGCGAAATTTTGAAGCAGGTGGCGACAATACACTATGAGGCCGAACTATAAAAGATATTGCTACGGCTACAAAAGTGCGTAGACAAGAATGGTGATTATGTAGAAAAGTAGTTTTAGAATTGCGGAATGCGAAAATAAAAGAATTGTTTTAATATAACATGTAGTTTTTATTTAATAAAGTAGGGTAACTTACTTTTTGTACGATCTTCGTAAGTTAGACGAAGCGTTATAACAGTTTTTATCCTGTCCAGATTTATAATTTTATGGGACAAAACCTCCAATCTTCCGATGTTACAAACAATAATCTCCCATTAACGGACATCATCCCGGCCATGTCTCCTGTTAGTTCAAATGCCGATTATTCATCGGACACTCCTGGATCGCCTATGTCTCCGGATATTGCGCGTGAAATGCAAATTGTCGATGAAATTCTACGTAATCGAGCTAAAGACTTGCCAGATGATTGGAACGATGATGTTTGCTCTATGTCCTCCTCGTCCAATTCCCAGTCAAACGACGATGATTGGGTTCCGTCTTCTCCTCAATCTTCCTCTTGTTCATCACCAGGTAAAATATTAGGAATTCAAACAACGAAAAAAAGGTCTCGACCATACGGCAGAGGAGTTGAAGATAAAAAATCTCGGAAAAAAGAACAAAATAAAAACGCAGCTACTCGCTATAGGCAGAAGAAAAAGCAAGAAATGGAGGAAATTTTAGAGGAGGAACGTCAACTTGCCAAACGAAACGAGGAACTACAATCAAAAGTCGGGGATGTGGAGAAGGAAATAAAATATCTTAAACAATTGATTAAGGAGCTGTATGGGCCGAAATAGGTGCATGCAATGAGTAAAACCAAACGTCAATATTCATTATGAGATAGTTTCGTCTGTTTCGTGTTTTTAACTTTTTATCTCAAACCACATTTATTTTAATTTTACTTTTTTTGTTAATGCAAAGTTATCGCCTAGGAAGCCTTTTTATTTTTCTGAATTAGTTTTAATTTTTTATTCTGTTCTCAGACTACTTAATTCGTCTTATGTAGTGGTTGGAAAATAGCAATAAATTTTTGTTGTTTTCTTCCCGCTAAATAAGTTGCACTGGCAGCACAAGTGCGAGTGTCGCATTTCTTTGTAATAAAAACCCTTTTCTCATATCAATTTTATGGACCAGTGCAGGGCGCCGACAGGTAGTTTGCTATTTCCAATTTGTTTAAAGTTATTGTATTGTATATACATAAATAAAGTAGAAAGGGTTTATGAAAAAAATAATGGTATTTCATTTCAAAGAAACATTTTGTTTTTAGATTTTTCCATTCCATCTCTGAGGTTGATGATAAATAAAAACCTACTAAACATGTTGCTATTGTGAGTACATAAATATATTTATTCCTGTTGGCGTTAAGTTATAAAACCGATATACAATTGACTGATTAAGTTAAACGAGTTCTTTATCTACACTTCAATCACAGATTTTACCATTTTTCCGTATTCATACACTTCGATTTCCAATTGTGGATTTTGAGACTTCAGTATTTTAAAGATTGGATTCTCGAAAACTGTCGCAAATTCCACTTCTAGTTTCTTCAATGTTTTTAAATCCTCGAGACCTTTTCCACGATATCTTAAATTTCCCTTTAGCACCAAATAAATCAGCTGCTTACATTTCGATAAGAGCTTTTCAGCATTTTCATCTAAGTCACAGTAACTTAAGTCTAAAAATTCCAACTCACTAACAACATGTTGGAGCGAATTGATATGATTTTCGTTTATTATCAAGTAATGAATTGTTAATCTCTTCAGATTCCTGCAAAGCTTAGCTACTGCTTGTAAAAGTGGCAATACAAGGTAGTTAGGTATGCCGTAGCCCACTGTCATCGAAAGGCTGTTCAGGTACGGACCAATGTAAAAAAGAATGTTTGCAGTTTTTTCCACTTCGATTTCGCGAAAATATATTTTGAACTCTCTCTGCCGTTGGAAGATCCTCCACGTAATCACTTTGAAAATATCCTCCATTTGTGTAAGTGTCACGAGATCGTCCAGGTCCAAAAAGGAGAAAATGTGAAGAAGGCAGTCTTCATTAAGATTCAAAATATTCATTTTTACAATTCCTGGAAAAGAAATATTTCGATAAATCTTTTAACGTTCCTAAATTATAAGCGTAAATTGAACAAAAATATGTTTACTTTCTATAAATTACAACAATAGATTTTAACTAGTCCTAAAGTAATCATTATGTACGTTTCCATTTATAGCTGAGCGACTAATTCTAGTCAGTACACCTTGAATCATTAGACCTTTAAAACAATTCAAAATAATTTCTTATCTTACCGGTTACATATACAGGATCAACAAAAATCTGCTAGGATAAAGAATTTTGCGATACCTATAGAATTTGAATTTAGAGAAATTGTATTTTAATAAAACGGCAAAATTATCATTTTAAATTTTATTAGGACATTTTAACAAGAATTTTGAAACATCCGGAAAATGTAATTTTGAGTGCTTCATCTATAATTTTTTTTATTGTCAGATCTGTACTGCGTCTACTACAGTTATTAATAAAAATTAAACAAGTGCCATTTTGGTGGGTGATTTTCCACAGGATTTTTTAAACATCAGGTACTAACGCGGCGATTTTAGTTTTACTAATTTAATTTTTACATACTCTAAGTAAAACTCGAGTTCACTACCAGTTCTTTCTATGATATCCGCAGAACCTTTAAAAACAGGCAGAAAATTTATTCCAAGAGAGCTGACAATTTATCTATATGTGTCATTTGTGAGATAGTAGGGAATTGTAGAGATTGAAGGGTTTGATAAGGGCTAAATTAGTTATTGATGACTTAATTTCTATTCTGAAGTAAGTTCTTGTCCATACTTAGCAATTTCTTAAGCGTTCTGACCTCATTTTCATTTATAAATTGTGCCTAAATCGTAATCTTTCTGTAGTCTTTTTAGGATGGTAGTTATCGGGTTTGAATAAGTTTTAACTTTAATTTCTTAAGAGTTGGTTTAGTATAAGAAAAAAAATAGCTTGTAATATACATATATAGTTATAATGTAATATTAAGAAGAGCAAAAATATAGTAATATTTTACAGGTTTCGTTTTGAACGAGTCGATTGCACGAATGAAATGAAGTTGTAGAGTGCGTAAAAGTTTAAGTTGATATAAAATTGTTACGACTGACTTTTTAAAGTATAGCTTCCCAAAAACTCTGTGTCCTAGCTTCCCTTTTGCTTCAATACGTGTAGTTACAAATGTTTTAAAAATCGTACGCTACTATTACAAGGTAAACAAACCCCGGTATCAGCGGTCTGGATCGCTTGCCAGTGCACTCGTGTACTGTTGCACTTAAAGTAATTGCGTCACAAAAATGTTTACAAATGCGACGCAGCAAGCAGCCAAACCCAGCCACTGCTTTCACGCTCACGCTGAACAGACAGACGCGTCGCTTGGAACTGAACTGCGAACGGTGTGAACGTCAAGAAGAGAGGAAAGCTAAAAAGAGCTTTTCCCAGAGGTGTGCTACGAGCAAAGACTTTATAACTATTAAAATCTCGCGCGCCGAACAAATTCTGTGGACTTGAAAAATTTTAGGAGGACGTAGCCAAAGCCTGTGGAACCTACGTTACAAGGACTGCTCATTCCTGCAATTTCGATTTTCATTTTTCGAGACCTTAGGTCCGTTGCTCCTCCCAATTGTAAGGACGGAAAAAATCCGCAACAAAACAACATTCGTGTAAATATGAATTTAACAAAATAAAGCCAGATTTTAGTTTTGCGGATTTTAGTTGTAACGAATTTTCGTTTCCTCGAACGTCCTGTCTGCATGTATAAAATTCATGTCGGCCTTGACCCTGCTCGGGTACGGCGGCCTGGTAGAAAGGTTTTCCGCGTAAACCGGGCTGATCAGGCACATCTAAAAATAGCTCGGATCCCAGATACACATGCGATTCAGGATTTGACCTGATGGGCTTGTTCTGAGGAAAATGCTTGAAGGAGGTTCGATTTGATTATCCTTGTTTGCATGGAGTTTCGGGAATAAGTAGTGATCGGGAATAAGTAGTGATCAAAGTGATTTTATATTTATTAATTTCTATTTCTTTGATTTTAAACGTATTTTAGTTATTTTATTTAATTAAGTGAGTGCACTCCTAAAAGGATTAATGAACGGAGAAGTGTCATATTGAGTAAAGTGAATTGCCACTTGAGGAAGTACATACTTAAATCGGTACTATTTTTGCCGGAGTTAGACCAAACGATGGCTTTAACTCATACTGCAGGCTGGGTGTTTCCTGTGTGGAATTTAGGTGCTCGTGAGTGCGCCGTTGCACCAAGATCAGTACTCATGAGGTTACCCTTGTACTGTGCCATTGCCCGCCTCAGTAATGTTGAGTTCCAAGTGCTCGTGAGTTTGCCCTGGCACTTGGAGGTTTTTTATGGTCTCAACATCACTGTTTTCTTCGTTCATTTTTCCGATTTTTATCACTGAAATCTTGATAAACTCTCAGGACACGAAAAACTGCTTATTAAAAAACTCCAATGACAACACACAACAACTATCATCAAAACGCTCAGCTAATGTGTCATACCGTAATTTTGATATTCTTCATTATGATGGCTGCCGTCATAAATACGGGGTAGTGTGTCCAAGGTATTATATCTATATATCACAATTATGGCTATGTACATCCAGTGCGCAGTAGCGGGTTCTAGACCCCATGTCTTCCTCAAAGCTCTCCTGCATTGCCAGAAGGGATTCAATACTCGAGATGCTTTGTGTTCGACATGAGCCTTCCAAATCAATTTGCTACCCAAAGTTACCCCTAGATATTTCACTTCTTTGGAAAGTTGAATGGTTACACCTTTCACAGTTGGGAGCTTAAGACTAACGAGTTTTCTTTTTCTAGTAAACAACACAAATGTTGTTTTCAAAGGATTCAGTGATAAACCTTATCTCTCACACCAGTTCTGGATCTTGTCTAGGGTTTTCTGCATCTTACTGCAGACGACCCTAAGTGAGTCACCACAAACAAATGTATACACATCGTCAGCGTATGCCTGTATGTGTATATTAAGACTTTGCAGTTCGTCTAAAATTGAGTCTACTAAGAAGCACCACAGTAACGGGGAGAGTACTCCTCCTTGTGGGCAGCCTTTCTCTCCTTTCCTTACTGTATCGATGCCGCATTCCGCGAATAGTAGCCTCTGCGATAGCTAAGAATAGATCCATCTAACGGGAACGTAGCATTGCCGAAGGCTCCCTCAATGTCAACAAAAACCCCAAGAGCGTCCGAAGCCCTTTCTATCTTAGTGACTAGATCGTGCACTGCGGACTCGCAGGATCTACCACTCCTATAGGCATGCTGAGGTCTGAAACTTTTTGCCAGAGCATAGTCTTCCTTGCCTTGGTATATACATATCTCCAGGCTAAACAGGCCCTAAATAAATATCTTCTTTAGTGCTGAAACTAGTGGGTGACCTCCTGCTTTTAGCATAGCCAGATATGTGCCATCTAAACCTGGGGTCTTGCAGTTTTCGGAGGAGAACAAAGCATGTTCAATCTTCTCCTCAGTCACAACTTTGGATGCTATGTATCTGTCCCGTCTATTGATGGTTACCCTTTCTGGAAACCCTACTAGACTCTGACTCGTTTGAATCTTGTGACTGCCTGGAAAGTGTGTTTGAACCAGGATCTCAAAAGCTTCCTGTTTAGAACCCGTATATCCGCCGTCAGATTTGCGGAGGGTATTAAGTTTGGCTCTATCGTCTTTTTGAAGGACTTTATGCAGCCTAGCTGATTCCTTCATTCCTTTCCGTTCCTCAAAGTATCTTCTATAAGACGAGGCCTTGGAAGTTCTTATCTCGTACTTGTAATCGCGGTGCAGGGTTCGATACTGTTCAGTCGTCTTCTTTTTGAGTTTTTAAAGCTCTATTTAGAAGCTTGCTGGTTTTCTTCCTGAGCCTCGAAAGATCATTGTTCCACCATGGGACGCTTTTGCCAGATCGGCACTTCCTAACAGGACAAGCCCTCTTAAAAGAATCTGTCAAGGTCCGAATCAGTTTGCGAGTTTCATCCTCAATGACTTTAGTTGACCGGAGCTTGCGTGCATAGATTTCTTTCTCCGAAAGAATCTGTTTGTACCTGTCCCAGCCAGTTTTCCTTGGATTACGTCCAGCCGGAATGAGTATATCATGAATCACTATTCTCTAATTTAGGTATCTGTGGTCCCAGATAGACTTCTCATCTAGGACTCGCTAGTTGGTAATGAAATTGGACATCTTCCTATTGGTAAGTGTCAGGTCTATTACCTCCTGTCGGCTACTCGTGGCAAAGTTTGGATCATTGCCCACATTCTTAACCACGAGATCGTGCGACAGAACGAAGGCTAATAATTTTATACTTCTAGGATTGCATTTACTGCTACCCCATATGGTGTGCTGGGTATTGGCATCACATCCAATCACCAGATCTAAATTATTAGATTCTGTGTATCTTACAATTTCCATAAGTTCCCGTGAGGGAGGTAGATTAATGGAATCATAGAATAAATAGGCTGAGACAATAATGGCCTCGTGCTACCCCCCAAAATCGTGTAGGATACTTTCACCGCTACGACGTTTTGACTGCAAAATTGTTTTAACATAGTGGCCTCAATTGTGTTTGAAACAAACACGTACGCTCGCGGTCGTTCCACTCTTTCTTATTGAAAGATTTGCCCCCAGTTGATCATACGAGACCGCAGGTACTCTTTCTGTATATCCATGGTTCCTGTATTAATTTTATTTGGGGGGCTGCCCCAGTTTACTTAACCTTCCACTGAAAATAGCAGTGGCCGATTTACTATGCTGCAGGTTGATTTGAGTGATATTCCAGTCAGTGGACATAGTATCGACTGCTCTACATTTCACTCGTTGTCCACATTTATTTCTTGGCAACGTGAAATTTTACCCTCCCAAAACCTAAGTGGGGAAGAATCCCATAAACAGATTCCAGGACTTTCAGCGACTCCGTGTCCACGCCCATAGTAAGAGTGGAGCCTTACGGATCACCGGGGTTCTTTCTCTTGCTACTGAGCACACGAATGCGCCAGTACTTGGTATCCAGTCCCGGGTTCTGGTTACGTACCCGGGCAAAGATTTCACCAGGTGCCTTCCGAGGACGTGGGATCCAAACTACTGCCCGAACCAGCTGACGCATGTCGCTACCTTTTGCAGCAGACAATTTTATGCTGTCCAAAGTAGCCCGCCCCAAATTAACACGCAGACGTCGACCCTCCTCCACCGATCCGCGGGCACCCGTGGAGTAAGGTTTTCTAAAACAGACCGAAGCCGCCTTGTTATTATATTATTCAGCCTGATGCCCCATCTCCCGTAGTGAACAGTCACTTTATCCAGGTGTCTAATCAGTATTGTCCATGCCTGAGCAGCTTGTAGAGCAGGTCCTCACACTAGACCGAGCCGAACGCCTTCTGGACGTCAAGCGAACAAGCCGCCATACAGTGCCCCTTCTCAGTTCAGACATAATGTCCTCTTAAAATTGTTGTGCGTGGGAAGTGGACACGCCTCGCCTAAAACCGAACTGAAAGTCCTACAGTATAGTATTTTTTTCAACAAAGAAGTCTAGTTTTCGCTTAATGATTCTTCCGAAGATCTTGTCAAGATCCGGCAAGAGCGTTATTGGTCTGTAACCGCTTACATCGTTGCTGGAGCCTTCTTTCTTGACGGGGATCAAATTACCACATCTATATTCGGCAGGGAAGCAGCCAACGTTAATGAAATGGTTGCATAGTCTTGCGAGCGGGGCAGCTATCACAGGGGTAGCCTTCCTGATCAAAAAATTGGATAACCCGTCGGGACCAGCTGATTTTTTATTGTTGAGCTCATAACAGACCGATGCGATGTCATCAGTCATTAGTGCTGTCAGCAAGCGGCAGAACAGAAAAGAAGTTTAAAAAGATCGAGGAATCTACAGGAAAATTATTCGGATGTTGAAATAATTACAAGTATGAATAAGATTCAACGCACTTCCTTAATGTATTTCTTTGGATTTATATATAGTTAATAAAATTATGTATCTGACGAAACTCTTTTGTCTCGTTAGTCAAACTTAAGCTTTCCGCTAAAGTTTTTTGCTGACTGCTGCAACAAGCCCTTAGACCTACGCGGCGTTGATCAATCGAGAGTTATCTTAAGCGTTGCACTTAGGTAAAATGGAGAATGCTGCTGCTGGTGTTTGTACCAGAGCAACTTGACTTGAATTGTAACGCAGTGAAACACCGCTCTGAAGCGAATCACACTTTGTTTTAAAATTGTTGCCCTTAAATAGTCTAATTATTACTCATACTCTTACAATCATAAATTAATCAATAAGCAATATGATAAATACAAAAATTGCTCGCAATCCATTTTGTCCCCGAGACAATGAACGGCGACGTAGGTAGCGCCGTGTTAGCAGTATCTGGTGACGAGCACTGAGCGAGGAAAAGAAAATTGTTCATAGGGGAATGTACTTAGCGCAATTTGTTTATCCTAAAGTTTGATGATCTGAATGCACATGAGCTTTCACATGCCAAGGTGCCAGGATGCCAAAATGCCAAGGTTACCCGAACGGAACTATCAAAGATTCATGCTATCCTTCAGGCGTGACAAACGAAGTGTGTTTCTGGCTTTTTGGGGCAAATTCAACGTGGAAGACGCCGTTGCGCAAATCTAACATAGTGAAAACTTTGGCCTTGTAGGACGTATGTATTCGTCAAGAGGTACCGACCCTTGATAAATTTGCTTGTTTTCGGTAGTCGACACAGAGCCTATACGAACCGTCTTTCTTGCATGCGAGTACTACCGGGCTCGCGACATCGGAACTACTTTCCTTGATAATGCCTTCGTCCAGCCAGTGTCTGATCTGTTCGCGAACGGCCTTGATTTCCTTTGAGGCTAGCCTCCGCGGCTTGAAGTAAATAGGGCATTCATCTATCAGCGTCTTTTAGGATTATAATGCTTTACTAAATCGGATATCTCCTGTGAGAGTTCGGTTTTGGAGTCTACCCTAAGTTCCATCAGTTTGCCTCAACCGAGTAACTGGACCAAATTGACGCGTCACACCGACTTCAAAAATCTAGAAAAGTCTTGTATTTAATGTTGAAAGTAGTAGCAGAGGACTTTTAATGTAATTATTTTATACGTTTTAGTGCTTGGGATTTCTTGGAAACGATTTTATTTTTTAAAGGCCTTAATATTTTCTTGCCGCATGTTTTCTAAAAAGGAATTTATTTATCGCCCGAAACTGCATTTATTCAAGTATTAATGCATTTTAAAAATCCTGTAGAAGCTTGATTTGGTTAAGGTTTATAAAAACATTATTCATTCATTCCGGTTGCTTACAATCAGAAGACTTTATTTACGATTAAACATAAATGATTTATTTGGAAACAAGGAGAAACATACAGTAATATCTTAGAGCTAAAAATACAATTATAAAATACTTTCTCATCTTATGTACAAATAAACGCATATCATAATATCATCATGGGGACTGGACATTGAAGGCAATCACAGGGAAATTGCCAAATTTCTGGGCATGATCTTTTCCAATTATTTTAGGTTTTATCAGTTTTTAATAATCGGATTTTGTAAGTTACGTACGTAAATTGGTGTATGTCCTAGACCATTGTACCACCGGCTCTTCTAACTGTCCTAACCCGCTAACATAATCTTTCATTAGGAGTTTTGCTACTATAAATCTCGAAATGTGTTTTTGTATTCTACGCCTAATGCCTTTCTTAACACTTTACCTAAGTTCAGATTTTTTTTTATTTTACAGAGAATTTTCTAATTTTTTTTGCATTCGCACGTTTTTGAGAGATTACTTATTTTTGCGTAAAATACTTCTTACGGAGTTACGGAACGCGGTTAAAAATAATGGAAAACGTAAAAGAGAGAAAAACATATATTAAATGGATTCTTTTCTTTTTGCACTTAATGATACTGCTGCTCTCGTCTCGTCTTTTAGATTTAGCTAAAGTGTCGTCATGGAAATTGGATTTTTGCCTAAATTAGCATGAGCACTGGTCTTTGTTGTTGGGCGTATCGTTTGTTATCGATGTTCGCCCCGGCTGCGACGGCCTGTGCTGCACACCCGACTCCGAAGCGTTCAAATCGAGCCGACCCTCCTGAATGTTTTGGTAGATTTTGCGAGCTGTCTCAAGGAATGCTTCTTCAACGTTTTGTCCACTGTAAACAAATTGTTAAAATACTTTTTTTAGTGAGTTAGTTACTTACGTCATTGCACTAGCCTCGACAAACATTAAGCCATTTTCATCAGCAAATTGTTTTGCCTCCTCATAAGTCACCTCCCGAGTACTTTCGAGATCGGATTTGTTCCCAATTAGGAATATCACGGTGCTAGGATTAGTTAGATTACGAGTATCAGTTAGCCAGCTACTGAGATGATTGTAGGTGGATCTACCAGATAACACGGACAAGTGAATTATTTTAATTCTAAAGATATGGTGGGTTCTTACCGTCGTGTTATATCGTAAACCATAAGAGCTCCAGCTGCTCCTCTGTAGTAAGACCTGGTCACAGCCCTGAACCGTTCCTGGCCAGCAGTGTCCCATATTTGTAATTTTATTTTCTTTTCAGCGACTTCTATTATCCGCGTACCGAACTCCACTCCAATCGTGTGAGGGCAATTCGCCATGACTTTAATGCAAAATTTATTTTTAAATTTCTGTGAAGTAAACAAATGCGTTTGCGCTCTACTTACATTTTTTCTCAGTAAACTGATGAAGGAGGCAAGACTTTCCTACCCCCATATCACCAATTATGATGTATTTAAAAATGTAGTTGTAGCTATACGGCCCGGACGACATAATGGAAACTGTAAAATATAAATTTCTATTGTTAAAACAATATCTTAAAAATTCTTTTATTTCCAATTACTGCGCTGTTTCACGACTTTAAGCTTAAATGTGAATATAAGGAACTCTGGTAGAATAAAAAGTATGCAACATTTATGTTATAAGAACCGATTTGATTAAAAAATAATTGCGAGAAAGTTAATAATTTTTTAATTTTTACTCCATACATCTTAAATTCGTTATTTTTTTAATTTGTGAAATTTCCAGTTACATGAATTAAATATCAAATGTAAATAACAATTAAAAAACCTTATCAGGGTCTTTGAAAGAAAAGTTTAGTTGTGAATCTCGGAAATGTTGTGTTTAAACATCGCAAAAAATTCAAAGTTTTAATTAAAGAACTAGCTGATCTATTCATTATTCTTGAAGTATGATTCAAAAATTACCTAGAATTCAAAATCTCACACAATAGCAACAACAGCATGACAACTTTGCGAGCATCTCTTGTCCAATAATTCTTAAACTTTGATTCTGCATCATTAACAATGTTTAAAAATTTAAATATGTTTGATTTTTAAGCATTTATAAAATCTAGATATCTTAACAGAGCTCTCGAGATATTGAAAGTCCTAAACAAAACTCACAGCTCTCCAATAAAGCGTCTCCTTTGTCGGAAAGTTTCTTTAAAATATCCATCCCGATTTATAAGCACCTTTGCCTGGTTTTCTCGCACCCTAGAAACCGATCTGACTACTGCCCCAAAAAATCTAGCGCAGTCCCAAGCCCGAACGAGTTCTTATCACCCAGAAAATGGCATTATGCATGCTAAATTAACTAAATTGTCGTCGTCGGAGATAAGCCCTTACAGGCCTTTCCTAGGAGCAGCTTAGCTGCCGGAGAAGCAAATCAGACAGGTGTTTTTGCCGAGGCACCCAGTTAACTATTGTTAGCTTCCCTGGGAAAGCCGATTCTGCTGTAAGTTCGACTCGGAAAACACCGCCTGCATGTCTAATTAGTGCTTCGCTGGTCGGGGCCCTGGCTGGGGTGACTCACGGCCAAGAGAATTTCGGTGATCAACTGATCTTGCGAGCAGCTCGAGACAGCGTGGAACCGTTGACCCGGGACGACCCGCGAACGCCTCTGTCTCGCGCCAGCCCATGTTAATTGCTAAAATTCAATTAGAGCGCCTCCTTCACTTTTTTCCTGCAGTGGGAGCAGCTTTCGCGTTCGTCACGGCGCCCCACATCGCGAACACTTTTGATCCAGCGCGACTGGAGCAGTGGGGAAGCCTCCTTATGCTATGCAAATTGCTACTGCGTAAAATCTCTGCTGTGACTTCAACGATAATCGCGAAAATTTTTGTAAATAAAAATTGTGTTCCCATTCTTGCAGATGATGTGAATATTTTTGTGCGTGAACTTTACTCACAGTTTTTTCGAGGACTGGATCGAGCAGGCGACGGCACTGGGGGTTTTCGATTGGTCCGAGTGGCGGTCGAATTTTAAGCAGAGAAACAGGCGAGCTAAGGACCCAAATAAAATGCCAATTTCGATTTTTACAGAGAGAAAACAAATCACTCCTCTTCTTCCTCGAATAGAGCAAAATGGTTTCCAATCTACTGGAAGGAAGTGTCAAAAGGTTGCTGCTGGAACGGAGGAGATGGATTCTGGTACTTGGTTGTACCTAGCGAACTTTTAGGATGCTTTTCCAGCTCTTAATTGTTAAATCCGGTAAAACTTCGATATAGAAGGTAAATAAATATATATCATTCCAAAAACTATCACAAAAACCCCTTAAATAGCTTTGAAAACCGTGTTAGGCTTTGTTAGGCGTTCTTGTCTGGAGAGAAACGTCACAGTTTTTGACAGGAAGCAGACGTATGCTTTCGAGAACTGTCACTCGCTGTCAGAGCAGCTTTTTGTGATGATCGAGAAATGTGAATAAATTTTAACCAAAAATGACTGAATTTTGTGAGATGAACAAGTAATAATACTCAGTGATAAATAAGGTGATGCATCTGCCGTGAATCGGTCCGAAATGGCTGCGATTTACGGCTACAGCCGGGAAGCTGTTCGGGTGAAAGTGAAGGTGAGTTGCTCGTGCAGCTGATTTTGAGCACAAACATTAAAAAGGAGTCTGGCCAGCGCGATAAGCCTGCTCGTGGTCAGCGCAGAGTGACAATGGCTCTTCGCCACCGCCAGTTAATTAGCAATTAGTTACCCCCATGTTGAACTGAAAACGGCTGGGTGCCTTCCCTTTCTCCACCAAGGACGTGATGATTCAGACCGAGCTTGAGCGCCTTCCTGATTTATATCTTGCGGAAAAGTGACTGCAGGTCAGGCGGGGCCTTCCTTTGGCACCTCGCCGGAGCAGCCTTGACACAAAACACGGGGAAACGAAAATTAAAGTCAGGCGACCTTCGTAGGTTGAAAATTTCGGGCAATTTCACTAAAATTTAATTGATGCGCTTGTCTGGTCCCCAAACGCTGTTCTACCAAAGAAGACCTGGTTCAACTACTTTTAAGCGTGCGGAAATTTGAATCTAAACCTGCAGTAGTTCTTGAATTTTAACGAATAATGCCCTGCAAAGATCGAAGAGGGCAGAATTCACGTTTGCATCTTTTCACAATATTCGTACGCGTTTTCTGCTTGAACTCAAGATCTTTCTCTATCCAAAACTCTGAAATTTCTTCCTGTCAAATTTTCATTTGCATTTTCTTAAGTCTGTTAAGAACACAGAAATTAAATAAAGCCGTTAAATATCAACAAAAATTGGGGAATGTAAGTTTTTAGGATATCGATGCTTTCCTGTGGCTCAATCTTTAACTTCTTTAACTTCCTTCTTTTATGTTTAATCAGGTTATACTAAATCTCTAAAATTTCTCTCTATTTTCAGAAATGTGAAGCAAACGCATCACCCGAATGGCGTAAATTCAGCGTAGACCCCCAGATAACATCTCTGGAGGTGCTCTACAGTATTTTAGCAAAGGCGTTCGATATAAAATCGGATTTCTCAATTAACTACAAAGCACTTGATCCGACTGGCCAAGAAACATATCTTGTAGTATTGTCTGACTGGGACTTAGATGCGGCGTTCCTGCGGGCGCACAACCTTTCGATTCAAACAGGAAATGAGCCATGCCTCAATCTTCGCGTGGATATCAAAGCCTTCTCGGAGGCGACGGACTGGGAGGCGAACTCACCCGCAACCAAAGAGATTTCGCCCTTCCAGCAATCGATCGGAGTTGGTCAGAAATATGTGCAGAACATGCAGAATAAGCTGCCGGGTCTAATCATGAACCAGATGGAGAAGACCTTTTCGATGGTTCAGAGAGCTCTAAATCTAACCGATGATCTGATCCCAGCCCAACCACCACGTCCGCCTCTAAGCGATTCTGAATTCAGAACCTTCCTAGACTCAGTTGGTCAAATTTTACACCCAAATGAGCTGAGAAAGGTAATTTTTGCCGGAGGAATTGATCCCAGTCTTCGTAGAGTCGTTTGGAAGCACATCCTCAACGTCTACCCGAGTGAAATGACTGGTCGGGAACGAATGGACTACATGAAAAAAAAGGCAGCTGAATACTACCGCCTAAGGGATGTCTGGCGGGCTGCGGTCCAGCAGGGCCCTGTGATAGGGGAGCTGGCCTATGTGACCAGCATGGTCCGAAAGGATGTCCTCAGGACGGATAGATTGCACCCGTTTTACGCGGGTAGCGATGATAATCAAAATATAGCCTCCCTTTTCAATATTTTAACTACTTACGCACTTAACCATCCCTCGGTCAGCTATTGCCAGGGCATGTCCGACATTGCTTCACCACTCCTGGTGACAATGGGGGATGAGGCCCATGCTTACATTTGCTTCTGCGCTATTATGATTCGCTTGAAGGCTAACTTTATGCTCGACGGGATAGCAATGACTCAGAAATTTACTCATTTAGCCGAGGCCTTGCAGTTTTATGATCCTGAGTTTTATGAATATCTTAAGTCGCAGCAAGCAGATGATCTGCTTTTCTGCTACAGGTGGCTTCTGCTTGAAATGAAACGGGAGTTTCCTTTCGAAGACTCCTTAAGAATGTTAGAAGTCCTCTGGAGCTCGTTGGGCTATGAGCCGCCTTCAAAAGAGCTTGATTTGTTTGAAAAGGAGTTTGAACCTCCTCCGATAGATATTCCCCCACCGAAGAGTCCTTCAATTATACTCAGAACTCCAAGGGAGAATCACTATACAAAGGTTTGTGCTTTGAGACGGCAGAGCTCCTCAGTTTCGCTCTTATCCAATTCTCCGAATCAGTCGAATTTCACTACTATTAATAAGCTCGACGCCACAAAGCGGTTGAATCAAAGTCTAGATGAAAATATTTCTCGTCTACCAAAAACTAGAAACGTGATAAAAGCTCACCAAAGTTTGGATGAAACCAAAATGCAAATGCTGATGGAGAATTCAGCTACAACTTTTGAAAGTCAATCGGATGATGAGTTTCTCCCAACAGAGCGAGAAGAAGAGGAAGAAGAGGACGAAGGGGACGAAGGGACTCAATTCATGTTTCATCCGACGAACCCTTTTTTGGATGATGCTCAAGACGACCTTCAGATTATCAACACAATCGAGATCAATCAGTGCGAGGTGCTTGTTGATAAAACTTTGTCTAATAACAACAGCGACGATAGTCAGAGCGTATCTCCAAAACGAGAATCACACTTCACCAATAAGATCCAGAAAAATCAGGGGAGGTTAGGTAATAAGACAATTTTCTCGTACACCACAGGAAACATTATTTCAAAGCAGCTGAACGCTAAAAAAGGAGGACACTTTAAAGAACTCAAAGAGAAGATTGTCGCTAGTAAAAAAGGTAAGTCATTAAGGTATATTTATAGCACAAACCTTTAAATTTATTAAAATGCATTAGGTAAATAAAACCAATTTTTACATTATAATTTTGTATAGGCATCTTGGCCTCGTTGGACAAAATCGAGAGCCAGATCGATATAACCAATAACACCACTCGCAACACTCTTTTACCGCAGCAACAGTCGTTCGATGACAGTACCAGAAAATCCCGAGGACAAAAGGTGGTTAAAAACTTTAACGAATTCCTTAATTTTGCTTCAATCAACAAAAGTCGCATATCGGACAAACTGGTGACGAACAGCAAGGTCCATTCGACGATATTTAATGCCAAAGAGAATAAGGAAGCATGCAAGCAGCATAGGCCTTTGATAAAGCTGACGAAAAACTCATTCGATGAGTCAGACTCATCCACGGTAGATACAACAACCACAACCACTACGACAAACGATAGCACTCAAGCCTCAGCGGTTAAACCTCTTCAGCTGCAACTAACAAACGTGGTAGCTAAAACACAGCAGAGTTTGGATGGGAGCAGTCCTGATGATAGTCAGGACTACTATCCAATGACTACCTCAATAACAAGGGAGTTGCGATTGGAGCTTGAAAATTTAGATAGGCAAGTCTTCGGAGACGCAGGGATAATCGAGCGAAATAAACTGCTTACTGATACGGAAATAGAATACGAGAAACTTGGTAAGGACTCCTTAGATTTATTAGATGTTCGGGAGGAAGAAATTATATCTTGCTCGGATACGATAGTTTTTCGGAATAGCGAGAAGAAAAATAACGAGCCTCTAAAGCGGATTAGTACCTGTAGTGGAAACACAGATATTTTTATCTGGGAAAATCCACTGCACCAAATGTCTGGAGCATCTAGTTGTAACTTTAACGAAATGGTTGAAAGCAACGATGAAGAGCACGCTATTAGAAGTTATAACAACGACCTGCAGGACATAAATCAAAACGTAAACGCAATGACTCCTGACGAACAACAGGATTTGGAATATGATGGCGATGTGGTCATCGAGTGTGTTGGGAATCAGATACGAAAATCTGTGACCCCCTTAAGGCTTGTACAGGCCAAACCAACTAGCACAAAAGAACGCGATGATTCCGATTCGGACAATACGGACAGTTGGAAGAATTCCGACAATCTTAATCCATTCCTTCAGTCGAAATCGTCCGCACAAGAGTTTTCGACGAACACCTTCCAGCAGGAAGAGATTACTCTTTCTGCGGATCCCGTAGTCGTTAATCCTCAGCTCGGGGAGGAAGCGGCTGAAGCGAACGTTGTGGGATTTTCAAAGACTAGTAACGTTCTTCCAGCACCCAAAGACTTTGGAGGTGGCAATCCTTTCTTGATATTCCTCTGCCTGACCCTTTTGTTGCAGCACAGAAACACTATCATAAAAAGTGGGATGGACTACAACGAAATGGCCATGCACTTTGATAAGATGGTCCGGAAGCACGAGGTGACCCGCGTGCTGAACCAGGCTCGTCGGATGTACTTCGACTATCTAAAAACTCAGAACGCACTCGTACCATCTTCCAGTAGTGAGCCCGCTAAGTCGTAAGTAGGTACCGCTTAAGAAAAAAAGTCTGATATTTTTTTCGCATCTATTCGGATCCAATTCCAAAAAACGTTTTTTCTTCACAAAAAGAAATATTGTCAACATTCCCCGAGTTTTGAACTTTTACATACCAAAACAACAAAAAAAAATAACGCAAAAAAATTAAATACCAAATAAGATTGTGAGAAAAACTAAGATCAAAATGTTGTATGAGCGTTTCGTTGTGATCATATTTTTAAATAAAAAAATAAATAAAACCAAGGACATTTAGCATAGTCAGTTAGTTAACGTTTAGTTTAGACACTATGAAATGTATTTTAGATTCGCTAAACTCGTGATCAATAAACAATCTGAAGGAATTCGCACTTTTCTGTGATTTACTTATTTTTGGCATCATAGTTATTGTTATTTTTGTACGTGCACTTCAGGGCTTTTCTTTAATTTCAATGTGTTTTT
Source organism: Tolmerus cingulatus (assembly GCA_959613345.1). Taxonomy (NCBI): domain Eukaryota; kingdom Metazoa; phylum Arthropoda; class Insecta; order Diptera; family Asilidae; genus Tolmerus; species Tolmerus cingulatus. The sequence goes on from OY390707.1 coordinate 30,285,525, forward strand.
TTCTGGGGATTATGCTTTTATTTTGATAATAAAATTATTTTATATTATTTTTGGGACAAATGCGATTTTTATTTATATTCTGTTTTTTTTTTATCAATTCCTGTCACTCCTATTTAAATACCAATTCAACCTTTTATAACGGCAGTTGAAACAAATACTACTACTTTACTTGAAAACGTGAGTTTTATGCGTTTTGCGGTTATTATTAATTTTGGCTTGTTTAATAATGGCTAACAAATCATTAAGTTTGGTGTACTACTTTTGCAGGAAAATTTAAGGATCTAAATATGTATTTGAATTATTATTATTATATAATATTAATTTCAGCAACTTTCTTTGATTATGCATCTTTCTTTAGATATTTGTAAATAGAATTTTAAGTAATGCATGTATAAGATCAGAAATTTAATTTTCTTAAAGAAAAATGACACACACTCAACGGCTTTAATGAACGAGGACGGCTTGTGATGTGACGAGCTCGAACGTAAAACGTTCGCTCATCGAAAGACACATCCAGGTCCATGGGGCCATCTCAGAACCTAACACCTTCCGACGGCGAAAAAATCGAGTTTTCACCTTGGAAACCATCACAAAATTGAAATTTCAGTTCTAAAATGAACAGTGATGGGGCACTGTAATATTCCATCATCTGCTAGAACAGTCATAGGTACCCCACGGCGCATTCAACCGAGCATTTAGCAATTCAAAATGAGTCGCCCTCTTATGCTCTCCAAGGTTAAAGAAGTGCAGGGTGCTGTGCAGGGCGTCAGGACTATTCGAAAAACAACAATTCGCCCCTATGAAGGTGGTTGTGGCGCTCCTCCATACGCTGGTGGAATTTTTAATGGTCTCCCTGTGGCACATATCCTAAACTCCATCGGAGTTTGGAAGATGGGCTGCCAGTGGCATACTTCCCTTGGCTTTTTGGGTGGGTGAAGGAATCCACCGCCGAGGAGGAAGGAAGGATTCATCTAAAGTGCAGAGATCTGCCAGGAATTAGGCCCTTTTCTCTTATTCAAGAGCTCAAAGTGTTTTGCCAGGTGGATGAAATTAAGGGCGACGTTAATGAAAGCCCTGATACGCCCCAACTGTGTGACGTGCGCCACTGGTAATTGCATTCTGAATCAGGTGCTTCGCATGATTTTTTAACCAGTGCAAAAGAAGGAACCATTCTAAAATATAATTTTTGCAAAATCACGTGACACCGCTCCGACTGGAGGAGCGGAGGAGGTCGTGGCAAATCCTCGTGAACATCTCGAGCATCACCTCCAGCACCAGGAGGTGAGTTCTGCTCTAAGAGGTGTTTTTTTATTTACGAGATATTTTCACTTTGATGTGTGAGGAGACGTAGACGCCTTTGACGTCTTTTCAGGACCCTTCTTGGCATCTACGCCTGTCTTTAGTGCGGGCGTGTAACGCGCCCAGGAATCTTTGCACCCTGGAAAACAACCGCTGTATTTCGTGCGATTCCCCCTCTCGGCGCTATTGCTCTAATAACCAGTTAACAAAGCCATAAAGGCGGTAGTCGTCCCATTAGAAAACACCTGCGGATACCCAAGAAAGCCGTAACGACAATTACCTGAGGCATAAGTTAGATGCTGCCAAACACCTGGATATTGTCGGGGGCTAAAAAGCGAACAAAGCCACGCCGAGCTTATTTCTCTTTGATGAAGGGTTTTAGGTCCTTGATGGTTTCAGCCTCACTCATATCGTTGGCAACGACAAAAATATGTTCTGGTTTTTTTGTGAATAAAGTAATTGAAGCCTCTACCGAAGTAATTTGGGGTTAAATTTAAAAGTTAAGCTAATTACTAACGTATGGCAGCTATTATGAGGACCATTAAAAGAATGTTGAAAGACTTTAATTTTTAATTCGGATTTACTACCAAACCAGTGATTGTTAAGGCAAGCACAACACCTATGTTAAACGCGTAATTTCTGAGGTGTTTTTCAATACCATTCTTAGATTATTATTGTTATTTAAAACAAAATAATCATTCGGAGTCAAAAAAAATTTCACGTTTAGGTACTAGTTTTAGCTCATTTACAGCTTTTAGAGAACATATGTACATATTAACAATTCTGTTTAAAAATTATTTAAAGTATCGTAGAAAACTCGACCTCAAATTTAGTAAAATTTAAAAGTACACCCAGTGGAGCTCTTCAAATTGCAATTAATGGGTTTTCGCAGAGCATCCAATTAACCCTCTCATAGTTTAACCGCAATTTAATTTTAGTTCACCTGTTAGCATAGCAAGAGTGTAATTACGTTTCATCAGACAATTTAATTAATCCAACTGTAGAGATATACATACGTCAATAAATTAAGTGTTTTCAATGCAATCGTACATTATTTTAGACAAGAGACCTGTTGATTTCGTTGGAATTTTCATAGTTCAATTGTTGTTCTCCCCAATTAAAAGTTATTTATCCCTTAACAAGGAAAACGATTTTTCATCATGTAGTTTTACCTGTGTGAGAAGAAGCATTACCTTGGTGAAAAAAATTAGTTCTTTAAGCTCTTATGGACTTTATCCTATCACTAATATTAAATTTAAAATCCCATAACGGAATCAAATTTCTTAGTTTAAATAAAAATATCCCACCCGCCTTTAAGATTATGAATATAAGCGCCCACGCTCGTTCGGACGGAAATTGCACAAAAGAGACTGCGAGCGTTAAAAAAACTCTCCTGGAGCATTCAGTGAATAATTTACGGGCATTAATATAACCAAAAAACGAGGTAAAAAATTATGCGCATACCAATAAGGAAATAAAAAGGCGAGCCCACCTGAAGTGGTCATAGAAATTGCACCGAGCTCAGTGATGCACATTTTTAAGGGAAAAGCTGATTTGCATTTCCACTCAGTTGCCCGCGGGGAGGCGTTGCAGGGCAACTTAAAATTGCGATAAATTTGTTATCTGAACGGTGCAGCGGAGCACGGGGACCGCTTTTGAGTGCGGGTAGGAAACTGCATTTATTCACCTTTATTCCCTTTAAAATCAAATGGGTGCCCTGGTGCAATTTGACGCATATTGGAGGACGTCTTACGAGCGTCGAGTATTTGGTTTGGAGTGAAATCAATCAGGAAAGTACCCACTCCATCCCCAAGGATGAACAGGATATGTGCCTAATCTTCAGACGGGCTAAATCAACAATTTCCCACTGTCATCCCATCTAAGTCCTTAGTCATTTTATATGTCGTTTTGTCCCTGTACTATGAATAGGAATTAATCCCGGGGGTTCCCAATTCAGCCTGAAATTTTTTTCCTAAGCTAACTAGTTTTATGTTGTAAATAAAGCCACTTTAGGGAAAAATAAAAAAAAAAACTTCTGAATGACAATCCAAAGTTTTGCAAAAGTTTTTCTTCATTTTCTGCAGCTGCTCCATTTTTGAGCGAAATTTTCTTTCGCTATTTGATTTTCTAAGTACCATAAAGCCAGACAGTAGAAAATAGTTTTTTCGCTGAAACTTTTCCCATCGGACACGACGGCTAACATCAAAGTAATTGGCCCTTGCTGTCTATTTCAAAGTTGACTTTAATGGGCACCACTTTATAGCGTTTTTTCATGCCCCTTTTTCGACTTTTCAGCCTACGGCAGACGGGAAACGACTTCAAATGAGTGTTTTCGGAAAATTTTACAGGGCGGAAATATAAAGAGTAATCAATGGGAAAATTGGTCGAATTGTTGACCAGTAAAACGGCCTAAATTAGGTTATCTTACGCAAAAGGAATCAAATAAGATTTTAACACAAAGCTAGCCTTATCTACCAGAAACATCACTTTGGTTTTCATTGTTGGAATAGTAGCAGAAAAACTATGTAGTTATGTATAACACAATAAAAATATTTAAGCAATAAATTAAAAATATCACCGATTTGGTTGAGTGAATTCTATTCCTCTTATTATAAATTAATTCAAATTATGCGTTCTTACGAAATAGCATACTCAAATTTTTTACTAGTATCGAAAAAACGTATGAATTTTATTTTATTTTTCAAGAAATAAAAAATTGATGATGATTGAACATATTGACTGATCAAAGATCTCTTGGAAATCTCTCCCTAAAAAAAAACCAAAGCTAGTAAACCCAGAATTTATGGGTAGTATGTATACCGACCATTCAATAAAACAGTACTAAACCATAAACCATAACTTTACAACTTCAGTAAATATCAGCGCAAACATTTCCTATATTCGTTAAGGGCAGTAAAACCCCCCATAGAACGTAAACCCGGGAAGGAAAGCAAGAAAAGAACGAAATTCTTCCGCAACATTTGAAGGAAAAATTCATGTCGAGCTATTTCCCTGGATGTCGTCTCCTCTCCCAGGATGAAGTTTGACATATTAACAATACTTTTATGATTCCCACTCAGAAGAAATGCTTTGGTTATGTTTCCAACTGCAATTCCCCAAAAAGTAAAAGTAGCATTTGTGCTCGAGCTCCACTATGGTGAGAAAAAAACCACCCTGACTATGATATCCACGGGCGAGAAAGAAGGAAAGCGAGGTATCGCAGCTTTCTTTTTTTGACATTGGGAAGGCGCGCTGCATTATTGTAGGGCTTGTATGGTGTACGTACATTTATTTTACTTATTTTGTATATGTATATGTATGTGGGTGGCATCAGGTAGATGTATTCCCTTCAGACAGTTGACTTCGAAGAAGGAATTTTCTTGCTCTCGGTCGTCGGTCCTTCAAGTGAAACCCAGTCGCATCAGCCTTGGAAAAGAGTATTAACCTCTTCCAGGAGTCGTTTTCATCCCGGCTGAAAACATGCGCAGCCCTGGAAGCAGCACCTGGAGCAGAAGTCTTCCTGTCAACCACGAAGGAATACATCGCATTCAGCGGAAACAAGCCCATGGATGTAAATAAACATCTGAGAATGGACTCTGGTGTAAGGTCTATCTGCCGTTCTCCATAGGCAGTGCAGGTGGTTAATGAAATCCCCTTAACTGGCGACAGATCCCCAGATAAGTAAAACTTAGTAAACTTTAAATCAATTCAAAATGGAAGCCACACATCCCCAAAATACAGTCATTTCGCCCCCTAGCCCTAGGTCGTCGCCGGGTTGACTCTGTAAATATACATTTTGGGGAAACCCACAGGAACCTCCAGCCGAACCCAGCCCTAAGCGGCGGCGGCTGCGAAACGATGGAAACTTGCTACCACCATAGAGGGAAAATTGTTGGTATTTTGGTCACATCGCCATTCGAAGTTCGTCTGATTCCCAAAAACCCAAGTCGGGTTTGCATGTCTGAGCCTCGTTGGCCCTTTTATCAAGGGTGGGTTGAAAGTTGTCGATTTAGGGAACGATTTATGGCTCTGTTCGCCACCAATAAGTAGCTCTTATTAGCGTCAAAACTACAGTGTCATCAAAATAGAAGTTCGTCTCATAAATCAGTCCAGTGCCAGCGCTGCAGTTATCGCAGTTGACCTTTTGTTTTTGCGATAACAAGGACTGGGGATGGGTTAGGGAATGGAATTAAAACGCTTAGTAGGACGCTCTTTTTAGATTTTATTCGTCAAAGTTAATTTGGGGCACGTCTTTAATGATTTTTTTAGGGCCAAGTGTATTGAAGAAGGACTTCATTTATTTAAGTAATTTTGGACTGAAATGTTAAGTAATTAAGTAGCTCGCAATTGATCCCATCATTTGTTAAACTATTATTCCAATGCAGTTCTTTTGTCTAAATAAAATAGCTAAAAAGGACATTGTCTAGAGCAAATATGCATAAAATTCCAAAATGCATATTTAGAATAAATAGAAGTATCAAAACAATTTGAGGCAATAGAACCCAAATCAATTGGTTTAATTTGACAATTAAAAGTACTGATTATACAAATTGTTGGAAGTTGATAAAAGACTGATAAATACCATAAAATAATCTCTACAAAACAGTGTCGAAGAATTTGGGCTCATAAATCTCGTTAAAAAATAAAATCTTGTCCTTCCCAAAAGAGACCCTATTTGTAAAATCTCAATTTTCTGTCATCAATCAAAATTCGCGGCCGTTCTTCCCCCAAAGTGCTAGTTCATTGAACCTCTTCCCGGAGTACCCCAGTCCTAAAACCCTTCAATAAATTGTGTTAACATAATGGGATGATATCAATTCAGCGGGTAAAATTTATTTTTAATTACGTTTAACCGTTTAAAATTCAATTAAGTTGTATTTCATATTACTTTCGCGAGCAACGGAGCTCCCTGGGGGGTTAGTTCGCCCTCAGTGCAATTTTCTTTGAGTTTTAAGTACATTTTAACTTTCAAAATTTGAATAGTCTAATGAGCTTGTGGGTGTAAGTTGCAATGCAATTTTTCGTGGCAACATTCGCATGCTGTTGAAGGACGAAATTTAAATCGTTTAAGAATTTATTTTAGCAAAGAGAGGCCTTCTATTCTACTACCATTAAGGGCTTCATAAGGTGGAGGTGTCCATTTTTCAGAGGGTGGCTAATATGTTCCCAATTATCCCCTAAGATTAATTGATATCCAGCAGGAGCAGGCAGTTCCAGTCGAGTGATTAATGACCCTCCACAGCAGGCCCGACAGGCGTCTCATAAAATAGTGACAAATGAAATTAGCATTAATTAGCCGGGGGGTCCTTTTAATTTTCGGTCTCATGTGTGGCCGCAATGTTTAGCCCTAAACAATGGAGCTGTTCAGAGCGGCACTCGCGGTCCTGCAGGTTTTCGGGTATCTGCCCGTTTCAAAGGAGTTCATCACCCAGGAAAAGGGCCGATGTCCCACTCAAAATATTTGGATTATCTGGACTCTGATGGGAGCTTCAGTCGTGGGCTTTGAGGCGTACCTGGCAGCCGCTTCAGAGGTGTTCTGGCAGATGAAGGGCCTGGAGTTGTCCATCGAAATCATAAAAATGGTCACGAGCCTCCTGGCTCATCTCGTGGCTGTGACCGAAGCTTGTGTCACTGTGCAGAAACAAAAGAATATTTGGCTGATTGAGAGGAAGATTGAAGCCCTTTCCATCGGCTTTAAAGAGGACAGCAGACGTGTCCATGGCATCATGTCCCGCAGGTTGATTATCCAGTTTACATCCACGTTTTAAATTAGTTCAAGCGGAAAATTTTTAAAAATGAATAGTACGCCTACATGCATTAAATCAAAGTTTTCATTTCAAAATAAGTTCGTTTACTGTTCTATAAAGTATTTAAAAATTGAATTTTTGTTTAGTTTTAACATTTGGCTAACTGCCAACAGTGGATTTTAAATAAGTTATTCATCGATTTCAAATGAGCCAATTTAAAGTAGTATATGTTTTTGTTTCAGTCTTAATTTTTAGTATAAAAGCTAAAATCGTTACTTTACCTGCAGATTTTTCATCCTATTTTTCGTGACCTTCGGTTTCGAGATCTACTACATGGTGTTAGTGTCCGAACACCACCTTTACATGAAATTATGGGCTATTAGTATATTTTCGACAATTGCGATCCGAGTCAGATACTTGCACCATATCCTCTACACGACGATGCTCAGTCGATGGTTCGGCAACATGAAAAATGAGCTCCAAAAATTAACCGAACACGCCAAAGTTAACGATGACAAAAGGCAGTCTAGACTTGTATTGAAGGAAGACAATATGCTGAAGGACCAGGAAATCCTCGGCAAGCTCGAAACACTCAAGCGACTCCACAGCCTCCTCTACGAGATGTCGCTGAATCTGAATGGATGCTTCGGGGCATCGCAACTCATTTGTCTCCTGGACAACTTTGTCGAGCTAACGTGCCACTTTTACTGGGTGTACGCCCTTTTGGCTAATCAGCATTTCGACCTTCTCCCAGGTAACCGACTATAGGCTAACTTTCAAAATTTTCAATTAAGGGCGCGTTCATCCTCTGCAGACGTTATCCTTGCGATGGTGCCGACCATCATCATCCTCGTCGCCCTACTCACCTCCTGCGAGGGATGCTTGATGGAAGGCCGCTACGTGGGCTTCTACGTTCATGAAATTGAACGTGATTCGGTGAATTATGATTTCGACCTGGTCGTCGAGAATTTCTCCCTCCAGGTGCTGAACGAGCCCCTTGAGTTCGCCGTCGCTGGATTCTTCTCGATGAATTTTAATCTTCTGCAACAAGTATGTCCTTCCATCCTCTTTTTTCTTTTTTATTTGAAGTGGTGTAATCGTTGCTTCTCATTTTACTTCCTCGTTTTCTGAACCACCTCCTCTCTACGGTGTCCCTGCAGATTTTTGCAGCCATCACAACGTACATGGTGATTCTGATCCAATTTACGCCACAGATAAACGATTTCAATGAAGGGATTTAACAGGGTAAGCGACAAATTACGAGCTTAGATATCCTCTTACTAAGGACACTTTGTAAAGGAGTGTTCAATTAATTTAATTGCGCGACATTTCTTGAATTTTACAGCTTTAAAGTTTTTGCTAGAAATAAATTGTTGAAAATTCAGTAAATAAAATCAATGGCATAAGTTTTATTTTGTTGTTTTTTTATATATTGAAATAAATAAAATAAACCAATTAAAAAGTAAAATTAAATTTCCTACGATATTTCAAATTATTTACATTTTCTAGACAAACCTGATAATAAAAACTGAAAACTTTAGTTCTGCGTAGGAATAACTTAAATGGACGATAGTGTAATTTTTCAAATTATTGTATTTTAAATAATTTTGTATATGAGTTTTAACTATCGTAGATTTCAGAATCTTTAACTAAAATGTTTTACAATCCACACAAACCTAGTTATGGATCAGTTTTTAGATTGGCGAAAAAGATTAGTTATAATAGATACTTCTTTCTGAGGTTTTTCTATTAATTAAGTTGCGATTTCTTTAAATAAATACTAAATTATAATAGTATTTATCGCATTCGTTTGGAAATTAAAACCGATTGAATAGAAAAATTCTTCCGGCATGTACATATGTCCAAGAACAATTATGAATCATTTAATTTATGGATCCATTCCTTCTTTTGTAGGCCCCACTGCTTAATTCTAGACAGCCTTCTCCACGACCAATAAACCTTAAAGAGCTACAATGTAAAATTATACTGAAATTGGCAACATCTTTATTGCGGTTCGTGGCAGCTTGCAATAATCACAACTCAATAAATCTGAGAAGCGCAATAACACTTACTTGGATCATAAATTTTCAAATAAACTTCCCTTGTTCCCGCGGCCATTAAAAGATGTTCCAAGTAGCTAAATTCGCTCGGCGTGAAACGTAAAACAGCAGCACAAGAAAACAGTGCGCCGTCGTATTTCATTTACTTTCGCCTTAAATTAATTAAGTTGCAACTACGCGGACGAAGAAATAAAGGGGCGCGCCAGCGAATCATTTAGCAAATTTAGCAGACTGCTCAAATCCCCTGATTACTTCCGTTTTCGTGGGCGTTCGATCAATAAAATATAATCTACCACCCCATCCAGTCGTGATTCGTTGGCAAAATGGCAAAATGTAATATTGGTGGCGAAATTGTGCGCCTTTAGCGTGCACCTAAATCACCCGCGACTTCACCCAATTTATTTAACGCCCTTGTAGATCCCTTCCTGCTCCGCAATCACCCGTTCATTTGCCTGGCCCTAGAAATCGGTGCTGACGGGCCCCTTAATTCCTTCAAATTTTACGTACTTCAGGAAATCAGCTGTCGTAACATAAATTTTATAAGAAAAATGAAAATTAAATTTTCGCAACAATTTGCTGACTGTAAAATTAGTGCTGCTAGGAGTGGGATTGGTGGGAGCAGGCCAGCGAGGGTTAAATAATGTCAGGGATTGTACGAGAAGTGGCGATATTTTGCGGAAAAAGCTAAGGGAGAAAAATTCAGACTCATTGTGGAGTGTTAATTACCCTTTAGGGGCTCAGCTGCCTTAATTTTTTACGATACAAGGGAGTGTCAGTGAAGAGCTCATTGTCTATCTGGGGGGATTGTAGCGAGTACGAGTCGAAAAGTTTGTAGTTTTTAACTTTTCATGAAGCAAAAGTTGGATAGATTGTTCAGAATGCACATGTAAGAGTAGTTTTGGGTATATAGTACTTTATATAAAATTCATTCAAGGTAGCTTTTCTAATGGCAATTGTAATCACACTTAATTGAATGAGATTTGAATAGAAAAACAACCTTAGGAGCGGGTTGTTTTGAAAAGTCAATTACCAAAATTACATTCCGTCAACCATATAATCTGCAGAACATTGTAATTTCTGATATGTCAGACATCGTCACGAAAGTGACTATGGACTGCTTGAATCTTTTGTTCACCCTCATAAAAATGCATATTTCTAAAAAAAGCGGAAAAAAATATCCATAAAGGTAGTTTCTATCAACACACGAAGCTATTACGTTTTCACGCGACAGCCTTAATTTCCCTGTTCATTTTGGTGGTGCTGGCACTGATCCAAAGTCTACACCACAAACAAACATATCCCCGCCATTCGATCCCTGACCAGGCGGCTTTTGGATATCACATTCGCTCAAGTTGTGGTGTCCCACCTCAGCCACCCTTTGATTATCCTTAAATCTCTAATGATTCCAGAAGCGCGAGAATCTTCCTCATGTGGAGGTATATGTTGCTAAAATCGATCGGCCCGCTGCGGCACTTCGTCATGAAATGCTTTTGCGATTTTAGATGTTGGCTCCATTCCCAAAAATCTCTTTGATTTCTTATGGTCCAAGTGTATGCCGTTTGTTCTGGACAAAGAGTTAGACACTTCTGTATTGGGTATATGGTCGAATAAGGTGAGTCAGGACTGTTCGAAAACATGCTGAAGCGATACTTGCTTAAACTACAAAGTCGACTTCAGCATGTCCAAACGACTTCTCTAAGGTGTTTGAAAAGATGAAGAAAAATGAGATAATCGAAGCGGAAAGATAACTTAAAACGTGTAAAGGGTACTTTCAGAAAATCCTTGAGCTGCGGTTTTCTTATATTAATAAATGCTTAAGTTTCTGCATTTTACGTACCTACTTACAATTAGAGTAGGAGTAGATACAACTCTTTTAATATCGTAGTACACCTGATACTTGTCTTTGGAGATTTTGCAGGTAAGCAAAACTTATTTGGATAAAAAGCTCTCAGTTATTTGTTTAATTTGCGGTCTTGTAAAATAGTTTTTTACTATTTTAATTGCTATAAAACTTACTTAATAAATTCTTAAGGGTCTCATGTTTCCAATAAAGGCATGTGTCTAATTGGGACAAGGTAATTCAATTTTTATAAATCATAGTCATGACTCTAACTCTAACCTTCCAGTTGATGAACATGTGTCTAATTCTGAGTAAAATATTTCAATTCCAATTGCTGTTTGAATCAGTCTTCATCGCCTCGCCATGAATACGAAACGTGATTTATCCGTGTTCGTGAAACTGTTTGTCTACTTAGGCCAATTCGGTTACAACCGTCGTAAATGTCTCCTGTACGGAATAAATGCAATGTTTGGACTTTATCTAATTGGCATGTGTCTCATCCAATACTTCTACGCCCCAGTGTTTCTCCACGTTGGTTCGTCAGCAACAACAAAAGTTCTCGACATATTCCAAACGAACATAATCATCATCAATCACGCAGTGATTTTGATCGAATCCATTTACTGTTTCGGCAAGGACACCAAGTTGTGGCGACTTATCGATGAAATCGACGCCATGTGTACCCAATTGCCCAGCTCCCAAAGTAACCGCCTTTTGGTGCACCAAATTTTAATCGTAACATGCACTGTCCTCGTCGGGGGATTCTCGTCAGATTTGTTCGTTTTAGGTGCAGTTTACAAGACTTCGCTGAATTGGAAGAAAACTGCGTCGATGAGGTTGATGGCGAATCAGATGGTTCGGATTTATGTGGCTCAGCACCTTCTATACGTGATGTTGTTAAGAAGCAAATTGTGCAAATTGGGCACTGAAATGAGGGATGCTGTGGCTATGCGAAGGACCATAAATGGTGCTGATAAATTCGTCTTGGCTGAGCAAAAAATTTATCGTTTGAGACGACTACATCAGAAAATCAAGCTTCTCCACATTTTGATTGAACGACGGTTTCTAGGGATTTCTCTGACGGTTGTGAATTTTTTGTACACTTTCATACTTTGTGTCTACTACTTGATTGTAAGGTTTTATTACAACGAGATGGATGCTATTGTAGGTAAGTGTCTTCTCGTTAATTTACTTATAAGCACCTACATATGTACGTACATACATACATACATTTTCGTTTTGCAACGAAACTAAATTTTAATTGGGTTATTTTTGAAGTATTGCTAAAAATATAAAGTTCTAAATAAAAGGATTGTTAGAGTCCCTGAATTCAAGTTCGCCTAATATAAAAACATTTCACTGAAATCGTTTATATGAAATATTATATTATTTGCAATAAACGTATTTTAAACAAAATTTAAGAACCCTTTAAGAGCCAATTAATATAGATCTTATGTATAGATACAATACTTAATTATCTACAATTTTCTTGGTTTAAATCTAACTACATCTTAAATTGTTTTACCTTTTAGCATGAATTTTTTCCACTCCATAATTTTTCGTCTTTCACTTGAAAAGCAATTAAGTAAAGCCCATTATTTTATTGTTTGATAAATGATAGCTACACACTTCAGCTATCGAAACAATTAATACAATTCCTTTTCTTCCGACTTCCCGAATCATTAACTACGCCGTCGAGCCTCAGTGCCAACAATATTTGTTCGAGTCATGAACACAAAACGCGATCTAGCTACCGTCGTGAGAATCCTAGCAGCCCTAGGGCTCCGCGGAAGTGGAGGTCACAAGTTCTATCTCTACGTGACGAACGCGATATTTGCATTATCGCTAATTGCGCTCTGTGTCGTCCAAAACGCGAAAATCCTGAACTACCCTGGGTTGCAAACAACGAAGGCCCTCGACATAGTTCAAATGTACCTGCCCGCTTTTAATCACCTGGTCATCGTAATCGAGTCCATGCACAGCCTCCGAAAGGACTCCGAGATATGGAGCATCATCGCCAAAATCGATGAGTTACTATCGAAGTTGGACACCCGACAGGATAACAACGTCCTGGTCCAGCGGATTCTGGGGATGTCGTGCATAGTGCTTTTTGGGGGTGCAATCCCCGATTTGTTTGTGCTCGCGGCCACGTACAAGATTAACGAGAAATGGCTGCAGATTCAGCTAACCAGATTGACGTCGAATCAGATGGTCCGCGCTAATCTCGTCCACCAGGTCCTCCACGTCGTTCTGCTGCGCGACAGGCTGCAAAGATTGCAGGGACAGATGATTGAGGCGGCTGGGGTGAGCCTCGACATAAGGAATGAAATTCTTGCACAACATAAATTTTACTATTTGCGACAATTCCACCGTCTGGTGAAACTGCTTCATCTCAAGGTGGAGGAGAGATTTCCAAGCTCTGTCATAACGACAATCCATTTGTTGTTCGTGGCCGTTGTCAATTTCTATTATATCACGATGCGATTAGAAAGTTTTTTCGTCGGTGATGGTATGGTTGGTGAGATAGTAATGTTTTATGAATCTTTACTTAAGTTTTTAACAATTAATACACTACTTATAATAATGTTTTACTTCTAGAGGCTTTTGTTTGCACCATTCCTGTAGTAATCTGTTTAATAACGATGACGTGGGTATGTGATGCATGCGCCAAAGAAGTAAATATTATATAGTTTACTATTATTTTATTTTATTGCATAGTATTTTTAAATATTCCCAGGCTCATAGACTAGGATCAATTCTACACTCACTTATAAGTCAGCGGGAAAGAAGTGGTTTTGTAAGTTCTCTATTTTTTATTTAAACCCTATTACAAAATTGCATAATGTATATTAATATTTTTTGATTTACCAAAACAACAGATCCGAAGATTCTCTGTTCAACTAAAAGCTACAGACTTTTCAATAACTGGAGCTAACTTCTTTGTTATTAATTTTAATATGTTGAAAAGTGTAAATATTTTAATTAATTATTTACCTAAGTCAGAATTTAAAATTATTTCATTTATTTTAGGTATGTGCAGCGATTACAAGTTATATGGTCATATTTGTATCTATAAGCCAAGCTGAAGGCAAATATTAAAAATAATTACATTCCTTTTTTTTGTTATTAGTAACACATTCAATAAAACTTAAATACAATCAACTTTTTGAAATATATCCAGAAATTTAAATTGTCTAACAAAGAGCACTTTATTAAAATGCACTCATTTGTAAAAAATGCTGCTCAAATGAATACGTTGCACTTATAATTTGCACTATTCTGAATACAATTATTGGAATGATATTTTTTGAAACTACAGCTTTTATAATTGTATTGTCGGACATGACAAAACTGCGGTTACTCTAGCTTAGTTCTTCATTATATCAAAATGCTCGACAAATTGTGACTTTGAAAAACAATATTGTGTGTATGTATTGTATGTTTTTTGTTACAACACCCATTATATGTACATATAGGTTTTTCTAAGTGTTTGTGTTAACTTTATACTAAGTAGGCTTACTTAGGCATCAACATCAACAAAATAAATAAGTCTATACCTTTTATTGAAGTGGCCCCAGGAACACTGAGGGGGCAAAAACTTTTGTCTATTGATTAACAACGTCTTCATCTGATGCATAATTGACGGCAGACCTTTTCCACCTCATAATCCTTCTCTCCATAATTCCCGTCAAACTGGAAAACTTCTCTCGAAAATGGCCTATATCGATTTTTCACTCGACGATCCCCCGGATCCACCTGTAGTTGTGAAATAATTGAACAAAATACTCTTCTGAGACAACCGGAAAACCTCAACCGCCTCCGTAGCAACCTTCGGCCTTAAAAGTTAAACTTTAAAAACATTTTCCTTCGCCGGAGAAACTTAAGTGGTTAGTAAGGTTTTACGCTTCTGTAAACTTTGAATTTTCCCATTTCTCTGTCTGCCTTATGAAAATGAAGGACAAAGTAGTCGAAGCCGAGTAGCGGCAGGAGCAGCCCAAGGAACCCTGGGCCGGGATCTTGGGAGGTGAAAAGGAGCCCACCCCCGCGGATGGTGGGCACGGGTCTCTCAGTCAAAGGTCCGCTTTAATACCATTTGCAGCTCCATGTCAAAGCAATTGTGCTGCTATTTGCAGCTGCCATTAAGTAATAAGCATTTCAGCTGGAATGGCTTCAGTTTATTTATGCCCTCAGCCCTCAGAACCATTTCCCTTTTCCCTGGCTTTCCTTGGCACTGCTCCCGCCGCTTCTTTAACAATTTGGTGATGCTAATGATTTTTTCACTCCAATTAATTTTTCACAGGTTGCGCCCTGCGTCTTAGTTGATGTTGGGGTTCGGCGGCATAAATTGTATGGAGATTACCATGTATGTTGTAATTGCTGCAGCAATCTGTAGGACGAAGCTTGTTCAGAAAATTAGATTTCATATTTTAGATGCTAGAGCTACGTACAGATTTCAGGAAACGACAATCAACTGGAAAGATACCCTTTGCATCCAGGACGATTTTCTGGTGCTGCAGTTGCAAGGAGAAGTTTTGGATCTGAAATGGGAAATATGTTCCTGGATAAATTCTCTATTCAGCAAATATTTATGTAAAGCTTTCTCGTATTTATTAAGGAATTTTGTGAGCATATCTTCCTAGAGTTGCCCTAAAACTTTAAGCTTTAATAAATAGGAAAGGTTTAGCCAAAAGCTCATTCAAATTGCTAGAATGACGTTAAAGTTTTTCTATGCAAATATATTCATATACCTTGCATTGTTTAAAAGAAAAACACACAATTTCAATCTCGAATTCCTTTTTGAAAAACTTTATACGATAAAATTGAAAAATAATGCAACAAATAGTTTCAAATAATTTAATGGACTCCAGTATGTATCAAAATAAAAATATTACTTACATAAGCTGACATCTTCAAATCCATTGGATCTCTGCGTAAATTGTGCACATGATATATGATGAAATCAATCTAAAAATTTTATGCATTATAACTCATATGATACCAAGTAAAAGAAAAAATGCTTACTGGCTCTGTGCAATTCCTAGCAGAAACTAGACAGAAAAATAGGGCCGCCAAACAGGGGGCACCATATATAAAATCTAAAATTACAAAAAATTAATTAATTCACTTCTACGATGAAATATGTTTTCATACATACAAATGAGTAATCCTGACGGCGTTTTATAAATTGTTTTTAAAGCTGAAATTGTCCAGTAAATATCCGCCAAAATCTTAACAAAAAAGCTTAAATATGTAGCAAAAATTGACCATCCCAAGCCCTCCTTAAAATGTTCAGTTATTTCAAAAATTGTCTGATAGGTTTTTTGCATTTTCCAAATATTCGTACAAATTTCATCGCTACTACTGTACAACGTGCCGCCTTTTTTCAGCTGTTTCGTAAGTTCAACCAGCTTCTCTAATTCTTCATTAAGGTTTTCCATCTCAATTCGAATTGTTTCGAAGTGTAAGATAAATTGAAAAATTCTAATTTTTGTAATAACCATCAATGGAATCAGGATGTTACGAAAAAGGGTACACCTTTCACAACCCTGAGGCATTTTAATAGATAATTCAGAACCCACGTAAAATAAAATTAGACCGACGTTTGTAATAACGAACCGTTTAAAAACGCAAATTTGCTTAAATATACCAAGTTTTGCGACTTTCTTCACGTTTTCCAGTTGGGCATATTTCATCCACAATTTTCGCAGGTGCTCTCTTTGGATTAGATAATCAATTACACAAATTAACACCGATGTAGGTAGCACCACAATTTTCATAACGTCGTTCAAACACCCGAACTCCTCACTAGTGTAGATGTATTTTTTTGCATTTGCCAAAATGGGAACTACGTAAACACCCACCAAAATCACAACCACTAAGGACCATACTTTTAAAATATCTTCAAACCTTTTATTATACCTTCCCAATGAGAGTGGGAAAAAGCCAAATGCTCGATAGATCCCAAGGACGAATTTCAAAAACGTGCACAGTTCGAGGTCCAACATTATGCCAGAATGCACGGTAGTCGTGCGAAAACTGCTCGCGAATTTTATTTAATTTGAGCCGATAATGATTAATTGTAACACGGAATGAGGCTATCATTAAGCTAATGCGCCAGTTTACTCGCTTTTCCTACTCCGGAAAAAGAAATTATGCGATGAAAAGGTCAAAAATCGATCGTTTAATCATAAAAATGGATTTGAACGTTTAAGGAGGTGGCATATGTGATGAGTGGTGAAATGAGAGTTTGTTGGACTGTGCATTCGAGCATAATCTAAACAATATAGAGACAACATTTTGAAGGGTTTTTAATTGAATTTTATTTGAATTGAGTTCGTGTTGCTTAGCAGAATTGATGTAGATTTTTGGTTCAAAAGAGCCAAAAGGCAAATAATAGTCATAAATAAATAACTATCCAACATCGCATTCTTAAAATTATCAATTTCGATTTTTGCAACAGTATTAGTTATAAATAGTTAGGTAGCTTAGGCGAATAAAATAAAGTGTAAACAGGGTATCCAAAAACCCAGTGAAAAATCAGCTCCTTTGCTTACTTAAATAATGTATGTAATGCCTTTATAAAATCTAGACTACATGCACCAACTTTTAGGACAATTATTAATTACTAATCTAAGTATATTTTTTGGTAGTGGCTATTTGCACCCAACGTTTCCGTGAACTGCTCCGTGGCCGCAACTGGTACACGGAACACACGTAGCGTTCGGCATCCGTATCGTGATTTGGGACACAAATTAGATGTGAAGCGAATGAGTAACTTTATTCAATTATTGTTTGAAATTATTTAAATCTTTGGTTGTTAGTTAAAGCGTTTCCTTTTGTTGGGTTCAAACAACAATTGTCCTTGGGTTGCCCAATATTAATAAATTTTCCCTTTTGAAATGCCCTTGCGTACAAGGCCCATGTAGTTAGAATTTCATAAAGGAAGAACTTGTACTGGGCTACTTACTGGAATACCTACACATGTTTAGTTAGGCATCTAAATATGTATAATTTTATACAGATGACGATTAAATTTGCTGTAGGTGCTTATTGTTGCGATTTTCAAAGAATGGATAAAGACGCAAAAGAATTTGCTAAATCGCACAATGGAAAAATAAAATGTAGCACTATGTAATTTCTTTACATTGAATTTATTGTTTGTTCACAAAATCAAAAACTAATTAGATAATGTATTTACATAAGTGCACAGCCTGCTTCACGTCTCTTGTATGGGGACACCCTTCGGCGCATTCACTACAACGAAGATATACAATGACTCAACTTATTGATCAAATAAA
Source organism: Tolmerus cingulatus (assembly GCA_959613345.1). NCBI lineage: Eukaryota > Metazoa > Arthropoda > Insecta > Diptera > Asilidae > Tolmerus > Tolmerus cingulatus. The sequence continues at coordinate 30,303,769 of OY390707.1, forward strand.
AATAATTTTCAAAATAAAATTGAGTAATTTATTTTTCTTTCAAATATCTTATTGCAAATATGGCCTTCTGGGGAGAGGATTTCATATCTTGGCAATACTATAAGAATTCGAGTGCAAAGTCTACAAATAACGGTTATTATGCAATAAAAATTATTTCTTCCGACTTGATCAATTAGTTGAGTTTAATGCGCCGTGAAAAATAGAAGTACGTTTTACAGTAAAAATCTAGGTGGAATTTTATGTAATTTTGTAGCAATAGAAATACATACTTTGTTAAAATGTCAACTGGTTCATGAGATACAGCCCACAGACAGACAGACAGATGGACGGGCAGCGAAGGTTTAGTAATAAACTTGCATTCATTTCACGTCTAATTTATGTCCCAAATCACAAATTACTCATTTCGATTACTTAAGGCCACATATCGGAAAACAATTTATTGAAAACAGAGTTTTTTTATTTTGGTATTTTTATTGATTATTGATGTACAACTATTCAAATCTGTGTACAAAAATTTTCAAATAAATCCCGCTAATAATAAAGATTCTACAGCGCATAATAAAAGTTTAACAATAAAAGGTAATATTGATTTTTTCATACTCCGAGCTTTTAAATGCATTTATCTCAGAACGCAATTTTTGTAAATGGCCCGCAGATAGCGGAAAAAGTAGTTGATCAATTTTCAAATTTATTTTTTTAACTTTTTTGTTATGAAATTCTACACATCCTAAACCTTAATGAACGTGTTTAAAAAATTATTTGAGTTTTTACACGCGAACGACCAAAAATGACGTCCATTTTGCAACTTTTTTTTCAAAGTCGCATAATTTTCTTAATTTTGAATATTGTTTTTTCATTGAGGGTTAAGACGTATATTTTAGTGTTGAAATTACCATGCATTTTTTTCCCAACCATTCAGAGGCGAGTTATGATGAGAGCCGATTTCCACCTTTTTTTCGAGGCAGCAACTTTAACGCCATCTTTAATAATGAAAAAGTTTGCAAAAAGAAAAATTTTTTTTATAATCTATAATGATGTAAATTTATGTGTACAAAATATTTTGTTTATATCTATTAAATTGTTTTTTAAATCGTTCCTCAAAAAACATTATTTTTACTCACAACTCCTGATGCCTCGGCCTTAACACTAAAATGCGCAGCGCTCAAACATCATTTAAACATGTAATTTTACTCATTTCTCGATCCTTTAATGATGTAATATATGTATGTACCTTTACTAAAATTGGAACAATAATGACAAATTGAAAAAGATTTCCAAATATGTCGCAATATATTATCTTAATTAAAGTTGGCATAAATCTTAACCTATAACTTTAAAGATTATAATTCACCTAAGGAAGAAATTATGTACGGAACATTTGACCGGCTTGGTAGATTTAGTGTTAATTCATCGTAATCACGTCTCTCTATGTATGTTTCTACGTGTACATCGGCGGGCTGACACGGGGTACGAGTCGAAATTGAAAAACATTTCCTTGTTCTGAGAAAATATAGTCACATTGGAATACTCTTTTGGTAATTATTTGTAAAAACCACAATACCATATATCAAAGATTGTTATCATGACATAGAAAAAATTGTTTAAAGTTTAAAATTTCAAAGAAGTGAAAGATTTTTACTTAGGCTAAATTTGGTTTATTGGAACAGGCACGAGTTGCTCCGTCATCCGCTTTTGTTTGAAGTTGGATGGATTTTGGGGTATCTTAAAACTTAAGTTAGTACATAAATTTTAAGAAAAATTAAGTTTTAGATTTTTGAAATAAAAAAGTAGGGAAGCAGTTTTCTTCACCTCTTTACTAAATAAATCTTATAATCACATTTACTCAAAGAAATCCGTTTTCTTCCCATCAAAACCCTTTTTTTCTAGACGGCACCGCCCATAGGAATCGTTGTTTATGTCCCTCGTCTTCGTCCAGTTTTCGAAACAGAAAAAAAAATTGTTTAATATTCAGGAGGTGCCGTAAAAGTCGGAATTTTTGTGTTGCCCAGCAGCACCTTTGAATCCAAAGGTATATAATTCCTGCAAAAAGTTCCCAGTGGAGTAATCGATTCCCCAAAATGGTACGTGAGCCAATTCGGGCCGTTGGAGATATGAAAACAAATGCGGCGCAGGGGTATAAATCCCGAAATGGGGTAACTAAGCGGTTGTATAGGGCCTTTATGTGGGACATTTAAAAATTAATCCTGCAAGAATGTTACCACCTGCACCGGGAACCAGAAGAGGCGCTCCGCTCCACATGCTTGGCGATTTGTGGTCATATTATGCTCCAAAAACTCCGAGCATGATCCTGTCCTGGGAACCGGAGGAGGAGCAGCAGGGTCGGCGCCGAATTCAATAGAAGTTTCCACAATCATGAAAACCTCGGCGACTTAATTTCCTCTTTCGCACGTTATCGATTTAAACAAACATTTCAGCGGGGACCATAATTTTTTAAGACGTTCCTTATGAATTAAATATGAGATCACACGCTAAAGTTGGCTGGCCCGGGATTTATGGGCGAGTCTCCTCCGGTTAGGACGAATCTCTAGCATTTCGGTCGCTGGCGGGGGCGTCATTCCCAAGCTGGGAGCTGTTAGGGCTCCATCCGAGATTGGAGGTGTCGCAGGGTCCGTCCTTGTCGACAGGGGCTCTTTTGGATATAAAAGCGTCGGGGAAAATTTATTGACTCGGCTCCGTCAAAAGGTCGCTGCTTTTATGAGATGGCAATAAAGCTAAACGGAATTAATTAGGATTTAATGCGGATTTTATTATAAACGCCATCTCTTTTATCGCTCGGGAACGAGCCCGATAAATATGCAACAATTGACGCCCTAGTTCTTGTTTATGACCTGCATAAAACGAGATGCTACGGCCTACAATCTCCATTTCTAGTTCAGTTAATTTTAGCTAAAAATTAATTTCCAACTCAATGCAGTGTCCTATTTATTAGCGTTTGAATGCGGCAATGGCTCGTAACGATCCTTGTTTGCTTAAAATATCGAGAAATGAACGCGAGGGTGGGAGCAAAATAGCTCTATCATTTTTACAAAGTTTCAATTTAGAGGGCAGAGACGATTGCAACTATCGAGCCCATCCTGTAGAACTGCCCAGAGTCCTCCCAAGCCCATCCTGCGGAACCCACCCGCTTTTGAAGTGCACACAGGCAAAAATTGTTCAGTTAGAACTGATTGCATTTATGTATGTCCAGCCTCCTTCGTTGGGCAGGAGGACACCTGCAGGACCAGGAGGGCGGGGGCCGTGCTAAAGGTACAGCTCACTTGCCCCACCAGGTATTCGCCCGTCCTAGGGAAGGTTCACATTGGACAAGGAATACCGAACGTAATTCAATTGATTTGATGAAGTTCGTTGAAAATTGAATTTTACAATGTTTTCGCGCGGACTGCCTGTTATGTTTGCAGTTAATTTATTTCTTGTCGAAGCACACCGTCGGTGGATCCTTTATGAAGTGATGGAGGGCTAATATTAAATTAACATTAATTAGAATTGCTTTTAGGGGTTTTTTCATACAGCCAGTTGTTTTTCTGGTGTAATTGCAAAACTACTGACACATCAGTGAACTCAATTTTTAATACGTTAGAGTACCGCAAGATTCTGTAATAGGTCCACACGATGTGCTTTCTACAATGATTTAAAATTTCATTTGACCGCGGCGAAAAATTGAGGAGTTACTTACATATTATTTGTATGTTTGTAGAATTCTAGAATTAAAATAATTTATTTAAAATTAAATCAAGAAAATAATGCAATTCAATCGTGTAGTCACGTTTTTATAGAAGCGATGGTGGTTATTAATTTAATTGTAGGTGGACCTGTTTGAAAGTAGAAAAATTACTCCCTTACCATACATTTGTTAAAAAAGAAATTTATGCTTTTCTTTCTGCAACAGAGAATTTAAATATTGGAATAAATTATTGCCTGTTTAAGAGTTGAGGCGGCGATAATGTCTTAAAATGTTTAATACTTTCATGTAGTCTCACCACTGGCTTAATTGTTTACTCCCTTAAGACATGCCACGTTGCATGCCTCAGATTTCTTGTTCATATCCGCCCTTTTTTCTTCCATTTAAATCAAGAAAGCAAAGGTCATTGCTTTGAAGGAATTTAACGAGGGTAAAAAGACAACACCCCCGCTGGGGATATTTGAGAAATTTCGGCGCATCTTTTCTTCGCCTTCGTTGTAAGTACGGTCCGGCAAAAAGGAGGCAAATAAATTTCCATCTAAATATATCCCCAGGAAAAAGTATTTTGAAGCAGTTAATTGCAGAAATGTAAGAAAAACCGAGCGAAAAATCCTCCGGAAAAGAAGGAAATATATATATTATTATGCATGTACATTTATATCTCGAAATTTCCCACTTTTCCGGATGTCTAGCACCCTCAACAGGCAGCTGCTTAAAGCACGGCAACGAAGAAAAATATTTATGCGTATTCAAAAATAACAACATCTCGGGAATCCTCCTTACTTTCGCACCCGCACCTTTTTCCATTTCTACACGTTTTCTACGCTCTTTTCTTTTTCTTTATTATTATTATTTACATTTTGCTTCGACGTGCCGTGGCGATGGTCGGAGATGAATCCGACCCGTGCCCGCTCCGTGTCGGGGTAGAAATTATGCGACATAAGGAGGATGCCCCGGAAGAGAGCGGAAAAGCGCGAATATTTCTCCGCGTTTTATGATGTAACTGAGTTATAGGGCGGCATAAATTTATAAACAGCTTATGATTTCCCCCCAGAATACAAAAGAATTGAAAATTCTGTGCCGCGTCAACATGGTGCACACGGTCGGAGATTGGGGCGGTACCCGAGCTGAGGGATATTTAAGAAAAGTTACCGAATTTATACGTCCGTGCCGCGGCATATTTGCCCCGATGTTGAGCGGCACGAATTGATTTAATTGAAAAATTTGCGTGATTTATTCACTTTATTACCTTCGATTAAGCAAATAAATTGCAAACACATCTCGGCAATGCACGATTTCAAAATTTGAACTTAATTTCATTTGTTGTTGATAAGTTTCAATATTAAAATAGGAATAAATTTGACATCTGTACGTTAACTAAAACATATTTTCGAACACACCAATCAATCAATATCATAATGAATTCCAATGTTTTGATATTTTAAAAAACTGCCTTGTATACTATTTTAATAAGTTCTAAAATTGTTTCAAACACTAAAATCGTTATTATTTCAAATTTCAATTTAGTAAGTAGGTAACGTTTTCAACTCGAAGTCAAGATTGAAATTATTATGAAACATTAAAATTTAACTTGAATCTTAAAATAGTCTAAATAGTCGTTAGGGTTAATAAGGTTCAATTATAAAGGTAGATATCAAATATAAATCCAATTTCTCATAAATTATTAGAAAATGTTTAAACATGTGAAGGTTTCGAAGGATGGATGTGGAGTATCTCCTCCTCAGCACCTATTTAAATACCTAGTATACCTAGAAGTTAGAGAAGTGGTCGAGAAAAAATGGATCACTCCCCGATTATGGATCCTGGGAACAAGGGCAGCACCATAAATCCCTGGATAGCAACCCATTGCAATAAAAGATGTCGAACTTTTTCTCGGTTTCATTAAGAAAGCAGGCCCATTCCCGTAATTGCTAAAGCTCGGCCACACGCAGGTTATTACCATCCTTCAGCATAATAACGGTTACAGCAATGGACTGAAAACTACTGGCCAAGGAGCACTGGACCAAGTCCTAATCCTTTCCTGAAAGGCATTCAATTAAGGAAATTGTTAATAGTCGTATCGATCCCCGGCGCTGCCGGCACCACTCCGACGCCCCCGCTCACCCACCCCTGCATTTCGGATTATGAGCTTTATGTTCACTTATGCTCAAGCCGCCAGAGAACCAAGGGAGTTGGGATGTGTTCAAATTGCTTTATTAAGTTTGTTATGAAAATGGATTTCGTTGACGACAGTGAAAGTGTATTTTCGGCAGATAATTCTATCTGCGGGGGCGATGGAGGAGGAATTCCGGAATTGCTCCATTTCGCCAGGGTGGTCGGTGGCGTGGTCTGCGGGAGTGGGTGGCTCTCAGAACAAGCAGCACTCACACGTCTTCCTCGGAAGCTCTTATCTGTTGTTAAATTAATGAAATTCTGTTTTTGTTCAAATTATATTGTTTAATTCGAGAATTCCCCCCTGCGGGGCAACTGGTATATGAATGGCATATTGTCCTTATCGGGAAAACTCCCCAGCCACTGTTCCACTGGGTAATAAAAACATTTGCGCGCTTTTTATCAAACCGGGAGCAGTTTTAAGGATTGCGAATTTTTCCCTGTCACTTTCATCGCCCCCAGCTCCTGGGGGAAGGATACCCTCGTCAAGTTTTTAAATTATTAAACAATTTTTTCCGCAAACTTTCGTCATAATGCTTCTTTCTCCTCCCGCACTTTGGTTCTTTGCTTTTTCGCTTTCGGGCGTGAAAATTGAACGTTCAGCTAAACGCATTTATGGAATTTTGACAATTTTCACGGCTCATTGGTGTATTCCCCGTGCTTCCCTAGCAACCGAAATAGACTCTAAGTGCTTACTCACGGCTTCCTTGGCAGCCCTGGCACCTTGTCAGCTTCTAAAAGACAAGAATTGGGGTGGGATTCCAGCATTTATTTGGCCGTACAGAAAATTCCTTATGTAAAATTCTATAGGGAATGATTTTGTCAATCTAAAAATAGAAAACTTGAGGTATTATCCCTTGGAAATTCAACACTATTTTGGGGTTTTCGAGTTATTCGATTACTCTGCCTATAGAAAAAAACACTCAATACTTTAGAATCAGGTGAAATACTCTTTTATATACTATAAAACAAAGTATCAATGTAGGAAGTACTAACAATTTTATATTCGCAACATTTAATAAATTAACTACAGCCTTTTCCCTTGTTGAGAGCCAATTAAAGTTACAAATTCCGTCAAACAAAACCCTCAAAAACAAATGTTTATCGTGTACTTTAAAGCCTTTAATGCAGCTATTCTCTGAATAAATTGTAATAATATTAATTAAGACAACAACAGTCACTCCCAGCAATTCTCATCCTTCAGGAGTAAAACAAATGAGTTTGTTTTCAGCAAATACACAAGAAGTGTTTATGACGTGGTAATTGGGCCATAAACTTCAGGCGCGTCATAAAATCTGTTTTGTTCTTTAGAAATGATGAGGAGGTAGGTAATAAATCCCATTAAAGAGTTAATTTTGTTTCCACCACCCGTAATATTCGCCTTCTTTGATCCTATTTACCTTAAATTCTACCTACGGTGCGTTTAAATACTACCTGTTCGGGGTACTTATCAACACGTAGTAAATTGATTTCTTTAGTTCCTCACTAACTGCCGTTTTAAAGTTATCAGTTTAGTTTGCATCCTCGTTTGGCACACTTCGCATAAATTTAAAACACGATTTTAAAAGGAAGGAGAATCAACATGCCGTCTAATATAGGAGGAAAAGTGGAAAAATCAACAGCATACTATCTTTTTGAGTACAAAAATACTGCAAAATATCGGAAACGGAAGCCGTCTAGTTTGCTGAATATAAAACTACAAATTTGCGAGCATTTAGCGAAGGCAACGGAGGAATCGGACCAACCAGATATTCAAGATGATGAACTGAGGGCCTATAAAAGAGTTAGGAAATACAAAAGAGCGCTTCAAAAGGCCGTCAAGAGACTTAACATTCTCCAATCAGAAGTACAAATGTTAAGAAGAGAAATTAAATTAAAAGAACTGAATTGTATATGATCAACTTTATTTTTACTAATTGTGATGTCTTTAATACGCATATGAATGTATCAACTGATTTTTTGTATAATTTTTGCATTGACTGATAGTTTTCTGTATAATATATATTATTTTGCTAAAACGTTTTCTTTTCTTTTTCAAATTTATATTTTTACTTTATCCATGCATCAAAACCTCTTTAAATGCATAATTCAGCGGTATACTTTCTGCATCTGAATTAAGCATACCTACTTGAGATACCTGGAAACTTAAAAGGGATAAACACATTAACTTTTAACCCTTAATTTTTCGGGTAATGATCGTAAGTTCATTTTCAGGAAAGTATTTAACCTTCAAGAGAGAACGGTTTAATTATTACCCTATTACGGACTTTACAAATATGGCAATTAAATGACATTAAATTTTGACTGACTTATAATCTACCTACGTTCCGGGAAGGTAAGCGCCTTATTTAGAGAAACGTAGTGAGTTGTAGTAGTGAACGTAAGAAATAGCGAAAAAACATTTGTACTCTCCTAGGAAGTATATAAGGTATATCGCTACATATTATTTGGAAAAAAAATGAGAAGATGAAGAATTAGAAGCTGATTCACTTAATGTTGAAATCAGTTTAAGTTTTTAGTTTGAATCGTTTTGTAGATATACAGAAAGTAAAAAACCCCACCATATTTTAAAAATGGGAAATTTTGTAAGTAAACTCCGGAAAGAGCGAAAGACTACTGCTTGTCCGAGTGACAAAGATACCTGCAAGACAGAACTTTCATCCTACGAGACAGCTGCGTTCGTCTATGCGTATTTAGACGCGAGGCGGATGAGGTGCAAATATTCAAAACTTATAGAAACGAAGTATGAGTTGACGCTTTGTTTACTAAACAAATATCACACAAGAAGAGAAAAAAGCCCTCAGCAAATCCAAGGAGATGAAAATGAAGTTCTTCGCCAAGTGGAGCAGTATAAGCAGGAATTGCAGGAGTTTCTTAACAACATCGATGAACAAAATCAGCAGTATGAGGACATCGAGTACGTTTCAGACCTGGATGAAGATTACGATTTTTAATTATAGTATGTAAGCAACCTGTGGTTGTTTTCTTATTTTGGAGGAATGAAGATGTGTATTCTTTAATGTGAAAGCAATGATTTTAATAAAATTAAACAAATAATTCAATTTGCAAATCAAGTTATTTTATTAGCCAAAACACATCTACTCGTGTTAATTTTATTTCACATATAATATAATAGTATCTACAAATTGCTATGCGGTATATTTTTGATATAGTCTTAACTGGCGGGTAATTTAATTTAAAATGTATGAATTAAAATCTCATAAGTCTAAGACGTAGCGTTAGATAATGAGAAGAGAATTACAACGTACTTGGATAAAACAAACGATATCTGTAAAAAATACAATTTCAACCGACCTTTCTACACTATCTTCTTATATTTTTACAATCTACTTACGGTTCGAAGGTGTGCAAAGTTCACATAAAATAAATTGAGTCCATCGTAAACTGTCTCAGTATACTTCAACTGCACAGAGAAACGTTTTAACAAATTGAGCTGTTCGTTCGATAGTTCACCTGTTGAAATTTTATGGAGTGCTCCTCCCAACTTATTTGCCTGTTAAAATATTCATTTTAATTCTGCAAACAATTTCAATTTATTTTTTTGAGAAACTTTTCGCTTCATCCCTTCTGGGGTGCATCCATGCGAAATTAGCATAATAAGCAACGGAACGACTAGCATGAAGAGCTCTGTGCGCAAAAAAAGGGAGCAATCTTGACTAAATCTTCTAAAATTTTTTTGTTTGAAGATGAAATTACCGATTCTATAGCTCTCGATGTTCCCAAGTATCCGCGAGCACACCCAGAAAACGCCGATGGTGAGACACATGAAAATATTCATCAGCATCGCAATCATGGAGTACTTGAAACGTCCTCTGATCTTGAAGTGCATTTTCCAGAGGGCGCTGTGGGTCCTCCGGATGTCGTTAATCCTCTGGTAAAAAGTGCGCTGATATACTTTTGATGACGTCACCTTCATCCTTATTGGCCACTGCTGGTGGCTCCGATGGAGCCGAATGTACTCCAGCTCAATTTGCATTTTATTGAATTTGTCCGAAATAAAATTGAGATAGACGTTCATGTGCAACAAGCAGAAGCGGCCCATCTGCACCGAGCAGAGTCTCATCGTCCAGGCGAGGCAGAAGTTTGGGGCCGTCTTGTAAGTGCCTGCAATTATAAAGATTTCTGGGACAAGTGCCACCAGACAGAGGAGGACAAAGTCCTTCGAGATCGCTTGGCTCAGCGCGGAGATGTCCTGGCCCGCTGTGTGGAACGCCTGCAGTTCGTGCTCCACCTCGGCGATGTGGCTCCAGAGCTCCACTTCAGCGTTCGAATGGAGCAGGGCTTCACTGAGGCTGACGAAATGGACCAAAATAGGACCACAGATCTGGACAAAATCGAGGAACTGAAAGGCGCCCGTTTGCTTGTAAATTGCGTCCGAAATTCTGGAGACGACTCCAATTAAGGCAAAGATCACGAGAAAGTTTAAAGTGGCCACCCAGATGCGCTGGAGCCGCCGAGTGGGCGTGGGGCCCTTCAGGGAGCTTAGGCTAAGGTGGAAGAGCACCTTGAGGACAGGTGCCGCCTCCTGCACTGTGCCCATTGTCCGGTTTCACTGAGTTCGGACAGTCGGACAAATTGCGAGCTGCTTCTGAGTGCTGCCGCCATGTATTCTTAATGAAGTCATTAGCAGCTGCTAATTAACAGTTTATTACCACGTAATCGCATTAGGGCCCCAGATTGACAATGCACTGATTAGAGCTCCGCACGGCTGGGTGAACCCAGGCGGGGGTGGGCTGACTTGCTTCCGAGGGAAGGGGCAGCTCATGTCCAGTTTCTGGTGGTTAGCTATTGTAGTAATGTTCCGATTAACATTGGCACTCTCCAACGATGCAGTTCATGTTGTGCCCTAAATTAGGTCAATTGAGGTTGTGATTTTATACTATGAATTAGTTACAAATTCACTTACATAAATTGAATTTTCTGGTTGTTAGGAAAACCGAATCATTGAACTAAGTATTAATACCACTACTGACTATTTATTTAAGGAAGGAATTAAATTCAAAGAAAATAACTTTGTCGGAGTTTAATTGCTATACAAAATTGGATATTCAGCTGAGATCCAAAACATTTACCTAAGTTGTACCAACTCCTTTTCTCACTTAAATAATATATGTAATGCCTTTATAAAATCTAGACTACATGCACCAACTTTTAGGCCAATAATTAATTACTAATCTCAGTATATTTTTTGGTAGTGGCTATTTGCACCCAACGTTTCCGTGAACTGGTCCGTGTCCGCAATTGGTACACGGAACACACGTAGCGTTCGGCATCCGTATCGTGATTTGGGACACAAATTAGATGTGAAGCGAATGTTTGTTTGAAACTATTTAAATCTTTGGTTATTAGTTAAAGCGTTTCCTTTGTGTCAGTAACCTTTTTGTTTATACGAATTATTAACTTTGGTTTCAAACAACAATTGTATGTACTTGGGTTGTTGTTCCTGGAGATTACTTTTACATTATCACATGGTTAGTGAAGAGGTGTCAAAATTAACCCCTAATAGTGTAAATTGAAACTTCTGTTTCATCATCATCTTTTCATAAATAAATTTCCTCTTCGAAATCCCCCCCGCACAAGGCCCATAATCTAAATATTGTTTTATAAAAATGACTAAATTTGCTGTAGGTGCTTATTACAGCGATTTTAAAATAATGGATAAAGACACAAACGAATTTGCTATACCACACAACGGCAAAATTTAGAAGCACTCGTAAAATACCAAAATTTATGATAATAGAAGCCAATTCCACAAATGAAAGATACGCGAAACATTTGATAAAAATACAGGGAGGTGAAAAATATAATCTGAATTTGTACAAGAAATAGCATTTGGTCGATGGGTAAGAGTCCTAAAAAACTTGCATTCATTTCACATGTAATTTATGTCTCAAGGCCGAATCACTAATCAGTTCACTCCGACTAAATAATTCATCGTAAAATCATGTATATCCACTGAAGTATGTATACTGCACTGCGGGTCCCATACAAAAACTCACTTTCAAAAATAAGATATATGTATATATATATATATATAGATATAATATACCACAGGCGAACAGTTTTTTAACAATTTATTCTCATATTTTAATGGATACGGCGCAACTTCGATAAATTCAATTAACTGCATAACAATGGTTCATATTAAATTGATTTGTTGTAACAAAATGGAGTTTTAAATAAAATACAATCAGCTGTTACAGAAGTTTAAAGATGACTAACAGATGGCAACGACAATTTGTGTCGTATATTTCAGGTTATGTTTGACATAAACGTGAAATATTAAAGTTGGACAAATGGAACAACAATAATATTTTTTAAAATCTAATCCATGTCTGTCGCCTGCTGATATTCAGGTGTTTACCACTCGGGGATGTTTTTGAAAAAGCTAAAAAGTTGAGCGAAGTCGGTTTGTGACAACTTAATCCTTTGTTATTTAATTGGCATAATTTACCAAAAAGGTTTGACTTTAAATTAAAACTCGTATCGTTTTTCAGACGCGTTTTGCTGTCCAGGATATATAAGTTAGTGAGTTTAAGCCATACTAGGAGAATTTGGAAAAGGTTCAAGTCCCAATTAAAGCACAGATTCAAAAAAATCGCTAAGCAGGGTACTGAAAAACTCCCAGAAATAGACTAGAGTTTAGATTTTAAATCTGCTACAATTCCATTCCGATTTCCACGTAGTTTAGGATCAGATTTTTTTCGAATTTTGGGTAAAGTGGAAAGAACCAGCAGATATTTGGTGTATCTTTTTGAAACTTCAGATAAAGTAAACTCAAGTTAAATGACTGTGTTACAAATAAAAGAAAGTTCTACAGTGTTAGTCGACAAACAAAATTTGTCTATGCGGGGAAAATGGAAAGATTTTGCCATGAGGTATTTTGGAAGGTTTTGTATTTTATTTGCTGATTTGTTGACTGACGGAGCTAGCAGCTAGGATTGAAAAGCTGAAAATGCTTAAAACATATTTTATAATCGCAAAACAATTGCTGTATCACTATCAAATTTAGAATTAAACAAAAGGAAATCAAATTTGTGTGGTTTTGAAGAAGTGAAGGATACTAATTTGTCAAGCAAAAGAAAAGCATGAATGCTTATTTCTATAAGCAGGCATTATTTACGTAAAATATGAGTGCAGATAATTTGCAGTGGTACTATCATATTTATACGAAGAATATATGTAAGTAAATAGAGATTTTCATTTTAGTTCGTTTTTCAAAAATTTGTTAAAAGTCTACGTGTAGGAAGCAGCAAATATTTAAAGAATTGAATCATCTAGATTTCTGCGGTGTCCTTCAAATTCCCTCTATTTATTTTCTGGAATTACTACGAATTATCGCTCGGTTTAAGGTAAGAGTTAAAAACTGTGATTGGTATGACAAAATGAATTTCAAGTTAAAACTGCGTACAATTAATATAAAAATTGTAAATTGTTTATTCTACTTATTATTCTTAAGTCAGTCTATGGATAGTACTTCTCGCAATTTTACCTACAACAAGAGATTTTAATAGATATCAAAATATTTATTTTATTGGAGATTTTTGTTGCTTGCTTACACTTTGTTTCAGACATATTTACGTAAATGAAATTTGATGTGTCCCTTACACCGCGCTGATCCCAGCACAACCTTGAGATACTGTAGAACCACACAAAAAACTTTTCCCTGAAAATCTCATTAATACAATCAAAATTTATCACAAATGTTCCGTGTCAGCTTAAATATTTGTGAATTTTTAAAGGGACTTCCGGGCGAGAAATCGGCATCGTAAAGCCACAGAACTTTTACCCCGCCGCAAATCCCATCAGTGGCCATAAATCTCTCCGGGGCGGATTTCTACCGACTTCATACGTCTCAATATTTGCGTTTGCAAAAACCGTGTGGTCACTCGGTTATTAAAAGAACCACTTGCGGAATAAATCTTTCCATTCGGCTGCTCCTTATCGTTGGCCGGCTTCCTTTTCTCGAGCTTCCGCCAAGGATTCTTTCTCCCCGACTACTTCCCCCGGAGGCCGTTTTGAGGAGATCGGGTAAAATGGAAAAAAGTTGCTCGTTTAAGCTAAGCTGAAGGAGTCCCGGCCGAAAATGGACAACGGCCGTATTTTGTGCGTTATTAGTTCCCGAAAATATCCTTGCGGCAATCAAATAAATTCCAATTGATCTGTTTAACTGCGGCTCCCGACGACTGTGTTTGCGTTGGTAGATACCGCCGCCGGATGTTCCCTCGGGAATTCCCGCCGCCGAGACTGGACCCCTGTCCACTTTTGGTGATATGTAAAAAATTATGTCAGCACAAAGTTTTCGCCATCCTCTGGATGGATCTTTTTTTGGAACCCCACCGCCTTCTTCCGGCGGGAGATGAAAATTTCGGTTGTGTATACCAAAAAATTTTATTTCTGGGTAAGTGGCTTTTTATGTTGATGGGGACTGAACGCGGCGTGCAGAAATAGGGCCCAGGATCACATTATTATCCAGCGGAGAAGGAGCGCCTGGGTATCCTTTGAATTCGAGCAGAAATCTCCTGTACTCCAGCCCCCAAGCCTCCGTCGCTCAGCACTGTTTAGTTCCACATTTTCATGGGGAAAAATCTTGTTTTATCAAAAAACCACGAGCCATAGAAACGCATTTTATGGTAAATACTTTCAGGCAAAAATGCGGTGAATGTGCGATGTATCTTGTATCAGCGGAGCGCGGCTAATGCCGAATAAGTTCCGATACAAAACGGCCCCCCGGGGGTGCTCCAGGCAGGGGCTCTAGAGGATATCGTACATAATACCGCCAATTTACATAGTACATATGCAAGGATATTCTTGTTTTTGCCCTTAAAGCACCTACAAAGCTACCTTGGTCCATCCCCTGCGCATCATCTGTAAGAAGTTTTGTTTTTTTTTTGTTTTTTGAAGACGAAATTTCGAGGAAGCCTTGAACGCGCAGATTTTCCAATTACAAACTTTTTGGAGGCTGTTTTGCGATCAAAGAGCGGGAGTCTAGACGAATCTGAAAGGAAAATAACTTGGGAAGGAAATAGGCGATTTCGAGGTACAGCGCTAACATTCGCCTGCTTTCCATCAAATTAGCTTTTTTTTCGGCGGTGCTCTATAAAGTCACTTTGCCCAATTTACCTTTTCTAGGAAAAAACCAGAAAAGCGTTAAAGCCCTTTTAAAGGTTCTTTTTCAAAAGTGTGCCTGGTAACCTGTCTGTCTGTCTGTAGGTTTTCAGCTACCCAAATGTTTTCCTATATACCGCCAGTGCTCAGTGCTGAAGCCTTCATTTCAAGCACTATCCCGAAGACGGCTCTCCAGGCGTATTTCCACATTTGTAGAATTTTTGGCTAAAAAGGGCCATGGCGGCGGCGGAGCAACATGGAAAATAGGTTTTGTGTCGCCAAGACAAAAGGAGGTCCCATTAAAGTGTCATCCTGTGTTAAACGTCGGACGTGACCTTTGCGAAGGGGGGGAAAATTTAATGTCTTTCGAGGCTTTTCCCGACCACATTCAGGAAAATCGAAAATTGATGCAGAAGACCCCAGGACCGGCGATTTTCCTAATTAAAATAGGTTGACAGCGCCTCAAAGTACCTCCGGGGATGTGACAGGGCAGCAGCCGCAGCTGTGTTTAATATATAAGGAAATATTGACGCAAGTCTCCAAATAGCGCGTGTATCTTTTATGGAGCCTCCGGGGAGAGGAGGTGGGCTGTTTGCAAGCAGCCTATTTGGGAAATTCGATAAATCAAACAGCAAACAAACGAATGCCACTCACATGCCAATTTGTGGAGCGCAGGTAGATAGATATGGTTTGCTTTCGCAAATATCAGGCGAATTAGATTTCCTGAGGAACGTAGGGCTGAATTATTTTTGGATATGGTAGAAAGGTTCCAATTAATAAGATGGTTTTCAAGGTGACTCCTGTAGCATCTTTCGAAGAATCTTATTACAGAGGGGGCGTGTTTTACAACAGATATTTTATGCAATCCTACTTTTTAAGGGTGAAACTTTAGCTTTTCTAAATTCGTTTTCTATGAATCTTGCTCTAGAAACTAGGCAACGGGATAACTCCCATATTTATCTCATCATCGCGGAATATTTGAGACCTTATGAGGTTATAAAGTTACGCAATTCTCGGTTCCATGTTTTATACTTGCTTCGTAAAAACATTCTTAGAGTTTCTAAAACCAGAATTACATACATTAACAAAGAAAAACAAAACCAATTCCAAACCCTTAGCTGACACTGTGCGGTCCATTTGAACCCAGCCACAAAAATGCTCGCTGTTGGGCAGTTCATAATTTTTGATGACTTAAAATCATTTCCTATATTTTTATAATGCTATACAGACTGATATATAAAGAAGAAAATTTGGCAAATACCCAATATTGAGATATTAAAAAAAGTGAAAAAATGAAGAGTGGAAATTAGTCTGGAGCTATGGTTTAAAAATTAGGTTCAGTCGCCTTATCATTGGTAAGAGAGATATAAAGATTAAAGTTAATTTATTTCTAAGAATCATTTTATTACCAACCAAAACAAATACTTATATTAAATAAATGATCGTTAAGAGTAAAGTAGTGTTAATAATATGAAATTTAAGTATCCTCAGCAAGAAATCCGTCAACGAGAATAGATTGGTGAATGAGCGCTCCAACTGTTAGGTAATATTTTAAATTCTTAAAAAATCCTTTAATCCCGTCCATCAGACGCTCCCCTTCCGGTTGAGTGGAGCGTTGCCACAACGTTCCTCACCTTTGCTCATGCAAATTGGCGGAATATTTCGAAAATTGATTTCGAATTCCTTTTCAATATTCTAATAAATCGCGCAGACATCCACTCCACACCAGCACCAAGAAGCACTTTTTTCTTCACGCAATCGACAAAATCCTCCCGAGAGGACCACCACTCACTTAAGAGGACAGTGCACCTTTCCGCCACAGCCCCACCCGCCCCCGCCGATGTTAAGCCACTGATAAAAGTTCAATGCCACACATCAGACAACCGGCGAGTGGGGTTCTCGAGCACGGATCGATACTTCATTTATAAAAAGAATAAGATATCTCGCAAGAAAATTGCGAAGAAGAAATTCTTGAGCATATCGCAAACAAATCCGAAGCCTCGAACTGGATTAGCTCGACGTGCGGCGAAAATTGAAATGACTGGCGATTGGGTGCGGGTGAGTCGGGCGTGGTGTGGGGGTGATATTAATAATTCACCCGACGCACCCCCCACTTTTCACCTGCCCGCTTTCTTAGACAGTCGCTTCCGCTGTGATTTACAGTTCCTTTTGGCACTGATAATTCCTCCAGTGGATTAAACTTTTTTCGGGGGCTTAGTGAAGCGGAAGGTCGTGCAGTGGGCGCCGCCCCGCGCTCCCTCGAATTTTATCAACCCCCTGGGAAAGGGAAATCTCCCTTTCTTTTTCGTGGGTGAAAGTATCTCATTAGTTTTGTCGTCTGAAATAAGCGAACTAATTGAGACAAACTGTCGAGATATGGGGGAGCTGACACAAAAGTTGTGCCACGAATGTGTCACTGTTCGGAATGACGACTTGGCGGGGGCGGTGCTGGGCAAAGGGGCTGAAAGGGCAAGGAAGGGCTCCGCAGGACCCGGTGAGTGACTGCCTGCTGATAACTTCTGCCCCAATTAACCCACCGGCGTGCTTTCCTTGCGCCTTTCAGAGGAACACACCAGGAAGAACTTCGCTCTTGTTTTCCTCTGATAACTTCGCCTCGTTTCGAGCAATGCAGCCCTAAAGTGACGTAAACACTCAAAAGCTTTTAGATAAAAAAAATAATAATAAAAGGGAGGGAATCTATTTTAGAAAACGCCACTGTGTGTCACCCTGTGCGCAAAAGGGAAGATTGTTGAATGTATCCTCCAGCTCCAGCAACACAAGCGACAAGCAATTGGGAGCGATTTATTTGCAGGAATTAGATGATGACGAGGAGTGCGGGAGGGGGATTTTCCACTGCTTGAAAATGCAAACAGTCGCCTTATTTAATCTGAACTAGAAAACTTAGCTGGCAAACAGTTCGTAATGATTGTAAACGGAGCGGCAGTAACATTTTCTTTATATATATTTTTCTGGGGTGGAGCCATAATGGGGACAAGAAAATTTTTATAGCTCGGCTAGGCTTATCTTTAAACATTTTACTTCAAGAGTAACTTCGAATCAACTGGAAGTACTTAGGACTTCAAGAGGGTTTTCACTCGTTATTTCTAGTCTATGAATTTTATTCAGCACCGCAGAGATATTGGCCTATAAAAAGGAGTATCGTATTAATATTTAATATTTTTTAGTACTTTGTGCTTGAGTTCATGACAAAGCAGTGTAAAACAATGAGTACTACACCTTTTGTTCCGTGGTTATAAAATTATATATTTTCTGTGTTTTTAGTCTTTACAAACTAAACCGAATATTAATCAGTCAGTGAATTTTGAATTTCCAAATTGTGTTTAAACATTTATATAATTGTGTTTAAACATTTATATATTATTTTATCCAATACTGAAAACTGCACATTTATCAGGTTTAAATAAATCATTAAGTTCAATACTTATAGATTCTATAAAACTTACATATGTACTTAATAATATAGTAAACGTGTGTACCATCTTTACCTAAAACTGATTTTAGTACCTACATGATATTCATTAGAAATTAATTGAGTACATTATGCTTATAAATCTACCCACTGAACGTTTTCCGAATCGATTCGTTGAAAAATAAAAACCTCGGAAATATTTTGAATTCGATTTGTTTTTTGTTTTTATTTTTTATTTGTGAATATTGAGCTGTGTTCCATAAGTTCTTTTACGTCTACCCAACTCCCTAAGTTTAGGTGGCGATAAATCAATTTTTAAGACATTTTTAAGTCAATCTAAATTGCTAAATTTGTAGTAAATGTTTTAAATGGAATTTTAGCCAGTTAGCTGAATTTAGCCACATTTTTCACATATCCCAAATTCTAATTATGCATACTTATCCTACAGTGACAACCGAATGGAAAAAATGTTAAATTAAAAGTCAGCTTTAACTTAACCAGCCCATTTATTCGTTTTCCCAAGGTACTCACTCGTACCTGCAAAATAAATGAAAAGCAATGATATGCCCTGGCTCCATGAACTTTGGCTCATTCGAGTGGGTTTTGACCTCAACAACTTCATGGGCTTGGCCGTGTATCCCACATGACCGCACAAAATCACATCCTAATCTTTTTTTAATCCACCAAACGCGAATCCCATCTCCCCGCCCGTTCCCATATACAGCGCAAAAACATGAAACCCTTTTGCCTCGTTCAACAGTGCAAAAAAGCCCTTAATTACTAATTACGTCAGCGGGCAAAAACCATTAAAGAGTAATTTACTGGCCTCTTAGGGCAAATTAATTTCAGTCCACGACTGATGCCCCCGGCCACAAGTCAACCGAGGCAAATAAATATTATCCGTGATTGACTGGGGATGGGATGCATCGGGGGTGTATAAAAAATTAACTTAAATTCTGTTAAAAAAATAACATAAACTCCCCACCTGCGCCCCTGCACACGGAAGGGCCTGCAATAATGCGAATCATTTCTGTGCCAGAAGGGCTTAATTAATGCCACAGCCACTCATAAGCCCCGAAAAGGTGCCACTCACTCCGAATGGGGCTCTGTTTCGGTCTGAACAGCAGCTGCGAGGGTGGCGTAGTGGTGGCGAATTTTTGATAGATTCTGTCCAGAGCAATTAAGGTACCCGCCCTCCTGGGGGGAATAAATTAATTGCAGATTTTGGTGGAGCAATATCGTCGTCGAAGCAAAAGAATAGTCCTGATCGGATCGATTTTATGAGTCCACTCCCTGTTTTGGGTAGTTTCGGACCACTTCTGGATGAAACAGTGTCGACCAAAAGATATTGAAACCTCCCTCACGTCCCGGAGTGACCACTGTCCGGGAGTGAAGGTGGGAAAACAATCCCGACATGAAGAGCAGACACTTTACATGATGCCTCCCTCGGCTGAATGGGGACCAGTTGTGCTTTCATGAAAGTGAAATTATTAAAGACATCCGGGAGTGCTGGGTCTCATACCACAATTCCTGGCAGCAGATGTTTAAAGCTGGCGCAGGGAAGGAGGTGAATCCACCTCCGGAAAACCTTCTCATAAGGACGAACTTATATCTCGAGAAGTAGTAGTTCGGTTTGAGTTTTACTTTATTGCAAGCAATTACTGTTTGGATAACGATGGCAGTCCGACCACACTATCTGGATTCGAGGTGATGGTAATTACTCCCTCGGGAATCGCCTCACTAAACCGAATGTCAGAAGGCAGTATCGTGTAAAACAACCCCGGTTACAATTTGAATATTCGAACTTCGTTTTCCATACACCTCGAAGACATTGTTATTTTGTTATCTGGCTGCTCTCTGCTAAGGTAAAGTTTGTTTATTAAAAGTTTAACATGTGTTCGCAAATGCTTTTCAAAGGAATTTTAACAAGCTGCGAAGGAAGAAAGGACAAAGTATTTCATTATTACAGCTTGCATACTTTGCTTACATGAACGAAACGTTGTCCTGAACTACTTGCTTTCATATATTCGAAAAGTTCATCGGAACAGTGTCTAACACTGTTCTGTTCATCGGAGCAGAGTCTAACATGATTTCAAAAATATGACAGTAATTTTGTGTTAACTAAATATGAAATATATAGGTGTAGAAATCAGAAAAGGAAAAATACAGCATAACAAAATCTAGAAATGCGAAAGGAAATTTCAACTTTTGCTATCAATTGTTTCCTTAGGTGAATTGAGTAGATGGATATAAAAGTGAAGTTTTCCAACTGCTGTATGTTGATGATGCTCGTAAAAATTGTTATAATTAATTTTACGCTAATAGTCATTAGAATTAAAGTTTTAAAAATTGTAGTATTAGTTGAAACCAATGTATTATTATCTAATTCAGGTGAATTGCGCTCTAAGTTGCTGAATTAGTTATTCGATTGCGTGAATTTTATTTCTGCCAACTAATTGTAGTGTATTTTTCGCGCAATCAAAATGCTGTCGTTCCATTCTTTTTAGTTCCAAACATTAAAAACTAATGAAGAGAATAATTCAGAACATTGCTGTACATCATATTTTATTACGACAACCACACTTACATTGGCTTAATTCAGTGAGTAAAGTCGTTAATACCGCAGTAAGTCAGGAATTATCCCAGTTCATTGGGTTGTTTGGAAACGAAATCCCGAAAGGTTTTCCGCAACTAGTATCTGTCGTCAGCACATTTTCGAAAACAGCGCTCGCGGTAGAACCAAATTTAATATCCCTGATTGTATTTATCCCCTTCTCGTCCCGAAACGAGAAATGTCAGTGCTGCAGAGCCCGCTCATAATTTACAGGGTGGCATAGTTCATGCGGTGTTGATGCAGTCATCCTTCATCTCGGGTGATATGAATTTATCATTACAACGAATTTCACCAGGAAATGCCCTGTCATGACCCCTTTTTCTGCTCAACAAACGTGTAAGAGTTGAACGAAGTGTGCAAGTTCCTTCTCACGTTATTTTTTTTACGCCCTTCTTCATTTTTCGCTACCTCTAACCCTTGTGTTTTATTTTATTTCTTTTTTATTATTTTCGTCCTTTTTCGCCTGTATGCAACCTTTTCCTCGTGTTCTGGTCACACTGCATCCAGGTGGATGGAACTCATGAATAAAATATTTTTCACCTGAGCTAGGGAAGATTTTTGTGAGGCCGCCGAAGAGTAGTGCACTCTGCTAGTTAGACTTTTCTTATTCTCGGGGATGCCTTTTGACACAGATCTGAGTGGGTTGCAAAAGGACAATTAGACGATTTTTTTTAAAGGTGAAATATTCAAGGAATGCACTTTTTCTACAGAATTTTCTGAAGGCAATGCGGGGGAAATTAAGTTGAAAGGACGTCCTCAACCAACACAATCGGCCACTCGTTTAGTTCGAGAATTAAAGGGGTTTCTTCCATTTAAGTCGCTTTACAAAAGGGTTGAAGGACGCTCCCCTTTGAGAAATTACAGACCTCTGAAGTATCCCTTTCAGGAGCACATACATCTCACGGGCTCCAATCTTCTTAAAAGAGGGGCCCTCACAACGGATCCTTCTTTGCCTTGAGAAAAATGGCTCCTTGAAGCGCACTGCCCGCCTGCACCTGCCTCGTCTAGACATCAAATATCTGTTAACTTTCATTGCATAAACGAACCGAAGAGGTTTTCACTTTCCCCCGCGGCCCCTCTAGACGAAATTCATGCGGGGCGACTGGTTAGCCCCACAGGAGCAGACAGGCGGGAATCAGTACCTCGACTTGCCCTCAGGATGCAATGGATGCGGAACTGAGATATGGCACGTCCGCGAAATTCTGTCGGGTTGAGAAGATAATGCAAATAGCGGAAGGTGTTTTCCTGCGAGCCCTTGCTGCTCCCATCCAAGCAGCCAGCGAGGACGATGGCAGCGTCCGTCTCCACTTTCCACCCCCATATCAGCGTCAAGTTGTCGCAAATTTCGAAATTTCCGATTTATATTTTGACTGTGACTGTGGCAGGGGGCGGAAACGTCGCACGGAAGCAAGATGTCTTCCACAATTACTTAAGACTTTTAGGGGAACTAATAGCATAAATCTTCTGTCTTGAGAACCCGTCGGTCATGTGCTGAGCTCCTCTAAGAAGGTGGGTTCCCGTAGGAGGCGTTCTAGGGCCCTCTTTAACTTTTAAAGCTCGAAAAGTCTGCAAAAAAGGAAAACTTTAGTGCTCAGACCTCCGCGCCAGTGTTTTTCCTGGGGCGAGGTAATTGTGCGGTAATTAAGCAGGACATAAAAGGTACGCTCCCCTTGGATTCCCTTAGAAGTCTCCTACGGGACTCGGGAGCACTGTGGAGTCGTGTTGTGCCAGCGCTAATAGTTATGCCCCGTGCAAATACAGTTCTTTCCAATGACGGGGGCTGTTTACATTGCCGTTCGAGTTGAGCGCTTTTACGGTCTTTGCGCGTTATGCACTGCATTTTTTCACTATTTGTCCGCCCGCTTTTGAGCCGTACAACCGACCACCCCCCAGCCCCGCCCCTATTTGCTCTATCCCCACGTTTCTCCAGAAGGTCATGCAGGTATTTGCGCGTTCATTGTTTCACTTTTTAAGGCAAATTTTATGCGGTTCCAGTCGTGTGAAAATTTTTCGTGATGAATTTCAGATATTGTCTAAAGTGAGAGGAGATTTTTGCATATTTTATTGAATTTGCCATTCTTTTCACTTTCGACAAAATTTTTATCGAGTTATTGATCGTTTTATGAAATTTTTTCACGAAAAAATGTTTATGAGTCTTAGTTACATTTTTGCTCATTTTGCAATTTCAAAACATGCATTCGCGTCTACATACATATGTAGTTATTACACCTTTAATAAATTTAGCTTAGTAATGTTGCAATCATTGCAATTTGGATTTTTGTTTTTGATACTTTTGCTTTAATAAATGCTTATAACTGCTAAGATCATTAAATACATATATTAAATTATATTCATTTTTATTCCTTATTGGATCATTGTCACTTTTATTGATCGTTCCAACTTAATCTATCATCTTAATAAGTAATGTGCAGTAGGCCGTTGTAATCATTTTTAATCATTTCAATGTATAGGTTCAAATCTCCAAAAACACAGGATTAAATGTTGCGATCTTTTTTAACCGTTTAAATATCATTTAAATAAACTATATGGGTATTCCAAAATATGTATTCTCTGTGGGGAATTTGTTGTTGCAATCTTTTTAGATTGTTCTAATAACATGATCAAGTTATCAAAATCTATCCAGGTAATTATACACGTTTTCTAACTGAGGTTTCCGAAAGATGCTTAATTTCTTCCATTTTGCTCCCCTACGTAAAATGAAATGAAAAGAAAACTTTTTTAGAATTCATAACAACTTAAATAAATCGCTCTGTGATCAGTACTACAGATCAAAAGGTAGCCAATAAAACAACCCTCATGCCATCTCTGCAAACCAACCGCCAAAGACCCCTGTCTTTTGCAAAGTGCTTGTTATAGCGCTTTAAGAGGGTTAAATCGGTACCGGGGGTTCGCCCATCATAGCACCGTACATCACCTGAGTAGCGGTGTCGGTTGCGTTACTTTCTTGTGCAAACCGTTTGAATATTTCTGCGGTACTGAGAGCCTCCTGGGAATCGCCTTTCCCCTATTCAGCAGCTCAAGCGGCGCATGCTCCGGGCAGCGCAGCGGTCTGCTGAATGGCTGTCGGAGAATCGGAGAACTGTTTTCGACTTTCCAGCGGCATCGCAGCCGCGACGGCAGGCCGGAGCCGCTCCGAGAAGTCGGCGCTCCTCCAGCCAACTTCAGAGTTCAGTTGCAGTTCGCACGTACGGGAAGTATGTTGGGTTTCGCGGCCGTCGCTAGTTACCACAGCCCCTGAGCACTTTCTTGAAAGGGTTTGTGCTGTCTGGGCAGCGCCAGCAGCAAACGCTCCTCTTCCTCCAGGCTGCGCTGATGCGTCTGACGGTCCTGACCGAACCGGTGTAGAACTCTAGACCCGTTAGCTAGGGCACGCTGCGGCTTAGCGGTTCAAAGATTTTCGTTTTTAATATAAATATTTGGTGTCAGATGCCCTGGAAGCCTCGCTCGTCGGGCGGTGTTGCTCTGTGTACTCTCGGTTTATCTCAAAAAACTGATGATGAAGACGTGAACCCGTGAACCTTCCACAAATCGATTCTTCGGCTGACCCCACGTCCGTGCTGCCTGGGAGCTGTCACCATCAGCTGTTCGGATGTCGATTCCTGCACATCCCGACCCCTGACAAGACCTCCGGAGTGAACAAATTAAATAAATTTTAATTCACATATATGTATATATGTTTTTTTAATTTTACTGTGCTCCAAGTGCGAAGTGGCCAAGGATAAAAAATTTTCGGCTGGGGCGGTGTGTTGCCCGATTGCATAATTTCTAAAAATAGTGAGTGCCCCGTGCACAGCCGCTCGCAGCATCCCCAGCAGCAGTCGCGGCGGCATCTGTGCTTTGCCAAACATTTGCGAATTCCTGCCGCCTGCCCGTGTGTCTGTTTGTCTGTTTGTCCGCGTCGTTCCGGCGAAGTGAGCTAGGTGCGCTTGTTGCGGTGCCCCCGCCGTCGTCGGCGAAAAGCGTCTGGCCGGCGAGGCTCCGCAGTCCGGAGCGCGGCCGCGGCGCGATCAGAGAACGACCGCGCGGTCGCAGAACGCGCCCAGGAACCAGTTTTGTGATTTATTCCGAAGACGACCGCGAGCTCGCTTATGTGGGACACAGAAGAGAATTGTTTTTCAAATTCGCTGGATTAGAGCTCGTTTTCGCCGGGAGACGAGACCCAGCGCGGCGACGACGTATAAGGCCCAAAATCTGGGTCAAGCCCCTAGAAGAAGCCGCTCAACGAAAACACACCGTCAATGAGCCTCTTATGCGGGTAAGAAATGATTCTTTGTTCCTCCCCCTCCCAAGTAAATTTGCATACAACATTTACAGTTCAGTGACACAAAGCGATCGGCGGAAGTTGTTAGATGCACTAAATATGGGCTCTGGTCACTCTTTGCTGGGGACTGCCGTCCGAACTGTTGAACTGCCGCGCCATATCCGAGGTCGCCTCTTTTGGGTTTTCGGGAAATGTGAAAGGCCCGCCTGCGGAGTGGTCGCAATGTCCAATCTGGGCAAAATTAAAAACTTCGTCCCTCCCCTGGTGATTTCACGGCACGCTGAGTCGGTTCTTGGTTTGTTTTCGTTGCCTACGCTTTAAAGGGACGAAAATAGAAGGGGTAGTTTCAGTTTTCAATTTTAGAAAATAGCGTTCATTTTTAAGGTACTAAATATGTAGACTGGAAAGAGAAGAGGTAGATTTTCGAAAACTATTAAAAATAATATGTATTGCTGAAAAACTACTATAGTTCCCTGTATCGTTTGTTGTTCTCTCGTTCAACTTGTTCAGCCCTACGCGAAAAACAGCATGAATTACGAAATCAGTTTATTTCCTTAGATATCAGTGCATATTTAAAATACAAAAGTTTTATTACTTTGCTTACTAATGTTTCTATATTTAAAAAACCCAATTTTTGACCGGTGCCCGCCTTGCGCTGAGTAGAGGTGTGCGAGCGCGTAGGTGGCGGATTCTACAGGCGTCCCCTGGCGTTTTCATTACCCAATTCCAGCTTCGTCCCCAAAAATGTCTGCCTGGAATTGAGATAATTTCCTGAGGAAATTGCACAATGTGCTCGTCAGCCAGAAATATTTACTTTGGTCGGATCTTCTGCCTCATCGCGGCTGCGATTATCCGCTCTCGCCCCGTCCCCGGAACTCAAACCAATTACCAACCTCGTTCCAGCAGTGGCCCGCAGCTCCACGTGATAGAATTCAATAAAAGTAATTTTTATTTATGAAAATTTCCTTCCCCAACCGGATCAGTTGCGATGACCGAAAACCATCACAAGAGAGGTGTAAGCACCCGGAGGAGGATGTTCAGGGCATTAAGTACATTTTCCCAATTTAATTGCATTAAAAACTGTTTGTCATTTCACTCTCTTCATTACGTCGCCAATCCATTTATTGTCGGGCCTACATCCCGAAGGAGCGACAAGGGCAAGGCAGCAGGAGGAGGCGAAATGCAATTGGGCCATTCCTGAAATATGCGTAGGCACTTATTTGGGGCGGGACCTGTGCGTAGAGCCGCGCGGCAGGTCAATAATGAATCTGTGCGTTCAGCAGCACATAAAGACGGAGTAATTCATGCAATCAATTTTCCCCCTTCCAGAGCCGTTTTCCGCTCTCCCCTCGGAAGTAAATTGGAACAAACGGCGTGGTCTGGCGTGGTAATTGTTCCCAGCTCTCCTTATTTAGTGCAGATGTTCCCCCTGAACCCTAAACCCGTGCCCTAGCTATTTATTAAGGAAATGCAATGATTCCCGGAAATTTACGTCTGTTTCGTTGGATCAAATCAATTGAATTTACGGACTGGGCCAGTTTTTGATTCTAGAAAATTGTTCCATGTTTAGAATTTGCTGATCTTTCACTAAAATTCGATCTGATCGGACTTTTTTTTAAATTACTCTAAGATACTAATAGAATTCTAAACTTAAAATTTCAATTTCTTCAACAACTAAATCAAAATAAAATATTTGCACAATAAGTACCACATCGTAATTGCAGTAATTCATTTAAGTACTTAGTATATACCTAACCAGTTTTTTTTAGAGTTAACGATGTGAAGAACTCGTACAACTTATTACTTTCATAATAAAATTTCCTTATTCTAAAACAATTTTAAAGAGTTTAGAAATGGTATTGTTTCCTAAATGTGCGTTTTTTGAAAGAAAGTAGTCTAACTTAAGTCCTAAATATTTCTAAAAATGACAATTTACCACACTTTTGAGGCACTTCACGACTTTAAAAAATAGTGAAAACGAATCGATGCGTGGGCCCCAAAGAAATAAACAAAGGCAGTAATTCATAGTGTCGTAAACATAAGCTGAAATCTAAACAGAAAACAATTTTAGGAGAAATATTTATCACAAAAATAATTTAACTTGGGAAAGCACTATATAAAAAAAAGCGGTTATTTTTCAGGTTTTATTTAAAACTGAATTTATGATCTGAAGTCTTAACCTTGGTCTGGCTGCAATGGCAAAATAGTATTATATTTTTCAGGACAATAAGAGCAACAACAAGGGGCTTAGTATGAGATTCAAAATGAATAAAATGTGCAGCTATTGGGTGTAAAACTGCTTTCATGACTACCCCTTAGGGTTGCTAGTTTAATATAATTTTTTATTTATTTGAATAGCCAACAAACCCTTCAGCGAGATCCTCCATAAATGCGAAGAAAATCCCAGCAGCGGCGCCCTCTTCTTCATTTTAATTCTTTCCTAGATTAAGCAAGATAGGAAGGTACTCCTGGCCGCACTTTTCAGGGTGCAGAGAGCACCTACTGCGCATTTCCTTCACCATTCATGAACCAACCCCACGAAGTAGCGACCACGAAGAATGCCCTGCACTTCCCAGACAACTTAATTCAAAATAATACTTGTGCTGGCTGCTCCCCGAGTTCGACGGGCAATAAAGTGACCAGCCCCGCCCGCCCGCCAACAAAAAGGGCTGCTGCAAGTCTGGACGAAGTTTTCTGGTCCGTGACCAAGACCTTTGTGGAGCATTTAATTCACTCCTGGTTAATCCAGGGAAACCCAGAGATCCATTCGAAGAATGGCGGGACGGAGCTGGAGCCCCAAACCGAACGGATTGTGACCAGTTCTGAAAGGACGAGCCCCAGTAGCATTTATGGGGCTTATTGGGGCTATTGTCGCCCAGTTCCGAGCCCTGAATAGCGTCACTTTCGCCGGCAGTGGCGGTGGTGCGGAGCGCCGGTCGTAATAATGATAATAATGCAGACATCAAATATAATGAGTGAAGGGCCCACCAAAGATTTTTCCCTCCCGAAGGGTGACTTTATTTTTTTTTTCAGGGTCCGTATTGAAAAACTGTCGACCCATGTTTCTCTCCATTCATTACTGCGGCAGTTCGAGGGCTCTTCATGGGGTTGGTGCACAAAAGTGTCGCTCCCCGTGTGAGAACCCGACTTTGAATGTCTTGTCTCCCCTTTTGCTTTATGGAACTCATAAAACCGGAAAGAACCTTCCTTTCGGCGGACACGGAACGTTTCCGAACAATACACGCTCCCTCCCTTTTCCCTATATTCCCGGTGCCCTCGCATTGCGCGTACCCAGCCCTTCAGTAGGATTTTTCTTCCCAACTTTGGAAAAATCGATTTTTGGCACGCAGCAAAATACACCAGAAGGCCGAGAGCCCTGCAACAAGCAAAATCCCGGCGAAATGTGAAAATTGCGATTTTCGATCCCATCCCTTGCGACTCCTGATGCTTGTGATCTCTGGTTTCCTGGAGTCAACATCACCGCCGCCTCCGCCCCTCGGCTGGGGGTTGAGCAGAAATATCTAGGGAGGTTTTTTGGCACGACGGGGTAGTTAGCTTGAATGGAACGAGCGCAATACGCGTGTTTACGCGCGGTGCTAATAGTTTCCCGATTATTTCTAATAACTCCCCCAGCCGATTTCGCGTCTAAATAATTAGGCGCGGTCACGTGTGGTGCTAATGGGCTGAACCGCACACGTTCCACTCTGGATTTATCTGGCGATTAACTCTGGTTTGGCAGGACGTTTAAACTGCGGAGGGTAAACTAAGGCTTAAATGCACAAAAGGGGAATTGGCACCAGTCTTGACTTTAGAGCCCTTTTATCGGCAATTTAAGTAAACAGCCCTCAGTAAGATTTTATTCATTTCCTGAAACAGAGAATACAAATGTTGTAGGAGATGGGCTCCATTCCCAACTAAATAATCTGTGACTACCAAACAAAATTCAGGTAGCACTACTATTATCTATTATTAACCGGGGTTTTTGATTCACTGAAAATACTGGGATTCCAATATCAGCTTGTATTGTAATTCATTGGTTTATAAGCATTTATACATAAGAAATATGATAATTTTAAAATAAAATAATAGTTGTTGGTGCAATGCGGGGCCGGACGGAGAGGAGGGCGTCCGTTCTTCCTCACGTTGCAGTAGTCAGTAAAAAAAACAAAAAATAGCACGAGTGTAAGGATTCACCTAGAACGCCCAGTGAGTGTCTCCTATTCTATATTTCCATTCCATACTCACACAAAGATGGGAACAAATCCCGGACCTTAGGAATTATATCCTAGGTATTTGGAACAAATCCCAGGTATAGGGAACAAATCCCTCCACACACACGCATGCACTTCCTTAATTCTAACCTACTCCGTATTAATTTAAAATTGCACTCACAATTGTTCTTCCACTATAATATCGCCAAGTGCACTCACTCTTGCTGCATTAACACTTTTCACTTAAAAACCAAAACGCGACTGGCAGAATTTTCTTTAATCGGAAGAATCGAACATTCTCCCTAACAAGGAGAACTTACTGTACTCTACCTTTCTAAGGTTTAGAATCTATTTTAAAGGAACCTCGCTATAAAACCGCTTGGGTTTTATTAGCACTATTCCCAAACAAACATTCCACCGGACGCCACGCATTTGCCTCAGACTTCCTCGTCTGGTTTAAGCCTGCGCTCATCGCTCAACGGACATTCATCCCTCAACGGACACTTATCTTTCGAATCGAAAACGCACCCTCACTCAGGTTTGACCTTTCACAGTCTATTTTTAGCACTTATACATGCCTGGTGCATCACGTGGGACCCATACTATTGCGGTTGCGAAAACGGCTACTCTTTACCCCAGGGATGAGCGATCGCCTTGCGTGCTATCACCTTTTTCCCTTTAGGTCTTACACTAATGTAACACTATATGATTGAATGGAATCAGTTGATAAAATCATGTATAGACGATTTATATACATATATTGTAGATTAAACTTTTCTGTGCTGTGCTTAATAGTCTCAAATCTTATAATTCGCGATGATTTATGACCTCAATCCCTTAAGAAACAGAAAAAATTGCAAAACTTTGTCGAATAAACTTTGAGCATTAAGATTTCTACTATGTATCACTAACTACAAAATGAATATAAATCCCTTTAAAACTGTCGAGTCCACAAGATATACTTAATTTAGTTGAATATTTTCAGCTTTATTCCCGTCCGGTTTCCCATTTTCTTCTCCGAACAAAACCAAAATAATAAAAAAGGGTTCAGCAGCTAAGCCTTTCGTCTGATCCTAAAATGAATCCAGTTGCTCGGTTATTTGCTGTTAATACATTTTTGGTGTGAATCTACCCTCGCCTTGCAAAAGCTCTTGAACTTTGCGAGCCAACTTCCGAAAAGCACTCCTTCAGTCTCAAGAGACTAAGCACGGACGGGGCGAAACAATCCGCCCCGCCTGCGCCTCCGCATACTATGCAAAATTCCTTCGCAACTTCCCAAAGAGTTAAAATCGGTGCGAAATTCCTGGGCACCTCTCATATTTCTGGCCCTCCTCGAGGAACCCGAAGGAAGACGGCTCCGAGCACAGGAAAACTTCCCGCAGAGCACATAATGCAAAATAGTTTTCCTGGCACCCCCCTGTCCTTAACAAACTCACAACTTTGCAAGGAGTTGGAGTGCCAAAATTTATAATCGGGACGCAAAACTTTAAACCGTAGAGTCAATCGTGCTCCTTGAAGTTGCCCGCCCTCGGCCGAGACCTCACTATGCCGCCCCCGCAATTAAATCTATTTCCCGATCGAACTCCTCCCAAATCCTGGAGAGCATTGTGAATGGGAATCAAATTAGCTCGTTGGTGGCACACACCCGCGCATCGGCAAACAATTGATCCAATAAAAAGAGATTTAATCAAAATCCTATTCCAGTTTCTTCCCCGCACCCCGCACACACATCGCCGTTCCCCCGGAACCAGCGACTGGAATCAGGCGGACAAGGACGAGTCGTGCCTGCTCCTTGGGTCCTTGGCGAAAAGGTTGCAAATTTATCTCTCCACTTTGCTTAAGCGCAACTGAAAGGAAATCAAACTTTAATTGAAAAGCTCTCTAAGTAGTAGTCCGGGATTAAACCCCTTTCCCTGGACCATCCTCCCCGAAGGACTCCAGCGAAGACCAGGAATATTTCGATTACAGCCATGTCCTCTGCTTATTTTTAATATTTTCCCTTCTTTTGTTCTCAGCAATCGGGAAATCGAAAAATCTGGATCGGTGAGGATTGCTGGGAAAATTTAATGATAATAAAAGATTTGTGCCCCCTCTGCCTGTGTACTTAAGAATCTCGACTGGACGACTTTCTATTTACCTAGGACTAGAACTTGGGGCCGTGGGGCACGGACATAGGATTTATTTTTGTCCTCAAAGGAAATTGAAGCGATTATTTTTCTAATGAAGGGATAGCGAGTTGATTGGAAAAGGTTAAACCGTCGACTGTCCGGCCCTTCTTAACTATGCAGCGAAGGACGTAATTAGACTTGTTTGAAGTTCTGATACCGGGGCAATTAAAATCAAGGATTTATAAATAGAGCACTTGCTTTCAGTTAACTAGATTGTTATGGGTAATTGGGGATTGTTTATTTTAAATTTATCGGTATTACAGACAAATGATATTTATCAGAACAATAACTAAAATTTTATGACATTTTGGGCTCATATTCAATCCAGGAAGAAGTTTGTATTTTAAAACTGATCATATTTCTAATATGAAATCACACTCTATGATTGATTATTTACTTCTAACTTTTCTAAAAAGCAATGTATCAATAACGTATCAAAAATTGCTGGATCTAAACCTTAAAAATATTATCATACTCATTTCATCTATAGCAAAAACTATTTATTTTTATGATATTTCATTTTGACCCCATAAAAGGAAGAACTAATAGTTTTTATGTATCCATAAATATAGGTTTGATAAATATAAAGTTGATGCTATATGAAGAGTTGCAATAAGGGTTCCGTTTTTAATTTTAATTTATAATAATAAATGACTAAATTTTCAAAATGTTTAATAAACTTAATTTTTGTATTTCAATTAGACTTAGAACATTCGATGCGACAAAATATAATGTTTTTAATTAAATTCATTCGTATACATATAATGTAGGTAGTGTGGCTGCAATACCAAACAAGTCTTAAGTGACTCTGCTCAACCAGGTCATATCATGAGGGTACCATTTTCACACTTATTCAACGGGCCAAACAAATTTTCTCATCTCTTGCAAATTCTGGCCCAATTACCATGTCAATTCGGTCGTCGTCGCCGTCGTCGGCTCCATCGCAACATTAAATAATCGTGACAAAATTGCGCGATCAGAGCACGGCTGAGTACCTCTCCATCCGGCGCTTTCAGTAAAACCGCAAACAGAAAAATTTCACTAAATCACCCGGCGGCGACGAAATGGGCTACAATAATTTAAAACAGTGCAACATCTCAACATCTGAAGCACTGGAGCCCCACAAGAGCACCCAACTCCCAGGCCCAAGACGACGATGTCGTGAACACTGGCAATTGTTCTCTTATAAGAAAAATATCCGCGAGCACCCCGCGGATGAGAATCATTTTTCCCATTTGGCGCCCTGAACCGCTGACCTTTGATGTTGCATCGGAACCGACGCGCGCCGCAACCTTTGTCAACTTTCCATTCCCAGAGCACTGGCGCACCTTCCACACCACTGGGCCCTTGCACTCTGGACGCAGATGTGGATCGTGGATGCAATCAAGTGGCAATCATTCAATTTCTCCGTCGTCCTACGCCCCTGCAATGACCGGCAACACGACGACGACGACGACGGCGACGGCGACGGCGACGCTGCGAGGCTCCCACTTTCCCAGCTGTGGCGGCGCGCACGGGGTCATTGTTGTGCACAAGAACCGCCGCCTGTTTCACATAGCCCACTTTTCTTAGAGCGGAGATCTTTAAAAACAATCGGGCACTTTTCGCGGCCCGAATCGTTCTGCTGAAAAATATATATTATGGTTAAATGGGCACTCGCCGAGGAAACCTCAAACGAGGTTTAATTGGTGAGAGGTGCTGCCGCGGCGCGCGCTGTGTCTGCGTGGGCCCCAAACGGGAGGAGGTCAGAGCAGGCTGCCTTATTTAGGCGTGTCACACTGAGCTCCAGCGAGAATTCTTTTACTTATTTTTCAATTTCACTCCCCGCAGCCCCCGCACCATCTGGTGTTAGAAGGCGGTCACCTTTCGATTTTATGAAAACCAGGTGAAATTAATTTACGATGCAGCGGTGCACGGGTACAAACTCTGGGTTAAAACGATAACAAATTTGATTTGCATTTTAACACTTTGACTTCTTGTCATCCACTTAAATATATACAATAGCTGAATAGGTG
This sequence comes from Tolmerus cingulatus, assembly GCA_959613345.1. Classification (NCBI taxonomy): domain Eukaryota; kingdom Metazoa; phylum Arthropoda; class Insecta; order Diptera; family Asilidae; genus Tolmerus; species Tolmerus cingulatus. The sequence continues at coordinate 30,337,490 of OY390707.1, forward strand.
GCTGAATATAATTTAAAAATATTTTACCTTGAATTCGTGTTCCAATTTTAAACCAGGATCCTAAGACTTATAAGAGTTAGCCTTTAAAAGTGAATTAATTATTTTTCAACATTTTTTTAGTAAAAATCCTCTAATCAAAATTTGATTTTTATGAATTACAAAAAAATATTTAATTGTTTGGAAAAGTTTAATATGCAATTAGTTTTTAAAAACTTTCCCAAGATTTTTAACTGCCTAGCGTGACCCACTCACGGGTCACCAATTCTCTCACTTACCTGCACGATGCGATAGTGACGCTAGCGTTTTGTGGATGGACTTAATCTCGTAGGAAATTGAAATTCGCCTCACTTGCGTGCTGGGAGCCCCCGGTGCAAAAGAGAATTGATTCACTTTCTCCGGGGGCTCCGGAGGAAATTGCGCTAGCCCAGAACAAGAACAACAAGCCCTAGATTATTATTGCTCTGGAGCAGCTCCTCCTGCACGGGGAAGCGGTCGAGAGCCAGTGGGGCCCGGCCCGGAGCACTCGCCTATTAATATGTATTTATGGAGCCCGACGCACTGGATTCCAGCGAGCGTAATAAATTCAAACAGCCTCCTCGAGCCATGCCCGGTTTTGGGGCCCGAAGTAACAACCCCGCCGGGAGCTGGGGGCGAGGTGTGGGAGCTGTTCGTGCCGCTAAAATTGCACTAAAAAGTAAAAATCTGGAGTACGCCGGCAATGTGGCTGGATTGGATCCTGGCTCGTATGCATCCGGAGCGTGTTGGCAAATTTTAAGATTTAGGGCGTCATTAGGAGCCGTGTCACGCCGCCGCGCAACGCGGATGCTCATTAGTTCAGAAACGCGTTTACACGGCAGTTAACGAGACTCGCGAACCCGGGTCGCAGCGCGCTGGAACCGTTGCGTCACACGACTCTCCGCGCTCGCCTCATGCATGTCGCTACACGTCTTGCTCGCTGCTAACTGGCTCCTCGCGAGAAGTCAACGACTGATGACTGCTCCTCACCTGAGCGGTAATTAGCCGCTTGCGGTGAATTCGCGTTTTTGTAGACGGCAATTAGTCGTCTTCGGATCTGGGAGACAAATTTCAGGTTTCTTTGAACGGGGATTACCTGGAGGGGTCAATCTGCTTGGCCATGGCGTAGAAATTAAGAACTGTGCAAGAACTTTCCTGTGGGAAGGAAATGAAGTTGCTTCCATTTTTTCCGTTTACTTCTTCACTTCGGATAGTTAAAATATTTACTGAAACAGATATTGTAACTACAGTTGTCTGTCTGGGGGCTCTCTTGATTAAAAAATTCTCATTGAATGTAGTTATGGCCTTTTCAATTGTAATAGGCGCATTTATCAACAACTTTAATCACTTAATACTAGGCAACTATATTACCATATTAGCCTCTTCAGGGACGAAGCTATTAAAGGTGGAAAAAGTGGTTAAATGTTTAATTTGATTACTTCTCTGCTTACTTCTTACCGACGACTACTCAGTAAGAAAAATTTGGAAAAAGCAATTATAGTATTAAAAACGAAACTGAACTCACATTTTGACAGTAAAATACTATTAGTAAAACAAATGAAACTTTTTTCAGAAATTATGTTTTTAAAATAAAGCAATTATTAATACTGAACAAATTGCATACACTTGATAATTTATTTATCAAAGATTTACGATATTTTTCTACTAAACTAAAACGAAACCTTGTTATAACCCAAGGATAGCTTTGAGGTATTTTTAAAATCGTTTATTTCAGGTGAAATAAAATGCTCTGCTACTGTTTTCTACAAAGTTTTTGGTTTTATTGTTGAAATATAATCTAGTGAGTAGTTCTTTAAGAGATTTTAATTTATTTACCAGTTAAAATAATTTTAATTTCTTAAACACTAAACGTACACATGTGGTCAAGGGCGTGAAGACGTTAAATACAACTATTACAAATTATGATTTTAGTTACATATATGTATTTTTTAAATTGTTGTGAAAATACATATAACGCAATAGAAGCTGAATTTAAAAATTACGTAGGAAGAGTAGCTATTTGTAAAGGGAGTCTATTCGAGAATAAAATAAGTTTGCACAGTTAGCTAATTGAATTCTATGCGTAAAAATAAATAAAATATACTTTATAATTTGGGCGGAATTACAAACTTTACACTAACATTTTACTACTGAATTTACAAAAAGCGATATCTACTGATTACACATTACAGGGGTAGAATTACAACGTAGATGTAAAATATATTTAAGGCAATGTGCATTCTTTTATGAAATTTGGTTCCTCGAATGAATTGGAAGTATGTGTATATTGAAAACGTTATCTTAGAAACCACTCTGCTTTTTATTATAATGACTAGTTCCGAGCAAGGTAACTCATATTTATTTTAGAAAACAAATCCTTATTTCAAAACATAGAGAGTTTGTGTGTTTTGAAATCGCATATCGAATTAATTCCAGAAATAGTTCTGAATGGCCCAGAAAGACAGGCTCTTGCAATTATGAAATCGGGCGATGTGTATAATTTGACTGATTAAATCACTAAGGCCGTGAAAATCCTACTAAAAATATAAGGAGGTACAAGCTTGCGAAAAGCCCGGCTAACTTAGGTATAGTCCTTGAAAGCCACAAGGACGTAATAAAGTTGTGAAGTGACTGCAACGTCAGACACTTTTAACATTCCGAAATGTCTCCCTGAAAATCGCGAGGATCCCAAATAGTAGAACGACCGCACGACGAGTTCTCGAGTTTCAAGGATTCGCCAAGTGTCCTCGAAAAGTATTCAAATTGGCCCGCACCCCCAAGTACACACCCCGCTGCAGTATAGGTGCACTCTTAATGTCATTTTAGGGCTGTTAGAACAGAATAACTTTCCATAACATCTTCAACGAAATTCCTCTTCGTAAAATTTGCCGGGCGAGTTAAAATGTGAAAACTTTTCAACCCCTACAACATCAGATCTCACTTGGCTCCGCCAGTCAACGTGTTAATATATGATACGAATTTAATTTTTCTTAACCCGATCCGGATGAGAAGAGGGATGGGGACGTGTAAAAGTGTAAAAAGCCGAACACTCCCGGATTACCGGGGATATTGCATTACTCAGTGAGCGTAAAAAGTGGTAATAAAATATGATTTTTCATCAGGGTGCCGTCCGACGAAGTGCTACTCGAACGTTTTTATCTTTTTTGCGTTCTTTTCGATTTTTCCATATTTTTTTAAATATTTTTCTCAAAATGCACAGCCTGCTGCGGGGCGGATGAATATTAGGGTGCACCACGAGTGCATAAATCTGAAATTTTATGAAATATACACACGTGAGGCAAGCCGTTTGGGGGGTAATTGAATATGCATTGAAGCGTTTTATAGTTGGATATGTTGGATTCTTTAGCCTCCCGGGGCCACTCCCCGCAAAACTATAGCCACCCTGGCGCGCGTAGCATTGATTCGGCGTTTCCAGCAGCTAGTCCGAGGTGAAATTCCAGCTTTTTAGTGGAGTTTCTGCTGCTGTTCACATTTATTACTATCATTATCAGTTTGAATGCACTTTTGTCACGAAACACTGCGATATGACTGTAATCCTACCCCCTAGACACGCGAGGGCTGCGCTGGGAAAGGACCCCATGGGTCTCTGTTCCGGGGCATTGTATTGAGCCATTCGCCTCTCTTGCAAAATTGCTTAATTTAATCCAGCTTTTGTTATCAATGATCGAATTCCACGAACAACATTTTTTCTCATTTTGAAAAATGCTTACACTGAAAAAAAAATTTGTCACATTTGTGGTCCAGTAACCTTTCACTTATCGCATGGTTTTTGTTTTACATTGAATTGTTTTCGGATCGGATCTCATTTCAATATAATCAGCGAATTTGTGTTTTTCACCAGATTATGACTGCCCCAATTTTTGCCGGGCCAAATCCGAGATAATGTTTAAATTTATTCAATGTTTTCGAAAATTGTGCAAGAATGACTACAGAGCTTTTTTTAGAGTGATGATATAAGCCAACTTTGGTTGGGTAACATCTGGGTGATAATTATTTGTTGATTAATCACAGAAAAGCTTTGAAATCCCGACTGAGATGATCATGTTCTGTAAATAAGTACTTTGAGCCGCTATTGCGTTTTACGCTGCAAATTTTCGGATTAATCCATATTGAAATTAATTATCGCTGTTCATATTTAAGCATCACATATAGTAAAGTCAAGAAGTTTTCAGAATTTTAAAGACTGTGTATCAAAAACTGGGGAAAAGTGAACATACTGAAACATGTTTATAAAAAAGATATTGAAGCGCTATTCAGCCTACAATAAAATTCAAATCATTTAAATACAATGGTAATTACACAGCTGGACAAGTATGAGTATTGTTACAATTTTGGTCGCAGAGCGGCTGGCGGACAAAATTTGCTTGATCGCCCTTCCTTGAAACTCGTGACATCAGGCGGATTTGCACTTGTTTTTAAGAATAAATGCTCGTCCGACGAGGCAAGCGAACCCAAAAAACGGTCGGCGTTTCAATCCAGGGCCAGATCTCCTCAGTGCGGCTGAATGACCAGTGTCCCTATCACAAACGCCAAAACCGCGCAGACCGAACGACGGTCTTTGTGTCCACTGTATTAAAAGTCTGAGTGTGAATTACGAGGAAGGGACATTTTGTTACAATGTATTGCAAACAAATAGGAAAACTGCATTTTACATTTTGGATCGCTGTGGCATTGACTTTTACGCAAAGGGCCTAACAAGCTCATATTAGATTGATATAATTTACGTGTTTTGTAGACAGCCAAATGTAAAAAAAATTCTATGACATAAAGACAAATAGACATTGAAATTTCATCCGAAATAATTTTATATTTGAATCAGATTAATAGTCTTGCCTCAAAATAAGTTATTATATCAAAACACTACTTTACACATCAATATTGATATTTTTGTCATGCTTCATACTCCTCCTTTTCAAAGTAAATAAATTTTAATTCTAAAAGACAATTTACTCTCCCACGCAGACCATTTTGCTTTGCTTGTAATATGAGTCCTTTTGTGAAACATATTTCATCCAAATATTTATTATATACCAACAATCTGCCATTAACCACTTAAGTGTAATTGAAAGGACCAATGTAACTACATGTTGAGGCCGAACATACGAATAAATAAAAAATGAAAACTGGGCCCTTTAAGTCGAAATTGCCCGTTCTACAGGCGAATTAGGGAAAAAGTTGGACTGCTTGAAACCTGCGAAAGCATGTAAAACACATCGCAGCTATCTGGGGGCATTAAACTAACAAGCCGAGGAGGGCCCAGGACTGATAAGTGGCAACTTTTTCCCTCGTACTATCGAGGCCCAGGTGCGTTGGCCACGCTTAATAAATCTTCCATATTTCACTCGCCGGAGAAGGCATGAAATTTCTAAGGAAAAGTGGTCGTAAATATAAAGCCGGACAAGTTCGGCGGTACACTCCCGCTGTCTGGTTACTAGACTACAGCACGGCCCTAGAATAGAACCCTCAGGCTCTCCCTCATTCGATTTTTTCCCTTCCGGGGCTCGTCTCGTCGTCTCGCCCCGCCCGCGTTGACAGGGCTATATTTTAGGGAAGGAGCCAGCAGCCACCCCCGCTCGCTACGGCGATGAAATCCTTGCTCACCTTAAATTATCCTAGAGGAGTGTGTCACGTTTCATTCAGTGGCAGTCTGGCAAGGATTCACTTCGCCCCTCGGCGAGGCATGAATCAAGCGAAAGTGAAGCAATTTATTAAATGTACGGGCGGCCCATAACCCCGGCATGAATTATAGCAACAAAAATTGGCAAAATGTGATAATGCAAACATCAGGGTTTATGGTATTATTTGGCGCCTGACAAGTGCTTGCATGCCATCCTCTGTTTTCCGGGGTTGGGTGAGTTCGTTGTAGGTGTTGTCTTCATGGTGCCACAATTTTCCGACCGTCCTACCCCCTCGAAAAACCCGGACGTCTGGCGCTACTCCCGGTCTCTTGCTCCTTTTGGTTCCTGCTGCCATCGGCCGGATTCGGGCCCGCGTCAGGATTCAGGAGCGGAAGGAAGGGAGCGCCAGTCCCGAAAATGGTTGTCATAGACTTGCTGGCGGTTGGCTGAATACCGTGGGGACCGTGAAAATGAAGAAAAACCAGGAAAAACAGCAGCACCCGCACCAGATTGCGTCAAATTCAAAATTGAAGCAAAATTTATGAGGGGATGGTGCGGGAATATAAATCGGGGATTTTCATTAACTGCCAATTCGAAAGTGGAACCAGTCTCGATAATGCAAGCGAAATTAATTGAATTTTCTTTAATGCAGCGCCCCTGAGCGGGCGCTCGCAAAAGATAAATTATTCACGAAAATTGGATACCATAACTTTTACGGATGTATATCGCGGCGGTAGAAACATTCATCAGCAGGGTAATGCGGAGGGCGCTATGGAATGTTCGTGATTTCGACTAGTCATTTATCTTGTTTGTGGTAAAAGTAAAGAAAAAGGACACATTCTTGTCGCCGCCGAAAGTATATCTTGAAATAAATGGCAGTAAAGAAGCGATGAATGCAAATTGAATGAGGGGAAAATTGCTTCGACGGAAAAAACAAGCTTATTGTAATAAAAGCAGCAAAGGAGCCGAAATAAAGGCTAGAGGGAATTTCGCTTATAAAATGCCGAAAATCGTTCATTGTGGAAATAGCAAAGGCCTGAACACGCAGCCTTCCGGAATGTCTTTGATGAAAAGAGGAAATTCAGTGAAAATCGCAAAGATTCACTTCCTACTTTATACTTCTCAACTGAGATTAATATTTTCCTATTTTTCCTGTGCAAATTGAAACCGATTTTTTATAGCCAATATTACCTCAGCGCCGGAATAATTGATTTCTTCGGTTATTTCAACAAGAAACACTTTCGTTTTCTGTCGTATAACCCCCAGGAAGGTTTTACGCGGGCTGGGCATGAGCAGAAACCTCTACAAACTACAAAACCAGCGCAGCGAGGCCATTGAGGCTTGCTTCGGGCTGATTGTGGATAGCTGGGTAGCATAAAATTGCATCGAATGCATAATTTGCCCATAGGATGCCTGAAAGAGACGTGTCCTATCGCCCAGCATCGGAGCCACTCTGCTGCTGCCGACGCTGAGGCTGGAGATACATTGTGTGCTGCGGCCCGCCGGGCATTGTGCCCCGGCCCCGGCGTTAGAACAGCGGCCCTGTAATACCTCACTGCGGCAGGCACAACAATTGACTGGCTTTTGTGCACTCAATAACAATTTAATACACTGCTAAAAAAGGGTATCGACCCACTCGAACGGCAGCAGTATTTGCTGAACACTCCCTCGGCTAGGAGCAGCCCGCTGCAGTCTGTCGATATTTCCCTGTTCGATTGGTTCGATTTATTTGGGCATTTTTATCGGTCATTCGCCTGGAAAGCGGGAACATAGGCTAACATAAAGAATGACGAAGCTCCCCTTTTTGAATTCGAAAACGCGCCGTATTTTTGTCTCATCTATCCACTTTTTGGAGACAAGGGTGCAGGATTCCCGAAAACTATTGTAAAATTGGGGCAATTATGGACCCCGCGGGTGCATCGAACCGGGGTGGGAAAGGTAAACATTCAATTAATTCCAGAAAACAAGAGGGAACAATGAAATATTTGTGGGGGAGGCAAGTATTTGAAGGGTTTTTATGTGTATGGATCAAAGCGAACGGGTTGGGTTCTAATGGTCGGAATTAGCTGCTCCATACGAGGGAGAATAGATTTTAATTGGCTTGGATACTTCTTTACCAACCGAAGGGAAATTTTTGTGAGGGAAGAAAGGAATTATATTCCTCTTTTGTTGTAGATAATCGACAAATTCGTTAGGATTATGTTTTGAGTGGAATATCATCAGATACTGGGTATAAGGGTGGGATACCTCCCGTTTTTCACGTTTCATTGATTGCAATTTGTTGGAGGGGGAAATGAAATTTTTTTGATCTTTTCTACCTACGAATGTTAATTAAATTCTTACTTTTCTACCCTCGTACTTTTTTCCCGAAAAAGGCAGTGCATACAAATTGGGTGTTCATATTTCAAATATTTATTCAAATACTTGGAGCATTCCAGAAGTGGTTCGAACCATCAATCATTTTTGAAAATGCACTTTTATTTGAAAAAATCGATATCATTTTATTTACATATAAAACAGCCGATATGAAAGCTGAATTTTAAATATATGTATAAGCCTATCCATACGAAGAAATACATACAAAGAACATGTCAATAAAAACTCTATAAAATCCTCGAACTTCGGCGCCAATAAAGTCGTAATCTTAAAAATTGTAATGATGCACTCGTAGACAAAAGTACGTACATATAAGTACTATAAAATAAGAACAACTCTCTAAGGTGAAGGACAAGTTCGAAGCGGATGAGAAAGACATAAAAATAGGATTTCCCACCTTTCCAAATACGGAATACGTCCCGGAAGAGGGTGCCAAGACCATTCAAACGCGTCTTTTGCTTTTCCAACGTCCTGAAAACGCGTGCGAAATCTTTGGGAACCATGCTTTTTTTTCTCACAACAGCAATAGACGCTTTGGCAGCGTGAAAGGAGAAGTGGAACGAAAAGAAGCTGAAAAGAAATTTGATCACATGTGAATAAACAGCAAGTAAAGAGATTTTACGATGCTAATAAAACAGAGAGCAGAAGCGCGAATTCATGTTTCGAGTCTACCTTTCGAATGCGAGGAGAAGACGCCCGGAATAATTTTGAATTGCAAAGGTTCTGCCAGATGATCCAGACACTTTAAGCAGACACTAGTTTAGAGCTCGTGATATCTTCTAAACGTCTTAATATTATACTCGTAACACGAGCAAGAAAATTGTATTATCTGAGAGAAATACTTCAGTACTTATATATGTCTGCATAAACGCTCAACATTTTTGCTTTTGCACTTGATTTGAGCTACTGTATGACAATTTCGAAAAATGTTTCAGCTTCTATTGAAACAAGTAGTTTTAATACTATTATGCCCGGTGTCACACTGTCGATTTAAGCCTTTGCTCACGTTTAAGCGTGTGCTCAACTCATAGTGTTTCAAGTGCTGAACTGGGTCAAAATTTACTTGAACTTGATCTGTCGATTATGACCGCTTAAGCCTTAACTCAGGGTTTAAGTGAGAGAAAAGTCATTCTTTTTTCGCCGTGAGCGTGTGTTTCTTTAATAAAAGTAATAATTTGTGAAATAATGACAGCTTATTCAACAACAGTGTACTGCAAAAATCAACTGGACTAAGTTCAGCTGAACCAGTACAAAAACAAACTGTGAAACAGTTATGGCTTGCGCTAAAGCTTATAAATATGTGTAGTTCAGGCTCAACTAAGAGAAGGCTTAAGCCGACACTGTGAAACCGGGCATTAAATACAAAATAATAAAATTCAATTCTGTTCATTTATTTTGAAATTACATATGTTAAGTAAGCTATGTAGAACAAATATACTGTAACTTGCGTAAAACTGACCACTCCAGAAATTTATTAAAACTGGTGCATAAAAACGATTTTAAAAATGTACTTTATAAAGCTAGCTTCTAAGATTTTAATGAAGTTATGGCATTCGTGCTATTGGTAATTAATAGCATCGCTTCTAATTTTGGTGAGGAATGTGAAGTAAAACCACCAAATTGCCGAAAAAGGAGTTCATCTTGCTTAAAGGTCTTAAGGTGGTGAGAATTAACAACACATTCCCACATGCACCTCATCATTTTATTTCCCAATGCAAATTAAATTCGGAAATTCGAAGCGATGCCAATCACAGCGCCGGCTAAATTGTAAAAGTTTTGCGAAACAGCCTCCCGGTTGCCAGCTCTTGAGTGCATTTCGTGCCTATCGCCATGAAGTCCAAATCGGATGTGGAGCCTCGTCTTGTGCGAGTACATTTCACGGTTCTGTGCGATTACAAAACATTTTAGTGTCTTTTGAGACGTTACCAAAGCGACGCCTCCGTTGCGCAACCACCACGCGCAGCAAGTGATGTTTTTTACCACGTTCCGCCCCGCCCCCCGTCTCTGGCGGGAAATCTCGGCAAGAGCGCCCCAGCGGGCAGATCGCACATAAGCCGGCGAATTGCATGAGGCCCAACAACGCGTGAAGGCTACTCCTAATCGACTAATTAAATCGCTTAATTAAAATCCCCGCGGTCTGTAGAAAGTGCTGCTTAAATAGGCCGCGCAGGCGCAGACCGCGGCCGACGGACAGACGCAGTGGACACAAGAGTTCGAGGTCGGGGGCCATCTGGCGGACCCGGGCGAGACCAAGATGCTAGAATCAGCTAGGACCGGCTAGACGGCTATTTCGGATGGAAATGTCTTTCTTTCGAAAATGAACAGTTAGAGAAAAGGAAAAACTTGCACAACTTTCTTGAGACGTTCGTCAGGAAATATATATTTATTTATAAAATGCGCACGGTCGCGGGTTGGGTTTTGATACCGTGCCGTGGTGGTGTCGCGCATGCATGCGCGCAGGGCTCAGATTTAAACTGGTTTCAGTGCGGCCCCGCGACGGGTTCAAAATAAAAAACTTACAGATTTTAATGCCGCAAGGCCGGTCTTTCGAGCCGGCGGGGCACAGTGCGGTCCGGGGGCTAAGAAATCTACAAAGGTAATAATAAGAAATAAGACGCGAAACAAGAACAAAAGCCGCGAGAAATGCAAGAAAGCAGCTCGAAGAAAAGGCTCCTTTGTGTTTTATGTTAATATTCCAATTCCTGAGGAATTACATCTCGAGGTTTTAGTTATATACTGCTCCAATACGTTTTTTATATTATTTCTATCATCTGCGCGATTCTCTTGCGTGCATCTCTCTTTTCTATCTTCTTAAAGACGGGCAGATGTTTTTGCAAAAAGAGCGGCTCTTCTTTCCGCTGCCAGATGTGAGGAATTTTGAATTTTCACTTTCAGAAATTACAATTTTCCTCGCGTTACTTAATAAAACGTGCAAGTCAGAGGTAAGCAGCAAAAGATTCACTTGACGAAACGAATTTTTTATTATTCGTTGAATAAATTTTTTGCACAAGTTGCCACGATCATGCTAATCCTATGCATTCCCATTTCACTCGAATTAAACCGCGAAATTTGATTTTTATTTCTTTTCTTAATTTAGCTTTTAAATTTTTCTTTTCCAATTTTAATTACTCTTCGTCATGGAATCCCTCAAAACGTCGAGCAAAAAGAAGTTTTATTTCTGTTTTTCAAAGTATTCGATTAAAAGATCTGGTAGATTTTACCTCTTCATCTATTCATCAGCGTCCAGTGGACCGCACTAAGCAATTCCAGCTGAAAAGAGGGATAAAATCGAAAAAACAGTCGAAAAACATTTTTGAAAAATAAAATCCGCATCCTTTTGCATGCCCCGAGAAGCCCGGCGAGGAAGAAAAAGAGATAGTTATTGACATCCTGAATTCCATTTCCGGTAATCTCCTTCGACGAAGTAGGAAAAGCAGGAAATGCAGACGTAGGCAAATATTATTTATAAGCTGGAGACGCCTTGCGAACTCCTCGGGATAAATAGGTGAAGAATCTCTTTCCATCGGGCGCAAATACGCCCACCACCCACAGCCTGAGAAATATTGCGGAATCCCCGTCTTCGCCTCGACTGCGAACGTGGCCATTTCAGTCCAGGAGAAATGCTTCTTTAAATCACTCGAAATGGTTTTTCAGGGATTTAAGTGAAATGAGAAATGCGAAAGTCTTATTATGCGGCTGTGATTTAGAACTTTCGTAATTAGAGTTATGTTTAATTAGAGGTGATATGAAATGATTACGTGGATTGGACCAGTCCGCTTTTGTTTTTATGGCTCCAGCGGACGGGGTTACCGCAGGGGGCACTTTCGTTCGGAATTTTATGGAAGCCCGGGTCCCTTGCGGGGCATAAAGCAGCCATTCAGTCCTTTTTTTCTCATTGTACTTTTATGTTTGCATGAAATCCTTCCTTTTGTCCCTCAACTCCATTTGGACAAGAGTTTTAGGTGATGCTAGACCAAGTAGCAGTCATTCTGCTTTTGCTCCCTACAAGAGATTTCATTTTATTTAAAGTTTTATGTTATAATAATGGCAGTATGTTGCTTCTCCCGGGGTGTTTGAGTTACAGCATAATTAAAAGGATACGATGGCAACAGTGTGTCACAAGTGGGACCACGTACGAAACAATTGTTATTTTAACCCAACTGTTGCACGAATTGTCTTTTTAGTATGAAGACAACATTTGTATTTTATGTGGAACTATAATATTATGTAGGCCACTTTTATTGTCGGAAACTACTATAAATTCACAACGGTTGACTTATGAGTTACTTAAAAAGCCCGAAAGTAAATTGTGCCACGCATCTTTTTATTTCCTGCGACAAGTCAATATAACTTTTATGCGTGAAAAACAAATTTTAATTTAAAAAACTTTCTACCTGACTAAGTTTGTATAACAACTTAATCCCTAATTGTATTACAAATTTGGAAAATAGTCTATCAGTTCTGAAAACTAATTCTAACGATGCCATTTGATAACATTTTGTATTTAGTAGTAGAGATTAATTCAAGTAAACGATTACTTTTATTTAGTTAATCCTATATACATATAGTATATATGCACAAACGTAGTTTCTTAAGACAGTATGAACATCAAACGTAAGACCTACTTTACGATTTCACCGACATCTCGAAAATTAGATCCTAACCTAAATCATCACTTTGTTGGAACATACATATTCATCTAAAATTCGGCCACGACGACAGTCGTTATCGTACCGAATGAACTCTTTTTTCTTATTTGGGGACACAAAACCAATTCCTCCCAATTCCTCTACACAAAATTTTCTCTCATCTCAATCTTAAGAGGCACAAAAAAAAACTAGATAAATAAATAAAGTAAAAAAAAATTACCTAAAGGAAAACTCGGCCGGAATACTAAACGTTTCTCCTTTTTTTCTTTTTCATTTTCCAGAAATTCATGTACACGAGGAAATCTTCTTTAAATTGAATTCCACAAGAATGGCTCGTGCTGGATGTAAAACAAATGGATTACAGAAAATAGAGTAAGTACGACGACGACTCTTTGGAGCAAGCAAATTCAGCAGAATTAGAACAAACACAGCCGTAAGATGTAATAAAGCATTGAAATGAAAGAGGACAACAGTCTGACTCTCGGCGATAAAGGCGAAATACTCGCAAAACGAAAAAAGGTGCAGCAGTTCCAGTGAACCCTTTCAATAGAAGGAAGTGTTCTGGAAACGGCTGGGGGCGCATTGGATACTGTAAAAAAAATTAAATAGCTGAGGTGTAGTGGGGCGCTGGGTTTAGAGCCGGCTTTATAAGACCTCTGAGACCGAACCCCGGCTTCATTAGGCTGACTAGAAAAAAAAACGTTGCCAATTGTAGAGTAAAAACCCGCCCTAAGGGGGGTATTTCCCTCTTGATCCAATTTAGCGTGGCTCAAGAAAAGCCTGTCTGTCGTGCAGCTCTTTAAACTAAAAGAAAAAGACGCAGAAAGGCATAAAAATGGACATTGACCGAAAGTAACCTTCCGGAAGCCGTAGAAGCGCGTACAATCTAAAGGAAGCGTACATTTCGGTTCTGGGGGGATGAGGGTGGCAAAGTCTTTGGTTTCACTTTCATATAAACAAAACCCTTAGAAGTCTAGAGAGTCGTCTGGTACCACCCTCCAGCTCCACAAGCTAGGGGAGCTTTCTGCCTGGGAGACGGGGGCTGGTTCTGTTCTGACTCCGAGTTCTAGATGATGCCGGAGCAGAGGCCCGCATGTCGTGGCGGATAAAATCGATAAAATTCCCACCGCCACAAAAAGGAGCCGCTGCTACGATGCTCCCCCGAAAGTCCTCGCGGAGCACTTAAGGTTGTATGCTCCGCCAGGATGCTTCGTGTTACATCGCATGTAACTAAGAGACCTTCTTCACAGAGGTTTTCCTTATTCGCATTATATTCGGCGGAGGGCGGAACAGGGGGCCGTTCAGAGAGCATTCTGCGCAGGATCGCAATTCATCCGAGCTTTTCATCAGCTCTTGTCGGATGAGATCTTGGTTTTTGTTTGCCCCATTTCGTCTTAAAGTGTGTCTAGGAGTTGCGGCAATGTTTCATACCTTTTCTAAATTGTTAATTAAGCCCTATAGGTGAGGAGGTTACAGCGCTCAAGACAGCGTCATTTTGTAATCAGTTCACACCTCGCAGACTAGGTCTTTCAGGGTGTGTACACTCCTACTCGAAACCCACCCCTACCGATCCTTTTCAATGCACCGGCCCCTTTAAAATTTCATCGTCTTTTAATTGCATTTTTCCGTGTGAACTCTTCTGATTGCCCTTAAGCACCGAAAATATTTACCTTTTCCTTACTGGGCCAAAAATGTTTCGAGCTAGACTGGGATTCTGGCCAAATATTGACCAAAGGGATCAACGACCCCCTCCATCCGTCGTTCGTCCAGCAGTTGGAGCACCCAAAGGATTTCCTTGGTGCGGCTGGGCTTTATTGATCCTCACAGGAAGTTTTTCAAACTGAAGGGCGAATTATTGCAAACAAGAAAGGACGAACGCGGAGGTCTGTAAGGCGATGGTGCTGGTGCTGGTGCTGGCGCTGGTGCACACTAATCGGAATTTAATTACCCTCAACTTCGATTGAGTTATGTGAACTTGGGGATTAACATAATTCCGAGCTTGGTCGAGTAGAACTGCAGAAACTGTTGAAAAACAGTTGAACAGCCACCGAGCTACTCACCATCTGCCCAACTTTTGGAGTGATAGAACGAGCAACAACTGCGTTTGATGCTGGTGCTGTTGTGAAGGAGTCGTCCATAAAAGGGCTGGATACCTCGGCCCCTGTTATAACAGGAAACTTCCACTTTTTATGTTAGTTGTTTTGTGAATTTAAATTTCCTTAAAAGTTACCAAGCATTTATGTTTTAAAACAAAAAGATGAAGGGCGGTTTTAGGTGTGATATTTTGATTTTCTTCTCTAAAAGAAAACATTTCTAAAGACGGACATAAAAATAACGAAACATTTTCTTTGGTGTATATGACTTTTATGACACATTTCCCAGAGGAAAATTAATTAAGCTGAGTGTACTGAGAGAGGAAAATTTTGTTAGACTTGCCCTATGTATGTATTTCAGCTGAATCTGTTTTGACAATTTTCCCCGCAACATGCAAATATAAAGCAAATGTAAAACAGTAAAAAATATCTAGACTCATAGACTTTTTAAACCTAATTGAAGATTTGTTCAAATTTGCTTTAAAATAATTGAAGCTTAATTCAAATTTATTTCAATTAATTAATTATTTAGCAGATTACCGCTGCGCAACCAAAAAGAGATAATACGACCTTAAACTCTTAAAAAGACATTTTAAAGAGAATTTGTATACTATTAATAATAAACTTCTCCTCTTAATAGGTGAGCACAAAACAGATTAATTTTCAAACAATCCTAATATTTAAATTTTTGACGAATTGACAACCAAAACATTATATCAGTTTGTGCTCAATTTACTCAAATCAAATTAATGTTTCACTGCTAAAGTCCTGGAGAAATTGTTTTCGAAAAGTGAAAAACCAGTCTGAATAATTATATTCAATAAAAGTTGTCAACAATGTCATTTAAGCAAGCAAAACATATCCAGGGCAAGTTTATTTTAATTAAATAACCAAATCACACACCATCTGCGCTTGTTGTCCAATTAAGCGACCGACTAATTTTCTAATTGGCATGCAATAGAACTGCAGAGCCATTTTAGCGAGCTCGTTGAGCATACTGATGACGCTAATGTCGGCTACTATTTGATTCCGAAGCATAATGTTATGCTGCTGAATAAAAGGAGTCGCTGAATTATTCACATTGTTTACAGGGACAATGCCAATCGGTTACATAAAGGAGCATTTCAATGTGAGGCGCTACGTGAAACTATTGTGTCACAGTTCGTGTTCGCGCTCACTTATTTTATCGGGAGATAAACACTCAAAGTGATTCACTTATGGTTAATGGCTAATATTTTTGCTTTTATTTAGTTTAGCAGACGTTCTTGCGAGGGTGGTCTTTTACGACGACGCGGCACTTTCTAGTTTAAAAGCTCTTGTGCGAAGTAATGCGCGGCAATAACTTTAAAGACGGTTATTGTCAGCGGCATTTTAACACTTCTGACGATAACAGAATTGATGGGCGTGGAACTGGTGAATCACAGTGGACGTGGTTAAATTTCAAATAGCTTCTTTAAACACACGTCGGTTTTCGAGCTATAAATAATAAATCCAGAAGGAAGTGAAATCCCTTGTAATTTTGAAACGCTATGAAATTGAAATTCATATTGAAATATTTAGATGCTTGGAATAATGTCGTGATCTCAGCTTTATTTACCTTAATTTTTAATTTTATTCATTTACTTTATTTACATTATTATTTTTTTCTAGTAAGACCTTGCATGAGATTGGGTCGTTATAAGTTGAAAAATCACGAGAGGGCTATATGATTTCGGAGGATTCTAAATTTTTGCGAAGAGAATCAGTAATATTTTCAAGATGCAATAGCTAAATACGTTGGCGATGAAAACGTTGTAGTCAAATCAACTTAAATTCACCAGAAGGATTTCTTACATTAGAACTTAGATAAGTTTTAGTATGCACTATGATTACAAAAACAAACGTCGTAAATTTTGATTCTGTTTCTGTAGTTGACTGCTTAATTCAGCATTTCTGCGCTAGTTTTTCTTAAGCTGAATTGAGCAACTATAAAAATTCTTCAACAGGGAGACTCAAAGTAATTGTTTTGTAGTTGATAATCTTTAATAAAAGTGAAGCTCGAATGTTTTTCCTAGGGTTGGAAAAGCGATTGAACCTTTAATTGAGAGCATTAAAACTTTCCTCAATGGAAATAGATATTGCGTTTGCTTAATGAGGTTAACAACCCGAAAATTTAGCCAGACCTTCTAATTTATAGAGTATCCGCTCTTTTAAAGTGGAATAGATTTATCAGCTGTCACCATCAACAAAAGACGCATAAATAACTCAGCGTCCACCGCCCTTCGAAACAAAAAGCAATTTACCGGGTGGTGACACAGTGGCGGTTTAGCTGGCGAAAACTTCTTCAAATAGCTCCAGACAGGCGTTGAAGCTCCATCCGGGCGAACAAAGTGGTTCTGGCGGGACGACCCGGCACGCGCAGTCACCCTGTAACTCTCGTTACCATCTTCACACCCCATTGATCGCAATCTGAATGGCCAGCACCCGGAAAACAGGAGAACAAATGGATGAATTCGGAACGATTCACTGTTTGGCGGGGCAAAAAATTTCTAAGATGATCCAAATGGGCCCCTTGCCACCGGAGCCTTCTTGGCATAACTTTAGAGCCCCACCGGGCTTCTGTTATTTTTTCCAGCTTTTTTAAGCCACCGCACTCGTTCGCAGCACTTAGTTAATTAGCAAACAAAGTCTCATGCTCCGTGGACCACATCATCACGTGTCGCCCCGGCTGGGATGAGAGTCAGGAAAGTTTCTTTATGATCGCGGGCCAGCCAGCTCCTCCATGGAAAGGTTTTGCTCCCAGAATCGTGATATCGCATAGTCGTCTAGTGTCCGCGCCAGTTTCTGTCTACTTAAGAATTTTCTCCTTAAGAAAGCGGAGCATCGGCGATAATGTAGTCAGCACAGTTCAGCGCATCTGAATTGATATTAGTCGCCCATTATTCGATGTTTGATATGCGAGGGCAAATGGATGGACTCCTTTGAGGGGCACCATCCAACGCAGCACCAGGGCTCCGGCTGTAGCCCCGATGCCGCTGCGATGATAATGAAGATGAGGATAGTGGAGATAGTGGGCTCTTTCAGGCGGCACGTTCGGGCTTCGCTTTATATCTCGGTGGGAAAGGACAAAGCAATTAGCATCGTGGATGACTAAATAGAAAAAAGTTGTTAGAAAGAAAACTGCCTTTCAATAAAAGATATTATGTAATGCTTTGCATGAGATACATAAATCTTTTCAAAGACTATTTGTTGCTAGTCATTCCGTCGTCATGGCCAAAACGGTTGATGCTATCAGAAAATCACACCTGTGAGAGTGCGTATGTTTATGTTGGTAAATTAAAAATTTAGAAACTTATTACGACTTTCGATCTAGAGTACTTGAGAAAAAAAAATTGGATTTAGTATCTGCAGTCGAGTGCTCAATTCCGCTTATGAAAAGTAATTGCTGAATTAGACAGACAATTTCCAAATATTGTAATATTTAAAAACATGCATATGTATATCGTATTTATAATGTTGAGAATGCTCTTAACTTAAACTAAAAGTTATACGCATTTTACTTCATAATATATATAGTAATATTATAATAAAATCATGTAAAGATACCAGAAAAATTTAAGAATCCACCCCGTGAAACCAGGTATCTTCTTGTAAAAACGTATCAATCAAAATTAAGAACTTGAAAGGCTGTATCAAGTTATTTTTCCATAGGGAAACGAATATATTTGTAAACTATCTACGACAGACGATAGGAGCTCCTCGTCCCCTGCCCAAAAACAGATGGATGAATCGTCTGTTTGATGGACACTATCCTCAGAGGCATGACCTGAATTTTGTGGATTAAGTTTTCGTTCTACCTTGGAGTTTTTGTAGGACGTGGTCCTCTTGGGAACCCACCCGAAATGAGTGGCACCTTCATCAGAAAGAAATGCAATCTTGATGAACATGAACAAAACGTTCTTGTTGGCGGCGTCCCTTTCAGGACGCTGTCTATTATTTTGCATCAATGGCGAATGAATTAAATTTCCTAAAACGGATTTTTGTGTTTTTCACGGTATAATAGAGCAATTGCGGCCAACAGTGGAAAATATGAGAAAAAACATTAAAACATAATTCCCAACGGCCCTGGGCAAAGAGCCAGAGAAGTTGTGCGCGATATTAACCCAAATTTGCACTTTGTCATTCATTTTTCGGGCTGCTGCAGTGATTTTTTAATTAACTGAAAAACATCTCGTCGACGTGCAGTATGTCGTGGTGTGTTGTACTGCTTAAAAACAAAGTATGAATGCACACGAGCACAACAGAGCCCTGCTCCGAAGGCACTAGTTTATGCTAGGCCTGCAATCCTGGGAAGTGGATGCGAATTTAAGTCCCCAGCAGGCGGAGGGTGGTCCCGAGCATGCCGCGCATTTCGTAGGCAAAATAACATTAAAAGCCTCGTTTTATGCGCCTCCTTATTTGAAAAGCGGGCAGAAAAAATAAAGCTGGAGCCGTAGGAGTACCGTCAGGAGAAAGAATCATCTGAAACAATTTAGCTGCTTCTCGCATCGCATCCTCGCGAGCCGGGGGAAATGCTAACTGCATCTTTAGGCTCATTACACTCGGATCCGTGAATGGGTCCATTGTCCCGGAGCTGCTCAGCATCATAATTCGTAGTTGCTGGCAATTCGACCGAGAGCGCTGTGCACACACGGCGCACGGGAAAGACGTTTTTAATGAGGACACTCCAGAACCGATCTTGCTTCGCCCACTTATTATTTTCTGATTTTTTATTTTTACTTTATTTTTTTATACATACACTTGTGGGTGGCAGTAGAAAATGTGCCGCGCCGGGAAGAGGGGCGCAACCACTTAACGCAATGGGAGCAAGAGAGCCGAGGGTGTCTGGCGAACTGAAGAAGTTCCAGCCTGTTTTCCACAATCCACTGGCGTGTTTTGTAAATACAACGTTTCCTAACAAGGGGATTTCGAGTATTTCCTTGCAAATGGAAGTATCAACACATGTACTTCCCCCACCCCGGCCTCATTACGAGCCACCGGCTGGTAGCCCTCAAGTGCGTACATACCCCGCCCCGGACGCCTTTCAGAACACCCCCAACGCACGCAATTTTTAGCCTCGTCGAGAGCTCGCGAAAAAAAATTCTTTTGGTTACTTTTTCGGAGGAAACAAGCAAAATTCTTGTACCGGAGGGTAGGTACCATCTGCAGGGCCCTGTTATTGTTCGCGAATTAATCATACGACACAAACAAGCGGGGGTGTGGACCCACCCCCGCGAGTCCTAAATATATCCCGCCCAGAAGGGTGCTAATTGCCTCGCATCACCCGAACTTGTGACGCTTTTCCGCTGACAACAATCCTGCTCAGCTCAGTCCTGCGCGACCCTTAATAGCGCTTATTTATGTTTTTGCTTTTGTCACACATACATGAACTCATAACTCAAACCGTCTGCGGCGGAAACTTTCGCTGACAAAGGTTTGCTCAGCTAATTCTCCATTTGCATAAAACCACCATCTTTGCGAGTGATGCTGAGCGGGAAACTGCCAGGAAAACATCGTACTTACTGCAATTATAATTAGCTACAGATTCCGCCTTTAAGTGTATCTTTAAAGCCTCCAAAGAACTTGTTGAAGTACATATACAAAAATAATAATATGAAACTCTTATCGCAAGCCATAAGTTACTTTGAATAATAAAAAAGAGGGCAAGTGCAATCATGGCCCATCGATGATTTCTTACCTTAATTGTCCATTAGACAAATTGTTACTGTTTTAACATTCATTTGTTTCAATTAAAACAATCTCAAATTATGCGTATTCAGCTATAGTTTTAAGTAGCTGAATTGTGCATTAAAAATCTTCTGGATTTTATTACCAATTTCGGGCTCCAGAAACTCCGCATTTTGTTGTTGCGCCGATTTCGTTTATCCTTGAGGCACAACCTCTGTCGCTGCCAAGGTGAGCTGCAGCTTATCACCCCACTCAGCCAGTCATTCAGTCGGCATAGTGAACTACTCCGAGTCTCCACTTTATCCCATATTTGTTCTGGAATCCACCCCCACCTAGCACAATGCAGGCAGAAGAAGAAAAAAAGGTTCCCCAAAAGTTTAGTGGATGAAATTGGATCGCGATTTGCTGCAATTTACAGCGGTATAGAAAAAACGCTCCAAAGTTTAATTAGCCGGAAAATTAGAAATAATTTTATGAGGAGAACGAAACAAGAACAATTCAGCCCAAGAGCTAGTCCACCCGGCCCGCCCGCGACTACCTGAAAGCTGTGCTCTTGAATTTTCAGTGTCTCGCTCGCGTCGCGGGTATATAATACAAAACAAATTGCGCAGCATTCCCCAGCATGACGAATCACAACGGATGCGACGCGGAACACGAGGAAAAAGCGATGTATAAAGAGGCTGAGCGCGATTCAGTCGCACTCAAATTGGAATTCAATTTGTCTTTAACGAGATCGCTAATGAGTTCAAGGCAGCAGCCGCCGGAGCAATTGTAATCGAGCCCGCGGGCCCGCGACGACGGCGGAAAGTGCATGACCCGGGAACCTTTGGTGCCCCCAGCCTGCCCACGTCACCTTTAAATTGAATTGGACTGATTCGGGAGGAAGGAGCCGTTGACAATCTCGGTACAAAATGACGCGAAATGACGAGTCGTCATCTTTATCTACGGGTAGTTTACTTTTGCAATAATTAAGATTCTCAGTATATTTAATTCGTGCATATATGTGTCTAATAGGTGAGATTGTATGAAACATAAACAATAGCGAGTAATGATTCTTCTGCTATTGTCAACAATTTCGACTGATGTTTTAGTACATTACGTGCGTTCTTTTCATCGGGTTCCAGTTCTGGTTCTGGGTTATGTGGAAAGAACGATCCAGGTTAGCGATTTATTTGTGATTTAGAAGTTGGTATACTTACCTGTCTTACATATATTCCAAATTGTATATTAACCGTGTTCTTTTCACATGGGATCCAGTTTCAGGTTTTGCAGAAATTTTTGGATTGAATTGAAATTTTAAAAGCCGATATTAAGTTTTTAAAATTTTTGAAAGTCGCATCAAATTGCAATGATATTTACCTATTCAAGGTTCTAAGCTTGAACTATATCAATTTTTGGATTAAATTTTTGACGCATAAGTTGGTATAAATCCGGGCTATTTAATTTTTTTTCCAGAAATAAAATTTATTTGATATGGTTGCTATTGATAAAATTCAATACAATTCAAAATTCCCTAGAAAACCTGAACCTAGATTCGATGTGAAAAGAACACGGCTATTCTTGCACATTTTCGACCGGGTATAAAATTAGCACCCCAGCCATAGGCGGAAAAAGGTGCCTTATTTTGTTGCCGAAGTGAAAATATTTTTATCATCCCATCGCTTAAGATTTAGATACCTGGAATTTTTTGTCTCATCTTAACAACAACAGATTTCACTTGACACAATTCAGATAATTTAAAATTGCGTTCGAACGTCAGGGCGACAACACTTGCGAAACAAAATTCGACAACACCGCCGCTAGTAGAAAATTTTGGAACTATTTATGTGGTTCTTTGATCAAGAACCGAATAAATATGTGGGTTAGGACTTTAGGAGTTGTTCTTGTATTTACACGTAAAGCGCCTGAACTCGAGCGAGAACTCGATCCAAAGAACGCAGCTATTATTTCAAACGATTATTACAAGGAGTTCCACTCATACATGTGGCTGAATGTAGGCTGCATAACACAACTAAATATTTTTAAAGAATTAAATAACAAAATACGAATACAAATTAAAAAACTGATCTATAAAGTGGATATTGGATTTTAAGGCTCGAAATTGTTATATTAATTTCAATATCTGCAATTCAGTTACTAAATGACATTTGCGAAAAAAGTAAACATTTATTTCCTTGAATCAATTATTGCATGAAAACGTCTTGAAAGAGGAGGACTGTGTCTATACTTTCTTCTAGTACAACCTCTTTTTCGAATTCACATTATCTCAAATCGCCCAAGGAGGGCCTCTCGGTAGTTATCCTTGTGGCTCTCAGTAACTCGAAATTTCTTGGGGCTTTCTTTAGAAAGATACCGCTCGGTGATAATTTCATAGCCCATAAAGCAAGACCCAATCACAGCTGGGGATGCCACCAAAATGCACCATAAATCATAATGCGCTAATTCAAGGCCCGTAAACTAATTATTCCACATCGCCAGTTTAATGATTCCCTGAAGCAGAAATCGCTTTAAAGTCGGGAAAATTGGCCTTCCCGAGCAGACATCGCCGCTGCCGCCGTTTCTGCTCCTGAAAAAATTCCTGGGGCCCCATTATGCCCGAGCAGAACAAGCGGTGCGGCGACCCGAGACAAAAGCAAACGAATGAAAGAGAAGGACGAAAATAAACAGGGGACTCCGGTGGCGGGGCTCCCAATTTTATGAAACTTTATACTACCCTCAGACAGTTTTTGCCACCAATTCTCTAACTGTCGTGCCTTATCCCGGTCCCGGGGCCGTCCGCCGGGGTTCTTCCCGCAAACATAATTTCATCAGACGGTCTTCCGGTTGCCGCAATATATTCATACTTTCTCTCCAGGACAATAATAACGACTCAAAATGTGCTGGGAAGTGACGATAAAGTCGCCAAATGTATTTTACGTCGATGTAGGGACCGGTCTCCCTTATTTTATTTATTTATTTTCATTTTTCTACAACGACTCTACTTTCTTCTTCCAGAGGTGATGACGTCGAGAAGTCCCTGGAAGTGCTGGACAAGGTTTTACTCGAGTTCGAGGACCCCGACTCACTGCCGCACATCGAACCCGAGAGCCCCTCCCAAGGAAACCAATCGGAGGATGACGGCTACATGAGCATGAATGGTCGCAGGTAATTGCTCCCGAAAATCTTGGTTCTTTGTGCCCTCCTAATGGGACTGGACCCTTTTTGTCTTTTCCAGAACCAAGACGTCTTTGGATTTTCACCAGCCATCCGATGAGTCCTCGGCATCGCCTCCGGTCACCGACACCATCCACGTGAGCTCGTCTGAGGTGGTAGACAGTCCCAAACCACTGAATTCACCTCCGCCACCCGAAATTGCTGAGGCTATCATTTCAAATTTATTGCCAAGGTAAAGTAATGAAATTTGCTTTAATATTGTAGACACGTATTTACATTATTTAAAATTTTTATTGAAAATTTTATATCGTAAAGTTTGTTTTTGGCTTGTGCAATTGGATGATTATTTTCAGTCATCAGTTAGAACTGAATTCAATAATGCTAATGGGTTGTCTATTTGCAACAACACTCTAAATATCACAACTGACCTCCAAAGCCAGGATTTCTATTGAAAAGTAAAATCGATTCGTACAAGCCAGAAGATATCAAACTGGTCAGAACTAATGCAGTTGTGTACAAATTATAAACTTATTTAAACGGACAATTTCATTTAAAATTTAAATCAGAGCATCAGCTTTAACCAACAAATCCCAGGCTCATTTCCGGCCGGGGAAAATTCCCAATTTCCATCCGTTTTCAGGACAAAGCAGTGAATTCGCTGCTCCTGTCCTTGAATGTTTTCGAGGCTGGTAAAACCACAACCATTCCCGGAAACACAAATAACTTCCATTCTGGCTGTAAAAGAAGTCGAAAAGAAGACTGAGTCGCGGTTGAGCATACATGCGGATTCCACTGCATCCTCCAGCTTAATCCCGGGCTCAAACAATAGCGCAGTTAGCTGCACTTTGATTTCATCCCTCCGCCCTTCCTAAGTCCTTGTCGACCAGTCCTGTAGCCATTTGTTCTGATGCTCCTCTCGACCGTCTTCCGAACCCGAAACCCGCTCCCCGGGACTCCTCATTTTAATGGCAAATTTCACGCAAACTAAAGGGATGCGAAATTTTTGCAGACATGCGAGAGATATGCACGTCGGCGGCTACCGGCCATGGAAGCTGTTTTTCCAGGATGGAGGAGGAAGCATTATGTCTGGCTGGTGGCGCAAGTCTGCACAAGTCTGCAGAAATAATTGCCAGAAAACTGCATGGTTACAAATTGCACTTCTTCGCTCTCGCCACCGCCGCTGCCGCCTGCAGAAGGCAAAAAAGCAGTTTGTTACCCCCGCGTAGTCGCCCCGCCACCGTGTTAAATTGCGACCAGACGACAATGACACGTCGTGTTACACCCCCAACCCCGGCAGCTGATGGGATGGAGGGGTGAAATACCCACAATGTCCAACCCCACAGCTTGCACCAAATTGGATGTGTCTAATCGGTGCACTAATTAAGTGCGGTTTTTCCCTTTTTTTCGAAAAGTTATTTATCACCGAAGCAAGCAGGAAGGCCTGGCGAGAAGTTGTTTTCCAAAACGCATCCTTTTCTTTTGTATGCACACCACCCCCACAGCATCTTGAGGGCATCTTTTAAGCTTCCAGGCGCAGACACTACTTTTTCTCGGCTCTTCTTTCGCTTGTAAATTTGAGGGAACTACCAGGGAATTTGATATCTGGTGGTTTCGTTCAGCTTTCAGCGTTTTATCTTATCGCTGCGGTCATAAATTAGTAGGGAAGACTATTGGCGAATAAATTTTTTTTAGGGCTATCAGTTAGCAAGCAACAAAACCAGGCGTTGATCTCTTTAGTTGCTAGGGGACTTTTATGAGGGATAAAGCGAGGTAATGCGCAGATATTCTTTAATTCCAATATTAAGGGTGGTAGCAAATGACCAAAGCTTAAATAGACACGTGCGTAATAATAATAATTCATCTACTTAGCACTTTATTTTATACAGCGCATTTGTTCTCTATTCACTGATAAAGAATACGAAAATAAACGATATTTCTTCTTCAGGTCGTTAAAAGTTTTTAAAAGAATTGTTATTTTAGTAACAACAAAGAGAGTAAAGTTTTTCAAGGTTTTAAAAAACAAGAGATCTGGGTGATGCTCATAAAAACAATCGACCTAAAAACATTTGTTAGAAATGCGATTCTGGATGTCGAGTCACCTTTTTCATGTCGGAATTTCGAACAGGTTATTTTTTTATGTACATAAATATATGAACATAATTTAATGATAAGAATCACTGTTAAGGTCTTAGTAATTTTAGTTAACAATAGCTTATATCTGAAAATCTCTTATTTTTATATATATTTAACCTCTCCAAGGTTATTATCACGTTACATATTTCTATGTTTAATTTATTGGGCATTAAAATGATTCTAACTAGAAAAAAATGTGAGCCGTCACGGGACGCCTGGCAGATGTGAAACATCGACATTGCTCAATGCACAGATAAATGCACACTTTAATTATAATAAAAATATAATTAACTTACTGATGACTTGATAGTGTGTCATAGTGTGATTTTGCTTTCTTTGCAAGAGGCTGATCACTGTCACTCTCTAAATTATCACTGTCGGACATATTTTATTATTAAAAAAATAATTTGTTTTCAAGTAAAACACAGGTTATGTGTACCGCAGTAAACAACACTATGGAGTATACACTATAGGTATCCGAGCTGTGTGGCGAGAGAGAGATAGCTTATCTTTTTTTTTCACACATAATATAGTAACTCACTGAATAGTTAGTCCTTTTGTATGAGAGATCTATTTTTTCTGCGAATTTTAAAATATTTTTCTGGTTTTGTTGATCAGTATTATGGGTACATTCACCCCTGAAAACAGCTGTCCTGTTTTCATTCACACATAATATAGTAACTCAGTGAATAGGTATTTGTCATACATCTCTTTTTACCTAACTCAAAAAGAGTTTTTAATCCATTCATGCTCCCGTTGTCCATGGCCATACAGATTTTCACAAAACCGTTCGAAAATTGAAACTCAATTAGGTACGCGCGTCGTCATTTATTTATTCATTTGTTACCTGCGTCAATATTTTATAGGATATTTTTGCTTGAATACTGGTAAAATCTAAAAAATATTACTTAGGTATGTGATTTGTGTCGAAAATGTACCCGTTAAGTGAATATCTCTTGGGTCAAAATATCATATAGACTGTATATTATACACCATCATATAGCGTGGCGACGCGTCGCCACGGCATGCGTCGCCACGCCAGAAATTTGTTTTACGTGCGGCTATAGATGTTTCACATCAAAAACGAAAATTTGTCAGACAGCTCCAAGTAAAGGAGCAAGTACGCTAGCCGCCAGTTAAAGTCACTAGTAACTACGCCTACGAATTTCACAATCATCAAGTAACATTAGCCGATGAATAAAGTAGCCCGTAACTTACTTGCCAGTCCGTCTGCCAAGTAGCGTATTTAACTGATGAGTAGCAGTTGTCATTTGAGTATTATTAAATATTTATCCATGAATATTTTTAATCACCGCAACACGAAAATTAATAATACGCTCTTCAAAACTCTAAAACTGAACGTAATACTGAACGAATTAACGCCTGGTTTCTTACGATATTTCACTTAACGAATAAGTCGTTACTTGAAACCATGATTTCGTTTGTGAAATTGATAGAAGTTACCCGTGACTTTTACTTGCCAATTAGCGTTACTTGAAAAGTAACTAATCAACACTTTACTTGGAGTTCGTGAAAGAGGCCCTATATTTCAAAAACAAAAACAAAAAATGCTAGTATCGCATTTGGAAACGTGGATAACATTTTATTTTATTATTGTTTTATTATTTATTTTTATTGGAAAACTACATATAAAATTTAATTAGTTTTAATGATTATTTTAGTTTAAAAACATAATTGGTAAATTTAAGTTTTTTTTTTTTTTTTACTAATAAGAGTTTACTGTTACATATGTGAACTCAGGTTGCGTTTTTCCCAATGTTTCTTAATTACTGAATAGCTGTCGGTAAGAATTAAGTTAACAAGTAGGTAATCAAATAAAATATTAAACCACTTTTTCTACCTTTAAAAGATTTGCCCTGAAAAGGTTAATTATAACTGAAGACGACACCTATTTAATTAAAAGGTTTTGTAACATTTCTCTTCTGTAAAACCTTTGTGAAACTTTTAAGTTTAAATCTTATCGGTGACAGAAAAATTGAAATTATTATCTGGGCCTCAAACTTTCGCGGTAGCGGGTAACAATGAGTTTGCTCATACAACAATGTCCCTAAAACATATTACATAACTTATATCCGCTTGTTGTAGGAGAAATTTCCAAGCACTGCAATGTTTAGTTTAAATAGTCCAAACAAATAAGAAACTCTGATCAAAGAAACACACAATTAAAAGCTGCATTGTGTAAGTTTATCTTGATTGCCTAGACCACCCACATGCTTTAGCCGGATTCTAGTGGCTCCAGATGGCCCCTGGCGCATAGTGGTCGTATTTCACGACCGATTTTAATGTGCAAACTAGCAAAAATTAATCTTCGTTTATTTTTCTTTTGACTCACGTTGCTTTCAAGCTTTATATGGTTTTAAGCTAACCAAATATTTATTATTTTTTATGATTCTCAAATGCTTAACTCTTTCATTTTTCTTATTGACTTCTTACCATATGAGGGCATCAAGTAAAAATCTATTATTACTTGGTTCAATCATATTCTAAAGTAATGCTTAGTCATGCTTAGATATTGTCTACATATCGTCAATTATTAGGTTTTGTAACGTACATCTAATTTTTCAGTGCCTATAATTCGGATAAATTGACCATATCCCTTTAACCCCTCAAGAAGTCTGATTGGCTTGCTCCAGACGAGGACTTTTACCTTGAAAAAACCCTTAAAGCTGTTTATCTGTGGATAAGATCTCATTATTATCAGCCAATGTACATGCTTGTGCAATAAGAACCTTTTCAAAAGGCATACCCATGGCCGTAACTTCCAGAAGAATTTTCAAGAGCCAAAATACCCGCAATCCTTTGAAGTTGCAAGATATTATATCCCATTTTTTCCCTTTTTTCAATTTTCCGAAGTACCCTTTCCGACGTAAAGACAATGGAATAATGCCTTAAAAATGTTCTTATCATTCCAGAGCATCTTCAACTGTAACCACCGTCACAATTGGAGACTCTCTCAGCACTGAAGACTGTGAAAAGTTGCACAATGAGAAGAATCGTCAAACGCAACCGAACCGGGAGGAAAGTAGCACCAATATAACGACTTTATCTATCGTATCTACGCGACACAACATAGATGAGGTGCAGGACAGCGGCGGGAGGCGGCACAACAACGTCGGGGGGATTCCAGAATCAAGTACTACCCCTCTGCAGACGACGCTGGTGAGTGTCTGGCGAAAAAAGAAAAATACGCAGCATAGTGCGAGCGAGGAGCTCCCCTTCCTTATCTGTCCCCCCAGAGCCCGAAGAAAGAAAAGTGCTTCCTGCAATGGAGTCCCCACAATGGCGGAGGTCCCACCGGGACAAGAGGAGTCACCTCCAAAGTCCCGGTGAGCTGCTTATGTTTTATCGCTTCGGCCTCTGTTGATGTTTGGCTTCAGCTGGGAGGCTGTGTGCACTTCGAGATGCAAGTTGCTCCGGTGCAAATGAGGAACTTTGTGTACACTGCCCCGAGATGGATTTCGTTGATTTCGAGATATGTCACAGTCAGAGCAGCTCCGTCTTTCGTCTTTCTTGTTTGAACTACCCAAGAAGGTGCCTCCGAGAAGCAGTTCCTTACCTATTACATCGCCTGACACCGGACGAACATTTACTTAAAAGTTTTTCTTAAGTTTTTCGGGGTCTTTGCAGGCGGAAAATAAACAGCCGAGTTTTGCTGCAGCAGTCTTGATTGAGGGAAAAGTTGCTCGGGAGGTTAAAAGGGTTTCAGAGATAGGGCAAACGGCGTTAGACTAGGAACTACAGTTTCAAAAGTCATCCCACAATGCAACCGAAATCGTTTTTTCCCAAAGTACTGCGGCCATCGCGCCTCAAGCGATCGTAAGAAAATTTTACGAGTTTTCTCAGTCTTTTCGGTGCCCCCGAGCGACTTATTTAAGTTCGCAAACATTTCATCTTACTTCTTTTTCTTTAAAGCAGAGCAACCGCGCGAGTATAAACAAGAAAATGCCTCGAATTTCTGCTTCGATGTTGTCACGCCGAAGCAAATACGAGTCTAATCCTACAAAACCCGGCAAATAGAACCGGGTTGAAGGAGGATGGAAGTAACCTCCTCTAGTTAATTCGAAAGTTTAGTCGTGATGCCAAATTGCTCTGTCTCGCATCGAATGGCAAACGAAATAAATTTTGATCCGCTGGTAGACGTTTTATTTCCCCCCATTAACTACCAGCCCAGCAGAATTCGTGCCAAGAAAGCAAATATATGCGACAGGGCTGGGCAAAGCTCAGAGGAGCCCTGGAAAAAGGGCTGACTGCTTTCTGCCTGGCCGAGACAATTGCAAAAGTTTTGATGGCACCCAGCTTCCACGTATAAAAAGCATACATATATATAATTCTAGCCATGCGAAATGTTTCCTTTATTTTCTAGAAGGATGATTTTTGCTTTATATGTCCTACACCCAAAAGTCTGTCATGTGCAGCGCCATTCAAGGCTCCACCGGGCGGATACAGCTGCTTCGCTTCAGATAATTGGGGAAAGGATTTTTTTCTCATAATTTTATCTTTGCAGGCTGCATCCTGCAGGTGTACTCTATACCCAAAATGGGGTGAGAAAGATCTACACCTCCCAGTTCTATAAAAGGGATGAATACATTTTCTGCCCGAAGGGATCGACTCTGTTCTATCTCTAGCCGAGAGCAGAGTCTCTTATCACATGCCATACTTTTGAAAAAGAGAAAAGGATTGTGCCGAACTCATGGTTAAAATCTCCAGAGTTTTACGGCCTCCCTATATCCGTGCAGAAGACATAAAGCTCCTGATTTTCAGGATTTTCACGATTCTCATCAGAGTGGCTGTGGATGCAAACAGCACACAAAAATGCTGCGTGTTTCTGCCGCTCTGGGGAGAAGGTACGAGAAATCGCACATTCTAAAGTGCTTCGATTTTGCATGCCAACCCTCCAGGGACCGATCCCACTTCTGACACCAACCCTTGAATACCTTCCTGAACCTAGAGTCTACTGGTCTGGTGCAGCACACTCACATCGCCAGGTGCCATGCAATGGTGCAAGGTATCTGCATCGCCGTAACACCTTCTAGCTCATAAGCTACTTTTCTTATCCGAACCATGCACCCAGGTTACCGCGCACATGGAGGCTTTTATTTTATGACACGTTCGGATTAAAATTCGCAGAAATACTCACCCATACACTCGACAGGAAATAGACGTGCGATAAGTGCACAATCACCTCGGTGCATCCGTGCATCGGTGCATCCGTGCATCGGTGCATCATCTGCACGTTGCATCCAAACTTTTTTTTTATATATATTCTGCCATATCTCGAGTATTTAAAATGCATTAGGGCCCGTGCATGGACGCATTGAAGGCCCCTCAGGGGAGCTGCAGAAGGGAGTTATTATTGCTGCGCCGACCATGTGACCAGAATAATTTTAATTTAGAAATATAAGCTTTTGCCACAGCAGCACCCACCGGTGAGTGGGTGGCGGCGGCGGGGCTGCGGCGCTCCACTGGGGCGGAAGAAGGGACGTCGAGTGACGGTTTTATCTTTTTCAGTCAGTATTCACATATTTAAGCAGAAGTCATCACAAGAGGACACATGAGATACCAGATAAATGTAGTTAGCCGGGACGCCAGCCGTTGGGGATTTTCTATGTTTTGGGGAACTTATCGCGGCCCCCAGGAAGCTGGGAGATGATGGGGTTGATGGAAAGGAAGTGGCTTGATTGCTTGTCATGTTTTCTTCGAATGTTGCACCATTTGCGAACTGTTCGCACAGAAGTCTCAGTTTAACTCGGCGCTGTTCTTTTGATTTTAAGTGCTCCCAGCTTAGAGAACGCTTTTTGGTCTAAGGGAGGATTTACTTTAATTTGATGGTGGGGGCAGCCTTGGGGTGAGTGTAGTGACGAATGCTTGTGCTGCTTTTAAGACTTTTCTAAAGAGCGAATTTACGGGTAAAGGAGGTGTATGAAAACCATGAAAATAAAGTAAGTACCTGTGCGACTTCACATTTAAATATTGCAGAATTTTTGTTCTCCTTTTTTATTCACTGTACTTTGCTCAGTAAATTTAGTGGGAAATTTCGTTTAGTTGAAATTACAATTTTACTGAGATATAAAAACGATATATACATTGCAAAAGCGAGTGTTTTCGTAAAAGTGTATTTTTCTTTCACCATTCTTTCTATATTTTACTATTTATGCGCATTACCAGAATATTAAAACTCTCTTAGGTGCAAATTTTATTCATTAGCAAGAGGTACTTATACTTAAATCTTATTAAAACATTTTAATTTCTATTGTCTACGTTGTGAATTATGGGTCTTTCATTTAAAATATTTCCATTTAATTTTTCAAATACCGTCAATCTAACGAATCCTGAATTTCTAAATTAAACTCAAAAGACCATAAAGAAAGATATTGCAAATGAAATAGACATTTTTTCATGATAAAAATAAAAATGATTACTGAAATACAGCAAAAGAATTTCCGTAAAAATAGAGCTCACTGATTTTGCAATTATGCTACCGCATCCAGGGATTAAAATGCTATTTGTAAATGCATTTGCTGGTCATAAAATAAATTAGTTCCAAATAGCTACACTATTCAAAATCCCATCTGGGCGTGCTTGAACATTGATTGCAACACATCAAAGCTAAATTTGGTATTCCGCAAAGTACTCACCTGGGATCCCTTTTATTAATTTTGTACATTTCAAATGCCGAGTTAAATCCCATTTAATTTCTAAATTTCCTGCCACCTACATATTGTAGATTTAAAGCAGATATCAAATTGACTTAAAATCACGCTCTGCCGGAAACAAGACTAGTCATAAAGATCTCTATTAATTCAAGTGATAACACAATTCTCGTAATTTATGCATTAACCGAGCAAAACTGCCTATAAAGAGGCAGTTAGAATTTCTCCCAGCGATTTATAGTTGGCCGTAAATTCCTATATAGGGCCACTCTTCCTTCCTACCCGAAATAGTGTAGAAGCAGATTGTTGAAGCCTTTCATAAAACACATTTGTTAAGCTTAATTCCACCACGAAGTAGCGTGTAATGATAATCTTATTCCTTAGAGGAGCCTTTTTGGGGTGGTGTGGGAACTGGGAACTGCCTCCATTTCTCCACATTGACGCATATTACACAATGTCAAAAACTGAGAATTTTTGTCAATGGGGCGATATAAAATCATCGCTATAATTTATGTGTTATCGAAGTTATGACTAATGGGACTTGAAGAGGGGCTATAAATTATTGTTTTTCCGTTTTTCTTGTTGATAACTTCGAAAAGTACACAAGGAAGAAAAAAGCAATCAAAGTCTATTTCTTGCAGAATTGAGGAGCCACTAAGAAATGAATGCAAACTATTTTTTTAAGCCGTTTTGTTTACGAATCTTTTAAAATTACCTGCCACTTGTAATGATATAAAACTGGAATTTATGTTATGTTGGTTTTCCTCTATAATCCTTATTTGTATTCCCGCAATTCCGCCCGCTCTTGTTGAGTCAAAATAGCCGGGAATAAGTGCATTTTCCAAAAAACTTAATAAAACGATATTCAAAATGAAATTTCCATCTTGCAGCCAAAAACACGCCCGACTTCAGTGATACCCTCCAGATATTCGAGTCTTCCATGTGCAGGACCTCCGAAGGGATCTTCAGATTACATCTCGAAAGGAATGTCCAGCGGCAGCTTTGACGACGGTCGAAACGTCCTGGGCATGGGAATCAGCGCAGTCCACGATGCAGTTCTGAGGGGGAGTGTTGCCCGTCTTCCAGGTGAGTTCACTTGCGATACTCTGAAACTTCGTGTTCCTATACTCCATACAGTGTATTCAGAGGGAAGTTTGCCCCAACACGGTTAAGGCGAATTTGTGGTCTGGTGGATTAAATTTTTGAATTTTTAATAAACTCCAACCAGACGAGAACTGGTTTTGCTACATCGCGCAGAGCGGGCAGAATGGCCTTAGTTTGCAAAGTACGTGGCAGTTTAGGGTTTTCCCATCCGGAATACGCCATTTAATAAACTTGCAAACGATGGCAAGCGTGAGCATAATGTTTGGATTTTTATGGAACATGCCATATAATAAAAGGGTCGGTGGAAGGAGCAACGGTTGTTAATATCGACGTATCCCTTAAATTCAAACTGGAGAAAGAGAAAGGGGGAAGTTATTTCATTTCCATGTATAGTACACGACAAAGTCTGGAACGTCCCATAATTTTTCTGTTTAGTCCCCTTTACCCGTGTTTATGTCTGAGGCTCCATTCCAATATCTAGGCTGCAGAAAAAATGCTTACAAATCATTCGACAAATACTGCTGGCAGCTTTTATCTGTCTAAACATTCATGTTGGAGAAATGTTTATGTTTGTTTTATTTATTTTTTTGTTTGTCCAACATCGACCGGAACAACAGAACACAGGTAGACATGTCAACTGTCATCTGGGCACAGAAATTCAATTCTAGTTGTATATATCAATGTTTAATCCCCAGGAGCATTTATAAGCTATTTATGGCTTTGATTCAGAGAGGTAGTGGTGATTTAGAGCCGCAATAAATCATTGCCTTCTGCCCTCAAAACCCTCGAATAATGGCACTTTTCAATAGCTCCCTCCCCCGGGCCGTGTTGCTCTTTGAAAACCCCGGAAGGGTGCGGATTTTGTAGTAAAAGCCCCTTTTTTGTATTAGAGCTTACATCTATTTGGCGGCGCAAAACGTGCGTTACGGTGGCATATTGAAAATCCGGAAGTGGTTTAATGGAAAATTGATATATTTATTTTTTGGGAACATTATCACCCAACGGTAGGGGCCTATTTACATTTTATCAACCAAAATCATGCAAGGTAATATTTACGTATAGATTAGATAAGCATACAGTGGTTGCTCTCGCCAAAAATATTCAATTAAGCTAAAACACGCTTGTTTTTCTATGTACATATGGCTTAACCAGATTTAATCCTTAATCCATTGATAGCGTAGTCGGCTTCTAATTTAATTAATTTTAATTTAGTTTTCATTCATGATGTTGCTAACAACACTTAGCTTAAAAACTAACAAGAATTCCCTTCCCATGAAACTTATGGTATTCGGAAGGGGTTATAATTTTTTTTTTACATACAATTTATTCCCACTTTTTAATAAACACTCAATAGCTAAAAGTTTAGAATAGAACTTGCAATAAGCTTCCTCTGGGAAAGGTCAAAAAATTATTGCTCTTTTTAGCAGGACGGTCCCCGCGCACAAACTGCAAATATTGTTCAGTGGGGTGATTTTTTTAAAGTTTTCAATTTTTTATTTAGAAGATTTCAAAAAACATAAAATGTCTTTTGCACCCAAAGTAAGATACATACATATGTAGATGGACATGTCCAAAACAAAAGCTAGAAATACTTGAAATTAAAATGCAATTTGAAACCTCAACTAGGAGACAGGAAACTGGCCAAAAACGTTGATGAATGAGAGGAAAAGCGAAAGGAAGTCGTTCTACCTAACCAACAAGAGTTTTCATTAAGATCATGAGGAGGGTCATGAAAGGATTTCTTTGTTTGGTATTATTGAAAATGGTCTTGGTGCTCCCATAAAAGTCTTTCATTGCAACCATTAATCGTGGTTAACGTCCTGTCGCAATGTAATGGAAAGTCAGCCAGAAACTTATTTCTTTTGTCATCATGTTGAATTACACGCGACAAGCAATGGAATGGTTACAAGGGCAAAAATTGTTTGATTCCTTCAGTTGGACCCTTTCATTGTCATTGTGAGAGGGATTCTTAAGGATTAAGGATATGGTCCTTCTGATGGACTGGAGGCAACAAATGGCCCTAAGCCTTAAGATGAAATATATATGTGTATGTATGTACGTTTTAAAATTGCAATGTAACGCAGAAATTATAATGCAACTGGCAGAGGAATTATCAACTAAAGTAATCAAGAGTTATAGTAAAAAAAACATAGAAAAGTAAAATTATTTAAAAATAAGATGACAGCCTATGGACAAACTTCCACCAATTTTGTGTAATTAAAATTATCACATAACGTAGTTAAGTGTACTCAATTGTACGCATGTATGGGTTTAAATGAAATCCCAATAAATTTCATTAAAATTCCCATGTCTCAAAAGTTACCCATATCTCTTCACCACAGTAACCAGTGCCGGACACAGAGCAGGATAAATTAAAATATTTAAATAATTTGCCAGCCATCAAGCAGCAGAGTCCCTCCCATTTTCAAGTAGGTGTGGATTTATCACTCCGTCGGATCGCCCTCCCCCTCCCGTCGCTGC
Source organism: Tolmerus cingulatus (assembly GCA_959613345.1). Taxonomy (NCBI): domain Eukaryota; kingdom Metazoa; phylum Arthropoda; class Insecta; order Diptera; family Asilidae; genus Tolmerus; species Tolmerus cingulatus. The sequence continues at coordinate 30,373,510 of OY390707.1, forward strand.
GTGGTGCCACAGTAATTACGCAGCGAATTGCCTCGTAATGGAATAGCATAACCGGAGCACTAAATCACATGTTTGTTGTGATTTTACTCCCCAACTTTTTCTTGTCATTATGCTGCCATTTATAAATCGAATTTCAATATTTTCCCGTCGAAATTATTCGATTCATCGAAATTAGCCTCAGTGCTGTGATTCGTGAGATTTTTGTATTTTTATATTGTTTTCATTTGTTTCGTGAGCGTATGTCGTGTCCATGTTTAAATATTTGCTGGGAAAAATGTTTTTTCGGTTCAGAGTTCTTGTCGATACTATCAGTTGAACATTATTTTGATTCATGGATGAATTATTGGTGAGTTATTTATTTAAAAGATGGATGAATATGTTATGGTCTAAAATTTGAGGGCTGCTTCTAGTCGAGTTATATATTTCGGATTGGTTTGCCTATTTGCATGTGCACTGGAACCTTCATATTTGTCATTATAGAATTGAATACTTTAATTATAATTTGTTGTTCTACAGTAGCTTATATTTTTATCCCGGAATATAAGATTCAGTTGATTGCTTTAAGAATAAATATATCCGTTAAAAACAATTAAGAAGTACACTATAAAACAGAATATTTGCTTCTTTTTTTATCTTTTAGACAATGTGGATTAACATATTATCGATAAATTAAAGATATTCTTAAATGGATTGATAGAATAAATATAAAGGTCTTTAAGGAATAGATCTTCCACTTCCAGTGTGATGCAATTTACATTAAAGCTATTCATTTTGCTCTTACAAAATTCAACATGCGAATCAATCAGTGCATCTGGGGTCCCAACAGCTCCAAGTGAAGCAATCAATCACTTGTGACTGCCCCCTGTCCGCATTTTGCTGAACTGCCACGACCCTATCCCAAACCGAGGAAGATGTTCCCTAGACCTTTTTTTCGCATTAGTCGCGGAAGGAGAAGGAAGGGAATAAAACAGGATCGCTTGTAAACCCCCACCGACGACAGATAGACTCGAACCGCATTTTCCCATTTTAACTCTGTTTCCACATAAAAGACTTAGCCAGCACGCAATTTGCTCAAGTGCGTCCCCATCCCCATCCCCGGCGTAGGCGACATTCCGCTTCCCTCTGGAGTCTGCCCACCTTTCCGGGCAAGTTAATCCCTGTGCCACCCGTAATGAGAATAGACTGCTTATGCCTAGATTTATTCATGCTAGGACAAATGCTGTTAATCAAAACAGGGAAAGAAGCGGGAGAAAAACATTGAGACCTCCGCAGCCATTAAGCCGAGAGCACATTTGCGCTCCTCCGTCCGAATGGCCTCGCAGATAAATATCTAAAATGCCCCCCCACATGGTCGGGGGTGCTCGATATTAATGAGACCCATCACATTTCGCCCGACCATAAATAATAGAGATAGATGGGTCTGGTCTGCCAGCATCCAGACTGACTTCGCACCGAAAAATCGATACACCGCCGCTGCTCGGACAAACCAGCGGAGTCTCAATCACTTAAGACAATTCCGGGGGAACGTGTGGAGCCCTAGAGGAGCACCCTGATCCTTGCCGCCGCCACACACACCGTAAACCCCAATAGTCCAGGATTCAATTTCTCACTGTCTTTTTTCTTTTATTTCTAGAGCCAATTGTGAACGAGCATCCGGTGACCATATATCCGGGTAGAGCTTCGCCGCCCCGAACCCGGGTGCCCCCCAGGACTCTTCCGGGCTCAATTGAGCGACATCGAGAGGTTTGCCGAAACATCAACTCAACTGAGAATGGTGCCGACAATGTCGACTGTAATTTGCTATCGCCGCTGAAACGCTTGGCCGTGACAAAATCGCCGTCATCGCCGCTGGTCGTCGTCGGTGGGCAGCACCACTTCATCCGGAACATTAGGAGCAGCCACCAATTGGGGGACCCGAAGGGCCATCTCAATAACCTTTTGATACCGCCTCGCAGGCAGAACGGCGAAGGCTTCAAGGGGCCGGCGGGGAGCAGCGAGGAGAGCGAGGACTTCTCGGATGATTCCCTCGAAGGGCAGTCCCTGCCACCGCCCCCTCCGCCGCCAGTCGTGCCTCCACCACCTTCGCTGTCCGCCCCCGTCACGCCCAGCAAGCGCGGAAGTATAGCGTGGGAAATAAATTTGGATGACCATCTGCCGCCACCCCCGCCACTGCAGTCGCAATCTTCATCCCATCAGTCCTCATCGTCAGCGGCGTCGTCCGGCAAAAAGAAGAGCACCAAAGGAAAAGTCGCGCCCTTGGAGATATCCTCGGCATCTGCAAAGGTACCTAAAGCACCCTCGCAGCCCTTACCAGCATCCACTTCTTCGTCTCGCGCTTCAAAACCTCCCTCCCCGAGCACAAGGGCACTGCTGCAGGGATTCTGGGAAATGCAATTTAATAGGGCCTGAGAAGGGATATTAATGGGCGCACAAAGCGCCGGGAGATGCCATCTCCCTTGACATCCCTAATATATAGTGTATGTCTATCTGGCCGCATGCCCTCGATGGGATAGTCTGCCCTATCCCAACGCCGACCGGGACTACCATCGGTCCAATCTGACACGGTCCGGCCGGCGATCTCTGGGATGATTGCGGTTTAATAATTGAACATCATCCCCAGATATTTGATTGCAGCCCCATTTGCGCCTTCGCCACTCCGGGGGTCCAAGTCAATCCCTAAATGTTGCAATCTGGCGGTGGCCAGGACTTCCGCTGTTAACAGAGGAATGATTGGCGCTCTGTATCCAGCAGCATCAACGACGGTATCAATTAGCAGTCTCGATTTTTCTTCCTTTTTATTTTGCGGGTAGACACTAGCGGGGGCGCAGATGCGATACCATCAGTCTAAGCGGATTTGAATACTTTTTTCTAACGTTTTTAATTCCCAATTCAGTCGCTTTTAGGTACATCGACTTGTCTATCAGTCGATTAAAAGTCTCACCTCGTGCACCACGATTTAACGCTCTGAGCCATTTTAGTCCGGCTTAAATATTGTATCATATTGTGGTACGATAGTTGTAATTACCTGCTCTTTTTCAAATATTTATTCATTAAAAAAGTTTTATCATTAAAACTTGTATTGCTGTGAATAGCACCAATCGCTTTGAGGTATTAAAACTGTAATTTAGGGCTTCCCGCACCCAGAGTTTACTATCCCTAAATGAGGGCGTACCATTACGACTTGCTTTCATCATCATCAATGACTCGAAATTGCAGTGTAACCCTTAGCCCTCCGGTATTATTTGCTACCAATTATCTCTATTTTAAATCACCTCCTCTTTCAGTTGAATACCCTTAATATTTATAACATACTTGTTATGCTCCGGCTTATACACTAGTTGTTCAACTCTTAATTTCCCCCTAAAAAATAGCTAAAATTTCTTCGGTCTTCTCAGTTTTGCTCAAGACATTCAGATATTTTATTTCCAGATCAAAGATCGTCTCGACGAGCTATTTGTACGAAAAGAAGTTTCGAAAGATTCTAAATTGTTAAAGTTTAATGCAAAACCTTAGACTACAAAATAATTCACGATTATTTTTATTGAAGTTAAATTTATACATAGCTACTCATAAAACCGTCTGCAATAGAAGTGGAAGTAAACAAATTAAACTCATTTAGGCTTGGCTCTCTTCCAAACGTCTAACTTAATTAGAGCAAAATCAGATTGTTTGTGTAGTAATATGAAATTGTCTGCAAAAACGAACAATTGCAGCAATTGTACTATTCCAGAATGTATATGCAATTAATAGTTTTTCCAATAAATTTGTCTACACCACGACTACGTTTGGCATTGAATTCAAATAGGGAAACTGGGAAAACCGCTACTAAACATTTATGCAGTACCTCGAGCGTCCATTTCACCATTGTTTGGATCACCTCATGTCGAAAATGTTTTTTTTAATTTTTGTCGGATGCTTTAGAATTTGCATACAACCGGCCTATTCAACCTAATAACATTTACAGGATTCGCGAACGAATTCATTTTTATTTTTTATTTTTTTTCAACCCTCCCGATGCCCGGAGACAATATAACTAGTTTGGTTAGCCGATTACATGTTCCAGAAAATTGCACCCCCAGGGTGATTTATTTTAGGATATTCAATTTTAATTAGGCTCCAGGTAATCCAACTGAGTTGATGGGTCGCGATAGACATGGCTTTGGACGTTGTATGCTCCCGGATGGACCTGTTTGTCCTCATAACACCGGCAACACATCATCCCTTGCACATCGTTGTGTCTTTTAGTGTTGTTAGCAAGTTTTGGGCTGAACTTTTCCTGCGGGACTCGTGCTTTAAACTAGGTCGAACACAGAAATATGCTTGACATCCAGTGGCGTAGATCATTTCAAACATTTGGGCCGGGGGGGCTGAGTTATTGCCCCGCGCCACGTCGACAAAACATTTAATTTGGTTCCCAAGTTTTATGAAGTTTGCGCGAGAATTTACAGCTCCGGGTGTTACATTCATGCATTTCTTAAAGAAGCTGAAAAGCTGTTAGAGCCCAGCACTCCTCTGGACAAAAGGCCCGGGCCCGGCTCCTGTATGTAGGAACAGTTGGGCCGGGCCCCACCAGCTGAAGATGAAATGCACGTACTGTTGCCATCATAAAAAGCGTGAAAACTCTCCTTTTTATGAAATGGGAACTCAGGAACCGGGGATATTAAAATAGCGAAGTGTTCTTATGGGCTCTTTGAATTCTTAAGTGGAACTAGGGTGCACCTTTATTCCTCCTGAAAACTACTCAGGGGCTGCGGACATAATGAAATAAATTTTGAAAAGTACTTCTCATACCCATGCTTCGGAGATGTAAAGAAATTTTGAATTTAAATTCGAGTCTGCATGCACGCGGTATTCAGTGATCAATCTCCCTAAGACCGCAAAGCTCTTAAAAAGATTTTCTTTTATACATACATTAAAATTTAGGGAAGAAAATTTCTGCATGAATATTAAATTCTTGTCCTAATTTTAGGTCATAGCCCGTCGACGTGGTCGTAGCATGTCCGGATCCCAGTCCAGTTTAGCGTCAACTCCCGGAAATAGTGTTGGTAGTGCAACGAATCGCTATTCGCCGCACTATCCACCGAGTAACAAATCTGGTTCAATGGAATGGCCTGAACCACCAGATCCACCAATTTGTAGCACAGAAGATGAGGCCGGCTCAATTTACTCCGACTCTGACGAAATTATCCCGAATTATCCCGCCAATATGACTGGAAAGGAGACGTACGTAATAAGGAAGGGCAGGCGGGAACGGAAACGTATCACTGACCTTAATGTATCCATTTCGTCGTCGATTAATTCAAGGCTTAGCAGCGAAGGAAACCTATCTGGAATCGTCCAGAATAGTAGTCTTTTCCTACCCAATTCTCGCCATAGCATTGATTTAGGGTCCTCATCCCATATTCCTACGGCTGTGCATAATCCAATTCTTTCCCCAAGGTAAGACTAGTAAAATTTTAGTTAAAAGACAAATATATGTAAAAATTTTAAATTTTTAGATCAAGACTATCATTAGACTTAAGTTCACCAAATTCTACCTCAGAGCTTCCACAGACAGTTGCTACGACCGCTACTATCAACGGTGTGTCGACAGTACCCCCACAAACCTCCAACACTACGCCACGCTTCCAGGACCTTAAGGGCTTCAACATGAGCTTCGATGCCCTCCAGATTTACGAATCGAACGGCAATGAGGGTGCTCCGAGTGGTGGATCGCACCACGGCGGCAGCAGCAACAGCTTGAACAACAACAACAATATAGGTGGGTCCCTCACCCGTGTTTCTTCACTCCCATCAATCATGCCGCAATTGGGACAAAGTAATTATTTCCGCAAAAGCAATTCAACAACATTCAAAACCGCCCCATTGGCCACTGCAACTATTGAAATTGTTTGAAAAAGAATTCTTTATAGATGAAGGCATCACCACGCCCCGAAGGGAGCTGGCGCCACCTATTGAGGAGGACGAGGAGCAGGACAGCGAGTCCCAACGTGGGGCCCCCTTGCGCCAGATCGAGAGCAACATTAGCGCTCTGCTGCGCGGTGATATCGCGGTTGCCCGAGTCGGGGACTTGTCGCACCCTCGACGACCCCTAGGCTTTCGCCCAGGGGTTCACAAATCCGAAAGTGCCAAAGAAATGCTGCTTTCACAGGCAAACGCATTTGGTCCTTTGCCCCCATCTCCTCCGTCGTCTAGTCCTGAACCAGTAAGTGCTCGTTCAAATTATGGTTTTTAATTATATTAATTTTCGTTGTCCCAAAACACTTTTACCTTAATAATGTTGGTCCTAATGAAGTTGTATATATATTTGTTTCTTTTTAGGAAAGCGATGGCTTCCCTCCTCTTCCGCCATCGCCACAGGATAACGCCGCCGATGATGAGGATGAAACAGAAACAGACATCCTCCACGGCATGCACGGAATGCGAATTAATTCTAGGACTCGGCTTAAAAACGACCTCCACTTCGCCACTGAGCATCCCCCAGCCGTGCCCCCGCATCGCGTTCAACCCTCCCTGAGCACTCTCAAGACCCGATCAATGGACGCTGGATACACCAAAAAATACTCGTCGACGTCGCCGCATGGAACAGGCCCCGGCACCCTGCCCGGAGAACTTCCTGCAAGCAGCTCCCGGCGCCGCCTAATGTCCGGGGCGTTCCCGAAAAGATCTGCCCAGAGCCCCCGTGAGGAGAAAAGACTTCAGACTTCTTGTAGCTTGCCAGAAACACCAATTTTCGCTAGGGGGTGGGTGCCCTGAGTTTTCTTTTTTTTAAATAACTATTATTTTTTAACTATCAATTTTAAAGGTGTGATATCCCTCGCACCCCCCATCGACGCGCCCCTGAGGTGCCGAGCAGTGGTTCAAGGACTGCTCCCCGAACCAACACTACCAGCAGTTTGGGCTCCTCGATCGTGGGAATTGGTAAGTCGAGGGCGGAGGCACCAGCTGCTAGCTATTTAATAACCATCCGCCTAACACTAACTACCCTTTTCTACCTTTTCTGCAAAAAACAAAAAACTAGTCCAGTCACTATGTTACTTTATATTGCAAAAATTACTAATTCGGAATTTTTTCAACGTGTTCATCTTAAATATTTTGAAGTATATTGCACATTTTGAGCAAATTTTACAGAAATTCTTTTCGATTTAAATATCTTGAAGTATGAAAATTAAATAATAAAAAAGTACTGTACTGTTCTGAAGTGGCGTTATTGTTTTAAGGAATAAGACGTTAACAAGCATTTCGAGCGCTAAAGTTTTATGTGAAATCACAAAATTGTACTGATGTTCGATGAGAGAAGCTGAACAGTGATTAAGGGTGCGTTTCCAATACAGCGAAAATTTTTTGTATATTTACGTCTTATAGTATACATATTAAGAACGTTCATTATTTGAGTAATTTGTTTACAAAATTTAATATTCTGCAGAATCGCTTATTATTTTAGCAACAATTCATTTACGATGGGCCCTGTTCTAATTTTTGTACGAAATGAATCGAAAAGAGCTTTCAAAATTCTATTTTGGATAAAAATTTCTTAATCCTAAAATATCTCACAAATTAATTTAGTTGCCTTTCGATTTTTATTACTTTTTCGCATATAACATCAAAATAATTCGATTAGATTTCTCTACCAAATTATTTTACTTTACCCCGTTTAAATGGAACAATTATTCGAAGTCAAAGGTAATAATTTTATAAATTTAGGGTTTCTATTATGGAGTTTGTGTATAAAAAGGATCTTTTGTAAGCAGTTAGCGATTCGTTTCGTATAAAATAAGAACAGGGCCCGAAATTTGTTTTTTTCGAAAAAGTCACACTATTTTCCACTATTTTCGAATTATTAACTATTAATTGAGGATCTTGTAATTGACAAAACGGCACTTATCTCTGCCCAAGAAAACATGTTTTGAAAAATCTAAGCTTTCGAACATATTCAGCGCTGCCGTTTGGGAGGGGCCTACCCAAAGCTGAACCCCACGCTGAATTGGAAACGCGCCTTTAATGTTCTAAGAAATATTGAAGACTTAAAAATGAACATGTTATTTTGTTGTTGAAGTCTGCTCAATTTCTGTTGTTTATTTATTGAATTTCGCTTAATACAAACTACAGAGAACTTAAATTGTTGGTGCAATAGCTTCAAGTTTCAAGCGAAAGTTAGTCCGTTGAAGGAATCGTTTTAGTAACTTTCTGCAGGAGTTCCTACTGCGAGCGCATAGTAACTGGACCGGAAGTGCATCCATGTAATTACGCCGGCATTATTTGTTTGCTATCCCGCAGGAAGTACATTGGGTGGTGGTCGGCAGCGCAGCATAAGTCAGGCCTTGGCCAGCGGCGAGATGCTCCGGCTGGCGGGCGGACCCGCTCGGGGCTGGTACCCGAAGCAGCGAAACATGAGGCCAGCGTCGACGGAGCATTTGGACCGGCTGCACAGGTCGCAGGGGTCCGTGCGGGCCTGGGACTCTGGTGGCGGGATCGCCGGCCCAGGTGGTAGTCGTAAGCCGCTTACCTTGCCGCCGAATCTCACACCGAAATTTTTCAACAAATCGCCGCGCGAGGCGCTCAGACGGGTTACTAGTTTGCTTATACGGAAAGGTACGCGACTGTGTGTGTCTTTGCTAAATCATATACCTGAACCTAGACCAAAATTTCTCTCTACCGGGTGCGGGAACCCGGCTTCAATGCTGCCGGGCTCTTATACTGCGTGCTTTGGTTTGCGCTTGCGATAACAACGAAAAACACAGTAACGTCCCGAGCAAAAATTTTCATTCTGTCTTTTCAAAAATATAGAGTCAAAGTCAGCCGAGCAGGCAAACGCGGGAGGTTTTTTTTAGAGTGATTGTGGAAAATTTCGGATTTTAACTATCGCCTCACATCGAATCCTGGTGTTTTCTCACGTTCTTTTTGGTTGTTGTGTAGATTTTGAGTGCATCACCATCCCCATTTTTGTAGTGTAAGGTCATTCAAAATATTCATTTTGCTCATTTTTAAAAAGCCAAAGCGTTTCATTTTACAGATCATTTTTAATTTCCGTACAACGCTGTAAATATGTACGTATCATTGGTAGAGAAGCTTTTATAAAGTATATCACTATAACTACTATAAATTTATTTCTAGTAATATGTAGACTAATCCCAGCCATAATAAGGTGTTGGACTAAACATGTACCGAACTTAAATTATATTTATTTTGCATAGTTATTTCATAGTGAAACTCACAGCCGATTTAGAGAATAGCTGTAGATTATTGTAACTTTTGAGTTATGAATCTCTGGTTTTCTTAATATTTTCTTTTCTTTAATTATAGCTCTATATTTAGCAAGTAAATTTATTAAAACGAATCTCACGCCTTGGTTCTTGCAACTCCATAAACGCAAACTCGTCTGAAAATTGTGAACATAACTATTGATCAGCGAAGAAAGAATGTAATGCGTGAAAAACAAATTATTCTTCATACGCATAAGTATATGTACTTCAATCAAGCGATAATTTCTGATAAATTTTCTAATTTCAATGACATCATTAAGTAAAATCTAGAAAATCTCCTACAGAACCGCAAAAAACATTTAAGAATTATCTCCCAGTGCCAAAAGTTTCTCCTCTTTTAATTTATTAAGGAAAATGACTATAAAAAATTATGTAAATGAAGATTTGGCAACCTCCCACAGAGATCCTTCACGAAAAACAAAAAAAAATTAAAAATATATAAATATACCAAAGCATGGGTATATCATATCTTTGCGATGTTATGTAAAATCCCCCAGGATTATTTTCGATCTTTCTCCGCCAGTTCGAAAGAATCCGCACGCAACATTCCGAGAAAATGGAAAATGGAAAAGCGTCGAATGGGCGCAATACGTAAAAATAAATCACAAAAATTCCCCAACAAGTCGCTCTTGAGATATATTTTCAAATTTTTCTGCCTATTTTTAGATTCCAGACAAAAGTTGCTTTTCTGAAGTTGACAACATTTTTCTGTAAGCTAGAAACGTTTTTGTGATAGTACCCCCAGGCAGGCTGGCCTAAATGGACCCCACAAACCAGTTGATTTCCGCAACTGATAAAATTCAGTCGAACACATATCGAAATCACACATTCGCGATAAAAATGAATAAGACTGCTCCGGCTTCCAAAATTCCCTTGGCGCGTTAATTTCAGCTAATTCCGTGGCGGGGGCCGCGCGCGCCGATAAGACCGCGTCGCTGATAAAAAGCGTGCCGGCTTATCGCGGGGCCAGCGATCTGGCAATGCTGCACCCACTAATCTCAAATTTGCTGCCGCCCAGGGCCAGTGTTGCTTTTCGCAGTTGCTAACTTTCAACGCGGAGGACATTATTTGGATGCCGCAAGAAGCTGCGCTAATGGATGCCACTTTTCGTTAAAATTTTAATTTAGAAAGCGAAAGCTGTCTCCGCTCGGGCAATAAATTATATCAAGCGAAAAATGTGGGAGCGCTAAGATTTATTCGTGGGGGTGCTTCAGCCGTGGATTGGGTCCCTGAAATAGATTGTAGGGCAGGAGGTCGAAAGAAAGTATGACAACGCATTAGATCTTGTGATGTGGTTCTCTCAAGAAAAATTGGTAGCATAATTTAAAAGATGCTATACATACATATATCTTAAATAAATTGCAGATAAGTCCTAAAGTGCTTCCAACTGCAATTTTTCGTAGAATTTTAGATTTATACTTTGAAAATTTGATGAAACGTTTATCATTTTTTCTTATTGTTCAGAATTTATTCATTTGTTTTTCATTGGGGAGTAATTAATTTATTTCTTGTCTTGAAAGTCCGGTGATATTATATATCCATCTGCGATAGTTAGCTACATTAATACACATAAACAACTGGCGAAATTCATCGGGGAAGTTTTCATAGCTCTCACAATAGTATTTGCGTAAATTAAATATGCTTCTATTGTATTTCGATCGACAACTAAAACTTAATCGAGTAGTCATCTTTGATTATTTAGTAACATTTACATGCCTAAGTTGCATAACTTTCTTGACAGAAAATTAAAAATAACGTCCAACTTGTTGCTATTAGGTCATTTTAATATGATGAACTCACCTTAAGGTTCTTTAAAATGAATATGTAGAAGGTTTCGAGACTACTGATTTCGAAATAAATTTGAACTGAATTCAAATAGAAAAATGCTCATGTACTAAGTATTGGCATCTTATTATATTATCGATTTCTTAAAAAGATCATACTTAAATAAATTAAATACATCGAAATGAAAAGGAAATTGCAAGGAAAGCGAATTTGAATTTGAATTTCAATTAAATCGATAAATCTGGGCATCCTTAGACAGCGACACAATTCCACCAACGAGCCCAGCATCTACGGTCCAGATTCGCCTCGGATCCCCTGGAAAAGGACTCCGCCCGGGGGAATGCATAATCCGCCCTCACACAGTCTGTCTCAAGAAATGAGCCGTCGTCACGTTTTTTCCGAGATATTTTCTTTAGAATCAAAATCTACACCCTGGCCGGGATGATGGTGATGACGCCGACGACGGTCCCTAGCGAGGAGGAGGTCAGTTGTGTGTACTTTCGGGAGATGCATTCCTCCTTGAAATCTCGAAAAACCGGAGTGCCGGGCGTCGGGACGATAAGACCACATCTGCGGCCCCCGGAGCCGAGTAGCGGCTTTGTTCGGAGGACGGCCAGGGAGCAGATGTTTCTCCCGGCCGCTTTCATTTTCTAAGTCAGTGAGTCAGCGAGCTGCTCCCACAGATTAGCAGATTGGCGACAAATATCCCGAGGGCGCGTGCACCGCCCGCGTGCGGTTACTTCCCTTCCAGAGCCGCAGGTTCCCTTTTTCATGAGGAGTTCACATCTCTTCCAGGATCTGAGTGGATGCAAATGTGGGAAACACTTTGTCCAGTAAACTGTTTAGGTTCCCGTGTGGAATTTAGGTCTTGTGTTTTATAAATTGAGGACTTAAGTGGTCAAGTGTGGGGATGTTATCAGACTGACATAAATAAATTATTAGAATTACCGGAGAGGACAAGGGACAAAGTCGAGATTAACAAAGATGGAGGCATTGCCCTTTTCAGTTTCACTACAGAAAATATAAAACCCTCTTAGACTATCGATTATTTACCATAAAATGAAATACATATTATGGTTTAAGAATTATAGCCATATTATCGTCACTTTTAGATATTCCTAGAACTTATTTACTCCTTCAAACTCTAGGTAATAACATTTTTGAAATTTTTTACTTTAAGTTCTAAAATTCTAATCTTTTTCTTCCCCATGTGAATATATGTATGTGGAGTATAAAACTTTGATTTCTGCCACGTAAACATTTTTAAATATATGTGTAGATTTAAAAATTAACTTATTAGTCGTGTGATCCTTTATTAGATATATTCAGTTACTGAAAAACTAAATTTTCATCATCATTTATATTTTACTTAGCAGTTAAACCAATAATGAAACGAAATGGTATTTTAATTTGTTGTCCCCAATTTTCCAGAATGTGTAAGACAGGTAGCACCTTCATAACCCATATACTCGTGTTTTTGTTTTATTTTCTCGAATTTGTACATACATACTTACATATATATGATTTATGCAACTGAACTGCACGTCACCGAATAAGTAGTTAGGTTTAAGCAGTTAAAGATTTTAATTTGTATTATTTTTAATTCACGTCTCAATTTCCTAATTACAGGAAACGGAAAGGATAAGGAATCGAAACGTGAAAAGGAAGCCTTCATGCAGTCTGCTGTTCATCGTTCTCCAGGATCTGCTGGTAAGTCAAAATGTATGTAGGTAAAAGTTCCCCTAGGGAGTTAACTATCAAAGTTTATTAATTATTTTGTTGACATGTTTTTGCATAGCTTGATGAATTGGCTATAAAATCATTTAAAAAAGTTACTTTTATACATATTATAAATCTTTGAAACGTACCCTTACGTTATTAATCCCGTCCAAAAGTTCTTTTAAGAGTTCCGTGCCTTATAATGGCAAAACGGTACTGAACTCTTAAACGATCAGTTTGTTCTCAGTCTCTCACTGCCTGTATGTCAAGATCCTTTTTTTCAAAATTTGCTGGAGGTATCAAGTTGAAATTAATATGTAATACTAAAGACTACGGCCTCATATTGTTGTAAACAATTTAACTTTACAGTTTAACGCATTATAAACATACAGCTTTTTAAAAACCGATAAGGTACTTTCCGGCGATTAAATATCTTGAGGTCTTTTAACGCTAGTGAAGGAATAAAACCGGAGATCATTAGTTCGTAATTCTAAATGGAATTTCGTTTTTATTTAAATCAAAAAGAAAGACTTTATTACGTGATAAACTTATTTACTTTTTATGTTATTCAAACAGAATACATAATTGTAAAGTAACTACTTACTAACCTTTTCGGTAATATTACGCAAATTATATTTTACTTCTCTGTATTTCTTTCAAGTACAATAAGAAATATTGCTTTGATTGAATTCAACAGTTATTAGATTCACCTTAAGCCAGACGTTTTCAGAATTGTATTTGGACTCTCGAAAATAAAAAGTTCTCCCTTCGGATCATACTTTAAAACTTACTTATTGTTAGTCAAAAAAGGAATTTCAAGAAAACGTTCTAATGTCCTTTTTAACGACACTCCTTAAAAACCGTCGTAAAAGGACATTTGCTCTGAAGTCTCTTTGTCTCAAAAAAAGATTTTCGTCTTCACATGTTTGCGGTGTAAGTTAAGAAACTTTATATTTCTGGTCCAGACAAAAGAAGAAGAACTTTCATCCAAAGATTTTTCTCCACTTGAGCTTATTTACATTTTAGTGAAGCTAAGTGGAAGCCGGGGTAGAGTCGTCGTCGCTCTCCCGGAGATGGCTCGAAGGCTCCATCCAAGTTAAGAAAATTGCCCGGAGGAGGCTGACTGCTCCGCCCTGCACCCTCAGGAACCTTGGGAATTCGCGCTTCAGTAAGGTCATTAATAGCATTCCTCGATGGAAGTCATTGTCCTTGGGAGCCGCCCCAGCCCCAGCTCCAGCACCCCGGCGTGCACGTCATTTTTCATCGCTCCAAAAAGGAGCTACCGTCCTAACCGCTTGCACCTCCAACCCCACCCGCGTTCGCGATCGCTTTAATACGTTTTTCTATTAATATTGGATTAGTATCTGTAAATCGGCCCGCTCTCTTCCAGAGGGTGCGCTCAGCCACATTAGGGCTTGTCCCTTTCAACACAGATGCAGCCCGGGAAGGGGATATCCCTTTTTTTTGTATTTCTGTTATATGTTCCTCCACACTAGGACACAAGACACGACAAAGTCGGGCATGCCGTGGTGTGGAGCAGGTAGCATAGGGCTCTACAGCATAAAAGCATAAACCATAGAAGGAGCATATCGGCCTCTGGCATAGTAATTGCGCACGGTGCGGCGCAGGGGAGCCCTTTTGTCCTGGCTCTTTTTCACCACCAGAGGAGCACGTGGGGAATCATCCTCTTTGGTTGAAGGGTGCGTTGAACGCTATCGATTTTGCTGGATTTCTCCTTTTTCGTTTATGCACACAAACTTGGTGTATGTGTGCATTTATCTAAATATTTCAACTCCGGAGTTTCCATGGTTAAAGGACTCCAGATTCAGATGTTGAGATAGAGCTGAAACTCCCACAGGCGTCTTCGGGAGATCGAGACACCCGATACATCGGAACGGGCAACTGGCTCCTAATTTATTGTGGCCATTCATGCACGTGGTGGACTCTTTTCCAGAAAATCCGACCCCGACGAGGTTGCCGCATTACGGAAAGCGAAGGGAAGGGACGGGATAGGACGGGACAGAAGAAGTCTTTAAACGAGAAAGTTGGGAAAATTTTGCGGTACCCTTCTCCTGGCATTGTATCGGTTAGGTTAGCCAGTTTCAATGTCGAAAACTCAAAAAGTTTTCACTCAAGGGATATTCCCGGATTGTTGGGTGCTTTTCCCGGACTGAATCCGCTGGTTGATGATTGGTGCCATTCATTCAGGGAAACCATTTAGAGCTCCTCGAATAAACATTTTATGTCGCTTCTGGATGTTTTCCAGAATATTTCCGATGATTAAGACACATCGGAGGTTTAATATTACTCAATTTGTTTAGGAGAAGGAGAATCTCGTTAGTCACTCCTTTCAAAAGTAATGAAATTGTTGAATTGTATATTAATTTTCTATTTCTCTATCATACTATTATGAAGTTAGTAAAACTCTACAATGGTTTGTTCTTTGTTTATGTCTAGTGCTCCTTTTCTCGATTTTCAAGTAGGAATAAAGAAAGACGAAAACTCATTCGACCGTAGAAAAATTAAAATTATTGTAATATTTGGCCTTTTGATTCATACTTATAACTTCAGCTTGTATACAAGAGTCAAAAGCAGCAAAAATGAATCCTTTTGTCAAATTATATCGCCATATAAAAACAACAATTGCGTAATTTTATGCTTTAAACTAATGCTAAACTTTATATAATACATGAATACAATTTCTCTGAGATCTTTTATTAACAACATAATTGTGTCTAGAATTGAAATATAAAATGAAATCAAAGCATGGGAAGGTTTTTACATAAACACTGTAATTTTCATTAATTTTTTTATGACTTTAGAATTAATGTGCAAGAACCAATAAAGAACGATATTAATTTAAATTAAATTGAAGAATGAGGTCTTTTCAAGTTATGTGTGCAAAAGTCAAAGCACCCACTTATTATAAAAAATGTTGATTGAGGCATGATTCATTTTGCAGTACAAGGCTTGTAAAATAAACGCAGTGCAGTACCGCAGAATTCAGAACCAGTGGTCGCCCGAAGCGACACCCACCTGTGAATTCAAACTGCAAGATAAGGTCATTTTCCAGAAGCACCCCGCCTTTGTCTCCGCTTGTCCGAAGAAGATCAATCAAAAAGAAATCACTTTTAATGCCGGATCATTTCACACGTCCCGCGGTTGGGCGTGATACCCCCGGCCGACGCCATGAGCCGTCCCGTCAATTCTCGCTCGAAATCGCTTGATTTGCATTTCTTCGCCACTCGCGATAGCGCGAACTTCTTCGCATCTTGCTGATAATTAAAATTGTTGTTCCAAACAAACGCACTGCGGTCGTTGAGTTTGATTGCTGTTTTGCAATGCTATAAAATGTAAATAGCCGACTCGAGATGTCTTTAGGAGGGCCTATCGTCTTGTAAGAACAACAATAAATCGCTCAATTCAACTAGCGAGCCACTTAGGTTTCCTTTTGCTTTCATCCGGATCTGAGTCAGCTCTTAAAGATGATGATTAAGATTTTGCCGGAAATTAAATGGGTTATAACAAAATGGATAATATAAACACCGCAATTATTGCAATATTATCGTCTTTAATCTGCCGATGGTAAGGTTGTTTTCCTTTTCTGCAGAAGTGCACTCTTACTGAGTTTATGGTGATAATGGTAATCAGTTGTTTTATTATACACGTTTAATTGGCGCAATGAAAATTATAAACAATTACACAGAATATGTCTGGTTTTCAATGATTCTAAAAATCAGTCGGGTTTGAGTCAAGACGTATTACAGTCATGGACAACTAATAGAAACACTCTAAGGAATTTAACGAAAATCGATTTTTTCCTTATAACTTACTTCACGTCTTGAAAAAGTTATTCTAATAATATTTTTTTGATAACAAATTTTGTTAGAAATGTTACCTCTTTGCTATTATGTGCATATAAATATTCATACGTATACACATACATATGTAGATACTTTTTGAAAACTACATAAGTTAGACAATTAATTAGAAACAATATATGTACATACTCATGGAAATACTATAATTATTTCAAAACTTTTACATATACATATATAACTTAAGCTTTCTGAGAAATTCTTTTTGGAAAATTGTTATTGGTTCACATCTTCACATTACTGAAATGAGATTCCTGCATCTGTCCACAGCAAGGTTTTCCCAAGGCACCTTAATTGCATTAAATATGATTCATCATTATTTTTAATATTTTGTTGAGAAACTGTATTTTGAACATCTACCTAAAGATTCAGGTTCGTATTTTGCATGAAATCCATTCAAAACCATTAGAACAATTGTCTCCAGGAGCTGTTTTGTGAGTTTGGCAGTGCGCTTCAGATCATTATTCCGCTGAAATTTCCAAATTACAGGAAAATTCTCCTCGGCCCACGGCAGAGTTACGTTTTTCAATATGTCCGCGTGCTTCTGTTTCGTGAGGATGCCTTCGATTTTGATAACCAGACCAACCCGTATTTAACTGCAGGCGTTGCATACCTGGCATCTAATGCAATGGCCAAAGGTCAACGAGCAAACCTCCGTCCATCTGATCCCATCCTATTGACCTTTGTCTCACCACCATATATAAAAGTTCCATTGCTGGCGTTTTTATGTTTTTTTTTTTTGATTATTTGGGCTTCCAAAGGTTCTTGATGACACCTATTATAAATTTTTGGGAGACATTTTTTCGTGAATATCAACAGACGTTTATCGAGGATATATTTTGAAGCTAATCGTTCCATCTGTTAGGAGAGAACCTGAACGAGGCCTCTTTCTACACAGTACTTATTTTATCCTACTGTCCTGTGTCTTTTGAAATGGTATACAGCACCATAAACCATTTTTACCGCGCAATCAAAATTGCTTGCAATTTGCCGATACGTTGCACCTGCTTTCATAAAATGAATAATAGCCGTCTGAATTGTGAGATCACAAACTTTTGATTTCAACATTTGTTAACTCTTTGAACAAGAAAAATCACTGTTAAGAAATAGAAACCTGCTTATTGAATATTAGTATGTACTTTAAGAAAATGTGCAATATCTTACACCTTTAGAATATTTAATTTTCAGTTCAAAGAGCACAACTATTTTTAATTAGCTATCCAAACAAAATTTCAGTAACTTAGGACCTTATTACGCTGGACTTGTTCACTGCCAAGCGAAATCTGATCAAATTATATATGTATATGTATGTACTACAACTACATCGCAATTTAATTTGAAAAAGTAATAAAAGGAAGCAAAAGTATTAGTGTTACCATACCAAGATTTTCTAATTAATTATCCATGATTGTATTTGTAGATAGTTTCTTTGAAAATCATAATAATTCTAATCGACTTAAAGTAATCCTTGTAAAATTTGCAATATGAGTTCGAAAGTGACAAAAGGAAAGCTACCCTTCTTATGTACCTACATACTTTAATGAGATTATATAAGAGTGTTCATTTGGGATCAAAAGTGATGTTTAAAAAAATTTCTATTTGTTCCAAAAATGTCAACAGCCATCCAAAAAGTTCGCCTACAAAAGTTTTGCGCTAAGTTTAATTACAATCAATTTCCCAGCCTTCAAGACAATCGGTGTTTACTACCCTGAACGAAAAGTCCTACTAAAAGAAATGTTCCGTAAATCAAAAATAAAATTAAGGACACCGCCGTACAGAGCCAAATGCCTGCAGTCTCATTTGCACGAAACTTGGCCAAAACTCTAATAATTCCCTATAAGTGTTGGGGGGCTCCTCACCCCCCGCGAGCTCCTTTCAAGCCAGTAAGTCGAATTAAGTTCTTTAAGTCGAACCCTGCCACCGCAGATTTCGTTCCTCAGCATTTTCAAAATTCTCGGCGAGTAGTGGCTTGTAAGATTATTTTGAGAAATACGTACGAAGGAGGCGCGGGCCGGGCACGGAACCCAGGAGGTGTCCCACACAAGCGGGGCTCACAAAGCGGCCGAACTAGGGCATTGCATAAATTGTCAACTCCGCTTGCCTCCCACTTAATGGGAAAAATTTCACTTCCGTTCGGCTTCTAAGGACTCTGTTGAATACGCGGGAGGGGCGCCGCCCCCGCAAGTGTTGAATTACGCGGTGCGCGAAGGCGGCAGTGGCGGCGTGTGTGGGCGGGCGCTCAAAATTCCGAGGCTCCACGGGGCTCCACACATTTTGTATATTTTTGCCCCGACCATTGAAATTTTTCTCATTCCAGGATTATTACACTTCTTGCACATACTCCACATCACGTTCCTTTTTTCCTTCTTTTAATTTCCTTTTTTATTTATTTTTGCCTTTTTGCACGGGAAGAAAACTAGGCAATCCCCGGCCTTAGTCATGCACCGCCGCACAGGGAGCATGTGGCCTTAGAGTCGCTCTAGTGACCCGGATTTCCAGTCTATATATTTATTTTTGTTTTTCGAAAAGAGTAATAATAAAATATTCCACACCGGCCCCAGGTGGACAGGGCCGCCTTTCAGCGGGCCCTATTCTTCAATTGTTTAAGTACCTCGCTCGAATTTCGTATGAGGCCGGGTGATTTGCTCTAGAGAAAATATTGAAAACAATTTTCTCTCGTGCTAGGTAACGCAAATATGAATGGGATGCTTCTTTCTAAAGACGCTCTCTCACCTGTACCGGCGGCGGTATTTATAAAGTGCAGCCAATTAGTCGCTCTACACCTTCCTAATTGTAATATATGACGTTGCCTGCCCTTCTACACATTAGAAAATTTGAATAATGGTGCAATTACTTACAAGCTTGTTTTGTAGAAAGTTAAGCAGGAGGAACGTTGACTTTTATGTCTATGAAGAAAGTTTTAAAGCGAGTTCTCTACGTTGTAACAAAGCAACGTACTTTCCTTCTATAAAGTCAAATTTAGAGACTTTACTTTAAAACCTACATAACTTAAGAGAGAGCAGTCTCTGAAGTTGACTAATTACTTTCTTAATTCACATATTTCTTTTTAACATCAAACTGAATCATTTTGAAAAAAACCAAAGACTGTTCCATTAAAGTGCCTTTCAAAAAATATTCTTCTGTTATCTTTAGTTAAAGAAGAGGATAAGCTAATAGAATTAAATAGGACAGACCTATATCAGAAAATTAAGATTTTTCAATTTAAAATCAAAATGTTTTCTCATATCCAATTACAGGTGATATCCCGATTGGAAACCCAGGAACTGATGGCAACAACACGAATCATCAGCACAAGAAGAAAGGTTTCTTCAAAAGTTTCTGGAAGAAATCGAAGCACTTTTCGCTGGACCAGTAAGAATCAGTATCGCTGTAAGAAATTTATCAATTTAATTGTTCACGCAATTCTTCAATACAAAATAAAAACAAAATCGTCCGACTGAGCACTTGTGGATAAAAATTCTTCTATGATTGTGTATATTACAAAAATATAACAGATACAGAACAGAATCTGCGGCTAGAACTTTAAGTTACTCTTGTGCACGTTTTTACGAATCTCCAAAAATTTATCGAGAATTTTTTGAGAATTAATTGAACGCTGAAAATCTGAGATTTTAGTAAAAAAAAAAAAAGTTATTTTTTGTTATTATTTCAATTTATATATAATATTTTCATTGTAAATATGTTATTAACATTCCGTCTACTAGTCTTAGTTTATCAGGAAATTTTTTCCAAAATAATTGTGCCAAAAACATTAAATTCTGTCGGTCGATTTTTTTAAACTTTATTCCAATTTAACTAGGGTTTACTTTAATTTAATATTTGTTCGTCATATGGATTGATATGCTCAGATTAATTCGGCATTCGCATAATCTTCTTAGACATGAGAAAATGAAGGAAAAATAAAAAATAAAAATAATATTTTGAGAAAAATATCCAATCATTTTAAAACTGTGTGTGAATGTCGTAGAAACCAATCTATAACTAATTAAACGGAAGAATTTTTGAAAGGGTCCTTTGAATTCAAAAGAATTAAGCAATATTTTAGAATATTCCATAACTATTCGGTTTCCGACACACCCACGAAATCTTGGTATATGACATAAAAGTTAAAGTAAAATGTTTCAAAACATACATAAATTACCGAAACAGAAGATGTAGGGGCAAAAATACAACTCCTAAACAGACTGTAAAATAACACTCGATTGATTAAAGCAAAATCAATCAGTTCATGCGGCCTATAAATGCAGATAGTCTGGTAGGCTTACAAAATAGTTGAATTAAAGAACGATGAATATTTCGAAAGAAAAACATTACTAACTTAAGGCAAATTCATCATCTTCTGTATAATATTTCTACTCTCTACTGGATACCTTGCGATAACAAAAAGAAAAGCTTTAAAAGACCTGCAAAGCGAGGCATCTCTGATTACAAAGAAATCGTTTCGCAGCCTAAACAGTCACTAAAACAAAAAATACAGAGAAGTGTACGAATGCGATAAAAGCCAAAGAGAACCTGAAGAACACACACAAACGCAAACTTAGACGTAGAAAATAAAAAGAAAGTATGGAAAAAAACGCATATGATAACGAAAGTTAACTTTTAAAAAATCCCTTTAGAATTAAAAGAAAAGATAAAGAAAATTATTGAGGAACTCCGTAAAACGATAAATTTAAACGAAAACCAAAAACACCCTGTAGTTCGCGTCGTAATCTTATAAATAAAACGAATAGGTACTCCAGCTAAAATCGACATAAAAAAAAGTAAATTTTGCAAACTTAGTTAAAACTAAAAAATTTAAAAAATGAATTTATTGAGGAACTATTGTATAATTGAATTTAACCCTCTAGAAGTTTAAACCCTAACGTCCCGTCCCTTTTTTATAATGTGCACGCGGGAGAAATGAGCGTTTTTAACGACATCAAGTAAAATTCTGGAAAACAGGATAGAGCATAAAAAAATATTTTTCTACCTGACAAGTATCACCCACACATAATTACCCTCACTCCGAAAGACATACGCTCAATGATAGTTTACTTTTTTTTTTTAAGAAACCAAAAAAAGGAAATCCTTGCATAACAGTGGAATAAATGAGGCATTTTTTTACTAAGGTCAGAGATTATTTTTTACTAGGCAAAACCTTTAGATAATCGAAAAAAACGAGAAGCTACTACTGTTGTATTTGTACATGTACTACTACTACACTACTTCTACTAAACTAAAACTAACTAAATACGTTACCATTGTGCTTTGCCAGTTGAGGTTTTTAGTACCACTTAAGTTCTACTTTTAAGACACTTTTGTACCGTGGAATTTATCCAGTAAGTCGTCACGATAAGCTAACGTTTAGCAATTAAATTTAAACAAAACAAAAAACAATTTTAGTGGGAGAAAAACAAACTGCTGAAGATTAAATTAAAAAATTTTAAATAAAACAACTCGTGGAAAATGAAGACAACCAAGTTCATAGGCTTATTAATAGTGTGGGAGAATTTTTTAGTAGAACAACTTGAGTGTAATTTTTTTTAGTATGCGATGGAAAGAAAATGATACAAAAAATAAAGGATGAGTTAATAATATGAAACTCCAAGGTCACTTACACCTCTCCTGAAGAGTAGTGCACACAATGTATATATGTATTTCGTATTATTTATTGGCATTATATTATTGAACCGATTATTATACGATTTATTATCACAAGACGTACTAAAATAGGGTAAACCTGAATCAATTTAGGAAATATATATTGTTTGTATTAATCTTATCTGTCGTGTTTCATTCTCTCTTCCTCCTACCCTTCATTTTAGAGTTTTTAATCTTTTACTTTACTTTAATATCACAGTTTTTTAGAAATAGGAATTGTTTAGAGTAATGTGGCGATCAAAAGGTAAGTAATTGTTTAATAAAATTTTTGAAGGTCCAAAATAAGGCATAATAATTTTCGGAACGAAACTATAACCTCCTATTGAGGAGTCTTGCCAAAATAATAAAATTCGGTTTGTCAAAAAATTAAGCATAATGGATTCAAACTGATAAGTTTATTGCCATGTCGAGGTTATAGGGAAATTAGAACTTTAATCTTAGAAAAGCACATATTAAGATACAAACCGACAGTAATTCTTTAACTGTCTATTGCGAATAAAATCATTGAAGCGCCAGCCCTTCACGAAAGTGTAAATTAGGATTATCTAGATTTTCGTACAACTTTTTTTTATCGCTACAAACGTAGACTCACGAATGGTGAAAACATTTGAGTTATAAAACTTACCTTTTCCTAAAGTTCCCCACGAAGAGCCCTAAGCAAATCTTGTCATTTCGGGGTAAATAATTTTAAAATAGATCTCAAAAATAGGGGGATAAAAGAAAAGGTATAAAAAAAGGAAAATCTCCGTGCTTTTGGTATTTGTAATTTTTTTATTAAAAAATGAATATCATACAAAAACAATACAGTTGCTATCAATATTGTTGTAGGTATGTCAATTTTGATATTTTTTACAATACAGAATATAAAGTAAACGATGGAAATACAATTGATTTGCCTGAAAGAGGACAAATAGCGCAAAATTAGTAAAAAATGAAGCAGCTGCGTAATGAAGAGTGGGAAAGCAAAGAGAATTCACAGAGTGCCCGGAGGCCCTTTCAATTCTGGCCTCAAAGTTTAGTATTCACTTATCTTTTTGTTGTTCTCCATTTTCTTAATTTTTTTTTATACGTTTCGCCATATTCCTTACTTATTTATCCTATACTTAATCGACACTGATGCGCAAAAGAGGGAAAAGTTTACACATTTAGTACTTATGTCGTCGTCCTTTATTACTAGTTTTACTGTTTCATATAAAAACAACCAACTTTTGTCCTTAGATCCTAACATCAGCTACGTTTTAAAAGCAATTAAAAAGTCGAAGTATGGCTTTGAATGAAAAACACCAAAAAACGCTGCGAGCGGAGGAGAGAACTAAACCAAGATTTTGGTGTCAGCAGTGGGGTTTTTTTCTCTTATTGAATATTTCTTAGCCTTGCCCATATGAAAAATTACGTTTTGTTATTTAATTACTTTACTTAAACACTCAGTTATTGTTGGTATCAAAGTTCCCTTATTACTTTACTGCTCTGGTTTATGTTACTTTGCTTAGGTTATGTTATCATTGTTTTTTTGTCTCCGTTGATTTTCTTTTATAAAATTTGTATCCTCTGTCTATCGTCCTATACTCAACTCGACCTTACTTTGATTTGATTTGAAAAAGTGATGAAGTAAGCAAACATACATAGGTTTTACATTAAGTACCACTCACGACTCTTAAATAATTTAATTCCACAAAAAACAGGTGAGTATGCGACCTGAATTATCCTAAAATGAATCATCGCTCCGAACTTTTTTTGGGAGGGAAGTAAACGAACTTTACGCTTTCATCTAATTAAAACAAATTTTTCATCTTCTTTCGCATCTCTCACTTTTTTCTTCCAAATTTTGTTCGGTCTTACGATTATAACTAAATTTATTAACGGACTTCTAGTCAATTTAACTAATCGGTGCAAGACGCGTGGGACATCACAAATTACAAAAAGGAAATAAAATATTAAAAATAAAATCACAACAAAACCCGAATGAGTCGAATCAAAAATCCGAAAAAATCAATCATTCCGAAAACTCCGACCCAATTAAGAGTCGGACCGAGCGTCTACCAAATGTGGGAAAATGAAATTTGTGAAACCGTAAAGTCATGCTTTATTTATAAATATTTCTAAGAATAAAGTTAAATGCCTAAGAATAGTTGGCAGGCCCCAAGCGAGTGAGGCGCGTATTAATTTTTGTCAAGAAACTCATGGAAACCAATTCACATCGCGAGGAAATGGTGGAAATCATTTTTTCATATTATTAAATTTTTTTTCTTTTTTTTTGAGAAAATATCGATGAGTTTTTTGATGCGCCCAAAAATTATTAAATAACAAAAGATGTTCTCGCCTTAGGGCCAATTTTTCAATCGTCAGATAAATTTGTTCATCGCAAAAAGGGTGCCAGTAATCAACTTAGCTTTGATTTAAACAGCCATCAGAAGGATAAACTTATTCGCTCCTTAAACCGGTAGGTAAGACTTTATTCGTTGGTTGATTTTGACAAATTGAGTGAAAAATAATTTTTCCTCACAGCCAAGTTGATTTTTTATTTAAAGAATACAATTATCAGCCGTTTGAAAAATCGGTCCTTAGTTAGCCCAAAAGGAAAAATCATCGCTTTGTTTATATTTGTTGTTATTTTTGTTGTTTATATCTTTTGTTGCTTTCGCCTTTTTGTGTTTTTCATGCCTTCGTACAAAGATCAAATGGACTTAATGATGATTTTCTTTTACTCTTTTTTTGCTCGTTTATCATTTTTATTTACTTATTTTTCTCATTTTTACTTTATCTTTTATTTATACCTTTTCTGTTGTAAATTTAGTGTTGAGGATAGCCATATTTTGGAGAGAGATGTCTCAGAGATCTGGAATAGAAAATAATTACTAAGTTAATCTCACTCTCTCCAAAGGGTTTTTATTTTTCGGGCGTGTGTGTGCATATGTCTCAAATCCCAAATCTCAAGCCAACGGTCCTGAATTTATTTATTTCAAAGCAAACACTTTCAAGGTTGATAACGAGCTTTTAAATGAAATTAAAACGTAATGTTGGCAAAGACCCATTGACTCAAAACTCATAATACTTAAGAAATACTATCATTTTGTTTCTCTTTTAATTTTGCCCCTGGAGTACTTTGGCGTATCGTCAAACATAATGTACCAAACTTAAGTTTTTGGTAATGGTATTCTAATCTTTGCTTTGTGCCTACGCGATTATTGCTCTTCTGACAGCGTTCCTACGTTTGACGATAAAAAAAACATGTAATTGTTATTCACAGTAAAAGTTATAGGATTTGAAAAATATAGAAGTCATCTCTATGTATCAATCACTAACCATTAATTTCTAAATTTCCACTAAAACTTTGCCACGTAATTTAGTTATCGAAACACCACGGAGTTGAGGAGCTATTATTTTTGGTAAAACCGATAGCAGAAACAAAATACCCATTTTTTTCCAGTTTATAGACCCATAACGAGCCTCGACATTGTGTCAATATACAATTTTGGATTTCGATATAGATAAGTATATTGACTTAAAGCGTTTAATATGGATCTTCGTCGAAATCGATATTGACTAAATTATGACTTATGTCATATTCTCAATTTTATTACTGCTAAAATGTATTGAGCATGTAACCGTTTTCGCATCGTCGCAATAATTATTATAAAAAGCGTAAAAGCGCGTTTCCGTAGTTTGCACAAACCTCCTACTTATCGCATCGGTGATCGGTGGTTAAAAACTTAAATTTGCATTCGCCTAATTCATAAGTAGGCACTAATTTTCGCATTGACTGAAGCACGCTGCCTCCTAAACAATAATCGGAAGTGTAGGAAGCCAAAACGCTTTCAATTTCCAATTTTATGCATAAAAAAGCAATTAAAGCAACGAAACGGGCGACTTTGGTCGGGCGATTGTTCAGTTTTGCTTCCTTGTAGGAGCCCATTCCGGGCACGGACAAGAAAAGCCAACTTGTTTAAAATTCCTTCGACAGTCGAGGGATAAAAATCACCGGAAGTTAGGCAAACAAGGCAAGCGATTAAATCGTATCTGACTAAAAAATCGCTGAGGCGCACTACCGCGCAAATTCTGCCCAAGGCGACTCCTCGATCTTAGGAGACAATCACTCAGCCGCGCTGTCCGACGCGAGCCGATCTAAAGAAAATCGCAGTAAAGAGATCACTGACTCGGGTCGCGATCTCGGCGACTATCTTCTAATATCTTCTTTTGGATAAGACGCCGGGAAAAAAGTGAAAACCTCCGGCGCACATCTCGGGGGCCTTGCGTCTGTGGGGCTCATCACCGGCGAGCACTTAAAATTCTAGAAGAGGGGCCCCGCGGGCGCTCCTGGAATATCAAGTAGTGGGTAAGAAGGTCTGCGGATATCGAGAGTTCTTGGTGACGAGCGCGCCCCCTGAGGGCCCCGCGACGCCGACGACCAAAACGCACTCCTCGGTGGGCGCGCTACTTTCGTTTTCCATCAGCCGCGCTCTTTTCTTTTTCGACACGGCTTTCCTCGGCGGCGAGTCATCACCCGGAGCCCCGGCGGGGCTCCTCTGGCGGTCCGCGGAGATAGCGCGTGTCGAAGAAGTGGCCATTACTCGTCACATTTCCTTTCCGGTTGCTGCAACCCCGCAATTTCCTCTTCTTGGCCGAGCGGGGGTGGGCCGTCGAGTGCTGAGTGCTGAATGCAAGAAGGTACGGTCCGATGGCGGTGGCAGCCAGCGATCCGCCCGTTTATCTTCCGAGAAATCGGATACCTTTTGGTCGATTACAAATTTGCCCGGGGTTTTAGGAGCGTGTCGATGATTTTATGGCCCGCTAACGAATATTTTAGACGCGGCGGCGGCTCTTTCCGCCACAGTCTGCTTGTCTATCGAACGAGTTAAATTTATAATTTTATGGCTTGATGAGGGAAATCGAAATTGAACAATTTAGGTTTTATTTCACGGCACTATCAAGACGGGTTGGGTGGATGTAGATTGCCTCCATTGTAGATTGATGAATATACCGAGCGATTTTCTAGGTAAACGGCTTAGCAATGATCGTTTCAAATCGACTCAACCGCCCAAGACACAAAGGGCACTCAATTGGAGAGAAAATTGGTCTTAAAACCTGGAACCAATTGAACGAAACTGGTAGTCATTAATCGCATCCAAATTTACGTTATGCAATCCATTGTTAAGGAGAGTTGCAAGAATTTAGAGCACAAAGGTCTTTTGAATTTTCTCAAGCTCCTTCATTTGATAACTCGAACACTAAATTTGTTCATTTTTTATTAGATGTCCACATCCTTAATTTTTTAAATTAAAAAATTTCAATGATAAAACAATATAAAACTGGATAAATAAGCAAACCCAATAAAAACAAAATTAAATAATAAAAAACCAAAGATTGTAATTTTTTTAAATAAAATAGTTTATTGTTCACAACTTATTGCAAAAATGATATTTTTTTTATATAAAAAATGAATTTTTTTTATGTTTTAAAATAATACAATCCTTGTGGTTGGAGATCGGAGAAGACAATTACAGAAGAAGCATAGTACAAGAAGTGAAGAAGTTGACACAACACACGCCGCAAAATGTTATTTAGGAGGTAGAAGTAGACATATAGGAAATGTATTTTTCTGAATTTTCATCATTGAAGCATTTTGTTGCAGGATTTTCTGTATTTTTTTTTTATCTTTCTTATGTATTTATGTTTCGCGTTGTTGCTTTTATATCTTTACATCTAGAGCGCGCTTACCTCTAGTATCCACAAGTAATTAAATAATCGCCAAGTTTTTCGACTATAGAGGCTGCTTGTTGCGGCTGAACGGGATCTTCATAGATTGAAACTATAACAGCTGTAAGTAGAGAAAATACATAAAATTAATGTGGAAAATAATTATTTATATTTGTTACATTTTTCGTATTCAAAATAATCGTAGCATTTAAGCCTGAATCATTACTATAATCAGCCTTGAAATGATCATCTCAGGAAATTCCGATCTTTTCGTTTAAAACCTACTTTTTTGCCAACTACTTTCTATTGGATATTCACTAATAATATGGCTACTACAAACCTCATAATTTTTTGAATAAAATCAGCACAAGCTTTGATTTCAAAGATTATTTTAAATAACTATTCAAATCTTATTTTCACCTTCTCTTAGAAACAATTTGAAAAGTTCATCTACCCACCCATAAAAATGCGTGATAATACCTAATCATCTTATATCACCGTACCACTACCCGAAATCTCTAATTTATTAATAAAATTCAACAACTAGTGAAAATTTCACTTGAAACTGCTCTTATCACTCGCAAAATCAGTAAAAGAAGTTAAAAGTGCGTAAAAGAAGCCTGCGGCCTCATTGAAGCGTGTAAGAAATTTAAATTCTTTTAATTACCCCTATCATGCCAATTTACAACAAAACCCAGCAGTTGTTTTCTCCTAATCGAAAATCAGCGCAAAAATCATTTAAACCGCGCAAGCAGCATTCACTTTGGGTGGGAGGATCGCGATGTTAAGCCGCGAGGAGCTATTTGCTTACTTAACGCAGAACTCATTTGAGTAAATTGCAGTTTAAGGCATTTTTGTGTGATTCCGCAGAACGACGGAAGGCACGAGGCGAAACGCTCCGCGATATGTTGCGTCGTACGTGTGCATTAGCGCGGAAAAACAAAGCACTTTCTCAGCGATTTTTTGATTTTTATGATTGATTGCTTGCTTTAGGAGTTGGAAGTATAAATATTCTCCAATTTTCAGGAAGGCACCTGAAGGATTGATTGCAAGGGGTAGAAAGTGTTTTCAAAAGACCAGAGGCTCACTGTTTGCTTCATGCATAAGAATGAAGAATGATTACAAAAGAAAACTTTTCACACAAAGAAATTGCATCAACTTTTTATATTCTATTGTTCGAAAAACCAAAACAAATGGAGTTTAATTTATGTAAGCCATTATTGTAGGAAGCTTTACTAATAATTTTTGAAAAGCTGCCAATTATTTGCTGAAAACGACTTTTGGTTGCACTATTTTCACTGTAGCCGAGATTTTAAAACATCTCAAACTGAATCGTGTGGAAGAAATATGATGAGCAAGGCAAAATATAAATCTACATCCCATTTACTTATTCCATCCCGCCCAACCGTTGACACGAGCCAAGGCAATTTTGTGAAAAAAATTATTTGAGTCGTTCATGAATTTTTATGTGTACTCCGCAAACATATTCAGCTGATTGTAAAACCATTCATCCGCAAAAGATGGCCTTGTCGACTCTCCTCCCATCCCACCTTTTGCCAATTACATCTCCGCAAACGGGGCGGCAAATAAATTTCGATAAGCCCAGCAAAAAGATTCATGAGCCTGCAGACCCCAGTCGAGAGCAATTGATATTGTTTCCTCAGCGACTGCGTCTTGATTAAATTTACATAAAATTTAATGTAAAAATTAAACAAAATCCATGTGCGCCACATGCATTCAAATTTTCCCAACTGCCTTGCAGGGGGCGCCAGAGTTCATATTTCGATTTACCTTCAATTCGCGTACGATGAATAATTTCTCGGCGGAGTCCCCAATCGCCAGGGTCCCCGTGAAGCGGAGTTACGTTGTCTTTCGATTTCGAATAATTTTTCGCTTTGTGCACTTCTGGCGCGCGCGTGTGTTGAATTATCCAATTGGCAAGGGGTTGGTTCTGCTTGACCAGAACCAGCCCATACTGCACCATAGCGTACCTTTCCAGAACTGCCCTAATTTAATAAGCGAATTGATTTTCTTTTATCCCGCGCACCAGTTCAAGGCACCCCTTGCTCAGTCCACCGGTCAATAAATGTGCCCTACCGTGAACTCCAGTCGAAGGGACTATCAAATTTATGTCTCTGCGGCCCCCACGGCTCGACAACACCTGCAGGGAAGCATAATTTCTCGAATTTCTTCCGCAAATATTCCCGGAGGTAAAAAGCATGGAAAAAATAACGAGATCTGTAAGGCAAATGTGGGCTTCGCATGCTACCTCTAATTTTTCGGGGGCTAATTGCTCACTCTTAGTACAGCGCCAACTTGCGGGAAGGAGAGTTTCGGAAGTAAATTGGATCTTAGTTTGTTCCACTGGCTGCGCAGTGCACGCGCCGTGCAGCCCGATTTTTTAGTTGCGAAATCTTTCAAAACGGGCGAATCCCGGCGATCGCGGGTCAACATGCCCCAAATAGCGCTGTCCCGGTTGCCCGGCTTAGGCCAGGCGCCAACGAACGCGATTTCCCATTTTCATCCGCGTCTATGACGCATCGGATTCCACCGCCACAGGGGCGAGCGTCGCCGTCCGCCGTGACTCACGGGATATCTTATGAATAATTGAGGTGCATTTAATGCATCGATAATCAGCGATGAGTGTTAGGATTACTCTCACGCCCCGCAGCGCGATTGGCGCGCTGAATTAATTTTCTGCGGCTTTTCCGCTTTCGGCAGGAACACACTATCCGACCGAAGGGTTTTCGGTTACAACAGCTTATCAATATCTATAACTAGCTTAGTTTAGAGATCCACGGCTCGAATTAATTACTGAGCTGACCGTGACCCAATTTTTGCGCTTTTTCAGCGGTGAAACAGTTTTATATTCTCCGAAGTTATCAATTTACTGGGGAAAAACTAGCGAATTGATATAAGCTTAACTGCATTAAGGATAGTGAATCGACTGATAAGAAATAGTTAATTACTTCATTTCGAAATTGCGGCGGTATCAGTTAAAGAAAGAGAAGACAGCGTGTCAAGGGTCAAGAAATCAATTGAGTCACCTTTACTTATGTCGTCATTTAATTGATAAGCGAACTAACCGAGATATTATGGAGCCATTAACTGCTGTAATCAGTAACCGGGCTATCAAGTAATTGGCGATGTGTCTTAAGGCTATTTTGAGAAGATTACTTCAAGATGTCAGAAGAATTCGTTAATGATTGTACAATAACGACTTCTACATAAGAATTTCTAGCTACTGTTCTCTCTTTATCAGAGCATAGTGTTTAAATCAAACAAAGGCCAATTTATGGATATTCGTGATTAGATTATATGTAGACCAATTCAACAATATTCTATTTATATAGCCAACTTTTACAAGTAAATAATTGTTTTTCAGAAACATATGTGCTAGAAATCAGACAATTATTGCTCTTACCTTGTTGTGTTTTCATACAATGAACACCACTTCGACCTAGTTTGGCACGTATGACACGATCAGTTCCTGATAAGTAGATATACCTTTGGCCCGCCAATGTGACACCACCGCTGGTTAAAAGTTCTTGTTTGTCGAATCCTTGCACCAATTTTGCAAGCTCTTCTTTGGAGACCTTTAAGTACATAAAAGAAAAATCACAGCATTAATTAAAAGTACACAAACAAATTTAAAAAACAAGTGATGAGCACTTTGTAAGACAACATATTCACGACTTTGTGTCAACAGTTCTTGACAAGACAACAAAACCCTCATCATATCAACATGAACAAATTCTATAGAGTTCATCATTATCGCCTTCTCGCCGCTTTTTGCAGGCAGGTCAGTGCCAAGCACACGATGCAGTTTGACCATGAAAATGAACCTTACTTCGCCCATTTAGAAGAAAATAATGCTCCAAACACGCGTTTCTCAGCGCATTCAGCGAAATTCAGCATTAGCACTGAGGCTCTCGTTCTAAAAAAAGAACCGTCCAAAAACAGCAGACAAGATACCCTTGAGCTGCATTCGAGACCAATTTCTCACAGCTTCTCTATTAAAGGAGCTCCGCTGAGTGATCTCTTGGGGTGCATTCGTACATCTAGCGCTCCGCAGAGGGGGAACAGGCGACGGCGATGAACAAGGAGACTTATTCAATTCTTTTTTTAATAAATGGAAATGTAAAAACCAAAAGTTGGCTTCGACGTCAATCAACAGCTTTTCCCACATAAGGAGGCACCAGCTGCGGAGCCCCAGAGTGCGGCGTTGCTGCACTTGACATTCCTTTGGAAGCGCTACAAATGGCAGTGGCTCGCTGTGGCTGTCGTAAACTCGGGGCGGGCTGTTGTAAGAACCCCCCGAAAGCAGACAGGCAGATTTTTAGCGCAATGAGCAACATCTGAGCGGACAAGGAAAAATGGGACAATTAAAAGCTCCTCTCCTTCATTAATAGAAATTGTCTTTGGGCTAATTGCGTGTGTTGGCGCCTCAATTTATTGTCGGGCGTGTGGGGAGCCCGAGGGTTCTGCGGGAATCGAGTAGGGATTACAGGGGAGATCTGCCGAGCACTTTACGTCACTGTCTTATAAATAGACAAACGGTCTTATTATGGTTTCTGTTGGAATGTCCAAATTTGGGCGCTCAGACAGACGCGCTCAGACGTCTTGCATTTTTCAATCGTGAGTGATGCAAATTAATGCAGAGCCTTATGCATATTGATTAGTTTAAAACAATTGTGAGTCAGACAACGATCTTCTAAAGACACTGATTCTGCTTTAGTGCGTAAGAGAACTGCGCTATTATTAACCCATAGTATTTTACGTTTTTACAACTTTAAGATTGACCGCGCTACTTGAGTAAATAGCAGGTCAATCCCAGGTTAGGTCTCAAATAACTCAACTTCGACGAGTGATTTTACAACTGGAACTTGCAACTTAGGAACTTAAATCTATTGAGCAATTTTCTTTCTGTTTTTGAGCATTTTTATTTCGAAATGCTCAAGTGAAAAAAGCCACCCCCATCCAGCCCTCGCAAAAAGCCTAGAAATAAAGTCACGAATTTCGTAAAAATATTGCAAGAACCCATATGAAGACATTTTTGGCGGTAGATTATATTTTGGAGATATTTAACTTTTAACATTGACGTTAAAATTAAAGGATGCTATTTTCCACCAGGGATTCTGTTTCGATTTGGGAGCGGTTTCGTAAAAAACTTTGTAGTAAGTAAGAAGTAAAATAATTACGAAAAAATATACTTCTCGTTGTTTTCGAGATCACAAAAACTGTCGCATTTACAACACAACCACGTTTAAATCAAATGTCATTGAATTAAATTTTCGTTTAGAAAATATTTCTATTGACTAAGAAATTTTCATATTATAATTAAGTACAACAAATGCATTTCCATACTATTTTTGTTTTAAAGATGGACCATTCTCAAATCAAAAAACCTTGGATAGACATGCCCAAACAGCTGTTCGCAATTGCTTGTTTCGAATTTATTTAATTTTTTGTCTTTTAAATCCACTTCCTTATCAACGATATCGCATTTGCTGATGGCTTTTCTTAGCTGATAAAATAAAAAGCAGTAAAATAACGGCCGTCTTTGATAAGTTGTTCTAGAAGCTTTAAAAGCGGCAATGCATTTAAATATAACAAAAATTTCAAGTAATAATTTATTCCTATAGTGGGCAGAATCGTTGACCTTTGAAATCATGAAATTTCTTGTTTAAATCAGAGGAATCACGTTTGCTTTCAGTGCACGCTTCCCCTCCAAAATAAAAGATAATCCCAAAGAAATGTGGTTTCCAAAAAACCCTAGCGATGAGGGCGATTTATTAAAAATAAAAAGTGCGTAACAAAAATTTCAGCGAAAGCTGGTGACAGCAAAAACTGCAGTCGATACGCGGATGAATCACGAATTCGCCCGGTCTGGCAACGACGCCCTGGCGGATTGACTCACCGACACAGCTGCAGCCGCGCCAACTGTGAAGTCGGCGGCCGGGCCGGGGCCGCTCCGCCACCGGATCGACTCGCCTGCGGGGGCCGGGAGGGCGGGGGTCTCTTCTCCTCCGCGGGCGAGGAAAACGAGAAACTTTTCGACTTTTGCTAAATTCCCGAGATCCCGGATAATAAACCAAAACCATAAAGGCGGGCACACACTCACACAAATGGGTCAAAAGTCTCAAAAGCCGAGACCGAGTGACGAATTCTTTGTTCGAGTTCTCTCCCTCTCGCATGTCCGGCTCCCGTTTTTTCTGCGGGGCGGCGAGTAAACTCCAAAATCCTCGCAGTATCCAGGTGAAACCGGGCGCCCCCGGCGGTTAATCCCACTGGAGGTTGAGATGCAATTTGCCCAAATCATTGCGGCTGCAATTTTTCGGCCATTTTCGTGCAACCAATTTTCTTGCGAATTTTTGCAGCTCCACACATTTCTTTTCAATTTTTTTCATATTCGCGCGCACACACAAAGGGAAGATTAGGGGGGCCCCGCCGCCGTCTCTGTCTTCCCGAGCTCTTTGTCAACCCCGCAGAAGAGCAGCGGCGGAGCACCGAGCCAGCGGCCATTTTGGAAGATATCGGATTAGACCGGTATAATCAGGGGCTCTGAAATTCGACAAAAACCGTGCAGACCCGTGATTTGGAGCGCCGATGGCGACCCGGGAGCTGCATTTGCCTGCGAGGCGGTGGCCGCCGGGTGGCAGCATGTGGGGGCCGCTAAATGGGAACTTCCAAATAAGGAAAATCGATTTTTTAGAGGAAAATCATTACTGCGCACACAGTCGCCGGGGCACCAACACGCACGCCGACCACCCCGTCGGTACAGAGGGGGCACACAGCCGCAGAGCGGCGGGCAGGAACTGCCGGGGCACAGAATCTTGTAAAATATGGTTATGGCCGGGATGGCGAAAAAAAACCAGACCGGCGTGTTGGTCACACCCTTGAACTTGTCCATATGAAAAGGCTCGGGCCCGGGTGCCACAGCCGCCACCAGGACGTTTTGTTATAAATTTTCCGATCGCGGCAGGCGACCCCCTGCCAGACGGGGCTCAAAACTGCAACGAACGGCTCTCACCTCAAATCCCTTCGACTGGGCCCAAATGTTTCCGTCGTGTCCAGCGATGGCTGCTTTCGAAACGCACTGTGAAGCCAGGAGCTGATTGTCTACATAATCTTGCCAACTCATTGCGGGTGATTTGTTGCGAGTACTTAATTAAGAAGGGTTTCGCTAGCGGCGAGCGGAGTCGTCGGCCGACCTTTTCGACTACTTTTCGTGCGATTTCAGAGGTTTCTTTGCGCGGACCTGGAGCAGCACTCGCGTGCGGATCTCTTTTTTTCTTCTTTTATTTTAACGAAAAAAAAAGGCCGAAAACCGAGAACTTTTTAACTTGGCGCAGAGCGAGCAGACCTGTCCCGTGCTAACGGCGAGGGCGACTTCTTTTAAATCCACGCACTGTTCGAATTATTTTAAATGTAGCAGCTGAAAAACGCCTGCCGACAAGTTTCACCGAGCGAATTTCGCTGAATTACACCAAATAATAAACTTCAAAAAATGAAATTTCGAGAAAATTGCTGCCGCAGCTTGTCAGCAATAGACGACTTGCTTAAATGGCAAATGGCACACGACGGAGTGAATCGGTGTTCGGTGAATCAACACACAACCAAGTGATGGCGGAGCGAGTTTCGAGTTTTGCCACTTTTCCAGCGACGAGAGTGTGGTGTCAAATGCGAACGCACACCGACGCGGCGCCACAGTCGCCGCCAAAAGCGCGCCCCGTTTCCTGCGCTCGACGGCACACACGCGCGCTCGCACGCACACCTCGACGACGCGGTGAGGCCCTTGGGGGTGTGCGTTCGCGGCCAGGCATGACTCAAACCGGATGTGGGAGTGGAGCGACATCTGATCAACGGGACCGCGGAGGACATCTACCGTCCGGAAATGAATTATGCTCTTAAATTATGCTGCTATCGCCGTTCCTTCGGCCAGAGGGGAATTTTCAGTTTCTTCACCGACGAGAAATAAATTCACAAGTCGCACATGCGCCAGTCACAGTTGCAGCTGCTGACACCTACCGGATTAATGTTCAATAACTGAGGTAGATGCGTTCGTTCTTCAGCACCTTCTTGGTGTTGGCACGCCCCGGAAATAAAATGTAACTACGATTTAAAAAAAAAACACCCACTGGCAAAAATTAGCCCAAACTGAATTAAAAGTTCTGCAACGATTGAAAAAAATACTATGCGACTTCCAAATAACTTAAAAACTTACAAATTCTGAAAGAAAACACTGCAAAACAAGTGACTGAAGCAAACTTGGCTACCATAATTGTGTTTCTTTCGTATCGGATCAGTTCTAGATCTGACAGGACCTTTCGTATTGAATTGAAATTTATGAGTAGTTATTTTATATAATAGAGTAAAGGGTGCGGCACAACGTGCTTCCAAATTGCTTCCTTTATGTGATATTTTTATTGCATTAGAGGGGGCAAGAAAATGGCAGCCGAATATTACTTGCTCTCACCTGTTTCGGGACTCAAATCAGTAGTGTACTCTAAAAAATATTTTCGGAGGGGCTACAAAATTTTATGAATTTTTAAATTAAGCATATTTTTTTATATTGTTTCATTTCAACTTCTGGCTGATAAAAGTCTTTTATAAAAGTTAAATATTTTATTCATAAATTAATCAATTAAAATTTATAGGATATGCTCCCTTTTCTCCTCTACATGATAATTTCGACGTGCACTGAAATCACAACTTCATAAATGAACACACGCATCAGGAAATCTTTCGCATCAAAGTCGGCTTATGTAGCATTCTTTACTTTATCAAACGATTTTTATTTCGCGACAATAAAGTGAAATCCAAAAATTTATTTGACTCAAGGTTCGCAGTTTGGATAAGTAAATATCATGGAAATTTGGTTCAATATTCACAAATTTTAAAATCTTAATATTGTATGTAGGTGGCAATTATTAAAATTTCAGTTCAGTGCAAAACTTCGTGTAAAACTTAGAAAAGGATCCGATATAAAAAATGCACAGCTATTTTTACTAGGAAAATGAAATATTATTTACACGTTTTTACATATTAAGATAATAGCGTTACCCTAACTTTTATTTTAAAATAGGTAATAAAAATTAAAAACAAGGGCCTCCAATTTCTCAGAATCAATGAGTGCGAAGTCGCCGGA
Organism: Tolmerus cingulatus; assembly: GCA_959613345.1. Classification (NCBI taxonomy): domain Eukaryota; kingdom Metazoa; phylum Arthropoda; class Insecta; order Diptera; family Asilidae; genus Tolmerus; species Tolmerus cingulatus. The sequence continues at coordinate 30,410,661 of OY390707.1, forward strand.
AAATACGTTACAAGGCATTTTTCAACATTTAAAAACAAACTACGGTCGCACCGAGTACGTATTAATTTTTAACTTACATTGAGGTTGTTTGAAAGCACTTCTTCTCATATTAGAGGAACGAAATATACCAAACTTTCCTTTTAATTGCCCCACTTTTCAATATTTGGTTTTGTCTTTTCAAATGCAACACTTAAAGGTTATTAAATGTATAAGAAAATTAATTTATTATCAACTCGCCGTTCGTCACATCCATTGAGGGTAAGAAGAGTTCGGGTGGCGAGGAAGTGCGGCTGGAGCGGAACTGGACTCGTTTGCTTTTTATGATGACTCAAGGCGAAGCATCTGAAGACGTTGGCTTTAAAACGCCTCAAAACTAGCCGCAAAGCGAACCAACTAAGCAAGAATTTACTTTTTATTAGCACAAAACATCGTCAAAGGTCTCAATCACTTGGAACTGGATTTGCACCCGCAATTGAAAGCCTTCGCCTCATTTTGTAAATTTCTTCAAATTGTAAGGCCCAGCAGTTTCTATTAACTTATGAGCCTTAATATCGTTTTCTAATTTTCTCATTTTCTGCCTAATATTACGTTATGAATAGGGTTTTAATAAAAATGCCTCTGGGTTTTGCTTTTGGCAGAGGGTTCATCGATTTATAATTTCCAAACCTAAACCTCTAAGGACTTCGGCTCACACCTCAGTTTATAAGACAAGAAAAAATGAAAAATTAATAGTATCCGCAAACAAAAAATTTAAGAAGCTTGCTAAGTGTTACAAACCACAGCTTAACGAAAAGTTTTCAAAGCCAAAAACAAGAAATATCGTTTAACATGCAGTCTTAGATACATGAGTAGCTTTTCAAATGAAGCAGTGTTGAGAATTGGACTTTAAAGGGGACTGGGGAAGCACGCAATGAAAGAGGTCCTTTTAGAGACGCATTACCCTTGTGTTTGTATATTTTATTTTAAAAATCCTCTTAGTAACATATTTATTACATAAGAAAATTTACTCATTACTTATGTAGTTTATTAACAAAAAAGTAAAATAAATGGAAATTACTCGTAGTCGCATAAATAAAATTTTTATGATTTTTTAGTTCTTTTTCTTCCATTAAAATTAAAAGGCTCCACATTCGCTAAAGAAAGAGAGAGAACAAACCACCCCGACGTCTCGTGCATTTGTCACAGTGATTTCTCTCCTGCAAAAGCCGAAACTGAATGTAAATACAATACAGAGAAAATTAAACAAATTGGTTACACATTGTTCCGAAATGATGTTTTTTTGCAACTGTGAAAATATTGTAACTGCTTAAATTCTGAAGATAATAAAAACATACACACAAAAAGGAAGAGAAGGGAAATTTTTTTCATACGAGAGGGTGAAACATGTAAGCCAGAACTGGGTGGTGAAACTTTTCTTAGCTTTAGGTTTTATGTTCTTTTAACACAATTAATTAACTTAGCCGTTTTATTTCGGTATTTCATTTTTTCAAAGGCAACAAATAAATTTTGTTTTTTTGAAAATGTGCTTAAACTGTGTGTGTAAAAGAATGAGGCAGACAACTCAAATGCTTATAATTCTGCAGTTCTGGAATATACTAAAAAATTCTGTTAATGTTTATTTGTTTTTTAAAAAGTTTCAAACAACTGTTTCTTTTGCTTTTTCTCTCTCTTCTCTTTCTCTTTTTAGATAAGATCGGCAATGTTGGCCGGCATCTCCTCAATTGTTGTGTTGTAGAAGTGTTCGATATCTTGGAGGGTACGTTTATCATCGTCTGTTATGAAGTTTATAGCGACACCCTTACGGCCGAAACGACCACCACGACCAATTCTAGAATTAAAATATATAATTAACATTACGTTTAAAAAGTTATGCTATTAGCTAGTTGTACAATTTTAAACTTTGTAAGACGATTAAAACAAAATGTCCTTAAACTTACCTATGAATGTAGTTCTCACGATTTGATGGCAAATCATAATTAATAACTAAGGAAACCTGCTGGACATCAATACCACGGGCTAACAAATCAGTTGTGATCAAGACCCGGGACGATCCAGTACGGAATTGCTTCATGATAACCTCACGGTCACGTTGTTCCATATCACCATGCATAGCAGACACTGTGAAGTTATGGGCAGTCATATCCTGGGTTAACTGATCGACCTGCAGGCGGTGAAAAAATACAAATGATTCTAGTCCAACGTTAAGAAAAATCTTAATAGAACAAACCTTGCGTCTGGTGTTACAGAAAATGACGGATTGTGTTATAGACAGCGTTTCGTACAGGTCACACAAGGTGCCGAGTTTCCAATTTTCTTGTTTAACATTAACAAAGAACTGTTTGATACCTTCCAGTGTCAATTCTTCCCTTTTTACTAAAATACTAATTGGTTCCCTCATAAAGCAGCGACTGACTTCTAGGACATCTGGAGGCATTGTAGCCGATAGTAGAATGACTTGGACATCACGTGGAAGTAAACAGAATACATCCTGAATTTGGTCTTTAAAACCGCGAGATAACATTTCGTCAGCCTCATCCAATACGAAAAGCTTTATAGCTTCAGTATGAAGGACTTTGCGATTAATCATATCAAAGACACGACCTGGTGTACCGACTACGACGTGGCAGCCGTTCTCCAATTTCCGAACATCTTCACGAACATTCGTACCACCAATGCACGCGTGACATTGAGCCTTCATGTACTCGCCCAAGGCAAGGACAACTCTCTGGATTTGAGTGGCCAATTCACGAGTTGGGGCCAAAATTAAGGCCTGACAATCGTGAACTGCAGTGTTTATTTGTTGCAAAATCGCTATTGAGAATGTTGCCGTTTTTCCAGTACCTGTGAACGAATTAGAAGAAAGAGTTGTTTAAAGCCCAAAGTATGTCGCACTAATAGAAGAATCTAGTTGTATTTATTTTTCATCTCTCTACGCAAACCATGAGATAATAATCAGCCGAAAACATCCCACACAAAGACAGAACGGGGTTCAAAATTTAGAATTATTTAAAGTTTTTATCTATCGGACTTTCCAACTACCTAGATGATTTGTATTATTTAAAAAAGGGAAAGAAAAGCAACAAGCATAACATGTAATTATTATACATGATTAATTTTCTTATACAGGGCTATTGTGAGTAAAAGACTCAAACGATTCGCAACGCCACAAATTTAGTACTATTTTTTCCTTGCCCCCAAAATTTAAAATCTAAGCTAAAATCGCGCGAGCATTCTTCTCAGAGCTCTCCACCTCTACCTGTTCCAGTGCGTAAACAGTGTTAATGAGTCGACAACAGCAAGGCACAGCTTTTCTGAATTGATCACCTTGTTTGCTTTTGCAGGTGACGCATTCAATTCCAATTTAAAAGACAGAGGACAAAGAACCGCATCAGAAGAAATTCATTTACTCGCCACGCTCACTCGTGAATTTTTTAAATATCTTAAATGGCCGGTTCAGCAGCTGACTTTCTTCACCATTAAGCTTTTTAAAGAGAATTTCTCATTGTTTTAAAAAAATCTGTAAATGTTTACTGAACAAAGAAATGCTGTGGAAGAAAACAATAATTAATTATTAAGAAACGAATGTTTTGCATTTCAGAATGCAATCAAAGCATTTCCACATCAATTAAAATCTTATCACCACTGCACTGTTATTACATTTCATTCGCTATCTCTTAAGCTCTCTTGATACTAAAACTGATAGTGATTTTGCGAATAATAGTTGTTGCAAGAAAGTGTAGGAATAGTTGTTAAATGAAGCAAGTCGAGTTCAAGATATCTGCGGAAATTTGATAAAGATTACTTCGCTGTAATTAAAAATCTGAAGAAGCATATGACTGATTATGGCCAATGACTAATCTAATTTTGATTATAAAAAGATGGTTCTAGAGAAACTACTTCTGCTGTATATGTTGCGCAAAGAAGCTGACATTTGGGGATTCCCCATGTTTGTGGCTTTCTCGTAATTTTTTATTGTCTTGCGATTGGGAGAGACTTGTTAACAATTTGCACCTAAAAACAATATGTATACTGGATGGTCTAAGTAGAATTCACTTTTAATATTGGATATTAAACTTTACTTTCTATTATATTTATCCTATGTGAGTGTCTAAATGAGCTTATTAACTTTATCTTCTTCCAATTGTAATACTAAAGCATTTTGTGATGATCACATTTCAAAATAAGCTTTTTATACCCAAATTCACTTGAATTTTATTGTTTTATTATCAAATTTTTTAAGCAGAAATAGTAACTTGTTTATGAAAGGTGAAACTTTAGACCATATCGCGATTACTTTTTTTTGCCTGTGATTTTAAAGAGAATTCAATAATAAAAGAAGATATCAAGAAAATTTGCGGTTACAAGAGAGAGTGAAGTGCACAACTAATATATGCGAGAAAAAGAACTCTTTAGGAAGGAAAAAGCAAGAACGGAAAGCAGTCGTATCTCATTGCCAATCAACACAAATAACATTTATAACTTCGAGGAGAAATAAGAAGGATAGGAGATTTGCACAATGAATCATGTTAGACAAAGAGGGAATTTGTAATGATTTTAAATAAATTGGTGCAATTTTTAATTTTAGAGACCATTCAGTTTTTTACTCTGCTCTTACACTAGCATCTAGCTGTCTGAGCAGCTTTGAGGTAGATTAAGATATTTATTGTGATGTAGCGTAAATGATTACACCCACGTAGTTTTAACTCTTGCGCCTTAAGATGCGGGATTAGGTGAAGGTTTCCTAAGTCCGAAAGATTAAAATCCATTAATATTATAATTAAATGGTTAAACGGCTTTGAGACTGCTGACACCCCCTTCGTGTTTTAAAGCAGAACAGTATAAAAATTCTTATAAGAAATGCTACGCGATCATAAAATGCCGGAGTCGTTTTGGAACCTATGAAAAATGCAATCCTTGTTCATCACCTAGTATAATTAGATACCCCAATGCGGTGAAAACAAATTAAATTATTTGGCCTAAATTCAAAACGAAAGGCAGCTGCTTGGAGGCCCAAAATTGTTTTCTCCTTACACCCCAGCCTATTCCGGAAGAAGCCCATTCATAAAAAACGCTGAAGCTGTGAAAAACGATAGTAATTCCAGCGCTAGAATTAATTTATCGCATTAACGAGCAGATGCATCTAATTGTTCCGCGTGAAGACATGCGAAAGAGAAGGAAGCGACTAATCTCTGGCGCAGCGGAATTTAGCAGAAAACCACTCAAAGGCTTGCGCGGTTCCTGATTAAATTTAAATGTAACAAAACGCTTTACTCAACCCGAAGAAACCGCCAAGTTTTCTTCCGAGCATAAGAAAATCCAATTTTCGCTCTCAGAAAACAAGAATATGGCGGCAGCCCTTCGAGGCGCATAAACAGGATTTGCCCCTTGGCCAGCTGATTAGGCGCCCGGCACTCATCCTACAACCACCGGCTTCCCGAAATGCGTTCCGGGAAAATTTTATTCTAACGAGTAGAGGGTGCAAGTGCCGCTTACCTGATTGGGCCTGGGCGATCACATCATGTCCCTTGACGCAAGGGATAATGGCCCTTTGCTGGATAGCAGATGGCTTCTCGAAACCATAGCCATAGATGCCGCGGAGCAGCTCCTCCTTCAGATTCATGTCGTCGAAATTGTCGTAGACCTCATCCCAGTTGGTCTCGATGACACCGTCGGGATTCATACCAGCTGGTCCGTCATGATGAATGGGTTCATCTCTTCGATCATCCCTTTGAAGCCAGAACAAAGCATAAAATCGATTAGTTAATTCTCGTGCTGCGGGAAAATTCTTTTGCGATCGTTGGAACAGAACCGAAAAGAATCAAAAATTTCTAAAACACGACTTTTTTTTTGCAAAGCGACTCGTAAAAATTGATTGACCCTGACTGGCATTTTTAATGGAGAAAAAAATGAGGAAAAAGTAGACAGAAAAATTGATAGAATTGTCGCGTAAATGCATCGATGCGTTAAATTTCACGATGAAAATAAAATTTAACACAAAAACATGCACTTTACTCTCATATTTGCGAAACCATGCGAAAATCACTTGGTGCAATTTTCAGATGATTGCGACAACGCGACATGAATTCCGGGAGGATTTGCCCTTCATAAAAAATTTCAAGTTGAAATTGTGGATTAACGCGAGGTGATAGCACAGAAACACTTTTATACGACGACGCAGGAGAATGTATGGAATCTATTTATACACTTAAAAGCTATTTAATATGAATTAAATACGAACATTTCAGTAAATTGATTTGGCACTTTTGACACACGTGCTGACTCTGATTTTAAAAAACCAAGCGAAGGACTCCATATTGGTTAAATGTGATTCACATCAGTAGATGGTGGGTTTCTTTCGTTCAATTTTTTCGTTAAGCTGCATCGGTAATCTTTTGCTGTGATTACATACTTTTAATTCCAATTTGTTAATTAATAGAAAACTGTTGATTACCGGCCATTAGGGCAATAAAATTCATATTATTCTACTAAAAAATAATTTTAATTTTTCTCTTTTGTCAAACACTGCAGATTTTATAAAATAAAAAATTTTAATTTGGATATATATAAGTTCATGTTTTTAATAAAACAACTTTTTAAACTTTATTTTGGGCGGTAAAAAAAATACAGAGGTATTTCTAATATTAATAAACTTCTAAATGTGATACTTTTTGTTTTAAAATTGCAAATCCTTCTTGTAAAATTTAAAATATTACCGAAGGATTTAAAGCGCAATAACGTAATAATTTGATTTTTCCTCGTAACGAATATTTAAAAGGTTTTAATCAAAATCTGTTTCATTTGAAACTAAGCCCATAAAATTAAGTGAGCTATGCTAAAGATATGACGTCACCGTGCGGCAGTACGAAAAATTCATTTTCGTTCATTTTAGGGGTGGCCATGTTTAGTTTACAGTTTGCCTGCGCCAACAAACGTAAACACTTCTTGTGGCTTGGGTTTGGTTTGGGAGTTTCTTGTTTTGGCAGTGCGCGCTTAAAGTGGCAATCTCAGCAAAAATCAGCAAACTGATTTATGAAAATCAGCAGCATTTCTCACAGCGTCCACCGAGTGTTAATTGGAACTGAAATTCGGTTATTTTAGGTGAACGCGAGTCCCGAAATGGATCACTACACGGCCGAGAAGAGGCTGGCCATTTGCTACCCCCTTATCATAGGACTTTCGCTTATCTGCAGCGTGACTTCGGCGATTGCCTGGAATCACTGGAAGTTCGTTTTGGACCACTGCATCGAGCGGAACTGCGGGTGCTTCCTTTACGGGGAGTCGAGCAGGCTCTCCTTCTACTTCGTCGGGGGGCACGTTTCCTTCTGCCACTTTGCCGTCTACGGACTCGCGATCCCAGTTATTTTTGGGGTAATTTTCGGCTGCTTCCACGTCTATCGCGCCTGCATCAAATCGGGTAAGAGGAAAACAGGGACCCACACCGTCCAACAGAGGTATTGTGTCATTTTTAATTGATTCTAACGATGCTTTGGGCTCGGTTGTGGTAGCGGATGAGACCTATCAGCACTGTCTTCTGTGGGTATGCTTGGCACTGAATCTTGTAAATTATTTGCTCCAGTCTGCAGCTAGCATTAACTAGATTAATCACCAGTATCTCTGCTATTAATGTAACTCACTTTCCAGGGTGGAGGTCATCTTCCCACTTGTTCCCGCACTCTACTGATTTTCTCGCAGCTTTCGATTAGCCCCCGAAAGGCTGCAAATTCACATCTTCACCAGTTACAGTACTAATTCCGCTTTGAAAGAATTGTATTCCAGCATACAAGAAACTACTTTAACTGATTTCCGTCACCATTCTAATTCAGTGGTCTCCAAAACGTGGGACGTGTACTCTAGGGCGTGGCCCAAATAAGAGAAAAGTATAAATTCATCATTAACAAGTATTAAAACTTGTATTTTTAAAACACGTGCGCTTAGAGGAAGAAAGTTTTGGAGATCATTGTTTTTATTTTAGATTACTGTTGTCACTATGTCCAAAAACGGCCTGCAATATGTCGTTTTATTTTTAATCCTTTAGCATAATTTTCATTTAAATTTTGAATTCCCTCCCTTAAAAAGATCTGGTGACATCGTCATAGTCACAGCCCAATCGGAGTTAACTGACAGTGATGTATCCTACCAGTACTGGATAATAACCAGCGTAGTATCGTCGTTAATGTTCTTCTATACGCTTCTCTACGCCTCTCTATTTACTGATGGATTTCTTCAAACCTGCAAAGAGTACAGAAGCGAGCTGGTCAAAGTTATGATTGCTGGCGGGAACACAGTTGCTGCAATTCGAGGAAGGATTTCCTGCGGTGCTGTGTTTGATTTCATGGACTACCTCCACCTGGACATAACTCCGGAGCGCATTAGGGACGGAAGAATTAATAGCGGCGCCTGCTACTATTTGGCTATTGTCTCTTCCTGGATTTCTGTATTTTTGTGGCTTATAATTGTCATCATAAATATTCAATTTGCAAGACAAACTAGAGTTGTAAGGGTTTGACGAGATTGCACTTTTCGCTTTTAATAAAAGTGCCATTAAAATTTAAGGACATATTTTTATAGATTGGTCTGATTTTTATCTAAATAAAATTTATTTTTTATGGAATTCTAAGCTTTATTTTATACTTAGGTCGCCCTGAAATACCATCTTCTTATTATACTTATGTGCATTACTGGATCCTTGAACAATTAAACCACAAATTCCTAGTTCCTCTTTCTCCTCAGAAGAACCTTCAACATCTTCGACTTTCATTAAGTAAGGCGGGTAAGTTTTTGTTTATTTAAAAAATAAGCTCATACATAGGAATGTAGTTCTAAAGCTCTACCAACCTCAGATTTGTTTACAATAATTAACCCCGAGAAACACACATTTTCCATTTCCCTCCCCCACTGGTGTTGTGGTTGTGTCTTTTCATCCTCATTCAATTCAACACAATTCAATTCAACTAAGCGCAAAATGTCATATTCGTCCGACCGAAGGTAATTTACCAGAAAATTACGATTTTTGTGCGTTGATTCGTTGCAAATTCGTGTAAATGGTGCTTGTAAATATTTGTGAATACCATTAGCAGCAATTACTGCAAATTTCCATGACTGATAACCCAGAAATTGAGAGAAAATCCCATTATTATGAAATGGCGACGAACTTTTGTTTTTCTCTTTGGTTTCATCGATTGATTCTCCCCTCCCCAAATGAAGCCCGCTAAAAATTGATAGTGCAAATAACCGTTAATTGGTTAATTTTCGTTTTACAGTGATAATATTAAAAATGGTTCATCTGGAGACAAGGAGCACCACGATGAGCCAGTGGGCATGGTTTCGCCCAACGGAGTGATTGAGTCCAACTGGGACGAAGTCTACTATAACTTCGACGACATGAGCCTCAAGGAGGAGCTCCTCCGGGGGATTTATGGGTATGGCTTTGAGAAGCCCTCCACCATCCAGCAGCGCGCCATCATGCCCTGCGTCAAGGGGCACGACGTGATCGCCCAAGCCCAGTCTGGAACTGGTAAGACGGCCACGTTCTCTATAGCAATCCTGCAGGCAATTGACACCTCGATCAGAGAGTGCCAGGCCTTAATCCTAGCCCCGACCAGGGAGCTCGCAACACAAATCCAGAAAGTAGTGATTTCCCTAGGGGAGTATCTGAAGGCACAGTGTCATGCCTGCATTGGGGGCACCAACGTAAGGGAGGATGTGCGGAAACTCGAAATGGGGTGCCATGTGGTTGTTGGGACTCCAGGAAGGGTCTACGACATGATTAGTCGCAAAGTCCTGCACACTGATGCGATCCGAGTTTTCGTCCTGGACGAGGCCGATGAAATGCTCTCCCGGGGGTTCAAGGATCAAATCCACGATGTATTCACACTCCTGCCGAATGATGTCCAAGTCATCCTCCTGTCGGCCACCATGCCCACAGATGTCCTGGAAGTGAGCAAGTTCTTCATGAGAAACCCCATTCGAATTTTGGTCAAGCGGGACGAACTCACCTTGGAAGGCATCAAGCAGTTCTTCGTCAACGTCGAGAAAGAAGAGTGGAAGCTGGGGACTCTCTGCGACCTCTACGACACCCTCTCCATAACACAGAGTGTGATATTCTGTAACACTCGTCGGAAAGTCGACATGCTGACCGAGCAGATGACTGCGAAGAGCTTCACTGTGTCCGCCATGCACGGAGACATGGACCAGCGGGAACGCGAGCTTATTATGAAGCAATTCCGAACTGGGTCCTCCAGGGTACTCATCACAACCGACCTCCTGGCGCGAGGTATTGACGTCCAGCAGGTGTCCTTGGTTATTAACTACGACCTGCCTTCGAATCGGGAGAATTACATCCATAGGTAAGGAGTAAATTTGAAAAGTTTAAAGTGAGATACTGACCACTGTACTACCGAGAACCTATAAATTAATTATTGTATTAAGTTCTACCTGCAGATTTTAAAAATCCTGGAATGTTATTACCTTATCTCTTAATTCTTGTGGTACAGGCGATTCTGTTTGGAGGTTTTGAGGTTTTAGTAATTGGGTTTAAGGTTTTAAAAGTATTTGAGTTCGAAGAGACGTAAATAAGACACTCATTCTAATCGCGAACTTTAATCTGTGATTGCGATAACAAAGCCAAATGACTAAGAGGCACGCCCAAAAGTCTAAATATATACTCGTATTTAACTTAATGCCGCTCTTGAAATTGGTTTCCTAAGTAGTGTATATAATAATTTAAAATTTTTGAGTAAAATATTTATGAAATAGGATTTACAATATAAAAAATCGCTAAAAAATTCTATTCTATCGTCTTGCAGAATTGGAAGGAGTGGACGCTTCGGTCGAAAGGGTGCAGCGATTAATTTTGTAACTGAAAGTGATCGGCGAATCCTACAGGATATAGAACACTTCTACAACACGCGTATTGAAGAAATGCCTGCAAATGTCGCTGATTTGATTTAAATGACTACAAATAGGTCTTGTTACTTCAACAGTGGTGAGTATAACTCGCATTTTTATTAATAAAACAGCATATACACATATATTATATCACCCCAAAGCAATATTTACTCCCAATCGTATGTTGTAGATTTATGAATTCTGAGATAGTGGGGATACAATCCTCAGTTTTAAAAACAAGCAAAATCTTAAATATTTTGAAAATTGTTCTTAAAAGGATAATCTACATAAATACTGTCACACATGCTTCAATTAGTCGTTTTTTAACATAAAATTCTTTTTTTAAAATTAACGAAAAAATAATGATTAACGTTCCTTTTGTTATTTTCAAGATAGTGTTTAGTGTTTTTAATTAACAAAGTACAAACACATTTTCATTATCAAGTTTTAGATTTTAAGGTATTAACAAAAACTGAAATAGAAGAGGTTTGGAAAAGCTTTAACTGTTGTTAAATTTATTTTTGAGTGATATACTCGTAATTCGTCTAGATGGGTGTGTTTAAAATTTCTACGAAGCTTTATTATTCTAGTTTTTTTAGAGTAGGTATGTGGAGAGGCTTTTTTAATTACAAAAATTACAGGAGGAAAAACCACAATATTTTGCAGCGGATATTCCAAATAGTTTTTCGTAAATGATTAGTAATTATTAAGAAAAGTTTGCTTATATGTATAGGAGGAAAGGCGTATATTGAAATTTAAAATTCAAAAGTATCACACTTTTCACTAATTAAGCTTAGATGTATACTTTTGTATGAAAGGTACTAATTAATAAGATACCGAATTAATGGAGATGAATAAATGAAATGAATAAAATTTATTTGTGCAATATAATAATTATTTCAATTATTGTGTAACCGTTCTCCTTGTAAAGTATAAAAACTAAATTTTTTTAGAACAGTTTATTATGTTATGTACTTTTACAACCAGGATTTGGGTATAAATAAAAGTAAATGTTTTCCAGAACAAAACCCTTTGGTCAGGCAACTCTTAAAACCATTATAAGTATTTGTACATTATCTAAAATATTTACAATATTCTTTCCTACATTAATGAACTACAACAACTTATGACTAAGCAACAATATGTCTACGCCCTACAAGAAGGCACAACTGAGAATTAAGAACAAAACCGATATGGGGAATATCACGTAGACAGACATCCTGGGATGGCACGTCGAGATCAGATATGTGATGTCGTCCTCGTCATGTTCTATCCCGTCCCGCGTAGGGACCTCGACGATGACCACCTCGTCAGATAGAAAGTTTATTGGAAATGTGCAATTCGAGCTGTTCACGCACGCCTTCGTGTCGGTGATGTTGGCGTACTGGAACGTCGGCTTGTAGATGTCGAAAACGGCGTGAATATCGTTGCGGACTAGATCGTTGTCACTGTAGAAGATGTAGTAGTAGTAGCCGTCCTCGACTACCTCGTGCCTCGAAACCATGTGAGTCCCGCTTTCAAGGAACCGAACACTGGAACACAGGGAGCTCGGGGGGAACCCCTGCGCCAGAAGAATCTGCCCGTCGTAGCACGTGAGCAGGCTGTTTTCGAAACTCGAGATCGAGTTTGATTCGACGTCCGTGAAATTGAAGGCGTTTCCGCCGTGGCTAATTTTTCGATCATAGACTTGGTCCCTCTTGCGCCTGCGCGTCGGGCCGAACAGGTCATTGTAGATCTTCTGCTTGTTTTCGTCATATCCTTTGAGGTGCTTATTTTTGTGCTTTTTCGCGTTCCTTTCGAAGTGGCGCCTGTGTCTGATCTTCTGGGACTCCTTGTTGACATTGATCGCGTTGTGGGGCGTCTCAGTCTCGTGGATTTTACCTAAACTATTACTAATTTCAGTCTTATTGTCACTTATTGCACTACGGAAACTATTTGCTTGAGGGGATAAGTCCTGCTTGCGTTGTAAGGTCCCCTCCTCGGGGAGTGGAGCACTCGAAGCGGTCTCGGTGTCTACTTCTGTTAAGTCCTCTTGGGCGTGATTGTCTAATTCGTCCTCATCGAGTTTTTCAACGAAATTGCGACTAGAATGATTATTACTCACTATGTAGGCATTGTTACTACTTTGGGTCTCTCCAGATATAACAACCTCTGCGACTGTCTCAAAAGTAACCTGTACCTTTTCATGTCCTTGAGCAAAGTGCGCTCCTACCTTATTCTTATTGTGTTCTAGTAGGCCGCAGGTCTCTAAATTTCTGTCGCCCTTCACGACAAGGATTCGGGATCCGTCGTACCTCGAGCAAACCTTCAACTCGACTATCGCCCCTTTGAGCAAGTAGAACCCCCAATATTCGAGGGTATCATCAGGCAGAGTCATTGACTTCTTGAGCCGAATGTGCTTCCGACTTTGAGATATTTCTGGCTTGCTGTGAAGTTGAAATGCATTGAAATTGGTGTCCATCCGAATTGAGTGCTGCTGACAAAATACCGATGAGATGCCATCTCGAATTTCGATTATGTCTGATTCGGCTACTGGATAGACAACATCAGCGAAAACACTATGCCTTAGGTACAGCGGGATTATTATAAGCGTTGCCGGAAGTATCACAATCAGAAGGCAAAATATTATCACCCTTTTGACTCCATGCATTTTACGATGTTCTGGAAAGGAAAAGTAAAAAAATTAATTGAGGAAGGAATTTAAGGAAATATTTATGCATTTACTTAATCTAAATCGGCTATATCTTTCATATTTTTTAAAACCATTAAATTTTGTACTGGTTTTGAAACTGCTTTTGCTGAATGAATGCACTTTTATCATAAAAAATTATTACTAAAGTATGATGAGTAAGATAAATAGATGTTTCATAAAAAAAGATACATATTTTGTTAGAGTTTTGTATACATTTTCCAAAACTAATCCCATTTTTCATTGGTACTGGCTAAAAAACCATTCAGGCATTATTTACGAGTTTTAAATCCGATCATTTGATCTGTTTTAGGATATCATTAAAATTAAATTACCTATAAAATACTCTGTGATCTTACAGCTCCTACGCCTTACACTGCACTGATGATTTGTCCATATTTAACAAAATATATCGAGAAGACGATCACGCCTCAAAAGAGAACTGTGCAGTTCTTCAAAACCCGTGAAGGTCGGCGGACCAGGAAAAGAATTTTCACACGAAGCCTCCTAATTCAAAAGGTAAAATAAAAAATCTTGAAAAATCACGCTTTCTTTATCTGCGCGTGATAAGACCGGTTTGAAGTCATCCAGAGCAGCCGTGACTATCTGGCACCTATCGCAGCCGTGATCTTATCATGGCAATCTTTGTCTCTAAACAAACTCAAATTGCCCGTGAATCGGATAAGTCTCATTGTGTACATTTTAAGAAAACCCGTCCATCTCCGAAATTATTCAGCGTCGTGGAAAATTTTGCGGTATGCAGCTATTTTGGGTAATCTGCACTCTTGTTCTGATGAAGCGAGGAGATTCAAACAAAACGCTTCAGAATGTGCATATTTTGTTAATGTAAACATAAGCACGCCGAAGTTGACCTCTGAATTATGATTCAACGCAGCTTCGTCAACAGAAAGATGTGCGAGGAAAAAGATTTTCGGGATATTTTTCACACACTCCGGATTCTTCCGGATGATAGGCTAAAAATACGCCCTCCCCCTAGGAAAACAACTATTGTTTCTTTGCGGAAGTCATTGACTGGTTAGCGTCTTCTCGCGAGCTTGACGAGTTCGCTATTGACCTTGGATGAGAAAAGCCCACACGCTCGACTTCGATTTTACGCCCTGCTTGGCCTTGGGGGTGATTAGGGGGAGGGAGCCAACAGTTTTTTTCACGGCCACTCCCTCCTGGAGATCGCTATGTTCTGATTAAACAGGGCGGTTACAGACTAATGGGACTCGTGTTTACTTACTGATATATCGGCCAAAATTTGATAAGAACGGAGAAGATTTCCACACTCCTTAACATAGCAAGTCGCCTCCGCTTCTGCAGCGAGATAAATCGATTTGCTACAGAGCACACTCGCGAGGATGCATCACCCGCGCTGAATTCTAGAATTCTGACGAGCTAGCCGAAGCTGACGGCGCTGCGTTGTCGGTTCTGGATAAAAAATTAGATACCCGGGACACTGGAGACCACCACATTCGGCGCACAACGCTGGGCCAGGTGAAACTGCCGAAAAGTTTTATTTACCAACTACCGTCAGCTGGTCGCGGACGTCTCTGAAGTGCGTTGGGGTTCTTTTTACAAGTCGAATGGGAAGTGTTCCGCTTTTCCGATAGGCAAGAGCTTTTCCCCTACCTCTTTTGAGTTTTGGCGGCAATTTTGAGTCGTCCAAAATGACTGAAGACTGTATTTTTAATTGGTTTTTAATTAATTATGATTACATTTGTTCAATTTAAACATGTTAAAGTCGATAAATAAACCAGTTTCACAATTTTAGTCTAGGCGAATCACTTGATTTGCACGCTTTGATTCCCATAAACAATTTTACATGCAATTGCAATGAAACGAAGTATGTAATTCGTTCCATTTCGAATTAATAAATAAGGTCCATGTTTGTTACAATTAAAGCAACACGAACACTCTAAAGTTTTGTAATTCTTTTAACGATTTGAATAATCAAAAATTATGATTACACTCAATTCAGTTAGAGTACTTCGATGAAAAATAGTTCGTCCACCCGTTGTAGGATAAACATTTGTAAAAAAAACTAAACCACAGGATTTGTTTCTCTTTTTAACTCATAATTAACAACCACATTTGTTAGTAACAAAAAACACAAACAAATAAAAAAAGTTCAAGCCGCCTCACAACAAAGAAGTAGTTACAGACGAGACGATTTGATTTGTTATAATAGGAATGGAGTATACATAGAAGATCGGTTTGCTTTGATTTATAATTTTCAGTTTTGCAAATAATGTATTCACATCGAAAATCAATATTACTTCTGCGAAATACACAGCGAACAAAACGCAAGATTTTAATCATGTTTTAGTGTTTTTTAAAATTATTTTTAGGAAATACAAATTATCATTGATTTCTTAAATTCAAAAAGAATAACAAGTGTTTAAATTCATAAATACCTGAGAAATCTGTAAGTAGAGCAGAACTTCTTATCGAAAAGTTGATAAAAGAACTATTAAAATACACCGGAAGTGATTTCACAATGAATAGTTTGTAGCACAAAGCAAATTGAACAAGCCATCACAATAAATTTTCTTTTGTCCTCCTTTCCATCTCTGAGAGAAATTGTTTCAAAGAAATGAAATGCTTTGCCTCCGTCACAAGATTTACGCAATGTAAATACATATAACACACTCGGTGAGTTTTTCAGCTGTTCAAATCGTTCTTCCTCAAATTTCCTTTCCCTTTTTACCGCACCGAAAATAAAACAAATTTGACTGGCATCAAATCAACAACTTTCGAATCATCGCATTTTTCTCAAAATCTGCTAACGACGTTTAGTAACCTACCAATGGACTTCTACTGCTAAAAACCTATCGGCAATATTGCAAAATTTTCCATCGATTGGGTGCTATGTCCAATTAACACGAGTGGGAGCTCTCTATGAGCACTATCAGTAATTTTTTTGAGGAGCTAATATAATTTAGAGCACTCTGAGCGAATGTTTAGCTACCCGTAAAACAAGCGATAAGCCATGACAAAGTGGGTAAACAACGACTCAATTATTATTCAAAACATATGTTGCATGCGCCGGCGATGCTCGCAAATGTATGCAAAAAAAACAAAAAAACGGAAATGAAAAGATGCTGGGGTGTATGTTTCTAGTCAGACTTGGTCTTGAATCATGATTTATTTACTTGAGCTAAAAAAGAATCAAAGAAGTCGTTATCTTTCGCGTAAACAAACAAACTGCAAGATGCTTCGTAGTTGTTTTTTAATTGAAAAACGATATATTGCAGATACCCTTCATAGGGAGGTTGGATTTAGTAATTGGAAGTACAAAAACTTGGTTTTAGTGTCGTATAAGTTCTTCGTTAAGATTAGTAAAACAGCATATACATATATATCCAAAGTAGAGCTCTAATTTTTGAATAGGTCCTTTTTACACAGCAACATAAGGAAACTTACTGTTCAGGTGGATGAGTGAGTTGTATCTCACTGGGTGGTAGTATCCCACAGCTTCACTAGACTTTATAAGGGTTGAGTCGGCCATTGTAAATAAGTCCTTTTCGTAACAAAAATTCGAATTCCAGAAAGCGATTTGCGGTGCTCCCGTGTCCCGAACCTAGCAGGACCAATGGTACTCGAGAACTATCACTCTTTTCTCGACATGGTTGTTGCTGACTACGAGAAGAGCAAAATCCGACGATTTTACAGCCCAATTATTAATATTTGTGTGCTCGAGCAACAAAAGATAATGGAAGCTACTGATATCAGTGGCTGAATTGGTTGTTAAGGGTGGCAGTGGGGTGTGCTTCTAGTTTTCATCATCGCTTCAATTTCTCATGAGAAAATCAACTTTAGTTGGATGATAGGGGCAAACAGGTGTTTGTAAGATTTATCTACCGAGGCGGTCGAGCAGAGGTAATGACTTCGATGGTATTTACTCGCCGTTATCGCATTTCATAACTTATGTGCTTTATTTTCCAAAACAATGACGCCGTAGTGCATTTCTTGATGGGAATGCGGGACTGAGCAACACTTATCTTCGAGTACTTTAAAAGCAGTAGACGCTTTTTGTGTTGCTGTTCACATAGGATTCGTATTTTCTTAGAATTTTTAAAGCTCTTTAAACGGGTTGTATCTGGTCAAGTATTTACGCATTCGACAGGAATATTTTTTGTGGAATCTTTTAAGAAAAACATATTTTGTGGTCGACCAGCTAATTGCCTAACCTTTTGCTTCAACACAATTCACTCTTATTCGGTTCCCGCACCACAAAAGCAGCTTAATTGGGAATAGTAAAAATCCCTAAAAATATTTGTGCTGAACGTAGATTTAAAGAGACAATCAAACAAGTTGGGTTTTAAAGCAAATTATAAAAGTGGAGAGGTTCTTGTAAACAAATGTTTTCCAATAGAACAAAATTAGCTGACCCTAAAATAAAAACTTTATTTCATTTTCTTCTGCTTCAACAAATAATTCCTCATTGCTAGCTGTTTTTCCTTAAAACTCTTCTTAACTTTAGAACGAGCCTTGTGCCTCATCATTAGGAAGTTCTTCCCCTTTTTCTTTTCCCTATTCGTTTTTGAACAGTGCTCGTTCTGCCTGCCGTCCTTATATCCAAACTTCTGCCGATCGAGACGACCAGCCTCCACAGTGTCAAGTCGCGATTGTTTGTCGTGCTTCCTCTTCTTGAAGATCATTTCGATGTTGTCGAGCTTAACAAATTCCGACCTCTCAGACTCTAAAGGACGCTTTCTTGAAACAGTCACTGTCTTTTTTATATTTGCTGCATCGATGCGCTGAAAATCTTCATCGGTGAAAATTTTAGTTAGTGCTAGTTCTTGAGCTGCTTGTTTCTCATCAAGAATCTTTTGGCTTTTTTTATCTTTTTTCTGATCGGTTTCTTCGTTCGCTTCATCGCTGTTTTCTTCCTCACTTTCATCATCTTCTCCATCTTCCTCATCTTCCTCATCATCTTCGTCACTTTCAACGTTCTCATCATCTTCATCACCTTCGCCCTCACTTTGTGAAATATCGACCCAGCCTTCATCTTCAGAAGAACTACTCTTATTATCATCAATGTCGATAGTTTTAGCGTTTTTCAGAAGTGCCTCAGCACCTGGGACAGTATCATGGGCTATAATTTCTCCATAGTTCTTAGGTTTTTGTTCGGCCTGCGCTATGTTTGGTCGTCCGCGGTCCTTCTTATGAAGCAGGGCAGGGAGCTGCTCCCTATACAACATAATCAACGACCGCGCAGCCATCATAACAGACTTCTCCTTGTACGCCTTGTACATAGCCAAGTCCCTGAGCAAGTCCTCTCCCATCGCTAAAGGACACCTTGCGCAGATTTCCCTAGCCGCGTTCAGCCCAATGGCCATTACGTCGCTCGCGTTCCTTTCAGTTATAAAGTTGTTCGCGATCGTTTTTAGCATCGGTTCGATCACCTCACCAGGCACAAGCTCGTGTGAGGCTTGAGCTGCAAACATCATGATCCTTGTCACCTGGCGCTGGTGAGGCTGCAAGAATCTAATTATGTACGGATAGAAGTTGAAGAGGAACAGCTCGTGGATTCCAATTAATCTGGATATTACATCCAAGTGCATTAGCTTAACTTCGAATCGTTCATTGGTGCTTTGAAGCTGTTTGAAAAGATTTTCAGCCATACCTTGTGGATTGTGGATTAGATGTATTCCAGAAAAATTGAAAGTCTCTGATTTCGACTTTTTCTTTTCTTGCTTTACAGCTTGCTTCTTGACTTTCTCTAGCATCTTCTTTCGTTTTTTAGTCTTTTTAGTCACTCTATTCGCTAGAAGAGCTCCTTTCAGATCAACTTCTTCTTCACTGTCTGAATCATCGGAGTCTTTTTTTTCGTCGTCCTGTCCGAGGAAGAATTGAAGGGATGCAACCATCACCTGTGAATGTGCGAGGGTTTTCTTAAGAAATGAGGTTCAGAATAAATGTTTATTGGAATTTACCTTTCTTATTTTGGAAAAACAACCAACTGTTGCGATTACATTGACGGTCTTAGCATCGTTCCAAATACCCTTCTTGTAGAGCTCGATCATTATGTTGATGGACATCTTTGCTGCCTTGGGATTAGTGTCCTGTAGCATGGTGCCAATGAAATTTTGTAGAGTCTGGAAGAGATTGAGATCAATTATATTTATTGAAAACGCCTACGACTTCAAATATTCAGCTTACCGCATTTAATTTCATATCCTTGTGCTTAGCATTCATATTTTTAATGTCGGTGATAATGTGCTCCTCCAGGAAAGTCCTTAGCTGCTTGTCGTTGCACCGCAGAAGCTGGAAGAAGAGCTCGAGCAAGTCCAGAGCCGGGATGAGGTTCTTGTTTCGCATGAGAATCAGCGCCTTACAGAAGCAGGTCCTCATCGACGGATGCAGAGTGCCTCCGTGATTTTTGAGCAGATCAACCAGGTGTTGGGGGAACTGAATGCATTCTTCTGGAAAGCAGTGGGAGACCTGAAAATAGACGACTTTTTAAGGCTCTCTAATTCGGCAAATGTATTTCAGTAGTGAGTTCATTCAGGATGACCTTACCTGAGCTATGAACATGGTCAGCTCGTACAAATTCTTGTTTTCCTCATTTGGGTTGAATTTGAAGACCTCCAGGGTGCTCAAAAAGTGCTGGAACTGCTGGTTGAATTCATCTTTGTAGGAGGCGGGGTCCCTTTTGAGGAGGTTCTGCAGTTGGGGCAAATTGTTCGGCAACTGATTATTGTGCCGCACCATTTTTGCGGCGAACTCAGTTAATTTCACCCGTTTGTAAACAGTAAAACACCTTAAATTAGCCCAAAGTATTTTACTCTTTACGAAGAGCTACTTGACAATCAGACGACTAAAACACGTGTGAAAATTGACTTTTGACAGCTTTAGGTTCATCGGGCAATAATGTTTGCTGAAATAAAACCATATAACGTGAAAAATAAAACCATTCAACTCTAAATTATTTGAGGGAGTTTTTCCTTTTAAATCGATTTGAGGATCAATATTACATAATTTTTATAATTACTACAGTTAACTAAAGTTTAATTAAATTCAAATTAAAAATATTTTTGATTCGAAATTTGTCAGCGCTTCTCAATTTATTGAAATGTCATTTTATAGCAAAACGTCACTTTGATCAGCTGTTCTATCTTACATTTTTCAAATGAAAACACGTGCCGTTTTCTGTCATGCCGTGCTGTTTACATTCTCAAGCATCTGAAAAAAATCATTCAAAACCCTGCAAAAATGTTCGTAAGCGACATTAACGACATAAAAATCTACAACCTTAGTGCTGGGAAATCGCTGCCAGAAGTAAGTTATTCCAACTTCCTCGCAATTTTCCTGAACTAAAGCAATTTTCCCCCATTGCAGTGGCTTACAGACCGGAGGAAGCGCTCCCAGCTCAAGAAGAAAGTCGACTCGAGGCGGCAAATCGAGCTGATTCAGGACTTCGACATGCCCGGAGTCTCCACCTCCATCCGCATGTCCCCCGACAATCAGTACATTTTGGCGACAGGGACCTACAAGCCACGGGTGAAGTGCTTCGAGGTCGTGAATCTGTCCATCAAGTTCGAGAGGTGCTTCGACTCGGAGGTGACCACTTTTGAGGCCATCGGCGATGACTACAGCAAGCTGGTGAGGATTTCAGCCAGGAGCACTGTCTAGTTGTATTAGGTTTTAATAATAAAATCATGTTGCCCAGGTATTCCTCCAAAGCGACAGGTACCTGGAAATCCACTCAGGCCAGGGGCGGCACTACCGCCTTCGGATTCCGCGTTTTGGAAGGGACATGAAGTACCACACTCCGTCCTGCGATATGTTCATCGTAGGAACATCAAGCGTAAGACCTTCCTACCTTTTTAAAAACAAAGACAACTGAAACCGCCTCGTTTCCAGGATATTTATCGGTTAAACTTCGAACGAGGGCAATTCCTGCAGCCCTTCGAGTCGGCGGGGTCTTGTTTAAATGCATGCGAAATAAATCCTGAGCACCACCTCCTCGTCGTTGGCACTCAGGAGGGAACTGTCGAAGCCTGGGATCCCAGAGATCGAAGAAAATGTGCCACCTTGGACGTTGCTATGAAACTGCCTAATGCTAAAGTTTTTCCATCGGTGAGTCATTTTACCTTCTTAAAATTGGTTACTCTAACAATGCTTTAATATTAATTAGATCTCTACATTAAAATTCAAAAACGCGCTCCAAATGGCTGTGGGAACCAATTCAGGGCAAGTACTGCTTTACGATATCCGTTCGAGTGCCCCCGTGCTGGTAAAAGACCATCTCAATAAACTGCCGATTAAGCGAATTACTTTCAACAACAGTGCCAACGTTGTCTGTTCCATGGACTCCGCAATGCTGAAAATTTGGGATGAGACATCGGTGGGTTTGTTTTGTTATAAACTCTTTTACGACAGCTACTGAAGTTTTGATGTATTGTTTTGTCAGGGCAAACAACTCGCTTTTATTGAATCCCAAACCGATTTCAATGATTTCTGCACAATACCGAACACGGGGATGTTTTTCATGGCCCAAGAAGATGTAAAAATGCTCACGTATTACATCCCTCATCTGGGACCGGCGCCTAAATGGTGCTCCTTCTTGGACAATTTAGCTGAAGAAATTGAATCTGAGGTAACGTATTGGGATAATAATACTGAAATATTGTTTACAAACCTGGAAAATGTTCCGAATAGGTCGTGGAGCACATGTACGACGACTATCAGTTCATAACGAAGAAGGAACTTGAGGAACTTGGTCTGGACAATTTGATTGGATCAAATCTTTTACGGGCTTATATGCATGGGTAAGTTTATTTCTTTTATTAAAAAATAGTTTTGTTTCCTGAAATTAATACCAAAATTAAAAACTTTTCCAGCTACTTCATAAACGCCCGTCTCTACAACAAGGCCAAAAATGCCGCTGAGCCGTTTGCTTTTGAGCGGTTCCGGAAGGAGAAAATTCGCCAACAGCTGGAGGCGCAAAGACCCAATCGGCTGCAGCTTACTAGCAATCTGCCTAAAATCAATCAAGATCTGGCTCTCAAAATTATGCAGGAGGACACTACAGCGTCCCGGAAGAAGAAAGGCCCAAGTCTGCTCCAGGACGAACGGTTCAAAGTTATGTTTGAAAATCCTGATTTCAAGATTGATAAGAACGCTGAAGAGTACAAAATGCTTACTCCAGCTCTTAATCGTTTGGATAGGAATAGACTGAAGCAGCTGAAGCAGAAGATTGAGATTGCTCGAGTTGAGGAACTGCACGCTGAGGAGAACCAGAAACCGGAGAGTTCTGATGACGAGGATTTGTTCCATGTAAGAAAAACAGAATTTTTATACATTTTTCAATTTTTAAGAAATCAATAAGAAAGTGTACTCTTTATTTATTACCTCGATACTTCACTTTTAGGGCTCGAACAACTCAAGCAGCGATGAGGACATGAGTTCAGAAGACGATGCCAAGGAATTTTCTAAAGAAATGAGACAGGCGTACAAGAGCGTTAAAAAGGACCGAGAAGAGAAACAACTACAAGAAGACGAAGACGAGGGGGATGAAAGGAATGCAACTCTAGATCCAACCAAAATGGTGGAGCTCAACGAAACTGGACAATTTAACTCGAAGCCTTCTAGGAGGAAAACTAATAAGACTTTGTTGGAACGTCTTGAAAAAGAGGATCAAGGTCCGGTTATTCAGACAAGTGTTGGAAACAAACAAATGAACTTCGAGGTGAAGCCAATGGCGAAAGAAATGAAAAAGAGAGAGTTCGAAATGAAGAAGCATAGAGAAGAGCGAAGAAAATTGCTCAGACCTTCGTCGGGTCTCAAGCTGAAAAGACTAAATATACATTAGTCTGTTTAGCCTTGTATACTCCTTTAGATAAATAAATTATGGTTTAAGAAGTATTTGTTATTGTCTCAAAAAAACTCAGCTTTTTCCTAAAATTAATTTATAACGATCTTTAATAGCTTAAATAATATACACAGGCTCTTAAACTATATAACGCTTTAAAAACGATTTGCGGCTAGTTAAAATACTGAAAGACGTCTCTATCACTTGTTGTTGCTCAGGGTGTGGTTTAAATTTGTCCTATTCGTGTTGGAATTCATACTGGCCCTATGAGTATTGGTAGTATTTGTGTTGTTCCCAGTTGTCTTATCTTCTGGATAAGAATTGAGAATGTTTAAATTATTGCTCTTTTCTTCGGAGTCATCTGGCATTTCCGGATCCTCCTCCCGTTCCTCCTCCACTTCGGCAATGATGCTAATATCACGAAGGGATGGTCTATGACTTCGTCGCCAACCTAAAGGGACACAAATCCGAATATAATTTACAAATTTCGTCTTTAGAGCCATTTTCATTTACCTTCAGTGACCTGTGGCTGTTTGGTTTTCGTCAAGAGTTTCTTCCCGGTAACTGTTATTAGAATAGCTCCCAGAGGAGCTGTGAGGATGATGCTCAGAACAGCCATAGTTTGGACGATGTGGGCGTAGCGCTCGTTCTGCTTGGCTGAGGGACCATCGTGATAGATGTGGTTGAGAGCGACGGGACCCAGTGCGGCCTGGACCGTGGCCTTGGACATCCACGACAGAGCCACAAAGACCTTCTCCTTTTTGTTTAGCTTGTCCCCGAAGGCTATGCCTGCGGTGCAAATTATTCGAAGAACCACGCCAGCAATTAAACACCCGATGGCCACGTAAACTATGTCGGGGTCTAATTCGTTTATCTGCAAAAATAATTCCATTAACTAATTTATTGGGATGATACGAAGAAGTTTTGAAGTGTCAACGATTTAAAGTGCATCTTTAATTTTGCTTTTATGCAATATATTGACTAAGCAAATTTAGAAAAAAGTATTTTGAAAACATATTTTTTGCAAAATTTTGAAAATTAAAACAGGAAGGAATACCTTGACAGTAGTTCCAGTTATTCCGAATAGTATTGGCTCGAAAATCATCCAGAAAATTTCGAATGCCGTGGAGACGGGGTTATCCTCCACCTCCCACCCGTCCTTGCACCAGAACAAATTCGAAACGAACGCGGCGAAGATGCACGCCAACGGCCCGGCGCCCTCATACCCAATTTTTTCACTTCCAAAAATTGCTAGGCACCCACCCGAGAATAACATGAGGGTCCTCAGCGGGACAACGTAGGAGTCTCCGTTCTCAGGGATATACCGCGACATGTAGCCCCACAGGACCCCAAATGCCAAGCCTCCAATGATGCAGATTGGGGCCTGCGAGATTTGGTACGCGAGGTTGTTTTCGGAAAACAGGATGCTGCTGATGATGCCGAAGAGCGCCACTGAGAGGGCGTCGTCGATTCCCGCGACGGCTATGATTAGGGTGGGTATGCCCTTCGCCACCCCGTAACCCTTCGAACGGAGGCGGTAGAGGCAGGGCACGACGACGGCGGGGGAGACAGCGGCTATGATTGCGCCCAGCAGGAAGGCCCAGATCCAGGGCAGTTCTAGCAGAAAGTGGCTCGTAATCGCAATGACGCCGCATTCGAGAATCCACGGGATGATGCCCAGCTTGAGGATCGTTTTGTACACTTTGTTAAATGCCGCCGGCTCCATTTCGAGTCCGGCTCGGATGAGGATTATCGTGAGGGCGAATCGCCGGAGCTCGACCGTGACCGGCTTGAAATCTCCTTCGAGGGACACCCAGCCGACGTTCTGCAAAGAAAAGGGACATGCAAAACTGCCGATTAGTGTCCGTTCTGAGGTCCCTTTTGGGCAGACCTACTTGAAAAAGGATGCCGACCAGGAGCATTCCGATTAGTCGCGGCAGAGTGGTCAAGGAGATTAGCCAGCCCCCGAAATTGGAGGCAACAGTGAGCACCACCAGGCCGAAAAGCTGCCCACCTGGAGCGGCCGATTGTCCGATAATAACGAACGCTGTGATCCATATCAAGACGCCTGAAAGACAAGAGCAATTTTGGGGGCTAATGAGAATAGGGCCGTCTTGGGTACGTGTGCCACTCGTCCGTTTCCCGAAAAACCGGAAAAGGGGACGTTTCCTTACCGATGAGGACGAGTGAAATTATCCGTGCAAATTGTCGAAATGAGGGGCACAGTGGGTAAGGGCAGACCTTCTGCCAGTGGGGTGGCTCCCACGAGGGGTACGTGTCCTTTTGCCGGCAACGTAGGCAGAGGGCGTAGATCCAGGACTGCTCGATCCCGTCTCTTTCTGGGCTCCGTACTGCCTGGAGCCGGGAGTGGAGCGCATCAATCGCTGACGTTGTGTTTAGGGCCCTATGATTTTGCCGCGGATCTGCAAATACAAAAATTTGTATGGGATATGTATACAAAAATTCATAGAAGTCGGTCGAGGGGTGTCGAAATAACTGTTTTCCTCAATTTTGATTGTAATTCGCCATAACGGTTTTGTTTTGTTACTAATTTTATTGAATGTCTCTGAATGTTTCGTGAAGATTTTCAAATTAAAATTCTTCAAATTGCGGAATTTGGAAGATTATATAAACAACATTCGCGGGAGATATTTTTGCTAAATATATCGGTTTAAAAAGTATAACAATAAAAAAGAAAAATATTCAGAAGGATTGCTTTTAGTGCTCGTTAAGATATTTTTTAAATAGTAAATATTTCACAATGTAAATAGTAAAAATACATAAAAATTAAACATTTGTTTCGAAAACTCCATTCATTCTTCGAAAGATTTGAAAGTTGGGAATTACGACTTTTAAACACTTAAGAAAGCTTGTAATTTTCTATGAAAAAGTTAAAGTAGGAATCAAAAAGCAGAACTATGTAAAGGTACAAATATTAAATATATTAATGTTTACTCCGTCCTATTTAAGTTGAAAGTAGTTTTGTAACGAAAATTAGAGTGAAGCAGCTCTGAAGTAGTGCGCGTGGTAACTTGATTTCGGTTCTACACCGTCCGAAGGTATCTCAAGCACAAAAGAACATCCTCCCAATCACCTTTGGGGCGAAGCAGTGGACCTAAATAATTCCCGCCCTCCTTGAAGGGCGTCGGTTGGCGCTGGTGCTGTTTGGTGGGATGGGGCTTGAACGTTGAACCGAATAAATAATTAAAACCGGATTAACACTCGAGCCGGGTTCGCTCCGACATCCGTAGGACCCCAGTTGCTAAAAGGGAGAGTGGCGTGGATCGGGAAGAAAAAAGAGCCCCAATTTCGGCAACAAAGCGTGTCCGATGGCCTGCGGGCTATTTGATCTCAGGAAGGAGTAAGCACAGCACTTCCTTTGGTGCTCAGTAAATAAGGGAACTAATTAAAGCGAACGCTTTCTCGCAGAATTCAATTAAGTTATGTTGTTTCTTCGAATATCCCCTTCCGAGGGCAGCTGGGTCCGGCGGTGCCCCGACCCCCTAAACCATCTCCTCTGGGTGTCTTGGGGCCGTCCTGGTAATTGCCAATGACTTGGAAAAACCCCCCGTCGATTTGCCCAGCCCGAGTTAAAAAGGCGTGGGGGTGGTGCTCCGGTGCACCCTTTAATGAGTTGTAAACTTTTTCGCAGGCTGCTTCCATTTCTTTACGGAAAGTGAAATATCGTCTTGGGATAAGGGAGCTAGGGAGCGGGCGTTCCTTTGATACTGTTCCTATAGTTTCTTTCGACTTTGCGATGATGAAAGAGTCTGGAAGTCGGCAGGGCGCTTTGAAGACGCGCCACAGGTCTCGCAGGTCTTCAAGTTAATTAATGAGACACAACAGCGTCGTTAATGATCTTGGCTGTCGTGTCGAATAACCGACAAAACTGCAAAAAACTTTAGTTACAGTACCTACTTATGTTTGTTTATAAAATTGTTAACTACATTATGGTGGATTATTTGCTGATTTGTTAATTTGCACACTATAACAAGGGAAAAAGCTTCCATATTTTTCCTATGGTCGACATTAGTTTTTATATTAGTTGTAAAAATAGAATGTGAACTTTGTTTCTAAATGAACATTATCGCTCAAGGTCCTATAAAATTAACTAGACCCATATTTTTAATTGTATTCAAGAGATAACAAAACCCCAAAAGTATGAGTAACCCAATACAAAATTTTGCAAGTAACTCCGTGGTTATTTATTTAGAAAGCTGAAATATTTCCAGAAAAGCAATTATCCCCTACGAGCGGTCATAAAGCAACATATCATCAAATTGCATTTGCGTAAGATAAAAGATTGTTTTAGAAACGCTAGCAGAGTGACTAAATTAACTAACAGGGAACAATTGCATACTATAATTGTTATTGCGATTTACACTCTCCGCATTGTTTACAGCGATATTTATTGCAACCTCTTACGATTTATCCAGGCACCGCCAATTTCGCTGACGCCTATCGATAAGAATAGCAAAACAAAGTGACCATAAAAAGCGTTGTAAAGACTTCAAATGATATCAATCGGACGAACAAGTGGATGGCGGCTGCTGATAAGGGGATTAATGTTGGATAGTAAGGCGCACTCGGGAGTCCCTCACCCGCCGCGCTTGGCACTATCTGATCTTGTAAGTCCAAACTAGTGCAGTGGAGGCGAGGTATGCATCGTTTAGATAATATTATACAAACTATAACTCACATTTCATCAGAAATTTTGGACTCCTGAGCATAATCCCTTAATATTTCTTATATTTTATTTTAAAGACCACTCAAAAGCAACACTTTGCATTAACTCCAGTGTCGAACTACTCTTTGGTTGGTGTTTTTCAATGCACTTGCAATGAATCCAATCGGAAAAAAAACCTTGTCGAATTGATTGTTCATTCTAAAGGCACAAACTGACGCTCGGTTATTACAAATTATTAATTTTGTTATAGTTTAATTATTCGGTGGAAAAGTATAAAAACTTGAAAAGATTAGTTCAACAAATTTAAGTTTTGAGGCGTTGCCTTGCAATGTTGGACAATATTTAAAAACAAATTAAATTTATTTGTAAAAGTTGTATTTTGCTACCAAATTTGATTAAGTTTTAAGATTTTGAAATTTGAAGAGACATCATTATTATAGTACTTCTAAAAAGTTACAAATAACACGGATGGTAAAATATGTTGTTTGTATTTTTAATGTAGGAAAGTTGGACAAAAATAATTAAAAGTCAACTTTAAATGGAACCGTAATCGTCGCAGGATATAAGATTATGCGTATTTGGCAGATTTATGTACTTATGTTGGAATCGAGCGTTGCAGTGCATATATGTACACGTAAAGTTGTATAATGTGTAGAATCTCTTGGATCTTAAATGGAAATATTGTGATAGGTCTAGTGCGAGGCTTTATAATACGAAACTCTCTTGTATCTATTGAACTCTGATAGTACCCGAGGCAGGGAGTAAGAAGTCAAGAAGCCTCGGTATCCAGGCGAAGAAGACTCAAAACAATCTCCTCTACGTGCCTGGGACTCAGCTTTAAGACCAGCCCTTCCGTCACTTTAAGCACCTCCAGGAGTCGATTACATCGTGTTATTGCTTGGTGGCATGACACCCAAGCCTTAGCCACTGATTTGCCTCCTTTGGGCATCTCCTTGATCATCATCATTGGAATGAAACCACTTGAAGATATCGTCGTAGCGTCCTCTTCGTCGCCGGGGTCCTGTCCGTTCTATCTCCTGGCTTTGGGACTGGGATTGCGTGCAAGACTCCGGCGATAAGAAATTAATTAAGGGTTTCATTAAAGAGTCAAACGACATGATTGATGCGCCTCAGAAGCGCTCCGCTCAAAAAGCATACAGACGTCGGAGCGTGATTAATGAACGGGACGCTATCAGTGCAAAGTTGCTCCTTGTCGATAGGGCTCCTGTTGTTCACGAGGTTGGTTAATGTGGGTGTCGAAGGATACCCAGCCCCCCACCCGGCGTCGATTGGGCCGGAATATCTGCGGCTTCGTATTCTATCAATAAACGCGCCTGGGCAATTTGCTGCCTGCTTCAAGCAATAAAATTTTTGTTTGCCTTTGCGAGGCTGTCGCTATCTTGTTGGTTAGAAGATATTCTCTTCGCTACTTTCTCGCTTTTTTTGCTACTATCATACTTTTTCCTAGGTCTTTATTTTTTTTTTCTGGGTATGAATTAGTATAGAGAGTCACGTCCTTTGGCAGCCGTCCGGTCTCAGCTTCAGAAGGCGCTGGAAGGTCCTGTGGCATAGACGGAAATTAGTAAGAGCCCCCTAATCTTCCCAAAGAGAGCTCATTCCCGGATTAGCATTTTTTCTTTTTTATTGCTTCTAACGTCCGGTTTATCTGGTATCTATGGCACATAAACGTGACGATTGAGGTCGATAGACATGGGTATAGAAAGCCAGAAACAAAAAACATGGATGCTGAAAATAAAGTTGCACCTACCGTTGCTGTGGGCGGATCCATGACTATAGATAGATTCGTTATCGTGATTGACTAAAATGCTTTTCCTCCGCACGGGTCCTACCTCACTGTGGGAGTGCACGGAGGTCTGGAAAAACACATGAATGAGAATCGAGGTGAAAAATCAAAGGACTTCCAGGGATGGGGCACCTTGGAGTATTTTGGGAATTTTGAGCAGCTCCAAAAGCGATTTTTATTCTGTTATGCATATGAAGCAGGATGAAGCTGAGAGGGCGGTGGAATGTGGGCTGGGTACTTACTTGTGATATTTTTCGTTTGGGATTCTGCTCAAAGCCGAAATTATCATATCCGCCTAATCTCGGCTCAGACATGGGATCCGACGCGACTATGCTAACTCGCCTTTTCGGCTCAGTGTTATGTGATGAAAGTGATGAGGTGGATGATTTTTGGCCCGGTATGGGGAGGGTGCTGTGTGGTGAGAATGGTGGAAGTGCATCTCCTTGCAATGGGGTGAGATTTTGCTGTTGGGACGATGGAGACGCCGGCTGCACTGTTATCACTGGCTCATTTGTGTCCATTCTTCTCAGAATACTGCAATTAGGCAAGCTTAATCAGATTTGTCGATTTTTTTATTTCATTATTTCGCGTTTAGTCCTTTTGAGACCGATTTCAAAATTCGTCTCATGCCCGGTGCAACTGTGAAACGTATGTGTGTGGGTTAATTGGGCACGTAGTCTGATATTACAGTGAAAGCTCTATAGTCAAAATTGGACCATAATATGTTCTATATAACTGTTTATAACTTCTGGTACGAGATTTTTTCATAAGTTGACATTTAAAGGAATTTAGGTTGAATTCCTTTATTTTCTATTATTTAATAAAATAATTATTATATTTCTCCTCAATAAATATATGTATATATAATCATAATATGAATTACAAATATAGTTGTTCCTGTGTATTGTGTCTAACAAAGTTGTTTTATACATATCATAAATGTTATATTTAAACGATCATTTGTTAAATGGGTTTTTATGTTTTTGATTTTTATAACATGTTGTTGTGAAATCTACTAAGGAAGAAAGTTAGGGAGATCTAGTGATCAATTTTATAGATTTTAAGGTTCGTTTAGTTTTGTTCTTATTAAAAACAAAACAATCTCCTTAATCCAATACACATATTATAAACCATCAACATTCGATTATTTTTCTATTAAAGTTATTAAAAAGCAATAGCCTATTATCTATACCTTCAAATCCCGTTGTGTAAACGCGTGACGACCATCAAAATGAGTGTATTTCTCAATTTCAACAACCAACTTAAAGAGATTAGATTAATCTCGTCGCACAATGCAATTTCATGGCAAAATCTTGGTATTCATTCAAGTGTTTTTTGCAAGTTTATTGCCCCCACCCTTTAAGATGATATTTTCGAATAAAAAGACTAGTTTTAATATACCAGAAATCAATCGAAACTGATAATTGCGTGAAACATTAGAAATTCAGGTCAAGAGCAGCACTTCTTTTTCGGCTAGAGATAGGCCGCGTGGCCTAGCATTGTATTGTGTTGTAATATTAGGCCGCGGCGCACTCGTCGCTGAAAGGTGCACTTTTATCGCTATGATTGAATAATTTAGAATGCTTGATAGGAAAAACAATAGGTGATTTTGGTGAAATTTTGATAATAATGTAAAAGGTTTTCAACATAACAAAGGGGATTTCTAGATTAACCTGAAAACGGCACTTAGGGGCTTTTGAATAATTAGAATACAAGTACGTGGTAACTGGAATGAAAAATAATTAAGAGGGGAAATTTTTTTTTATATAAACTGCAACTTCCGGAATAAAACCACTGAGATAATTTTTATAGTCGAGATAAGCTTTTTAAGACCTCTAAATTAATTTTTAAATTGTTTTAGAATGAAAGATAAATTTGAAAGTTATCGTTAAAATAAGTGAATTGTTACAAATTCGAAATTTCAAAATGATGTACTGTCGGAGTATGTTGTGATAGCGTATATAATAAACCATAATTTTATTTTTTGAGCCGATGACAAATTTTTATGGCCTTTTAGGAAACCAACAACCTTTTTCGTGAACCGACAAAGAAAAATTGCAGGTAGCCTAAGACTTATAGCAAAAAATTTATGACTGTTCCATATCTTATCTCATCCAATTAATGCGAATTGGTCTCGAGTTGTGAAACAATCGACTGAATAAATCATCCAACGCCGGCACATTGTGGCTTTTATATTGATTCACGTGTCGTTAATAAAAAAATCAGTAAAAAATATCACGATTGCCATCGGCGGAATCAAATTCAAAAATTTTGTTCACGTGCATAAAATCCTTAATCTTCGAGGGGATGATGGTGCACATCATAAAGTACACGGGTCTAGCGAGTGCCAAAATACACCCCGCGGACTGGAGCCCCACCTTGACCTTATGACACCTGAAATGAGTGGAATTACCCTGAAAACATTCGTCCGTGTTTACGTCAAACAATTCAAAAAGACATTCCGCCGATAAGGTCCAAATAAAAATTCTGATTACATCGCACCGATATGACTGGAATAAAACCAGGCACGAATTAGACGCGTCGCGGCGGCGATGGTCTTCCAGTCGGGTTCTGGCCGTGCGGCGGAATCTTTAGACGCGGCGTCCCGAATGTCTTGGGCTGGAGGACGGGAGGCTGGAGGACGGCTGATTGCTGGATGTGACGCGGATTGCGCTTTCCACGCTAAGCCCAAGGCTCCTCTCCGCTCTGATTTATTCCGCGGCCGGGTGGCAAACAACGAATTGTAATGGCACTTTATGGAAAATGCAAATATCCCACTATTTGCGAAAACGACCACAACACGCTGGCGCTAATGAAATGTGGCCGGCACACTCATCATCATGGGGCTGGTGCAGGAGCGCTACTTCTGCTAATTGGCCACTATAAAATATTTCCACAAGGTGATGGAAGGTTCGGAAGGTTCGGAAGGTTCGGAAGGCTCGGAAGGTTTAGAAGGTTCGGGAGGTTCGGGAGGTTCGGAAGGTTCGGACGCCCTGGCTGACCATTTTAGGAGACTGATTAGTTTCGTTTTCACCACCCGTGCTCCATGCGGGCTGACTGTTTACTTTAATACTCACTATTTTCACCTTAACCAATTACGACGGATAAATTCGAAAATATTTACTAATTTTTTTCTATTGTAAGTCTAACGCAAATACCTTGAGGAATTTCCTTTTACGGACAATGATAACATTTTAGCATCACGTAACGAATTTCATTGACTTTTGCACGCTTTTGGAATGAATAAACACTTTTGTGTGTTTATTGTACATACATACTATGTAGAATGACACCTAATTTTTCTTGGTACTGACTGTTATTCAACCATTGATTCTGTTTTTTTCTTTGTGAACTAAACATCTGCAGAACAAAATAAAATGTTTATATTAATGGAAATGTACCAAGCAAAATACTCCATAACTCTTCAAAATAAAAGTATTATTTAATTTCAGTGACGGTTGTTTTACTAACCACATTTAATTTCCTTCTTATGACCGCTTTAATCAATTTCTATGTTATTTTGATTTCAGCAGTAAATTAAATCCACTGAAACTTTTGCTGTAATTAAAATAGTTTTGGTTTTATTATTTTAACTTAAAAAACAGATGTTTATAATTTATTTTATTACCACCATCATATTACACTCATCAAAATATTTAATATTTCAAAACTAGAATTTCTTTGGCTTGTAAATGCGAATTCCAATTTTAATTAAGCGTATTCAAAAGTGTTTTTCCACCTGTCACAGTCACGTTTATTTCTTTTCTATCTGATCAAACGAAACGAAGAACAAAATAATGATCACCTGATAATATCAAATAATTGAACATTTGCGTATCATGTGTTACACGATCGAGACGTACATAGCACCTAATTTACTTGTTTTTTCTGTTCGCCATTTGCTTTAATTGAAACGTTAAAAACCATCAATTTTGTAAATGGAAGATTTAGAAATTTATAGAAGCTTTAATAAAGTAGCAGATCTTTTCAATATTAAAGTTAAATATTTGAACAATGTATGCATGCTTGTGATAATTGTCAATTGTCATTAAAATGTTATGACATGAATCTGGCAAATGCTTCATAATTTTGGAATTTAAGGAGGGAAGGAAAACAGAATATTTTTCGAAGACGCTAACAACTTGTTCCTATAGAAAGAGAGTGTAAAGTCACTGGCCGCGACATACGAGTTTTATTTTGCCGTGACTGAAATCAGAGCGATTTTTTTGGTTTTTCAAGAGAAAGGTGCAATGCAATGAAATGCATAATGAAGGCCATCTTCCAGTTTTTAAGTTTTGATCGAAATATTTTTCATTTACCGGCTGCCGGTAATGTGCTATGTAATTATGTTTGTGGTTTTGATTAATAAAAGAAAAAAAAATCTTGATTTCGGCTTTACTCCAATTTTAAAGTTGGGAATAAATAAACCTTTGCATGAAAATAACGATTTAGACTCAGCGTCGTAGCTAGGGACTGGCCCTACGGGCAACTTCCAGCAACGTACTCTTTCTAACAGTTAAATATTTATATTTAAATTTAAAATTAGTGCTTACACAAAATTGAAATAATTAATTTATGTGCAAACGTGCCATAAAAATTTTACATAAATATAAGCAATATCTGTACATAAACTGTTTCTAATATGTTCTTTTCGAAGCTATCGCAAAAGTTTTCATATTTGCAAACCGCAAAATGAGAAATTTGCTGTATTTTCGCCGGTAATCTGTACATTAGTAAATATTTTTGGGTCATATGGGGTAAACGCAAATTACATTACTCTTCAGAATTGCCATGAAGAATATGGTTTGGTGGCCAGTTATCCTAATAGAGGAATACCTCATCATCTAGCATTAATACTACTGGTGACTTCTGCCAGCTCTGAAAGATATTTTAGCAAACTAAAAATAATACAAAATTATTTACGATCGTAGATTGGTTAGCAACATTTAAGCAGTCTCGCTGTCATTTAAGTATTAAATTGAAGAAAAACTTGATTTAGATAATGTCTAACGAAATTGCCAGAAAGGCCAGAAAGGTTAATTTTTAATATAATTCCATATTTCAATGCTGTTATTTTGAATGTACAAATTAATGTTTAATTTCATTTATTAAATTAGATTTTACAATTTTTGTTTCTTTCCTACACAATATGCACGGTAATATTTTGGGGGCGCTAAATTCAAACTTTGGTCTGACCCTACCTACGACACTGATTAGGCTGCTTGGCTGAACTAGACATAGGATATTCATTCAGCAGTTCTATATAAAATTGGGTCGTCTTTGTGTAAATGTGCGAAGATTGGAACTTTTTGGATGTTTGAAATACGTAATTTTGATTAACATATTTTCTTAATCCGTAAATAATTGGTGAAGATCTTAATTAGACTCCTAAATACATTTTCGAATGTTTCATGGTTTTAAACAGTACTTTATTAAAAATTAAAAGTATAATTATGTATATGGCACTTAATGTGTTTTTTTTCCATTTTAGATGGTGTTTTTGTAATTTTTTTAAAATGAAAAAATCTCTATCCGACTGACAGCGCACTACACTTTTAAGCAACTGATCATCACAGTTAAAAAGTCCTTGAACTTCACTGAATATCAGAGTCACGTGAAAATGAGCAGTCTACTTGTGTATCTTTTGTCACTATTATTAACATAGTCGTGCGATGTGACAATTTAGTAACTAACTTCAATTGCTTTCGGAGATTATATCTCATCGCGGTGGTATATCTCTTTCAAAATTTGAGAAACAAGGAACACCAAAACGATTAGTAAATGCACCCAGGACACTAACTAAACTTTCAGAAGTGATCGTGGCAACGCGATCGCGTATTTTAACTGTTTCCAGACACTGTGCTTGCTTCACTCAATATAACAATCACATGACTGAAATAAAAATTCCTTTTTAAAATTTTATCACTCGAAAGTAGGTATGCAGCAGCCTGCGGTTGCGTGTACTTGAGGGAAAAATATATGTAAGTTAAAAACTCGAGAAAAATTGGATATGAAGCTGGGAAATCAGTATTTCGTGGATCGCGCGGGCGATTTTTAGCATAAACGGCCGACTTGCATACTCCGTCGAGCAAACGAATTCGCGCGCATTCCGCTCGAAATAAGACTTACTATTGCCCTGGGAGTGGGCCGAGAACCCCCCGAAAGAAAATTATAATGATAATTAATTTCACCGCGCGTAGAGCACCATGTCCACTGGCCAATGTCAGGGGATCAGCATGAGACGGAAATTAGCATGTTAATTGTCTTAACCATCCCGCTCATTGGGGCACACATTACCTTCCTCGTGCGGGGGAGACTCTGCTGCGTGCGAAACAACGACTGCGGTATTCTAAGTATGATCCTACTTACAGCTCTCGCGGGGTACCGACAACCGAAACAAAAAATTGAATTTGAACTGAAAATTGGCCGTACATGGTCGCGGTCTTATATAGAGTTTGATTGCGATTACACGCCGCATTATGCCATCGCCGTGTGTTTCTTTTTTATTAAGTGCCTCGCGATGATAATACCTTAAATCAACTGATTTTATACAATAAGCATTGGACGACAATGGCAACCTACAGTCGGCGCAGAAATTCACCGCCGCCGACATCGTCATCTTCGCAGACTCGCTGGAAACTCTACAGATTTAGTTTTCGAGAGTGTGTTGGGCACTTTCAAATATGTTTCTTAAAATTAACTAGATAACGGCTGCAATTTTTCAAATTGGAATTGGCGGCCACATTTTTTTCTAGTGCAGTAATCAGCACGTCTTCGGCGGTCAAGCTTGAAGTGCCCGAAACGTGATCAAACGCTGAATATTGTTTTTCGATATATTTTCTAGCTCGTGTCCGGATTGGGGTTTAGTTTTCAGCTTCTTTACAAGTGGCCATTTATCTTCTGCACCTTTGCTCTTGTTTTAACAGAGTGTCGTTTGTTTTGATTTTAACGTTTCTAAAATTCATTCGTTCTGACTCATGGTCTCAGTGGCTCGTATTTGAGTCTTGAAGATTTGAATCTTTCATCTTGTTACTTATAGCAACCATCAGTAAATAAATAGTCTGTACTATACGTTATCGCAAAATACTGATTAATTGAGTAAATTGATGTCGATTTTCATAAAGCGTAATTAAAATGGTATTAATGAAATGAAATTAACTCGAGAAATGATAATTGTAGACTTAAACTATAGATTTGTATATTCAATGAAACTGTACCTGAAAACGAATTGTTCTAAGAGATTTTAGATAAAATTATTTGAAAGTAATAAATTTTAAGGTAATTTATGTTTAGTGAATGCACTTAATTACCATTGTTGGTATGACACTATTTGAGATTTTTCAAGGTAATTTTCAAAATAAGTAGGTAATTAAAAATATTTTCGACGATTAACTGATATGTCCTCCTTAAAAAACTATGAAAACTGCCAGACAATGACATGTTAAGGTTATCCAATCTAGACCAAAAACAAATTGAATAAATAAAAGTTATTTTAATATGTTCTATAAAATGCGAAAAGTGATCTTGCAAAAGTCGTAAAACTTCTTCAAATTTATTCAGGGCACACAGAGAGCCAAAAAGCGTTTTGAGTGTGCAGCGGGTCAAGCCTCCACGTGTGTTTTTTATTAAACAACGAAATAAAATCGAGAAATTACATAACTCGTCTACTAAACCCCTTTTTTCCATTTTAACTTAGATTCGCAAAAAGTTTTGCAAAAAAGAGTTTTTTCCTAAGAAATGAAACATCACCGCCTAAAGAAGCGTTCAAAATTTTGTTGAATGAACACGGCAAATTCGTCGGACATTCAGAGCACGGAGCACTTGGCCATTGAAATCGACCGGACCGGACACGGCGCGTCGCCACTCCGCAGGGTCAGCGGCGGCTGGTGCGATTCGCTTGCAGCTCACGAACGCACCCAGCCCCGGTTAAGTTCACTTTCATCGCAGAGGCTGGAGGATGCGCGACGGCCACCTCTGGCGTGCGGCGAGAATCCTATGAATATCGATTGAGGGTTCGTGATTTAACTGCTTTAACCTCAGTCCGCGGGTTTTTCAAGTGCGGGAATGCTTCCAGTTTTCGCGAAAAAAATACACAGATTGAATCCAGTTAATTGACGAAATACCAGTCCAGAATTCTTAAGAGAACTGCAGAATTTACTTAACTTTAATTTTTTAACATAAACACGTCTACATTACACGTATGTACATACGATACACTTGTTGAAAACGCTACATTTTAAACTTTTTCAATCAGTAAAAACTGAGGTTACTTTTATTATTTTACATGCTTCCCTGCATATTAACTATAAATTATAAAATATGTTAGCAAACTCATAATCTATATTATGTTAAAAAGCCGTCTCTGAAAATATCCTAAAAATGATAACTCGCTCTTTTAATTTTAAAACTAATCATTTTTATTTTGTTTGGTTGTTTGTTGTTAACCTGCGTCCAAACTCATATTGAATATTTTGAACATTATTAATATTTTAGAAAATTTGCTCTAGGTACTAAAACTTAACCACCTGCTTTGAATAATAATCGTTACGATTCTGAAATGCTTAATCTAGATAGTATGTGCTTCTTGAAATATACCAATAAAGTCTTACTTAAATCCTTTTACCAAAAATAAACGCATCGGTTCCCTTTTTCTGAGGCAATGAAAAACAATGGAGAAAAATGAAATAATCCTATCCATTTGTATTGTATGCTTCAACGTGTTATCTGCTTACGAGATAAACCCAAAACAAGGAAGCATTCAAACAAATAAGGATCAATAAAGGCAAAAGAGCTAACAAAAATACAAAAAAAAACCTTGCGCGTCGTTTTTCCATGAAATATGTCCTTAATAACCCAAAAACAGGCAAAATTTATTAAAAGGAAACAAAAAAAAAATCAACCCGTCGATAAATGGCACTTTACGGAACGGAAAGAATGAAAAGGCATGGACAACATCCTCCAGGACTAGCCAGGATAAATCTTTGTTTTCACTTAATATTCCCTCCCAGAGGCGTCCCCATTGTGCTGCGAGACCTTATCATAATTGGCACGAAAATGACTTAAGCAGGGCCCCTCACCCCGGGCGGAGCAATCATATAATAAAAAAGCATCTTTCCCCCGTAACGCAAACGACTTTGGGGCGGTGTCGCCGCCCGCCAGCCGTGCGTCGTCTACCGGGGTCCTGGGCCCGCCGCACCCCGTTGCCGCAGGATAAACAATATGAAGAGCGCCCCCAGATCCGTGGCAGCATCCATGGACCATAAATCAGTCAGTAAATAACCAATCAGCAAAACTAATCCGAACGCATGAATAGCAAGAGCCCGGGAGAAGTCTTCGCAAAAATCGAACAAATTGGAGCCCCGCAATGTGCCATGTAAGGCCTCTGCCCGTTTCCTCCCCCGACGGGGGGCCGCGGTCTGTGTGCGGTAGTTATTACGGCGCTCCCGCATAAACGTGATCGAGTAGGGCTCGTGATTCCGCTGCTACACCGATACGCCTCGTTGTTTTATTCGGGGGATAAACGCCGACCGCCGCCGGTTCCAGGTCTCGGTCTCGACGGGTCGTTTATGACCCGGTCCAATTAACACTTGGCCGCTAATCACCTGAGCATGTTTGCCAATTGACTGCCGTGATTCGGCTCAAGATCACAACGCGTTGGGCCCTCTGCGACGCGGCTGATTTGATTGCTTTTAATGGTGACATTCCCGATGTCGTTTTTACTAATTATCCAATTCGATGGCGACTTACGCAAAACTATAAAATGTGACGTGACACGATGAGAGTGATAAAAAATAAAGAGAAATGTTAATCAAAATGGGATTCTTTTGGCCCGAAATGTGACTTCGCTTATGACCTCCTTGCTAAGTTATGGGGGTTTAAATTTCTATACGAAACTCTAATTTAATACTTGGGGCTTTCGGAAAGAAACTTTCCTCTGTGCCACTTAGGCCCATTATTGATAACCTTAAATAAATACGTTTCGTTCGAATATTTCTTTTGGCCTTTGGGGAATTGGTATGACAAGAAATCAAAGTATTTTTCTTACTCTACAATATACATATGTGTGTAAAAGTACTGCCGAGTAAGATACACCGAAAACAATTTTTCTTGAAAATTTAACAAGTCACTGTTGTTAATTGCTTAGTTTCTGGATTCTTGCTTAACTTTTAGTTGTTTTAGTTTCTCTCGTTAAAATAATGGTAGGAAGAAAGTTTTGCATAATCAACAGGACTAGTGAATATATTTGTAACCTTATGTTGGACCTTCTGTTTTCGATTTGAATTGAGATCTTGTTAAAATATGCACATGAATTGTGAAAACCATAACTTAACCAACCAAACCACAATAAGAAATTTTGCTGAACAGAACTTCATCAGTGATTTATGTATGTATGAACCTTTTTGTTTGTACGTATAGTAAACCTATGTATATTTTATTTTATCCAATAAGCACTTAAAATTCAAAGTACTATTAGGTTTTTTAATGTAATTTATTTTAACGTATAGAAAACAGTTTTCTGGTGTTGGCGTCTAGGTATGTTAGTAGTACCATATTGCGTTAAAATGGGTAACTAAATCGTGGAAGTAACCTGAAATGCAGCAGCCTTGAAAACGTTTTTGTTTTGCTGAAATATGAACTCTCGTAAAGGAAAATGATTAAGTTAGGCACTTCAGTGTAATCGAAGCGCAAGGCTTTTTTGAATAATTTTGCTTATTACTCTTTTTGACTGTGATTTCTTTTTCAGATCTTCTAGTAGAAAGTATTTTAACTTAAATCTTCAAACATTTTTAAATGAACGAAAATTTTAGTTGTTGGAAGATGCTTTTTAAGTCTGTTCTTGTTAAATATGTATAAGAAAAAACACCAAAGAAATTTAGCTTTAATACTTTGTTAGACAATTCAGGTGATTTTATCTCAACGTATGAGGGATACATAATAATAAAAACTTAATTGGATTTGTCTGAAAACACCTTTTAAACGATAATACACAACAACGCCGCCGATGTAAATTTAAAACGATGTAAATTAAAAATTGCATCCATCCCAAAGGCAGATTTCAGTCTATTACCGTATTTATGCCGAGGATATAAAAAAGCGTTAAAATTTTGCATAAAATAACACGAGAAATTAAGAGGACTACGAAAGCCTCTCATTTTTGCTATGCTGCCGACGGTTGACGATCACAGAAAAAAGGGCAAGGAAATATTTTTTCTTTTTTATACATTTCCACATGACTCGGCAACGGATAAACAAATTAAACTTCCATTTTCACAAAATATTGGCGTTTAATTAAAAAAAATAAAAGTCGTCGCACCTACCTCCCAGGAATTCTTTTATGGGCGTCGCCATTGCTGACCACCTCTTTATTTGTGGCGTTGCGGATCGAGCCTGATATAAAATGCATGTGTCCTGGCACTTGAATTAATTAATTAAAATCGTAAAGACACACGTTTACACACTGTTTCCACTGAATTGCGACCGACTTTTCGAGTAGTTTTAATAAAAATATATATGTGAGGTTTTGTTTTCACTGTATGAACAGAGTGGGGTGTGATCTTTTATTGGAAATTATTGCAGTCACCGTGGATGGCGCATTAATCAATTATTAAGCAGTAATTATCACCACCATATTTCACGGCTGCTTTTCCGGAATGAAACAAAAAATATATTTTCCCACCAGTGACTTCCTGTGGA
The DNA here is from genome assembly GCA_959613345.1 of Tolmerus cingulatus. Lineage (NCBI taxonomy): Eukaryota > Metazoa > Arthropoda > Insecta > Diptera > Asilidae > Tolmerus > Tolmerus cingulatus. The sequence continues at coordinate 30,452,248 of OY390707.1, forward strand.
TCGAAATTCGCGGCGGCGTTTAATTGATCCCGCTGGCACGGCTTGGTCCACATCTCCGGAGATGGCTGGAGTTCGCGTATACTGAAAAACCCCGACAATTGTTGGGGGCTTCAGAGTTGATGGAGCCCGGAATTACGATGGCCGCGCCTGCCTTGGCTTTGGGATTATTTTTAGACGGGGAAAATCAACGCGAGCCTCTTAAATCAATAGGAGGTCTTCTGGCTTCTCCAACCGTGAATTGCATCTTTCTCCGTGGGCTGATCAATTTACCACACTTTGAGTCAATTTGTACATTCCTCCTCTACTTAAAAGAAAACGCGGACAAACGACTCTGGCCTGGCTGAAAACCGCGCGTTCTCGCATCGCATCCCCCGACCAAGCTCAGCTCGTGTATTAAACAAAATTTGAATACCCCGCGCGACTTCCAGCGGCAATTTACCTGATCTTTATCGTTCTCGAGATGCTCACAACTCATCTTATATTATGAGCAGAAGCGAAATCGCGCATCGCATCTCCTGAGACGTTCGTCCATGGAGGTTTCTTACCCAAAGTAGACTGTTTGCCGCGACAAAGATCTGAATCGCTTCTTTGCCACCGCTTTTAAGCGGAAATTTAGGTGCATTTCAGTTATGCCCTCGCTCGTGTTTCTGTACGCAGTTTCGTTTTGCAAATTGCGGAATATGCAAATTTTGACTCAAAAAACACACGCCACTCGCAAAGCATATCTATGTATGTCGAAACTTGGAGACACTCCGCGAGAGATTTGAATGTCGTGCTGTGACGACTATTTTTAGGGAATCTAGTTGTCTTTCTGTATCTAACAAAAAATTTTATAAATAGTTTTACACCGTCTTTATGATGTGTTTTAGTGTTTTATTAAGATCAAGTATTTTTGGAAAGTTCACCAGACATAACGCTGCCCACTTCCTTTACGTTTATGTTTTTTATACAAATTAATTCTTCACGATCTTGGCAATATTTAAAGAAGGAACAAAGGTCGAACCCCAAAAATGTCGGTCTGGATGTGAATGTTTCATATTCTACAAATAAATATTAGAATATAAAAAGCTTCTTACCTTACTTAATTTATTTATTATACACATGTGCCTAGTCTGTAATGAAATGATTGACTTTCAGATATTCAGCCAACTAATATTGTTGAAAAAGTTTAGCTGGCTCAGATTCCATCTGTTTTGTTAAGCTAAAAACGACGAAGGCAGCTTTAATTCCGTGAACATTCCAAGATAACACCAAATTCAGCATAATGATCACTTCAGTTATATTTAACTTTTGTTTTCAGCCAGACAGAATAGGTCGGATTACTAACAAGCAAGCAATTGTATTTTATATGTAAATACTCTTTTTCCATATTTGGTGTGGCTTTTTCAAAGAGCAGGCAAAATACTTTCAAAACAACAACCAAAGTTCAAGGCGTGTAATCCAATTCTCTTCTCCGAAACATCGTACGACCAAAGCCCTTTTGACGCTGGAACCTCTTTAATTCATCTCTTCCTTTAAAAACCAGAGATGAATGCTATCAAAAGCCCTTTTGACTGGCTTCACTTCAAAAATAGCATACCAAATTTACCTAATTCTTACCGCTTTTCAGAGGTTGAATCTCTCTTCCCTAGATTTGAAATGATAAATCAATTTGATTTCTGTTTGCTGTTTGTATACCACCATCAGGTTCTAACTTTGTAGCAAATGCGTTTTAATTTAGGTCCCCATTGTATGTCTAAACTGTAAAGTTCCATGTGTCCTTGCGGAACAATGCGGATTTATCCTCAGTACGCTTTGTAATTGTTCAATAATAAACCACAAGAGAGGAATGGACGTCGACAACGACGACGGCATCACGAGGCTTTGAATTACTGTATATAACCTTTAAGGGCACTCTCTTGGCGGCCTCCAGATAAGACAAGGACCTCATACTGTGACCTGCATTTGTGTCGAACAAATCAATTTTATAGCACACATTCACCGGGGCATTCTGAAGTGCCCTTTCAGGAGGATACAGAGGCGCATATACCTGGCTCACGTGTGCATATTCCTCAGGGAGTTCTTGCAATTCTCCTGGAATAAGCCAAGCATGCTATACCTATGTGGGGCATATACCCAAGTCCAGGACGCTTTTGTAATTTCAAAAACAAAAAAATAGGCAAAACGCACAAGCACAATTTCGGCTTTTTCGAGGAGGAAAGCAAGAAAGCATGTGTTGCAGCACCACCCCCCAACCGTTCACCTGCCCGATCTCTTCTGCTGTCGAGCACTTCAAATGCCATTTCCGTAAGTACAATCAGGAAATACTTGTGCCCAGGTACACAGGGGAAAAAGGGAAGTGGAGAGAAGTGCATTCGACATGTTCAACAGGATCCACTTGGACTCTTCCCAGTGCTCCTGTGGCATATTTCACCCCTATGCACGGCCATTCAACGTCCTGCAAGACTCTAATAAAAATTTCAGCGGCTGCGAATCATTGTGGCGATTACACCGCTTGCCTTTGTCCCCTTGCTAAGGTGCCACGTCACGACCAACTGGCGTTCAGAAGATGCAATTGAGAGCAGCCAGCCGTGGCTGCAATCAACAGCACGAGTTTCTCACATTTCCATAAATTAAAAGAGCTCGCAAGGGTCAGGTGAAGTCGGGTGCTTTAAAAAAATCCAATTTTGGGTTTTCTACATTTTTATAAAGTTTACCTTCTTAGGGGCATTCTCTGAATTTGAACAATGAAAGTTGCTTGATGTAAGCTTGTATTGTCATAATATTGAAGTTTTGCTGAATGAGGTGACTGCTGAATTTTACACTTGCTGAATTGAACAACTTCGGAATTGAGCAATCGCTGAATTGAATAATTGGCTTGTAAAAACTGAATTTGAAAGTATGGTTTCGGAAAATGTTTTTATGTTTTTAAGGTTGTTTTCGTAAGAGTACGAATCGGGATTCCCCAAATGTTACAAAATTTTCAATATTTAAATTTGGCGTTATAATAAATTAAATGAATTTAACAGTTAATTGTTCAATTGTACCCAACATAATAAAATAAATATAAAAAGGATTACATATATTAAGTTTGTAAATGAACTTTTCTAAACTCTCTTCTATTTCGAAAATCCCATTATCACACTATTCGTCTGAAACGTCTTCTTAAAAACTTTTTCTTACGTCGAAGTAATACAGAAACTTTTCATTTTTCCAGACGTTAACCACTCTGCCACCCGTTGATTTAGTAAAAACTAGTAAAACTCATTTGAACTCAAAATCGAACATTTAATGAACGTTTTCGCCTGAAACTTCCTAAAAAGCTCCAGTCACCTCGTTGGGGCTGGTGGCTAGAATTTAAAACAGTGCACGTCAATGATCCAGGCTGAATCAAGCCTGTCTCCTGGTGGCACCGAAATACACCCAAGCACGGATGGAATTTTAAAAGCGAGTCCTATTGTCGTTCCCTCCTCCGTTCGATATTTATAATAATATTTGACAACATAATCTGCCGGGGGGTCTGAGCACATCGTCCATGTCCAGCTTAATAAACCCCCGCAATTCTAATTCCTCAGGATGCTCCACCGAGGAAAATCCTCATGGAGGAGCGAAAATGGGGGAATAGAAGGGACTTGGAAGCTATAGTGTTCATTCACAGGAATTCTCATATGATTTTTTGATGTGGTTAGATTTCCTTCCGCATTATCAATATCTGAGCGACTGAAGGAAGTGCGAAAGGATGGAATTTTGCTCCTTCGGGACTATATGTTAAATTATAGCCGGGTATGTGCGTTTCTGGCGGTTAAATTAATTTTCTGATAGAGGACCTTAAAGTTTTAAACCCATTGCGAATTTATTTTTACTTCAGGAACGATGGGGCCTTGATGCGTTAGGCATAACGATCAGTGACAGATTAGATAAATCCTTTTTTTCAACATAATTGATTTTTTATTCATAATTTTTCTTGTAGAAGCTAGAAACGCACAGTTTCTGGAACTATACATGTTTTAAAACGTTCAAACACTAACCATTTCTTTTCTTGAAAGAAAAGCATTTAAGTAAATATTTAATTTTATAATATTATATATGCCGTAATTCCTATGTTACCAAATAAGATAAATTGTAAATAATTATAAATAAATATCCGAAATCTCCATCACAGTTTTCTTTTTTCATAGTATGCTTCTTATTTCGAGTCCCCAATGGATTTGCATATGCTTTCTGTGATTGTGCATCCGAGCATAGTTGGCATGCAATCGCCATCGACCTCAGAGACAACGATCGGAAGTCCATCCCAGGGTCCGATAGGTGCCTTTGCAAGGAATTCCTGAGCCTTTTTAATGTAGCAATACTGCCGCAAAGTTTCTCGTTCGATGCAATATTTCAATCCGCGAATTTCTCGCTTTTCGCACTTCGTGGGGCAGGGGTTGCATTCGGTCAGGCGACGCAGCCTCTTTCTGACTGCATTTAAGATGCGATTCTGAGTTCCAATGTCCATGATAATTTCGATATAAATTTTAGAATGGTGTTTTTTTTCGTCATCGCTCAGTAGTTCCCATCGATCCTCTTTCTCTTTTTTTAAACCATAGCATTTTGTTAATTCAGAATCGGAAGATAAAATGGTCGTTGAAGAAGGTTCTGGTGTTGTTGGGATGCTCTCTTCATAAATCCAATATTGGGGCATTTCGGCGTCTTCATCGTAGAAGCCTTCACCTTCGCCACCACCTTCTGGGAAGGCTGCTTCTTCAACCCCTGCTTCCTCAACGACTTCTTCTCCATCTGCCATGATTTGGCTGATTTTAGTTTATTCAAGTAAAAAGATGAGCCTAAAAATATTTTATTTATAATTTAAGAAAGATTAAACTTTTTATGAAGTTTGCGTAAGAAATGATAAGAAATTCTACGGACGCTGGGATGCAACTAAAATAATGAGATAGGAGGGGTTTTAGATTTCTTAAAGAACAGTAAATTATTCGTTAGAAACAAGAAATAGGAGCTATTGATTTTAAAATCTACGAAGAATTTTGTTGAATAGATTTATTTGTCAGTATCTGCATTATGAGAAATCAAAGCACGTAATTTCATTTTAACAAATATTCTCACGGAATGGTTTCGTGTAACATAACAGGGATAAACATAAAGCCAAATTTCAAGGAATCGATCGCTATATTTTTATATTATAAAAAGTTTAAACTTCTTATGGTATCCAGGGGTGCAATCAAAAACTGGCTTGAGATAGAAAGTTGTTTGGGAGGGAAGTCGTTTGCACTCGGAAAGTTTTTCCACAATAGAAATTGGGATAATCCTTGTCGAAATTGCTCAGATGGCCTTAATCTGCAGCAACGAGTGCCTTTCTGTGGGGAAGTGCCGCAATCCAGCTCGAAGAACTTTGAAACATTAATCAGCCAACTCTGAAGGCTTCCCAAGCAACTGGCATCCAGTAAAAACTGCGAGTGTATCCTTATACCACTTATACCTAATTCTTACATATATGCACACGAAAGTTTCCTCCAAATATACCTCAGTAGGTTAGGAGGCCCTCTTCCCGCCATTAGCTCCAGAAGTCGGGAAGTACTTAGGTCTCCTCCGGTAATGGCAAATATACTTGTAATCCGGAGCCCTCTTTATTAGTATGAGACCCCGCTTTCGGCCTTTGCTCAATCACACCCCGAAAAATTCTTCCTATTCGTCAGGATCTCGTACACTTTCCTCTAGACCACATAATCCCAGAAGTAAGTTAAATTTACCGCTTAAGCATAAAGTTTGCGCCGACCATTAATATTCTTGCTCTGTATTTATGCTCTCTGCGGTTTATGTTCCAGGGATGGGGTGGGAAAACTACGCGCGCGGAAGAGTATGCCTCCAAGAGTTGTACATGAAAACGGCTGAGCAAATTTCAAAGACTCATTGGGGAATTCACATGGAATGGCCTGAGGGAAGGAACGGGGAGATGTGCCCTAACCGGGCACTGACTCCACTTATAACAGCATTAGCATCCCATAAATCATAGCCATTTTCTCTGGAGGCGAAAGCGCTTGCCTTACCGGGATAAGATCTTTCCATGGGAGTTACTTCCTAATCACAAAGTCCTGGAAAATGGCTAAAGATTGAAAAGTTTTCCGGGCTAAATGAGCCGTACCGTGGCGAACCGAGGACGAAGTACTTCCTCCTTTTCTTGGACGTTAATCGTGACTGATTCACAACTCGTCCTTGGCTAATTACACCTTGGGGCCGCCGAAAAGAGCCTCAGGGTTCCGGGGCTGTTTAAGCGGTCGAAACTACCAAAACGCCTCTTTCGTCGTCTATAAAAACTTATTTGCGTCGTTTAATTTTGTTTATGATCCAACAGGATGGACTGGGATAGGATAGCCCTGCGTGGGAGATCGGATCCTTTGTCGTCCTCCCGCTCATCCTCATCACCGTCATCGTCGTCCTGCCAATCAGACTGTGGGGCTTCGTTGGCCAAATGAATGGGATTAATTACAAATCCGGGCGTTGATTTAATCAACCCAGCTTCGGGGATTATTGGAGAATTTGATATTCTTGCGGATTCTGGCACCGCTTGGACTGTTTCGGACTGTGGAGAAGGATTTCTCATGGACCTAAACGTCCTCTAGCGCTTCTCGATAATGGGAATTCAATATTCAGTTCGAGATTGCAAATAATATCGATTAAGAGGACGCATTTCTCTGCGACGACGAAGGAACGTGTAGGCGGTCACTAAAGTAGCAGTTGGCCTTAAGTGCAAGAGAAGGCCATTTGCTTTACTAATTATTATAATAATTACTAATTAAAACGCCTGCAGGATATACAAACAATTTAAGCAAAACGTGTCACAGCACAGCAATTTACGGGGGTTCGTTGATTGTTTGGAATTCATCAATAGGGCGCAAAAGCCATTCAAATCAAATACACATCGAAGGAGAAAATATCCCTTGAAGACAATGATTTGATACGAAGATTCAAATCTTGTACGACCTCAATATTACTTATCTTATTTTCTTATACATTTAAAAACTACGCAAAGACATTTCTCGTATTTTGAAGGGAAAGCAAGATAGCAAAAAAAGTTGTTACGGATTTCCTAAAGGAGGAAACAACATCGAGACGCACAAATAGAGAGGTTATGCGATATAACAGACCAACCTCAATTTTTTGCTTTTCTAATATATTCAACGAGACAAAGATAAAATATTCGAAAAGATTGTAGCATATGCTTACGAAATCAATACAGTCCTGCACATTTTATTTTCACACTGTTTTATAACAACATAACCTTAAACAATATAAGAAGATACAGCCAAAGAAATGATGCATTGTGTAAAAGCCCTGTACGTGAGCTGAGTAAAACTTGGGATTCCTCGAAAAGAGAGATATTCAATGAATAAGGGAGATCAAAGGCTCTGATTGATCTGTCAAATGTGTTTTTCGTTTAATATATTACAACTTGTGTTAAGTTAGGATCGGCGCTTATTGAATTAAAATATTTATAAAGCTGGCAAAGAGTAACGTGAATAAGTGCGGAAGGCTTAAAAAGGTAAAAATAAATTAAACATTATAAATTTTTCCGTTGTATATTTGTGTTCTTGAGTGAAATATCAACATCAATTGTTCCGTGCCTAATTGTGCAAACAGATGCACAAATAAGAAAGGAATGTGTTTTTTCTGGTGAGTATATATTTTATTCTAAATTTTCCTTACATAATTAATAATATGAAAATGGTAAATTAGTGGTTTCTAAAATTGTGGGCCTTGTTCACATTCGAGCTCTATGTAGGGGGTTCCCATGATAAAAGATCGATCGATTAAAATTAAATGAAAATTAAATTTAAGTGAAATTGAACAGTTTGATTTTCCTATGGTTAAAGGGGCCAATTAATTTTCAAGCAATAGTAAATAGAGTGATATCACGCTTCCTTAGGTTTTGTTTTCAAAGGAAAAAGTTTCATACACATATGTATACATATACGTATCTAAGGGAAAGCAAGACAGGCCCAAAATAACAATTTGTACAGGTTTCCTAAAGGGGAAAGCCACCTTGAGAAGCACAAGTATAGGGGCTAGTTGATATGACAACATAAACTCAGTTATTCCTATGTATTTAGGTTATCATAATGAAATCGCATTGAAAAATTTCGTAAACGCAGTTTTCTATAAGGTTTCACTTGTGTCGAGGGTTACGACACCTATGCGCTTTTTCTCCAATTTGAGTTTGAAAAAATGTTTATGAAAATCAATGGATATATGCCTACATTATGAATTTGTAATGAGAATTACTTTCGATTTGTTATACCTCAATTACATCCCAAAAACAAAATGTAATGTGTTTTAAATTTTAAAACATTCAGAGAGTATTCGTTGTTATATGACATAAGAAAAGCTGATGAGAACATTGTGACCTCTATGAAGAGCGCAGCATTCGACTTTAATATTCCCCAACTCTTTAATCAGCAGAGGCATAAATTAAATATAAAACATAAAAAATTAGAATAAACTTAGGAATTTTATAATGCGCAAAATGTTATGCCTGCAAAGATTTTCAGCGGGAGACAGACGTACGCATTTACTTAGTATGATGCTCCCGTGGAGTTCCCGGAGGATTCAGGAGTACTCGGGAGTTTATATGCCACTTAAGTGGTACTTCCGAACTCGACACGCTCCGGAGGCACCATGTTACTGGTAAAAACGAGCCGCTGCAGCAGCACAGAGAAACATTTTCTTTTATATTAAAAGAAATTAAACAAAACGAGTGAAACCATAAGACGAGGAATCCTTGTTTTCCCGGATCTCTGGCTGGAGAGCGTACCCCGAGGAGGAACAAGATGAGATTGAAGGACATTGCGGAGGAGGAGCCAAGCAGGATCCTGGAGGAGCACTGTGAGCTAATTACTTAGCTTTACCATAGACAAGACAAGTCATATCCGTGCGAAGGTGCCTGAAGGTTGTCGGCGCCTCCTAGTTCTGAGGGCTAGGGTAGGGTTGCTTGCAATTACATTCCTCACGGCAGTCACTTAGTACGCCTTGCTGGAGGCATAAAACCGAGTGTTGTCAATTAAATTCATAAATTAGACCCAAATTGGATGATATTTGAGACGGAACTGCCATGGGAATGGCTCTGGGTTTCAAAGGTTTTAAGGTGTATAGACAGTGGCGTCGCGCAGTGGAATCCCTGATACTATCCGGTCGTGTTCACCGCCACTGCCCCACCAAAACCCTTAATTGGGCCACATTAAATTCCATTTCAATTACATCCTTGAATTATACAATTTTCTATAAAAGTTTGAGATACGCCGCCCTTTAATTAAGGCCAACAACCCTTGACGGCTGCAGATGAGTTCGCCTGAAAGTTTTCCAGCTTGTGGCACTTTCCGGGACTCTTCTACGGAGGGGGCACCCCAAGTCTGGAGAGGGTGCGCCGTTAGTCACATGGTGGAAAACTGGCAGGGATGTCGACTTTTTTTTCTCCAACGAGAAACTTTTTGATTTTCTAATTGCTTCCTGTTGAAAAAAAATAATCAAAAAGAAAAAAATTAAAAATTTAAAAAATGTTCCTTCGTGAAGTGGTACGTTGGGCTTTTCCTGTTTTCACCAATTGAAAAGCGTAGGGCATGTTTAAGCTGATCCCCAGTTTACCAGCCAGGAGCGAATACAGGAGCATGTGAGCTTAATTAAGAAAATTTCCCGAACTTGCGGCTTTCACCAAACACCCGGGAGGAGTACCGCGGCGCTAACGAAAACGTTGAAGGGCTTTTCGCCGCGTGGAAATTGGCTTTTGAGGAAATTATTTTAAGCAGACAAAAACGGAAAAGGTGAAAGAAGACGAATGGAGCAATGAACACTATTTACACACCTGCAATCCTCTCTCTGTTCATTAACTGACCTCATCCGGAATGTAGAAGGAACGAACCCATTTCAAATAAATTACGAGAGTTTTCTATTTGTTAGGTCACATTGTTTATTTACTTTTACATAGGAGTGAAAATGAGTTTTATAGGGCGTACTTAAATTGTAATTCAGTGATTAGATGTTGCCTATTGTTTACCTAGATTTTTTTGGATCATACATTGAATATATAAATGTTGTTCTTTTCTCAAGTATTATATTTTATATATATGTATGTGTACAAATGTATTTAACTTCAACTTCTTAAGGTATTTAAGAAGGAGATTCGGAAATTACGTCACAGTTATTCAGTCACGTATTCAGCTGCTGCTACCTTTTGTCTACTTTTCGAAGGAATATGGATATTCTTGGGGCATTGCCTGGTGAGGGTCTGATAGTCATTGAAATTTCATTGGGAGCACTGCACACGTCTCAAAACAATCCATGCAAGACAACCATTCGCAGTTTATGTGGCGTAATTGTCTGAACCCATCAATTTCCCGGGTTCGATCCAATTACCGGGCTCATGCAGCGGCATCCCTTGTTCCTCTCCGCTCTCACCTTGGACAACCCGAATTCGTTCGCGGACTCATATTTGGCGCAATCACACGAAAAATTCCAATTTCCCGGACCACAGACGATGGAAGGGAAGTCAGTTCGGCCCTCCGGAGCACCGGACCCGGGTCACGGGACCCGGGTCACCGTCGTCGTCATTATTAACGTTCGCAAGCGTCGACAAGCGTCGTTGCGATCAAAGCCCGCTCAGTTTCCCTCCGGGATCAGATATTAGGGGTGTGCGAGAAGGTTCAGAAGGTTCGCTTTGGGTGCTCGCCGGGGCTTAAAGATGCAATTTTCAGAAATTACTCAGCAGGCTCTCTTCAGCCTGTTGAAAAGAGGGCCTCAGAATTAACCTGACAAAATGCCACCGATCGAAAATCGAAGACCTGTTAATGATGTCGAACAACAAATACTGGGGGCAAATATTTGAAGTCCAATCGCTTTGTGAGCCCACGAAGGGATGAAGTGTTCTGGACGGACATCACCCGTAATTTGGACTATGATGGAGTTGGAGTTCGTGTCCTGCTTCAAGGTGCACAAAATGCTCTTTCGCAGGATACGGCTATTTTATTGTTTTAAACTTGTACACCGGTAAGGGTACCCGGAAGGTTTAATTATCCACCGCCATGATCATAATTAAGTGAAATTCGGTTGCGGAAAGCTGGAAGCATTCCCGCCCGCAAGTTTGCAACGGATTTTCAGGAAGACTTTATGGCTGGGAAGAGCCCAGTCTGACCCCAGCTGGATAATTAGTTTTTGTAGAATCAACGACCACTGAAAGTCGGAACTCAACACCCCGCTCCTGCACTACACCGTCATGAGAATACACTAGAGTGTGCAACATTACTGCAACAGCGGGCTCCCACAATTTAGAATTTATAAAAATGTTTCAACCCACCAATTTTAGTTCGTACACTGCTGGCGAAAACTGTTCACTATGTAATAAAAAAATTTTGAAAATAAAACAAAAATGTAGAAAATGTTTGTTTAAGCCAATTGTGTGGGTTCGAGCAAAACCGGGTCGTGTTGCATCCGCTCTAAATAATATCCCTTGAAATCGCGGCAAAACTTTAGGGCCACTTCATTTGAGCACTTAAAGTTTCACCGGACGGATTTTCTCCCTACGTAGCTCCCAGCACCAGATAAGGGGTGCTCGACCGCGTTTGACCAGAACTATGACTGGGAAAATTTCCCACCCCCAGCCGCTAAATCCAGATGAAAACAACGGATGTAGAAACAGGTAGAACAGGTAGAACAGGTAGAAAATCGCGCTTGTAGCCGCTGTTGTAAAGCGCTGCCACTCGTGAGGAAAACTTTGCCGGAAAGTTTAGGGAAATCAAGCGCGCTCTCGTGATTGATTACCTGAGCGCGCCTCCGTGGAACGGATTAGAGATGCGAAAGGGGTCTGCATGCACGTGTTGCAGCATCCCGGCGAGTTCCCCGGGAGCATTGTGCGGTCCCGGTGGCAGCGTACCTGCGGCTGCACCCATGCACCGCGCTCTTTTTGCGCGCCTCTCGGTCTTTACAAAATTACGCGATGTAATACGCCTCCGTCATTCGCGGAACAGATAACCCTGTATAAATCACGGCCAGATGGTGGGATGTTTTTCCTGTGCAGCAATTTTCTATTTTTTTGAAGGGCTGCAGAAAAAATATCTTTTTTCCGCGCAGAACGTCTGCAGAGTGATGAGGCTAATTTTGTTATGCTGGCCGTTCAGCGGGAAACTGCTACATAGCTAATGGCGTTTTCTTTGAAAGAAAAAATATTCTGACTAACTTTAGCTTATATTGAGAGTTCGTGGTCAAAAGTGAAGAATGTGAAAATAAATTTATTAATCGCTTGTAGGTACTGTGAAACTCTACTTTTGCATTTAAAATATAATATAATATATATATGTACTAGATTTCTCGAAATCTTTAAGTAATATTTATTCTTCTGCATTCATGTACAGAGGGTTCCAGCAGCTACATGTTCGTAACTTGATTATTAAAAACATCGCTTCGATATTGTGCCTATATGTTTGTTCAGGGCATAATCCTCGGTACTGTTAAAAGTTTATATTTGTTGGAGTTTTCACTCTCTTGCAAAGTAGAAAAGTTTAAAAGTGAACTTTGAGATTTTTGTTGTACAACTTTTATATTTATCAATTCTAATTTTACTTCTCTAAATCTAGTTTTTCTACACTAAGCAATTTTAAAATAAAATATTATCTTTACTAATTGGAAACACGCCCATATAACGCTGTCCCATAAACATACTTTTTTGGGTTGACTTTGTAGAGAACCAGGGACCATTTAAAAAACACTGTAATTTAATTCATTCCACATTTTTCTAGACTTAAGAGCTACAGTGGTATCATACTTCCTGCGTAAACGTTGGGTGAAATTATTTTAATTAAATTAACAACAATAGAAAAACAACTTGCCAGTGAAAATTAAAAAATAAATAATAGCGGCAAGTCGGTTTAGCTTCATATCTAGAAGAACTTTACATTGTATGTTTTTTTAACGTAATAAACGATTTAACTACATATACAAAATATGAATTTGGCGCAATTTTTAAATTAAACCGGGAGTCTGGTCTAAAATTTTGGGAGTAACATTTTTATATCGAAAACGTACATACTTAAAATTATGCCATAAGCACATACACTTTATTCTCCTTTAAATTATGAATATTTAAATTTTAAGCAGTTTTATAATAAAAAGGAGTATCTGTTGTACATTTTATCATCATTGTCATTTACGAATGGGACATGATATGTTGATAAATAATTTGTGCCCTTGTTTCTGTCCTGCGTACAGCTTTCCTAAATACATTGAACAAAAATTAAATTCATCAAGAGAAAGTTAATTTCTCAACCCTTCAAAACAATCGAAAATTTCTTTTCAAAAGTTAATGAAATACCTTCCGACCAAAGTTATTCTATCCCGAATATCTGTAGTTAAAACCGGAAAATACATCAGAAAGTGACATGTGACTAGAAACTTTATTAATGTATGGATATAAAGTTAAATTGCTTATTAAATCCAAATTACTTCTAACTTCCGCGCCCTAGTCTACAAGTAAAATTCGAAAGCAAAGAGAAACGTCGCTTATCTTAGCGGCATTTTCTGAGAATTAAAACAAGGAGTGCAGATTGAAAGGGCAAAATGCCAACATAGTAGTGAGGACTAAGGTGGTATATTGTATAAAAGCACCCTCTTCCTTCAAAGCCACTTTGATCACACATCGTTCAGCATTTCACTTGATTAAGTCCATAAAAATTACGAAAACCCTTCGACCTCACATGTTGAGGTCTACGAAGGGATGGGACTCTCGGACCGACTGTTGGAGGGATGTTATCCAAGTAAAGTAAATCCATAATATCCGAGACCAAGTGCGGTTCCCGAAAATATTTGCATCTAATTTCATAAGGTTTGCGGGGAAGTCAGGGAACCTTGGGCGAGGGGGTGAATATCTGTCCATTAAAGTGTGATATTTCCAGCAAAAGGGAGCGAAAAGGAATTACTGGAGCTATACCATCCAGTTGGGAACGAGCTGTTATCAGACTGGCCCAGACAGGATCCTAAAGTGCTTTTATAGTGCCTATCTCATGACGGATCCTGCGTACATTGCAGGAGATTCGCTCCTTCTGAAAATGAAAGAGTGCTTTTTATACCAAAAAACAGCTCTTCCTTAAGAGAAATATTTGCGGTGTTGAAACTGGGATCTAGTACGTTTTTTTAGATACGTATCTCTTTTTTGGATGTCCCAAAATAAGTTCCTTTTCAGAGCTTTACGCGGAAGGGAGGGGGTTAGAAAAACGTTTTCCGAATATCTCAAATTTCCATTGAAGTAAAGATTGCTCTGGTGCTCATTAAAAAGATTAAAAAGAAAAGAAAACGAGGATTGCTCAGCGAAGTCTTCTAGTCCGGAAGCGTCTCCGGATGGTGAAAATATATCCAGGATATCTTTGTAACGCTCTGATTTTTGTGTGAATGTGTGTGCAGAGTATTAGAGAACCTTGGCACCGGTCCGGCGTTTTCTTCTTTATGTGCTTTTTGGGCTTGTCGATATGATTTGCGTTTTGGGCTACTCCAGAGACGGCTGGAGGATGTTTCAAGGATTTCCTTGAACATCTTAGAGTTAGTGTAGGTGATAAGTGGCAGCAGAACATCTGACCTGACGTTCTGGGTAAGAAAAAACATCGGGGAAATGGTCTGTTACAATGAGTAAAATCTTGAAATCATCGTATAAAAGAATAAAGAAAAAAATATTGTAATGAATCTCTAATCCGTCTAGATTCTAGAAGAAAACACAAGACTATAATAAATATGAACCGTAGCTCCGTAAAGAGATTCCGTTCAATGTAATTACTTAGGGTGAATGGAGGGTAAGCAGTCCTCAGTCCTTTCCACAACTAGGGTAAGAGGACAACGGCCTGAATGAATGATTGCCGTGATTTGATTTCCATACTCTACGAATTCATCCCGGAAAAATAGAGATCTTTGTGCGCCTTTTTATTGATAAATGGCCGCTCGCTGGCGAAGTGGTCTTTCGCTTTTATTTAGATCCCTGTGCCAGTCTTCCTTTATTTTTTCTTCTTCAGGGTACTACTGTAGAAGAAGTAGTGGATTCTTTGGATGGTTGATCCCCGGGCGAATTGTCCATGCACAATCCATCGCTCTCCTATTGAGGAGCAGAAGGAATAAATTTAGCGTAAATAATCTGCTCACACAGTTCAAGTGTGGCGAGAAACTGCGGTGTTCCGGTGCCGGGCTGAGGGTACCCGGGGGCTCCGTTGGAAAGGTTCTTGCTTCTTTGAATAGCACGCAATTTGGGGCCCACTTATAGCTCCTTTTAATGGAAAAAAATCGAAAGTCATTGGAGTCAGAGGTGCGAAAGTGAATTGTTACGAGCTGTGAAATACGTGATGTTGGAGGCCAGCAACTGCGCTGCACGTGTTGAGTGAATTTAAGAGCAATTTTTGCGGTTGCGGCCCTTGAGGGCTCCTATATCAATTTATTGGGCAAAAATTGGGGGAAAGAAAGCTATAACCAAATTAATCCCTGAAATGGGACTTTTGTAAAATATTAAGTAAGTGTAAAAAAATAAGTAGATCAGAATAATAAAATTTAAGGATTAACAAAAGTCCACTTAAAAAACAATTAATGGAGCTGGTGTTGGGTGTATTTCTGAAACTGTGTAAATATATAATTTAGGATTTCGAAAACTTATTGTATGTTTATTTTCGATTCGGTATTTGAACTAGGTACCATATAATGCAACGTTATTGAGAAAATATGAACATGTGCATTTACTTATAATCAGAAATCGAACTGTTGAGGGTTATTTAAAGGAAAGGGCTAGTCAGAATGTTTGCAACATTTATTTACTTTAAGGTATTTTAAATTACAACATTTTAAAACTATTCGGTGAAAATTTGAAGTTCATCGAATATATACTTTCAAGGATTTTGCTTTACTAACAAATTTTTTAAAAACTTTTGTTTACTTAAATTCCTTTTTATTATCCGAACAGGATAAGATTTGCACACGTGTACACATTTGTATACTACACCGTAATTATGACGTAAACTGTCGTTATGATAAAAAGCTCATCTGCATAAATACAAGAAATGGGCGTCATTTATCACAAAATTACGGCAAAGAAAATACATCAATAAAAATAACGAATTTGTCTTTTTTCAATCAGCTGATTATTAATCAAATTTCTATCAAACGTTGGTTTTTTAATTTCAGATATTGGCCACCGAAATGGCGAATTATACATATGTATTTCAAAAATGTTATGGGCTAATGCAAAATGCTTTTAAAGTTTGGCCTCAGACAACCACTGTCAAAATTGCCAATTATGAAATGATAATGTGTTCCTCTGTCATTTGCGTTTTCATTCAAATGATAGCGTTCGTTATAATCACGGCGCAGTGTGTTAATTGCAATGACAATGCATTGTTGTATATGTAAACATTTTACTAAATCCAATATGGAGGAGTTTCTATTTCTTTACAACCTCCTTGATCAAATCAAATGGTTTGACGAGTAGAATATGAAACCCAATAAGCGGATATCCCGTTTTAAATAAAAAATTGTCTGAAAAATTATTTTTTGTCCGTTTATTTTATCTTTAGCCTTTTTTTAAATTTAAAAATTAAGGGCTTCATTTTAACGCTCGCCATTATTGTTCAATTAAACGAAACATAAAAAAGTTCGATTAAGATTAAATAAACATGCATACACCATGGAATCCTTGTTGTTGCGTTGATGCTGTATAAGATAATCTTGTGGTCAATGCAAACCACTATTTTTAATGGAGTATTTAACAATCCACTAGACCACTTAGAACAGAATAATAATTTTTCTACTGAAATTATTTTGACTTATATTTGAAATATACTGCAAATACTATGTATAATAAAAAAAATCATTGTTAAAAATAATTAAAACCCTAAATGTCCATTTCTTTACGCTTCTCACTAACCCCTAATACTTTAAAGACACATCAAAATGTGCTGTATTTTTGCGGACTTCATTGAATAGGTAAACAGTAAGCAATGAACTTTAATAGGTTTAGTTTTAAAGGTTACTGGACCATCAAATATCCATCCTAAAAATACTTATAATTCACCAAAATTCATTTATTATATTTAAAATTATTTGCTCCAATTATTTCGAACGCTTAGGCGAAGTTTTAAAAAATAAAAATAATAAAGTACTTTTACTGCTTAAGTGTTTTGTTTCAAACCAATAAAAGTAAGGTTCGAAATTCGAGTGAATTTAATTTGAAGGCATCAAGTGAACAACTCTGTGAAGGGCACGCAACCGATTCAAGCACCTCTCGTGCTGAGGATTTTTTTATATTTTCCAGTCGTTAATATTTTCATGATTTTGACGCCCCCAGCAGCAGCACGTACGTAAACATTTGCCCGTAGGGGAATGTCCCCTGGGGAATATAGCTCCAGAATAACGGTATTTCATTTCTAGGCTGGAACAATCCATCTAACCACCGGGAGACGTCTTTAAGGCAGGGTATGTGGGTGTTCTCATAAATCATAAACATGTCTCCATCCACCCACCAGTGAGCATTTTTCTCATGTTATGTTGCTGAGATCATAGGAGAGGGGGTGGCGGAGTAGTATTCAGAGAAAATTCAATCAAAGGCCAATAACAAACTAAACGACTATGGATTACCATCCTCTACAGGAATATCTGAAATATTTTTTTTCGGGACTGGGTTCTGGCTTCCTCCGCAGGTACTACGGGGTGAAATCCCTGATTTTTTCACATACATATAACTTCCCAACCAGAGCGAAGTGGGTGTAGTGGAGGAAGGAGTGGGGATTTACTTGCGTGCTCGCTTATACTCCAGCTGTGTGATGTTGGCTTATCGGGATTTACTTTCCGGGAATAATGTTGATCTTCATGAGGATGATTTAGTGGGGACGTGATTGTGGTTCTTTATGTATTGTTGAGTCAATATCGTGGAGTCCCACCCTTACCGTAGAGTATCCATCCATCCCTTAGCAGCATACAAGTTTGACACATTTTGACTAATTTTTCATTCGAACATATTTTTTAACATTATTTACTGCATTATTCTTGATGGAGGGTGAAAATTGGATTCATGACCACGTTGTGAAAATTATACAAAAGCTGCGATAAGCCCATAAAGAAGCTTAAAGCCTAAATTAAGGTCCACCCCACTCATCAGGGTGTTGTAGCAAATATATATGTATGTTATACATATATTGACTATATAAGGAAAAGCAAAAAAATATCCGACGAGTTGCTCTGTAAAATAAAATTAAACGGATTAGCCACATGCAAATGAATTTCGTCCAAATTTCGGAATTTTCGGGGTAGTAGGGTACGTGGCGGGATCAAGAGATTTGCGTAATTAGAGAGCTCTTATCAATGTACCCCAGTATGACAAGAATGCCAATTACTCAGGACACTGAAGAGGCTGAATTGAAGTCCACAAAGTGGTCCATTCTCCCGGCAAACAGCTCACAGCTTTTACGGGGTGTACGTGTCACCCTTGGTCTGGCCCATTCCAAGTTCTTGAACTCACCCCCATCGAGCCAATTGGTTTTCTGGAGCTGTATATCTCAGGCGTCCCGGTGGTTGTTATTACTTATTGCAGTGCTGATAACCTTATTAATGATTCATAAGACGACTGCCGAAGAAACTAACGAAGCTCCTTTTACCGCCTTTTTGAAGGGCGGGAGAAATCGCCTCATCAAAAAATCTGGACAACGTTCTGGAAGGCCTGATAATTTCCGCATATGACGCTTACAAACTCCTACACCTCTCTTCCTCCTCGCCACTTCCTGCAATCCCGCCAAAAATATAGGGTAGAAAAGAGGAGCGTTAAAAATTGTTTTTTCTTTCCCGCCAGAAAGTGGTCTTTATGGCCGGCGTGAGAGATATTGTTTATGGGGCGCAATATCTTCCTCCTGGAATGATCCCATAAACACTTCATTCCATATGACGTGGCTGATGTCATTATTACTTGACCGCAAATTTTCTGTGGTGCTTGCTTCACGTCTAATGGCCACGCTGCTGTTGGGGCGCAATAACCTGGCGCTCCACTCTTGAGTTAATACTAACCGTTGGGGCGCATAAAAATAAACTTATACAACTGCTCCCCCCAAAACAATCCCGCTTATCCTTGCCTTCTTCTAAATGACGGGAATCACGGACACATGCTTTCCTCACATAGTAGCAATAACTCAACAAAATGGTAATCCCCATGGTTCCTAATAAAGGTCCGATTTTGGACACTTTCAGAGTGAAGAACTCGTGGGGGCTCCTCCAACAATTATCTGTGGCTTGCCGGAGTATATCCGTATGAAACTTGCTTTAGCACATGATTAAATTTTCAGTGCTTGAAACTTCGTAAGGATTCATGTGAGACATAAACACCTTTTCGCCCGAAGTTTGAGGGGTTTTTGAGGGTTCAAAGGACGAGTACACCAAGGTTTTCATTTCAGCTGAAGGTGGAAGAACTCCTTCCGTCCCGGAGACTATGACACTATATCTGACTTCGTACAACTCCCATAAATGTAAAAGTTATTACGGTTCGCAACTATTTGTTAACAACAAATGAGTCATTAAGTTCCCGGCGAATTGCACAAAGTTGCTCCCAAGTCTCACATGTAAATGGGACTATCCCCCTCGGCTGCTGCGATAAGCCCTGGACCATTCCGCCCCAGTCCCAGGGCAAAATTCTGCCTTGCATGCTGCGTTTTATAAATTCGCTCAACTCCACATATGCACAAGTAGGCAGCACGTGCATAGGGCATTTCTCCCCACTCCTTCCTGACGTATTAAAACCTAGTGGTCCACAATTCCTTGCTCCTATATAATTTCAGCACTAGCTTCCGGGCAGACCTTGTTTTTAAACTCAGGCGCACAGCACAGGACTTCGTCAGATTAAAAAGAACTAATTGCCCCGGATTTGATTTCATTAATGTAATTAAACTCTTCCTAGCCATTTTACGAACGTGCCCACAGAGCGGGTGATGCTGCGCCAGAGAGAAAAATAAGAATTTAATTATATCGGAAAAACGTCCCGAATTCTCACACAGATGAGGGTCCTTAATGGATTGGAACAGTTGATGCTCGTTCCTTCGATTTCTGTCGCGCATCTTTCTCGGCATGGTAATAAAACACTGTCCACCAAATGACCCAACGACCGTGTCTTTATTTTTGTGTGACCTTTTCGATATTTTCGAGTTTTCCGGCAAATTGGAGTTTTACAATGCAAGAAAAAGGGTTGGAGAGTTCTGACGTTGGCGCGGTGTCTCATCAGGGAATTGTTTTCGGTAAGGGTCGTAAAGTGAACCTTTTTAAGACTTTATGCCAATTGCCAAGTTTATTTTTTCTATTTTTGTGGCTGTCTTTTAAATTACATGTATTAAGTATGTGAACGACACACAGAGTGGGTCCTTCAATTTAACTGCGATATTTGTTTGCAAGTGGGTCAACATGTTGTGACCTTTAAAGTATCTTCTCTTTGTTTTCGAGACTGCAGTAAATATCAGGCTATCATACATATGTTGTTTTTTTTTTGGGAAACAATTCCATTAGTGTGGGAAGCACGTTGGCAGTGAAGATATTAGCTCAAAATATGAAATGCAATCAATTTATGGTATAGTATTTTCCTTCGTTTAGTTTGCTTTTGTGGAAATGAAAGGTATGCCTAAGTCATAGCACTAAAGTAAGCTTGTTATCAAAATCGAATTGTATTTTATACATGTAGACATAATACCTAAAAATTGATCTTGTAGTCGTGTTGACCTTAAATAATCACAATTTTTCAAATAGTTAGTGCAATTCTTCAGTGCGATCTTCTAATTCTTGAAGATTAAACATAATTCATAATTATAAATAAGGAGAAAGGTTAAATAAATTTTGATTTAAAAATATTAGGTACATTAAGTGGATATTATTCCTAACTGATGTCGCCGTTACTGTTATGATCTTTCAGTTTAACGGTTGCTTTGCAAATAAATTTTAAACTGATGGTTGTTACATTTTCAAGGTATGCTGTAGAAGATGCTGCAGAATCCTAAAAAGGAGCGACAACAACTACTTTCAGGGATGTCACCTAAAAATGTGTGGATGACTTTAAGTTTTAAGATAAATTTATAAAATCTGCTGAAATCATAATACGACACATTATGTAGAATTATGTTGAGTTCTCATACAACTAGGAACAAAACAAGTTCATATTTGCGAAAAAAAGGTTCAAAACGTAAATCCCCAAGGGATGATCATTTTGACCCTCGTAGACCACAATTCCCACAGCATGAAATTTTAATCATAAATCTCTAATGTATCTCTTTAAATGTGGAAACCATGACCCAAATTCCCACACCCGCGCCTCATGGACAGACCATATAAATCAAAATTGCCATTTATTCACACAAAACTCCCCACAAATCCAGGATTAATTTTGTATTCCGATAACTCGTTCAGGAAATATAGCTGAAAGCAATTTCGTCAAGTTCCCATGAATAAACCGAAAAAAAATAGTAAAATAAATATAAGAGAATTTGTAAAATTTATTCGTGACCACAAACTATCGCGGTCGAGTCCCTGGAGCATATTAATCGCACTGTTAAAATGCATAAAAATGTTAATTTCCCTGTCTAACAAGGGAGGAGCGGGCAAAGGAGGAGCCGATGTCCTGGGGCGTCCACGCCCGCGCACGGATGGATATGTTTAAAAATTACTTTTCGAGAGAGGGAATTTTTCAATTAGGGAAAATGGGCCATCAAGCAAACCAAGTAGAAAATTGCATTCCCAGATAATATCATAACCCGGGACCGGGAGGCATGTGAGCAACCGCGTCCCATAAGTGCTTATAATTGCGCGCATAAATAATTTACAAAAACCAATTTTTGGATATTAATGAAAAAGTCGCTGCTCGGGCCGGTGCATTCCGCAAAAAGCTGCATATCATCTCTGGCCGAAGAGGGACAGTGCGGAGGGACGCAGGTGAGTCTTCGCAATTAAATTAATTGCGTTGCTGGTTCTTAAGTGCAAAATAAACAAAAAATACTATTAATAACGCAGCCGTGTCGCGAATATTTAAATTGACCGAGAAACCGGAGCACGCGTGCTTGAATAAAAAATCAATCACAGCGCCTGTCGTGAAATTTGTGCTGGAGGCGGAAGATGGACTTCCTGTGGGTTTCGGGATGATTGATGGAGCCGCAATTTGTTCCATCCGGAAGTTCGGTTCCAAATTCGGGATCTGAGGTCGCAATGAAGCCTAATCTGACGACCGCTTCCGCCAGGGTGCGACAATTTTCTGGCGATGGCAACCAAGATATTTTGATAGTGCTCCGGGTGCGTTTAATTAAGACGGCATCCAAGCAAACTCGGTCATTTATAAGGAGGAGATTTCAGAAAAATTTCCTACTCGTGGAGGAGCGGCATTAATTTAATGAAAGGATATCCCGGCGACAATGGCGATAATTCCGGGGCTACACGAGAACTAGAGCAGAAAACTCCCTTTCAGCCGTAATTAAGACAAATGCGGAAAAGGAGTCCTCCGGGCGCACATAGAAAACGAACTGAACACATTTAATAAACGAACACGTCCTCAGAAAAGCATATAATTTCTCATTCTCGAGAATATTTATCTTAAGATGTTTATCAAAGGAGCGGAATTTTTCTCGCAGTAGCAGCAGCAACCCTAGTGATAACAACAAAAGCAGGGCTCCTCGTGGGGCCCCAGTAATTCGACGGCTACTGCCAAATTGAACGCCCTTTTTCGGGGGTGTGCCACCCCCACGTCTTGTTCCCATATTACAAAATTTCTAAATACACAAATTCCTGCACATCTTCCCTTATCTGCTTTCTCGGGCTCGTGTTCTGAAGGCCCCCGTGCTGGTGGCGACCGTATGAAAGGAGTAACGAGCGTCTGCCGTCGGAAGGACGAAGGGTCTCCGGTGGGTGCGCGCCTCCTTTTGGTGCCCCACGAGCGCGCACACAATGGAAATCCTCATTTTCATTTTTGGACGTACGTGAAGACTTTTGATGCTCGTTTTGGGCGGTTTTCTGATTTTGTCTCCTTTTTCATTTTTTTTTTACTTGTCGGGTGCTCATTTTTATCCGGGAGATGCTCAATATGCTTTTTGGAGGGTACTTTTTTACGAGGATGAATAAAAAACAATTGTCGTCGGGGATTGCAATTCTCAAGAGTTTTGTTCTGTTGTGAAGAACTCCGGAGAGGGATGAGGAAATTTTTTAAAACTGTTTTTGGGTTATTTTTTGGTTGAAAATCGATTTTAATTTTAATTTTATCGTACTCAATGTATTGCTCTCCGATATTATATAATAAAATGTAACCACGCTTTAAACTACTACAGTTTTCAGTAATTTTATGTCCAAAATAAAATAGCCACCTCTTTAAAAGTTATACCGCATTATACCTCTCGCAAAAAGTTAAAAACAATTTCTTCCATGTCTAGAATAGAATTTCATTTTCAGTAGGTAAGTTTCAATGATCAATATAGGGTGGACAATTTATACTTTGGTATTTTATTTTGCTATTAATAAAAAAAAATGTTTCAATGTGTTTTTTTGTATTTGAAAGATCAATCTTTTCGGTTAATAAGAAAGAACTACTACATTTACATGACTTCTTTGGTCGGCCTTGCAATAGTCCGTACGATCGGCCAATTTTTCATTACATTTTCGACTGTATGGAGCTCTGTTTGACCGATGGCTGCATCCGTTTCGTCATTAAGAGTCTCAATAATTGCTGGGTGGTCAGAATAACACTTATCCAATGGATGAAATCGTAGCTGTGCGGTGGTCAATGCATATCACCAAAACAGCTAATAACGCGATTTTCAAATTTTGCATACAAAAATCGATAATTAGATACCTTGTGTGACACGAGACGCGACGGACCAAATGTTGTCCAAGTTCAGATCTTTGAAAATACGCCAAAAATAAAATTTTTTCATTACCCGGTAGTGGTCACCATTTTTTGTAACGCATCTTCCTTTCTCATTTCCGAAGAAGAGTAGCCCAATGATATGCCGTCGATCCAAAAATCACACAGTTACTCGTAGAGGGTGCATTGGCATTTCAAAAATCACTTGAGGGTGTTTTGTCCCAGATGCACCAATTTTGCTTGTTAACCGAGGTGAAAATGAGCTGAGACAGAAAAAATGATTTTTCGGTCAATATGCTCATATTCTTCCAAGCGTCAATTTTTATTATTTCCTAGCGTTGTTGAAGCGAATATCGTATCGTATATCTATTGCGTCAACCGGAGATATAAAACGAATTTTATCCATAATACGAATGACATTTGAGTCGCCACACTCAAAATAACCAGGAGTTCCAATTCCAAATTATATAAATGGTTTATGTACATATGGAGAATTAGAAAAGAAAGAAAAATGTATTTAAATAGAAATTATTTGCAGGCGGATCCATTGATCTGAGTCATATCGAGCTCTTTGAGTGTTAGAAGACTGATGCTAAACATGTGGATGTATTAAAGTAAATGTTAAAACACTTTTAAATTCAGTAAACTGGGTATTAATTTTGCAGGAAGGTAAATAACGTAATACTTCGTGTCTACTATCATGAACAGGTAAATAGAAGCTAACTTTTAAGAGAGGATTAGAGCAACATGTTATGTTATAATATTTATACTTCGATCATGAAAAACTCCATCGGTCTGGGAGAGTCGTAAGATAAAATAAGTTGAGTCTTTCAATAAACGACTATTCAGTTAGCAATTGCTGCAATATATTTAACAAGAACTTAGAGAACTTTATCTAAATTTGAGCTGAACAAATCCCGTAAAAACGTTCCAATATTAACAAGCCCTTGAGGACGCTAGACGCAGAGGAAAAGAAGAGTTCGCTGTAAAATATAACATCAAGGTTTTCTTGAGCATTGAATAAGGAATAAGAGTGTTATGCAAGTTGCAGTTAAAAATCTTAGGTTCTAATTTTCTGAAGTAAATTATAAAACTGCATTTACTAATATTGAGTTGTAGTAAATTAGACTTTAATTTCAATGAGTCTCTCTTGAGCAACCAAATCGACTCAGATACCATTAACAAAAAAGTACTGAATCAATTTGGATGACAATGGTACCAAATTAAAGGTGAACTTTCTGGCTTTCAATATCTTTATTATCTGTATATGGTTGTTTGAGAGCAGTTATGTATTTTATGATTGCTTATACGTTGAGTCGATTTGCTTGCGAGTACGTCTAGATGATCGAGGTCGTTTAGTAAGCCTAGAGCAGTATCAGGGGGTCTGCCTTACTCTAAAAATATTGGTATAATCGGGACGTAATAAGCGATTAGGATTTAAACAAAGAAGGTTGGTAATACAAATAAAGAAAATTGAAAACTTTTGACAATCATTTTAGATTTCTATATTTTCTTATATATATGTACATACATATATACGTTTACGTTTATAAATAAAAAGTGGATGAAAATAACGTTTCTTGAACCCTCCAGTCAGTGATAATTTTGAACAACAAGTTCGATGGATCGCTATATATTATTTTTTAGGACTATTTTTCTGTCAGTACGCCATGCCATATTACTCTTAATACATACTCTATCAAATCAATCATTTTGAGCATTACCTTCACCATTAATGTCGCAAAATAAAAAACAACACTATTAAAAAGTAACGTTTCCTTGAAAATTCGATAAATATATTTTTGCAAAACAGTGGAGTACCATGCGGTTCAATTGCAATCGCTGTCCCAGTTTGCCCTTTCAGCTCTCAAACGAAAGTAATGTTTTCGGCATACATATGCAATGGCAATAATATTAGAGCAAAAGCAAGAAAGGAAGGACATGTAAGCTTTTCCCCTTTATTCTGTTTCCTTATAATCTCTCCTGGACAATTTGGTGGAAGTTAAAAGTTGTTGTGTGAAATATTCGCACGGGTCAACTAGTTGAATATCGTTACAATTTCCCTGCCTTGTAATTCACAAGGAGCGGTGTTCGATCCGCACGATCCTGGCATCTGAAAAGATCTTGCTGGTGCTGCAGATCGAAATGTCGACCACCCTTTCGAACTCGTCTGCCCCGGTGTACAAATAACATTCTCAAAAACAGTGCAGGGAAGGGGAGAGGTGCACTTTTGTCCGCCAGCTGTTCGACGGTCAAAATTGTAACAATATTACAAACATAAACTTTGTCTGCTTATAAAGTCGAGTTTCTGAATATAAAAGTGTCATTCTATTTCGATCTATTTTGTATGTCGATTGAATTTATCTCCTTGATTTGCTTTAACGAAAGTCCTTTCATCGCTAATTCGCTTTTACGGGTATTTAGGTGCAACATTATCCTTATCCAAACACTCCCGCACCATCCGGTTCTGTGGTAATTCACATTTCAGCCGTTACGCACAATCACCCAGAGTAAGTGGCTGCTTCAGCATTGTCCCGATGAATAGATTTCAAATCTGATTTCACCTGGCCAAGGTACGCGGTTCCGAATTAGGGTTCGCGCTCCGGGCGGCCATCAATTCCAGTCAACCTCCGGAGCCCGAGAGCGCGTCGAATCTGCAGGGTGTCCGCAGTGCGCGCCCTGCGATATGCATCCCCGGAATTTTCGCACTTAATGAAAATATGGCGGCGGCGGAGCATCCCCAATCCGCTCAATAAGTGGATTTGTTTTATGGCGCAATCGGCGCGGATAACAAGTCTGGAATTGCAGTTGTCGGGCCGTGCCCCTTTTGTTCCTAGGAGCGCTCAGCGAACGAGTACTAATTTTGAACCACGTTCCCAAAAAGGCGAATCTTCGAACCCCTCACTCGAACCCTCGGGTTCGACACCTTGAAATCCTGCTCAGTATGCAGGACGGGGTCCGATTGCACCATGTTACCTCGGTGTAAATCCCATTCCTGATTCGGGAGTTGGACGGCCGCCAGGAACATTATTATGATTTCACAGGCGGCGCTTTTCCTTGCGACCCCTTCAGGCCGGGTAGATTATTTCGTAATGATAGTGTTAAATGTATTGGATATCGACAATTGATTTTCGGCTATTTTTGTGCTCTCCAGGGTCCAAGACTCGGGGACACTCTGACCTCCGAAAATATCAAATTTTCTTGTAATGGCTAGCGAACGTGACTGCAGCTGAGCATCTTTTGGGGGGATGTTTTATGGGGACGATTTACCCACCGTAAAGATACCACCGGGCCAGGGGAGGTCGGCGACTATCCACTGAAAGGATTGCACGTCCGAAGTTCGTTCCACTCGACGCTGCTAAAAATACTCTTCTACAAAAGGACCGGAATAGATTTTTGTCTGAGCGAAAAACGAACTATTGATTACCGCAAACAAGGGGGCTCCTGAGGGATAGAGGTGGCCCGGGTGGGCGGACACGAGCTGCACAAGCGAATTCCTTGCTGGCAAGAATGCCGATAAGCCCCGTCTTATCCCTGGTATTATCAGAGAGTCTGGTCAGGGTGATCCAGGTCCATTCAAGTCCGCGTCCTCCGACTCCGCCGTTGGGATCATCGACTACAAAGGAAACTTTTAATTGCTTTTATTTTACAGGGATGCTGGCCAGAGCTGTGGCCACTGCAAATCCCTTAAACAGATGCAGAAGGTGCACCCGTGAAAAATTGAATCGTCCGAATTAACTTTCGTCTGAGTTTGCGATTTTATCTAAAACTTTGAGGTTTCTGGGGGGAGTTAGGGCAGATTAAGGATTGGAGTGGAAGGAAGGCTGAAGGGTCTAATTAAACGGAAAAATTAAAGAGGGCTTAATAAGCTATGTATTCGCTCAATCCATAAGGATGCAACTTTCATTCTAGGAGCAATGTCAGCGTTAAAGAAGCAAAGAAATATTTAAATAACTTAATCTTAAAAGTTTGTATATTAATTTTGTATACAGCAAAGTAAGCTTAACAATTTTTTGGAATCTGTCGATTTAGATTTTTAAGCTTCAGAGCAAGTTAAAGTAGAGGCTTAGATAGAGTAGATTATAGAATTCAAACATGCATTAGAGCCTAACATTTTCAAAAATCTTAGAAATAAGATGCAATTGACTTTATAGCTAAATAAAGCCGTTATTAACCCTTATTAATTATCCATTTGTTACTGTTAATTGATTAATTAATTTACTTATGGAAAATAACGTATCATTTTTCAAAAACCTATAATTCACAATTCTCTTGAGTCGTTGGAAGGTGTTTTAAAAAAAATAACCATAAGCCTGACAGGTATTTTCCACGGTTAAAAATATGAAGATCGGTTTTAATATTATCATGGTAGATATTAAAAGCGTATACAATATATTAAATATTAGACTTTATTAAGTGTTATGTATTAAAAGTAATTTCAAATGTTTTTGTAATGCTTTTTTATTTTTATTGGCATTAAATTAATTGAATAGTATTAAACTAAAGTTTTTATTTAGGATGGATTACCGAACTATTTAAATCCAATCTATTTTTATCTTATTATAATGTAATCCAAGAGTACTAAAATGTAATTCTAATGTATATTGAAATGTAATACAGAAGTATTAAGATGCAATAGAACAAATAATAGAATAATGGTTTAAACGATATTAAATAGAAAATACATAGGTACGGCAGATTGAAGTAGCAAGAGTAATGGGGATGCAAATTTATTGCGGTTTTTATATACTTATGTATGAGAGAGTGCAATATTTCCCTGAAAAGGTAACGCAATATATGACAGATATGCGATAATAAAAATGGCCTTTTAAGTTTGATAAATGTAATATTGCCCAGTAAGTATTATTTTGTAATTCAAGGTAAAAGTTGTGTGGTTTAATTTCTGAATACCGAATCTTACTTTTAATACCAGATCCACATTATGTTCTGTTCAAAGAGTGAGTTCCGATCGCATAGTTTGAGGAAATAATATATTCCCCAATAGAGGAGGCAGCTGATATATTAGTTTTATTAATACGTAGTTTTATTGACGGAATATCCTTCGCTTTGGTCATGTTAAATCAAAATGAAATTAGACGGCCTTATCTAAAATAATAAGCATAATTTCGGCTTACCAGTTTGGTCCACCTAATACATAGTTTCGACTTATTACTTAACCAGCAAATTGATTTTTGGATTCCATATTTAATAATTATTCCCAAAAACCTGGCTGCTGGATTATTAAAAAAAAACCGACAACGTAGCTATTGAAAATGAAGATCTGCTAGACATTATCTCAATTTAGGAAATGCGCTTGTTTTGTGCTTGTGGTGAGCAACTATAAAGGAACAGAAATGGAAAGTAATTGTATGTTCTATTTCGGTCTCACTAAATAGCCTCTCAAAGCACACCATCAGCAATACATAGCAGTACATGGAGTTAATGCACTTATAGGTCCAGAACGCCTTATTAATCTTATATGTAAAAATTAGTTGTTTTCCATTTGCCAGGCTTTTAGATTTGAAAATGATTTTTGAAGCATTTCATAGAAGGAAAAATCGACACAAAATGAAAAATGTCATTTCCCACTGTTTTTGAGATGATAAAAATAGTATATAAATTTTTCTTCCAATAAAATATATTCGTACAATAACAATAACGCACAAACCATTTGTCAAGATTTTCTTATAACATTGTTTTATCTCATTCTACTTTTTTCAAGATGAAGGCTAAATGGGGAGCTTTCAATACCAAAAACTGAGTTTAATACTCACACTGACGCTCCTCCACATATAAAAAAAATCTTGTCCTGCCGAAAATGTAAGGTTCGACCAAAAACTAATATTTCAATGGACTAATGTATGTAGTTTAAATGTCTTTTGAGATTGTTTTATTTTAAAACTTAACTAATACATTGAACGAGTATTTTAAATAAATACACATTAAAAGTTAAAGTTTTGATAACAGTGACTGTAGAACTATGTGATACAAGTTTGTACACTCATTTTGCTTTTTCTCCAAATGTATTTTTTTTGAAAAATATATATTTTGCTATGCGCAAAGCTTTAATGCTTTTCATTAATATTTATGCGTCGGTTTCAATCGTCAATCATCAGATAAATTTATTCGTAAAATATAATTCTCTCAATGTCTTATATAATCAACTTTACTGTAAGTTTATATAGTTTTTTTTCAAATATCTGTTAATATTTCCATAAAAAAGTTTGACAAACTGTGAAAAATAATAATGTTTCTTAAGAGTAAATTAATCTTTTATTCGGAGAATAAAATTATCAGCCTATTGAAAACCCATCCTTCGTTTTGAAAGTTTTACTGCTTTGTGAAACGACTTAATATTGCCCCATCGCCATCAAATCTGAATCAGTTTTTATTTTACTTTAAAGAAAGAAAAAGGCGGGAAGGGCTCAAAATAATTAAACAGTATAGTTAATATGTGCCTTTACGTTTGAATGCACGCAAAAATTAATTAATCGATTAATTTGTGTCCATTTGTGTCCATGCAGAATATCGAACGTTAAGAGCTGCCGAAATAGTTACTTTAATTTGCCTAATCATTAATTTGACTGTTTAAATAAAATTGCAGATAATATTTATTTAATTGAAATTTCGATTCAGGTTTATATTGCGATTGTAGAATGAAATCATTTATCAAATTCTTTAAAAAAATAAAATACTAGAAAAATTTTACACATACACAATTACTTTAATTGCAACAAAAAGAGTTTAGTATCCACTGTAATTGTGCGGATATTTAACGTGCCACTTAAATAATTAAATCACTACTGCAATTCAGCAATAAAAT
This sequence comes from Tolmerus cingulatus, assembly GCA_959613345.1. Taxonomy (NCBI): domain Eukaryota; kingdom Metazoa; phylum Arthropoda; class Insecta; order Diptera; family Asilidae; genus Tolmerus; species Tolmerus cingulatus. The sequence continues at coordinate 30,482,910 of OY390707.1, forward strand.
TAAACGTCAATATTTATGATTTTAAAAATCGGAATAGAATATAGAATACCCCTCTTTGGTAATACCTAAGTTTTTAAAATTTTCCGTGCGTTTTGAAATTTTTCTAATAACCACAAAAATAAGATAATTTGATAAAAATCGTTGAAACTTAAAGAGCATCCCCCCGGGAAGAGTGGAAGAAAATAAAATAAACGAAAGGTGTTGTTTCGCTCCAATCACTAAGCAGATAAAAAGGATCCATTGGCGTAAAGCGCGCACTTTTTAGATAAAAACAAGCACGACTCCCGCCACTTAGGAGACTCCTCTGAATTCCCCGAACCCCATTAAGCATTAAGAACTTCATCATCTTATCCGCGATTCTTTTTTCGCTCGTCAGTAAACATAAAAAGTGCACGTTTTCTCGGGGTATCGGGGGTGCGCGAGAGTTCTAAAATATTTCACAATTTCCGGACCCGACGGGTTTCTCTGCTACCAGTTCAGATGATGGTAGAAACAGCTTCTGGAGCGACAGCACCTCCGCAACCCTTAAAAAGAAGTGTGGGCGTCAAGTGTGCAGGTCAAAAGCAGCAGAGCATTGAAAAAATATTTTCATGTAATTTCACATAATTACAGAGTCAGAGCTCTCCTTCGCGTGGCTGTTGATACCGCTGGTGCTCGTTGAAACGTTTTTGTAGAAAATATAAAAAGTAGGATTTTTCAAAAAAGGAAAACATCATTTCCGAGCGCTTTAAAAGGCAGAAGCAGGAGATCCTTTGGGAGGTTGCACGAATACCAAGAATTCTTCACTTTGCATAGAAGTCGAATTTTCCTTCTTTTTTTTTTACAAAAATTGTTGCACACCCCTCAATATCACCGCCAACTGGAGCGACAGGGCGAAGAGGACCTGTTGATTTCTCGCCTTTTTCTGCGGCTCCAAAACCCCCCGAGCTCCGGGGGCGCTGCTATGAATAAAGAACGAGGGCCAAATTAAATGCACTTGAGGGATGTTCTGACGCCCGGGTGCAACAGCCCCGGCACGTTCTTCTTTTGCGCTGCACTTTTCGGAAAACAAATTGGAATTGCATTTTTTAAAATTTCATGCGAACAGCTTACGAACGTTATGTTCCTCGCCAATTATGACGGCTAGATGGAGCTGAATTGGGGCAAAGTGTTTTTATTGGTGGACACTTTATTGAAATTCATTTTTCGCAAAATATATTTCGCTTTTCGCTGCAAAAATTACTGCTTCTAGGTAGTACTTATTAAATAATTCAAATTTAAGACCTCTATAACTAGAGTAGAGCAATGCAGGTGGTGCATTTCTGTGTATCTTTGAGATTTATGAATTTGGTCTATATCCGAGCACCTTTAGAATACTAAAATATTCATAAGGGAAAAAGAATCTTTCAACCAGGACAAAGTCCTCTGGGAAAAGAAAAATTAATTCTTTATAAAAGTAACCATTTCCATCGCTCGTTGAAACTCTTCGGGCATGCATTAAAGGAACTTTTGCCATAAAGTCAAATTTGTTAAGGATTATGTTAATTACATTTGCTGTTCGTCCACCCCCAACTTTGAAAAATTTGTCTCCATCCCTTTTTCTAAGAGAAAGTAAGAGAGCAAATAATATAAAAAAATTTTCCCAGAGGTTGGGGGTGGTGAAAAACTGATTTTTTTTTCCATCCCTTATTTTTTCCCACAAAGTTTGTCAGTGAACTTTTTGAAAACTATAGTGAAGGATAATTAAAGATGGCTGAAGGGGCTAACAATCACCATTAAAAGGACATCATCATCAAGCAAGAAGCGTCTACATTCAAGGGGAAAGTTTTTCATCTTGCCGTACGCCTCCTTGGCTCTCATGTCCCGCCCCCGCCCCCTTGTCGCGTCCCAGTTTTATTGGCAAAGTTTTAACAGGTTATCGTTTCCTTTATGTATGGCATTCAAGTTTATAAAATTAATTAGGACCAAGTTGGGCTAATTGCTGACGATGCTGCTTGTAAGATACGTGCCGGGCGACTTTTCTGACATCCAGACAGGGTTGCTTCCCGTCAATTGCACAATTGAAGTGGGAATTGGTTTTATGTCCTCTGCCCCCGCCGTTCTTTCATTTTAAGTTGTGGTAAATTACTTCGATGTCACGTTAGGTCAGTTTAATGGGGCTTCGGAAGGACGTGGCCAAGCACCGAGGTCATAGTTGGGATTCTCGAGATGTGTGGGATTTCGTATGACTTTCTTTGGAGGGAAGAGTCAAAAAACTACATAATACCATAAAACTCAGTCCCAGTTTCTATCACGATTACTCCACTCTTATTATTTTTTCAAATATTCATCATTAAGAATATGCACGCATCGAAGTATTGAAGAAAAGTGCAGAAATTGTTAAAATTTTTGAACAGTTATAACTTCGTGAACAATTCAATTTTAATATCCAAAGCGTTTTTAAAGGCTTTTATCCTCTAGTTTATAAACTAGAAGCTTAAACTATTTTATCATCCCACTTTCTCTGTGCTGAAGGTTACAAGAGTTAGACAAATTTTCTCCCAATATTTTATTAAGTTTAAGAGTGTGTACATCGTGTTGAGAAACTGAAAACTTAATTATTACAGTCATCAGTGTGTTTTCTACCTAACTATGTAAATCATTGATTGTAAAATTAGAATTATTTATTAGATAATTATATTTCATATAATTCCCGATTATTATTCCCCGATTATGCAAAAACCCAAGTAAACAAGTTTCAAAGAATGGAAAACAAAATTTTAAGGATTATGTTTAATCTACCATGGCTATTCTTCATACGCCTGCTACACAATAAACCCAACATTAATCTTGTTTCTGTCAAAGTTCTTAATTTGCTAAACTCTATTTTATGAAGTGGTAATAAATAAGTAATAAAAATCAATTGATCGCAAATTTATTTCCACAATACAGCAATACCTACTTATTCTATTCCAGAAACAAAAAAAAAAATAGCTACGCTAAGTAGGGTTGGTTAACAATATTTTTGTAATATGGAACGAATATTTGTCGATTAAATTACATCCTGTAAAAATTCATCAAATGACTCAGTTTACATCTCAGAATTAAGGAAATGCTTATGGAGTTCTTCAATGAGTTTTTTCAGACTATCGCTTTTGTCAAATTCCCTTACTCTGATGCCTAATCCTTTGCTCTTTATTTTATTTAATAAATTTTGATTTATAATTTAACTTTGGTTTTCATCTGGCAAAAGCTTCATATAAGTATGTAGTTAACCCGTGTGAATATTTCGCGCAAAAATGTTTAAATTTTATCAAATTTTCCACAGAGAAGAACCCATTCTTTGAGAAAATCGTCACAAAAACAACTGGGGCGGTCCACAGCGCTCTAGAGTGCCTTGCCTATTTAACAAAAACCCAGAGTGAATTGTGGCGCCGAATACTGCTCCACTGCCTACAGCGGCAGTGATTGCAGCTGACGCGAATAGTGCTCCACTGCATTTGCAAAAATATTTTTTTCGTATTATAAAAGAAACGTTAATTTCTAAAAGTTTTTTATATTTTGTTTCGTTAGCTGTGAAGATAATTTTCAAAATGACGGGCCACCATTATTATTTCATATTATTAAAGGATATATGTATGTTGTACCGACAAAAAATTAGTTTTGAGAAATAATATATAGCGATTCATTTGATTTAATTGCAAATGTAATCTACTATTGGCTTTAAAACGTGAACTGGGCAGGCGTTTAATTCCCGAACCTTAATTAATATTCATAGTGGTGGTAAATTAATTACGCAAAGTGCGATGCCCAAGTGTCCGCCTACAGTCCGAATGCTCCGATGAGCCCCGTGCACATTACGTGCGTCTGTACTCCCAGATTAGCTCTTGGAAGCCGAGGTGAGTCCTCCCGGAGGATCCATTACACGTGCTCATACATGCGCTTTCTGGCCTTTTTTTATTACCACCATCCAACCAGGATGAATCTTCGAACGCAATACGTCAACAGAGGGCCTGGGCCAAGGGCCGGGGTAGGCCAAACATTCGGGAATACGAAAAAGGGAAGGAACCTGGATTCTGGAGCGACATCGCCGCCACTGCCACCGTCGTCCTGCTAATCGGGATGCTCAAGGGACGTTTATCATATTCCTCGTCACGTTTGACCCAAATGCAGAAATTTATCTTATAACACAAAACTAATGACGACCGATGCTGAATCGTGATGGGCCCCTCTCCCGACGTGGAGCCTGATATTGCGGGACACCTTCTGGGGCCAGGAAATCGGAAAGGTTACAGTGGGCGCACTCTGGCGTTTTGTGCTTTATTGACGACGACAGGACCAAGTGTGGGTGGGCCCAGCGGTGGGCGTCCGTCATAATTTAAAGGGGATATTTCGGGAATGGTCGATGGTCCACGAATTTCAATTATGAGGGATTGATGTTTTAGGCACTGAGAAAAGACAATAATGGATGGTTGGCTTTTTGATAAAGGCAATATGTTGTTTGTGGGAAATTTCAATATTTAACTGTTCTACTATCCTTACCAAAATAATACAGAATAAATAGCTGTCTTTTAGATGAAATCTGAATTATTAATTTTTGTTACTATAGGTATAAAGACCGTGACAAAGGAATTAATTCGCAGAAAATCGTGATCAATTTATCTAAAGCTAAAAAGCTTTCGGTGGACGTAAATAGCATGTTTTTTGGTCTTTGAGAAACGGCAAACAAGCACAGTTCGTCATTTTAGCGTAAATGGCTAAAACAGCGAAAGAGGAGTAAAGATATCTGCCAATTTTTGTTTTTGAATATCAAAGGCCAGAAGATTGGTTGGTTTTCCGTGAACACTTCAGTTTTTATAGGGCTGAAAACAACTTAGATTTAGGCTATTATAAAAATTGTGATTTCAGAATTTTTACATTTTTCGCGACGCTCTGTTTATTTTGAACATTTATAATAAAAAAATATGACTTGCAAGAATTGTATTACAAATTGAAAAACGTGCTGTACCACTCCGCATTCAAAATTGTATTGATATTATATTTTTGAGCTACCTCCTAAAGAGCCCCTGTTGGAATTTTATAATTTCGAAAGGTTAATCGTGTTGAAGAAGTGACTTTGAGGGCAAATAGTGGAATTATTGTGCACGTGTCCTTATCCCTTCCCTGACAAGGTTGTGGTGTCAGTTACCGGAGAATCAATCATTAAAAAGAAGAAAACTCTTCGAATAATAAATTATTGAGTGGGCGGATAGATTCTGCCATAAAAAATCGAAGGGCAAGAAATATCGAGACAACCCCGGTACAAGGGAAAAAGAATTGTTTTTTATGGCAGTGGATAGTGCGGCGACTTTGTCGTCTCGGCAGCCACTTCCTTAGCGTACTTTTTCGCCGGTAAAGTCCCGGGCCATAATTCAACTACGGTCTGGCTGGCCCTGGAACAAAAACCACCTGGGTGTGCTGTTGTTAGCCAGGCAAGCCAATCGGGACTCCTCTCGGGGAGGCGAAAAGCTAATATTTCTGGGACTGTCCATTCCAATCTTCTTTCGCCATAAAAGTCGAAAGTTCCACTGAAACTCGAGACTCTCCGGCAGTGGCGCGGAAGTTCCCACTCCCGGATAAAGTTTACTTCTTCCTACTAAGACCCCCCTCAAGCAGAGCACCTTTATCTTGTTCGTCATCGCCACAAAAAGGATTTGTCGCTGCTTCGCAGAAAGCACTGAGGAAGGGCTGAAGTGAAGGGGTTTCGTCCCTGCTCCAGCTGTATGAAGCTGGAAGAAGGTGGTGCTCCCCAACCATGCCCGGTCTGCCTCTACGGCTTACGAGCCTCCACTCACTTTCACTGACTTTTTCAAGATGGGCTTCTTACTGTTTGCTGTAAATAAAATTACAGGAACATTTCCCTCCGAAATTGCAGGGACATGTAAGCTTTGGCTGGGCTTAAGGCGCCCCAGACTTGCACTCTGCAGTCATCCAGAGCTCTGGGCACGGAGGGATCCTCTGGGATTGAGTGATTTATAAACAGTCCTCGCACCTCTGCCTGGATGAGCTTTTTGCCGTGTGCTGGCTCTCGTCGACGGCGGCGTTGCAAAACTGAGGGAATTGTTTGCTTAATGCGAACACAGTCCTGGATAATGAGCCCGAGGATTTCCCGGACGGCGTCATGTGAATTGAAAAGGTGAGAAAAGTAAAGACGCCCCCAGGGCCCCACCTCCCCACTCGCCAGCTCCGTGAATAGCAAAAAGGTGAGCCTCCGCCGCGGCCGAAAGATGGATGGTGCGCTGAGTTTCTTTTTTATAGTTCCATTAGGGATGATTTACGGTCTCGCCAAATTTGTACAATTCCCTTTGTGGTTTAAGAAAAAGATGATGATGCGATTTGGCGAGTCGTTACGGGTGCCAGTTCATTTCTTTATCGCACGACACGATTGCGGTCGAATTTACATTCTGAAGGAGCGGCCCCCAGTCCAGCGAAACCCGAAAACCCCGACGTACGGATAATAAAATAGGGGGGTTTTCACAGCCGCCCACTTGTTCGCATCGCACCCAGGGCCCACCAAACGGGCATTCATCGGCGGGAAATATGTCCTGTCTCCCCCCGGGATCCCGCCTCGACCCACATTGAAATATATCCCGGAAAATGGCCTGATACTCATGGGTGGATTTATTTCTTATTGTAACACAAATACCCCCCGAACATTTTATTGAAATTCTTTGTTGGGGCTTGGCCCCGGTGAAAAATTAGGATAAATGGCGCAGGAAGGAAGACAGAAGGAAGCGGTTTTAAATTATTCTACTGCGGGATACCTCGTCCTGGACCCGTCGTGCCTTAATACATTTTACACCTGAGACTCTCTGGTCTGGCTTTTGGGCTCGAAATATTTGCCTATGAATGGGCCGCCGATCGATACTCAAGGTATGCCTCTCAATGGGCCAAATTTACTTAATTTTTAAATTGAATGGAATAAGTTTGCATTTTCTGGTCCGAGCGGAGGTGTGGAGGGGATGATTGTTACCACGGTACATGCTAACTAAGCTAATGCTTGGTGAATAGTCTTTAATTAAATAGAACGATTATTTAAACAGGTATCTTTCACCTGCTCTTCTATAAAAGTGTACATTGACTGCAATTCCCTAGGGCGAAATCATGTTTCTAATTTATTAATATACGAAAACTATTAACATCAAGTATGACACACTGCTACTAGAATTTGTTTAACTACCTATATTTTAGCTCAATACGATACATTTAAAGGCAGATTTGTTAAACACATAAATATAATAAATTTGAAATAAACAGTACTTTCAATATTGGATACTATGTATTAACTTTAAAAGATTTAGATGTGTTGAGTCTACTTTTTTATAATAAACTAAAAATAGCGACTACAGTGCGCTTTAGCTTATTAAATAATTTCTGATTTATTGGATTGCATTTTTTATAGATAAGTCGATTTGCTCTTCAGTTTACTCGTTTTTGAATTTTGCCGTTGCTTTAGACAGACAGTCAGTAATTTGGTAAAATTCTTTTCGGCAGTTCTTCTCCTCCCAATTAAAAATTCCCTTCTTCTAAAATTCTTTCTACTCTCAATTTCTCAAATGACCAATTTAAATTTGGCTGAAAATTTCCTTATCTCGTCCCCCACATCTACCGCTCTTACTAAAAAACGGGAGATAAAAACGGCTCACTTAAGTGCTTCTTAGTGCTACTGAAATACAAAAATTCTCTATTAATTATACAAAGTTTAATTTCGCTACCAGATGGTGGTGTTTAATTGTTTAAAGCTTAATACGGCGCAAAGCAGCCCCCCACCCCTACCAATCCGGACGATTACATTAGCGAAACTAATTGGCCTACAGAGGGATGATGCGAAGGTCTGGGCGGGGGCTGAAAGCCCTGTAAATAAAACAAATGGATCCTGGCAACAGACCTTCTACTTCATCTATTAAATTGTCTTCTGCAATCGTTTCGCTAATTAGTTACATTACACCCCCGCGGAACTGGCTGATGCGACTGTGGGGCGGCGCGGCGGTGGGACTCCTCTGGGGACTAAGGAGGACGATGACGACGGGTATGCAACCCCGCTGCCACCGAACTACTTGCACGAATTCTCCCTGTCGTAGTTGCCGCGATGATGAAGCCGTGGGCGGGGCTAATGTTCCTAAATTGAATTTGGCTCCTTGGGGATTAGATAAATCTTTCGCTGAAGAAATTCCGAGGCTGTTTTCCTCCTGATAAATTGCCACCAACTTACAAAACTGATGCTTGTCTCGCAGAAGCATTGGGTAGACTAGACCGAGCCTCCCCGGGGTAGAGCGGCGCCCCAGCATGCGATGCACCGCCGAGGACCGGGGAGGCATCAAGGTATCAGAGTCCTGGAGGTGCTCCAAACGGGGCCGCCCCAGCTTTAGATAACACTCCGGGTAATGGTGAAATGAAGATTGACGTCTAACAAAGTGAATTATGGCGTCGTGGTCGGAATGCACATATCTGCAGGGGCGCCCCAAACCCCCCAGAGCGTTGGGGAGTGCGCCCGACTGCAGATGAGACCGATGATCTTGTTTACAGCACTATTTCGCCTCGTAGGAGACTTTTCCTGAGGCTGCGGAGTCCTTTTTCGGGGCGCTTCGGGGTGTGCTAGGAAACGATTTTTTGCACCGATGAATGATGGAGAACTTATGGGGATGAGGGAAATTTTGTACATTCAACTTGGTTCTATGATGAAATCTATCACACGGGGTTATGAGATGCATTGGAATTTTGCAAGAAATGTGACATCACACGGGAAGAGGGGACTCCGCAGTGCTCGCTGTAACGCGATAAAGTTGAAGAAGTTCTGATGCCTTTCAGTTCCATCGCATTAAGCTTTTTCGTATGGGGGCGCCAAGCGGAGCTCCATTTGTGTGAACGTCACACAATCGGGACGGGATTGAAAAGATATGTCGCAACCACTTTGCAATAGCACCTCCCCTCGCCATTCAAAAGTAATGCTTCTTTTTGGGACGTGTTCACGAATTGGTTCGTCAGATGGAGAAAAGGATTCAGAGTTGAATTACAAAACCCTTTTTGGTCTGGTTGCAAAACTCCGATTTTGGAGAACTATTTAAAAAATTCGCTAAAGAAGTTAGCTTCGGTACTGTATCTTGGGGCTTACTGCGAATTTATTTGACATTTCTTTTTCATACGGGGTAGGTATCTATACTAAAACTTGCTAAAAAGAAATGTTTTATATATAAAATATCAACTAGTAAAAACACTTTTCTTAAAGGTTGTAACATTATATTTTCATCAAAAGTTTGAGTTATGAGAATTCGCAATTATTAGGCAATATACCAAGTAATTGTTGTAATTGCAGAAGATGTTTGTATTTTAATTAAAGATAAGGAAGAAAAATAATAGGCAAAATAAACTTAATATACCTATTCGAAAGTAATAAAATATTTTCATTATCCAGAAAATGGGTAATGAGACGGCCAATTATTTTTAGCCAAATAATCAATGATCGCCCCAACAAATCCTTTGGATTACTTAAACTTGTTTGTATCTTTAAAAATTAAAAATTTATATCTACAAATTAAATAGTGGATTAAATCGATTCCACGTGTCTACATATGTATATACATATAAGCATCTACACAAAATGATCATTATTATATGTGTATATTATTATTTGTTGTTTCAGCCAATTTGATTGGTTTTTACAAATTTTGAGCATTCATTGGGGCTTTATTTTTCAATATTTTGTTTTTTGGTAAATGTTTTAGGATAGAAAACGACCTTGCATTAAATATTCTTTCTAACGCATACATGCATACTTTCTTCAAGCCTTATTAAAAATACGAATTCATTACGTAATTTTATTAGGTCCCTGAGGCAAATGTGAAGGGCATGCTGAAAAATTTAACCTCACAATCGATGCACCTTAAAAGCTCATTAAATATTTCCTCAAAATTCCTTTAAAATTTGGTTTGCTTCTTTACCCAAAACATACCCTCTGAGCTGAAAAAGCCATTGTTTTCAATAACAGTAGCATCCCCAAAACCCGCACAATATGCGAAAATAAATAAAAAAAGGAAACAATCGAATTATGCATTCTGTACCCTTCCGGTTGTTTCCCAAATAAGGTTTATGAGATAAACGGATCCGTCACGTCAGTGCAACACTATTTTTATTATCTGGATCCTCGCCCACTCACCGAACTCCAGGGTAAAGACAGGGCTGGGTGAAGGCACGGGCAAGTTATTAAATTGTTTGCCTTCTGCAGATTCGCCCTGTGAGTCCAAAAGGCTAACAAACCATCAAAATGTTTTCATGTCATTACCAAAAGGATTCATTACAATGAAAAATTCATGAGGCAAGCAGGAGGAAAAGCAGAGAGACTTCACTGAACAGTGGAAGAAGAGGCATCCTTCCAGGCCAGAGCATTTAAATTCTGATTACATCAAAAGGGATCAGCTCCGCTTCCCCATTTATACATAGTTCGACATTCGCTTTTTAGCCCAGGAACGTTCTATTTTTTTGTTCCACCTCCTGCTGCTGCCCCTGCTCGATGTATATCCGAAAGACATCTGCCGGGCACGAGAACCGGCAAAACGCACATCATCCCAGCCCTGCAAGGAAGTACCCTGGGTACCCGGGACTTTCACATGAAAATAAAGAGGAATTCCCCCGTTCTGGAAAATAATAGAAAAAATGTGGACCACTTAGCACAAAAGAAATCTGCCTGGGCCAGAGCTGCTCCCGGCATGAATAATGTATGGCATTCGATCAGACAGTGGCGGAGCGGTGGGATGGGGTCCCGAATCGGTTCCCGGGGGCTGTCTTGCTGGCTCTGGAGCCCTCCCCCGGCTCTTGGATTTGAATTAGAGGATCCGACCCGCACATACATTACACGAGATCGGGACGTGCCTTATGTGCTTGTCCAATTGAATTACGTCGACGATATTCAAACTGGCTGGAAATGGAGTGTAGGGACATTTGCTGATTCGCAGTGGCAGCAACTTTAATTCAATTTCAGCCGCACAAAAGAAGCGGTCTGTCCCGGCTCCCTGGACCGCCTGGGGAGCGTTCAGGGCGGCCTGGAATCCCAGGGACTACTGCTAAGTAACAAGATGTCGGATTTTGCGAGTAGTTAAAACGTTACAGGGACTCGTAAAAACTGGGATACGCTCTGTAACAAGCGTTTTACGATCCCCTGAATCCGACTTAGGGTTGCTCTCGGTGGGGGGAGTGGTCGGTCACACTTAAATCAGTTCCACGGAACCCCAAATCTCTAAGGGGATTTGTTCCTCGTCTTCAAGCCAGAAATTATTTTTACATTCGTGGGAGAGTGGACAGGCTGCCCTTCGTACTGCTTCACGAGGTCACCAGCGCAGCGGAAAACTCCCACGACCGCCGACTGCACAATTATTCATTCGCATAGAGATAAATAAGAGGCTACAACTGGGTGCAGCAACAAAGTTAATCAAAAGAAATATAAAAATTGTTGGATTTTCCACTTTTTGTTCTCACCACCCTCAAAAGCTGGTTGCTGTGTAGTAGAGGTCCCTTCTCCAAACTGAAGTTTCGTAGATGGCTGGCCAAGCCCCCGTGGAAAGTCCAACAGGAAATGAAAAGTTTCGAGAAGTTTGTTTGGCAAATTATTCAAGTGCCTTCTATACATCCACTTTGTATGCCCGAGCCCTAGAAACTTTTTGATCGTGCATCAACTCCCAGCCTGCTGCAAGGAGTTCCTAGTTTCCGAGTTCACCCCATCATTCCTTTTCCCCGCGGAAATATATACCCTCGTATATCGGTGTAAAAAGAGCAATAATAGCAAAAAATAACAGCGTAAAAAAAGGAATTCTTTTTTACATTTTTGAAGTTATGTAGTTTTGCACCCGGCTCCCACCCACCTCACGTTTTTATTTATTCGGTCGAGGAAAGTTTCTTTCTTAGTTCGGATGAAGGGTTAAACTTGCTTGAGGGTGCTAAGCCTCATTTGTGACCAGGTCCGAACTTTTGCTATGTCACTTTTCCTCGAGAACATTGTGGCTCTGGTCCTGGCTGTGCCCTTCAAGAACTTAGCCAACTACTTCGTTTGGTGCATAAATTTTTTCGATGGCTATGCATTGCCCTAGAAAGTCTTCTTAGTTTCTCAATTTTATTGTGCTCCTTCTTTTGAATTATTAAGGATTTCGAAAAATGTTCATGCGCAAAACCTGTTGTAATACAATATTTACAATTTATATTAGCAAAATAATTTCAGAAAAAAGTTATTTTATTTTATTTTATTTTATTTAGCTACGGCTCTATTAAAAAAGTGAACTCTTGCAATCAGTTTAACAATTCAGAAGAATTACGTGCCGAATTTTGAATTGGACTGAAAAACTAACTTCTTCAGCGTAAAGAAATTTTTTATAATGGTACTCATTAGGAGGACATTGTACTTACTTTTATTTGGTTTAATTTCTCTCATAAGTCACTATTTGACCCTTATGAGTTCTGAGTCAAAGGTTGATTTCTAACTACGTCTTAGATGATGTTTTAAAAGCGTTTAATATGAGTTATTTGTTATTCTCTCTAAAACGTGATGCTTTAATAAAATTTTAAAAAATATGTCCAGGTAAAAAACGAATATGTGTTATAGCATTTTATATGAAAATATATTAAGTGTGTTCATCAATAGATAATTAAAAATTATTAAGTTTTATTTACAAAAATATGTAGGTCCGGTTTTTTATGCTCTTAAACTCTACCTTGGAGAGAACCATCTGTCTGATGCACCCATGAACTTTTTTCAACGTTAAAAATTACCATTTATACGGCCGGAATTCGTAGGGAAAAAATTGTGAACAATGGAAATTGAACCTTCATTAAAACTCAGAAAGGCAATTTTTGTTCAGTAATTAAAAACTCCCCATGGAAGTGGTAATCCGAGTGGAATTCGAGGGCGGCTTGAAGCCGTCAGGTGTGCGTGGCATAGTAAAATACTTGCGCCCCAAAAAGTGCAACAAAGGGCGTTGCTGGTCGGTGCATCCAGATCCAGCTCCATTTTTAATATTCGCATTACTACCTGAGCACTTGACTTTAAAATGCACAATAAGCGGGGCTCGAGCTGAACAGGTGGGAAAAGGGCAATTCCAGTTTCAATCTCTCCTTTCAAACACTAAATTGCGGCGATGTATGTGTGTGTGTCGGCCAGGAGTAACCTCGGAATTTCAAGTTTTTAACTCATAATGCTCCTGGCCGCGAACAATGCAGGTAAGCACCACCGGACCAGGTAAATTGGCTGCAGTTAAAAAAGAGCTGGATCAAATATCTGCACATATAATGCAGTGATAAAGCACCCTATTCACTGCCCCGAACTCGCTGGCAATTTATTATTTTTCATTATTTGGCGACCTCTTCGCAGCTCTGTTTTCCGCTGTAGAATTCGACTTCTCACTGTCAAACGTGCGAACACTTCCGCAGAGTTTCCAATTTATATTTGGAGAGATATAAACGAGAAGGTGCTAAACTGGATATAAATTTTAAATTTATGGGAAATGCTTTGCTCAGTTGATTCTGGTCGAAGCTTTTCAAATATTCTACCCATGCACCTGTGAGCACCTCAAGCCGAAATTCAATCCTTGGTGCAATTTCTTTCCTTAAAGTTAATTTAAGAAAAAAATTACTGGTAGAAAAGTTAGATTATTCGTCTGAACCTTTATTTACTGCCAAGGTGCTCAGAAATCATTAACAAAAAATAAATTAAAACGCTTACAATGCATTCCATTTCAGAAGCACTATAATTCTCTCGCAAGAAGCTTTCGATTCTAATAAATATACAATGTATGTACAGGTAAATTCCTACGGGAGAACTAACATTGCGTAACGACCCTGATAATATTTCGGGACAAAGCGCTAACATGTTCTGATCATGTAATGGGCAAAATTATTTATGACACCTATGCTCTTCGTTTTAGAGTCACGAGGTAAGCACAATTTAGATAACGAAAAGGCAATTCGAATGCTTTAACTTCCATATTGATTTTATATTTCATATGGAGATGATTTTTTAGTTATTGGATACTGCAATTCCATGGAGCAGCGGACATGCTTTAAAACCTCTTTAATTATTTGCAAATATCTTACTTCGTAGTTCATTTATTTGTTTGTTTATGCAATATCTGAATAAAATTTCTAGTGAACGTTGAACAATTGATTTATGAAGAAAATGAGTTTGAAGCAGACAATTCCATTAGGCGTTAAAAGTGGTAGTGACCTACATAAATTACTTCTGCCCACCTGGTGACTATTCATTTGCCAAACATTCGCTCTGCGAGCATTATCAATTACCGAGCCCAATAAATTTCGAATAATTTTGCAAAACGCCTTCTCGCCTAACGACAGAGGATGGCGGCAAGCAGATTCGCACCCTCTTGAAAATCATTTTCATTTCCCCTGAATAAATTTTGTTTGCCCTTGTTTGCTAGCGGGGGTGTGTATGTTGGTTTTTTTTTGGGTGGTGTGTACTGGGGGTTTTGAGAAAGACTTGGGTTTGGATGAGCTGACGGGAAAAAAACCTTGCCAAATTACACCTTCAAGGCGATAAGGCTGTCGCTTTTTTCCGCTCCGGCACATATGTTAAAATCACACAATCTCGAACCGAAAGTGGAAAACCCCCTGATCCCATGCATGACATCAAAACCAATTTAAGTGTAAATTTAAGGTAATCAAGTTAAGACGGTGATATGTTTGCCGGCGCTTTAGCACCCAAAAGCACTACATATATTGACACAGAGAAATCCATTTAATCAAGTCATCACTTTTGTACAAAATCCACACAGGAGGTCCCCGGGCGCTGCGGACGGGGACTTTCAGGGAGGAAAAGAAGCCTATAGAAGACAATTTCACTTTACACAGCCGGAGGCGACGTCGGTCGTCGGTGTCCCCCTCAGTCCCCTCGCGCTCTCATCTCTCATATGTGCCACGTTGGTCCTTTAGTGCTATAGCGTACTATGCTTATGCTATAGACATCTTGGAAAAAAAGGAGGCTTCTCCAAGCAAACATATCAGATGACAATGTCGTCGACGACGACGACTACAACGACGACTACAACGACGACTGTGCGGGCGCCGAGTCCCAGAGAAGGATGCTTTCCTTGAAAGTAGGACACCGTCGCCAGTAAATAGCATGTGGATGATGTTCCTCTCCCGAAGTGTCCTACTACTTACTAAGCCCAGCCCGAGCAGGGGACGGGAAGGTCATCGTTTAGATTTTCGGGGGAGGTTAGAGAATGTATGATAGTGTCAACTTGGCAAAGTCAATTTAAGTTGAAATGTTTGCTGGGCGAAGTTTTCCGTTGCGAAAACGTTTCCTGAATCTCACACTCTTCTTCCCGCCCTTTTCGGAAGTAATAATAATTTTGAATTTTCGAAGGACCGCTACAGTTTACTTGATAGCTTTTAGAACTTCGACTTTGGATTATAGGGAAGCACTCAAGGAATAGCACTAAGATTAAGGAGGAGATATTTTCGGTGAAGGCTGATGGATTTATGGGACATTTACAAAAGTTGCCTACTGTCGAAATATTGCTTCGTGATCAATTCGAAATATTGCTTTAATCAAAACCACAGAATTGGGAAATAAAAATTTGATTTTCGAACCATTTATATCTAAAGCTTGTAAACTAGCATTATTCACTTTTGATGTAAAATTTAATTATGGTAAAGAAATAATATAAAATATACACAATCATACACTTATTTATACTCTACTAAAACAGAAGATAAACATGGGATTTTTAATAAATAACAACAAATATATTTGGTACGTTATTTCTGGTGTATTCAAATAAGGAATACAGAAATTGTAGAGATGTTCTATCGGATAAAAATTTGAAGAGTAGGTACGTCATCTACATTAACGTTGTTTTGCAGCATAGAAGAAAAACTAATAAACAAAATAATCAAAAAGCCCTTACCGTTGCAAAAATCAAACATTTTCTAAGTATACGAAAACTCCTTTCAAAAAGTATTTAAGGAAGTAGTCCTAAAGTAAGAGTGCTTTTCATATTTCACTTTTATCCCCCGCATGCCCCATTCTTCATCCCTCATTCTCTTCGAAAGAAAGTTCTTCCGAGCGAAGAAGTGCAATCTCGAAAAATATTATTAGGGGGCAAATTTTTATCGATAGCCAAAGACCCACATCTCTGTTGGCCAGCCGACTGGAAAACTTCTCAAGAAATTCATAAGGCACTTATCCTTGAAGTTGAACGTTAAATACTTCCGGATCGAAGTTGTATTTTCAGCTTATTCAGACCGATCGACGAGAGTGGCTGGGTGGGAGCGAACAGGGGTGGGCTTTTTTTTAAGAACACTTCAGCCAAAAAGTTTTATGTTCTTTTACTATAGGCATTCTGGGCTCCTTTATATTGCGCAATCTTTCGGTCTGAAATGATTGAGCGAAAGTACATTTTTCGGCCGTGGCCTTGTCTTGTCCTATTCTCAGAAAGAGAAGTGCCCAGTTAGAAAATGTGCGAGCCTCTTGGAGCCTGGTGTTAAAAGTAAAATTAGCTCAACTCGCTGCTTAACAAAGTTGTGAAGAAGGCTTACAGGAAAATAAACTATTAACAATATCCGAAACATATTATGCTTAAATCGAAGAATTCTAATTCTTACTTACTAACTATAATACTTTTTATTTATTAAAAGAAAACATTTTAAAGGCCTGCACTGTCCTCTTAAATTATAAAGGGTTTTTCTATAAGGATATAAACAACAATTTCTTAATAAGATTTCAGATACTCCCTTTCCAAGTAATAATTTTTGCGAAATAGGTGGTACTATTTTGCTGAAATTATTCTGTTCTGGGTACTACGTATTTTAAAAGTAATAGGCTCTTAAAATATGTCCATAACAAAATGTACAGTACTGGTTTTGTGCCTAATATAAAAGGTAGAAATCTGATCTTCACAAAGCAAATTTTAGGAAGGAACTCTAAATGCATTTTAGTTTGATAGAATTTCGTAAAAGCTAACTTTCTACAGGTAGATGGTTTATATAAATTCCCTTTTGATTCGTAGCATCCTCTCTCTATGAGGATACACAAAAGTCGGAACCTTTGTCATACCTTTCTTTTGTGAATTGCGACAAGACATGACAATTTCGACTACCGCTGACATAAAACCTTCAAACGCAATTATTACTTCCCTTCGAAAATTTTATGTTGCCCAACCCCAAGATAAGGACTTTTCCAATTTCCCGTATCCCTTTATATTTTCAGAGTTTCTCAGGTTGCGGGGTGCCCGTCGGGTTGCTCGACAAATTAATCTCGTAAGGAGGAGGGAGGAGTGGTTGAGTAGTAAAATCGCGGCTGTTGTTAAACCTTAACTTTGCCAAAATCACAAATCTGTCGACATACATCCGCGCCGCAAATTGCTTGCCAGCCGTGAAATATTGGGAAGATGCGATGCGCCAGCTCTCTGCAGGTAAACCAAGGTAAATGTGCCTCGCGCGGGATTCAGTCCCGATTTCCGGACGGGATGATGTGAAGGGAATGGGACTCGAGTGGGCGTGGAGCTCGGGATGTTGTGATGGTAATTAAAACTTTACATCCTCCGGGCGGGCATATTTTACTCAATGTTACAGCTATAAAAAAGCACTTCAGGCTGGCATTACTCGTTTGCTGAATTCGAAAATATAGTTGCCTTTTACGCTACCCCCATCGCAGTGCTATTCCGCGCATAGTGTACCAGTGAACCTCCGCCCCCACTCTGTCTGCGGAGTAAACTTGTAGTGGTAAGGGGGTAGGGAGAAGCGGGATGGACGCGGGCTAATTGGTGCATTTTGTTAAAACACTATCAGGAAAACGGGCACAAGAGCGTAAATCCCGGGGGTTGCGCAAATGGTTGCCTGCACTTAATTTCTTGCTATTTACTTTAATCAAGTAAAGTGGTTTTCAAGATGTGCGCTTTTTTTGCGCACGCTGTGCAACATATATCCCCGGCAATCCGCTAATGCGATGCACTTGCCATTCATTTATGCGTTGTGCAACTGTGTTTCATGTTTGCGCTCTTCGAATTATATTTACAAAACACCTGCGATTTTTGCATATCTCACAGATGACGTGTTCGAGGGTCACGCATACATGCATCGTTAAGTGGGTTCCCGACTTTGTACTCATGCGGTGTAGGGTTGCAATTTTTTTTATTTATTCTGTTTATTTATTCACGCTAAAAGGGCGCTTGTTTTAATGATCTTTGCGAAAAATATGCAAATTTACAAGGTTCTCTCAAAATTTTGGGAATGTTTACTGGGTTTATTGAGGTCACTCACGGTACGTTACAGGCTATATTAGATATTATGCTTATTGAAACTTTGTGTTTTTGTAAAATATTTTATAAACCTAAATCCAAATATTATAAAAAGCTAACTACCCCTCTCCACTCTGCAGAAACATTGTTTTTGTTATTTTTTATATTTACGTTAATAGGTGAATTAGTTTTGAAAACATTTTTAAGGATTCTTATTTTAACACTAGAACTACCAGCACTCAATTGTGCAATTTCACTCATTTTCTGTGCCTTTACTGTAATATACCTACAAATTTGGATTAATAATCATAAATTGAAAATAATTTCAGAATATGACGTAATTATGAATCTTAATATGTGGATATAAATCTTAATAACTTTAAAAATTACAAGTTACCGTCTTGGTAGTTTTAGTGTTAATAATTTTTATTTGATTCGGCCCATTATACTATATTTTTTAACCATACTTTCCTAAACATGAAGATAGAATCTTACGTTTTAAAATTGATAATATCTATACAGAAAATTTCCTAAATCTTTAAAACGCAAGCTATTCAGAAATCAGAAAACACAAAATGCATTAAAGGTTTCTATTATTTTATTGCTATTTATTGATATATATTCCAAAAAAGTAATTAAATAGCAAATTAGTAAAGTTGAAATACCAAATATTGCCATTTTTGGTCTGCAATCATGAGATAACGACATGTTCTTTTATTTGAAGCTCATCTTCCTTTTAAAGGCCCTGTATCGAGAATCACGTAGCCATCTGTAAAAATTACATGCATGCGCTTTTTGAATGATTGCAGACAATTTTTCATGGGCGTTTTGCTGTTCTTCAAAAATATAAGAAAAGTGCATGCCGCACATGCTGAACAAATGTTAAACAAGTTTGCATAAACTTTCGAACTTTCGATTAAACTTCCGAATAGCTCCGCAGTTTTTCCACTCGTTTTATATACTTACACATAGAAAAGGATATTCCCTCTGTTCAAACTGAAGGAAAATTTGAATTCTTTCGCTTTTCTTTCTCCATCAATAGACCGAGCAGATATTCGAGAAGTATCTTCTTCTCGAAGAGCAGAAAGAAACAGTTTTCAGCTCTTTGCTTCTGGTGCATGCGAAGTTTTTAGTTTTCGCAACAAAAGAAAACTTTTCCCCCCAATAGAGCTTAAGAAATTGAACGTATTTCGCTGCTCGCAATAATTTCTTAATAACGAAAGATATTCAAGGTACAACCAAATTTTTTATGCAGAGCTGCAACTTTGGCTTTTGCAGGCTGAGATTTTGCATGCTTGTCGAGACTGCAGAGTTGCGAAACGAATCAAAAATCAGGTGATGAAAGAGGCACCGAAAAAGGCACATAAAGGGCCATTAAGGGCAAACAAATGAATCATTAAACAGCGGAGTGAATTAAAAAATAAAAATGTCCGTGCTCTGCTGTGGACGGACTCGGTATTGAAATATGCCATTTTTTACTTTATTTAAATTGCATGCTTTATTTTTACTTTTTCACCATTGAGGCTGAATGTATTATATGATGATTTATGTGTTTGCCAAGTGGCGTGCTAATAGCCGTTCAAGAGCAACAGTAAGCCCCAATTATGATATCTCAGCCATAAATTGCGTTAATTACGCTTAAATTAACTTTTAAATTAATAATTGTGACGGATTAAATTCGATATTCGAAGTTTTGCTAATGATGCCTTTTTTGACCTGACTGGCAATAATCTTCACCCGAAAATCGTCTCATAAACATAAAATGACATCCTTTTCCCTGGCCGATGATATTTTGCTCGCATTTTGTATATTTTTGTTGGTTGCTTAATCCAATTTAAGCGCAGACGCACGAAATTGACAGTAAATTAAATTCATTTATTTATTTGCGTTGATTTTTATTGGACAGTTCACTCCTTACGATGAGTAATGGAACGGCTTTTTGAATACGATTTTTACTATTTCGGAAAGGGATGGGCATGGACATTGGTTTTCACTTTGAAATATAAAACGATTATATTAAGACTTTATAATATTGAGTGAAATGTACTTACTAAACATATGTTATGTTTGGTAAAACACACTTTATATAATAGTTTCTTTATTTCTAATTCTTATTGTTTGCTGGACATGTAGTGCTTCCTACGGCTATTAGCTTAACACTGACTACGCTCTCACTGCTGATCCTTACTCTGATGCCCAACTGTGATAACCCACTCTGATATTTTCTCGTACGCAATCTATCTGAAAGTCTACCTAACTATAAGCTAGCTGTGATAATTCTCTTTATAATTCATCTACGTATATAACCAATTAGTTTCAGAATTTTAACAACAGTCGTTATTTTGATTTCTTAATAAAATAAGCATAGCCATGATTCGGAACAGCGACCTTCAAATCTGCGCTTTTATGATCTGTCCGGTCAGCTAGCATAAATGATGCCTTTTCAGCTCTGATGAGAGTTTTGTACATACTTGTCTTTAGCTATCATAGAAAACTCATATTCATATTATAATTATACCGCCGTTGTTCCACCTGGTTTATTTACCGATCCAGCAGTTGATCCATAAAAATAGAGTATCTTATCTCTTGTTTATTTTGCGTATTAACCGGCGACCTCGAAGAACCTGACAAATGTCACATATTTATTTACCATAAGAGACCTTTAAGGGCACAAAGCCTTCTTCTAGTATTGTCTCAGATTACGAAATCAATCGGAGAGAAAGCAAACAGGAAATCCTTAAAAATTCCGCCACATGCTCTCTTTGGTCCTTTTCTTTGTTTTTGCCAACACATTTCTGATTGTCGCAGCGGCACGACGTGGCACATCGCCCAACCCTCTTTTGGGGGTGCTCCGGATGGGGGTTCTGGTGGGACCGACGTGTGTGCCCTACTAAACCCATGCACCTCCAGGAGGGTTCGTCGTGACGGTGCTGCCTGCTGTTCATGACGTTGTTACAAAATCCAATCAAACTTTTATTTTTATTTACTCGGGCGCGCGAGCAAATCTGAAATTCCCGAAGACAGCCAAGTTTAAATTAGCTTGAGGTGACTTGCGGTTTCCATTTGCGAATGGGTCCCCACTATCGGAGAGTCCTCGAGATAAAAGACAATTAGATACTTTCTAGACAATTTTTGGCGGAAACTTTCTGGTCTTCGGGCTGTTTGCACTGGAGGAACTCCCCCTGGTCCCGGGGGATGAAACATGGAACAATTTGCCAGGCTGAGTACATTGTGTACCGACTGGAATTTGCCAAAGAGCAATAAGTGGAGGCAAATACCTGAGGGTTGTTGTGGGGAGATCCGGTCTACATTCTTTTAATTGTTCTAGCGCAACATGCGAGGCAAGCGGTGTGATCGGGAGCTCTAGTAGGGCAAACTTTTGAAGGTTGTCGCTGATTGCCCCTGCTTGAAGTCATGTCCTTGAGGGGGGACCCCCGTATGCCTTCAAGAATCGAGATTGGAACCCCTCTTCGTATATTCGATGTTTTGCGAACCGCCTGCATACATTTACGAAAGAGTGCTGGCGGTAGTGGAGCCAACCAACAAACGAACTTGGTGCAGGCAGCGGGCGTTCCAGTAATAAATTTGAAATATCCTTTCCGAAACCCTTCGTCAGAAACTCGATATCAGATAAATGTAGTCCTTCCGCGGAACAAGGCTGGTGCTACTACGCTCACGTGCCTTGCCCGAAATTAGGATAATTACACAATAGAGGACAAAATGGTTACAGGAAGGTGTACGCGGTCGTGGTTTTTCAGTTGGAACAACTCGCCGTACGCCCCCTCAAATGACATGCACCCATCTGGAGAACGATGTGCCCTGTCGTCCCGGAGTTTCGGGATGGTTTTGAAATGATGTGTGTCGCCGACTCCATAACAAGTTCTGTTTGTTTTCTGACTATTATATAACTCCATTGCAGGAGCTGCAGCCTCCTGCTCCGCCTCACCCTGAGCCAGGAGTCACCAGATGCTCTGTTTTGGCTGCTGTTTTCGGGGACTGTTCCCCGGGAAAACACTGCTCAACGAGGAAAGTGTAAGCATTTCTGGATGGTTTGCTTAATGCAATCCATAGATGAGTGGCGGCATCCTCAGCGGGTGTGGCCATGAATTTTCACAGAGGGAAATTTGCAATTATAACGCCCACAGGACCCTTTGATTCATGCACATGGGTTCAATTTGAAACTTTTCGGAACAGCAGTAATTCCGATTGAATGATTTGAATATCATACCAAATGAAATGAAACTGGTTGGTTTGGGGTTGTCGTCAGTCACTTTAATTTGCTAAAGCGAGTATTTTCTGTTATGACGTTAGGGAAATTTCGTTTTTTAAATTGCTATCCACCTTTCAAAAGACCATCTTTAAACATTTCTAATACAAAATAAAACAGATTCGGATTGTAGCACTACAGGTTCCATGCTATGGAAAACCCTAAAAAGTACATACGTATTAATTGTAATCATGATATCAGAAACTATTTCAACTTAGTGATTGATATACATATATTGTAAATTTTCATTTTTTTATTTCAAAGGAACATTTTAAATGCGTTTTCAAAATACCTAGAACTCATTTCCTATTTTATAATAAATAATTATTATTATTTATGGTTTAAGCAGCGTGTGAGTAATTTGCACATAACTTACCAGCTTCTCATGTAAAGGGGTTTTGTGATAGACCTGGCAACAAAACATATATGTTTAAAACAGCAATTCTGATAGTGTGTCAACACTTTATTTTAAGTCAAATATTATAAATAAAAACACAATTATAAAGTCCATTCAAAAGTCCCTTTTCAACGAAAATAGGTAATAGATGTCCTCGTTCGCGAATGGGAACAAACTTAATCTTTTGTTAATCTTAATAATACATATCATGAGTGAATTTTAATGCTCCCATTTCATTCTTTTATAGCTGGACGAGGGACCGGAGTAAAAAAGAGGCACAATGCAGTCGGTTGAGGCGTTTATTTGGGACTGAAAATACACTTCTCTGACCAAGTTACTATCGCTAGCCTAACTCCGTAATCCCTAACTTGTAAGAGAGCAACAATCTCTCAATTCGAAAGTGGTAAAATTTAAACACCTAGATTTTATTTAGAGGCTAGTGGCCTATCTCTTTTAAGCGCGCTCTTTACTGCCCTAGCCCACCCAGTCCCTAATTTCTTTTTATTTATTTTAGCTTAAGTTAACTTAATTTTTAATTTTTTAACATATTTTTTAATTTAAGTTCCCTGTAGCTTATATTAAACGAAATTCAATAAATAAATAAATAAACGGGCAGTCAGACTGGCAGACATCGCTGGCATCTGCCACGCAACCCTAAAAATTAATGCGGTGTAAAAAGAAAAATAGAAAATGTCTTTAAAAATTTAGAAATCCTAAAAAGCCAAATTTATATCATATTACTTGAGCCTTTGAATTTTTTCTTTTTTGCATTAGTTAACATTGAAAAGTCGCAACAAATAAAACGTATATTAAAACTTACCAATCATTTCTAATATTATAAATGGAGAACTGATTAAGTGTTTTTGCAGAGGACTCTGGCACGATAATCCTTATCTGAAGTTTTGTTAAAAAACAATCCGATAATAATCAATTAATAAAATTTAACAGAAATATTCCACTCCACCAGGACCTAGTGATATAATGCTATTCGTTTTTTTTGAATTGATTATTATAAACGTTAAAACTCCTATCATTTTGAAAAACATATTCCTTATACATATATCGTATTCCCCAAAATCGTAGGCCAGCATCTTGCACTAGTTTTAGCGATCTAAGCAAATTACGTGTAAACGGTTTACCGCAGGATATAAGGATAATCTGCCAAGTCAATTACTGTGGACTCACCACTTGCATCCCCCCGTTGTGCAAAGAGATCGTATAACTGACTGTCTCAAGCAAAATAACTTGTTGCTGAGTCACTTGTCCATCCTGTGGATTTTCGCTCAAAGTCCACAAGTCCTCAAAACCCCCGAAGAAATTCCTGCTGCTGACCCAGCTGACTTTAATCTCTTGAATAATCCCAAAATCCACTCCTCCCCGGGGCGGGAGCTCTCTTCCCTTGACCGTAATGCAATCTCACAAAATCTCATATATTTTACCTTAATATTTCCGAGGCTCCAGGATCCCTCTTCAGTCTTCCTTCTGCTGCAGTGATTTTTTCGAGGTCGTCTTCTCACGAAACTATCCGTCGGGAGAGTCCTGCAGGCTCATGGTCGTGCACCTAAAGAGGTTTTTGTGGAGAGTGATGAAACACTCATCCTAAGAAATTTCCTTGCCCCAGGAAGGATACCTAGAAAATGTTTTTTATTATATTTTTGCACTCTATAGTCTTGTCCTTGTGGTCGGTGTTTATTCTTTTTTTACTTCTTCCTTGCCCAGACATATTTGCTATGCATTTAGAACAAAAGTAATTAGAGTTGTCTTAATGAGTTTGGTGGTGAATTTTAAATACGCATCCCAATCTCAGACCTCTCGGCGGGAATTTTGCTATTTCTTAATTACTCCTCTTTGCACCCGGAAAGTTTTGAAGGGTGCGGACCATTTCGTTGCTTCATTTCCAACAAGTCGGTTTCCTGTCGAAGAAAAAATATTTATTTTCATTTTGTTGACTGTTCTGAAAGTTGCTCTCAAATATAATTTGCAAATTATACCATCTTCTTCTCCCTGATAAATTGAGTTTTCTTCGACCGATAGGACGCTTTGGAGCGAATGATTTATTCGTCTGGCTGCGAACAATGAACTCTACAAGTCCAGCCCATTCCCCGCGTCTTAGGGAAGACAGATAGAATCCTTGTTGAGATAGAATTTTCGCAACAAGCGAATTGTACTTTTTTTGTATACACTTCTCTGCTCATCTATAAAAGCACCTGGATATTCGAGCGAAAATAAATAAAATAAAACGATAGCAGGCCCATGCGATAGGGAATTTATGCTCCGCTCAAGGAGGCGGCTTACGCCCCGCAGCACGCAATCTATTGCGCGCAATAGATTTCTTTTAAGTTCGCGGGATAGGGCGCAGCGTCCCACTAAAGGACCTAGTGGAAAATTTGTTTACCTTATCGACAGTACTTGAGGGAATACAAGCGGGAACCAGCTATTTTCTAGAATTTATTTGCCGTAAATTGTCTTATCTATTATTGCCATGGTTAAGCGAAGATGTTTAATAAATTCACCGTGGAATTTCGAGCCATTTCCGCCAGTGCTCGTTCAGGAGCTGGCTTAATCGCCTCCAGGATTCACCCCGGGGAGCCAAATCCATTAGCAAACTGCGATGCTGCTGGACATTCCCAGGGACATAAAATAACGAACAAATCTCCGATCTGTACTCCGAAAGACAGCAACAAAAGTTGTTAAATGCAAGTTGGACTTCGGGTAGTAAGCGTTCTTCCATTCGCAACAACTACATTTTTCAAAAACACTAATCCACACCTTAATGTTGTTCGTATTTTGCTGTGCATTCGAATTCGCGCCAAACAAAAGTTTTAGTTCTGCTCGAAATAAAGGTTTTTGAAGCCTTAACCACTAAGAAACTATTTTGTACACATTTTATAATTATTTGATAATAGATTATTCCTTGATTGTTCTGATGATTACTTTATCATTACTGGTCTGTCCGTTTCCTTACTTTTTTCGATTTTTTTAGAAATTGTATAACGTCTAGCTTACGACAGACGAACAGACAAAAAAATGGCTCCATTTATACTCTTTCTAGTAGGTAAGTATTAAACATTTTTAATAGTTATTAGTCCTTAAAATACTAAAAGTCCTGAGATCCGAGCACGACAAATGTTTGGTTTGCAAAAGGGGACTAAATGGATTTGTTGCGATTGCATCGAATCAACCCTGCACAGTCAATTAAGCTCATCACAATTTTCTTAAGAGCAAGTGAAGGAAACTGAATCAATGTCTAACAATTCTCGATGTAAGGGTAAAGAAAGGCGAAAGAGGGAACGCGAAAGGGTTCAGTATCAATTACTTCCGTGGGAAAGACGCCGTCCAGTTTACTCTAGAGGAAGCATTTCAGCTAATTTAAGCCCTCATTCCCGAGCTCTCCGTCGAGCGGCGGGTGGGACTGGGATGCCATTCAATATTCACCAAGGATATCTGGAGACTTACAGAGACGTGGGGAGATGTACCTATTTACTTCCCTATTCAGCCGAGTAAGCAATATTCCAGCTTTCGTCTTTCTGGCACTCAGCTTCCAGAATAAAATCGCACAAACTTTCAAGAAAACCAAAGCGCATCAACTTCTTGCAGCGCACTCAGGGTGAGGGCCCCTGAAGCTCCCAAAACATTTGCCGGTTGTTCAGTTTCTCATGTAATATATATTTTTTTATTTGTTTTCAAACTTGAGTACACCCATGTGAGACTGTTGCCCTGAACTGATGCACTACTTTGGGCTTTCGGTGGTAGTTCAACAAGGGAATATCTCTGCTGTAAGGTCCTGTATGATGACGATATTATTCCTAAAGTATCAGAATTTGCATTTTAATAAACTTCCAAGTAGAAGGTGGTCACACTCGCCTAAAAACCAAAAATCAATAGTAAGAAACCTTCGGCAGGCTGTCCCTTCGATGCAAGAATTACCCCCAAAATCCAGGTAAAGTCAATTGTATCAAAAATTCACCATAAAATTAATGAAATTTTGGGCGCTCCAATAAAATTAATGAAACTTTGGTTATCCGTTTTTGAAGTTCGTTCCAACTTAGGGTCGTTGCGGGGGTTTGTAAGGGCAAGGCGCCGGGGGGTCGGTTAAATGTACCCAATAAACAAAGTTAGCTATGAATCCATCCAAAGCAAGTTCAATGGCTCTTTAGATTTATGTAACCGTCCGAAGAAGAAACTTCAGAAGGGGGCCAGGGCAGTGGGGCTGAGAAAATCAAGTTTGGTTAAATCAAATCAGAAATCTTTGGCTTCAGGGGATATGCCCAATTAGAGCAAAGAGACGAAAAGAAAAGAAAAACAGGAAAGGATTGAATTCCTTAGGGGTGGGTACTTAGCCTTACCTTAAGGATAATGCTGAGTTATGTCTGGACGGATTAAATGCAGAAGAGGCTTTCTCAAAAACGAGTTACTAAGAGAAAGGGATTCTTCTGATAAACTTTGACGCCAGATAAATTTTGCAAGGCAATCAGGAGAGCTAATTGCATTGGATTCAGTTTTTGCCACGTGCCATTCCCAATTATATCTTTATATTCCTACACTCGGAATGCGAGATAAAATTGGAGGCGAATGATTCATTCATAATCCCTTTCAACTGAAGGGATATAGGAAACACACGTGCCCTTATTTGTTTTCATTTCTCCCTGGCTTATTTTTTCAAGCCTCACGAATAAACTACATCGAATAACAATTAATAGACGAGTTCTCTCGTGTTTCTGTTTCCGATCAATGTTTGTTTGTTTTAGATAAAATAAAAGGTCAATCATGTGTGATTTGGTATTCTCGCAGAGAACATTAGATAAAGATGAATTTTCCCAAAGACCATTTGAAAAAAGTCGACGTCGTGTTTCCTTTTAACTGACAAAATTGATTTCGATTAGAACAGCGCTTAAAACGTTCTTGTTGGACGTGAAACTAGAACATCTTTTTAAATTTAAAGACATTTCACGTAAGTTGACGTTGAAGAAAATAGCGCTTCAAGTGCAATTTTAATTAAACATTTATAATTTTATTTATTAATTTCATTCTTTGTGTACATATTATATTTGGATAGGTTAAAGAAGTATTTTCAAAATATTCTAATGTTGAGATGGAGATCCCACATCTTATGTCTTTAAATTCATTTTTCATAGATAATAAAGTTCAGTTGGAATAAAAAATACGCGTCAAATGGTACTTAAAAGATAATTTTTAAAGCGACCCAATTTGAATAACGCGTACTTAAGCTTAGTAAGAAAGTTTTGAATTAATTGAAGTAAATTTTCCACTGTTGTCACCGAGCAATGCTGCTTCCCACATAGCGCAAAATGCTATGTTATACGAATAACTCATAAAGTTTATACGCTTTGTTGGTAAAGTCATTAAATTTTGAAATACCCCCAATTAATCAAGCAAGTAACAAAGACTCTCCCTTTCTTTTGGAATTCCTGACTTTTGTAAGAAACTAAAATTAGTCTCATTTAGGGCTCAAAATCCCTGATATCACCAAGGAGTCTAACCCACAAACCTCATTTATTCTGTATAATCTAATTTCGTATCAATTTTAATTGAAGCTGGAGCCTCGCCCGCAAGTATGTTTTCGCTGGAAAATTAATGCATTTTAATCACCCTTGTTATGTTCCCGTTTTCCCTGAAATTTATTGAAGGTTACGCCCTAATCGAGGGCGACTCTTTCCTTGCTGCAACTGGGTGAAAACCACTTAAATATGACTTACGAACTTTCGCGGAAATTAATTTAAGGCAAAATTGTCATTTTGTGGTTCGGCTTCTAGAGTTCCGAGCCAGCTCTTGATGCTGTTGTACGTCTTCGAGGCCGCTTGTAATATAAGAAATGAAATGAGTGGGGAGGGTTACGCCCTCGGTGGTAATTTATGGCGGCATAAGACTGGGACTGTAATCAATAAATTTAATTAGAACACAGGGAAGGTCCCTGTAAGACGAGTAAGTTTGCTGTATTTCAGCGCTTTTACCTTGTTGACCGAACCCACTCGGTTTTAGGATCAGAGAGGGCATCTGGGGGGATAAAAGAACACGTCGCTTGGTACTATTAGTTGCTGGATTTTGTACTGAATAATTCGTGGTGTCGGAGATATCCCGAGATTTATGCACGTACAAATCACTTACATCGTTTTTCACAATTAACAATTGCTCACTTTCCTGAATGTTTCACAATTTTCCAAGGGGATTTCTCGGTGCCATTTATCACGGGTATTTGCACTCGTCCCATGTGTGAATTGCCCCCTTGTGTGGTGCAACTCACCTGTCTCACCTGGGAGTCGCATTCTTCGTGCGGAAACAAAAGATAAATTTTACCCTGAATGCATGCACGTAAAAAAATATGTTTCGCAAATATTGTGTGTACTCTGTTCGGTGCATTCTTGTGTTTTGCAAATTGCAATTTCCTATGAAGGACAGAAAAACGTGGATTTTCTTGAACATTTACAATATATTACTACTTTTTAGGCAATCCCATGTCAGTGATATTTTTGTTATCCTGATTTCAAAAGTTTCTACGACAAATTGCGCTATAAAAGCTGGTGTGCGTGGCAGACACGACAACATTTCAATTTGGGAAAATGAAAGTCCCTAGAGTGTTAGTCCGAAGCAAAATAAAAAATCATCCAAGAATATTGCAAAAGGGTGAACATGTCGTAAAGTTACATTCTTACTTTAAAGTTAAGTAAAGCTTTTAACGTCAATATTATCGGAAATAATCGTTCTACACTTACTCAATTCATATATTTTCTGAAGTAAACTGGCTTCGCAGTTTTAAAATTTGCAATTGTTTTTAGTTGGGCAGCATTTTTTCAGGAAACTCCATGATATTAAGTTACTTAGGCCTTGAAACTTTGAATTAATTCGCAAAAACAAACCAACAATTTGAGTTAAATTAGAGCTAATTATCATTATGCGACAAATAATATAATCTAATTGGCCTAGAATAAAGTTTAAGCCCGTATGTTAATGCAATTTGGTGGAGATTTGCAATTATGCTTAAAAACATTAAATATGACAATAATAAGTGTCGGTAAACTATATTTTAAAAGAATTTTTGCAAAAACAAAATTTTGTTTTTTATTAATTTTTACGCCGTTTTTCACTCCTCCCCACAAAATTGCACAACTGCACCTGTTATTGCACTACGCACCCACGCACTACAAAATCCACAGTATATTTGTATATTTTTTCTAAAAAATAAATAATTATAAATTTTATTTAGAAATTCTTTCCTGCTTCCATATCATGGTCATATCTGACGTTACGTGTTTGAAGGAAAATAATATTTCTTCTTAAAATTTCGTAAAAGGAAAATATTTCCTTTTAAAACTTCGTAAAAGGAAAATAATATTTCTTCTTAAAATTTCGTAAAAGGAAAATATTTCTTTTTAAAACTTTGTAAAAGGAAAATAATATTTCTTTTTAACATTTCGCCTTAAAATACGAAACGTCAATTTTGGCAGCCATCAGATACAGGAAGGTACATATTTTATTAAACTTTTATTTTGCACAAAATAATAATATACATATATGCAATGTTTCGTTCTTTACTTCCACGTGTAGTGTTAAAAAATGTGCCTAAGGTCTGGAAAAGACTAAGGCTATAAAGCGTTGAGGACTTAAAATGGAAGTATTTGTAGGCCGAACCAAATTTTAGTTCATTTTATGGTAAAATATCTCCAAAACTAAACGTTACCGCCACATATTTCTTGCCTGTTTGTGCCTATCAAAT
This sequence comes from Tolmerus cingulatus, assembly GCA_959613345.1. Lineage (NCBI taxonomy): Eukaryota > Metazoa > Arthropoda > Insecta > Diptera > Asilidae > Tolmerus > Tolmerus cingulatus. Next base: position 30,513,539 of record OY390707.1, read on the forward strand.
AAATCCAAAAAAATTGAAATCGAGTTTTAAACCCTATTCTAGACCTTGGCCAATCTAATCAAAATCGTTAAAATATTTTTCTAAGAAGTTATTGCTCAGAACATTCAAATTAAATTAATTAGCCCTAGTTTTCAAAGCATTTAACATACGCATACTAAAGAGAAGAAAAACACCCGCGCATTGTCGTTGCTTATTCATTTAATGTTCCCGAATCCCGTCATAATTTTGTTAAAATTCCTTAAAATGAATGTGTTCTCAATTCGCCAGCAGATAAACACAAAGGAGTGAACAATAAATTTACGTAAATTTTCCTCATTGGCACAAACAATTTTTGTAAAAATATTTTCACTCTTCCTCCCGAAAAGTCCATCGCGTACACAAACAGAGTGAAGGATAATTCGCTGCAAAAGTAAATATGAACAATTGAGGGCACGGGATGAGGCTTACCTCGCACCTCGTCCCGGCGATATGACGAGAGCTATGAGCAACAAAGCCATCCGGGCAGAATCCGCAAAAGGACCACACACATCCATCGAAATCGCATAAATTCACCTGTTTGGCGCTCCAAAATGATAAAATGATATTCAGGCGAAGTACCGACAATGCCTCCCATATCGCATTCATACTCAAAATGGCAGAAAGCGAGACGGGGGCGGCGCAGCTTCATAATCCGCAGCGTCGGGAGCAGCCCCAGCTCCAGCAGGAGCCCTTGAGGCGGGGGCGCGGGCTCCGTGGGGCTCCGTGGGGCTCCAGAAGGGCTCCAGCCTTAATTAAAATGTAACTGTCTATGAGCAGGAAGACCCCGTCGAAATTAAATGAAAGCGAAAGTAATTAGTTTGAATAAGGCACGCTAGGAGTGGTTCGGATATAATTAATTCCTCACCTAAGTAGTGCGAGGTCAGATTAGTTCTGCCTGCACGGCCCTTCACAACGGTCTCAGGGCCGCAGCACCTACGTGCGGTAAATATTGATTAAGCCAGATTGCTGTATAATGGCTAGGAAATTCGCAGGTACGTTATCAGGTGAGCCTCGTTCCCGGCGGGGGTGCGGGAGGACCCGGCTCCGGCTCCGGGATCCTCCGAGAAGTGAGCCGCAACTGAGGCGGAGCAAGAAGCCCCTTCTTCCCAGGTGTGGTTCGGGCAATTATATAATTTTCTCAGATATTATTTGCACCGCAGTGACTTTGGCACTGAGCTTCTTGCTGTGCTGCTTCCATTAACGTAAATTACGCTGTAACTCTTTTCTGAGACGTTTTTCTTTGCATCCTAACTGCTCCTCGAGAGTCTAGCAATATCTAGTATGTAGGTGCAAAAAAGCGAAAATTGATTCTTGTAGAGCATAATCGGGTACCTTTTTGCAGAAAATTAAGGAGAATGTAAGCAATTAGCAATTCTTTTTCTTAGGTCCTTAGGGATCCGCACCCGAAAAGGTCCAGACGGAACCCTATTAGTTTCGGTATAATTTTCATCTGTCCTTCAGAACTTCAACTTCAAGATTACCCACATTATTCTAATGATTTTACTTAAAATAGAAAATTGTTAGTATATACGCACATAAATGAAAATAAATGGTACCTACAAATAGCATCTTATTTCTAATTAACTCTTAGACTGCCAGGCTTTATTTAGCAACGTATTAAGCTATTCCAATTTCAAATAAGAATTTTTCATTAAGCGTGTTTTTCATCTATTAGTGTATTTATTTTCGTTTTGAAAAGCAGGTATATTAACATTATTACGTTGAACTGATTTCATGTATTAAAGTTTTATAGAAAAGAAGTCTTCAGATACGAGTATGATAGAGGGTTTGTATAAATGTTCCAAATTTCTAGCCTTAGAATGGTTGGTCCAAAGAAAAAAACATAAAATTTTGTATTTTATATTTGGTTCTATCGAAATGTTTATCTTAATTAGCAAAAATATATCTATTGAAGATATAATGAGATACCTAGGAATATTGTCTAGACTTTGAAGGAAGTGTTGAATAATAAAACTTGCCCAAGAAAAAAACACTTCATTCCTTTTAGCGCAATAAAACTGGTGCCTTAGAAAGACAATTAGGACATGAGGAATTTCAGAAGAAAACATCTGTAGCCCACTCGGTATACTTTTAGTGTATTTAAGCAATAGTTTAAGACAGTCCTTTCTCTGTCTCTTGTAGAGTTTTGGCAAGATAAGTTCGTGATTCACTTTTTGATAAGTTCGCATTTAAAATAAAGATATATAATTTGATAACTAAAACTTGGTGTTTCAATTGTTCCATGCCCTATTTCCAATAGGTTCGTCCCATTTACAACAACAACGTACAAAACAAATTTTATTTATGTTAAAATTTGCCTTTTTCACAATATTTCTACTGACTGAAAAAAACCAAACACCGGCCGATTTTTTTAATAAACCAAACCTCTAATATTACCGATTTGAAAAAGAGTAGGCAAGTCCATCAATGGCAACTGGCAGAATCTGTTCGCCCACCAAATGCTGACACCTTTTCTATTCTAATTTTACATGGGTAGCAAGAACTGCCACTGCCTCCTGCGGGATAATCCCGCTCTCCTGAATGGGAATGTCCGGCTGTTTAAACGGGGCGAATTCAAACAATTCCCCGGGATTATGAAGGCACGAGTCCCACATATCTCCTACCAACTTCGCTCGACTGCAGCGACGGGGCGACCATTGCCACATTTAGTGAATGAAAACTTTCCCGGGTGTTAACAAAGCTTCCGCAGTCATTTTACTCGAGTTTCATCCGTTTTTAAAACTAATTAATGCTGAAGTGCTACACGAAGTTTTACAGCATCCCCCAGAAGATGTTGCAGGCGCCCCGGAACGACTACTTAGGCCACATGTTGCTGAGTAGCAGTCGCATGAGTTGTCTTGCCGCCCCCGCGAAATCCCCTTACACCTCTGGGGCCTCGTCCTGATTCCTCGACGGAGTCATACTCGGATTTCAATTTTTCATTGAGATCGAGTTTCTCGCAGCGCGGTTTGCATGCAGTTCTCAACAAGAAAACTTTTCACATCTTCGCAATCTTTTACCCTGCGTGGTGGCTGCGCAAGAGTACGAGTATCAGTCTGATTTCCACCGCAAGGAAAGTAATGACTGTGCTAATTATAAGTTTGTTTAAGACAAAAGTTTACAAAAGTTTTCCCTGTAAAATTTGCTTTTAAGGGCGCGACATCTTTGGTGTCGTCAAAATAATCAAGTAATGACAACGAACTTGTCTTAAGACACTTAACATTTTATTGCATTTTCAGAATTTCTGTTGCTTAATATTATTAGGACAGGTACTTTTTAATATTTAGATACAATGATATACTATACAAGTTTATATTTTCATTGTCTTATTATCTACCTACTTTTATACATACTTAATATCTACACACAAAATAATACTTAAATCTTGAATGAACCTTATAAATTTTTAAATAAATCATCCAAAAATTGTCTTTGGTTTTCGGCCAATTAATGCGATTCATTAAAACAAACAATTTCGAATAGACAAATCAATAAGTATTTATGTATACTATAGAAATCGTTGAATTAATTTAAAATAGTCAATTAAAGTAAGTATTTAAGTCAAATAGAACTAAGTTATTGAAATTATTCAACTTTTGTAGATAAGTAGATCGACTAGATATATGTATGCATAATATAATCGGCAAATTAATCAAATGTGATATAATCAAACCTATTAATTTGATTAAATGTGTAACCATAATATTTATTGGATTCATTTAGCTCTATTAGCAAAATTAGTACTGCTCATATTCTTCATTTTGTTGAATTAAATTAGTCCAAACAAATAAAATAGGTAGTATTTCAACGGCACATGGTAATTTTATTAAAACCATTTCAATTTTGCGTATAATACAGACAAATATAAATGGTTAGCTCTTTGAATTCAATACTAATTGAATATATTATCACTTGAACCACTTGAATAGTTTAATAGGTATATAACTGGTTCTAATACTTAAACTAATTAAATGTGTGGGCAGACAAGTAATAGAATTCTTTAAAATTGAATCAGCTTGATACGATTCTATTTCAAAAACAAGATCGGAAATGGCATTATATTTTTTAAATTTAATTTGTTTACTACCAAATAAATACACACCGTAATAATCTCAAAAATATGTTATTTCCTAAAAATGTAATTCATGACATTCTTTTTGACAAATAATATCTTTTCCTCTATAAATTGCGTTGCATAGTATTTCCACAATTTCAGTAACAGAAATTATTTTGATTTACTAATTTGCTTACATCTGTTGTATTAGTATTTAATTTTATGAAATCGATAGGAGTCCTTTCTACCATTTATTGCATCGATTTATTTCTTTTAAGTTATTTATGCACATGCAACTCCAATTTACATGAAAAACTTATTTTTGATTTTCAAGCTATAACGAAGGTCTGTAAAGATGAACTATTTAGTTTAAAATTACTAGGTTAGTAATTTACAGTTTAATAAATATAAATAAATGAAAATGCTCAAAATGCTTTTTGGTAACCCAAATTAGTTTTGAGAAAAAATGTTTTGACGACATGATATGGCGTCAAAAATCGGCCAATTAAATATTCATAGTTTTGATACATACAGTGTCACTCTCACAATCGAAACGAATCTAACGAGGTCTCTCAAGCTATTTTTTAACCTGAACTGGTGAGTCTTATGATTTGTTGGAACAAGGCGGTCGCGCCGGGAGGAATGGGGATGTGAATAATTCTAAAATGTTTTGAAATTTAAAAAATTGATTTTGTATTTCAAAAAATAATTAACTATTCTTACGGTTCCAAAAAAAAAAGAAAAATAAATTTTTATATTTTGCATTTGCGATTATTAAAGGTCAGAAGATTATGGCTTGTAAGAAATTTTGCCTGGTAAAAATAAATATTGGAAAAAATTAGTGAGAAAGGTGTTGTGTGCATATTTCAAGGATGTTGCTGATTACCTGCAAATTATTGAGGACATACATGTTTATCCTAAATAAGTCGAAAAAGGACCATTGACATTAAGATGTTTCTGTAAGGAAACCTTCAATCCTTCTAGTAATAAAATTTATGATATTTAAGGTCAGAGTACGCCGCCTTCTTTAAGATATGCACTGTTTAGGTCTCCGGGTTTTATTTTAAAGCGAACCCGGCCAAACTTCAATTCATATCGAGCAGGCAAATGAAGGAATTGTTTTTTTAGTAGCTCTTGGGTAACGACGAAACAGGAAAAACACTTACCCTTGCCTTCACTTACTCTTGTGAGAATAAATGGACCTCCTCGGAACTAAAAGGACCGGGTTTGGCTGGCTTTGTTATAAAGGTCCGACTTTTATTTGCTAATGCGTGTTTTCTTGACCGTCGAAAGCAGGAGTGGATAATAAGCAACTTTACCACCGAAACTGCGTGGGTTTTAGGGGTACTTATCCTTCACGCGTGCGGAAAAATAAATAATTCTTTTCCCTAAACCGGTCTTTGAACCTACAAAGAAATTTCCGGCTTTTAACTCGGAGTCTCGCACCACTAAAATGACATCAAGTTCCTTGCCTCGAAAAGAAGAAGACCACCGCGCCGTTGTGGTCAAGAGCTAATTAAGGCACTATCAGTGGGCCGCACCTCTTCCGCGGTAAATCAGCGGCAACGGCGCGGTAGTCCGAAGCCCCTTCCGGGGAGGGGTCCAAATATTAACTTCGATCCCTGACCCTCTGCCCGAGGTCCATCCGGCGAACGGCTTCGCAATTATTCGAAACAAGGTGGGTACAAAACGACAAAAGCCCGGAACTGTTCCGGGGCTTAGAGGCAACTTTATGCGCTCGTAGAACGGCTCTAGGCTAGGGCTGAGGGGTGTAATTTATTTTAATGTACTTGGTAACTGTTCATCTTCACCCTTTTGGACTTAGTCGAGACTCCGCTCACGATTTTCTCGCTGGCAATTTTCATTTTCACAAAATAATTTTTTTCTTTTCGTGTGGAAGTGGTCCGGACGGGCCTCTTTGGGCCGGCAGCAGAGCGCTTTTTCTGCGGTGTAAAAGTAGGAGCTCGCGTCGCGGCGCTTGCGGGGGAGGATACAACAAAAGAGGGGGTTCATAACTTCACGCCCGATGATAACGGTAATGGCGCTGCGTGATTTATGAGCTTGAAGCAATTTCTCACTCGGCGAGGGTAGCGTTCGGCTGTTCCGCGAAAAGTTTCGACTTACATCCACTCGTCGCTCCACGGCAGCGTGGCTCAGCATCCGCTGGACCATTTTTGGGGGAGGCTCCGGGGCGACGCTGTTTCGTGGCTGCCGGGATGATTAAAATTTTTTGGGTGGGCGTCCGGCGGCGATTCTGCAGCCAGCTTAGCTAGATCTGTGGCGCGGACAATTCTAAATAGGATTTTTCCGTCAGTTCACAATTAGAACGCAGAGTGATATAAAAGGAGTGATTAATGGTCTCATCGCGCACAAATCTCAAAAATTACGTCGTCCCATAAATTCCTATTTGTCGGAACCGAGACTGGGGGAGTGGGACAGTTACGTTGTTTTTTGAAGCGCTTAGAAAATATGTAAACCGCATCAAAAACAGACTTAAGCCGGACGTGGCAAATAGTGGATCCAAAGTTCTCTGGGCACAATCTAAAGTAAATTTTCCTAATTTTACAATAATAGACAGTTTTTATATTCTAGTTTTATAACCACTTAGATTTATCTAGAATCTACAAGATATCCTGCTTGATCTTGAGTGAAAATATTTAAATTATTTTTACATGTCCGTAACGCGCCCCATGTTGTACATCAAAACATTTTCCATTTTTCAAGCCCGCAACAGGCACGGTTGCCCAACAATCACGCTTGCATCTTTTTGTTTCTCTTCAATTTCTCTTCGATTTGCTTGTCTCTTTAAAAATACTACAGACTTGATTAGGGCGTGCTGAGGAATCGTCTCGGCCTATAAATATAACTTTACTTGAGATTCTATACGATTGAAATAAAACCATTGTATATGTGTAGTGTGTCTTTTTTATAATGTAGGCATACAATAAATAATGCATTTTTAAATAAATACACTAAGGTCTTTGTTAAACAGACATTTCATAAATAGGAAATAGTTATATTATAAATATAAGTAAAAATAATAAATCCATAAATAAGCATTTTAGATAAACGGGACGGGAATACGTGATACATGCACAAGTTTTGCTATTACCATACATATCACATGTGATATAAATTTATGGCGATAATAATACTTTGTACACAGAATTATTACAAGTTGTGTTGAAAATCACCATGCTCTAATTTGTAAGTTAGTATCATACCACCCTGTATTTCGACTTAACATTTTACTTTCAAAGTTTTTTGGATAGTAATAATTAATAAAAATGAAATCCCAAGCCCTAAAAAGTATAAAATATATATATTAAAAGTCCTCTACTACTACTTTCAACATTAAAAACAAGACTTTTCCAGATTTTTGAATATGAATCCAATAGTAAATAATTAAAGCAATTGTGTTGATTACCTAGTGTATTGGATTAATATCAATGACCCTCAAACACGCACATAGTCATTTTGTTTATGAATTCCAGGACAATTATCATTTTTAATTCGATTTAGTTCTCTGTCGCGGCGCCCCTTGACCCCTCAGATTTTTCATACATATCATTGTACCCCCAGGAAATCTTAGACTATCCAACAAAAAACGAATTATCAAAATCGATTCACGGATTCAATAGCTATGCCCGAGCAGACATCAAAATAAAAATAATAATAATAACACATACGGGTCGAATTGACAACCTCCTCTTTTTTGGAAGTCAGTTAAAAATTTAATCGGTTTTTGATCGTGGTAGGTTCATTTTGTTCCCCTATTCAGCGTTTTTCAGATAGATTTATTGATGAATCGGCTTCTGGAGACCTAAATTTGATACGTGTGACACCTTCAGGTGTGCATCAGGTAAAATCGGGAAAATTATCAAACGGGAAATTGCTCACGACAACGTGGATCAAATGGTGGTCACGAGAATTCCGCTCGACCTCCGTGACAGACCGAGAGCCTCCGCCCCGCTAAACCTACGCCAGCCACCTGGGGCCGGACGAGTGGGGCCCCACAGAGGGCTGGTGCATGCGGCGGCGACAGAGCACCCTCGAACATCATCAACATTTTAATGACTTGAAGCGTACATACGATTCCATGTCGAGAAGTCGGGGGTGGGGGTGGGGGCGGGTGTGTTCCGCGGGATAAGCCCCTCCCACTGGCGGATTAACGTGGATTTAGGTGGAGGTCAGACTTCTGAGCAAGTGGGTCATATGTCTGCCGGGCAGTAGGGCGCGGGGTGGGTGGAGCTCTGAACTTTTTCACTTAAAAATTGATTTGCAATCGAAAAGAGGTCTCTCCCGCGCTCCGCAGCACATCAGAATTAAATTTCACGCGACGTAGAAACTCTATGATTTGAACGGGAGCATGCAACGGACGGGGCGTGTGGGGGCGGGCGTGGGTTTCGTGACACGGATATGCCCGTGATGGATATTCCCGTTATTCCGACAAAGTCTATGGAAAAACAAAGTTCCACAATTAAACGTTGTCGCACAGAGGAGAGGAATTATGCATTTTGACGCGCGATACCCAGCCGAGGGGAAAATTGCAAATAAATTTTAACATTAACATGGCGTTTCGCTGCAGTGCGAGATGCGCTTTAATTTTGTTGAGCTAGCGTTGCGCCAGTAATCCTAGAGATTGAATTTGACAGCCTGTAAATAACCCTGTTAAAATTCGAATCGACCTTTGTTTACGCTGGACCTCCTCTAGGATTAGGTTCTGGATGGGCGCTTAATTATAAACTAATTGATGAGCGAATAACGATCCTATTTTACGCTGGAATGAGTCCACCGTTTTCAGGGATTTTTAATTAATTGTTTTTGCGAAAAGCTGATAAAACAGTCAATTTATTAAAAAAATTAATGTCCTTTACGTATTTCTGAAAAGATAATAAGGTTCAAGATTTAAAGTATTTTGTTTCGTTCATTTTTGCTTGTCTGTATTGTCAAATCTTTGTTGTTTATGGCTGAATTGCTTGTACAGTTTTATGTATTATGCATAGATATGTGCATACACACATACATATATTTAATTACATCTAGGACGAAGTTTTATGTATTTGTCCAAATAAGAAGAGGTATACATTTTAAGTAGTATCTATGCTTTACGTGGAATGTACAAAATCCTTATGTATTTCAAATTTAATAAAAGGAGCAAATAAAGCAAAGAAGAACAATTTACCTTGGTACAAAATCAGAGAATCAAGGTTAAAATGGGACACACAAAGCAGCTACACTATACATTATTGTGATACTTACATTAACTTTTAAATAATTCATCTAAATGCGCTTCATTCAAATCTTGACATATGTATACTATAAGAAAACTTAAAAACGTTCCAATACTATCAGCGTAGCTCTGTATCTCTAGAGCTACATACATTTAGTGTTTCAAAAATGGAGTTATATCTTTATATATCATTCTAAAAGAGTTTCATTTGTGATTTGATTGGGACCCAGAAATTTAAAAAAGTATGTAGGTTCTAATAATTCCAGAACACTTTCCTCGCAAGAAAACTTTAGGGCAAACCTAAACTCCTGTGGTGGATGGAGGTGATCACGTTCCTTATAAGGGAGTGCCGCAGACAGTTCAATGGGACCAAAAGCACCAATGAGTCGTATTCACACAAAAACAGCCTTAAGGAATTTAAGAAAATCTTCAGGAAAGCCAAGGGGTCTTCGTGGGGCTGGTCGCCTGAAAGAGATACTCTCCACCGCGGCCTGCACACAGGCCCTCCTGATGAGGCAAAAATGGGGAATGGGCTCCGTCAAGCTGGGAGGTTCCCGTCCAATGACAATTGAATTAATCAGCCCAGTTTTGAAACCAGCCTGAATTTATTTTATACCCTTAGTAGGTACTGGTTGGAGGTTAAGGTGGTTTTTATCTCCAAGGGGGAAGACCTCGCATAGGACTAAAGGACTTTAGGCCAATTACTTTTTCTTCCTTACTTTACGTATTAATCCGGGTAGATTGTCTCGCTCCCAGCGGGCTTACGCAAAGACCAAATCCACCGAGACAGCCCTACATGTCCTTGTTGATCAGCAGGAGAGATCTGCTCTATTTCAGGAATTTACTGTGGCAGCCTTCCCGTATATTGGGGGGTCTTTAAAAACATCGAGTCAGGAGTGATCATGTATTGGTATTACTGACATTTGAATCGATGCTTAGTAACAGAGTAATTAATGCCAGTGTGGGCTGACTTCCGTTCACTAAGCTTTCATTGCGATATTATAGAAATGGATTTGGTTGTCAACCCGCAGAAAACGAAGTTAATGTTGTTTACTAAAAAATACAAAATTTCCGCCTTAGCCTCGCCAACACTCAATGGAAAGCCATGGTGGCCTGTTTGCTTATAAAAACGCATTTTGGTCGGGAATGGGGGTTAGAACATCGCATTATCCACTGGTTCTACGTGGTCTTCATTAGGCCTATACTCGTTTATAGGGTGGGGCCTCTGTTCTAGACCCGATAGGCTTGGAAAGGGTGCAGAAGATAGCGTATCAGTTAATCATAAACATTAACTTTATTTGAGTGGCTGCGAAACGATCAGACTTATCTGGCCTGTCTTTGACCTGAATAGAAACTTAATTTCGCTTAAGCGACTACTATTAGCAAAGTGGTAGGCGTCAGTCAGTGAGTTTGACAGTGAGCCGTGTCTTTTCGGTACACAAGACAAGGTGTGAGCTCTAATGACTTCTGCAGAAGCTGCCTCAGTGAAAAGGAGGAAGAAAATATCCTGCCCTTTCTCGGGCAATGTCCGACTCTTATGGTACACAGAAACTGTATTCTTGGCTCCACTTTCTTAAATAGCCCGGAACTGAGTTCAGCGAGAATCAGAAAAAGTTCGAAATTTATTGCAGACTTGAAATGTTTCGAGGGTTAGTTATTCATGAAGAACTTTGGTCCACATAGAATCACAACGGGCCTATTTTGGCCTCAAATGGCTACTGCAGCTTACCTAAAGTAATACGGTTTAAGTATACATATGTTTTTGATGAAGCTTAAAATTGTACTTTCATGATGCCATGTCAGGATATGAGATCATTTGACGACTTAGCAACTTCAAAACCAGTAAGTATTACGTTTGACATTGACTTTGCACTTTGGCTTAAATTAACGTCTATCGGTGCAATCGCAATTTCGCCTCTTAAAATACTACGATGGATTATGAATTTATAGATTAAATATAAGATATTTATAATTTACTCATAAATTACTGCAATATCATTTAAATGGTTTCTTTGAATCCATCCGATTGAGATCAGATTTCATGAAGAAAAGATACCTGAGTATTTACCCAAAAACACGATTGTGACAATTCGTATAATTAATGCCATAGTAGGTACCTCTGATTTACGGCTCTACTTGGTTCAATATGTTTTTCTGCTTATCACTATAAAGTGAAATTAGACAAAAGACTTTGTTTAGTGTGTTCATAGTTTCCCTCCTTGTTTTTATTTAAGGCTTTCATGTTTATATCGTCATTTTACACTTCTTTATTATACTATTTGCAATCAACTCAATTTAAGGATCGATTTTCTTGACCTGAATTAAGCTTTACCTTAAATTGCTATTGATCTTTAAGTTTTGGATATATCCTGAAAATAAAAATTTATCGCTATATATTATTTCTCAAGACAATATTTTTTTCGGTCCGCCATATTTCCCTTAATACTCCATCAAAATGACTGAGCCAGTATTAAATTATTAAAAGGTTTTCTTTTACTCATTTCAACAGTTGCTGTCCAACTCTCCTTGAAAATGGCCTCATAAGCCGAAATACGCGTATCGGAAATAAAAATTGTTGAAACAAGTAAAATAAAACCTTTTAATAATTTAATAATTAGTAAAAATGTTTCATATAAACTCCACGGTACAGTCGATTGACGTGACTGAGCCATTATTTTGATGATTACCGTCATCGCTAGTGACGAAGAACTATTAAAAATTGCTTGTTTGAAAATTCGACAAAAATATTTTTGCAAAAGCAGTAAAGCACGATGCGGATCAACTGCACTCGCCTCCGCAGTTTTACGTTTCGGCTCTCAAACGAAAGGGAAGTTGGCGGCAATCATTTGCAATGGCATTAATATTAGAGCTAAAAGAAGAAGAGAAAGACATGTCTCTTTTTTCCCTCTTTATTAGTCTTCATTATGCCCCGTTTTCTTATAATATTTCTTGGGAAATTGTGGGGAATTTTAAAGATTTTGTTTGTGCGATATATTCGCCCGGGTCTACTAGTATTAATATAATATTAAAATGAATAAATAAAAGAATTAAGAGTTTTAATCTATGGAATTGAGATGGAGTTTAAATGCGTTTAATGTTTTAACAACTTTTTTACATTGTGGGTAAAATTGGAAACTTTTGCCGATCAACTTTAATTAAAAAGAATTATTGCTTCCAATGAATACCTAAGCACTTTGCAGGTACAATGGGCGACGACAGCGTCGTCTGTTCGCTAGACATACATTGAATTAAATTTTTAATCATTTTGCTGTCTTACGGGGGAAGCAGCCAGTCGCCTCATATCGAATGAGTTTTAATCCGTGGGGTTGTTTTTCACCTCCCGCCCCAGAAAGCTTTTTACAACCCCTGAAATTGACATTTAATTTTCTTCGGAGCGATCTGAACTTACGTGGGTCCCGCGCTGCACCCCTGCAGCCCCTGCAGCCCCTGCGCCATCAGGAGCAGGACATAAATTTCTGTAGTTTTCTAATAAATTAAAACATCGCTGCCAGAACTCGGGGCGACGACGACGACGCACGGCACGGTGGTGGTCGTGGTTTAGCAGCGACTTTAAATTTTGGATGCAGGTCGAAGGAAGGGATTAGGATAATCCGCCAGCAGCGTTTGCGAGCTACGGCGGTGTATTCAGTCATGGCCTGTCGCCAATCAAATCCCAGAGATAGAAATCGGCCAGCTCTAGTCTCTAACGACTTCTGAAGTGCTTGGTAGTCACTTCCAGTTCGCTCCCCGGCGCGGGTGGGGCTCTGATTGGGATCTTGAGACGGGAGACCAGCAGCTGGGGCTGGCTACGCTTCGGAGGAGCTCTTGCTGCAAGCTAAATCAGAAATTTACCAGGTGAATGAATTCATCTCGTTAGCAAATATGCAAATTTCCCTTTGTCTACATCCCTTCCGTTTTAGGGCGTTCTCTTCCTGTTTACCTGCCTGAAATTCTGGAATGCTACCTGTCGTTTCTAAGGCCCTCCAGGCACGCAAAGACCGCCTCCTGCGGGAATTTTTCCTTGTGAGACTGCTTCACGTGAGTCGCAAATTTCGCCGAAGACACGCAGTCGGGTAAACAATTTGTGTTAATGAATGTGAGTGCATGCACCAGGTCCTCTTAAGACCTAACTAAGTTCCGGGGAGCACAGCACTTAGGAGAGTGGAATTCTTTTTAATAAAAAATATCTTTAAAATTATGTTACCTTCTTGAAAGTACTTTGACAATAAATATTTTTTCTTTTCCTTTACATATGTAAATATATGTACGTTTTTGCATATTAAAAATTAAATATTAAAGGATTGTCAATCAAAACAAATTGCAACAAAATATTATATTATAAAAACGCATCTTTGTTTAATTTAAGACCAATATTTTACGATTAAATTCAACGATTGCTTTCTTGAGCTGAATTTAGTAGTTGCGTTTCTTAAGCTGAATTTAACAATTAGGTACTCTTCTTGAGCTCATTTCAGCGATCGCCTTTCTTAGGCTGAATTCAGCAGTCGAATATTTTTCACAAAACAAAAAGTTTTTAAGGTCGTTTGGTTCTTGTCTGTCTGCCTGCCTCATAATTTTTGATTTGGATACAAGGGTCTTTTGAGATCACTGATTTGAAATAAACTACCAGAAGTTGGAAATTATTATTAATAGCGACCATAAATTTTCAACTCCAGACGAAGTTCTGTATAAATTGACATAAAGGAGTTTTTCGGTCGTTGATTTTTAATTAACCATTGGAATAAAGAATTATGAAATGGAATCCGTAGTCACAAATTTCGCCAAAGACTAGGTGCTCGTAAACAATTTGCGACTCATGAATTTGAGTGCATGCAATGGGGCACCTCAAGTCCTATAAAATTAACTGCTGGGGAGCATTGTACTTAACCGGTGGCTCCAAGCTTCAATTCCCCCGCTACGTGTCTGGGGCTGGTCCTCCTGAGACGCCACCGGGCGTGTTTTGTCCGGAGCACCGGAGCGCCCGACATGGCATTCAATTTCGGGGCGAACTACAAATTGCCGTGTATGTGACTCGGGGATAATAAATCCAGCGAGTTATGGATATATCTATCGGATGCGGGGGCCAATTAAATTCAATTTATACCCCCGAAATAGACGTGGACCAGACCCGGTCTCGTTCCCTGACTGGAGCGGCGGCCGGGTCGGGGGCCCCACTTTGTGCCGCAGAAGCCCCAGAGCTCGGGTTGAATTCGAAGACGTGACGCCTCGCTCGACCGTGGCCGCCGTCGTCGTGTGATATGGAAAATTCATTAAAACCCCCCGAAGTAGCGCGCCGCAGCGCACAACGCGTCGTGACAGTGGTTTTAATTAAACGACGTCTTAATTACATCAGCTCCGGGCGGGCGGATGTGGTAATTACCAGCGTTCGCTTTATGGCTCCTGTCATACATGAATTTGAATTAAAGCTTAATTGGGCGGCCCACCTCCGCGATCGATAGTGCGCCCCGCCAACACCCCGTTAGTTAATAACGCCATGTCCTTCGGAAAGAAATATTCATAATCCTCGCGGGCCTTCGGGGGCGGAGGCTCTCGGCGCACATATTGACTACTGGTGGCCACTTCAAATTTATGGGAGCACTCCTTGCGCTCGGGGCCGCCGCAGAGATTTTTGGAATTTGTCCAACTAGCGGGCTGCTGCGCTGCTACTGGGGCCCTGGCTTCTTTGGCGGTGGGGGGAGGGCCGATGTAGGGCTCCGCTGCCCTCCCAGCGCAGCCCCAGTTATTTGGGCCATGGCTGCTCGGGCTGGAGAGTGCCACGGTCGTCGGAACTCATTGAGGGAATATCACTCATGGAATTTTCATAAAATTTAAAACCAGGCTCCGTGTCTTGCGCCGGCAGTGTGCCTAGTGCCTAGTGCCTGCAGAAACAATGATAAAGCCTCCGCCCCGGGGCTGGGGCCGACTTCTATGTGACTACACGTTCCAAAACAATTTGCAACCGTGTGATTTACGAAGTTTTCACCATGCAGAGGAATGTTCATGTTCGCTGAGAATTCCGAAATTTGGACCTCTTCGAGCGACCGAAACCTTCTGGAGGAGTTGAACATTTTCTGTTTTTCTTGGACTCTATACCAAAATTTGGGGATCAGGGAGCATCTGATTAGAAAGAGGCTTAGATACGGCTCAGAAATTCGGGCTTAGGATGTGATTCGTGCTGCGGCTGCAGCTAATGGAGGACTTTTCATTCTCCTCGCCGCAGCAGTTGGAGCCTTCGGATGGATGCTCCTGGGCGGATTTTAACAATCTCTTTTGAGAAGTTGCCGCAGAGCTCAGGGATTATGTAAACCCAATAAAAATGAAAGTGTTGCAGCTGACGAAGCAAACTTCCATGTTGCCAACTTTGGTGTTATTTTGGCGATTTAGCTGAGTTTCCTGAATATTTGTTCAGTTTGAAATAAATAATTACTATCATAATATTTATGTGTACTTTTCAGTTCTTTTAACTCATAAATTTCGTTATGCACATACGAGTATCTGATAGTTTTGAAATGATTAATTTGACAAACCCCAATGTACTATTTTTTATAAAACCCTGATAATCCGCAATCTTGAAATCATTTTACTCGTTTTATTGAGTCCACAATTATTAGGTGTATAATCATCAATGAAATGAGCTTTTCACAAAGATGAAAATAAAATTCAAAGATTTTTACAAATGTTATTGTGAGCGACAGAAAATTTGGAAAATCTAATGAAATTTGTTATCTTGCTCTACATTTCGCCCACAATAGCCAATTTGAAGTAAATTATTCATTATTTTAAAAGTCATCTTCATCGATGTCATGCTGATGGATAAATACGTCTCCATCGTCTCACCACCTCAAAATTTGCGGGTGACCCTGCACCTCCTGCGGGACCTTCAGAGGAGCGAAGACGATCTTCCCCACATTTCCATTTTGCTGGCTCGGCTGAAAATCAGAAACTTTCGAGAATCTGGCTCCGGGGGAAAAAGACAAAATAGGTGTTAATGTGAATCTATTGTCTAAAAGTGTAGCACTAATCATGATGGATCCCGGCACTTAATCTTAGCAACCATAAGCAGATGCACCATTTCATCTGTAAATGGGAAGAGCCCGCCGACCCCGCACCTCCCTTCAGGGGTGAAAATTCCCGGGAACAGCATAACCAGGTTAAAGCCCCATTAGCTCTCCCGGAATTGAGACGTTAGCGTCTTGGGTTGATTCTGGAGCGATTTTAAGATAAGAAACGAGTGTTGTGTACACGTTTCAAGCCGTTGGGAGTCAATGCTCCGCCCCGCACCCCTCTACAGCTGTTCCGCACTTTTTGGGTCAGGTGGGGTGCGGGCGGGGGAAATTGTATTGGCTGTGTATGTTCAGTCGATTGGAAAAGCTCCCCAAGGTACTTCCTTTGCCCCGGTACAAAGCGTAGATATGAAGTTTACTTTAGAAGAGATTAGTTTATCGATTACTTTCAGGTCTCTGATTACCTTTGCCCGGGGCACGCGTTGATGGGGCCCGCCTTAAGCAAATTGACTCTGCTGCCGGGGGGCGTTGTATCCGGGCTGTGGATATTTTTTAGGGAAAACTAAATGATGCCATCGTCTCCCCGGGTCAAATGGAGGTCCGTCTTCGAAACCGACTGAGTGGGGCTCCGGCTCCCTACGAAGGAGCGGCGACTAAGACCCAGCCCGACCTGACCCTTTTCTCAAATTTACTAATTTAAATGCAAGAGCCTACGGGGGACCATGGTCCTAAAATCGGGATGGAATTCAATTAAATCATAATTTCCGAAAAAGCTCCTGCTTTCAGTCCTTGGACTACTCCTCTACCTCCCACGTTTATGGTTCCATTAATAATCTTGGCCGACTAAATGACAATAGCTTCCAAGCAGCAATCAATCGGGGGGCGGCGCCCCAAACTCCGAAAACCCTGGGAGAGAGACGCTCTTTAATCTGTATCTCTTGACGCCAATCATTTCCAGGTATTTTGATATTTCGATAAAATTAATGCAAAGGCTTCCTACCCCAAAGGACCCCACTCCCCGCAAGGCAGAGATTTTGAGGCTGCAGGGCCGGGAGCAAGCCAGCGTGCTGGGAATTAAATAGGCCCCCAACAAGGACGTCGCCTATTGAACTTTTGTGGGCCCCTACTGAGGATGATTTATTGGGGCCTGACAGAGCATCGTTTAATTGGCGACTTGTCTTCATGGACCTTAATCGTGTTGCTAAAGTTGAAAATTGTTTTCAGGAAATTATCTCTCTTCGACCGGTAGGAAAATGGGACTCGAACAGGTCCTCCGGCTAAGGGATGATGTGCCCTTTTCCCAGCCCAAATTCTAGGCCTTTGGTTTATTTTGATGCTCCCTCTGACGCAAAACGATTTATATTGAAACCGAATGTGTTTTGACTGCAAACAAACATTGAAGCCTTGGGCGTGGGTGGGAAAAAAACTGCGTCAGGAAATATTCCGTCAAATGAAACTATTCTCTACAAATGCTGTACCCCGCGAAACCCCTTCCCGCCAGCGGAAGAATTGTCGTCATAGAAGACAAAACCCCGTTCAGAAAATAATGTCCTTTATGCTTCCTCTTTGCGGCATGCAATTTCTATGTAGCACAGTCACCCGGAAGAGGAACCAAAAAAATAAAAGATAGAAGAAAATATAGAAAAAACAGACAGACCATGAACACCAGGAAATGAGAGCAACATTCAACATCCAGCGAAATTGTACAAGGAGTTTTCTTTTTCTGGATGGGGACCGGGGTGCACCAGTCCTCAATTGAGCCTCTACACCCCGCGTCCTTGATGATGGACGTCTTGAGAAAAACTTCTCCAGTACAACCCTTGCCAGCCGGAGCCCCAGAGCTTGTTAGAAACCCTCAAACAGGGTGGCTGTGAAAACGGGGCTGGCTCGTTCTGGATGATGTTTGTTTGGTGCTGTTCTCTGAGGACATTTGCGATTTTAACAAAATATGGCAAATTTTCCGCTCTAATGACCTCCGGACGAAGATTGAGGAGCGTGCTGGGGGTGCTCTGCTATTTTTATTTTTTTATTTTTCTGTTGCAACTTTAGAGTTGCTAACAAGCTGCCTAGCCAGCGAATAATGTGGCCGCCGGCAGAAAAATGCTGGAAATTATCAAATGACTGATTCTTTCGAGGTGGCCGGGTTTATTGGTGCACGACTGTGCGCTGGGGCCGCCCATTCTCCGGTAGGCGTCGCAAGGGAAATTGGCTGAGCACGGGCATTTCTTTTGCAGTGACCAGAAAACGAAACGAAATTGCTTTCGACGGACTGTTGAATAAGAAATCCTAATTATTAAGTTAGTTGTAGATTTTAATTTTTGTACGACTGTGCAAATTTTAAACTTTAAATGTGGAAGCAGAAATACATATATATATTTTGCAAAGCTCACAAGTTTCTGTTCTGCTCTGTTTTGTACTTCTGTCGTTGCGTTTCATTTGGCATAAATTTTTCTAACTACCTATACAAAAATAGAATATACATATGTATGTATTATAATTTTAGTACAATTCTCAGGTGATTATATTATTTATTAAGACAAATTCCATTAATTCAAATTTAACAAACAAAGGGTTAATAAATTTGATCTTTGGTCCAAGATATAAAATTTGGACTGAAACTCAAAATATTGTGATTTCCTTCGGAGTTGTTTAATCTTCTTGACTGATTCCTTATGCCAGACCTGAACATGAGAAGTATCAGTGGCTCCTTGTTAATTCAAAACAATAATATGGGATATTTCTGGCAATATTTGTTGTTGCTTGCTAATTGGAGGAGTACACACAGCTCAATGGGAAGTTTCTCAAGATACCAAAATATATCTAAATCCACACACACAACTTCTCGAGCGGTCCAAATTTTCGGACTGAACCCGTTTCCGATTAAATGAGATACAATACATGAAAACAAATAACTCCGGCCTTCCCAACCCGAAATTGAATTAATTAAGAAAATGTTATTCCACCTTTCATCTCCGCATTTCCCTCTTGACGCAGACGATTCGTCCCAAAAAGCCGCTGTCTCGTCTCGCCCAACTTTTCACCCGCAAGCTGTTTCCTTAGACAACAGACAAACTCCACGAACTGTGAACTACTTCAAAATTGCTTGCTTTTCATGTTTTTAAAAATACAAAATTTTGGGGAGAAACAAACACTGCGAGGAAATATTTTCTTTTTTGGTTTTCGTTCCGCCATCGTCTTCATAATCGCGGAGAGGGGAGGGGGCATCAGGACACGAAGTCTTCATTAAAGGAAATCGTCTGCTTAAGGGCAGAAAGGGCGGAAAACCCTTTCCTCGTCACTCTGGTTTTTATTTTTCTCTCAACGTACGTCTGCCACGTCGTCCTGTTCCGGACGACCTTCGTTTTGTTTTTCATCGTCCAAAAATAGAAGGAAACTTACTTTCCGGCAGGTGAGGCACTATTGCGTCACATTACTTAAGTTTATTTGCTTATAGCCGAAGATGAAAGAAACCCGGGCTCCGGTGGAGGAGACAACTCTTCCCAGATCTGCTAGAGTCTTCTCGTCTAGGAAGAGCCCGGAGGAAGCGGCCAGAGGAAGTTCAGGCTCATCGGAAAATTCTATCGTTTGTGGGCGAACTAATTAAGGGATTTACTTTGAAAATTATGTATGTTTTAATAGTTTGCTTGTGAGTTAAGAATTATATCCCGGAGTATTTTGTGGGTGGATAATTGCCGTAATGAGGTATTATGGAGTTTTGCTTAAGCGAATATTCCTCCACTTATAATAAATTAGATGGGAAATTGTTGCTTTAATTTCTACTACTCTACGCTACATAGAGATCGTACTGTGGATATACTTGTACGCAGTATCCTAATGTCAAGAACCCTGATGTGATGTTCAAAAATCTCTGACTTAAAATAAAATTTAAAATTAGAACCCCCCTTAAACATTTATTATAGAAGCTCTAGGAGGTATAAAATAATTACTTTTAAGGTATCCGTTGCCCCTAAAAATGCGCATTTTGAAAGTTGACTAGACATTTACTATATACCAATACATGCAGGTACACATACAGCTCCATGCATAATTTTTGTTGTTTGTTTTATAAACAAATAATTAAGAAAGCAAATTTTTTATGAAAAACCCTTTTATAATGGGCTTTTTATTATTACAAATTTGTAAAGTGGGTTAAAAATGTCGTAGATTCAAATTCTTTTTGTGAATTGCAGTGTTATCAAAGATTAATAATTGTGCGAAATTCCAAGGCACTATTTTATCTGAACATTGTTAAAATCTGATTCCAAATTTCGAACCAGTCCACAGACACACAGACACATCGATCAAGTTAAATAAGCGTTTAAGGAGCAATGGAAGATCCGTCAAACGTCGTCATATTTTGATGAAATTTGGCAGAAACCTTCTTTTCGCCCTTAAACGGAAGAAGCCTGCTTGTACTTTCGAAAATATTTAACTTTTAATTTTGATAAACTCTCAAACTTAAAAGGTGCATTTTTCCACCCGAAAAACCCCTGCACACTCGCACTCCTTACATATTTTGTAAAAGGAAAATAATTTTGTGAATATAGATTTTGTGAGAGGAAAAAATTTAGTTAATAGGCACTCTTTACAAGTACAAATAAAATGTCATGGCGGAGTGACAAAACGAAATGAAAGATAAACAAATTTGGTTTTATTGTTAAGAATGCCTTTGTTTTCAGTGTTTTAGTGTTAAATGTTAAGAAAAGGGTCAAACATTTACTACGGTCAATGTTCCGTTGGTTTTTAATGGGATTTTGCAGCTGGGAAGGGATGTTGGAATGAAAATACTTAGGCAGTTCGTCAAAATTAAAAGTTAAATATTTCGTAAAATATAAGCGATCTCCATAATTATTCAGATTTTTCTGTTTTAGGACGAGCGGAAGGTGTCTGCCAAATTTCATCTGAATCGGACGAGGCGTGACGGATCTTCAATTATGCCGCATTTAAAAAAGGAATGATTGTTGTATATAAACAGTACAAAAATGAATAAGTTTCATTGACCAAAAATCGAACTTGCTAATTCATGTTTGATGGACCAGAATATAACAATAATATAATATAATAATACAACAATAGCGTAGTGGTTAGGCTGGGTGACAGAGCGAAACAAGTTGAAATATCCAAGTTGCAAAGAAAAATTGAAAACCTTTATCCTCAGAAATGCCTGGATAGTGCGCGCTACTAGTTTGACATAGTAATACTATAACGATATAATACCTCTCCTTGTCAGTTCTTTATATTAGTTTCTGACGTCCTGGAAGTTAAGTACGCCCTGCATTATCACTTCATCCTCACTTTGTTTTCAATTTCCCAATAAAGCAAGTACCTTGCAAGGAAAGCTTAGCTGACATAACTTATGAGCTCGGGAGGGGTCAGCCTGCTCGGAAACATCTGGCTAGGACTATCTGGAGCCCGGCAAAGAGCTATCCAGCAGTCGTTCCAGTCCAGGAAGAATCCTCCGACGACGTCTGCGAGATGGGGCCCTGGCCCCTGAAGAATAAATTAAAATCGCATTCACTCTTATCTTCGGAGATCATCGCTTTCATATGGCAGCAATAAATTGCCAACAATGGGCTCATGAGCACACATAAAAGAGGCGCACAAGGATTACGTCCTTTTCTCGAGTGGCATAAAGTGGGAACAAGAAATTCAATTAAATTTATCTCGCCGGCAGAAAGTAGCAGCAGGCAAGATAGGGTTTAGGCCGGGGGTTTGGGGCGCTTTTACCCTTTTTGTATCGCTGTCGACTGTCGTGCAGCAGACCGCCATTAGGTCATGTTGCCTAATCCAACCGTCTTCAACTGGACTCAGTCGAAAGGGACAGGACCCGAGGTACAGAGGCGTCTTGGTGACCATGTCTGAGGCCACAACTTCTCGGGAATGGTGTCTGGGAGCATTAACATAACTCTTGTGGTCCTCGGCTGGTTACTTTCACGCACTCGTAGGCTTAGTCAAATTAAATGATGTCGGGTGTGAAATGCAAGTGACACTGAAATAAGGGCGAGGGACTCGAGAGAGCAGGGTCTGCAATTTAGTAGATGTGAACGATAAGCTCGTTATCAAATAAAAGGTAATTTTGGACAATGGCCCAATATAAGACTCCTAAGAGGTTTGGGTGTCACTTCCAGAAAACTCCACATTGAAGGAAAAATCGTTAAGTTTTTTCTGTAAAATCCAATAACATTTTAGTAGAATGTTTCTGTGTGATAACACATCGATTAAATTATTATTTCCGTATCTTAGTTGTTTTTAGTTGCTTTTTTGGGTGTCATAGGCTAATACTGAAACTTTAGATTTAAAATTAATCCTCTCGATATTTCGAACTCCTAGATCAAATCTGGTGAGCCACGGAAGCAAAGTTTAGTTCGCTATATAATTAACATGACTCTTGTATATGTATGTATGTAAATAACTGGGCTATAGACAGATTTACAAAAATATTTATCATAATAGAATTTTATTTGGAATTAAGTAAATAAATATCTAATTATTTAATATATAAAAATCTCGTGTCACGGTGTTAGTGTTCGCACTCCTTCGAAACGGCTCGACCGATTTTTATGAATTTTTTTTTGTATATTTGGTAGGTATGCGAATGGGTCGTAAAGTATTTTTCAACTACCTACCTCCACCCCGCTTTTTTTAATCGCGATTTTAGTATTTCTGTATGAACAAAAAACCCCATTTTTCATTTTCCAAAAACTGATCCTAGCAGCGGCGTGGTTTCGTTTACTATGTACAGTTTCATTCAAAAATTTGTCAAACAATATTTGTGGATTGATTCATACGAGACACATTTGTGGTTTGATTCATGTGAGTGCAACAAACATGAAATAGTAGAAATAGTAGAGCAGAAAGAACAACCGAAGGATGTCCGTTTGCGGCTTAGATTTGGGCCCACCATGTTTTTCACCACGGATAATTATACGTGGCATGTTCTCGCGCGGGCAAACCAACGAGCTATTTGTGTTGGCTAAAGACGGACTAACAAAAATATAATATTAATTTTCTTTAATTCATTTAACTACTCAACGTTAATGAATTACACTGAATTGAGAAAATGAATGGTAAGTGTTTTTTTATTTTTATCGTCTACAGCGCTCCATTCCACTTTCTGTCATAGATCTCATCCCCACATATCGGAAATCGGGCCCCCTAGTATTAATAAAATAATTGGTATACCGGCCAACGCCGGGACGGGCAAACTAGTAACAATATGTAATTGTTATAATACGACATTTATTATAAAAAATGTAACGGTAGAGACTCCAAATTTATAGGGCTGCCATATAAACTAATGTCGGATTTGAAAAAAAACGTGTACTCTTTAGCAGAAAAGGACCCACAGCGCACTAGGCTCCTGTTAATTAGAAAAAAGGGAATTAAAATGGAAGATATAATTTACGTCTTTAATTTTTTGGGGCTGAGATGCTCTAGCAAAGTGCGTGAAAAGTGTCCTGCTGATGCAGAACATAAACAAAACTTATTTGCGCCGTCTCAGCACCTTTCCAAGAATTTCTCTAAGAAAAAAAGGGAAGTAGACGACAGGTCCAAGGTTGGTAGGGGCATAAAAATGGTAATCTTATTTAGTCATAAAAATTTAATTATTCCTATTTCCCTTTTGCCAGGACTTTTTGCCTCCTTTGCTCCTTTTAACTGAGATCCGCCAGGGGGCGGTGGTGCTGAGGTCCCGTCAAAGGCAAAAAAGGAATACAAAATGAGGGAGGCAGCACAAATTCGTTTAGGCGTTGTTCAAGTAGGGAAAAAGATTCAATTGGCACGAGTTACACCCTGAGATTCATTGAAATCTCAAACTGAAATTAACTTCAATTGGGAAGGATCCCGCACAGCTCGAGGGGAATTGGGAGTCTCTTCGCACTTTCGCACAAGACTCCCGCGCAAACAATAATTAAATGTAAAAAATGAAATGCCAGATAAGACTTCGATTGTTAGGGGCTCCGCCCCGAGTGACAGGAAATAACTCCTGCCAAAAAAAACCCAAATCTCTTTGGCGGCTTATTGGGCAACTTTTAATTAATATCAAGCGAAAATGTTTCAGATTAATTGCCTCCTGATGGACGTTCGATTGAAGGCACAAGGAGCACTTTTAATATCTCAAATCTTCCGTCATCTGCGTCCTTGAAGATACTTTTATGATACTTCTCAACCCGGACAAATTTCAAATCATCGAAATTCAGATTGTCCAATTTGAAATAATCCAACCCTCCGTTCCGTTCCTACCTAGCGCGCGGATCTATCTCTTTTCAAATCTCAAGGAGTCGACAAAGTATTTTTTTATTCCTCCTGGTAAGAAAAATTTGTTGAGTGAATTTTTTTTCAGATGGAAACTGCCGCGTCATTCAAATTTTTTTTATGTTTTATATAAAAAGTCCTGTATGGGATCATGAATAAAAATAATATCTGTTTTTCTTCTTTAAAGCTTTTAGCTCGTTGTGTGAGTCTGCAAAATTTTGGGTATGAATTGTTATATTTCTTTCTAAAGGACACTTCATAGATTTTTAAATCTTTTTGGGGGAGCAATATTGAGCAGGAAATAAAAGGGACTAAACAAACAATTTGCATTGGCATTTGATATTTTATGGACCTTCTTAAATTCGGACGTATGTATCTTGGAAACATCAAAGCGGCTTGTACAGTTCTGTAGGGGATAAATGATTTAGTAATTTTACTAGAATTTCACGTTAATTTAAATCTTCATATTTTATCTTTAAATTGAGTAATATTCGACAAAAATAGACTTATGTATATGAATGAAGATATGTAGGTTTATGTATTTATTTTGAAGCCTATTCAGAACATTGATTTTGATTTATATTGTGTTTTCTATGTAGTTTCAGTTTGAAGAGTGTAATAAACAATAGATGAAAACTTTAATAAGCAAACTAAGTTCTTTTTATTTTGCGATTTTTGCTTGCTTTCGAGAAAATTTTCTAATTTTAACAAAATACACAACAAGGACGACGACCAATGGCTGACGTTTAGGATGTAAAAAGAAAACAAACTTTTCGGCGGCGGCCAGAAGGACTAGGTTAGATTTCAATATGGTTGAATGTATTTGTCTATAAGGGAAAGTAGTGCTGAATTCCTCATCTCTAGGCAGATACACCCCATTCGCGGACATATGTAGCTAAATTTTACTATGGAGAATGTGTTAGTCAAATTTAACTCAAATCGATTACAAAATATAGGACCTATTTGGAAGTAAATTATATTTTTTATGCCCCACACTATTTGAATATGCCTTGGTATCGGATCAGTAAATGCTAACTTTGGTCAAAATCGATTAAGAAATACGGTCCCCTTCGTTATATCCCACTTGCACCTACATACATATCTACACATATAAAAGCAAACTTTGCTTGTATGTGGTTTATGGACTTCTAAACCGTTTATCCGATTGCACCAAACTTTGATGAGTTGTTATACACATGCCAACAAAGGTTTGTGTAAAAAAAATTTTCTAGCAATTCAAGGTAGCGGATCTAATATGGCGGTAAATTTTTCATTAGAATACGCCAATTGATAATTTTCATCAGTCAGTTGGTTGAATAAAATATCAACTGACTCGAGTGAGCGTCCTTGTTTTTAAAGCAGATAGTAGTCAAAATTAATCACAATGTAGTGCAAGAAAAATTCAATTGGTAGATCATCCAAACAAGCGAATGTTAAATACATAGTATTGCGATAAATCTATATATATTTTTTGAATATATTCTGTAAATTGGCAGAACTATGGTGATATTTGTCGATTTAGGTGGGGTCATACGAAGGAGAGTGTCTATTTGTTCAGGCTTAAATATTCCGGGAACGACTAAGTCGATTTCAGCGGAACAATCAGAGTAGAGGATTTATAGGGAATGCTTTAGAAATTTTTTAAATATTGACTGTCTGTATGTTTGTTTATTCGTTATACGAATACACATCGTTTCTTCAGTTGCGACCAAAATTTGTGGCCAAACTCTGATTTTGGAAATATTTTACGCCCTGTGCATTTCTCACATTTTAACAAATTATTTCCAGCATTTTGATCATTTAGTAATTAAAGCATCTATAAATTCTTGGTTTTAATGAATTAAGTAACACATTTTTGCTGCAGTGGAAGTTTTTTTACTTAATTTCATTATCACATCCTGCATTTATAATGTAATATTAGGTGGGATACCTGAAAATTAACTTATTGACATCAAATAAAAGATTGTCATGGGCAACGCTGGGAGGGGATATGCTAGTATTGGTATTTATATATATGGTATAAGAAAAGCCTCTTTAATCTCGTTCGGATTATACTTTAAAATGCTCCAGCGTTTTGAAGTCAGGAACCTTTGAACTAGATAAGTAGTCCAGGACAAAGTTTTTTGTCGAATTAATCGGCCATGACAAGAATTGCAGATTTTGTGCGATTTGTTGGAATTTCCCTAATGATCCAATTAACCTTGTTTACGTTGCTAACAAGCATATCAATCGTCTTGGAAGAGAGGTTGGTACCGAGATTCCTCTTTAGTTTTGAAAAAGATTTCACGTCATTCATTTACTTCCTGCTGAGATCAAGAACATCTACAATTTATATGGACTCTATGCCCGCGTCTGTCGCCTGAACAGTTCCGCGTGGCCGATCTTTGTTTGGCGGTTGATAAATTCCTTCTAGAATTGGGCCATCGTCACTAAGATTTTCATACAGACACTTTTTACGATTTATGAGGCAGGAAATTTCAAGAGTTCTATGGTCGTCTTGATGGTTGGTCGTCATCTCTGGTTATGTTGATTGAGCTCTAGCGGTGAAGCAGTGAAGAAATTATGAAATTTTATCCGCCGGGCCGCGCGGGGGCCATTATTGTAACAAAATAAGTTACACTAATATTGTAATAATACTACCGGCCCGTCTCGGCTTCACACGGGTGGACATTTATTTTTTAAATGTCCATCCGTGTGAAGCCGGGAATACCCGTACGAAGCCCCTCTTAAAATTGCCTTAATTTTGGCGCCTTACTGATGTTTAAAACATAAATGTCCTCCCGGGTAAAGCCCCTCTTAAAATTGCCTTAATTTTGGCGCCTGTACTGATATTTAAAAAATCCATGTCCTCACGTGCGAAGCCCCTCTTAGAATTGCCTTAATTTTAGCGCCTGTACTGATGTCTAAAAAATAAATTTTCTCCCGGGTGAAGCCCCTATTAAAATTGCCTTAATTATGGCGCCTGTACTGGTTTCTAATACTAAAGTGCGAGAATTCACACATCAGTTATTTTGGTACTCTTGACAAGTCACATCCTTATGTCTATATTCTTAGGTGGGGCGACACCGGCCACGGCGTCGCGACGTTTATTTTGCTATTAGTATTTTGTTTTGAATGGAATGGCCGATTTGAATAATTCAAAAAGTAATCTACAGGTAAAAAGAAACACCGTAATAAACGAAACGACACGACTGCTTGGATAAGTTTGAGTGGGATAAAGAAAAATGTGGTTTTCACGTAAGTACATATTAGTAGGGATCCCTAATTATTTCTATTATAAATATAGCCTATGATATTCAGTGATAATGTAGCATTCTAATGGCGAAAGAATTTTTGAAATCGGTCTAGTAGTTTTTGAGTTTATTCGCTCCAAACATTCAAAAATATAAATCTTTCCTCTTTATAATATTAGTATAGAAGTAAATATACAGTACAGGGTCTGAACAGGGGTATGCCGATCGATTCTACGACCTCTGAAAGGAGTTTTGAGATGATTAATCTTATTGTTTTTTAATCTTTTCATCAGGAAGACTGCGATAGGTAGGTATATAATATATCTCTTAGGTTTCGGGGGCTGGTGTAAAAGGAAACTCGCCGAAGAAGGGAAGGACAGTCAAGCTGATGGATAAAGATAACATCAACAAGGTGACGCCGTCTCCAAGAGGGTTATAGGACAATCAGCATCAGGCGGTCTTCATAAGGAGGGAGATGCTGCCGGTCAGACCAAGGGAGCAGACGTAACGCAAAGCGGAGAAATCTGCGTTGGACTGCTTCGATTCGACTGATGGTCGTGGATTTGAGAGGAAAACCAAACTTGGCTGGCGTATTCAAGAAGAGTCCTACGAAAGTGATGTGTAGGGATTTGGCTACATAGGGGTTGGAGAACTCTTTGGACCAGCGCTTAACAAAACCAAGAGTGGATCTGGCTTTAGCAACCACGCTGTCGATGAGGACACGACGGTAATGCATTGGCATTGCAGATGTTGAACTCAAGAGAGTTTTTATGGCTCAAGATGTCAAAGTTATCAAGGTCGAGTTGAAGCAGTTGGGTATGCGTGGTAGAGAAAATAAGTTTGGAGATTTTCATATCATCGGCGTACATGGAGAGTGTTTGATAATACACTCAACATCATTAATAGCCAGGATGAAAAGTAAAGGACCTAAGCGGCCACCCTGAGGGACTCCCGAATTGGCCACAAAAAAGTTAGACGACATTTAACAGAAGAGGACCTTGTATCTAGCGATGAACGAGGTAGGACTCCATCCAGGCAAGGAAGAGCTGATTGAAGCCAAGGGAAAGGAGTTTGAAGAGGATTAGTTTGTGCGAGATTTTATCGAACGCCTTGCTAAAGTCAGTGCCAATGACGTCGACTTCATCGCCGTTTTCCAAGTCACAGAGGGTAGTGGAAACGAAGTTGACGAGGTTAGTGGTAGTTGAACTACTTACCTTTGAGGAAACCATGTTGGGATGTCGAGAATAAGGATTTACAATGAAAGAACATACAATCGTAAATGATTCTTTCAAAGAGACTGTAGAAAATCTGAAGCGATTTCTGGCTTAATCTTTGAAATAAATTTTTATACTCTATACACCTTGAATTCAACCGCAATACTCGGACTTTTAAAAAAACTACGAAAAATTCTCCTTCGCAACAGAGTCGAGGTCAAACCACCGCGAACCTAAAATCCCCCGTAAGGCAAGAATAAAAAGCGATAAGAGATAGTATCAAATCCAGCTCTTATCGCTTTTAATTAAATTGTTCACAAGCGTAAGCACCTTCTTTTCGACTGTAAATCCCGAAAGGCGACTTAATTCCATTTCAGTGTAGTCCAAGTGGCAATTGGTCCTCGTCGTCGCCATCTCCGTCGGCGCGGCGCTGTAGTCGCGCTCTTCGGGGTGCTCCGCCGCGCCAATTGTAACAAAGTCCCCAAGACTGCTGCATGTAGTTCAACTTTATTGCCTTGACATTACCGCAACTTTCTTGCTAAAATACATTTGATGTAATCCTCAGGCGGAGCACTAGTGCTCCTCGAAACGAAAAATAAAAGAAAAAAATTAAAAGGACGAAAAGAACAAAAAATAAGAAAAAAATTGAACGCGATGAAGTGTTCCAAGTTCAGTTTCTTAAGATGGTTTAACTTTTCCATATCCTCCTCATGTTGCCCGCGAAATTACACGAAAAAAGCATTTTCAGTGGGCAAAAACTCTGTTTCGAGCCGAACTTTCCAAAAGTTCCTTCCGTTCATTAAAAATAACAAAAAGTTAAGAAATAAAAAATAAAATAGAATTTGAGAATAAGGAAAAAACTGAGTCTCGGGTGTGTTCAAGTTGTAGGGCACGGGTTTGCTCCCAGTTATATGCATTAAAATTGTACTTTATTGAAAAATTTAGGGAAACAAAGGGACAAAAAGGAATTTTTGTTTAACTCAATTAGTATTAGTTTAGTCGGGTTTTCAAGGGAAAACTTGTTCGGAACCATTTGTGGTCTTTAGGAACAAAAGGAAAATTTGTGGTTTTGTACCACCGCTTGCTTTCTCTATCTGAAGAAAGTTCTACCGAAACAGCTTGTTCCTTTCTCCTTGGTTTTTGTGCAAAATCCTTTAGGGAATAAGTTACTCAGACTTTTTTTGCCGGGAAAATTGAATTGAACGAAAACAATTCACCTGCACGAGGCAGTCCGACTGAAAGGTGAATTTCGTCGCAGAGTCCTTGGCTGATTCCGCCGCATGCGAGCCATGCTGATGGGCTGCTCGAAGCCCAAAGAGGATCGTGGCTCCTCGCTGATCCTTGCAGAGTCCTGCAGCTGGCAAGTGGTGAATTGCACCAGAAATAGCTTCCTAACAATCGAAATATTTCGTTGTCAGAAACGTCATGTTTTTCAGGACCTCCTTATTCTCCCAGCGAACGTCTCAAGGTGGGCCGCTGCTCCTTCTTGCCGAGGAGCACTTAAGGTACCACAAAACGTCTGGACCCCCTTTCGGGAGCAGGGGTATAAAGGATTAATGGAATCGGAAGACGAGCTCACTTCCGCCAGCCTCCATTACTTGCAGCCATTAATAACCTGAGGGGGGCTCCGCATAGGAGCACACTCCCTGGGAATAATTCGGCCGATACTTTGGCCCCGCGGCGGCTCTGGGGGCGGAAGCGGACTTTTTCGAGAAAAATGTTTACCATCCACGACAGTATTTGGCTAATGTACGATGCCATTTCGGTGGCTGTACGTTTCCGGATGGCGGAGCTCCGGGCCACTCGGGTGGATATTTGCTGATTTATGTACAGTAAATGCGAAACTTCTTCCGGCAGTTGCTCGCCACACTCAGTCTTGCACTAAGGCGCACAAAGATCAGGCCCTCGGGGTCCAGGCCGGGAGCCGGTCCCGTCAAGACCGGTGCAAAATCTCTTCTTGGGGCGCTCCTAAGGGGCGCAGACCCAGATGGAGCGCCTTCTCAGGTGAGGGCACACTTGGGGCTATTTTCGGTTCCTTCATGGGATTTTAATTGCGTTAATTAATAATGCGGCGTCTTTCAGGCCGGCCTTGGTTCTGGGAATTTTCATGGAAATGGGGGAGGTTTATTGCAGCAATTCTCTAAATTGTATACTTTACACCAAGTGCCAGCGGTTTTTATTTATTTTAGGGAGCTAATTTTGCGACTTCGCAATGGGTTAATTTAAGTCAACCGACACAATAGTCCTTAGCGTTGTTAGCAAATGATAGGGTTTTTAATCAACTCGTAAATTTGTCTTGAAAATTTCAAAATTCTAGGAGAGATCGCTGTCACTTACGATTTTAATAAGATTATATTTTATTTATCCAGAATTCCGTTTTTTGGAATGGTATGCATACATACTTATTTATGTTACAGGCAACTGCTCTTAAAGCGGATTCAAAAACATTGTTTTAAGCATATTAGCTACTTAACTTCATATTCCAATGTAACATTTTAATTTGACTTTTCTTTTAATGTGTTTTGCGTAATTAGAACTTTTTATTTCTGTTTAAAACATTCCCAAAAAGTAATAAATAAATAAATGCATAATATAATGCAATTCTCAAAAATTGGGAATTCTAAGCAATGTCCGGTCATTTTACAAAATGTCCATATTAAACACAGTGCTCGCAACATACAATAAGATTGAAATTTTTAAGTGTTGAAATTAAAAGAAATCATACATCTTCAAAGCTAAGACGTATACATTCTGCTTATTGAACTATTTTGACCTGTACTGCAGTACACTTTTACATGTTTTTGAGTTGCCAGATATAAGTTAATACAACTTCAACAACAGCACTACTTCAAGGTGATTCAATTAATTCTAATAATATTGATAAGTATATTTCTAGAAGCATTCTTAGAAAACCAGAGGATAAGGATTCTTCCTTCTGCCTTTACATATGTCTGCCTGTCTCGAATTCTTAATTCAAAGTAAAAAGAGCGATTGCTGAATTGTGTAGTAGACTGAAAAATTGATTTCTTAAGTACAGTCTCTTTTCTTCTTTTTTATTGTACTTTTAACAAATGGTTGGAGCTGTAAGTGCTTAAAAAGGAAAATAAATATCGTCTACTCTCGCTTTTTATAAAATTAGGAAGCACGTTTCTGTACCTAAGCAAATTGTGAAATTTTTATTTTCCACATTATGTGAGATTTATGAAGGTGTGTACGACACTAGTGAGTGTATGTTACACCAACGCAATTCTCAGCTTCACCTGAAAATAACAAGTTCAATTCGTCAAGAGCTTCTGCAGTGACATTTGAAATTTGTAAGAAAATTGTAAATGAAGCAGCAGCCTTGGTTGAGTACGACTCGCACATCGCGGTGGGGGTTTACAGAAATATGTACAGTATAAAAAACCAGATCAAAAAATAAACGTGTACAACTCGAAACTCCCAACGTAACCAGAGCTCGTGTATGCGGGCAAAATTCAATAAAAGTTTTGTTTGCACTGGTCGTTACTCTGCGCGAAAACAAGTCCCTGGTCCCCCTCGGGGTGGATTACACGTGTGACAAATCCCCAGTTCCGCGCAGTTTCGCACAATTGCATAATATACCCTACCATGTATTAGTTGAGTAGTTAGTTTAACCCGGAAAGTGGAGCAAATTCAATACAAAAAAATACGAAATGCCCTTTAGAGCTGCATAGTGACGATGCAGATGGAGATGGCTCCATCTACAATTTTTTCTATGTTTTTGGACTTCTGTCTAGAATTTTTGTTTAGTATTATTTTTTAGAAAAGCCGCCTGGAGCCGGAGCAAAACGGGCAGCGCCAACAAGTTTTTGGAATAGATTCCATTCCAGAATTTTGACCTTGTTCCCGAAATGAAAAGGATTAATGATAGGAAAGGATACCTATATATACTTGGCATTGGACAAATTCCTGTTGTCGTCATATCATACCGCTGGAAAAATAAATATAAAATAAATAAATAAAAATGTACACCGGAAACTGGCCACTGTTGGTTAAAGCATCGAAGCGTAAATTTGAAGGTCGCATGTTCGATTTCCGCCCCTTGCTTTTCAAGAATCCCCACATACGTTTCCGGGCCAAATTTCTTTCTATCACACAAAGTAGGTGTTGTTCCTCTGGTGGATGCCAACTTTGGCTTCTAGACCAGTCACCTTTTTAGGGTTTGCAGGAGCCCCACCAGAGCCAGGGAGCGCTTGGCCCCAAAGCCTGCGAATTCTACGCCCACGTCGGGACGCTTTCAATCGCAATATCTGTCGATGGACAAGGCCCCATTCACACTCCAGGTTGCGATATGGAGATTTTTTATGCGCGAGGAGATGACGGGGCTGCGGCGGCAGGACTTTCAAGCTTTTCCTCGATCTGGAAACGTGGAACCCGTCAAGGGCAAATTTTGTAATAAAACCTTTAAAGGCTCTTCTGGCAGCAAGCAGGATTCCGTTGCTCCTGTTAAGAGAATAAAGTTTTTTTGTCGGAGTTTGCGCATTTCATAAGATACAATCTGGTCCAGCCGTGTCCCAAAGGATGCTGGGAGGTACTAGAGCCACGTCTAATGGTAAGAGAGTCCCATCGCCGAGAGCGCTGGAGCTTTCCTGGCCTGGTCCCTGCCATAGAAGAACGCATGAGTTTGATATTATCCAGGGAGATCATTCCG
The DNA here is from genome assembly GCA_959613345.1 of Tolmerus cingulatus. Classification (NCBI taxonomy): domain Eukaryota; kingdom Metazoa; phylum Arthropoda; class Insecta; order Diptera; family Asilidae; genus Tolmerus; species Tolmerus cingulatus. The sequence goes on from OY390707.1 coordinate 30,547,220, forward strand.
GCAATTGTTTGGAATGATGAAATGTTGTTAGTTTAACGCGAGAGTTGGTTAACGCTGCGTTCCGGGAGCCGCTCGTAGGCCTAATGTAAACAGGACCAACTGGTTTCATGGTCACTGGGAGTCCTGGTTCTAGTTCAGGAGCCCGAATCGCGGTGCTACACTTCGCCAGACTCGTGCTAATTTTTTCTTTTATTTTTTTTTTGGGACCTTAAAGGGACACTATCATTCAAATATAGCGTCCACAGCTCGGACAGGATTTTCTTTTTCCTCACACGAGTGCCTCGAAGTTTTGGCAACTGTCGTAAGCCCTAGTTCTCCCGAAATTTATTCATTTTTTATTTTCCTGGCAACCTTCTTGCTGGGTCGACTGGATGAACAGTAGGCACATCAAAAAGCGTGGGAGTTCTGCGGGTTTACCAAGAAAGATAATTTATTCATAAGCATCAAATTAAAGGGTTGAACTCGAGAACGAGTGGGTGTTGTGCATCCTGTGGTTTTCCCGGATTACGTTTCCATGTGCGTCACCTCCACCGGAAAAGTGAAGATTCCTCCTTTGAGCTGATTGAAAAAAGATTTCCAAAAATCGTTGAGGAGAAGCGGGCCTGAATTAGACTTCAATTTCTGCGACGTCTTCAGTGTGAAGGTGCCACCCCGCGGGGTGGATTCAGTGATTGTGGTGATTTGGCAAAGTGAATTCATTTTGTTTTTGTTCGGAAAACATATTGTACGGTTTCGCGATAATAAAGTGGGATTAAATGCCCATCCTCGCACCATAGTTCGATAGTTGGCCTCAGCTGAGTCCCACCCCCTCGAGTGCGGTGCCAGGGAAAAGTTTGTTCCGAATCGTGCCAAGTTTTGAGGGAATAAACAAGTTTACCGACACATGTATTTGTGGTGGTGCTAATCAGAGTTTTTGCTTCTAAGCGTTCCGGGTGCGTGTGTGGGGCTGTGTGCGTTCTATTGACACCTGTGAGACAGGTTTTCTAGGGCTGCTGGGGCCCTGTGCGTGTCTCCCCTGGGTGGTCCATCGTTGAAAAAAGGTTCAAAATTAATTGGAATGTAATTAGCCCACCCAACTCGCAATTATACTCTGTGTGCGTGTGAATTGGTGCTATCGTGCCGGAAAATACTATTGAGGATTTCGATTTATTTCGAGGGATTTATGTGAGTACCGGGGGTTAACAAGTCGATTTTTTTAGTTCATTTATGGCACATTACATTAAAAAGGGAGTTTACGCTAAGGTTAACTAAATATAATTATTTTATTTAAACAAGCCGTGTACCCGTCTGTAGCAAGGCACTTTATGACAATATTTCGATTTTAAGCATAGGTCTAGGACTTGAAATCAAAAGCATCTCTTAAATGCAAGTAGATTTTTTTAATGTCAAAGCCGAGGCGACTCTTCCATGACCTATTTTGGAGCTGCAGAATACTTTAATTTCTTCACATGTTTTAAAATAATAATTTCAAAAGTATGTACATATTACTCCTTTTCCTCTTTATGTTATGGTTTAGTTAAAACTTCTGTAAAGGGTATTTTGCTCTCTAAAATATATATTTTAACTTGAACAATTTTATTTAGCACATAACTATTATATTTTTATCTAATTTTGAACATAAACATCAAAATATAAATCAATATGACATTTTCTCTTATATGATTCTAAAAGATATATTAAAAAACTTGAAAGTTTTAGTTCAAACATTGTAAAAACAAAAATTTTGGGAAAAACAGTATAAATGAAACACATGTATTAATGAGAATAACGTTTAGAATCTGTTTCAATCGAAATTAGAGAGCAACTTGATTCTGGAAAACGCATATTAAGAAGTCAGTGGAACAAATATTAATTATTTTGTATGTGCAAATAAACAATATTTCATTTTAATTTCATTAAACCTTATATTTAATATTCAATTCGCAGACTTCTAAAATATACGAAAACAATTTTTCCGTCTGTTTTCCATAATTTGAACCAGCCTTCGTAAAGTTTCCTAATTTCACTTCATAAAGAGGTTTTTTCTAGGAAAAATCGCAAACCTCGCTTCCGGACATTGAGTCCCCAAAAAATAAAGCGTTCGTCAAAATCTATTTCTCTTTTTATTTTATCTGTCGAGGCTTCCACTCGAAAATTGTGTTCGGGACCACATCAACTTCAGGCAGTCACCCACAAGTTGAGCTCCGCAGCCCCTTTGACCCTCATCTCTTTTGCAAAAATAATTTAATAGAAAGTTTGATCTCGCATCGGACTCCCGACCAGCAACCATAAAATCCCAATTTACAAAGTTTATGTGTCTGACGCAAAAACAACTTCGCGTAGCGTCATTAAGCGAGATTGTAATAATTTAAGGTTTTATGACTTTAATACACAAGATTTTTACGATTCGGACGTCCCCGCCGATGACTTGGGGACTTTCCACCCTGGCAAAAAGGGACCCCAAGTCGTGCGGGTCCAACCCCCAGGGGCGGACTGTGATACGCGATATTTTTGTGCTAATCATGACATAAAAGATCGCATTTCTGGGTAATGTCTCATTTTTCAAGGATTCTCGCTAGTTTAATTTTTATTTAGCGATCATTCGAGTTGACCGTGTTTTATTGCAGTTCCCTCGTAATTCTCTGGTTGGCGTGATTTATCCCCGCCCTTCTTCCCCAGACCGACTATCGTACGATTTTAAAACATCGCGTATTTATGTCGGAAGAGTTAAACGAACCGGAAAGTGACCTATTCATTGGCACAACCATAAAATACGAAAGGCGGCGGGGCAGCGGAGTCCCTGATGCCCAGTGGGCCCCACTCACCCACACGTTCCCTGTCGAAGTCGAGGACCGGGTTTTAAACGAGTGGTGCTCGGGATTAATTTTTCCTATTGTGCTTTAAATGTCCTCTCAGTGATTATTTTAATATGCAGCAATGGGACTGGGGGTGAGTACGGAATTGTGGAGGCGCTGAAAAGGCCGGGGGCTCAATAGGCCAACAGCTCCACGTCGACTGCGCCCAAGGAAAGGAGCCTTGCGAGGGAGTTTACCCGCGGCTGCTGCTGCATTTAATAAATTCCATTAATTAAATTTAATGGGATCCTCGCATAATTTGCGAGTGGAACTAGAATAAGCGAACTTTCGAGGTGCGAGGACGGTACCTTACCATTGTTTGCTCTTGCCATCTTTAGAAATTCCCGAATGCGACTTATGTGAACCATTTCTAGAATTTTTCCGCTGTTTCTAACAGCGCATGTACAGAGTGCCTCGTTCTTGAGTACAAATTGGATTTAGAGGAACAGACAGAAACGAACATTGTTTTGTGAAACCAAGGTTCATTCCTTACAATTTTTAATATAATGAAGTATTCCAGTACTCTTAAAATAGGTCGCCCTGCTATTTTAATAAGTACATGGGTATATTTATTCAAATTATAAACTTGCTTTAAAATTTGGTCTCAGACCTCCACTCCTTATTTTAAATTTCGACGTTTCATTCGAAATCAGTAACCACGAACCTCCTCATATCAATTTGTTTGACAATTGCACACTTGAAGATAAAACAGTCTTTGTCTTCAAAACTAGTTTTGCCATATATGATAAAATATAATATATAGTTACGTTAATCAGTTTGACCTTTTTTGTATATAATATACATACATATATACTTATTCTCAAATATAACTGAATATTTATATAAAATTGGAGGTTTCTGGTATTACGAAATGTTTAGTTTAGTGGCTTTAAGATATTTAGCAAAATTCATATTACTTTTAAAAGCTTTCCCATTTAATATGAATTTTATACTAGCTTTACCACTATCCATTTATCCGCGTTGTTGGCTCAGGTAATGAGGCCATATGAATATATTATATTATACATATAACAATACTCTGGGCGTTGTCCTATTGACAAAAAATTGGGGTTCGCTTTCACCCAGAAATAGGTTCATCGAGCACATAATTGTGTATAGCCTTCTGACCGATTTACCAAATAAAAAAAGCGTGGAAACCCCAAATTTCGGAGAATTTTCTGATGAATAAAATCCACATAATTCATAACTACCGGAATTTGGAAATGTTGCTTGCGGAAAAATCCAAAAAAAAAACAAAAAACATGAAAACCAGGAATTGGGAAATTGTTCCATGCAAAATAATTTAGAGCCAAAAATGGTTCAGTTTCGATAACCGGAACCAGACAGAGCGCAATTCTTCCATTTTTCATACTTTTAATAATGCGTCGTCCAATAATCAAAATGTTCGTCGTTTCCACACGTTTTATTTTTTGGTAAATATTTAATGAAAACGGCATATTGATTCAGTCGCCCATACATCCCAAGGGAATGGGGCTTGAGAGCAGAAATCACAGGGTGTCAAGGGACTTCGTGCCCTGCAGTCAGGATCCTTTAGACGGTAATATTGAATGAGTCCTGCGACTGTGTAATTTTTGTTTGATTAATGTAATCATTCCCCGAATGGACTTTTGCTAGTTTACAGAATACAGGGTGTGCATGAAGGCACTGGTCTTGTTTATTGTGTGTGTACTTGAGGGACCACCTCGGCGACCGTCCTCTTTGAAAATGCTTCTGTTTGGAGGCGGTTAGGTTCGCAGTTTCATTGAGCTCAAATTCAGCCAGAAACAGCAGTAGTAGCAGCATCCCTGGTTCAGGAATAGATTCCCTGGATAATTGTGTATCTGGCAGAATTTGGTTAGACAAGATTTTGTGGCCAGAATTTCGTGCAGAGGGAACAACACACCACTAGATCGTGGGCTTTTCACATTATATTTATTATTTGCTGGGAAATTGCTGAGAGAGAAATGTTTACATTTACTTTAGCACTCAGTGCGGCATAGCGAGCGTGCGGTCTGTGGCCCATGTATCAAATTTCCGCTTACCATCCCCAGCTCCATGGCCGGTTCTTGGTCCTGCCTGAAAGTGGAAATCTTCCTGGCAAAGAGGCATATTTTCTATAATAATCCATAAATAATGGAAAAAGCATAGGCACAAGAAAACATTTCTTGAGAAACGCATTTTCACTGGACGTTATCTCTTTCAAGGATCCGGTCGAGCTAATGCTTTTAGCTAAGTCCTTTTCTTTATGTACTTTTCCTATCCCGGGAAAATGGAGATTAGAGCTGGACACACAACTGAATCAAGTTATTAAATAGGATTATTAGTTTTTTTTCTCTGAATCTTAGGAACATTTTTTCGTTTTCTGGAACGCCTAAGAACGAATTTAAAAATATTTTCGGAGGATTATGGTGAAATATACCGTCGCTCCCAAAAATTCTATTCTTCTATAGCGCCAGGGTTAATCTTATTCAGTTGATTTATGAAAATTTTCTGTATTGAATAAAATTGGAGATTGAGTTCTTTGCATCCAAAAAAAATATATTATAGGGCTCGTAATATGTTATATACAAAATGTTTCAGTAAAATCTTGTTTTAACTTAACGTGTATGAAATTGTGGAATAATCATATCAATGCAAATTTGTTTCTTAATTACTAGGATCCCTTTAGTTCTTTTCAGCTACTTTATGGTAAATAAAATAAAAATTGAAATAATTTTAAAAGTATAGACAAGATGCCATTCTAATATTTCATAAAGTCCCAATATTTTGCATTCCTTTTAAAGTCAACAAACTATCCCTTCTGAAGATGATAAACACTCATCCTTTTCCTAGATTTTGTAAATATGTTTTGAACGGAATAGTCCCAAGTATCACAAAGTGGACTGGGCGGGATTAAGGCTATCAATAGGAATATTCAAGCTATACTCGTATTGCCTGGGACATACTTGAGTGACTAATCAAATGAACATAGTTTGGTTCAGCAGGCGTAAGATTGACTGAATGCTATACATATCCAGAATTACGCCAAACGAGGACTAAGGACATATAAAACCAGAAAAGGGCGACTACGCCAGACGTCGGGAATTCACTGGGGAGGAGCGGAACCAATTGGTTCTTACCTTTTCGGGGAATATTCAAAGGAAACATGGAACGAGAGCAAATATTGGTTGAGCACACATGTGTACATAATTAAGATATAGTAGGCCACACTGCGTATCCTTCTCTTTTCGCTCTTTGAAGAGCTTTTTTATTTATTTTTTATTTAATAGATCCCAATTGTTTGCGTAGGACGAATTGTTTTCCCTAAAATGTTCTTTAACTTTCTTCAATTTGATTTTCCGAAAATCTCGAAAACATTTTTTTGGGAAAAGTATAAAGTTTTGAAAATGTATATTTGGAAGTTTTGTTATCTCTTTCGATATGTTTGGTTTAATACCACTTCCGAAGGTTTCTTGGGAATTTGAAATGAATATAGAATTTGTTTAGGTTGCTCTGTTGGCGTTGTACTTTTAGACATTTTTTCAAAGAACAATGTTTTCTGGATCAAGACCGAGATTTTCATAATAGTGACTATTTCTTCTTAAACTTATTTTTGCTGTTAATGGACACTAATTCCAAAAAGAAGGTTAGATACTAAAATAAAAATATTTTCAAAGTGTTTTTTCTCTATAGAGAGAACACAGCATTTTCATAGATCCACAGCAACAGAAGTCAACATTAAATATTGTGGTTTGTCACACCCATTCAACAGTTCAAGACTTGCTGTAAGTAAATGTTTCAGAAGAATATCTGATGAATTCGCACGAATCGTCACCGTAAACTCAATGTTTTTAAGGACGTTTTCTCTTAAAAATGAAGGGGTTTCGAAGTTAAACAAGGGAGGAAATGATGCTTGATGTTATCAAGAACGGTGGAAAATATTTTGTAATGAAATCTCCTTCGGTTATTAATTTCCCATTCGATAGCATCTGCATACTTCCGTCGCAAATAAAACGAATAATTTCTGGGTCCAAACGTGCTCCCCACATTAAGGGGATAGCATCGCCACGGAGGAATCTCCGTCACGATCTCATCTGCATGTGCAGCGGCGCTGTGAAACATGCACAGGGTGCCACTAAATCTTTTATATTTTTGCATCAGTCGGGTGGTTTGACTTCATACTCAGAATTAATGTCGGTTGAGGTGCCCTCCAGCCCTGCCAGAGCATCCTTTCACAGACCGAATTGGGTCAAGCAGAGGTTCGTTGTCATTAACTTCTTCCGAGAAGCATCCTATTCATCCCCCACCCGAGTGTCGGTATCTTTGAAAGCTAATCCTTTCGAAGGGAAAAGTATTGGAGATGCTCATCAGGTGGGATTCGATTTTACCACCGAAATGCACATCAATCCCGAGCCACCTTTGGCACTTCCCAGTTTTACGCCCTTGCAGCATCCAAAAAAACGAGACTTGCATTTGAGTCCAAACCTCGAGTGAAATGGAGTTGCGTCAAAGGGGGTTCTTTTAGCGGTCTTCAATTGGATACCCGTTCAGCAGAGGATCCTCCAATATTTTTTTATGCTCCATCGTCGCCCCGGTAAATGTGAATAATGTGATTTATCGGGTTTTGCATCTTACCGAGGACTCCTGGGATGAATAGCGCGGTGCCAGTGGAGTCCCTGGCTTCCGAGGTGTATGCCCTCCCGGAAAACGAGGTGAACGCAACCAGGAAATATGATTATTATTCCCGGAATAGGGTGCCACGAACATTCCAGGCAGAAGATAACGTGCCACCGATCGATCGCGGTTGCCTTGGCGTTTAAGGTCGTGTGTGCTGCCACGGGGAACTGGAACTCGATGGGGCCCCGCAGTGGGGCACCTGCATTGAGAGTCACGAGCGCCGCTGAACAAGTTTTAGTTGCTTAGAAAGTAATTAATGCAAAAACTTAATGGAAAGTGTTGAGGCGTGAAATTGTTTCAGCTTCTTTAGTTCGCGGCCGCAAAGAAGGATGCGGTGGCTATTCAGAGCAGGGCACCCTGAAAAGGTGGTTTAATTTGAAGCTTCAGGGCAAAATATCAGATTTTAATTTATTTGAGACATCTTGTCTGAAGGTGGACGTTTAAGAATTTTTCTTTCACGCCCAAAGGGGATGGAAAAGTTTAGTTTGAAATAAGATACTGCCTTCGGTGCCATAACACATATGAAATTACAATACATATGTTGAAACGCTTGATCTGAGAAAAATATACTTTCTTTTCGTTGGTGGCATTGTCCATTTTTACCAAGTCTCTGTAAGTTTAATTAATTAATTTTCCACGCAATTTTCCTTTAAATTTAAGGACAGGACCCTTTTCAATGAAAAACAGTTCAACCTTCAAAATCCCCAGATATGCTGGAAAATAAACACCTTTAGTTTTATTCGACAGTTTACGGGTTAATTTATTATCTGCCTGCCGAGGAAAATTTTAAAATAATGACTCTTGAATCATTATGTTAATTAATTAAAACCGAATGTTTAGAAGTATACTTATACATTTAGTTTGAAAATACGTCTTTGCCAAATATGTTTCCTACGACAAATTTAAATGGTTGTAATTATAATTAATATCTCTTAATCTCTCGTACGAAAAGAGGTAAATAATTTAAGATTTTCATATTTTTATAATTGCTTTCCTTAAAAGCTGCTCAGAAACCCATCTAGCTTTGGAAAAATGTATAAAAGTTAATAAAACTTGTAGAACGTCGTCCACGGCTGTGTGCATTCACATGATAAAGTATCTTCCTTCGGACAGCACGTCCGCATACCTCTCCGAACTGAGAACTGCAGTTTCCCTGGAGTTGCTGAGAACTGGTCCCATTATCGTCCTTATTACTTGCCTCAAAAAGGAGCGATGGGCTCCTTTGGCATTGGACATATCTTCTGCTCGGGAGCAGGAGTATTCTCAAGTGCAATTAGCGTCTCACCACCACCGTCCAGAAAGTCCAGTACAACTCCTGGCGGCTCCACTTGTCCCTATGCTGTCGGGCTCCGCCCCTTGGCGCCCCAATAACTCCAAGACTCGTTTGTTGCCACACCGAACCAACGACGGCTGGCGATGGCATTAAGTTTGCACCTGTTTTTAATTAAAATTTGCTTTAAGACATATCTCTGGAGTTATTGCATTAATATTTTGTCCCATTCCAGGATCACGTCTGCCTGATACACCTGCAGCCTCACACTAGAGGTAAGTGGCCAGCATCTACTCTCCCTTTGCCTCTTCCGCCGGAAAATAGAAAATCTCGTTTTAGGGAAGGAAAAGCAAAATCATTCTGCGGACTTTCGAAATTGCTGTTTTGCTAGGGTAAAATTTAGAATTCGTGCGCATTTCAGTCGACGAATTTGGGCCAATGCATTTGCTTTATGTTGCAAATAAGGAGGACTGTTTACACGAATTTATTTTTGTGTATGCTAATAAAGAGCATAACCACAATTAACAAACCCGCAGATGGTTTCAAATGCTATTTTTCAAAATTTTTCAGGGCTCAGATTTTCCGCGTATTCATATCTATTGCCAGGCAATATGCTATAGCTAAGGCTTAGTGATCCTGATAAAGTGATATATAGTCCTATTCCCCGTCTAAAATTAATTGGAAAGGCAATATTTGAACATAAATTATTTTAATGGGGTCCATTAGTAATTTAAGCCGAAGAGCATCGATTTTGGCGCGATGGTTGCCTACTCTTATAAATAATAATATGACACTGTTATAAATGATTTAAAAATGAACAAATAGGGAAACAGGAACATGAAAAAGCACTTTAAATGTGAAAAGACTACGGATGTTCTCTCAAATTGTGCTAATTCGAAAATCGATTTCTAAATTATAATTTTCTTTCCAAATTCGTATGGCTTAAAGCATTGATAATCTTATATCCCTTTTTAATTGGGGCGTTAAAATATAACGAGGTTTTCTCTCTTAATGCACTTTTATTTGTTAAAAGGCAAACAGGGACATGCGTGTCACTCTTTATATGCATAAAATTCACAAACGCACGAAAATACAGTCGTAAATATAAAAAGAGTTACTTAATAGCTCTGGAGAGCTATAACTTTTGACGAGTACGGTTTATGCTCTGGGAATCATGTCAATTTGGTTAATGGCCGTGATTTACATTTGAAGGAGTCCTAAACACATTCATAAAATGAGACTGGATCTATATGCTCTGTATATTGCGCCAGGCGTTTTGCTCATCCTGGAAAGAATATAAAGTGGACGGCCTCGGCAGGAAGTTTTAGTTTACGGCCCTCGTAATTACGCCGCAAGTGTGAAGTGTAGGCCGTGGAAGCCAGGAGCACTGAATCCAAAGAAAATCTTAAATGGAAGGAAAATTTCTTTTATGGAACGCCTGCAATAACAATATAATGTTTTATCAGCTGGATAATGGGGATGTGGCTTTGACTCTTATTGTGCAACAGCGAACACAAAGTGATTTTTTGACCTGTTGTTTGGCGAAATTCGCGAATATATGGCCTCGTGGTTCTTCCAGCTTGATCCACTTCTGCCATCAAGCAATACAAATTATATTACACAGAAAGAAGTGAATGGCTTCTAGGACTATTTTCGTTAGTAAAAAATATGTATCTCTTGAAGATAGCTGCGTTATTTTCAGGAATACTCCGATTTTGTTTCTTAGAAATTTATATAGCGTCTCGACGTTCTGATTATTTATGTGAACCTCCATGAGCATCTGTAGTAATTTTACTATTATATTTTGTACACAATATTGATTAGAATTTATAGATTTACTTTTCGTCAAACGCTAACAAAGTTTGAATAAAATTACAAGAATTTTGTTGCTTACATAAATCAATTAAATACAATTAAAACATACGAAATAATTTAATAAAAACAAGATCAGCGTTTATGACTGTGGATATGCCTCTTGTTGGTAGACTTGATAGTGTTATGTTACGACTTCGATTTACTTAGAATGTGTAGTCTTTATTCATTTATTCTGTGTCTGTTTTTAAACTCCAATGCTGCATACTTATTTCTTGGGCTCCTATTTATTCCTTGATTATTATAGATGTATTTACATAGTATTTAATTTTTTAAATGGTCTGAATGTTGTTTGAAATGCAATTTAATTTCAAATGTATAAGTAATAGTTCGAAAAATTATTACTTTAGTAAAATGTATTATAAGATTGAAAAAACATTTTGTTGAAGTATTTTAAAATAACTTGGCATACTATTGAGAAAAAAAGGAGTATAACATTACTGACGATGTGATAGTGATATCTCTAGCTTCTTAAATATATAGTAGTAACAAGAATTCTTGTAAGCGGTAAAAGTAAAAAATATGCCCATATATAATTGATCCTTTTAGTATGTATATTGCCAAGATAAATATAATAATATGTAGATGCCATGCCATGTATGATGTTTATTCATCAAATGAGCCACATTTTTAGCACTTTTCATGATCCTTTAACTACTCTTTTTTACGTTTTACAATCTTCAGGTTAAATTCTGTGGTTGAAGATTTGATTCATTATAGGACAATAAATCGATGCCAAATGTATAACCAGATCTGATTCTGATTTACGCAGTTTCTTAGGGTTTAGTGACCAACCAAGCAATAAACAAGTCCTGGTACCTTCTCGGCCATATTGTAGTGCTACAATAGTCCCAATTGGTACCACAATTGCGGCCTGAGGGTATTCCTAAATTACGCACTAAGTTACCAGCGCTTTGGTATCTCAGCCACTTATTAAGGTGCAATTTTAACTAATTGGACTTGGTAGGGGCGCATTAAAGCTTTAAGGTACCCTGCAGGTCGAAGTAAGGACGAGGGGCCTTCCCCTCACAATAGGCCCGCTGCATTGCCCGTAACAGTTAATTAAGGCCAGGAAATGTAATACCTGAACAAATTGGTTCCCTTGCCCTCCTCCCTGATGGCAACCTAGTTGTAACGTCAAATAATTCAGAATTTCTGAAACTACAAGGAAAGCCACAATTTATCACCGCAGAACGTCATCCGAACTGAAATTGCATCCTGGCCTTCCCTCCGCCCTCGATTCATCCCGTTCTGCAGATATTTTGCAGTGATTCTTTTTTTTTTTAATTTTTACTAAATGTAGGGAGTTGGAGTGAAACATTCAACAGTCCTCAAATTGGAGGAGGTGAGGTATCCGCCGGAGGACTAGAGGAGGATTTTCCACAAAAAATAATAAAAAAATGACGGAAAATAATCTCCGGTGTTTGGATTACTCCTCAGCGGATAGTTGCATAATTATGCCACAAATTATTCTGGAGGACGGTGGGAATTGTGGTGCATGTCTCCCGCCATTCCATCAACCCTCAAAGAGCCTAATTGTCTGTGAAATGTGAGATTTATCGTCACTTTCCGAGGGCTGGGGATGAATTTTGAATTGCGATTTGCGAACAATGTAAATGAAATAACGCTGAGTGTAATCAGCGATGAAACTCGAACTAATTGCGGCTCCCGCAAGAGGGCACTGCGAAGATATTAGACGGACCCTTCTGGGTCGCCGGGTGGAATCACCAAAGCGCGTTTCGGTGAAGTCGGCCTGAAAATGCGATTTCTGCGATTTCAATTAGATTCCGAGTCGTCCCGTGTCCCGCATTAGTGCACCAGACAAGCGGCGGGCGGGCAGGGATTCGAAATTACAATCGCCGATTATGCATGCAATAATTTCCTTCGGGAGTCATCTGATCCGGTTCCTGAGCTCATCTGGGAAAGTGGCCCAGCATCCAGACGCGCCCCGAATTGCAGCAGAATCGGATGCTGCTCGGGCTCCAGCTGGAGCTGCCCTTCGGAAGTCTCCAGGGCGGTCTGTGGCGCTGCGCGCTGAGCGGTACAAACGATATGAGTTTTCTTTGGCTAATGAATTTTTAGCAACGTTTGCTCCAAACGGGCAATCTAAACGAATTTCGTGCCACTCGGGGGCTCCTGGCCAGCTCCGATAGGGGTCGCTAATGAATTCCCCCCGCCGGCAATGGGGCCACAGAACTTTCGGCCGCCCCGGGATTTCGGGTGCTTCCATTTGAGCTATTAACGATTATGGTGTGTTTCAAAAACTTCTCCGACGGAGGGTCAAAACAGTTTTGACTTTTCCAATTTAATTTTGCCAGCTATTTTCGGGAATGTTGTGCTGCCACATCTCGTGGATCTCTGATTTTTGCTGCTTTTTATTAAGTTTTTGCAAATCCCATTTGGTTGAGTAGCGAAGCAGAAGTTTAGTAACTCTCATTGAATGTGAAATGTTTGGCTTTTTAACTTAACCTTATTGCAGTGTTATGCAGAAAAAATTAGTAAGCCCCTGGACTAAAAATAAATAATTAAATTAAAATCAGTCTCGTTATAAGCTAATTAAATGCTAACAAATTGCTAAAAGTTGTTAGTTTAAGTCAAATTAATTTCCTCGAAATTCGTTATGGACTGAGAACCTTATATAGAAACACCTTGCTTACTAATTTAAAAACTTCCAAGAAAATCAGCCAGTTCGACTGTTTCTTAGCTAATTTTTTTCAGCGTTCAACTGAGCCTGTGAGAAAATGAGTTAATTTAAGTTTTGTGATCCAAAGTAAATATAACCTTATTTTCACTGCCGTCGCCTTCGTTGTTGTCTAGCTCTGGATTTCTTGAGGCGCCTAAGTAAATCTAAAGTTTTCGGGTCTCTGTTCGGTCACTCAAAATTCCCACCAGGCGCCGCCGTCCACAGGAGCGAAGTGGGTGCTAATTAATATTTCCCCAAAGTCTTGCGACAACGACGACACCCGACAACGACGCCGCCGACGAAGAGCTGCTCAAATATTATTTATTTCGTAAAACTTTTGAAATTATATTAAATTTACAAATTTGCCCAGATTTAGCAAGAAAATTTTACTCTGCTAAAGATATCCTGGTAACAGCACTTTAAATACTTCTGGAGTCTGGAGGAGTCCGGGCTGCTTCCAGTGAATGGCTCAGTAGAAAGCGGCGGCGGAGTCCCTTTCTGCAACAAAATGTTGCAAAGTATCTCATATCTGCGTCGTCGGCGGCTATTGTGAATAACTTTCTGGTTCACGTCTCAGTGTCTCTGTTCGGTGAAACAACGCTGACACTGGCTTGGGAACTTTATTCTCCGCCCTTCCGGCTCCTTGGTACGTGCATTTTGCGCCAGTGTGCGTGGTTTGGGTGGCCCATTCCACCCCCAGCATAAACTGGGAACCCCAGAGGCTAACCCTTTCAAGTGCTCCAGCTCTATGACCAGTAACGAAAGTTTTCAGCGTTTTAAGATGTTTTATGAAATAATTGTGTTCCTCAGCTGGTATCTTCGCAAAAGAGGTAAACAAGTAGGGGGGATTTTATTTCTGGAATTCTGTCAAAACACTCTGTAAGTTAGCATTATTTCCAACATTTTTAATTTATTAAGATGGAAGTGGTTCGCTGGCACCTGCACCGGAAGTACGAATTGGATGGAATTGGAGAGTGCGATTTTGTTTCCAAGACAATTCCGTCGTCAAAATGTTAATGAGTATTTAAATGAGGTTAATAGGGCTTAAGCCGTGACTTATAAATTAAAATGAGCTCTAAAGCCGGCCAAGTACGAAGAAAAGACAATGAATGTTAAATTGAAAGGGGCCTTTCGGAGGCGATGCCAACCTGCCCCGTTTGAAGTTGTTTCTGAAAGAATACGCGATGTAATCAAGACAGAGGAGCCTTTCTTTACTTACTCTTGGAATAATTTGATTTTAATTTAGAACTTTAAGGTATTCTATAAAACAAATCCCTAGTATAAGATTTAGAAGACCGCCTGACTTTATTCAGTTAGTGGGTTGAAATAAAAATTGCTAAAACTCGAAACTGAAATTTTATATATTTTTTATGTTCCTAAAATATTAGGGATTTTCTGCATATGTAACAAAGTACTACGATAGTAGTTATATATTTCAATGATTATAAAACAAAGTAACCAAGTCTAAATCTCGGGTGAAGCCGACGATACAACTAGGCAATAAATGCAAGTGCAACTAACCTGAGAATTTTGTTTAAATGTTTCGAAGCTCAGTTAATTCAACAAGAAGAGGTCTTAAATTTTCCTTTCTATTCTGGAAAGATATACACATAAAATTGGCGCGCATAAATATTTTCTGGCGGAAGTACCATTTTAATGGTTGAAACCATTCCCATTTCTCCGTTCCTTGCCATTAATTTTACAACCATTGAGCCACATCTTGAGGGAACTCCGGGGGCGACGCCGACGGTGGGCGGCAACTCGGTTGTTGGCATCCTTCGTCCGAAAGTTAAGTAAGACTTACAAGAAACAGAATTAGTTTCGTGGTGAATTGTTTGCGCCCCCGGGGTCCCAAAATCTCACATTTGGCGTTGGCAAATCGCACCTGAGGTCACCTACCATCCGAGTTGGGGCTGACCCCGATAGGATCCGTGATTTGGATTTAATGCAAATCGCAAATAGGCCGTTTGCCGCAATGTCAACACCGGGTGACGAATCTGCCTCTGGAGCGTGTAACTGCAGCGCAATGCCAACCCCTAGGTCGCAGCGGGGGATGGAGTCCTGGCGAAAACTCAAACACGCTTAGTGTCGGATTATAAAGGGCCTGATCGATAAATAAACAAAATTATATTCAGGAAATCCGAAACAGCGGCCAGGTCCTGCTCGGCGGCACTATTCGGTTGAATGTTATGTTTTCTGGGAGGCGCGGCGCTGGGGCACCCGCTGAATGAGTCTCTGTCGCCAGAATCGCAGCAGAACGATTTTGTACGAATTGCTGCGTCTGGAGGGCTCTTTTGCGCGGGCGGCCCGCCATTAATCAATTGAAATGGCGCCTTTAACTTTTAAGTGGATTGTTTATGCCCATTAATCGTCCTCACGCTCGAAGGACTTCTCCGGGATAAAATAGTGATTTATCCCTGAAATTTGACGGAAACCCGGAGCCCCTGATCTTTCAGTTCTGATTTGCATGCGAAAATGGCCGGGGCCCCGCACTGGCATATCATTTAATTCATTCTGAAAAACAGTTCTGTGTTGCCCTGAATAAAATTGAAATTTAATAGGCCACAAAACAATGGGGACCCACATCCGGGCCCCGAAAACAAGTAAGTACCTGCCATCCGAGCAGTTTCTGGGAATTGGATCTTAATTTCGGTCCAGGGAAGAACGAGATGTTGCCGGGCAAAGTCCCTGCAAGCTGAGCTTTTGGGAAGGGAATCTTTCTTCTTTTTTCGGTTTTGCGGACAAAAGAACACCAAATAGAATGGTCCCAACTGGAAATCCTGCAGAGGTCTACACGCCTTCGGAGCCCCTCTTCAAAGGAAGGGAAAACGGATGGGCTTAATAGTGGTAGCCGGCGGCAGTAGCCGGGAACAAAAGGGTTACTATTCGAGGGGGTGGGGACTCCCGGCTCAGAATCATTAATTTACGGCGGCCTGAGCAAATAGTCTAAATGGGGCTCGAGTTGTGGAACTTAAGGCCGAATTAAAGCAGCACCCTGTGCCTGTGCTTACGCTGCAAGAATTACGATGATGGGGTGTATTTTGTTCAGAATGGAGGCCCACAATGGCATGAAAGGAGTAGGCGAACCAACTTTGAGATGAGGTGCAAATTTCATTTGTTTCAAGACTTTGTGAGGCTCTTTATTTTGCAAAAATCACTGTGGATCGTAATGGACTTAGGCAGCACAGATAAACCTCACTTTAATTGTGGCCTTTCATTGTGCTCAGGGGTAACGTAGCATTACCTGAACAATAGTAAATAGAATGATAATGGATATCTATTTACGGTGCGGAACCAAACTATTTATAACAGAATGTTGTAGGCTTGAATTATATTTATGACCTTAAAACCAAATAAACTTTTCTTTTCTGTTATATTACATACATACTTTATCATATTTCAAGAAACTAAAATATATTAACTTTTCTCGAATATCGCAATTCGAATTTTAAAAAAATACATACATAGTTCTCTGGTTATTATACTTTTGCAGCACTTTTTGGTCAACAGAGTAATGATAATATCCTTTCATTTTTTCTAATTTTGGTTTTCTTTCGAAAAACCTTATCCACAATTTATGGTGAAATACTATATAATACCTGGCATCTTCCATCCATCCCCATAAATCATTTATGACTTTAGACGGCCTTTTTTCATAGGAGCCCACATATTTTTTATGCAATTTTTAAAAACCTTGTCTTTGAGCTGGTCAAATTAATGTCACAAATGTGGTTTTTTTACAATGCGTTTGCTTCGAATCTCAAGTTTGTTGAAAAATTACATGTTGTTCCTTAATTTTGTTTGTTGAATACATATCATCCGGGAAGTTATTATTTAGGAAATGCAAAAATTACTCAGTTTTCATTATCCCCTAAATTGTTATAAACAGTTTGACTTTACTCCTTGAAATATATCCCAGCACAAAGATATTTTTTGGTTTTATTCGGATGGTATTCACCAAGATTCTTAGTCCAATACCAGCTGTTTCCGTTAGACTTGAATTTGTTAACTTACTTCTCGTCAGGGTCAGACAAATAAATACTGAAGTATTTGAAAATATGACCGTGGTTAGTCATTTTAGTTACTTCCGTCCATTCTTTACGAGCTTGTCTTTTTTTAACAAAAATAAGCTTTCCTTTTCCTCGCATTAGCTTTGTCCTAATTTACTTTAAAATTCAGCGAAGTGAGAAGTTGAGCAATTTAAAGGTTTTTTGACATAAGACGTTGTATGATCTTCCTCTGGATGTATTGCTGGATAGAGTCCCATAAGAATTTTTATTTCTCTTGACAGTTTGGGGACTAATTCCTCATTTGTAACTTTCTTAATAATTAACATTTTTTTGCGTGTATATTTTTCATTTTTAACTATATAAATATATATGTATATATATGCAAGCACTTGTTATTGCTAAGGAAAGAATTAAATAAGTGATTAGGTAATAAAAAATAATCGTGCAAATGTGTTACTCTTATTTTTAAGAATAAAAGAACGGCGTATAAAAGTAACAATGCAGGCCCTACAGAACTATTTTTATTTTAAACTTAAATACGCAAATTCAATTAAATTACTTTGCTATGCATCTAAGAAAGTAATGATTTCCATCCTGATTAAGCTCGTCTAAAATGTACTAGACACTAGTTCGGAGAGGAATAAAGACATCATGAAAACTATTTTGTACTTTACAAGCTGTAAATTTAAATCGATTTGTGTTCCAATTTGAAGCGCAAAAGGTTATATGAATTTTTACTTATGTAATTTAATTCCATTATCTTCAACGGTTTGAATTTTAAGATTTTGATTAAGTGGTTCCAAAATACACTTAATACTAGATGATATTAATGTTTTTGATTTCTAAAATTTTGGTCGTCATATCAAAATTCGCCATTTTGAATTTGTTAAATTACAAATTAAAGTTTTTAACTACTGTTTAAAATTTGTTAGACTTCAAATCTTTATAATGAAATCAACAGAGCTCTTAATTTCAGTATGTATTCAGCTTTGATAAATTTATTTTCATATCTAATTTAATTTTAATTTTTAATTTAAATATTTCATCTCCGAACGTCCCCACAGAATCCACAATTAATATTATTACTGGGAGTAAAAATCACTGGAATATTTATTATCAGAACAGAATAAAAAACTGTTGATGTAATATTATTTTATTTTCGCGATTTCCGACAAAAATAACAAAAATTGCCAGGGCGATGAAATGAAATTTCCGAATAATGAACTCTGACGAGCGGCATACAAGTGAAATAAGGAAATAATATGAAAATGCCGGTGGCCAGTTGCAGAAAAAACAACAAAAATAGAGTTAATATAAACGAGTTTAAATTATAGTTGCTTATTAAATGCGATTGAGATGAACGACTGAATGCGTTGAGACATATGAATTTATTTAAAATTTGATATGTAAGCTGATCGATTGATTATTGCGATGTTTAAAAAACAAGAGATAATTCGAAATTTTTAAATATTCCATCAGTTTTCAGAACGATAACTGTTTGGTTTTCTTTATTAAATCAATGAACAGTTTACTGAATATATGTTAGCGAGCGAAAAAATACATAAATAGATTATCTATTTTTAATAAAAGATTTTCGACAATGGGCCTACTTTGGCCTAAGTGTGCCTTTTGGCAGCCACTTGACCCTAACCTAACCTAATAAAAGATTGTCTATAGATTAGATATTACATATAAAATTTTTCTTTAATATTATAGTAAAGACAAGTTCCTCGCAATTTTCAAAAGTAGTAAGTAGTAACTAAAAAATAAATAAAAATCTTACGTAAATTTGGAAAATTGTCGAATATTTAGTACAGTAATAGACAAAAATGTTTAGTTATTTTAAAATTATTCAACGGAAGTATAATTTTAAAAATAACCGTACAAGTGCGGGTCGGACTCGCGCACAGAGGGTTCGCTTTTTATTATGTTTGTCATAATGTAGTTAGCTGTAACGTTGGTTCATTTCAGTTCCATGTTCTGAAGAGCCTGCTTCTTTATGTGCTCTACTTTGTGCAACTTTAAATCTAAACTCTTTACTAAATGTTCCTTAATGTAAGCACACATTTCTCCTTTTTGGTTTATACCAAACATTACCATAGTTAGGGATAGAATATGCAGTTTACCCTAAGTATGCCAGTCCAGCTGTGTTACCGAGTTACCAACATGGGTGTTAGAATGCGATTCATACTTTCAATTTGTGCGTTGGCTTGTGGATATTGAAACGTAATTTCCACGTGCTCTGCAAGTTGTTTGAGTTTAGAAAGTTGAGGAATTGTTTAGATGTAAAATATGATACTCAGTCAGAAACAATTGCTAACACAACACCTGGTGTGTTCGATAAATTAACCCATCTATCATTTCGTATATCAGACCTTGAGCCTTTTCAAGAACCTGTGCTACCCGAATTATTTCCGTATATAGGCCACCAATATAAATGCCAAAGACTCGTCATTCGGCTACAAAAGGTGATAGATCTACTTAGGGCGTTGGCATGGGAAATTTTGTCACTCTTGTGGTGCTCCACCGTGCACTTGTAAGTCTGCAAATTCAAAACTCTGGTCGAAATTGAAGAATTTTTTATTGAGATTCAAGATAAGCTACGGTGACAATTTTAAAATCTATATCCACCAAGTAAACTTGAAATCTTCATAATGCACACATAATAGACATTCTCTTCAACATATACATCGGTATGATACTGTCTTTCAGTCTCGGTAGCTCGTTTCGAAAATTAGAATATTGGATGAAACTTATTGTCATCTTGTTTTTGTAGCAGCACTGCGCCAAATCCCGCATTGCTGGAGTCACAGTAGAGTTCGATCACGGTACACGAATTATAAATCGCCTCTATCTGAGGGTGGACAAGCTGT
This sequence comes from Tolmerus cingulatus, assembly GCA_959613345.1. Lineage (NCBI taxonomy): Eukaryota > Metazoa > Arthropoda > Insecta > Diptera > Asilidae > Tolmerus > Tolmerus cingulatus. The sequence goes on from OY390707.1 coordinate 30,567,418, forward strand.
CAGCTCCTTTTCAAACTTTTAAAAATTTTATATTCGAAGTGACCACGTCTAAACTAAAAACCTTTTTAAGAAAATTGTATAGTGGACAGGCTGAAGCGGCAAAGTTTTTTAAGAACTTATTTAAGCAGGACCGGAGACGAACACATGATCCTCTCGAGTACTTTTGGGTACCGGAAAATCTTTTATTGCTTTAAGGTTCTCTTCATAGGGCTCAATGCCTTTAGCATTTAATTAACACATTAAGTACACTTCGCTTTTTTATAAAAATTTACATTAGTCAAATTTAAGGTGTAGGTCATTTTCTTTTACAGTTTGAATGACCTTCTCAAGAGTCTTTACATTTTCGTAACTTTTCAGTTGGTATAAGGATATCATCGATAAATTTTCCCAACAGAAATTAGCTTCCCAAAGATTTGCTTCATGTGCTTCTCGTAAAAACGCGGAGGAGAATTGAAATTGTCCCAGCGATGTCACGGATGATGTGAGTCTGGGGGTGTTTTCCTTAATTCTTATATGGTCAAAATCACTTTTTAACCGACTTCCAAAAAAGGAGAAGGTTATCAATTCGACCCGTATGTATTTTTTTGTTTTGTTTTTGTTATGCCCGTTCGCGCATAACTTTTGAACGCGTGAATCGATTTTGATGATTCCCTTTTTGTTGGATGGCTTAAGATTCCCCGAGGGTACAATGATATGTATGAAAATGCGGAGGGGTCAAGGGCCGTCACAACAGAGCGGTAAATCGAAGTGAAAGTGATAAATGTCCTGGAAGTCTTAAACTTACATATATATTAACTGAATACTAAACAATTAAGGCAACCAGATTCTCTTGATTACCTAGTATTAGATTAATATTAGCCAGGTTTTCACACCCACTTCAAATATCAAGGAAAGTCTTGTACTTAATGTTGAAAGAAGTAGTAGAGGACTTTTAATATAATTATTTTATACTCTTTAGAATTTGGGATTTATTGTAATCGGTTTTATTGTCTTTTAGAAATTTTTTTTTTAGGTTTAGCGTGGTAGTATTTTGTTTTTATTTTTGGATTAACTTAACTGATCCTCGATAAGAGGGAGTACAAGTTATGTCTAACCGTTACTTTCTTGAGATCCTTATAATCAGTACAAAGCCGCAATTCTCTGGAATATAGTACCCAACATTTTCCGTTGTGTGCGTAAGGGATTCAGTTCAATTTTATGGACATTTAATTTTCATCACGCGAATTAGTACTCAGGGATGTTTTAAAGTGTAATGTCGGTTTAACAATTGCTCGAAATTTTTTAGGGTAAGGCAAGGCACCTCATAGTTATTTTCTAAAATTTGTTCAGACGGATCATCTTCAATGTCAATGTTAAGTAAGTACTTGTAATAAAAAAGTATAAGCATCATTAGAATCGAAATATATTCATACCTGAACTAGCCGCGAGCGCGGAACAAGTTTTACCATCTTTTATCCTGTTCGAGGGAGCTAACATCCTGGAGTTCGCGATTTTTTCTCGTCTTCAGTTCCAATTTCCGTATTTAATGTAGTCTCCCTCTCCCGCTATGCAATCCTCAGCCAGGCGTTCCATCGAGATTGCTGCAGGATTTACTAAGGTGTCCAAAACTATTATAGTTGAAACATTTTCCTTTTCTTTTTGTTTCAAATATTTCCTCCGACAGTAATTGCCACTTTCAGGTTGTAGCCATTGCCAGTCTGTAAAGCAAATCTCTCAAATTTATGAATCACTGAAATAAGCTTGTGAAGAGTATTCTCCCTACAAAATAAAATGTTATGCTTGCTCAAGCCCGTGATTCTGCCGATGATATAGTTGATGAGATCATTCTGTTCGATGTTCGAAGCCTATGCAATTTCTTTCATAGTTAGGATATCAAAGCTTTTCTTTTTTTCGGCTTTCAACATTACATGGATTTCAGCACTGGTCACTTTTCAAGAAATATCTCTTTGAGATATCTCCACGTTGCGCATGAAATTGATTGAAGCAAAGTTCTGCTGTTCCAATACATGGGCGAATCCATTTTTTGTCCAGGTAGTGGTCACTACCAATGATCTGCGGAAGCGATTCCTTTATAAATCTTGAAACTTAAACACACCTAGGGCCGAGGGCGGTCCTCTCGGTCTCGGTCGCTATCAGAATTTAAGGTGCTCAGTGCTTTTAGCTGGCTCCGAATTTCTACTAAGACTTGTGTCTTCCGGATCTGTTCTTACAACTTCACCTGCTCTCGATCCATGCAATATACTTTTGATGTCCGTTTTATCCTTTATCACCATTCGAATACTTCATTACCTGTATGTAAGAATGTTTTCAGAAAAATTTCTTGCAGGATCAGTATTTATCTCCTCCAATAATCTCGCACTCAATGTGGTCTTAGCTCCATTCCCAGATAGTCCCAATTGGTCCAACTTTTCTTTTAGGAAGCAAAAGGTTGCAGTTTCTGCAAAAGTAGGCGTACGTGATTTTGCTATTCCGTCTCAAGGATGCTATGTCTTTAAAGTAAGAAGCTCGCAATTAAATAACTTGCGACTGGTATATCAAATATACTACCTGAGTACTTAGATCTGCAGCCAACGGATTTGGTAATCGCTTATGATTAATCGATCGCCTTTGCACATATGCAAACTGCCGCAAACTAGCTAACTTAAACTGACTGTTTGCCAGCATAACGTGGTGTCGGCTGATTTATTCAACTATCTAAGAGTGCTCGGTAGAGTAGTAGTTTCGATAAAGTTTCCGAGAGCAAAATGGACTATATGCATTTTCGAATTATTTCTTATCAGTTACCTACCTACTTTTCAATATTTTATTAAGATTGATGAAATATGTATACTATAAGGAATTATGAGTTTTTATATTTTTCTATTTGTACTAGTAATTGCAACAGTAATACTAATAATACAAATGCAACATATCAGTTAAAGTAATCAACTTCAAGGGCATGAAAACTAAAATCTAAAATTCAGGGGCTTTGTAACAATTTTAGAAAGTAGGTACAATCTGTAGTTTAGGCAATTTTAATGGATTGTGTTGTAAATCAAAACGAGCTTTTTGGCAATCATATTTATCATAATGTAGATACATTTCTCGATATTAATGCTTTATATTTGCATTAAATCGATGTAATTCAAACTGGTAAATGACCCTAAGACAATTCAAATTTACCTGCCATTAATGTTTTATGTTATTTCTAGCCTTCTCCCCTCCAAAATAGTCGTGATACCTATAGGTGATGCGATGGTCCAAGCAAACAAAGCAAATTGTGAATCGACGGTGTCCAGGTGGGCGTCCCGGCGGCGCTCCCCAGCTAGGGGGTGGCAATATTTACAAAGGCCGACAAGTGGATACCTGAGAACATAATTAATTACTTCCGGTCCTTGGATCTTCGGGGAAACAGGCGGGAACAATACCTGTCTTCTGGTGTTTTGTTCTCCGGGAACAAGAATCGCACACCATCCATCGATCCCGGGACCCGGGATTTCTCCCGTGACGTCGATGTGCGATTCTAACCTGATGCTGCTTTGTAGACGTGTTGGCAGCGCAGGGGTAGGAAGTGCTCAAGGGCGGGACCGGGTGATTAATCAATTCCTTGGAGCCTTCGATAATTTCACTGTAATGAGGCACAGGACGGAAACGTTTTTTTGAGCGAAAATTGCGAGGGTTTTTGGGTACAAATTGGCGCACAGCGTGTGTGAAAGGTGCCTTAAACCTTCGGGGGGAGAGAAGGGAAGAAAGAAAATTTTGGGGAACTTGTTGAAATCTTACCTGGCTGTTAGGCGATCTTTATTATGAAAGTAATCAATTTTGAGGTAAAGAGAGTCTTAAAAGAAGCAGATTTAGGGTCTTAATTTCAATTGAGAAAGGTGCTGCTTTATAATCTTACATAATCTGCGGCGATGTGTACTTAAGTAGTGAATTATTAAATTAGGCGAAGGATTCGCATTAAAACTAATCTTATCCTCTTTGACATTTAAAAAATTGGTTCTTTTGTTCCATTCTAATCATTGGAATATTCTTCGGGCAGGAGTCACTCAAAGAGTCTTAAACTACCGCAAAGCTGTCGAAAAAAAACAGGAAGAAATCCTAAAGAAAAATAGGAAAGTTAAGTAGAGAACACCTCACTTTTGCCCCTAGGAATTATACGTGAAAGGATCCTCGTTGCCTTAAAATCACACTGAAAGTCGTACTTAAAAGTGGAATAAGCGTCAGTGGGCACAAAGGCCTCCGTACCTGACAAAGATTTCGTGAGATCCGCTTTGTGGGTTCGTTCCCGGAAAATATAAAAAAAATAAATAAAGTGAAATCCGGGCATTCGTAACTTTTTCAAACGTTTTATAACTCTCCATCTCTTACAAAGACTGCAGGTCCTTTTTTTTCCTGGGTTGTCTAAAACAAACCGCACTACAAAAGAATCCTTCAGAGCGCGACGGCGCGGTTTCTTCAGTGTCGTAGGCCCTTGTTTGGTGTTCGTGTCCTTTTCAAAGGGCCCCATCCAGCGAAAGGATCCCATGCATGTGAGCTGCCTCCTTCGGCCCCATTCAGAACCTTTTAATTTTAAAGTGAACGAATGGATTGAATACTGACTACCGAGACCGAGGTATAGTAAATGAATTTTTTTATACCCACCTCGTCGAATGATAGGACAAGAGATAGGAGAGCATGGAACAGGTCCTCATATATATTCACCTGGCCGCACACAAACATTTCAAAATTATTCACCGGAACGACAGAGCACTTCCTGACAAAAGTGTGTTTCTGGCCAAAAGCGTAAAGTTAAAGGCTCGGTTTTAGCTAAAATTGCCATCATGACTGAATAAACTCCGAAGCCATAGAGACCCGAGCTGCCTCTGTGGTGGTGCACGAAGGCACAAAGCAAAGTTTTATGATTTATTCATTTTTCCATTAATCGCAGGCAGCGATACCCGCCGTGTCCCAGGTCATATTTATGCGCATAAAAGGGGGCGAATCAAAAGCGCTTAGAGATAGACAAACAGATAGCTAGTTGCTAGATAGATGTGGTCTATCTGCGCTTTTGTTGCTCCTCCCGAATCCGCCCCCACACGGCAAAGTAGAAGAGGCCAAGATACCATGTACCATGGAAAAAAACTCATACACCACCATCAAATAGAGGATACCATGGAACATAAAGCAAAAACAAACTTATTTATGGAACATGCGGCCGTTCTATTTTTGTTCAACGACGCAATGGAATTTTTGAATATTAACAAAAATGTTTTTTCCAGTCTGTCCCCACGAAAAATATAACCAAATGTAATTTTTTCCTTCTTTTTTTGTGCGTATTGAAGTTTTTTGGGACCAACTTTTTGGAGCCTTTTTACAGGCAATTTATTCTGTGAACATTTTGTAAAGTTAATGGAATGACCTACTTATCCAATAATATGGCTTTTAAAATCTTGTTAACTAAAGCTATAAATCAGGCGAATTTTTTGGAAGTCAATGGACTCTCAGTGAGGGTACGAAAATAATTTACATTGATTTCATTTTTATTCGGAAAACATATTAATGTAGTGTTGGTATGTGCGATTACGAGTATAATACCCTTTTATATCATTTTAGAAATTAAATGTTTTTCTAAATAATACGCGAAGTTTCCGCTCAGTAAATTACGAAATAATCCATGAATTGGCTTTTTTTCTATAACTAAACCGATTACCTACTTCATACAATTGATGGCGAATAAAGAACTAAGCACACTGTTATGAAAATGTTTAAAACGTGTTACTAAAATATGGCATTTATAGCATTCCATTATCCTATAAACCTTTATTGATTAATAATTTTTTCAAAATGGTTAAAATACAATCTTCAAACTTTGTATTTTTGTCTACTAACACAACAATAGCAAACTTTAAAGAGGACGTGAGTATTTTTTCATTATTTTGATACATGTCTAACAAGAAAATGATAAAATAATCGAAGACATAAGTAAACATTTTAACTTGCAGTCCTGTCATACCTTCCCTAGGTTTTGGAATCGTCTTTTATAAAGTAAAAATAATATACTGAAAGACTCCTGAAAAGAAAGTAGGACTTTGTGATCGAATAAATAAATAAATAAATAATTATATTGCATAGTTCAACTTCTAGTGTAAGTAACAAGTTGCTATTAGAACGGAATATTCTTCACAGCAAGAATATTCTACGGAAGAAGGTAGCATACTTAAATCAAAAAGGAAGGTATTTTCGATACTCAGTTGAAGTTGTTGGACCCTTTTCCTGGTAAATATGTACATATATGTAGGTAACTGACTATGAGAAGAAATCAACTTGGCTCTGTTCGAAGCTCGGGGTCAGATGGTTCGGTACCATTTACTGCAAATAGATGGACTTTACGATGTAAAGAGAGCCAAGGGATAATTTTCTTGGAACTGGAACATGCGAATCCCTCCCATGGCCTGAGGATAGATTTAATTATCATTCCGGTCAGCATTTTAACCCAAGGCATAAGGCCTAGATAATCCATCCGAATGTTAGCAAAAAAAGGTAAATCCCTTCATCAGTGAAAACAGTTCAAATCAGGAGGCTAAAATCCAAAAATAGGCTCCAACTCCTATAGACAATTCATATCAATTTCGGGTACGATTTTTATTTTTTTCTTTTATCCCGAGGGAGACCTTCTCAGGCCCACACACAGGCGGTTGAATACATTTAAATATTTGAAAAGTTCCACTGGCACTTCTCCTATGTCCCATCAGTCCCCATCAGCATAAGAGGTCCAGGTGGGGAAGTTTTATTTTACCTTAACCCAAGAAATAGCGCAAGCAGGTGCTAAATGCAAAAGGATATATGTAAGTCCTCAGCAACTGGGTGCTTCTGTTGTGAGCCTCCTGCGTGGAGGAAGCGACCTGGACCTAGACCAGATCCCTTGCAATAAAACTAAAGTGTATCAATGGTCGGACAGATGAATCTGGGATACGGCGGGTCGGCCGGACCAGTTTTATTGGAGGGTTTTGTCCCGGGAAAAGGGCATAATTCATTCCGACGAATTGGCTGTCGAAGTGTAACCCGAGACGCTCCCCAGTTTGCTCAGTGGGGCAATTACGAGTTAATCAGCGCAAACACAATCAGTCGAGCACGTGAACAGCCTGTCGAGCGAATAAATCGCTCCAACTCGAATAATTTGATTTCGCTGATTTCCTGGGGAGTATCAGATGTCGGGGAGTCATTTTCCTAAAAATAGAAGTGGAATTTTCGCACACATAAAACAAGAGATCGCGCGAAGGAGCTGAGGTGGGCTGGCAAGGGGATCGAAAAGACGATGGAGCTCCTTGAAAGGGTCATAAATACTGTCGAACGTAAAAAGGGCGCACGAAGGACGCGAGGAAATTTGTCTTGGCAGGTATAATTTTTTCTGCGGTTCGGTGGAGCACGAATAGACTCCGGGAGCAGTCCCTGGAGTGCCTAAAGCCGGATAAGTCTTGGCCCCAAATTGGATCCTCTGAGGGATGTTTGTGACAATAAAAAATGACAAATTGGAAATAAAACTGGAGGGTGCCCGGTTGCTGTGGCGTGTGTGAGCGCCCATTCAGGTGACATCAATCTCACGTAATAGACAATCTAAACAGGGATAAATCTCTGCCCGCGACACTTGGGTGCAAATGATCGTTACGATTCTAACTACTGTCGGATAGACCTCTTTGTCGAATACAATTACTATCAATTATCTGTTTATATTCACGTTGTCAGCGGTGGTGTCTCATATATATCCCACTACTGACACCAGTATTATAAAAGCCCTTTACATTAAATTATTCTCTAATGTTTAAAAAACTAAAATATGCAGTCACTCTTTTGTATGAAAAGATTTCATTTTAGAATCTGCTATACCTACTCACTAAAGCCTTCGATAACTAACAATAGAGATTTATCTTTTACTAATTATTTTATTTAACTTTATATATATGTGAAAAGTATTGGGCTTAGGGTTTAAGTAGAGGACGTGAAAATTTAATATCTGTTATTTTGCTTCATTTTAGATTAAAGTCTGTTAAAGTCTACATAGAAATATTGGTGGCAATTATTAAAACGGTAACTACATATTGATATACATGAAAAAAATAAAGTAACGATCTAGTAGGTAGGTACATACCTGGTGGAATACTTGAATTTTGCAATTTTGTCTCAATTCTTCCACTTGCTTAGGTATGATGAAAAGTATTAAAACCAAAATGGTCATCTTTTGAACCAATAAGAACTGTGAAATCTTATCAAACGCTTTCGCAAAATCATTTTGAACAGAATCGATTTGCCTTAATAACACCGCGTCAATGGCGTTCCACAGACAAAAGACTTGTGCACATGAATGCTCCTGGCGTGACATTAAAATTCCATTAAAGGAGAGCCCCATCAAAATCATACGCCGCCCAGATAATTCTTCGTTTTGTGTAAAAATGCCGGAGCTTGCTAATGAGCCGCATTGCTCCAACCGCATAATCTCGAAAAATGGGAAAGGTATAAAGGCAGGGATAGAGGGGTCTAGGGAGGACTATCATCCCGAAGGAAATCCAGGACTCAGGGAAAATGTTAAGCGAAGTGAAAAAGACGTGAACACAAGAATTGGGCTAATCCGGTGTCGAACGTCATCTCGTCCTGGGCCTAATCTCGTTTGACTCAAAGAAAAACTTTTTGCATCTCCTTGACATGTCTTTTGGCGTAGAAGCAGGGCAGGGGCACAAAAGGGGCACAAAAGGGGCACACACATCGCACTACTATGTACCATTATGGGGGGCGGAGCCCGAGGTTTGCTCCGTAGATAGCCGGGCGGAACAATGCGGGTCCTCCCGAGCGTAGGGAGCCCCCCGTGGCTTCCAAGAACTTTTGTTTCAGATAAAAGCACAAATTCGCCTTCGGATGAATAAAAGATGAGCCGAAGTCAGGCAATGTAAACACATGGCTGTCAGGCAAAGGATTTATGTCGCAGGGCGCTGAAAGGGGGTGCGCGAGGGTGTGCGGAACACAAAAGGTGTGAGACCCGCCCGGGTGAAATAAAACGCAAATTTCCCCACCATAAACTCACCATAAGATTGAATCCATGTGGAGAAAAATCCTTCTATTTTACGGATGAAAGCGACGACTAAGCAAATCAACAAGTAAAAGGGCGCATGTTGCGGCGCTGTGTTCCATTGTGAGCCCCGGGTAAAGGGCCGGAAGGGGCTCCCCAACCACCCCCGAACAGGATGTGAAATTGCAAAATGTTTTATCGCCTCGAAAACTTGTAGAGCTCGGCGCTTTTGCAGTATTAACAAATGAAAGAGAGCCCTTCGTCAGGAAGGTCGAGGATTTTGCCCAAACTTTTCCTTCAATTCAGGGGGTCCTCAAGGTTTTAAGGGGTCGACCAAGGTAAAGTAATTGGCAGACCTCTTCAGGCCGTATGAAGCTATGAAAAAGGGGGCCCTGTTTTCAGGGATTTTCCATTATTTAGGACTGTGGGAAAATCGGCATTACCCAGGCTCTGTACGAATTTAATTTTGGAAAAGATAAATCTCTCCCCGGACTTATGAGACACGCATGAATTATTGAGCCCAGCTTTAAGCTGCTCCGGTTCAAGAAATGTTTTTCGACAGCCGGTTGACAAGAATCGAATTATGCTCTTTTGCCATGTTTTTGCGGCTTTAGGACAACTCAAATTCATGAAAAAATAATGATGGAAATCTACAAAAGGGGATTATGCGACTATTGGGAGTTTCTCTAGTAAGCCTTCAATGCTTTACAGCATTCTCCGAATAGGGAGAATTCAAGAAGTTTATAGTCATTGCAAACGATAAATCGACAGTTCACATCGTTTTTGAATTCTTTAACAAAACACATTTTCAATTACATATACCTATAAACAATGGATTATAAATTATATGAAGAAATTGTAAATAAGAGAATGGATGAAAAAAGTAAATGAATAAATTGCTAAGTATTTGTAATTGTACTACTTAATAGAAATTAAATATAGTATTTTTAAAATTGAATTTCACCATAATAGGGGAAAAGTGGCATGAAGGAGCCAGTCTTTGAAAAAGCCACTTGCATTATTTCGGTAGTTTACAAAGTAAAAATTTTGCTTCATTTAAGTTGTTTTTGGTATTTTATTGTAAACAAATATGGGTACAAGGATTGTAGATTGAGTTTGAGCATATATTTGACCTCTCATCTGCGTAAAAACTGAGCCGCAAAAGTTTTGATATTGTTGTTATTTTGAAGGTTATATATCTTTTAAGAATAAGTTATGAAAGAGGCAGTAAATGCGCCTTGAAAAATATGGCTCTTTCATAACCCTGTATTTGGATTTTGTAAATAAATTATAATTATAAATATGCAGTTTTTCATATGTTATAAAATTATTTGCTTCAGACATTGTATTATGTGAATCTCAGAGGGGTTGAATTTGCCAGACACACACTTAATACAGACTGGCTCTTTCATAACTTTGAGTGGCTCTTTTAATACCGAAATTTTATGAAATTGCCAAATGACACATTCTTTTAAAATGAATATTTCATTGTTTTTTTTTATTGTGTTTAAAGTTTTTTCGTATGAAATTATCTACTTTAATAAATAAATAATAATTTGAGAAAAAAAATCATAATTTTTGTCATTAAAAGTAAATTTGTTGCACCCTTTAGTAAACTTGCTCTTTCATGCCACTTCTCCTCTACTTATCTAATAAGATTAGTTTGCAATCAATAATACTTTTTTCATAATATGCATGAAACAGATTTTCGTTAGTTGATGACTTACATTAATTACATAATTGTGATCAATAGGTATTATGTCACTTACCCTAAAAGTATAAAATGATTGCAGACTTATTAATCATAGGTGGTGACAACACCTACAAGGTGGTTATTTCTATCTTACTTGAGGGATGATCATTTTCAATATCGTAGTGACACAATAAATTGATCAATTGTGACTGCCTCTATCTGGGATTACGTCCGTAGCCAAATGTTTTATGTCACCGTCCCACGTTGCCCCAACATTCTGACTTCTGTCCAGTAGTCTTGTACGTACAAATGTATGCTCCAAATCGTATTAGACTCGGTTCATTAATCACAAAATACCTCCACCTGAAGTCAGTCTTCATATTTCCAATATAATGGAGTGGCACCCATCAGAAGACGAGACGTGGAATTTAAGTATTTTCGAGATAAAGTGGAATGCAACAGTGTTTCTCCACGTAGCACCCCTCACTCGTTTCATCTGCACATTGCGCTCGGTGTGGCATGAAGCAAAATTGAATTTGAACCTGGGGGTGGAAGAAAAAAATTTTGAAAAATTGATGCTTTTGAAATAGTCATGGATTCCTATAAGTAAAAATGACTCCACTAAAGGAAGCGAAATTACCCATTCCATTCCACTTAAGCATTCAAACTGGGGGAAAAAGGGGGTTTATAGCAATTTATGAGAGCTCGAAAGCCCTTACCCAACAAAAAGTCGTTTTCGAAAAAAAATTCCCTCAAAGCTTTTTTTTTTTGCTGGAGCTAGGGAACGTGTAGGCGTCTCAGATTGATTTCTTCTTACATATTGAGTCCTTTTCGCTCTGTTACCCATTTCAAACAAGTACCCTTCCTACGTGTCATTTCAAAGACACGACACCCCCGCACCCCTCCGCGACGCAGAGCACCCAGAATCTACATATTTTGAGCCTTTCGTTCCTTTCAGAAAAGTCTCACATGGGGTCCTCGTCGGGCGCGCCCCTGGAAGCTCCCCTTTCTGTTAGATGATCCACGTGCGCTGCTGTTCGATAGCGGGTGCAGGTGTACGTCGCATCGCCGACATGGCTTTATAACGCCTATTTCGAGAACAGATTTAAATACTGGGATTAAATTTCAAAACAGGAATGGCGCTACTCGACTGGGATCTCGAGGCGACGGGGGGAGAATAATTTTCCGTCAATCTTGCTCCCTCGGGCACCGAACCGTGTCGCCGTCGCTGGGACACGGCACGGTTGGCTGCAAGCAACCTTGCTAATACCCCCTCGTCCCTGAACATATTTCTGTCCTTTTTCTGAATTGTTTCAGTGCCCATGGCGGCCGATATAAAAGGAAGTGTAACTCATGCATTTAAATATCGCTCGCCTCTTCCCGATTGAAGTGCTGCTCCTTTTCGGATATAATGCGGCCGGAGCCGCTCTGTCTCCCCAAGGAGCCCCACAGACGGTGGAGCACATCTCCGGGATCTGTTCGAATTGTTAGCATCTGCACACCAGAGGGTTTAGTTTTGTGCCATTTTATTCCCTTTGTGCCCCCAGCCATGCAGACTGCTCCTGACAACGCCCTGTGTACGCATAATGGCAGTTTTTGCGAACTTCTGGTGCTTACATCTCCTCCTCAGCCTTTGTGCGCCGTCATAGTCTGCCAGATACTTCATTTGAAATGCCCTTCTTCCACATGGCCAAAATCCTTCTTTCTCCTCGGTAAGGCTACGAACAGCTGAGCAAAGAAAAACATTTCAAATACCAGACATTTTCAACGTCTTACATACTTCTTTAACAGAATTTAAGAAAAACATAGAATCTCTAGGAATTTTAGTTTTACTACTTCTAATATTTTTTTGTAGCAGTGCGCTCAGATCTCTCAACTTTCACGAATACATTTGTTAGCAGCCTTTTCATTTCGTTAATTATCTACCTGCTTTAAAATTACCGAATCATTCTGAAATATAATTAGCTCTTACATACTGGGATTGTCTGGTACCCAGCTTCTATGCAAATAGCTTATCTAGTATTAGCTATTTTAATTTTAAAAAAATGCAAGGCATCCTTCTAACAATGCTCTATAAGTATGTACAGTGTTTTGCAAATTTAAAGCAACCAATTCAGTAAAAACATAAATGTATATCTCCTTGCTATTTCCAGAAACAAGCATTAAAAACAAATATAGAATTGTACACTAATCAAGTAGGAACAAATACGTACACTTCATAAAAATCGAAAATGTGATTGTAGTACAAAAAATTAGGAAAACATCATATTTTTGAATTTCTCTATGTGCAAAACAAAAGCAACTCCCATCAACAATGATGAAAACCTACAGACAATTTTGAGAAAACGGTATTTGTGATTTCCAATAGTTGCACATCTGAGCAAGATCGTTGTCTGGGACCAATATTAATATACGCACGTAATAAGTATCCAAAAATTTTCAAATCAAAAATTATTCAAGACGATTATAACGGTTCTTCCCAAATTGACATTGCCAAAAAATACGAAATAAATAAATCGAAAATTCCTCGTCTTAAGTTAAAAATGGACAAAGACATTAATACAATGCATTTAGGGGGCAAACCACGTAAAACTACAGCGCAAACTGATAGACGAACTTTCGCATTAATTTAAAAGAACTCGTTTGTAACCTCAAATGAAATTGTAAAATCGCTAAATAAAAGTATAGATGCCAATTCATTTTCTAGACGCGCGATTGAAAATAACTTAAAAAGTTATAGACCGGCGAAAACACCAATACCTACAAGAAAACATGTGAAGACAAATTGAATTTAGTATAATAGAGTTTTATTTAACAGAAATTACAATATAAATACAAATTTTTTGAAACGAATAATGTAAGAGTTAAATATTAACAACTGTCAAAGCAACAAAAAAGTTTACTATTTTTCCAAAAAAGAAAATAGTGTCAACTTGATATTATTGAGATATTACAATTGAAGTAACAAAATTAGTGGTCATTGGAAAAATATTTTTACTAGCCTTATGGGATTGAAATTAAAACTAGAGAATTAAAATCCAGAAGTCCTGAGTTTGGTTCCTACAAAATAAGTATTCTCAAGTTAAGAAAACATTTTTAATTAATAGATCATTCGCCAGAGAAAACAATTAAATATTTGCTAAGTTAATGTAATTTGAAAACCTTCCGAATAAAATTTTGATTTGCAATAAAGTGCACCAAAATCATATTAAGTCTGAAAATGTTCTTTAATGTGGGGACGAAATATTCCAATTTGGTTTTGTTTATTTTAAAGCGTAAATATAGCAAAACATTTGAGACCGCATTAAATCCTTTACTTCGAACAGATTTTGAGGTATAATGTCGTGAAATTGTGAAGAGATTTTCATAACTCCAAGCTATAAAAGTTCTTAAAGGAAAAATAACAACTGAATGCAAGCTACCTAACTCTTTAAATTTTTATGACTTCTTTAGCGATTTTCTATTGAAATATTGAGGATGAAAAGTACTTTTTATATTCCGCAAATAACTATAAACTTTAGAGTTTCACATAATTCTACCGCACCCAGTTTTCCCATAAATTATTTTTCAAGATCTGAACTTTGCTTTAAAATCCCATTCGCCAGGAAAACTCTGTGACATTGAGTTCTTCCGAAAGCAGTACAATAGATAAATCTTTAACCGGATTCGAACTTGGGTCCATTCACCTAGAACTTTTTCCCCTAAGTAAGTGAAAGAGCTAGGGGCTACTGCCCTACAGCTGTATTGCGGAACGTACTTTTTAAATATTTTAAAAATGTTCCTTTATATCTGCTAGAAGTTGCAAAAGAAGCCGGACAGAGTGGGAGGAAATTTAAAAGCTTTATTTCAAAACCAGACCACATTAAAAAAAAACAAAAAAAATTCAAACTTTCCGGACGAAGTACCAGAACTATCCGCTCAGGGTTGGTAACTATGTCTTAGGATAATGTTTCGTTTTTTCGCAATTGCTTCGAAAGAGAAAACAACGGCGATAAATAAAACTTCAGTAAAAGGATTAAAAACTTTGCAATAAAAATCATGTCAGTCTAGAAAGTTACATTCTCCGGGAATTTGTAGAGCTTTGAAAACGATACTACGAGAGTTTGCATCGTTTTGAAAATACCCTCACTTTCACTGTAACCTTACATGGCAACGTGAAAGGACGAAAATTCAAAGAAAATCAGAAAAAATTTAGCAAGCGAGGGAGTTATTTTGCATAATATTGTGTTATGGCTTCTGTTGAAAAACACGGTAAATATTTTTGAGGTATTTGGCCGACCCTAGGACTTTGTCTGGGATCTGGTTTCGTCAGGTGATTGGTGGTGGCAGTGAAGGTTAGTTAATATCGCGGCACCCCCACCTGGCACAATGGGCTACACCGAAAAAATCACCGAAGCTGAGAATTTTTCAGTGTCAATTTCATAAGGGTTTTTAGGGTTTTTTCAGATCATAATCCCTCGTGACAGGGAAGGGTTTTGGTGGTTGTGAGGAAAACCAAGGAAATCAATAACAGCCCAGCAGGGACTACGATATTAATTCCGTTCAAGGGATCTATTACTTAATCTCTAGCCGAATATCTGAGCTGGGATTAACTTTTTTATATATGTATTACGTATATAGATGGTACCTATGTAACTTTGTGCAGATTTCTGCATATTTCCCTAATTTGCTGATTTTCCTTTAAGAGACGAAGGACTGTCGTAGTTCATTCCAGCAGGAGTGGTGCTCCGGCAAAATCTGCTACTTCATCACGTGGAATAAATTATAACTTCAGAAAAAAAACGATTGAAGAGACTCTCCGCCCGATAGGGAAACGATGCCTCTTTTTATCATTTGAAAGTTTCGGCCCCAAAACCCTAGATTTTGTCGTTCGGGAACTCCCACCGAAATGTATCCAGAGCCATTTGAGATGTTAAGTTTTTGCAGATTCGTCTGGATCGGGGGAGACTGGAATTCCATCGACTCCTCCAAAAGGAGGCCAAGTGATCATTTGTATGCCGGCGGTGGAGGGACCCCATTTCACCATTTTCACCCATCGATAAAATTGTCCGGTGAAATGGTGGGACTAAAAGCGGGCGGTTTTTTCTCACAACTTTAAATTGAAAATTGAGCACTTAATGCAAAAAGTTGAAGGTTAGGAATTATTCCCCTTTCAAGTTGCACTCTGGGGAGCACTTCGAAGCATTTTCCCTGGATGCTTCGTCTCCCGCCCGTCCTGTTCGTCAGTCCGCTCCAGACGACAGGATTTGCGTAGGGCTTTTTATTTGGACGCCGTTCACGTTTTTCACTGTACGAATGGAGTGAGGAGGACGGGGCCTTAGGTTCGAGGTGGCATGGGAAAAAATTAATTTCCAGAGCACACATTTGAGCCGAGGACAAACAGGGCAAACTGAGAGGAAAATTACTTTGTAAAGACTTTCCAGACGACCTGGGGTACCCGGAGCACGTTAATTTTTAAAAGCACTTTTTTGTGTCCTTTCTGGGTTTATGCACACCCTGTCCATTTGCCCCGGCAACAGCTTTTCCAGTCAATGAACCCTCCAGGGAGTGAAGTTGAAGGACTCTTTGGCTATTCAGACCCAGCTTAAAATTAGTGCGAAGTGTGCTTTTTATGGCATTGATATGTAAAAATCGATTAGAGAATATTCAAAGTGATGAGTCGATACGACATCGTGGAGAGTGTCATTTTAATGGCATCATTTTAGGATTTTATTAGGGAGAAGTGGAGTGGCTCTTTGCGTTTCTTACAATTAGGAACATACTGAAACTTCTTTTTAAAAATTAGGCACGTTCCAGCAGTTTATACCTATAAGCGTCCAAGGATCAAAAGGCCTTAAAAGCTTTTATAAATTAAGTTTGAAGGCAAAGCAAACTACTCAGGCTTAGAAAAAAATTAAGTTGATTAATTAGGAGTTGTTTTCATCATTCTACACCCATATTTAAATTTCTTCAGGACCTTTACAAATTTCAAAAGAAGTTGAAATCCTGCTTATTACGATTTGATTCGAAATTTTACATTATTTTGTAGCTGCGAAATATGTACATTAAAACCGGAACGACACATTTCAATTTTTAGCCGTATTCGATATTTAGTTTATTCGGCACGATAGCCGGCCTTGCGTTGCGATAAGTAATTGTAGGATGAAACTTTACCAAAACAAAAGAGGGTTATTATACTTTTCAAACCATTGATATAAAACTAAAAAAACTCATTTTACTTATGCAAACAAAATTTCGCCAAAATGAGAATCGCAGAAAAAGACTTTTTCAATTTTCACCCCACTATGGTAATATGCACTCGAAATTTTGGAACGCTCCAATTGTCGGCTGTTAAAACATAAATGAAGGGTCGATTCAAATTTACCTGAGACTATAGTATAGTTAAAGGAACAACCCACCTTTCTAATTTAATGGATCGTATTCCACGTCAAAAAAGACTGGGTTGCATTTCACCCAGCGTTCGGAAAAGCAAGTGTTTCAGTAAAGGCTAAATTTTTGCGATGTCCAACATCAAATTTACAATAACTACTTTTTAAGAATTCTGCAGAAATTATTCAATTATAAAGGATAACAGAGCTTCCCTCTTGAGAAAAATGAATTTTTTAAGTGCTCTACACTGGAAACTCCTCAAATTTTACTAATATATAATGCACTATCATTGACGAAACACAAATTATTTAATTTAAAATACATATATACAAATGCGCTGAGTTGGAAAGGTAGAAAAGCAAACAAAGTGCACTGACAGCCATTCTCGAAACACAATGATAATAATAATGATCTTAAAAAACTCTTGAGATCTAGCCGGAGCGCTCGAATTGGAGGATATTTTCGAAAATAAGAAATTACTGTCGGCCGTAAATAGAGCCACTATACCGAAAAGAATCGAGAGTGCTACAGAGTTGGAAATTTGGAGCCTTGTATCTTTCTGCCGCACTCTAGAAGAAATTTATTCAAAACGAATTTTTGCAATCGCAGTCATTGTGCTTGCGGAAAACGGAAATGAAAAAAGCATAATTCAGTCGTGCAAGGAATTTCGATAGCTATTTTTCGGATATTTGCTCGAGAGACTGCGACCTCAGCCAAATCCCGACTATACGTAAAATCATCGTTCCCGGGCGTTTTTTACCAGTATCTGAATGGGCGGGAGTTTTAGCCGGGAGCAGAGCTCCGGTTCCCGTATTCCCGGATTCCCGTATTCTGGGATTCCCGCCCTAGTACTAGAGCACATGGAAAAGGTTTATTTTTATTTTTTGCATTATTGACCTTTGTTATCGTTGTGGAGCAGTAATGCCGGGAGTACTCCTTAATGCATATCCCGGTCGTACGAGTAAAGTGGAAAATTTCAATTCAGCAGGCACCCAGGCCCAGCAGGCACAGGCACTGGAGCGGAGTTCCGGCGATTTATTTTTTCTCTCGCTTATTTTTTATATATTTTTTGAATGCTTTCGACGGAGTTCAGTCGCTTTCAGTAACTAAGGTTACTTTTAAGAAATTACGAATTTTCCCCGGGGAGTCTATATGAAATTTATTGCACGTCGCAGTTTGAACAGGAGTCGAAGCCTTTCCGATTTAAGTCGACTACCGGCTCATTGTGTGTAGCAATCCATCTGCGCTGAGTAGCAGGTCTCCTCCGTTTTCCAGGACTCTCTCCCTCGGTCCCATCGAATCCAAGGAGCAAAAATTGTGAAAAAGTAAAAAAAAATGTGAAAAGCAATCCTTGCGATACCATCATCCTTCACTTAACAGAAAATTCACTCGAGACTTGAAAGAACCTGCCTAGGCGGTTAATTGAATTTCGATGTATTCGTGTCCGTGTCCCGACAGCCTCCCTTAAGGATCCTGTTTTGTTTCGCCCACCCACACGGTCGTCGCGCGAGGGTTGACAAGGAGTCCGGAATGATACAATGAATGACGCGCCAAGAAAGAGGAAAATTGTATTAGTCGGAACTGGGGCTATTATAGGACTCAATTGATTTTCCAAGCACATCGGCCACTGCAGGGTTTAAGGAACTTTCGGGCGTATTTGTGTCCGATCCAGTCCCAACATCCCCTCCATGTGACTCGGGCTTTAGTTTGCTCTTGCTTACATTTTGTTTTAAGAAATCTGGCCGGATAAAGTGTCACCCTATAAATCACATGGAATCCTTTTTAAGTAATCATAACTTGAATAAACACAGAGGCGGAGTCCAAGTTTGTTGAAGAGATAAACTCGGCACGTGAACCAATTGAGGATTTTGACTCCTTTGAGGGTTCAAAGCATTTCATCTTTTTCGAATTAAGCCAAAGTTGAAGTATTTTCGAGAAAGTGTAAGACAGCAAAATTGGCTTTTCGATTTGAAGGATTATCCTAAAAAAAGATATATCCATTTACGTGAAACGGGGATTAGGTAATTTTAAATAACTCATAAGTGGGGGTTTTCCGTGTTCTAAAATTCATAGAAGGAAATTTTTACATAGCACTTATAAGTATGTGTCTGTACAATATTTATTTTTGTAGGTCTTTTATTGGCCTTGCTATCTGCAATGGAGCATTGTTGGTGTGTTCTGGTGTTAGTGTTCTGCTGATTATACATAGGTAGAATAAATCATATTACAATATTCAAATATCAATGTTTAAAAATTTGCTATGGTTTTTCCAAATCAATCTTACTTTTTAGGAAGTTTTTTTCTTATTCCCCGTAGTTTAATTTTTCCTTCCAATTAGAAATCAAATAAAATTATACTTTCCACTCTACTTATAATTAAATGTGAGATTATTAAGAACTCCGATTCAAATCATGTATATAATTTTTGTTGGTTTGTGCATTTTATATGATCTTAATAAATTAATAAACTAAACTAAACTTCACAAGTGATTTGCTGATAGGTTCCAGCAGATTTAACAAAAAGTTATTAATAATTCAACATTATGGACCTTTTCTGATGGTTAAAAGATTGTAGGAATATTTCATGGAATTCTGGAGTGTAGTAACTTAGTATGAGCTTCAGAATTCGTTCATTATTGGTGCATAAGACGTTAAAAGTAGTTTAGAAGCAAAACTTTCGATGGGAGATATTTCCCATACAAACAAATTCATTAAACTAATCAGCACGTTGCGTTACGGCGCCCTTCCTCATATATTTCATCAAAGGGTAGTCCAAATTTCAGCGCGGATTAATGCAAATCACCACTCCTCTCATCTTAACTGGCTTAGCAATTCGCAGCCTTGAACAAAAGCGCGTGCTCTGTTGTTTCTCTGAAACTATCTCGCCAAACGAGAAACTTTGCACTTTAAGGAAAAGCGCCCATTTCGGGGATCCGGCGTGAAAAATAGCGAAACTCTCGTTTCATGTGAAAAATTACAATTCCCACTCATTGAAAACTTTCTTATATTAGCACTATTACCGGAATGGGAAAAGTTGGTCGTCGCCGCGAGGCCCTGCGTCTTGTGAATCGCTCGCCTCGTGACCACCTTTGGTTCCCTGAGGGCGGTCGCTATTAAGAAGTGTTTCAGGACATATTAAAAAATTGTTTCCGGATTTTTTAACATTCATGCCGCGTTGCCTTGCATAGGATGTAACATAGTTTTGTCTGCTGTAGTGGCACACGCTGAAAAGGACTTCTTTCAGTCCGTAAGAGCACCTTTCTTGGCTGCAGAGGCTCTTTTTTTACGGGACAAATCCTTCCCAGTCTTTCAGGAAGCTCGGCGCTGTCGTCATTTTTTAAATTCCAATTTATATTCTCTTTCAGAGTCTTTCAGACAAGAATGCGCACACATAAAACGCTGTCCCAGGACGAGAGCTGTTAGAAAAATCTTCCTGACCTACGTGAATGCCTCTTCTCATCCACGTGGGCATAGTGTTCCACTGAATTATTCACCACTTAAGGTAAACACGTGCCATTGTGGCGGTGAAAGGATGCACTCGGAATAGTTAGTGGGCCCCATTGGGGAAATATGGCGAACCTTTCACCAGGAAGATTGGGCCCCAGGCCGGGTACAGGTCGCAATAGTGTGCGACGACGGCCTTCCCTCCTCCTTTTGCATTCGAGTGGACAAACAAACAAACAGACAGATATGGCCTATAATGTGGGTGGCTGCACAGAGCCCAGGTATCCTCTCTTGGAATCGGGCTCCTGAATGACTCTGGATTTAATTGTGGGGCCGATTTCAATGCGAGGACACTTTTTACTTCCTCCTTAGTGTTCAAACAGACCATCACTACTTAAGGTCGCAGCTCACCGGAATCTGGCTCAGTCGAAAAATATATCCCATCGTGTTTCCAGCTTCAGAAGTGGGATACTTCTGAAATTTCTAGTTTGTTCCTTTAGGTGCGCGTCAATGGCAAAGTTGTATAATGGTTAAAATGTTGAAAATAAATCAGTTTTTGCAAAAAATCCATACTAAGTGGCGGATATTTCAAAGAAGGAATAAGTGTGAGTTCCGAATTGTGTAACACTTTTCGCCGTTTCATAATATAAATCAACATTTTATAACAGTTTTCAATTTTTTAATATACCTAGATACTATTTTTCATGAATATTAAAACCGAAGTTTTGACTAATATGCATGTGTCTACTATACTTTGTGGTAGATACACCAAAATTTTGCTCTAGGTAAATATTATTAATCCACTTTTCATGTACGTGCATACACATATAAACGTTTATAAACATGAAAAAGGAATGACTACACTAGTACCTGAATCATAATTTTTTCATAACGTTTATTATCGAATTTTCCTATTTTCGTTTTTATATTACATATATAGAGAGCCTTATAACTTCACGAAGGTTTAATGAAAAACGTATAAGTTAAGAAATAAAACATAAAATCGCAAAGCAAAATATCATTTTTTTCACTTCTGAAAGATCGAACCGAAATTTAAAATTCATATTATTAACATCTTAAGTAACCAAGTTAAAAATGAGGAAAAATAGTTAAATTGTAATAGGTAAAATGTTTAACAGAATTAACTTTTCGATATCGAGATATAGTTCTATGAAATATGAAAAATAAATGAATTTGGTATAAAATGACTCGACCTCACAAATTTTATCTGAAAAAAGTATTTTTATCGATTGAAAATTGAGTGTTAATTCCATGTATGAGTTTTTTTTATATTTATTAGTGCATGAATTAAATCAGTTTGGTATAACTCGCCAAGCAACAGTGAAAATACAAAAACCTGCGAAAAAACAAAAATTGAATCGAGGCTGTTACATATTCATTAAGCATTTTGCGCATAATTTGAAAGGTATTTCACTTGAACACGAACTCGTGCAGTGAAATTTACCACGAAACAACTACGATAGTCAAGCCGCGAGCAATTTGAACGATTCCCTTCCGAGGCCTATAAATCTCAAAACTACGCGGGGGCAATTCAAAATTCACGAGAGAGACAGAACTGTCGCATGGGCTGCAA
The DNA here is from genome assembly GCA_959613345.1 of Tolmerus cingulatus. NCBI lineage: Eukaryota > Metazoa > Arthropoda > Insecta > Diptera > Asilidae > Tolmerus > Tolmerus cingulatus. The sequence continues at coordinate 30,589,536 of OY390707.1, forward strand.
AATATATCTCAAATTATCGGAAGTTTGCAAATTGAATTAGCATAAATTGCCGGGTCCTCGAAATAGTTTGAACTGAAATTTACATAAAGAAACGCAAAATTGAATGAAATTATTCAAAACAATTTTGCATAAATGCCACTGCCCGTGGTTCGCATTTCGGGCTCTGATGGAGATGATGGAGCCCGACGAAACGGCGAAAATATTCTGCGTGACGCCGAGCTGGTGCCCCACCGATAATTGCACGCCCAGATCCTTTAAGGCGCTGAACGAACCACTTTCTGGAAGGGCTGGCGTGATAAATAAGGGCCGGCCAGATAAATAGTGCAAACAGCCCTGAATACCAAGTGGGTCATTTCAATAATTTTATATTTTCTGCCTGTTTTTCCAGATCAATTGACTCCCGGGAGATGTCAGATTTGAGGACCGGCCGTTCCAATGGGCGACATCGTCAATAATTGAAGGGACTGTGCCGGAGCATCCCGGGAGTGGAGCGCCCAGCCTGTTCTAATCTTATTAACGTAGTCCAGGGCCGCTTCCGCCTCTGCTCCTCGACCGGACGGAAATCGGGAGTGATAGGGGCTCCATCAAGCCTATTACATATGGCCAGGGAAGCCCCCACTGACCCTAGAATTCGGACTCAGCTGCTCCAGCGAGCTATGGATCCGGACCAGGAGTCTGGCACGCTCACGTCTTTAGCCACCACCCTGTGAGGACAGCACGAAGGGAAAAAAATCAAAAAGGACATGAGTTCTTCATGTGGTCATATGAGGAGTCATGCGTTTCTTCCGAAAATGTACCCCAGAGGATGCTGTGAGTAGTCCTGATTTATTTATAAAGACGTTTCCCCATAAACCCGGGCCCGGGACAGGGCTCCTCGTTTTGTTTGCCTCCGCCGTTCGTGCTTATTTATGTATTAATTTTATGCGTGAGGATATCCCAAAGCGACCTCCGCTGTTTGCCGTTGTTATTCATCTCCCCGACAGATGTCATGAGGCGCTCGCTTCTTATCTTAATTTGTAATTTATGGCAATCTCCTTGCTGCCTAATGGACGTTGCATTTAATTTGTCTTATTCTTTGACAACTTTGCTGCCATTCTGTATTTTTTTATTTCGGGTCGCCCACTACTCCATTGGTTATTCCATTAAAGCGCGGTCAAGCGGATCCGGCTGAAGACGCCATTCTTTATTTGTTGGCACCCCCAGAAGGGCGCAAACAAAAGCGACCATGGGTATTTTTGGGCGAGAACCATAAAAAATGAATAACCAAGCGCTGGGCGCAAAATGGTCGATGAAAAAGGAGCAGGATAGTACCAGTCCAGACAATTTGCTTCTGGACCTCGGCTTTTGAAACATACAACAGTATAAAAAATTATTACCAAACAAAAAATTGTAATTTCGTCACTTAGCATTTTGCTCGGCTTCGTTTATGCCGACATTCTAAATTCTGAAATCCGTCAAAATTGAAAACCATTATAACATATTTGAATTTTTATAGGAATTCATTTAACAACAACATGACTTATTGTAGTACTCAACGGACTCTATGATGTTTTTGAGGATTTTTCAATTTCCTTAAACTTCTTTTTCGTTATCTCAATCAATTGTAATTTTTCATATATTTGAATAAGCACCTTAATTTTCGATACCTCCTTTACAAAAAACTATGAAGATATTAAAGCTTTTAGGTTTATTAGGCACTTCTACAAGTTGTTTTATTTAGTGGTTATACTAACTTCGACAGAACTTTGGATTTAGAATTTTCTTGGAGAATGTATGATTATAACCAAGTACATAAAATTTAATTATATATTATAAATATAAGCTAACGGACACTTTGAAGTTCTATTAAAACAGAAAATGCTTTTTTTCTATTTGTAAAAGTCAAACCAGTGAAAGTACAAACAAACTGAAAAATATTCTGAATGGCAGAGAAAAGTTGGAACTAAAAACGTACGTTATACATATAAAAACTTATCCGCTTGCAAAGCATACAAAACTTTTAATAAGCAGAACTTGGTTTACCTGCGACTTATGGTGCCACAATTATACTAGACTTCTAGTACTCATACCGTGTCCAGTGTAATGTCCAAAATCATTGTCTGGGATATCAATGTTCTGTATATGGCTAAAAACCTCGAAATCGTGCTGTCATCCAACTTTGATGACATGCTTCAGACTGTAACCACTCTGTGATTAAAAGCAAGCGAAAATTAGATTTCCCGAAACCGTTGAGGCCTCTTGAAGCTGACAATGGACCACCACCTGGATGCTGAAGGGTATGCACCCTCGGTGCTTGGTCTAGGGCCTGGGCAAAATCAAATTTTAGGCCTCGGAACCGCAGGAAAAGCGCAAATCCAATTGAACATCGGCCTCCTGCTCGAAAATTATGAGTACACCAATTCAGCAGGCATGCGATGAAATTTTATAAAATTCAGCGCAGCGCGAAGAGGCACTGGTGGGCACAGGGTGGCTGTGAATTCTATGAAACTCCATCGCGCTCATCATAGGTGAATTTCTGGAAGCAGCGGGAGTCGGAGCCGGGACATCCGGGAGAGGGTGTAATTTAATTTGTCGTCGAGTGCGCGGCTCCGGTGCCCCGCCAGCCGGCAGAGTGATATTGAAATAAAGTGCTCCGGCATTAACATCTGCCTATTAATAGGTCTCTGCCAATTATGTCACCATGAAGTGAAAATCACCATCGTGTTTCCCGTCCTCCCCGGCGCATTACGCGGGTCCCTGTGCGGCGGGATGCAGTCAGTTAAACTCTGTGAAATTTCCGTAAAATGAACATCTGCAGAGTGTGGGTGGGGGCGGGGGCGGGGGCTGGGGTCCGTGCCCAACTTATTGCAAGTTCGACTCAATCCAGCCCAAACCACTGCCACTCACTGGCGTGGAAAATGTTCTGTGGCCGGGGGAATTGGGAGCTGAACTGGACTCTGTAAAACAATAGGCAGTAATTTTACGAAAATTGTAACTTTCTAACAACACTTACGTTGGAACTGGAAGAAAGTTCAAAAAGGCTAATTTCACCGCAATTTGAGTGGTATGTTCGCAAGGACAGTTGCTGTAGTTTTGGCTATTACTCCACCTCTTTTTTTGAGCACCTTTATGCCAAGGATATCATGTCGATCGCAAGAGCCTTGTTTATAAAAGCAAATTTGAGTACAATCATTACGAGAAAGAAACAATAAACATGGTAATTTTGCAATTAGGTATGGTAATTTATCCAGCATATAAAAATACGATATAAAGTTGAGTTGAATATATGATTTATTAGTAGTCTTACCCCGAATTATAAAGAGCTGCTTAAAGGCGGAAATTTCTTTACTAAATAATTAATAATTGCATGACGCTTTGGGCCAATATTTTACGAGTATATGAAATTTTGAATAATTTCACCTACTACTAAAGATTCTATGTTGCTTTTACGACTAATATCTAAGCAAGTAACTTTCAAACAAAAATATGAAATTCATATTTCAAAAATAATTTGAAAATTGTTCTACCTACATTTTCGTAATTGTGTCCTTACACCATACAGGATGTCGTTAAAATGGTAGAACTTTAAAACGACACCACTAATAGCGCCCCAAAATCGCATTATCCCAGAGCCTTTATTGTTCCTATCCTGACCAGAAGAAGGTGTCCCACTAAGCAATAAATAAATACCGCCACCCAACAGCAAGTCACGATGGCATTTCTCTGGAGGACCAGGGATGCTGCTTGTCCTGCATCTGATGTGTTACTTATCTCGGGCTGGCGTCTTGGTCCAGGCGACCGAGCTCTTCAATCATTCGGCCCTTATCTCACCTCGCCCGTCCATCTTATTTTCCCTTTTATTTCGCAATAGCCCTGGACGGGGCTGCTTTTACTGCTTTTGCGAAAACTATGCGCCATTTATAGCTGAATGCAACGTGGGCAATTTGACCCGTCGCGTCTCGACGTTCCCGGGGAGAAGGGAGGCACTTGCGCCCGTTTGCAGTCCCGGGCTTTGTGTCCTGGACTCTTCCAGGCTTTATGGCCGTCCAAAGGACCCTAATGCTCGCAAAGAATCCGTCATTGTCCTTGATCGAGAGGAATTCAGCTGAAAGTTTATGTGACTGGTGCTGCTTTATCTCGACGTCTTTGTATCTTGGCAGTGCTACTTTTTGTGGACTCCTCTCAACCACAGGATCTCTGGGGAAGGGAGGAAGGTTTTCTCTGGAATTTCGAAGAACTATCGTAAGCAATTATCCTGCCAGAAGAAAACGAGAAAATTGTTGGTTTGAAGCTAAAGGTCTTTTAGGCAAACTTTTGTTTTTGATCTCAACCGCGACGCTGCAGCGCTCGTAACGTTGCTCCTGAAGGGTTGCAAAAATGTTTTAAATTATTCCCGTCGAGAAGAAATTTAAAATCTCAAGAGTTCTTGCTCTTCTTTTTTAATTTTTTATTTTTTTTTGCATACCATCTGGATCTTAAGGAATTCTTACAAAATTGTCTGGTTGCTGCCGAAAATTTTATTTATTTCCTTCATCACAACCCAGCAGCAAAGACAGGATATCTTGGAAGGGAGCGCTAAGACCCATAAACTCAGGACGAGTGCTTAATTATTTTGTCATCTGCGTGCCCCGTCACCGCCGCCCCCGCATGCTCCCGCAGAGCCGAATAATTTAATTCTTAAGAGCAATTTAAGATGGCATTTCCACCAACGGCTGCTCCGGCTGCTGCCATCTTTTTCACATTTTCCCGCACGAAGGAACATATCTGGCCGTGGAAATCATGTTGAGTTAGCAAACCGCGAAATCATTCCGTCCCCGCTATCGTCCTTGGCCCTTTTTTCTTCCTTATACATATATATATATAATTTCTTTCCGGATCTTAGTGCGGATAAAAATCTAAATGCGCACTTGGCCCCGTCGCCGAGTGCCACCTCGTCCTTGTAAAAAGGAACGAGAGGATCTTGTAATTTATTCGAGCCACCCAGTGAATGGAGTTATTTAAGGAATCGTTAAATTTTATGATTATCCGTGGGACCATTAATTGACTGCGAATACCAAAGCCCTCAAACGTGTGCGTGTCTGGGCTTTATTAATTTACATCAGCAGCACTTTGCCATTCGGCCTGGCGATGGCGATAAGCGGCACTTGATTAGTCCCCCGCCGATCCACCCCCGTATTTTGGGGTACTCTTGTTCGTACAGGCCATTAAAAACCCTCGGGGTAAAGTGAACATCGCCATCTATCGAAAACTGCCTTAGCCCTCGAAAAATACGATTGTTTTCGAGACACACTCTCACCACGATCGCGGTTTTATAGGGTAACAACTTTTTGGGGGTGGAGGGTCCTATGAATTTATTACCGAATTAAAAACACTTGTATGGCAGCAATTTACCTAATCCACAAGACCTGGCCTTTACTTTTTATTGGGAATAAACTTCTTTATTGTGTCCCTTTAATTGCCGCTCCTAACGTCTTAATTGCTACTCTAAAAGTGCAAGACAGGTGGAATGGTTTTGGAAAAATTGACCAGGTAATTTCGACGAAATATCTTTGAGCAGCTGGTTTCAGAATAACTCCCAACGACATTAAGTTACATTATCAAGACTTCTTAACTAAAATTAAGCATTGAAAATTGCAACTCAATTTATCATAAAAATAAACTGCTTCTTAAGTATTTCACTTTGAAATTCATAGTAATTATTTCAGTTCGGAAACATATAGCGTGTTTTGTATAAAAACATAGGTACCTACCTATTTTATCATATTATGAAATTTGTGTAAATCATGCTGCCTAGGAACAACTTTTCAGAAGCAAGGAATTCAATAAAACGTAACTTTTTAACGAGGCATGATACTACAAAGTATGCTGAAAAAAACATAATAAAAGATAGAATTCCAAGAATAAAAAATTCAATGAAATTTTCAAGGCTCTCAAATTTCCATTATAAAAGTTTAATAAAATTTTGTGCTTCATTATTTTAATTATGTCGAGCAATTGGACAGGCTTAATTTGGAAGACTGACCATCGTCAATCACAAATTTCCCCAAAGTGCTAAGACCTATTTGGGGATAGGAACTAAAACAAAAAATAAATCCAGTCGACAAACAAATACTTACAGCGCTTAAATTGAATGCAGGACTCTGACTAAACTGAGACTCTAGTTTGTAAATTAAAAACACTATAGATTTAAATATAATGTAATGCACACATATGTATGTTATTAGAAATATGGAAGTTACGCTAGCAGTTTTCACTTTTGTAAATTTTATAATTATCCAGAACAAATATATTTATATTTCTAAATCTATAGTGAGAACCTTTATTAATTTGATTATAACAACACAATTCTTAATACCAAGTTTAATTGTAAGTCTTAAATCATAATTTTTATTTTCTGTTTCGTACAAGTTCTGTAAATATGAGATATATGTAAGTACATACGTATATAGAAATATGTATGTATACCATATGTAGTTATTTATTAGTGTGGCATTTTCTATAAATCTATACTAACAATATTATAAATGCAAAAGTAACTCTGTCCGGTACCGAACCACTGAACCGATTTGTATGAATTTTGTTATTATACATATGTATAAAGATATACGTAGAGGAGACCTTGGAGAAGTAGGTACATAGGCTACCTTTTGCTGCGAAAATAAGACTAGAATGGAATCAAATAGGGGATGGGAGTTTGTATGGGGAGCCAATGATGTCTCAAATTAGGGATATAATTCATCATATCTATACTTTTGATAAGAAAGAAAAAATGTTTCTGCGTTTTGAACAATGTATATGTATGCGTCTAAACGCTGGATCTGATAATTTTCATTTTTTGGGTGAAGGTATTGCAAATTCCAGGACAAGATATAGGCACCTTTTAATTCGCGGTTTTCAAAATGGCGGATGCGTCCACCAATTTTCGAACTTCAAAGAATTCAAGTGAAAATTAGTACTATGGATATTTTGAGGCCACCAACTCTGAATCTTGATATATGTGCATATAATCGAAAGTTTCCAATTTCAAATCTACTTTATAATTTTGGAAATTCAGAATGACGGATCCAATATGGTGACCAACATTTTCGTACATCGGGTTAAACCGGATAACTCACTACGTCTAAATACGGGATTCAATCATTTTCATTTTTTTAGGTGCTAGTACTGCATATTTCAGACCAACATATACTCTACTTTTTATTCACGATTATCAAAACGGCGGACCCAATATGGTGGCAAAAACTTGAAAATATCTAGAGATTGTCACAAAAATTGATATTCAGGAATATTTGGATGTCTTTTTTTCGAGACTACGTTCGAATTTTGATAATTGAAGATGGCAGATCCAATATGGCAAACTCCAATTTTTGAACCTCAACGAATTTAAAAGAAAATTAGTAGATACCTTTCATATTTTGAGGTATTTTCGAATTTACTATACAATTTTGGAATTTCTAAATGGCGGAACTAATACGGTGACCAAAACTTTTGTAGAGAGTAAAGATAGATATAGATAGATCGAAAATTTGTAGGGAGCAGAGATGTTGTTATTTTTAGTCAAAAATATTTTAATTTTGAACCATAATTGAATTAAGTCACAAAACTCTGATCCTGGATTATTGCAGTGAAGACGACATGCAACTTCTTACTAACTTTCTATGTCTTTTTTCAGATTCATGGATCTCGAGAACACATTGACCCATCCGTCGTAATAAACCCAACGGCTACAATCCCAAAAATCTACTGTGCCGAGGAGGGATTTTTTCACCTGGGCGCAGGAACAATCCCAGATAGCAGCCAAAATCAAAATGTTCACCAAGCAGCGTATGGCGGACATTCGCCAAACGACCTCCGTGAAGATGAAAAGTTCCGCTTCGAGAGGCAGGTCTCCCTGTCGCCGTCTTCATCGTCGCATAGACCCGTCCGTTCGGACCCACTATCATCGAATCTTCTACAATCACTGTATAAAAGTCATGTCATAGTAGACCATTCGTGGCACTGGATCCTGCCCCTGGTGCAAGTGATCCAGCTCGTCGTTTGCTCTCTGTACTTCGTCATCCTGAAGCCGCTGCTGTTCGGCTATGAGAAAATTCAATTTTTAGATAGCAGTTTTTTAGATTACTTAAATATTCCGAGGAGTAGCACCCTAGCTGTTAGCACTTTTGTAAGGAGCCTACGGAGGGGCGAGGAGTGTTATATCAGGCGTAGAAGCAAAACTAGAGACATTTGGGTAGGTGACGAGTGGGAGAGGACCTCAGGAGATCAAGTGTTCTGTGCGATTAGGTGTAAGAAACAGCCAGTTCCAGTAGTTTTAAGTAGCAACGAGTGCGATGTAAGTGCGGTGCACTATTTAGATACAGAAGCCAAGCCTCCTCTGCTCAACACTACTAGTAAAAATGTAAAAAATGAATATTACCGCGCTATACCAAAAATAGTCGAAAATCCCCCACGTCTTAAAAGCGAGGCAGCAAAGGACGAGGAGGTTGAAGGTGTTGAAGGTGTGGGAGAGGATCCCGCAGAAAAATTCGCGCCAAAATCCCGATTATTTTCAATAATACATTTTTGTGATAGTCTAAAGCGCTGCTCCCGATTTCTCATTTTTAGTGTCGTTTTTAACCTCAGTCGTGTATCCGTGTCTGTTTTGGATAAATCAAGGGAATTTAGCAATGGAATTGATCTCTACTTTAAAGCGAAACCGAATTTTTATACATTGCTTGCTCAACTTAACTGTAAGTGCGCGGTCCCGCGAATCCTTCTTCTAGTATGCGGCCGTACATGGAGTGTCGCGGATTGCATAGTGCGTCGTTTCAATTCGCTTAAATCTTTCGCGACGACAAGATTCGGTTCGCGGAGTAAAAGCGGATTTTCGGCGATGCTTCTGCTAATCTTGATCACGTCCATGCCGCACATTGCAGCATCTTTTCATCACAACATTAAATATAGCATGAATGTCGTGAAGACTAAATATGGATCCCTCCGGGGTGTCGTTGTACGGTCCAATCCGATTGTGGAGGCGTTTTTAGGAGTACCCTATGCTTCACCACCTGTCGGTAGCTTGAGGTGAGTAATCTTTATTTTATAAATTATGAATAATATTGCGAACCACGAGAAAAGTCTAATTGTTTAAACATTACTACGGCAGTTGTTGTTTCTACGATTTTCCCGAATAGTTTGAGGCTGCATTCTTAAAATTCTTAAGCGAATGAATTGTATATGTATGCACATACTTTTAGCCTAAAAACAGTGTGATTTCAATCGAATCCGCTGCGAATTTCTAAACCAAACGAATTCAGTGTCTTATAAGTTAAAATTCTAAAGTATTGGGATTTTGGAGCTTCTAAACATTTCTGAGATTGCGTGAATACATTTCGGCACGATAAGTCGCATGTTTTGCAAAATATTAAATAGCGACAAATAAATTCCTTACATATGTATGTATTGAAATTCAATCGAAAATTTGTTTGTCTCTTTCCTTTTTGGTCGTTCACGCCTAAACGCATCAAACCAAGCGTTTATTTTCCATTTCATTTTCATTTTTTTGGCCGAACGTACTACATATCCCATTTTAACATATACGTACGTAGGCTAGTTTTTATTCGCGGGTCTGAAAATGGCGGCAACAATTGTAAATTTCAAACAATTGACATGAAAGTTAGTATTTAAGGATTTTTGAAGACCCAATACGGCGACTAAAGTTTTCAAAGCAATATCATGAGAAAATAAATTAAAATGGTTAATTTTAACAATCCATAATTTAATATTGAATATTCACATTTGTAACGAACTATTTACGCAGAGATAATTTCTAAAACGTATAGGAAATCAACATAAGGTTTGCAGCTTTGATGTTTTCCAACAAAGTAACAATTACATAGTCAAAACAGGAAAACCGAAACTTATAAGTGCAGAATAAATTATAAGCCCTTTTGATATGGAAGATGTTACCAAACTGAGTTTTGAATGGTTTTATACAGCATCCACAGATTTTATATTAGTAATATACATTCTTCTAATCTTCCTAACCTTACTGTAGTATACCAACATTTTAGAAGTATTTAACTAAGTAGTATACCTACACCAGGTGAAATCAGATTACTCAGGTAGTTAATACTAACATAAGCTAGAAAACCAGTAAAAGTTATTCCCGTACTCATTTCAAAATTTTAGAATTATAAAAGTTTCGGAACAGACAATTTAAAAAGTTTGATTGCACGAAATTAAAATGGAATATAGAGACAAGGAAAACTGGAGCAAATTTTATGAATATGTTGGGTGCATGCAGAATTCCAATCTACGACTAATTTGGGACCTTTAGCTACATAATCAACGTTTATTCTTGTCCCTGCCTCAGCCACTTTAATTATCGGAATTCTTCCTTTGGAGAATGAACCAAACCGTCGTAAATCAGGAAAACAATGAGCGCCCAAAGGGGATCCATAAATTCAGTCAGCTAATTTTCATATCATTTCCAGGTTTATGCCTCCAGTAACACCGTCAACATGGAGGACAACCCGGCTGGCAGATCGTTTTTCAGCAGTGTGCCCCCAGACAGCGCCGGTGCCTCCAAACGGGCCAGAAGCCCTCCTGGAAGTTCCTCGGGGGCGTCTAGCCCAACTGCGTCGACTGCTCCCGCTGCTGGCCAACCAGTCCGAGGACTGCCTCTACTTGAATTTGTATGTGCCAAGAACATCGTACCCGAGTTCAGCAGCCTTCCCGGCCAGTTTTTCGGGTAAGTAATTATGCAATCGTGTTCCTTTGTGCACTGTAGGGAGAGCAGGGATGCTGGCCTGGTAGAGCCCAGAGCAGGGGTGGTCTGAGACGTCGTCTCTGGAGCGCCGCGAAAGTGGCCCCCGATTGCCGACTTTATAATGGACTTCCCCACTTAATGAATTGCATTCGAAAGTCCTAATAAATTAATGTTCTGAGCGTGTGCATTTGCGGGGGCAGGGCTGCAAGCACTGGAGCCCCCATCCCGAAACTGACAGATGTGGGCATCCAGACTGGAATGTGGCTTTTATGGAGTTTTTGTGGCCTTTTGAATGGCACTGCCAAGAAGGGACAGGCGGCGCTAACCACTCGTCCCGGGTCCTTAACGGCAGCGCCATAAACGGGAGCAGCCAGAGTATAAAATAAAATTACTCATGTGTATTTGCCCTTAATTAAATTGACAGCATTTTATGGTGCTGCCGGCTCCGCAAGAATTCTGTCCGTCTGTCTGCAACTTCAGGAGCAGCATCGATCCAGTCCCGAATCCAACTTATGGGGCTGTGTGTAACGCCGTACTTCATCTGCTCAAGTTTGGCAGATTGGGATGCGACGAGTACGTGGACAATCGACAAAGGTGCCCTGGAACCCCACTTCTGGTCAATGTACATCCAACATTTAATACCGCTGTGAAATGAACAGAATCAGGTAAAACCAAAAAGAACTCCCTCCATCTGGAGGAGCAGCAAATCCTAGAAAACTCGTTTCAATTAATTTAATTACACTGGCAGCATCTTTGTACGAGGAAAACACCTCGAATTAATGATTTTTCCGATGAATTTCTCAAAGGGTTACTTTCACTCAAATCATTGTTTGCAAAACAAAAAAGGTCTGAGCTTTGATTTATATAACGTTTGGATTAATTTTATGATCACTCCGATGTAGCCACCTCGCTCTTGGGGTTTCCAAGGTGTAGATGTTGCTTTGTATTAAATTGAATTTCTAATTTACGGCAAGCTTGTTCTTTCTATGGCTGTTATTCTGTTTTTAAATAACCTTTTAAGTCTGAAGTAGTCGCTTCAAGGAAGGAACTGATTTTAGCCTTTAACGATTTTCATGCAATTAAGACTTTAAATTGTTATACATATACATTTAAAATTGTATAGCTAGATTTCTTACAGTGCAGTATGTGATATACAGTGTATTTAGTTATAAGACAGACTAAAATCGTTATTAAACCTATAAGCAGTTAAATAAAACGATCCTTTTAAAATGTCGATACGTTTCATAGCAACAAATTCGATTCCAATCGGCGAAAACTTCGTAGTTTTCAAAATCCCACAACGATCCAATCTGCACATTAACCGCACCCATTACTTGAAGCTAAAAGCTCCTTAAAGTCTGTGTAACAAAAACGAGCCCTCGGGGTCTGATTGAGTTTGTAACTTTAATTAGCTCATTCCAAGCTCCCAGTTCGTCATTTAATTTTCGCCCCGTTCTAGGGCTAGCTAAGTAAAGCCTAAAATAAATTTTTTCGTACTTTTTCACTTTTACTACTTCACCCCTCTTATCTTCGTTAAGGGCGTAACCAGTAGCTGAAACTTTGTCCGCCCTTTCGTCCTAAAATAGCCCACAATGGACTCAACTACTTTGAGGCTTTTTGGTTGTATAACTCCTAATAAAACCGAATAGGACACCTCCATTAGACTGTGCAGTGGTTCTGTGACGAAATCAAAGGAATTCTGACAAAATCATGAAAAAGATTAGTCTTCGTACCGAAAATAAAAACGAAAACCAAAAGCGAAATAGGAGGGCTGAAGGTTGGGGGCTGAATCGAAGAAACAAGTTTTTTCTCCATCCAAAAGCGGTAGGGCAATTTTTGCTACATTTTTTTATTTATTTTTTTTTTGTTCTTTTCGGAATTAAGTTTCGTTGAGGAGAATAAAAGTTTTGTCATACTTTTTCAGTTTAGTGACTTCTCGATGACCTTTTTTGTGCTAATGCTCAACTTCGGCAAGGACTCCTGCTCCTTGTACAAATATGACAGGATAAAAAGTATGCCGTGACACGACAAAGTTCCCTTTTTCGTTTCATTTCGTCCGCTCCTTGTGTGTGGGAAAGTCAATTGAAGTTTTGGGCAAACAGAGTGAGTATCTTGTGTTATAACGTCGAGAGTCCCTTTACCCGGTATCAGCGTGATTATTGCTGGATAATAATGCGCTGAGTTTCCTCTTTTTCTTTTATGGAATGATGGGGTGCCGCAAGGTTCCATCTTCTCGTCCCTTTTGTTTATTATTATTTTCGTGTGTGTGGTGGGCTGATGCAGGATTTTTGCCTCCGAACCCCCACTTGAACACTCGCCCGGTGGAGGGTGTTTTGTACAAGCGTAGATCGTCTAAGTATTATCATGTAAACTCGACAAGTTAATCCCACTTCACTTTGATTAATGGCTTTTCCTTGGAAGTTCCAGGGCGTCCCCAGGAATGAATCAATACGGTGCCATCGCAAGGGCTTTCTCCCAAATCACACATCACTCTTTCGGGCATGTCCCAGCTGCTAACCATTTCATCCGGCGGCTCATCACTTCGAATGGAATGGAGCCCTTGGCCCTAAGTGCTATATCCCGGCACGCAAATATGATAAAATTTTTAGAAGGTCCCGAGAGCCTCCGGAGGGGCTTCTCGCCAGAGCCTCATTAAAATTTTGATACATCCGCAGCAGTTTATCATTAAGTTAAAAGCCTTTTTCCATCATGTTATGACATGTGCTCGCCAAAAATACCTTCCTCGTTCCAACGATTTACAGCCGTTTAATATCGAGGCGAGCCAAGAGTGTCTCGACTCCATCTGCTGGAGCCCTACAAATATCGCGCTTCCCGCATATCTGCATGGCGGCTTAAAAAAATTAAAGGAAGCTGGCAGGCTTGGAAGACGTCCATAAAGCCGGCCTTATTTTTTCAGGCGCTACATCGTTGCTCACTTTCATTTGAATTTATTGAAGTTCAATGTCGGCTTTCTTGCCTCCAGCACTTCATTCAGCTAAAAGCCCCCTCCAAAAAACGTCGCGATTTCACTTCTTCTTTTTTAATGTCAGCGGAAATAAAAGTGCCCCAGCCATCCGCTGTAATTTACTCAAGAAAATATGAAGTCAATTTTATGGGCATAATTCGGACGGAGGGCGAATGTAAATGCGTTCGGCGTTATTGCCATTTTATGGAGGTGAAAAGGGAAATGTCAAAATGAATTCGCAATTGCCCTTCTAGGACCAGGCCTAGTAACCCACACTCCTATAATCCCCACTCCTGCTAAATCCACCCCTAGCCCTACCCGTATTCAAAACATGGTCGTTGGACGACATTTGTTCTACAGGGGAACGATGCCCTATTTTTCGATTAAAGCTGCATTTTCAATGAAGCAATGTAACGCCTGTGTTCGGTAAGCCCCAGACCAACCCCTCCCCTCCTTTCGACACCGCTGTCCAGGTCATTCGTTTTCCGCTCAACAGTTTTTTTTATACCTGTGTAGTTTGGTTTTAAAATCCTTTCAGATACGACTTTTGAGCAATTAACAGGAAGTGGTTATTTATTCGTGGTGCGCTAATTTGTAAAATAAATTAAACGATTTATATCAGTGCTTTACGGCATCGCGACCATAGTAACCCTTTTACCTTTGAAAAAGGTTCAGTTGCGCAACATATCTGTTTAATTTTTGACTTTAATTACCGATTACGTGATGATAATGATATTGTTAAATTATCAATTAATAATTAGTAGATGAAATCGAATATTTTCTTATATAAATACGTTTCAATTTATATTATTTCGCAACAGTAAGGACAAGCGATTTTATACAGAGTAATTTATTTTGGGTAAGAAGATTTGAAATTTTGTATGATTTGGGAGTTATTTTATTTTATATAAGCCTGATCCTATTAAGCAACAATCCCCAGATAATTTTATTTACAAACAAATAAAGGACCTAAGATCTAACCTTGTGGCACTCCATTCGTGGTTTTTAAAAAGCTCTTGTATAACTAGTGGTAATGAGGTTTTCTTTTATTTTGCCGTAATACAAGCGAGCAATAACCAAGGTTTCCCTTATCTTGTTTTTCCTTTATGAAAGGCATATTTTCTTTACTGGAAAACGTTGCCTAGTACCTAAGAGCTTAATATAGCTCGTGTGAGCTTTTTAATCCGATTTATTAACGAGGTACAGAGGTTCAATGACGTCCTGACTTTAATTCTGGTGAGTGCTACAAGGTGGCTGTATGTATTTTCTGTAGCACAAAAGTACTGAAAGGGTTTGGGAAAAAACCTAGTTAAAGCCTGCTACACTTCGAAGCGGGAGTTGCCCAATTAATAGGACGAAAAGGGGGCGAATAGAAATGAAGTCCATTAGGGCGCTTCAAGCATTAACTAATCTCCCAAAAAGAGAAATAATTTAATTAATCGGTTTTCACTGCTTTCGCTAGTGGAATACAGTCTCACCCGTCATAGATGTCGGATTCGGGCATATTTCCAGGACAGTCCGTAATTTAATTAGAGCTGACAATGAGCGAAGGGTCTCCGGACGTTTGTCATCAGTGATGGCACTAGAAAAATATCTTTTCGGGGACATATTGAAAAGAAGAAATTTTTTTTCGAAAATTTTATTCACAGTTTCAGTGTAAGACACTTAAAGGCTCGCTCCGGCCCTTTATTTCATTATATCAGATAGCGCCCTTTTCTTTCCAATGGACGGCTGGAGAATTTCTGCCAGTCGTCGGATTCTCAGGGGCGTAGAAGTGGCACAGGAACAACATTCCGA
This sequence comes from Tolmerus cingulatus, assembly GCA_959613345.1. NCBI lineage: Eukaryota > Metazoa > Arthropoda > Insecta > Diptera > Asilidae > Tolmerus > Tolmerus cingulatus. The sequence goes on from OY390707.1 coordinate 30,605,024, forward strand.
TGACCGACGTCGTCCCGACGCCCGAGACTACATTAGTATGAAACCATTTGCTTAATATTAACTTTTTTTTCTTGTTGCAAAACCTCTCAGGAATAAATTTCAGGAAAAATAAGAAAAACTGTCAACGAACTTTGGGACCAGATTCTTGAAAAGCTTATTAAAGCGAAGGGTCCAACTGGTGAGGATTGACCTCGGGCCTGTTAAATTCTTCGAATCACTTCGCAGTCCCAAAAACTGAGAACCCGTCAATTTTATGAAAAGGGGCTAAGGCTGCATGGATGTGGTTGGTGAGTTATGGGTTTAAAATTTTTCCTAAAAAATATAAAGAAAAGGGAAAAAAGTAGATGTTTGACTGTTTAAAAGCGTCAAGAGAACGCTCGAGAAAACAGAAAAAGGATCAAGTCAAAGCAGACACAAAGCTCTGAAATATCACACCCTCTCTGCGTGTGGGAGCCCTGTTTAAAGAAATTGAATCCTCGCTCAAAGGAGCCCGAGTCTGCCTCGTCGTTGTGTTTGATAATCTCTGGGAAACGTTTCTGCTCGGCTGAGTTTTATTGCCATGGAAAGGATTTTATGTCAGGGCAAATGATTTTAAGTGGTATGCAGCCGTATCCCACATTATCAAATTAAAATGCTCCCGGGCGAGAGTTTTAAATTCAAGAAGCTCCCGCGGGAGAGGGACCAGGGCGGATGAAGATCCACAAGACGAAATGTGGCTCAACAAAAGAACCTAGGAGAAGAGCGATTTAAAAAAACACATCTTCAACATTTTTTTTTGACATTTCTGGTGGCACACCCACATATCTATGTGTATGTATGTGATAAAATTCAACGCAAAGTGCTATTTCAGCAGCAACCCGCTCATTCATGTATTTCGCGCCCTCATAAACTTTTTTCCCTGTTTGTAATCCGGCCGGAATCCCAAACCACAAAACTAATGTGCCGAAAAATAACAAAAAAGTTATACTATAGAGGGCTCGGAATGTTTCAGATTTTCCCTCCGGCCATGGCTGAGCTGACAAATTAGATGAGATGCATACTGTCGAAATAATTTGAAACTTAGTTCAAATATGGAGCAAGAGTACCTCGGGTGTTTTAAGGTATTAGGAGCTTGGTATCTCATTTATCAGAGCAAATATAGGATTTAAAATTTGTTTACTTTAGGGTTAAGTTGTTGCAATTAACTCGGAATATCTCAAGTAATTCTAAGTAATTCACTAACACCGGTTTGTATTCCACAAACAATTAAAGTGAGTTTAATTTACTTATTTATCAAAAAAACCTTTAATTTTGACGTTTATCGTTTTTTTATTTAAGCTAATTGAAACTAATCTGAATATCCTTTTCCGCCTATATTTTTCTTTTTTGTTTTAATACATTATGTGCATCTTTAGCAATAGTCCAGAGCAATATCCTTACCGAATAGAAAAGTTACGCATTAGTAATGTAAAAAATGGAAATATTAAAGACCAGGGTCCAAGGTTTTTGCAGCCATGACATTAATAGCTTTTTCTCAGGATTATTAACTGGCGGCTAAAGGGTGAAGGGATTACAGACAAAACCCATTACTTTGCACAGCCATTGAAAGCTGTTTTTTTCATTGTTTTTTTTTCTTTTTCCTTAGTATATTCGCACTGAAATTGAATTTCCCTCTTCGAACTCCTCACGCCATTGATTTTTTCGAGCGCGATAAGGCAACTGTGCCGGTTAAATTAAATTGCGATTTCCATCAGTTGTTCCCCCAATCCGATTATATGACACCTCCAACTTCAATTCCCTCGATATTCTTCATATTTTCCTGTCCCTGCCCCTTGAACCGCCAACCTGTAGGTAACCTTTCCTACTTTAAAAGTTGCTTTGTTTGCTTTTGAAGTTCTCATTCAGGCTAATTCAAAATTACCTTTGGGGAAAAGTTTGTTGGAAAGTTTTTAGATACTTTATGACCACCCTGTCCCTTCGTATATAGGTTTATTTCGGGACAGAGGGTTCGGGGCCCTGTGGCGAATCTTTTCAGTTTCAATCTGAGTTATTATTTTTGAAAAGATTAGGCCATAATACTTGGTAATCCCAAGGTTTGAACAAATAATAGCTTTCAACATTTTCGAACTTGCGGACAGGGTGATGTGAAAAATAAATCAATTGGCCTACAGCTATTTCAGCAAAATATCTGTAGGATGCTCTTGGGAGCGATTTTTTTGTTTTGTTGTTAAGATTTATAAACAGTGCCTACTCTCACTTTTTCAAGGATTATGCAAAAAGAGTAAACAAATATAATAAAAAAGAAGCAAAACAACGGGACTTTGCGGCTATCAAAAGTCGGCTGTGATACCCATCCGTGCGGCTCTCACGTATTTTTTTCTCTTATTTCCTTTTTGCGCAATTTTTCGCCCATTTTTATTTTTCTAGCCGGAGGCAATCGAAATTGCGGGGATCACATTGTGAAACCCAAGAACGCACCGCACTGCCCTATACTGCCTCCCCCCACTCTACTCTTCAGTGGTTCAGGGGTAGGAGGCGTTGGGGCGGGGTCCCGAAAATGTTTTGTAGGAAAAAACTGGGTGAAAATATGTTTCCAACATTTCTTTCTTGCTATTCGATGGCCAAGCAAAAAAATACATATATCCTTCAAGAGTTAGATTCGGGGCCGGCCTCTACGACGTAACCTCTTTTAACCCCCTGAAGGCGTTTTATGATTTATTTCACTGCAGGAATATAGGGGTGGGGGGAAGGTGGGAGTCGTTGATGCTTCCTCCGGAAATAGAGCGTACATGCGATGGTCTGGGGAGGGGAAGTAGGGGTTATCTGCAGTTTGTAGGAAGTCAGGGACTTTTCTTACGAGGCGGTGACCATCGGGGCTTCAGATAAGGAAAGGATGCATCCTACTGGGGCCGAATTAGCAATGCAAATTTCGATGTAAAAGCCCAGTCGGCTCCACATCCCGGGAATCCCCGCTGGGCGGCAACCTGCCCTCCACCACCAGCTGAAACCGAGTTTTTGAAACCAGAGGAGATGATGCCAAATTTACTCATAGGGTCGACTTCAATTCCGTAGTGCATTGCAGTGTGCTAATTAATCGACTGCAAGCACTGCGGGAGTGAAGTTGTCTGATTGAGAATTTCACCTGTCAACTGCAGGATGTCCGAAAACGACCCAAGGACTCGCACAGGTAAGCCCCAAACCCCCGCCAATTTTTATATATCAAAATCTCGACATCTCGACGCATTGGAGACAAATAGGTCTCCATGCGAAACAAAATTTTCCCCCAATTTTTCGGCGCTTGAATTTCCACTTTTTTATTTTCTATTTTATTTTATTTCATTTCATTTCTCATTTTTTTCTTTTTCCGTGACTATAGACCACACCTGGGATTTTCGGTATGTGCGAATTTATGGCAATTTATTTTCGGATCGATGTTTTATGGCAGCCACGACGACGGATGATGGAAGAGTCGTTTGGGTGATTTTGAGCGCCTGTTTTGCGCGTTCACAGTCGCACAGGGTGACGAAGTGGTTCGTTTGTTTGTTACCCCATCCTACAGATATATAAATAATTTGATTATATTGTAAAAGCTTTGCGAGAACCACCCGAAAGTCTTTTATGGCCATCCTTGGGGTATTGATCTTTTAAGGAGATTTTCAGATATTGGAAAAAGGTTTAATAACTTTTTTTCCCAAAGGAGGGGCGAAATCAATTTTATTCTGATTTAGGGACTGATATTTCAGATTTATTGATTTCGTCTGCCTACAATTATTCTGATCTGTTTTAACAAAGTGTGAAATCCTTTTGAAGGCAGAGTTAAGTCAAATATTTGTTAAATTGATTCAGCTAACAGATTTATCAAGCGAGCAAAGCTCAAGAGAGTATAAGCTATAATTAATAGGTATAGGTAGGGATAAAGTAAATACGTTGCGCTTAAATAAATAAAAATCTGGGTCAGGGATTGCTTTTTCGACGAAATTTTTGGCAAACATTATTTTTAAATTTAAATGAATATTTTTTACAATCAATTATTTAATTCATTTTCGGGTCTTTTATGTATGTTGTAACATATCATAAATAACTTTTTTTAAATCCATTCAGTTTAAGCTAAACTGATATTCTTTCTTTGAGTATTTTTGAAAGTTTCAATTTAATTTGTAAAGCAAAGTAAGTAAATCACATAAAACCCGCATCCAACAACAAAAATTATTTTGTGGATTCTATTATGACAATTTATTAAAGTTTAAATAAAGCAATTTGATGTAGTTTTATATAATATGATGCGATCTTTTTGACTTATTTAATGTAATCAGTAACACAACAAAAGTACGATTGAACAAAAAGTTGCACAGACATGGTGTAATTTCCTTCATTTTATGTAATATATTTAAACTATACTAATTTTCAGTAAATTAAAAAAATAAGAAATAAACTAACCGTTCCTGACCACTTTAAAAGCATGGCCGTGTGCAGCCTTTAACTTTTGCTCGGTCACATATTTTTAAAAAGACTATTTCAAAGGATAGAAATCTTTGTACCTTTAACTTAACTTTAAATAGCCTTAATGCCATTCAGTTTCGAAATAAAAATCCCTTCTTTTCAACACGATAACGAAAAACGGTTGTAATTCTCGTCACGTTCTAAGCAGCATTCAATTTCCCATTCCCTTTTAGATAGTGAGAAATTACATGCACAGGAGAATTAACCCTTTTTTCCTTTGCCAGTAGCGAATGAAATGACTTTTGTTGTTAATTAAGTCCACTCAGACTATTGTGATAATGGTAACAAGAGTACGAGGGAGCTCCTTTTAAGCAATAAATTGAATAAGTAATTAGAAGAAAAAGAGTCGCGCGAACGAGGTCCATTTTCCTCGGGAGATCAGCAGCCATTAGCAGATAAATAGCCCGACAACGAGGTGATAAATTTTAAAAGGGGGCGAAGTTAAGAGTTCAAAGAACATCATTACGGGGCAATTAAGGCGGCAATTGCCTCTAAATTGCTTATTAAATATTAGTCACCTTCAGTGCCATTCTCCAGGGGCTGCGCAGCCTCATAAGTTGCTTACGAGATGCATTCAAAATTTATGTCTGAGAAGGGGGCAACTTACGCAGATGAAAGACGGAGCCCCAGGGGGATGTTATGAATAAATTACCGAAATAAATCAATGTATGTAGTTCGCAAATATGTTGCGGCTCTGGCCACTCTTGACTAGTTAAAGTCGTCTTCATCTTCGCCCCTGCAAAACGACAGAAGGTACCTGTCCAAATGCACCTGACGAAAGTAATAAAAGCGAAGCGTCCTCTGGGGCGGAACAAAGTGCTTATCTCGCTGTGAAGCAGTGACAAAGCAATAAAACGATAGCGCTGCAACGCCAACTGGTTGCACCTTAAATATCCCGGGGACCACAGACTGCAGCAGTCGGGATTGTCTGGAAAGAAAGTTAATAGGAGCTAAACGGGCGGAACAAAGCATGATGGCCCGGCCATAGGAGTCCCGGGTGCTGTTTGTTTGCCATTGCTGCTCGAGCACCCCGTGCAAAAGTCCATAAGCCACCCCTCAGATGCTCCTGCAGCTTTGAGAAATGAAAGAATTCTGTTGCACTGGCTGGAGCAATTTGTTTTAGTACACCTGGGCGAATTGCAGCGACCCATCCACCGGCAGAGAAGAAAATCTCCCCGGGCGGTATGTGCGGGGGCGCTATCATGCATAGGCTATAAAATTAAGGAGCGGCTTCAGGACGACAACCACCGGGACACGGCCCGGTGCAGCCAACAAAACCGGAGTGCTTCGATAAGATTTTCGTTTTATATCCGAACCACTCGGTGGACAAAGAAGATAAAAATAGAATAAAAAGCGGTAACAACAAAAAACTACTCTTCCCAGAGGGTTGCGTTCGGAATGTTGGCGAGGTGCTCCCCCACATGGCGGGGGCGGGCTCTGTTCAAACTAATAAATTCGCTGCTAAAGAAGCACTTCATTTTTACGTTCAACGGAGCACTCGAGGCGAGCCGAACAAGGGAGTCAGTCGTAGGGATTGTGATATTAGGGCCAGTCTTGAGGGTTTACAAGCTATTTACGCAAAAAGCTGAGAAAAAAGATGCCGACCGGGGCTGCAGGGGCGGCGCTCGAGAAAAGTCTCTCAGCAGAACTTATGTTCCACAGCAAAAGGGGTTAATATCACCCGGCCCGCCCCTCGCCTGCACGGCAGAGCTAGGAACAAGGTGGGTAAGCTCTAGCTCGAGCAGAGGAAAACCCCTTTTAATTTGCTCAAGGATTTTTCCGTTTTTTGGTCTAGTCGCATAGCCATCGTCGTAGTCGACACTTGCCGAGTGTTTTATGAGAGTTTTTAAATAAAAATTCCATTTGACGTGGTGGGAAAATTGCAAAGCGACCGAGAGCATTGGGGACAAATGTAAACAGCAGAGGAGGGAGGCGGAGCTGCTTCTCTGCACGCCCCCGCTTTAAGAATCTAATTAAAAAAAGGATTCAATGGTACGCCAAGGACTCTCAGATTTATGAGAAGTTCCCTGCGTCAGAATAGTAATCATTTTTAGCTTTTTCAGACTTGTTGACTTGAGACGGTCTCATAATTTTGTAGAAGATTCTTATTAAAACAAGAAAGGAACTTTCTGACATTTTCTTGTAATTGACCCTAACTAGAAAGTGCATTATTTTTATGATAGCATAAGAAATGAAAGGGAATTTTCATGTGACAAAAAGATATAAAGATGACTAGTGAATGTGGAGATTGAACAATAAAAATTGTTACGTAGATACTAGGGGTTCAAGAACGGAACATAATTTTATAATATTTTATTAGTTTAGGAAAAGCAATGTACCTATACATATATATTTAATACCAGAAACCATCAGCTTAATTCAAGCTTCAGAGAATAAATTAATCTCTTGCATGAAGCTGGGCATCATCTGGTCTAGTGGTTAGTACACCTATTCATCGATCCAGCGCAAGCAAAATAATTATTAAGGGATTTCTTTAGTATGTGCTTAGTATTGTTAGTAATAAACAAATCGGCATGCTTATAAACATTCAAACACATACGATTAAGGGGTTTGTAAAAGCCACAGTTACTCGTTGAGTTCCAAATCAAGAATAGGGAAATATTCCTTAAGTTAGGGGGATTAGGATTTGGTACTACCCGGCTTCTTAAGGGGAATCTATATTCCCAATGAGTAATTGGGCAAATATGATATCCGCCACGACACGCCGTTCTTCTAACGAACGCATATTAAGTGAGGAGCAACGGTCTTCGTATGGAGAGAGGATGTGGGGCACCCAATGTTGAAAAAACATGCATTGAAATTATTGGTATTGATATAATTATAAAATTGTGCCCTGGATAGAATTTCATAGAGAAAAATAATCTGAGGAAATTTCGAGTTCTTGCATGCATTTTGAAATAAACATATTATCTTAGTATTAAAAAAATATCAGGAATAGAAAATCAGTTTTCAGGTGAGCAAATCCCAAGAAAAGGTTTCCTTTTATCCCATAAAATTTGTATTTCGGAGTTGAAATATATATATAAACACTTGGCGCGCTTAGAGCTACCGTTAGGAAACTCCTCCAATTGAAATTGGCAAAACGATTAAATGTATTTGTTATATGTAACATAAAAAAGTTTAATGAAATGAAGTAAAACATTGATTGAAGCTACAGTCAATTAAATTTCCAAAGAGAAACTAGAAATTGTAGAGCCTACAATATGTGATTATGCTTTTTTTACGATTTTAATTACTAGATACTTTATGAATAAAATCACCTTTAACTTAAGATAATTTTATTATTGGAACTGAACTGTATATGTCAAGAATCATTATTAAACCTATTGGAATCTTTAATTTCCCAAAAACCATCATAGGGATCAATAGCTTAATTTCCTTAGATTTTAAATTGCTTTGGATTCCGATCGGTTTGAATTATTCTAGATGTCTTTCTTCTATTTGAATTTTTCTACAAAAGAGACTGCAGACAATCGTGTTTCCTTAAATAAAATTGAAGATTCAACATGATACTTTCAAGTTTCGAAAGCCTATAGAAAGGATCTCTGCGGGGCTACCCCCCACCCGAAATCCATCCAAAAAAGGCTAAGCCCCTCCGCTGCCAGTCTCGAGGCACTGCAACGTCTAATTGCTTTACGCAAATCTCCTTGGCATCATTTCCGTTCCTTTTCTTTTAATTTGAAATTATTTCCCCAAGAGAAAACTGTTTGCTTTGTCTGCCCTCAAGCTAAAAATAAATCCATCTTGGACCCTGGCCCCCGTACCACGACGCTGGAGCTTTGAGTGACAAGGAGCAGTTACTCCGGCCATCCCCCTGTTATCCTGTAAGCGACCTTAATTCTTTGTTAAGAAATCCGTCCAAAACCCTATAAGCATCTCAAGACATCAGACGCACCACCCTTTGTCCTGAATACTCGGCTTATCGACCTTTTTACTTTCTTCGAGCTCCTTGGGGCCCCCTGGTTGCCCGACCGTGTCGGCCCCGACTCATCCCCGAACAGGGTTTTTGTTGTAGAAACTTTCAATCGTGTCACCCTGTACACAACTTAATATATTTAGAGCGTGAATGCTTGCCCTTGCGCCAGGAAATGGAGCGAAACACGTTGTTTTAGGGCCCGGAATTTGTATCAGCCGAAAATAACATTTTTGTGGAGCACATGACTCATACCAGGCGAGGGAGCGGCTGCTGAAGTGGATCAATCCCGAAACCCGGGAATCGATGGCGCTCTTGGCAGCCCGCACCCGACTAGGTCAATACAATTAAATCCCGGCCGGGCGCGAAATCGACACAATTCCCTCCTAATCGGGTTGTATCTGATTAACTGGAAAAAAAGTTCTCCTTATTTGTCGCCGGGACGTTTAGTTCTCAACTTGTTGAGGATTATCCTGGTCCGGGCGCGCCCGGCAGATCCTCGAGCTGGACGTGTTATCTGTAATTCGGGCTCTCCAGATTAAAGGCGACAAATCCCTCGAATCCCCCGAAACGCTATATATTTAAACTGAAGTCGTTCGACAGTACTCAACGACATTTCCTGGAGTTTTTATGCGCTTTTCCTGTATGGCATCATTCGGGGGAGGATGTGCTCCAGCGGAGCCCCAGCCCCATTCACCCAGGGGATCCCTCCCGCTGCAGAATCAACGGTCGCCCGGAAACCTTTGCGCAATCTTCCGGTCCACAGCTCCTTTGAAGGGCTGTTAACAGTGAGCATTGGCTGGAAAAATGAGAAAAGATTTTCCCGATTTGTGTCGGAAGTGGACCATCCTCGAAAAAGTGTAGATCGCCTTGGAAAACACTTAACGCTTTTCTGCATTCCAAGCACCTGTAGATAATCAAATTTCACCGCCCTTTTTATGAAGAACTATGCACAAAATCGGGAGGTGCAGACTATCTCTGGAGAAGTTCACAGTTTGCGGGCACGTCTTGCAGGGCTTTTGTGGAGGCGAAAACTTAGAAGCCCCGTGTCTGTCAACATTTTCCTCAAAAGTTTCCCGAACAGAGGAGCCAAAAATTAAAAACTTTCTGCGGAGTCTCATCTGATTTTGGAATTCCTTGTGGTAATGAATTCCTCCACACTTTCCACACGCCATCCAGGCGCAGGCTGCTCCCTGCGCTCCGTGTCCATGTTTTCCCTATTTTCCTAACCCTTCAGCGAATCCCACCACATTGAACAGCTTGACTCCTTCTTTCTGGCGAAGGGAAACTTTACCGAGGAAAAGTTTCGAAGGCGGCCAGGTGGTGCCCGGAGACTGTCGAACTGTTGAAGCTGCGTGACATGGAGCTCGGATGGTGAAAAATAGATCGGTTCGCCATTATATGACAAAGGTCATTCAGATTTAGGGATTTTTCCATCGCTGAAGGGAAGTTGGTGGCTAAAGTTGTGAATGGAAAGGTCTGCAAATACTTTCGAGGTTTTTTGGCTATAGAACTTTTTATCGGATCAACAAATACGAAAATCGTGATACTTTTCTATTCCATAGATATCAGGAATATTGTGGGATCAACACAATTCTTTGGTGTGGTCGAGATTTAACTGGAACTTTTGCTCAAAAGAATGGAAAAAGGACTCAGTTAAAATTTATGAAACCTATTTTTAGTAATATTCCGCTATTACCGTTTTCAAATGACGATATGCGCTTTTATTCTAAAACATTAAAAAATATGAGTAAACATTTGTTGGATGACAGATAAACGTGGGGACAAAATTTAATAGATTTAATAAAAGGACGGTATTTGAAATTTCTTTACATAATTTTTTATGTAAAGTCATTCAAAGAATCTTACGTCACTGTTTTCACTTTTGGTGCTATGGTCGTGTGAACTAGTCACGTAATTCAGCTCCGACGCAGCACGCTATAAATAGTTTATACCGCGCATGCAGAACCCATTTAGCACCGAAAGGGTTAAAAGATCAATGGTTTATTCTTTTTAAATCAAATCAAATTAAACCTGCAATTTATTGCTGAACTTACTAACTTTAATATATATTACGATTTAAATATAAACTAAAGGGCATACCTCCAGCTTCTGAATATTAAAGTCTTATAAAATTCTGTGCCTTCAAGTACTGAAATTGGTCATTTCAATTTTCCGTTACGTATTTATCGTTCAAACTCAATTTCTTCCAAATTCAATTCACCAATGTTTCGACAAAAATCATTTTGGAAGAAAGCTATTAAATTTCTGTTTAACCTACATACATTGTATGTATGTGCATACATAAAATAAGTGGTTTTGAAATATGAGCACTTTACCAAAACCCACTTTTGCAAAATTAAGACAAGTTTTTTTCCGACAACAGTAATAAAAAAAATTTAAATTTATTTAATTAAATAAGATTAATACAAAAGAGCCAAAACTAGTAAAGGTAAAGAAAACAAGTGTTTTCAAAAGTTTAATGTTGTTCGATTTCCTGATACAAGTCTGACTAATATTTAAAAACTAATAAAGAAACCAATTTATTAGCTTTGCAAAAAATTATAAAAGAGAAATGTGACAGGACAACTCAGAGTACATCTACTTCGGCACAATCCGCTTACTGGCTACATTCCCTCTCACGTTTGAATCCGCTTTAGATTTGCAGCGACCACATTCTGCTCTAAATCCCGAAGTAAATAAAAAGACCACACACAGAAATTGCTACAAAGCTCGTTTGCAAATTGCTTTCCTTGGCTAAACTGGGGAGCAGCATCCTTCCTCCCACATCGATCCTTTCAATAAAAAAATAAATCTTCCCCCCGCGCCCCTGTCGGTGAAAGCATTCTCTTACATTTTTCAGACCCATTGAGTGCTATCCTTTTGCACTTCATAAATTCTCGCATTTTTCCTTGTATGAGGAGCTGCGATCGAGTTGTAGACTTCAATTCCGCGCCAGATAAAAGGTGATTTATGGGTGAGAGGGCAAATAATTAAGGAATACCGATGCAGACAATAAGAACCCTCTGCGAGATGGGGGTGGAAGTGCTCCACCTGCTCCTGGTTTTTGTCGCGCTGGTTGTTTTCCCCGGGGATCTTAGACCATTATTTAACCGGCTCTGTCAGTAAGCAGCTTTTCTACCCACATTCTGAAAATGGTGCAAATTTTTCCTTTCAGGTGACTCTGGCGGCTTCGGGGCTGTGGACCATCATCCCTTGGACGGGAGCATTCCCGGCGGCAATAAGAAGCAGCATCCCGACGACAGCTTTTCAGGGGGGCATCACAAGCCCCTGCCGGTGATCGTCTACATCCACGGGGAGTCCTACGAGTGGAACTCGGGCAATCCCTACGACGGCTCCGTTCTGGCAGCCCACGGCCGCATTATTGTAGTTACCATAAATTTTCGATTGGGAATCCTCGGTGAGTAAAAACGCGACTGCGAATTGCACGGTGGGGCCTCATTGGGGCCTCGTTGGGGCGCCTCTTTAAGCTCCCACGGTCAGCCGGGCTAATGGAGCGGCCCGGGGGCTTTTCGGCAGTTGATTTTCAGAAAACAGGGCGAAACCCTTGGACAAACACAGTTGCAGCATGCAAATTTAATCAGGTACGCCCCGGGGAGGCCGTAAATCCAGCCGAGAGTTGTTAACCTTGCGGTGGGCGCCTCCTGCTTGTTCCCAGGCCGCGCCCGCCGAATTAAACTGGATGGGGGGCTGATCCAAAATTGCTCTGCTGACGTATCGTTCCCATATACATAATTCCAAAATTTCCCCAACAGCTGGGCAAACAAAATTCAAAATATATTGCTGAGAAAATAAATAAAAATCAAGCACTCGCTGAATGTGGACTATTTTTTTAACAAAATTATTTACATATTGTACTTAGAAATTTTTCTAGTGGAATTTAATTAAGCGCGCTCAAGTAAATTATTTGAAATTTTGTTCAGCTATTTATCTTCAAAACACCAGACACCTAATTATTCCTTTAAATTAAATTTGTTGTCAAAAATTCCGATATTTTAGTATATGTAGTTTCAAATTAAAATTCTAGCAAAATTCACTGCATAATGTTGAAGTTGTTTGCATGTCGCAATTTTCAGTGAAATTTCGTTTGAGTTGTCTAAAATTCTAATGGTATATCTATGCACACCATAGCATGTTCCAGGAAATTGCACAACTTAGTCGGTGCATGACTAACTTAATTTCATGTTTGCAATTTGTCATTGAAGTTCAAAGTCGTGAAAAGGTGAGCTGTGAGGCCCTGTGTCCAATAATTTATGGTGTCAAGTTCATGATTCAATAATAAATTAGTGTAACACTAGATGCTTCAGTATATTTTCCTGGAATATTAGTTGGATATTAAAATATATTTCTGGTGGAATTTAATAAATTTCTAGATGAATGAAAGAGAATGTAACACTACATGCTTCTGCATATTTTCTGTACCTGATTTCAGATGAGCTCTACTTGTAAACCAGGCAGAATTTTCCCTGTGTTTCAAGTTAAAATTGTAGATTGCGCAGGAAATAATTAAAATAGAATTCTAATAATTTGCTCTTCACCAGCCTTTGAACTATGTACATATGTATATGTATCTAGCAAACCAGCTCTAGTTGAGTCGAGATTCACTCTGTTCTAGTGAGAAATAAAATGAAAGGTTCATAAGTGCTAGAACAACCACATAAAAGTAAAATTAAGTTCCATTGAAAATAGATTTGCTTGTGTATTTCTTTGCATTAATCAAATGATTTACAAAAATTTACAATTTTAATGTAAATTAAAGTAATCTAATTAGGGTTTTCACATACTTTCAAGTTAGGATTCTCTATCGCATTTTAATAAGAAGAGATTTTAACCTTTATTTGGCATCAAAAGTGATGAATTTGTAAACCATTTTGCCGGACACTGGAACTTCGTAAAATATTTATGAAACTTTACAAAATATATGTATTTCACCATTACGAGTTTTTACAAATTTTCACAGAGTTTCGATGTAAATTCTGCACCTTAAAATAGAGATATTTCAACCTTTCATTCTAAAAACTTCTTCAAGCATTTTTGAAATAACGAATTATAGGTACATACCTAAATATCTTTTTCGAACTATCCACGGTGGCAACAACGCATTTGTCTTATAAAATGAGAATTCGAATTAAAGTTAAATTTTCCTTATTTTTAGCATTTCTGTAAATATTTTATAGAAATCCGTTGGTAAGGGTTTTTCTATAATTTTTCTCAAAAGATTGAGGGAGCATGCAGAAAATGCGACGCAAATTTTTTCAGAATTTTAATGCCCAAATTATCTCACAAAATAACAAGCAACCGAATATTTTGTTGTTATGTATATGCGTCACTTTCAGTCCTAAATTGAATGTTTCATCAAAATCCGTCATGAGACTTAAAATTCAATCAAGCTCAAGAGACTATTTATAAATTCAAAAACTCATCTTGTTACATTCTTCTCAAGCGACTACCCTCTTAAGAAATTGATTTCCCTTTTTCTAATACAATTAAAATTTTATTTAGTGTACAAACCAATTTATGATTATTTGTTTTTATGAATATCCTTTACAAATAGCTGTGCCCTCACGAAGAGTTATGTTACAAAACTGCATAAGTCCTCGGTCCCTCGCTAGACAAAAGGTCTTTTCTAGAAAAACGGGAATACCATTCCCTAGGGAAATGTATCGTACCATGCGACGTTATTTCGTTTTAAAAATTTATCGCGCGTCCTGCACTAGGGTATTTTGTTGCTGCTCTAGAAACAAAATAAAATAGAAAAAAAACTGTCCGGATACTCCCGCCTTCCAATGGCAGCTACCATAATGTCCCTTCCACAGCAATATTTCCTCCGAAAAAACAAAGAGCCATTTTCCATGAAAGATCTTCATGCCGCCGCCGGGAAATCCTGTGGCAAAGCGGGAGAGTATCCAAAAAGACGGACCATATCTAAAACTCCGGGGCACTTCTTCTGTGTATAAAATAAGGACAGCGGAGTCCCCTCGTCCGGCGGAATGAGTGATTCCAATAAGAAGGCAACAAATTGGGGATATCAATAACCTCCAGCCAGAGTTGGGACTCCCTGGATCCTGGAATGACTTTATTATTCCGAACATACATTTGAATGGCACAACAAGATGAATACCGGACGGGCGTGGAGGACCCGCGCGCCCGGCTGCTGCGGGCACAATTTCCATACTGCGGCCCTCTCGAAGGGCAATCAATCTTCCAGAGTCCGGGTCTCCTGCCGGAGCGGAATTGTTTTGAGCTTATGTGATAATTTGCCCGGCACGCGAGATTTATTGGGATCGAATCCGTGTCTCGCACTGCTCCACATTAAAAAATGCCCCCGTCTTCCCTGAATCCCAGCTAGTCAAGATATGCCGGGATTTGGGACTCGGGGTCACTGTGATACATGACCCGATTCCGCACCCCTTTTTCATTCCAGACGGGAACGGTGAAATAGTGCGAGGAACGACACACTTGGAAAATATTTTGGGACAACTGAACAGAAGCAGACGGTTGGAAATTGTAGCTTACATTTGAAACAAATTTCGTACATGATTTCACTCGGGATCTTGTTTAAAAGATAAACTTTCAAACATTTCAATTGCAGATAACTCACTTACTTGAAACATTCCCTAAGTAATAATTCACAAAGTATTTTGTTTCATCAATATTTTGAAAACTTTTATTTGAACAAAATATAACTCAGTGTAAAAGTTGTTTAAGCTGCTGTTTCATAGTTCAAAAGTTGACCTTGAATAACCATTAAAATAATTCGATTTCGAAGTTTTTCAATTTCAAAACTTGCTTTTTTAATTGAAATATATTGGCGGTCGTAGGCAAGAAATCATAACATTTTCAGAAAAGTAAGTTACCCCTAACTTTTGTTTTTTTGCTTCATGTAATTTCGTAAAACCCAATATTCTAGTGATGCGTTTCACTTTTACGGTTACAACACAATCCAATTTTCTCGGAAAAGCAATTTGCCGAATTTTAAGGTGGATAAACTTGGCTTCTGTGGAAAGTTCTGTAAATTTCATTTCTGTGAATTTTTCTGAAGTACTATTTTTAAGTTCGGTTAAAAGTTTTGTTGCGAAGACTTCGAGATGGGGTTAAAAAGATAACTCCTACCAAATTGTATTTTGAAAGTTATAGGTACATACTTTGAAATTCATCCTCCTTGAACAACTTTTCCACTTTTATGTTAAAAAAGACGACCATGTGGCGTCCTTATGTAATAAATATACCTAGAAGTAAAAATGTGAGTTAAAATTTACTTAAAATTTGATTTTATGTTTAAAAACTATTTTTTTGTTATTATTATAGCGCTACACTTTCCCACGCAAAGTTGAGTGCTTAAAAGCGTCATTATTTTAAGAGACAAGGGCCCGGCGACACCGTGGGAACTGCGCCACAATCAAAACATTTTCCCACCGTGCCTCGTTTCGCCCCCGCGTTCCTCTTAGCAGCAGTGACGAAAAACAAATATAAGCATGATTTTTGTTTCTTTCCTCCAGGTTTTTTAAAAACAGGCGGGAAGGGAAGTGCCCAGGGCAACTTCGGCTTAATGGATTTGGTCGCCGGCCTGCACTGGCTCAGGGAGAACCTCCCGGCGTTCGGCGGTGATCCAGACAGCATAACCCTAATGGGGCACGGGACCGGGGCTGCCCTGGCCAACATCTTGGTTGTTTCGCCCGTTGCCAGTGGTAAGTTTATCTGCAATTAAGTTTTAATTTTGAATTTTATTGTACTTCCCCCGGCTTCGTTGAAGGATTAAAAAGTTAGTCCTGCTCGTTTGTTCCACCAAATCTTCTTAACTTATGTACAAGTTTGAACTATTTAAGTTTTGGAATGAATTGTTTTCCAGTCTTTATAAAGACTATTTGTATAATACATGAACAGAACATGCATATGTATACGTGTCGTTCTGCCGAGCAGTCACAAAAGGCATGAAAATTTAAAACAAAATAAACTTGTTACTATGATGGCCATTTAATTACTGTAGGATTACGTGAAGTGGACAATTTTCCCGATATTGTAATGACAAAAAGGGGAATGGCTAAATTCAATGGAAAACAATTTTGTAATGCAGTATTTAATTTTAATTAAGTAATAATGACTAATGCTTAATGTATTAAAATACAAAATTATTATGTCCCTATTGGCAAACTCCTTATTTCAAAAAATTTGACGTAAAAAAAACGTAAGAGAAATTCAATATTTTTAAACATTAATATTGTTATGATTTGTCTTATTTTATTTCACACACGAAATATCATCCACCACACGGTCACAATTTAAGTAAGTGGAGTATAATATAAAAGGACTTCATTCCTACATTCTTCATTTTTCTTTCCCTACACACAAAAACATTTATCCGCAAACTCTACAACAAGTAGATTTGAAATAGGTTTTATTTACAGAAAAAGTAAAATGCTCTCTCTACCTAGCACACGCGTTTGGAAATTAGCAAAAAATCTTTAGAAATAAGTTTATATAGTTATGCAGTCTCAAAAAAAAAGTAATATTCATAGGGTTATTACTGAAAATTTATAGTAAAACTATATTGTTAGTTATAAAGCTTTTTGTTCTTTTTAAACAGTTATAGACGCTTAAGAGATCATTCTGCTTTAGGCGGTCAAAAAACAGGCTATTTTTACTAATTTGTTTAGAATGGAATTGTTATAAATATTTCGAAAATCTTTATTGAGGTTAACTAATACACTCTTAAAGTAATAGAAAACAATTCGTTTTTTCACTCTTCTATACTTCATAATGACGGGTGACGGTAGCTCCGTGAAAAAAAGTAGTTCGCTGGCGGCGGTGATATCTCAACGTCTCATGAAAAATGAAAAAAATCAAAATTATTTAGATTCAGTATTGGTATCTCTAGTGTGAAGTACGGATATTAAAACATTTAAAAAACATTTTAAAAAATACCTTGTTTTTTCACTGTTTTTGGCAAAAATAATGGTAAAAATCAAAATTTCAATTCGATCGTAGTTTACGCTAGAGCTGTTTATGTGTACAACATGTGCTTAAAATTTCATTAAGATCGGCTCAGCGGTTTCAGATAAATTACCGCCGCCGACTACAAAAACATAGTTCTGAAAAAACCCGTTTAGTTTTCTTAATGGGAAAGAATTACCTAAAGTTAATCAGTAATGCCTACACCATACAAAATGCCTGCTGTCTCTCCAAAAACTTTATTTTCTTGCACTTAACCCTTCTTTGCGTTTTTTGTCTTTTTAGATAATTGGGAAGTGCACCGATTTGCCAACCGCACACGACCAATATCACAATTAGCCAATATGCATACGGGCTACGAACAAATCACAAAATAGTACTTCGACTTCTCCGATCATTTGAATTTTTTGACACAAATCTTATAGATATACATAATACTTTTGAAAAATGCAAAAAAAAAAAGATTTTTTGAAAACTATGAACCAGAACGATTCCTTATGGGGGTATAATTCTAGTCTAGAATCTTGAAAAAATCGATTTATATTTTCTTATAGTGTAAACTTTTAAGAATGTGCTGTCCAAAGGAAATTTTAAAATTCCAATAATTGGCGAAGCTACAGCTATTTTAGTAACGCGGCAATTAGATCGGTCCTACCGGAACTACTATACCCTGAAATGTTTAAACGGGTTTTTCTCGAAATTACCTTTTTCAAGCCTATGAACCGATTGACTTGAAATTCGGTACACTTCTTCTTGATATAACTCGTTATGGTCGGTACCACGATCGTTTTTTCAAACAGTAGCCATTTTGGGAAAAACAATTTGGTGTTTTTCTTCGAGGCATACACGATAACGATACCTTCACTGATTAAGAATTCATTTTTGTTTTTTTTTCTGATCATTAGGAGACTCTAAATCGTGTCAACCAGAACGCATGGTTTTGTTTCAAGGCCTCATTTTACCACCCTATAATCTCCTAAATTGACGACATTTATGTTAAAATTTTTTTTATTTTCATTTGTTGTCTTATAAATAAATATTGGGCAAAAATGCGATATTAAAAATATTTTTCACTTTTTTTTAAACCCAATTCCATAAAACCTTCACATTTGGCTCTGTAGACCACCTTAAATGAAAATTTAGCCAAATAGTCTCATTTCATACATAATCTAAATACTTTAATTATTTATTCGTTTGGTTTTCCTTCCTTGCTTTGAGTTATCCTTAATTACATAGTTCTCTTCATAGATTATTTTGCGGAATCGTATTCTTCGATTTGTCGTTTCCTGTATCTTTTATGTAAAACCAATTCATTATTTTACATCTTAAGTATAGAATTATAAAAATTAAAATTAAAATTAGAAGCAATTACTCACTGACTAAACTGAAAAATTTCTTGACTTTTCTTAATATTTTAGAAACTTATTACCCAAAAATTTGAAAGCTGGGCTTAGTACTGTTATGAAATCGAATATAAGATGTTAAATATCATTAATTTTTAAATATTTCTTCCCATTGAAATTATTTAAACACGTGCGACTTACCGAAACTATAATTTCAAATTGAAATTAAGAAGTAAACTGCTCTCCAAGAACGTCAAAAGGTAACTACATCGCACATTCGAACTATTTATAATCTAATTGCAATATCTACATATAACCAACCACGTTACGACAAAAAACAGTAAAAGATTAATTAGATATCATATTTCATCAAAATATTTTGTTCATAGAAAGGACATTGGAAAGTTGCGGTAATGAAAATAGAATTTTTTTCCAAAATTGAATCCATTTTTAAATGTGACCAAAAGTAAAACTATTTACTTTACATAAATAACTTATACCCAAATTTAACCACATGGCCATCAAATCGGCTTGCTCGTGTAGAATAACTCATACTACGTCCGCGGCAAAAATATATGAAAAACCTTCTAAACTCCAGGGCATTTTTTAATTTGATCTAACTTCCCACACATACCTTCAAATCTAGGAAAGTTAAAGGACTACTTCAGGATTCATAACTATTTCTGATTTAATTTTTAATTTTACAGAGTTATTGGCATATATTAACATAAATGGACGTTAAAAAGTAGTTCTTCTAATATCCGATGGACTAATCAATTTTAAACGTTTAGAGTCACCAAAACTTTAAAAAGAATCTAAAGGGAGAAATCTGTTATTTATATTTTCAGAGAAAGATGTGAACTGAAAAATACTTCTCTTATTAAAGAAATTACTCACACTGCCAAAAGCAGAAAAATATGACAAGTGAACGAAATGAACATCTTCTGCGAATTACAAACACTATTTATTTGATAAGTTCAACTTGTACTTCACCGGTTTTGTAATAGGGACTTAAGAAGAACTTGCGATAAAAATGAGCAACTTTTGTTATGAAGAATTCTAGACTTCTTTTCTTTCCATTACTCGAATTTTAGATTATTTTAAACGTTGAATGCCCGCAAATGTCTCATCTTTTGCGTAGTTCTTGAACGTTTTTTCGTATCCGCGAAACGTTTTTGTTCCTTTTATAAATAAATCTCACCCATGGGATGCTCCCTAGGAACTATTGGGTATAATTCCGCTGATGTGCCCCCAAGATGGGAAGGCTCTGGGGAAGTTTGGGGGAGTTGGAGGATGATGCGACATACATGCGGCACCTCATGAAAATTTCATTAGGTAAAGACTTTCTCTATTACGGAGCCGGATCCAGGAGCAGCAGCAGCATCCGATCTTCTAAATTTTGCATGAAAATCCCCGAAAAACGTTAGGAATATTCCCCGCAGGCGGCGCGGCGTGGCGCGGTGAATTTCATCCCGGATGAGGGCAAAGTGAAAAAGTCCCAGGACTCCAGCGGAGCGCCGGGGAATTCATGATGAGTATGACTCTACTACTTCTAGCCGCGCCCGCATCCCTTTTTGATCCCGTCGCTCCTTCAATACACAAGTTTTTGTCAACAGACAAAACTACACTACCCGCTCCCGTCCCGTCCCATGGGAATTTTCCCACCAGACAAGCAGACTGGCAACAATGTAGCAATTTAATAAACATCACCATTTTGAATATTCCCTCCTCCTGGAAGGGACTTCTGAATTTCCTGAAATTGCCAGGATATTGTCTCGGCGCACTCTGACGGCGGAACAGTGGATTAGGCGACCTGAACAACAAAAAATATGCAGGAAATTTTTTATGGTAATGAACAAGTTAAGATATTTAGCCAAGAATTTCGGCGGGCGAAACTCGATGAATAATTTCCGCCCACTTACAGAAATTCGTGGAATATTTTACGTTTTTGGTTACCTGTCGAGCGGTTAGACGGCGAGTTTAATTTTATCGAAATTTATACTTAAAGGAAAACCCTCCTCGTGGTATTGCAGGGAAAAAAACTACCCTGAAGTCGAGCAAAATGCCAAAGCACGACGATTTTCCTTTTCTTTTCCTAAAAATTAAAAAAAAATGTTCATGCGGTAATTTTGTTTGCAGATTTGGTTCACCGAGCGATTCTATTAAGTGGTTCAGCGCTCTCCCCCTGGGCGATCCAGAAGGACCCTCTGTTCGTAAAACGACGTGTTGCCGAGCAGACGGGATGTCACGGGGACATGCTCGAGGACGATTTGGCCCCCTGCCTCAGGACGAAGCCCATTTCTGAGCTGCTCGCCGTTAAAATCGACGCACCAAGGTAGGTACCCTCAGTGAAGCCCATTTCTGCACACAGATACAAAGTTACATATTCATGCCAGAAAGGACGACGAACTGAATTTTTGCCCCGAAAAAGAGTCAAATTTTATCTGGGCTACGTTCCGTAGGTACCCAGGGCTCGTTCCGAATTTACCCTGCATGAATAAGACCTCGGGGCAGCTCTCTGGGCTCTGGCCCCAAAATCGAATTACCTAAAGATGAAAGGCATTCGCTGCTGATTTGGGAGGAAAAATTCAAATGTATTCAAGCCAGAGACGTACGATGACGTTTCCACTCCCAAAATGTATTCAATTTGTCTGTTTTCGGCTCGACTGTGATGCCAGGGAGCGACTCCTCGAAAGACCCACTCGAAGGACTCTCGAGTCCCAGAAAGTAGCTCCAATTTTCCAATTTTCGAGAACTCAGTTTTGAGGCTTTTGATGTTATAATACGATTTGTCGGCCACAATTTCTAAAATGCAATTTTGCATGTGTGGCAGCTAACTCTCGTCCAACAGAAGCTGGTTAACGCCAAAATTTCGGGAGCGCATAGTATGATAATTTTATTAATTCTATTGCTGTCTGGCAGAAGATCCGACTCCAAAACTGAATATGGCCCTAACGAGGCTCCAACATATCCTAGCATGCTTTGCATCGTATTATTACATTACACCTGGTGCGCTGCATTCATTGTATTTAGTAGATGTGTCTCAATTCATTTTCAGATCCTGGAATTTCCTCCAGATTTCTGTCACTGGATGTGTCCAGTAATTGGAATATTTTGGACATTGTGTAAATAACTGAGATAGATTGGTCGACAGCTGATATGCCTCAGGGGATTTTACACTGATTTCATCTTCCACTTTTCTCATAAATTACCGCCTTTGATGATGACTCGAGTTGATTCGATTTAACCATTCCAATATCCACTTTTTTCACAAAATTCAGCTTCACTAGTACAGGTACATACATACATATATTTTAAGTAGTAATTTGAATTTTCTTTAGCTCATAAAATAAAAATAAAATTCGTTCAGTTTTTCCTATAAGCTGTGATTTTCTTTCACAATGAAAACTTTAACTTTAACTAAAACCCATTTATAATATATTATGTACATATGTATGCATATTAGGATAAAATGAAATTTGTAATCTCTCTTATATGTATTCAATGTACATATATAGAATCAAAAGATGGACTTCAGCTAATTATGTTTACTTTAGCTCTTTTGTAAAGACCTAAATCCGAAAATATTAGCTTTCCGAGGATATTAGACAAGAAAATAAATCAATGTTTAATGAAAGGAATTTTTCCTTCAATCTCGCTGGCGACAGCAAAAAGGCCTCATTTAATTTTATTCCCAGCGAATACAAATATATGTATGTACTTCTAAAAACTAATTTTTCTTTTAATAACCGATGTTTCCGAAAGCGTTTACTAATTAAATCCCTTTGATGTTGACTTCCGTTTTCATCGTATTGATTGTAATTTTCAGCAGCAACGAAGTAAAACCTACTTATTGTAATTAATGCTCTTTTAATTTCTGATGTTATAATCGTACAAATTCCGTTTTTACGAAGGAAATATTTGAAGCCATAGATTTTAGAATTTGCCGATGAATATCCGTAGGATGAAGCTTAAACCAATTTTCAGCATCAAATTTACTTAATTCAACCTGAACGCTGCCATGTAATTTTTCGCTCATTTGCGCTTGGTACCCCTAATGAAATAATCAAATAAACGCAACACCCCGAAATACCATCGAGTTTATGAAATTTTACTGCCAATTTGGTCCCCAAACCGCCCAATTTTGAAATTAGCTCCAGTTCTAATAATAATAAAGCAAGCTGAGGGTGCGACCGGAAAAAACCGGTGATAAATACGCCCCGCCACAATTAACTGTTGCGTGAAACGACCAAATGAAATAGGCAACAATAAAATCAAACAATATGCCGTCCTTCCCCCGGGAACATGTCAGTCCCAAGCCAATGGGCCGGATCCCGGCCGAGCAAACTATTAAATCTCATTATTATTCAATAAAATTGCTGGTCTTAGAGTAGATGCAATTTCCCGTGGAGGTCGGGTCTGGCCGGGTCCGGGGCCCGCCCAGCCCGGCCCCAATTCACCGGGACCCATGCATCTAATCCGAGCTATAAATCAAGTTAATGATGCGTGTATTTGGGAATTATTGTAGACTAATTTCCATCGCTATCTAGATTCCTGCCGGGATTTGCACCATTCATCGACGGGACGGTCATCGTTAATCCGTCGAGTGGCGCCGCCGGACCGCTGATACTGCCCGCTGGGTCTGCGATAGCGAGGTAATTTGATTTCTCAATAATGATAGTCCTCCAACGCGTAATTGTATGATCTGGTGTCTTCCATCCAAATGACCGTCATCAGCACCTCTGGAATTGAGCTAGCCGACTTCCCCAGTCGCGAACTCATCTTCGGGTTGACAACCATCGAGTCCTACTTGGACCTCAGCGCCCAGGACCTCGAGTTCGGGTTCAACGAGACGAGGCGCGACAGAATCCTGCGGACGTACGTTAGGAACGTTTATCACTACCACTTGAATGAGATTTACGCGGCTCTCAAGGTACTTGGGCTCTGACAGTTCGGGATTTACAGGGTGACTAACGACAGGGTGGTTGGACCTCTTTTCCAGAACGAGTACACCGACTGGGAGAGGCCTGTGCGAAATCCCATGGGATCGAGGGACGCGTCCTTGGAATTCCTCAGCGATGGACATACCGCGGCGCCGCTGATTAGGCTCGGCTACATGCACAGTCTTAGGGGCGGAAAATCGTACTTTTTACATTTCAGATATCAATCCGGCGAACGGGATTTTCCACAGGTGAGGAGTTTTATAGTATTTAACTTACAATTAGTTCATTTTTTTTAAATTTAATCATATGGACGGTTTGAACAACTATTTTAAATTTGAACTTTTAATGTCGGCTACGTTTGCTACTTTATTTCGGCTCGCCAATTTCTTGTGAAGCATGTTCTACATTTGAAACCAAATCTATCCGGATTTTTCGTATTTTAACTAAACCTTTCTTCGAACGTTCCGTGCCTTCGCCTACTTGTGCTAATGCTAAGGTATAACAAAACATCCAAATTTGACCTAAATCGGGTTTAAAATATTGTTGAATCCTTTTTCAAAACTAATATGACTATATTTTTGATTCCAACAAAACTCAAATCCATTTAAAAATGGATTTTAAGGTAGGTTACGACCAAATTTAAATACCGTTGGAATCAAAAATTAAGTCGTATACAAAACAAAGGGCTTAACCATTTTAAGGGGTCATTCCACTGTGAAACCCTAATACATTTATTTTTGGGATTATTTCCCTTCCTGCAGACATTATTTTCAAAAATACATATTTTTTTCAACATTTAAAAGGAAATTTGTTTTGTTCTCTTTCTCAATAACTGCCGCACTAAATTGTACGTGTTAGAAAAGCGATATACAGGTGAGTGCCAGAAAATTATTTGACCAATATTTCGAAACTTTTCAATCACCTCATATGTCTATTGTGAATAGAATAAATATTAGCATTTAATCTTTTAGGAAAATAATCCCAAAACTAAAAATGAATTTTTTTTTAGTTTTCATAATTGATTGACCTCTGAATGGCCCATGTTAATTTATTTTGATGATGTAGATGCGGTTTTCTTCAACCTCCGGTTTTTCTTAATTCCAAATATAAACTAAAATTGAAAAATGCATTAAATTTTGAAGAGTTCACAAAAATACCATGCACATTTGATTTTATACCGTTTTCAAACAAATTGTTTCTGATTTGGCTACTATTGGTTGCAAATCATTCTGTCTGTTTGTATATGTAGAAAGAAGATAGTCTAGAGTGGCGCAAAATTCCTACGAAATTTCAACTCGTGTCCACTGTTATTGCTCTAAAGTGTAGGACAACAAATATCGAATTCAATAGACGCTACACCGACGTCCCCAAATTGAGTGCATCGTACCAGGCTGAGATTATTGCTCAAAAACGTTCTATTCCCTCTAATGAACAAATAAACAACGCTCAGTTGCGCTGCTCGTTTTTGGGGTTCTAATGCTCCAAGGGGAACTCTTCCTTTCGTCCAGCAGGACAGAAATGCCAATGAGCCTCCCCAACCCTCGGACGGGGAGTACGTTTTATTTCATTTTTATATTTCGCCACATTTCGCCAAAAATGCCAAGCTGTTTACGCTTTTTTCCTCCCAACGACACAATCCTGTAAAATTTCATTTTTCTGGTCGTGGAGCAAGACAAGTATCCCGTCCTTCATCGATTTTCTGTTTATCAAAGAAGTGTAGAAACCCGAGGTTGGGACAAACACCTCGAGACGACGGGGCGTTACTTTGGGACGGGGGATGCAAATACTTGAAAGTAATGCTGAATTGTTGGGACTTTGTCGATGGAAGATTGCAGTGCCTTCGATTCAACCTTCTCAAAGCGGCTGCACCCATCTAAGAAGACGTGGAATTGTAATAGAAATTCGATTTTTTCTCTATTTTTTACATGCTCTTCCCTGGGACGCCTCACTGAATACGCACAGCGTGCTGGATCCGTTCGTGGTGAAGACGTGCCTTTTTGTCTGGGACTTCCAATTTCTGCACTATTCCCGTACAACTACACTAAGCAGGACGTTAAAATAAGCAAATTACTTATTCAATACTTATCGAATTTCGCACAAACTGGGTAAGTTCAGATAAACTACTTAATAAATAAATAAATAATAAAATCATTAGAAGGTCTCTGAAAAATTGGGTACTTTTGATAGCTTCAAATAGAAACGCAAAAATAATCAGACCTTTCAAGCTGCAACACCAATTTGCAGAATGTATTTTTAAGCCCTTCTAACTGGTGAAGTAAAGAACACTAATATTCACTGATTAGGCTAGACCAAGCAAAAATAAGGAGATCTTCAATTTTTTCTATTTTATTAAATAATTTTCCTCAGTATAAAAAGAAGCAAGAATTTAAATTGCGAATTGCAAGATGCATGTAATTTTTCTTGTACACATATTTTTAAATCTAATCCTGCTACATAACCAACTTCAAGAATTTATTTTCTGTAGTCAATTGCACAATTTAGAAATTACACTTTTCCTAAGGAAATTTGAACAGCTCAGCTGAATGCAGAAAGGTGAACGCAATTCAGCTAGCAAAGTATTAAACTTTTTAAGGGTTATCCTATGGCTGAATTACAAAACGAGAAGCATATCTAAAAGTTGTAAAGTCACCATACATAGATAAGGGCAGTTTTACATCTTTGAAAAATAATCAAGGACTATTACCAAATACTAGAGGTTAAAACTTAAATTTTCATAGATTTTCGAACTTCTGTCGTTTTGAAACAGTTTTCTGGATATTTTACTCATTATTACAGAAGATTCTCTGCACTGTCCTTTGCTGAGCAAAGTGTTTCCTTATCTTTTCAGAAACCCAAACGAAAGCCCCAAAGCATCAGTTGACATATCTCGCATAGTTCATAGCAAATCAGGATTCGTTGAATCGATGTCGCTGACATCATCCTCAGCTTCTTCGAAGTCGTCGTCGTCGTCCTCCTCCTCCTCCTCCTCCTCCTCGTCATCAGGGGTTCTGTCGACCCCCGCGGGAGGGACTCTGGGCGGCAATGTACCAAAAGCGGGGGAGTCCCCGCTGCTGTCGTCTTCGTCGTCGGTAGTTAAGCACATTACGGACCAATACTTATCGCAACTGTCACCGATATCAGTCCTAAAGTCCTCAATAACGTCCGCATCAGCACCGCCGTCTTCGTTAATGTCATCGCCGTCGATTTCGTCCCTGTTGGGGCCGAGTGGAGACAGGGGCGCGGGTCCAGGAGCCTTTCTAGCCGACTCATCATTGCGAACATCAGTCAAGTCGAAGCCGAAGCGGCACGCAATCGCCGCCTTTCGGGTAAAAAGGAAAACTGTTAAAAACTCATCCCGAAAATATCCCGAGAATAACAAGACGTTCCACCGAAAGAGATATCCTTTCAAGACGGCGGCGGGGGGCACTGCCGCCGATCAAGCGGGCCCGGACCCGGCTAATGGCCCCCGCACAAAGCTGCACTCCCACCACCACCACCACCCCTCAGGGTCGGGTCCCGGCCGCGACGGGGGCTCCAGCAGGGAATTCTCCGATGAGGACGAGGACGACAGGGACGAGGACAATGAGGAGGACGATGACGAAATTAATGAAGAGGACGAATTCGACGACAGGGACAACGAGGAGGAGGACGACGACGACACCCGGGCGAGCAGGGAGACCGAGCCCAAGGAGGATGTGGAGAAATTCGACCGATTTGATGACACCAGCATCACTCGACTGCCCTTCTGGGATACGTACGATGCCATCAATCAGCTCTACTTGGAGCTGGGTGAGTCCCTATTTTTACGGCCTTGAGAAACAATAAAAAGGAAACTAACATCCGCTCGCTTAATTAATACATCCCACGGCGATAAATTCCCGTGGTGCCTCTTGATCTGGTACCCCGGAAGAAGGCTGCGGGGCTATCGAAATCTGGGCCAGAATTATCACGTGATTTTTTCGCTTCCCTTTTCCCTCTTTCCCCCTTTCCAACTTTCCCTTTATTCCAGGAAAAAGGACTCTTAAAGGGTTCGGGCACAAACACCTTTATTAGGCTGTAATTAGACACCCTCCCTCGAGGGTTTCTTTCCACCCTACGTTCGACTTTTAGTGGCGATCTCAGCGATAGAAGTTTCGCTATTTTTGGAAACATTTGTGGCAATTAGGCCTAGAGAATTTTATTGCTCTCGGCCTTGTTTTACCAAATTTTTTGCAATAAAACTCGAAAAGAGTAATTAAAACTTCAGGCCGTACGACCGATTTCAACTTGGGTAATGGCGGGTCGGATGGGTGCATGATGATAATAAAAGTCGATACAATCGTAGTATGGCCGCTTAATGTCACCGTTAAGCCACACGAAATTGTGACCAAATGGGTATGACACAAAAATTAAGGAACTTTACTACTTTTTTTAAGTCAACTTTTAAATTTTTATACCTTCCATGTGGTGATTTGGTGACATTACGATCGGGTGGATAATTTTTAAATTTAATTGCCCAAAATATTCTAAAAATATCTTTTGACTTCGGAGATATAAAAATGTATAAATTCTGAGTTGGATTTTGAAATCTTTATTACTCATTATACCTACGTAGTTTTCCAGAATTTTCATTATCAGTATAAAACTAAGCTATAAAGAAGGAAAATTTCACTGTCAGTCATATAAAATTTTTATCAGACTCTTTGAAAATCTGAACTAGTGCTATCAAAACGATAATTAACTTTCTTCAATTCTAGATTATTATGAGGATGCCGTATAAAACAAGCTCCAAATACAAATAGTTTCAAAACAATGTTAAAAGCCAAAGGCAAAATTGGCTTTAGTAACAACTTAAATTTAAAACTTAACACACGTTGCCACAAAATAAATAAATTTAATATAGGTACCACATTTTTAGAACACTATCATCCAGTTCTGTGCCAACTTTAATGTTTCACCTTCCGATATTTTACAATCGATTGGAAAATTTTTACCAAACAGACAGATAAAACAGCGAATTAACAAAAACATGGGAAAAGGAAGTTATAATATCCTCATCCTTTGGAACTTATGCAAAGCAGGAAAATTTGCACTTAGCGCAGCATGTAGCCATCTAGAATAAAAAAATAGAGTATGTATACCTAAATCAGGATTCAATATGAACACATTGAAATTAAGAACATTCAGAAATATTGCAAGTCAAAAATCGTTTAATCTTCTTTCGAGAATAGGGATATAAAAAATTGAATGCTCTTTGAATTGCAATGAAAAATCCGAATTCTAATTGTCACAAAATGATGCTGATAAATTTTTTCAAGTAAAATATTTTCAACAATGCTTACAAAATTCTGAAAATAAATGTCTAATCCTGCTCAAAAAAAACATTATTCGCAATATTTATATGATACAATTCGAGTTATCTAAAGAGAAAATCTGAACTGAACGTAATCCAGCACAAAAAGAATGTCCTTCTCAGTATCTTTGATTTATAAGGAGAAGAGGTCAAGCGGTTCTTTTTCTTGGCACCAACTCGTTCTCCCGACATTATCTACAATCATTAATCAGCAATAATTATAATTCAAATTAAGCTCCACTTCCGGAGCTCCCTATCCATCCCTGATCCAGCCAAAAATTCTTTTAAGCTTCGGATAGAAATCTTAATTATCCCCACGGTTCATAACTCAGTCAAGTAACTTTGCTTCGTGTTCTTTTGCCGCAGGAAACAAAGTAGAAATCCGCAATCACTACCGGGGCCACAAGCTGTCCATGTGGCTGAGCCTTATACCGCAGCTCCACTCTCCTGGCGATCTTAACGAGCTCCCGGTAAGACATCACCACTTCCTGGAGGAAAACGCCCAGTACTATGACGGTGAGTGTTTTCTATCTTTTTTGGAAATTACAGCTCCGGAAGGTAATTAAAAAACCCCTTGCAGGTATCATCCGACCGCAGATTATGCAGAGGCCGACTTTCTCCAAGGTAAACATCCAGCAGCCTCTGAGGCCACGGCCAACGACCACAACTAGTCTAAAAGTTGATCCAACCGGGCGGCACGTTGGAGTCCCGGCGACTACCACAGGTATGTTGAGTGCTTTAGCCCTTATCGGGATTTTCATGTTCACCCGGAATTATACCCTCGGCTCCCCCCGGAGCATAGTGGCTGGCTACTTTAGGTCATTTGGCCAACTGCGGTTGTTGTTTTTTTCTCCCCAACCAGGACTCTTTCTGTCCATTGGGCTATGGGAGAGGGAAGCTCCTTCAAACCACCTTGGCTGGGAAAAAGTCGTTATCAAAAGAAACAAATTCTCAGAAATACTTTATTCACGCCGCATGGATGAGTTGAGGAAATAATGGTACTGAAATTTCCGCCTGTTTCGAAGGACACAGAAAGCTGGCGTCCCGAAAAACGACCTCCCCCGTCGTTAGGACTACGGAAAAAAAGAATTTTGCCAAAAAGTATAGCAAAATCACTGGTGGGATGAATTTCATGGGTCCGGCTTAAACGGAAAATGTGTAAATGCTCATCGTCCAGATTTCCGGGTGAGGCACTTCCACGATAAAAAGAAAGAATCCCCAGCCAAGTCATAGAACTTCCCGTTTTCTATTGAACGGTTTACCACGCTCCAACATAATCTGGTTCAAAGAAAAGAAAATTTCTGAAATCTTTGGATATTTCGCAAAATTGCAAAATGAAGTGGAATCGCAAGGAATAGCTTAATTCCACAAAATATCTCTGTCGCACGACGCTGACCCCTTCCCCCTCTTGCTCCTCCAACCCTTCATTCAAAATATGCACAGTTTCTTATCTTATCTGCTGCAGCTACAAAAACTTTAATTTAAGATGTGGGGGCGGAAGGGCAAAGTGCGACAAATCCTTTTCGTTCGAGGAAGAAGCAAACGGAGCCGACTCCATCTGGAGGATGTTATTGAAAGCTCTTCAATATCCCAGGGAACAAATTCCGGGTAAAATGTGGAACGACAGCATCTGCATAATTTCTGCCTTCTCTCTCGGCATTGCTACGAACCCTCCGGAATTCTTTGCGTTTACTTTGTGTTGAACACTGGGTTTCCCCAAAAAAACCCACCAACCTCCCACTATGCTCTCCAGGAACTCCCTCGGGAACTCGACGGGCATGGCGCAATCCGCAGACTTTCTGACATCACCCCCTTCCCTCGCGGATAGTTTGGGTAATGCAATATTTCGCCCCTCGTTCATTGTTTAATTAAACACTTCATTTTTCAAGGCTGGCTGTTTTATGTGTTCATTCTGGAGGCGCGCCCCCGCACTTTCAGGGAGCAGCGCTGAGTATTTTTCACCCGGTGGCTTCGCCGGGGACCCGCACCCCCGCCCACTCTACGGTGGGTGCCAGATATGTCACTTTGGCTGCTTTTTTCCGAGAGTACTTGAAAATGCCGGCTCATTTCGATTTTAATGAAGTTTGTGAGTTTAATGTCGACTTCGTTTTTGCTGTCTATATTTTTGTGCCTTTCTTTTTTTTCATTTAAACAGGAAATGTACTTGCCTCTTAATTGCATGATCTCCTGTCGGTTGGTATCACTTTTTTCGACAATTTATTGTGTACTTCGAAGTTTAATTGAGTGAGTCTTTAATGTTTCCTTTCCCAATTGGTTAGTTTACTTTTGTTCATTACTTATACATATACGCTTTTAAAAGCAAATTCGCTTTTGAAAAATGATTCACTACTACCATATTTTCCAAAATTAGTTCGGGGAAGAAGGAAGAAGTATACTACTTTTGAAACGAAATGTCTGAGGATATTTTCAGAAATTTCGTTTAAAAAATAGGACTTCTTCCTTCCTCCCCGAATTGATTTTGGAAAATATAATAGTAGTGAATCATTTTTATTTCATTTGCCTCTTTACAAGATCAGTTAATAAAAATGATCAGGGAAAGGGACAAGATCACAGACATCTTCTCGAGTCTATATATTGGTCATTTATGCCTTTGAGTGAATATCAAATTTTTATGTTTACAAAAAACGTTTATCTTTTAAAAATTTTGTATATTACTTAAATGATAAAATGTCAAAACATTTTTATCAAATGAGTGCAGTCAGGAAATATGTATATGTGCATAATACGTATTTTATTTATTTATTTATTTATTATGTTGTTTTCTGGCATTCATATCGGTTAACTTGAAATGTATCATTTTACTAATATAATTTTTATGTGAATAAATGGACATTAAATTTTATTCAATTAAATATTTTAATTTAGCCTGATTCTACATCGAAAGCAGTAAGATATCTATGGTATTTAAAATTGTAATCTGTTCGTCAATTTGCTTTTACCGCATGCTACCAAGCTTTCCTCGCATAATACGACATTAATCCCAAACGCCAGGTCTTCGATTAGTCTGTTTATCGGGCATTTAGACATACAAATGAAGCAAGAATATAAAATCGGAGATTATTCTGTTACGATCCATATTCACGGCAATTTCCCGATATTTTCGTCTAATCGATCGATGTAAGAACGGGGCGAAAACCCGTCGCTACTGGGGTATTATTGAAAACAAATCAGTCGGAAGGCAATTCCCTCCCCCACAGTCGTAATCCCCTTTTATGCTCTGCCGTAATCCGACTGGTTCGCACAGAAGATTACCATATAACGCGATTCGCAGTGTCGCTTACCTGGGATCCTCCTAAAACTGGAACAATGCCCAGATGGATGGAAAAGCAATATAAGAAGCGTTAAATCTAGAGTCTAGATAGCGAACATAGAAAGCGCGCTCTAATAATCAAAATGATTCCCATGCATCCGGGAGCCTCGGGCATATCCTTCCCCAAAACCTCACTTCGTAAGACCATCGAGAGGAACTCAATCATTCAGTCCGATAATAAAACGTTGATGTATGCTTGCGTATCCTCAAAAGGAATTTATGAGAGGAGCCACCTCGACTAAAGATGTCATAAATTCTGAAAAAGATTCCTCTCGTCTTTATGACAAATAGAGCTTATGAGATCTGCGGGACTTACAAATTTTGAAGACATAAATCTTCCCATGATTTGATGGAATCAGAAAAATCGTTCGCCATGGCGACATGGTCGTAAAATCGGCACCACAAGAACTAGCCTCAAGTCCTTGGGTGTAGTCGAAATCGCTTAAGTGTATAATGTTTATGCAAAAATTCCGCCTTTGGTCCAAATACAAAAAACTAATAAATATTTATATTTGTTCCGTCTAAAAGCCATGTTTTCATTTTCATTTCACAAAAACTGAATGCAAAATATGAATCGTATGTAGTTTTTGGGTAAACGATATTTAAATTTAAACTTCAGAAAATTTATGAAACGATTACTATTAGAAGAAACGACTTAAAACTACAAACAAAAATGCGTTTAAATACAAAACATTTTTATGTACGCACATTAAAATATAATCAAAAATCAATTTCATATTCATTTGACCATTTGACTAATTTGATAAGTTCCTAACTACATGGTAAAATTAATATTAATGTTCATAATTACAGCCTGAGGTCAATAAAATCAGCCATGTAACTAAATCTGTATCATACATATTGGCCTCAAATTCAATTGCGGTCATATACATTAATTTTGATTAATTGCATTACTTGTTTAAAAGGGGGATTTAATTATAATGACCAACAGAATAAATTTTATTGTTTTGCGTTTTTGTTTTTTTTTAATAATGGTTGTACACCTCCGTAGATAACAAAGAAAAATTGCTCCTTGATTTTTTGCACGTATGTATTCCATAAAATTAATCTATCCAAAATATTTGCGAACGATTTGCTGAATTCGATTAAAATGAAACATTTTGGTTTAGAATCTTAATGAACCGAACCACCCTTAATTACGTCAGAGGCTCTCAAGACTTAATATACATTTAAAAATGTTGAATTGATAAATGAAGGCTGACAATTTCAGATCTTGTATGTAGGCACAATACCTTGACTTAATTAAATTACACTCTATTTTGCATATAAAAGGACTCCGTCTAACAAAAAGCCCATTGTTTTTGGTTTAAATGAAATATTTTTAGCTATGGAAAAGTGTACTTTAATGCGTTGCTCCTTGATTAAATGCAAATTAAGCGTCGCTAATTCAACCCCATTCACCCGCTCCCTCTGGAGACCCGCCGATGCGGCAGGTTGCCAGTGTCAGCGGTCCCGGTCCCGATCCCGGTCCTCGCCCTTTGAATTCAAGGCCCCGACCGATGTTTGTTATCCCTAAAAATTATATGAGAATTTATCTTCCGCAGAGTGTCCCCCCAACACGACGGTGGTGCCAACAATCGCAGCAACACGTCCGCAGAACCACCAGCAAAACGGCAGTGGCCCCAGCGGAGTAATCAGCGGTCCTAGCAGTGGTGTGACAAATAAACAGGGTAACAATAATTTATTGCGCCGCTTGGCCACCACCCAGTACCAGAGCTACACGACCGCGCTGATGGTGACCATCGCGGTGGGCTGCTTCCTCCTCCTGCTCAACATCCTAATTTTCGCGGGAATCTACTACCAGCGCGAGAAGAGGGCCACCGACGCCAAGAAGAAGGAGGAGCTCAAGGAGGCTGAGCGGTGCGGCTCGCCCACCCTGGAGAAGATCCGGGGCGGGTGCTCCAGCGGGAAGGGGGGCAGCCGCAAGTCGAGCGTCCAGAGCGTCACGGGGTTCAACATAAACGGCAGTTTCGGGGAGTACAGCTGCTACGACGAGAAGCTGCAGTGCAAGGAGGGGCACCCGCTGGCGGACATCTGCAGCGTCGAGCTGCCCCTCAAGGAGTTCAAGTGCTCCTCCTCGTCCCCGGTGCTCTCGAGCTCCGGCAGCATAAGACGGTCGAACAACCCCCAAAACAGCGGCGGCCTCCTCAAGTACGTCCCCGCCTTCCACAACCCCCAGGCGACCCCCCACAAGCACCAGTGCCCCCAGCAACACCAACACGATCAGCAGCTGGAGGGCCCCAACAGCGGCGTAGTCACCTACCAGCAGTATCACAAGCAGATCCAGCAGGCGGCGAAGGAGCACTCCCTGAGCCCCAATCCTGGACCTTCAGTGGACCATTGCAATCAGTCCACACAATCGGAGCAGCCAACTGTGCAGGACGTGGCTACAAGTGTTGACGAAGTCCCTGCAAATTGGAACATGGAAAAGAACAGCAGTGGGACGGAGTTCGGGGGCGACGGCATCAGTCCGGGAATCCCTGAGCCGCCGCCACCGCCAAAATCGAATGTACCTTATCAGGGCGGGATATTGCGACAGCCGGGCCCACCGACTACTCCTGGATCCAACAAAAAACGGGTTCAGATCCAGGAGATTTCTGTGTAAGGATGCAACACATGTTGCACCAACTTCACTATGAGAGAAAGCGTTAAATTTTTGCAGAAAAAGATATTGGCTGGATATGTTGAGTATTTCTAAGTTGTTACTTTAAGACAATATTTCACAATTGCCCTGTTTTTGAAAAGTGTGTTTGAGAGCTAGTGAAATAATATCCGGAATCGAGTAAAACGCCTTTTAACATTTTCAGTAAACTAAATTCAAAATTTTGTTACTTTCCACTCCTCAATTCAACAATTAAACACTGCATATTGATTTGATTTAAACTATGTATGCCTGTCGATTTTGATGTTTTTGAGCCAACACATCTTTCAGGATGAGTTTTAAAATCGCAAGATTTATCTTTTACGGATGCGTGTTATAACACGGTATTTTTTTCTCGAAACATTTTAGTTATAGCATTTTGATTACCTGATTTTATTCCTCTATATATTCAACTATTACACATATTCCCATGCACTGATGACACAACCAAAATGTTAAAGTTACATATAGGAAAAATTTTTGAATAGATGAAGTATGGAGAATTTTAAATTTTCCATTTTATTTTGCAATTCGATAATTTTTATGCTTTCATAACTACCTATTAGCAATTACCAAAATTTACTTTTGTACTATTCTAGAGCCAGTGGGGCTTGAGTGTACACTTAATTTAAAAACTTGTTATTCTCAAATCGTATATTCAAATAGCTTTCTTGAATCATCTGCTCCCTAATAATTCGTGAAATTTCTAACTGGATGGTTATTGAAACTTAAGTTATGTGGTCCTTTTATCGGTCACTGCGTGTTATTGCATATTGTAAGTAATGCGAAAAGATGCAAAGGACCACTTCATAGAATCATCAATAATTTCACCTAAGTGTGAGTGTAGGTGTAGGATCATATTCAATATTTTAGCAGAAAATAACCTACCCTCCAAGACATCTTCTATTAGCACAAAATCGTCCACATCGCTGGAGAATTTCTGCATCCAGGGGTGTCTTCGTCCTCAACTTGAAACACAACGTTCTTATGCAGTAATCGCTTTAGGCAGAACGCTGCAGTAAATTTCCCCAGCTTGAATAAATACTTTCTGCACTCTGAACATAGGGTCTATCCATTCAAATAATTAACATATTGCCACCCTCGACGAAATCGAACCAATCGGGGCCAGTAATCGTCGCCAAAGACTAACTCCCAGCTCCATGAAAATCGTACGACAGCATGTCGGCTCAGTTAAAATATAGTCCCCGTAGAAATTCCCCATGAATCTTTCTGAGCAGAACCGCTCGATTAAATTGTAGAACACGGCCAAAATCCTGGCGAGGCAATATTGCTCCGAATGCAAGTACGCCATTCGCACGAGTTCCCGAAGGTACACTGAACTGGGAACGAGCCCGTTCCCAAGAAGCTAAAAAGAATTATCGTTCCTGTACCTTACAAGTGGAAGGAATTATCACAGACCGTGTTTTGTTGGTGTCACTTATCTCCCGCACCGCCCCCGGCCGAGTTGTGTGAAAGACAGGACGGATTATCCGAGGCACTTTAATCCAAAACGTACACTAATTGGAAACTCACTGTGAATGCTTTCGGAGCCATAAAAACGCCAGCACCTTTTACTGTCCCGGAGCAAAGACGGGAAGAAGAAGGAAAGCCGGGAACTGCGGGGATCGGTGAGAAGTTGGAAAAGTCAGGGGAATAAAATTAACTCGGAAAATCTTATTTCTCCGCGGAACAAACTACTGCAGGGGATATGCAAGGGATTCCGGGAACAATTTGTTATTTTGTGTAAAAATTTATCACGGGAGGGTAACCAGATTGCGTCGACGGAAGCACCCGCGTCGTGCCACGGATAAAGAGCGGGAGAGCAAAAACAAGCATGCAAAAAAATATTGCAAAAAGCACAAACAAATTGAACCCAAAGGCACAGTGCCAGGCAATTTCTTGAAATTTACAGGAGAAAATGTTAAAAGGATTTCCAGGTAATTAACGAAAAAGCAGGGAACGTAAATTACTCCCAAATCCAGTAATGAGTAGTAATTAGTTAAAGTGAAAACAATAAAAAAACAATTATTGAGAAAAAACAAGCAGAATACAATTTAAAAAGAAGTTGTAGATCCAAATAACATGATCGGAAATTAAATCGAAATTAATATTTTGAAACTAAATATAATTGAAAATGTCTTCAATGATTATATTAAAACCCAAAAACAAAAAAGAGACTTAGATACTAAAGAGGCAAAGAACTGCATTTACCCTTTCAAAATAAGAAGTAAAATCCTAGAAAAAGATAAATGATTAGTGTGAATGAATTTGAAATAATATTTCTGTAAATAGATAAAACGGAGGGCAGCAAGAATATTACTTTTAGATACTGTAAGAAGTAAATTCGTGTGTAATCCGAAATAGAATGGAAACATTGTTCATAGCGTGGTCTGTTTATATTAAACTATGTGTAAAAAAAATAAACAACTAACCTTAAGAGAATTTGTATTGTTGTTCAAATTATACTATACAGATATATATATGAAATTATGATTATTATGTATTGTATACTACTTTAAGTATTATATGAGGAAAAATCGAATAAAAATTGAATAATGTGAACATCTGTCGATTTTAATTTCAACGTTATCCTTTCCCTTGTTTAATAAAAATATGTAGGGTAGTAGAGAAATATGTTTTTAGATATGTTGCTTTTAATTGTAATTTATTACTATTTTTAACAATTTAATTTATATGTACGTTCCTAATTTGACAATAAGTCAGTGAAAGTGATTACTTCTAAGGCCCTTGAAAACAAAGCCAATCACAAAAGTGAATCATTTTTGTGGTCTTCAGATATTAACGATTTTATCAATATCTTTACAATTATTATTATTTCCCTAAAGAACTAGCTAGATTATAAAATCACTAGTGCTAAAAGTAGAAAAATAAAATGAGAGTAAACCCCTAAAGGGTCATGCTATCTACCGTCCCCTGCAAACTCACGATGGCATTCAAAATAAAATTATCCGAATTCCCTGGATGCCCTCAACCGCAAAATTATTCAAATGATTTTCCCTCAGAATCGTTCCGTTAAAACCTTCTAAAAATTGTAAAACCGTGGCAATAAAAAAACAATTTAGGGCGATTTCTGTGCACCCATAAAGCGGCTTAATGGCGACGAAAGTCGTATTTTTTAATTGTCCAGATCCTCCCGCCCGCCTCCTTTTATGAGGACTGCAGCTGTCTTATCTTTATTAATAAATTCACCACCTTAAGTGTCCCGGCCGACGTCGGTGCTGGCGGGACTCGGAAGGGATAGAAGGACACGTTCTACGGAAGGACCGGGTCTACGGAAGGCCCTCTGGGGCGCTTCCCACATTCCGGGCACATTACCACATTAAGCCCGGGGCCACATTGATCTGATAAAGTATTTTATTGCGGACTTGCGTGTGCCCCAAACAGGAAAATTACTCTTAAAGCCCCGCCATGTTAGGTGATGTTTATTGAAAAATTCCGTAGAAGTGACGGCCGATGCTCCGGGGGCTAACGCAAGGACACTTTATAGGCTTTATTTTGGCATTTTAATGGGCAGTCGTATTGACTCCCCGGAGCAGCTCAGTTTGGGGCACCGGAGCGCAGGTTGTTTGAGGACGTTTTGATAATAAAAGTACGAGGACGGAAGCAACGGGCAGGTTAGAGGGCCGCATCGCCTCCAGGAAAAAGGGCACTTTCAAATGGGAAATGTGTGCAAATGAGACTTTTGGGAAATCTTCCCGCCTAATTGAGCCCGGCGGTTTGTTTTTTTTTAAATGGAATCGTAATTTTTTTCCCGTGCGTTATTACCTTTACCCATACCCCGAGGGCAATGACCTCCCTTAGGTGATCACTTCGTCACATCGGAACACTCAGCGACTGATGAGGACGCAATCAGGCGTCCTCTTCAAAGGACGTTGACTTCCTCGAGGTACGCAACGCCGGCGAAATTATTCATTTTCTCAGAATTACGTTGAATGTGTCCGGGGAGCCTAAAAGCCCTTAAAGCTGAACCCTAAATGTTGTCACTCCGTAGAGAAGATGGGCCCCTGGGTCCTGTTTGTGCGATACAACGTCGAGGGGCTCGACATCCAAGAGATATGTTCAAAATTGGATTTCTCTGTGAATCCTCATAATCAATTTCAAAGGGAATGTAAAATTAGCTGAGCTTGAAGAAGACCGAAGAAAAGGAGTTAATTAGAAAACCCACCCTGCTCCCCTTCCGGGTTGGTCGTAAAATCCTCCTCGAGGGGCGGGGGCGAAGGGTCGGCCTCTTTTGTACTGTCCTTACGCAGTTTTTATGCTTTGTGTAAATCACTTCAAGCGAAAACTTCAGTCATAAATTTTGGGCGTTAATTAAAAAATAAAAATTAATAACAATGTTAGAAGAAGGGAAGGTTATCCTCCCAAAAACTGTGTTAAGTCTCGTAATTGTACCAGAGGATGCTGAAATAAATTTCCGGGTATCCACTGCGAAAGGGGAACACAAAAGTTTAATGAATTTAGAGAATGTAATTTGCGGCAAGTAAAACTTTATGGCACTTAGCTAAAGATTTTCTTGGATGCTTAAATGTGTTTTGCAGAAACATTCAGATTTTGTGGGATACGTGGATGCCGATTTTAAAACGGGCTCTTTGAGGTGGCAACAGTGATCCCAACTTTCTTCCCAGTTTTCGTAGTGGTTGTGGTCCACTTCAACTTTTCCCGTACAAACACTTTGTAATGCAAAAGTAATACGAATACCCAACAAAAATAAGTTGAGTTTACACATTGAGGTGATTTTTGCCTTACGAGCTTACCCTTAGAATGTCTTTAAAGTTTTTGAAAAGCAATTGAACGAGCACTTCATGGTGACTACGTACTATTTTGAAAAGTTTGCAGAATGTCTTGATGTTACTGAATGTTGAAAAGACGTACAAAATTCAAAAGAGATTCACTTTTGAGGAAGCACTTTCAGTTTTAATTAGGAGTTTAAAAGGAATCTTAAAAAAGGCAATAGATGCATGTACATAACATATTACCAGTGTTCTATTCATATAAAGTAAAGCGATAGTTACCAGTCACGCAGTGATGAATAATGATGACATCAGGTTACACAACGAATAAATTACGTTTTTCTAATTTATCTACAAAGCGCTAAACATGTTTAAGGTTTTGAACTTATAAGAATGACTGATATAAAACAAACTGTATTACTTACTTAAAATTTTAACATTCGAAGCAAGCAGCTAGATTTAAAAAACACATTATATGCGTTATAATATACAATTCAGCGACTGATATTGTTAAGCTGAATTATGTAATTCGTTAGAAAAAACAAACTTCTTAATATCAAACCGTTATCCGTATATTCGAAGTAATTAGCACAAAAACTATTGAGGTGAATAAGATTTGAAAACAAGTCATTTTTTTAATTCAGTTTAATAAAAGTAAGCTGCGAATAGGGCGTTTCCTTTTAAATTGACTCTTCACTCTATCAAATATCTCAGATTATTTTTATAGTTTGCTTTAAAAAGTTGTTCAAACGTAATTATAACTTGTTGTGTTTGCCATTAATTAAGGGAGACTTCAACTATTCAAAAAAAATTTTTTAATTTTGAATAAAAGCAAACA
The DNA here is from genome assembly GCA_959613345.1 of Tolmerus cingulatus. NCBI lineage: Eukaryota > Metazoa > Arthropoda > Insecta > Diptera > Asilidae > Tolmerus > Tolmerus cingulatus. Next base: position 30,645,607 of record OY390707.1, read on the forward strand.
ACGAACTTGAAAGTATGCTCAGATACTCCTAAATAATTTATAGGGTGCGATGATAATATACCTAATCCCCTCGTTCCGGGTTTGTTTGCTTCCGGCGACCATCCACAATTAGTAGGAAGTTTTTTATATAAAAAAGAAAAGAATTTTCCCTTCCCTTTCCTCTCTCTGAAGAGGCACCAAGGACGACCATTCGCAGCGGCACCCTTGTCCTAGTCAGCAGGAGCAAGTTTGAGGGCTTAATTACCGCCGAGATAATGTATCCCTTCGTTATCCATTTAATTTGCGAAGTGAGCAGATCTGGGAGCTCTCGTGTGTTAACAAATTGCTCCGTGATTTACGAGGGTCGCCGTGGTTGCGGGGGTTGGTGGCAGGGTGGTCCCTTTGACGGATGAGAATGCTAAAAGTGTCTATAAATTGTTTGCCACTTACACGCCCTCCGAAGAATTAGAAAAGCACCCACCGTCCCCATTCTCGCCCCGGTTTGTTTGCCTTGGTATGTTTCATGTTTCTTAAGAAATTTGACTAGGCGTCGTCTTTTCCGACGTCTTTCCTCGTTAACGTGTCGTCTTACCCCCAAAAATCATTTCCAGAAGCACTCTTACAATTAGCTCCCCTGGATCTGGTTGTTTTGCGCCACCCTGCACTCATTCATCCCCCACAAAGCTAAACAAAGTAATTGAGGGTGCGTGCCCGGGGTGGGGGTGATGGAAGCCTGTCTTCCCTTTAGGGCACGGAAGGGTCAGGGCATCAAATTTGCTTTATGTGCCATGGAAAAGCATTTGGGAAAGATTACAAACATTTCTTGAGCTGCTTGCTATGACAACATCACACGCCTCATCTTTCTGACGCCGCCACCGATGACGACGACGAAGACGACTTCCTTCCCACCCCCGCAGGGCACTTCTGGCTGTAGCGAGGCCCCTCTGTGATAGCTGGAGCACCTCTCATCAATCAATTCGTTTCCGGTGACATTTCGATTATACTGCTCCGCTGGAATGCACGCTCCACGCCAGTGATTAGGTGCCCCGGCTGAGGGGACTCCCGCCACTGAAGTTCCCCCGAAAAGGAGTTAAATTCTTAAAGCATTCGAAAAATCCCAAAACTACTCCTGAAGTGGATCCAGCAATTTCTAACGTCTTTTTAAAACTGAGATCTCAAGCTAAGACCCGCCGGGGACTTGTTCTTAATTAGGGAATTTCCCTCAAAAAATGGTTTAAATCTCATTGGAACTCATTGGAACAGAAAATGCCCAATTACCGGCATAGGAGTCATAGGGCCTCCCTCCCTCGGGAGATTCCACCTCGGCCAACGGGTGGTTCACTAAGAAATTGCTCAAGACTGAAACTTCTTTAAGACTGTAAACGCAAAGGATGCCGATGGCGCCTGCGTTCATAATTACACTTTTGACAGGTACTTAAAGCAGGTAATCGATATCCTTGGCAATATTCTAGAACAGGAAATTGCTTTCGAGGTGGTGGAGGTGCGAGAGGCGCTCCTCAGGACAAATTGCGAGGAGCTATTTGTCTTAGGCCAATTAAGGTAAGAGTGCAGACACACGGAGCTACCTCTAAAACGTGTCTCGAGCACTTCGCCACTTGTTGTACTTTCTCGACTTTGTCGAATGTGCGTTTTGGGGATTTTGCGCAATATTTTAGATCGTTTCAGTGTTTAAAGGGTTCACTGATGAGCACATCTTTATTTGTAATACCTGACAACATGACAGATGCATTTTTAACAATTACTTAAGAAATAAAAGGAAGACAAAGTATTTTTATACCTATTTATTATTTTAAGGAAACTATTATTGGTTGTTTGTTGAATTATTGAAAAAGAAAATCGCCAATCAAATAAAAATATTTTTCATTATTCATTCTTTTTTAATGTTTAAGTGTATAGGGGTAGCCGATATTCTTATTTTGTCATACATAGTGGGTCCACATTCATCAAAAATTTGATTACGTAAGAGCTAAATAGCCCCTTAATTATGTTCAACATCGTAACATCTCATAGCTTTTTTAGGACGCATATAGAAGTTTGTGTCCTTTATGGAAGTTCAAAAGAAACATCTTTTATAACGATCTGTTATTTTATACTGAATATAAACAAAAGGACATGCATAAATGATTATTGAACTAACCTAATTTAACAAGAGACCAAACCAAATCACAAGTTATTTTCATTACATTGATATGTATAGTATAACAGATAAATAATTTAAAGGTAAAAAGTGAATGTTGTCAAAGACGTTTACGGTTTTTAATCATGAAATGCCGTACAGCCTTGTTAGTGAATTTTAATAACCTAACCTAATAAATTAAAATGTGAAGAATTCTAAAATAAGTTAGTTTAATTCGTGTAAACACAATCTCACTTCGCCAAAAGGTGGTCACTCGCATTTAATTTATCCTTACCAGCGGCTGGTAGAGGCTCACCGGAATTTAGGAATTTTTATCCGATTCGATTATCCTCGCCGAGGAGTCTTTTTTGTTTTGTGGCCCCAGGATTTTTTCATACCGCGATGGCGAGTAGGCTCTTTTTTTTATTCCCCCAATTTTAGGCGATTTTCGATTAAATGTTCATTGGCTCGGACTTTTGTCATTTATTTTCGTAAAAACATTCGAACAGAGAACAAGAGCCTGGATATTCGGTTTGTCGGTACAGACTCCACCACCGCACCCCCGTTCGTCCTGAATGAAACCGAATGAACGAGGAAAAAAACAACAAAAAACAGGATGGAAAAAAAGCGAATCGCAAATAAAAAGTGATCAACTTTTAGAATTGGTAATGCATGGCGAAAATAGATTCAAATTAAATGGGCGACATGGCCATCGCCAATTTCGCGGGAAAATTAAATTCTGCTCGCAGTTTAGCTGTTAATAGAAGCAACTTCTCAATGGCGTTGATGCGGGGGCGGGAATGGCGGCCGTGTATGCAGAAACTTTACATGTTTTTCCAATTAATTTTATTGAGCTGAATATGTTTGTTGCGGGATAACGGAAACGCTGAGAGATTGAGTCGTTTTGTTTTTGTTTTAAGTTGATCACTTATGGGCTGCGACAAATGTTTTGTCCGGTTTTTGAGCGTCAACCTATAGTCCATCAATTCTTCTCAACTTCGCAACAAAATTGATCCAAAAATTCAACAACCCAAACATGAGTTGAAATCAGAACTGCGTGATGTGTATGACTAAAGATTTAAAGCAATAAAAGACTCTTCAATGATTCCTACTATTTTTATCTTAATTGTGTTGTTAAGAGTATATCTAAACAGGGATAAAGAACATAAACGTTATAATCTTCTTTTTACTATAGCATATGACAATAATCTATGCAATAGTTGTAATACTTAGTTGTAAGAACTATTTTTATTTATTTATTATAAAAGTGTAGTAAACTCTACGAGTAAAAGCCAACCCTTGTTTGTTATACACAATATACTGGAGCAGCTTAGCTTAAAATAATTTGTAACCCAATAAAGTGAAAATCGAATGCAACTTTTATTGTATATAAAATTTGACCTAATTCGATTACTGATCATAATCAAATTAAATTCATTAAAATCATGGTCGTAAAGACAGGGGTTACCACACTTCTGATCATTACCGTGTCGGAAAATCGCTGTTCCGTCTTCCTGTAACAGCCCTAATTTATCACGCACAGAGTTAAACATGGTCATTTCCTTCGAAACCATTCGCCTGATTTTTATTTGAATGTCTTCCGCAGCCATAAAAGGCCCCTTTTTCGCGTTATAGTGGCCAGCGCCGGCCAGCGCAGCCCCACAGACCCGGGAGCTATCGAGGGCGACATCGGTGAATTTATTTCCCATCCTGACGACATCCCTGCGACCGGATCCTGTGTGCGATGTATCTCCTCGCAAGGTAATTAACAAGGCAAATCCCAGAGACGGACATGGCCCCATGTCTGCGGACAAGTGAAAAACTGGCGGAGCGCTGCCCCCGAAAAATTCTGGCGCTTAATCAAATTCGATATCTTATCGCTATTTTGCAGTCCATTTGCCCTGGATACGGCCTCCCGCAGGACCGAGGGGGACATGTGTGCGTCCTCATTTGAGTCGTCCCGCGCAGCCCTCCACTCCCGCCGCAGCCCTACTTTTCCTTTGTAGTGGCCGGACCCTCGTTCTAATAACGTTTCGCCTCCGGAGCAATTTTTCCTGGAGAGGACTGCTCGCGTCAGCACATCCAGAATCATCCAGAATCGGACGTTGATGCCATCCGACGTCTTGATAAGCGTGCGGCCTGTGGGCGATTCCCATAAAATGGGCGAAGTCACTTTTTAGATCCCCAAAATGTCTCCGTTTAGCCCGGGCTGGTTCTTTTTAATGGGGGGCCGTGCAGCGGCGGCCTCTCCACCGACTCGACGGGTGCCCTGGATGGGGCCACTCTCGGAGGGGCTTTGAGGAGCCCGATTTTGAATAGATCATCAGTTTTGCAAAATGGCGTTTTTCGGCTGCTGCCGCACGTCCACCACCTACATGAAACTCTTAAGGCCCGTGAAATTGATTGCGGTTATCCCGGGGACTCTTCAGGTGAATGACGGATTTTCTCGGCTCCTTATCTTCTTTTATTTTTTAAATTTAACGTCCATCATTCAACGAAATATCCTGCCTGAGACTCGTCAAATCGAGGCAGCAGGTTTTGTCCACGTTTGAATTATCATCGATTTGAAAGAGGGCACACTTCAATAAGGATTCAAAATTTTGGCAAGCTGATTAAAATGGAAAATATCGTCCAATGTGCTCAACATTGACAATATTGGTATTTTTAGATTGTTAGATTTTCACAAAAATTTGTCTATGGAGGTTTTTAGAATAACTTATTTCAAATCAATTATCAAAATTCACAAGGTGCAACATTTTCTTAATATTTCAGCCTGACTAATAAAAATAATGCAAATTATATTTTTACATTTCGAAAATCACAACTCTCAGTCCAAATTCAGAAGTACCACTGGTAGTTCTTTATACCCTATTTTAATGGTCGCCAAAAAGAATAGGTACCTTCCTGTTGCAATCAGCGTAAAAATCAACGTCAAAAAATTGGCTTTTAATTTTGTAATATACATAGTTTGGTTTTTACACGGGGGTGGTTGTTTTCTACTAACATTTGAGTGACTTGCAATACTCTGCTCCACCCTACCCAAGTGAATATTTCTTTGAGACAAAAGTCGCACACTACCCCTAAACTCCTAGACTCGCCAGCAGGAGGCCCCATAAGCAATGCGGTGATTTAGTTGATCAATTAAAAGCGCCACTGGAAACATTTCATTTGGGTTAATTTGCATATTTCGAATGCAGTAATTTATGGCGTCCTTGTATCCGGGCCGAGCCAGCCATAATTCATCACACCCTGGCTATGCTATCGCACCCCAATAGGCCAATTCATCATCATTTAGGGGCTGCGTTAATTAATAACGACAGGACCTTTAAGGAATAAAAGAATTCCGGAGCGGTAGCAGCTGGAAGCTTTTTAGGGTCCTTGTTTTCCTCTGGGCGCACCCTGGCACCTACCCGCCCTCCGGGGAGCAAAGACGTGAACTTTTTATTTTTTTGTTTTGTTGTTCCCGAAAATTCACTTCCTTTTTTATTTTTTGTTGTTGCTTTCGAAAAATTTCCCTGAGGTTTCATGGTCTATGGGGGGAAAAAGGATCAAACAGGGACTTTTTGGAGCGGAAGGTTTTACTTAATAATTAATTTACTTCAAGGGAAGTTTTGGGTTTAATTAGGATGTTTTAAATGGATGATTTCCTGAGATTCCTTTTCGGTAATTACTCCTGCGATTTTTTAGCTCCTATAAATATAAATTGGCACTATGAGCTTGCTTAAGTTATGCGGTGGAATTTTAATAAAGACTTTAAATATTTTGGATCAGCAGTCAATTATTGTAAGATTATCCCCCGGCGAAAAGTTACTTTTTATGAGCCCAGACTATTATATACAAATTATACGGCATAGGCACCACACCAAAGTTGGTGAAATATTCCAACATCAAATTACGAATGTTATGTTTGCAACATTTATATTTTTTACTAAAAATACTATATACGTATTTGAATAAAACGTCTAAATTGTGTTTTGGCAAATATCCGGGACTGTTAATTTGAAAATTATTTTATATATTATATAAAACCTTAAAGAGATGTAACTTTTTACGATTTCACAATTTTACTAAATGTAACATTAAAACTTTTTGAAATTAATCCGCCCGTTCGTGTTATTGCAATGCAATGTCATCTAATATGCATCTTAGCAAACTATGACACTTTTCTCAGCCTTTATCTTAAACAAGTTTTAAAATATTTCAGAATTCAGCGAGAAGGCTTTCAGGCACCTTGAGTGAAACATCAACTCAAAACTTTGGTGCACGATAAGTCCTAAAATAGCAACAAAGGGCGCACGGTTGACTGACTATAGTGAAGGCAATGTGTGCCGCAATTGTTGCACCCTTTGCAACCCTGCTTATCAAATTTCGCTCTGAACACTCCCTGGCACCCTACAGAAAGAAAAACGTAGAAATTTCTCAGAGCTCTACCAAAAGTTGTCCTCCACAGTCGCCAACTTTCGCACAAGTTTCACATGTCTACTTTCTGGTCCTTGGACGGTTGCTGCAGTGCAGTGTGTCATCTGGTGGAGGGGAGGGGAAAGAGCCAAAAGGGCGTCAAACCAACGAATATTAACTGCCGGTTCGAGCTCAAGTAACTCAGATTTAATTGGAAGAAATGGCAAAAGAAGCTGAGACAAGTGCAATGGGCCCCAGCTGAGGGACATTTAAGGGCTCCCTTGAAGGGACTTTGAAGAGACCATTATGCAGGGTGGTCACGTAGATTTCAATTATCATTTTATCCCCTAAAGTGCTTTAAAAGAATCAAATCGGGATAATAGGAGCAAGACCAAATCCTGGTCGAATTCGTTTTTCGAGTCAATAAATCTCGACAGCTCTAAGCCCTGCAACATAAGCTCTTTAGCTCGAAAGTAAGACAGTGGTGAGGGGATGGTTTGCGCCGGCTCGAAAAACCCCTAATCCCCGAAAGTGATTCAATTTGCATTCATGACCGGAGGTCACTTCGTCTTAATTATTCAGCACATTCGCATTTGCGGGCTCGTCCTGTTGACGCTCCTAATGGAAATTCTTATTAAATTAAATCTCCGGCCGATCTACCCCTCCGAGGGGCCCTTTAAGCGTCTTCTTGTATCCACTTATTCCCTCGGCTCTAACCCTCCCTTCCTTAGCTTGGGAGTGCAACGGGTGGATTTTCATCTATATTCCGAAAAGACCCACAGAAGGGCTTAACTTTTCGAGAGAAAAGACGTCATTGTTGCTGGCGAACAAAGACACAGCATATCCCGGTTATTCCCGCCTGCTTAAGGGATGTTCCAGGGCCGTGCTGATGCAACACAAACCCCTCGTTCCCTTTAACCCCTCACTCGCTAGACTTCACACCTCGCCTGCAGGTTCATCTAGCGCGACGATATGCATGCGCTTTTGAGGGATATCCACTTCCTGTGCTCCCTTCCTCGGTTATATGCATCTAGATATATATTTTTTATCCTCTAGGACGTTAGATCCTTTTTCTTTTTCCTCTGAGCACCTCTCCGTCGGATCAGCGGAGCTCCTGCAGCCCCTGGCTCCGAAGTAATTGCGGAACACGACGAAAAGGATTCCGAGCCACCCAGAGATAGCAATCCTGGGGGAAGCCCCTTTTCCGCGCGAGCTGAAGAACAGGAGCATTTCGAGAGGAGATTTTTCACGTTTCGGTCTTCATTTAATCTTTTCACCCTCTGCCCCCAGGGCGGCTAACGTGACTCCGCTCCGATCAGATGCTTAAAGCAGTTTCCAGTTCGTGCTGAAAGTTGTAATTTGGCTTCGGGAAATCTTCGAAATATTAAGCGAAGCACGCCAGCCAACACGCCCGCGGAGGAGCATTTTGATAGTCACTCCGCGGGTGAATGCATCCGGTTTAGTGCAGGAAAAGCGCCTCTTAATTGAATTAACGTGAAAACGGGCTCCCCGCTGACAAAAAGCGACAGGGCCATGAATTTGTTAAACATTGTGCAGCACCCCTGACTATCATCAGTCATTTGGCTGGCAGCCGGGATCATTGCGAGCGCATTGCCGGAAAGGCAGGACATCGTGCTCCCGGAGGGTAGTTAAGACCTGAAAATACCTGACTACTCCTGCTGGAGTAATTTGCATGATATGAAGTCCCCTCACCCCAGCACCAGGAGTTCTCTGACATCGCGTTATCAAAGCGCCCCGTCCGTACCCGCTACCAAGGACATTTTTCAGGCACGCAAGCAGGGCAGTGTCTGCCCCGTGACGTATGCAAATTTGGTTTGCATTTATCATAACCAGCATAACCTTTTGCCAAATGTCGCCTGCATATCGTCCTGGTTTTTTGGGCGGTGGAGCGAGGAGAAAAATGATGCAGGGTCATAAATGAAACCGTGCTCTTTTTCGGGAATTTTTACCAGAGCATTTTTGTTTCTATTTTCACCACAAAACACAGCGAAGAGCAAATGTTAAAAAATAAAGCGAACTTTCTTTTTTGCTTTCCCTCAAATCATCTTTTCCTGGCTCCTCTGCATCACAAATTGGACTAAATGGCCATCCACGAACATCACCAAAACTCGAGCTAGTCACCAGCACAGAAAAGTTATTTTTTTCGAAAAAATAAAAATTGTGACAAAATTGAATGCCTGCGAAAGCAGACGAGGAGATTTTTTGGCGAGAGCAGATTTGGCGGTTTTAAAATTGAATTACAGAAAAGGCCTCGTGGTCTGCCCGGAGGACCAATAAATATCATGGAAAGCGCCTCGCTATTTTGCGACTGTGTCCGTGAAGGAAAATTCTCATGAAGGAAAATAGTTGCCATTTAAATTAAATTAAACTCTTGTTTTGTTGTTGCATATCAACCTTATGCTCTGGCCAAAATCACGCCATCAACATGTCCAAGTCCAATCCGTATAACTTCCCTCAATTGCATTTCATTATTTCATTATTTCGAAATTGTTACTTTGTAAGATAACTTATATTCTGTGGAAGAATTACTAATTAATAAAGCTTGAATATAGTAATCTAATCACCTAGTATTAAAATAAACTGAAACTTAATTCGTAATTTTCTTAAAACTCAGTTTTCATAAGTGTTTCTCTAACAGCAGCTCACAATTAGAATTAACTTCAAGTTTGAAATTTTTTATATTTTACGGAAATAGTTTAAAGCTCAAACCATCATTTCTTATAACGATGTTTAAATTTTTAAAATAGACTTCTCCAAAAAATCATATTCAATGTCTAAAGGAAGGGGATGCTCAAATTTCTAAGAACAGCACTTTTGTGACTGAAATTAAGCAACCCCTGAATTTTTAAGTTTTCCACGTTTGCAAGAATAAAAGGCCTTAATGGCAAATTTACATCTTATAGCGATATTTTGCTTTCAGATACAAATAAAATTTTATATATGTCTTTAATCACGCTACATACATATTCCAAATGATCTTTAATGTTGCAATAGACCAAATGCGGTAATTATAGTACTTCAGAGTAAGACGAGTAAGTACTTTAACAATGCCAAGAAATTAACCACCTCTTCTTAACCTCTTTTACCCTCTCAGGAGGCATGTTGAACATTAGAGCACAAAATTCAGAAATTATCTTTTGGTGTTTGGTGTAAATCGACTTCGACTTCGAAAAGCCCCAGAAGGCACCCATTAAGAAGGAGGCTCAAATGGAGATTCCGGAAACAAAAGTAAATTCCAAACCCTTAATTAGGACATCTCTGGCATCCGAGCGGAGCCTCTAAGCCGGTCGGTGATCCTCAAAGCGGCGGCTCCTCCTCGGCTCCGCAGCCCGCCCTCGGTGCAGCATCCAATTAAAGGACCCATAATTTGAATATAAGGCTCATTAGGTGGGATGTGGCACGTATGTGGACCCCAGTCCCCGCCGACTCGGGAGTGTGATAAACCTGAGCATCCAGGACATCAAAACGCTCGTCATTAGCAAAAATCCTTAGTGTAGATTGCAATCCTGGCGAGGATCTCAGAAGGCAGGAAATGAAAGACCAAATGCTGGGGATGGGTGGAGCTGCGGGCTGCAGTGGCAGACGATAGACGACAAAACACGTCCTCTTAACAAAAACAAGTCCTCGTCTGAGGAGCTGTGAAAGTGCATTACCACCGGCACCAGAGCTCTGCTGGTCCCCCGAAATTGGGGCGAACAATCTGGTGCATATTCAAATTATAAACTTTCAGATAGTTGGAAGGGCGCCAACTGAATCCTGGAAGACATTCCTCGGGACTCCCGTCCCCCGCCTTAAATACACTCCGCAGTAAATCCACGACTTGGGAGCCCCTTTGTGCTCCTGTCCGCCGTGTCACCGCCGACAGCTAAGCCGGCGGATTTTTATAAACAGGGCCCATTTATAAAACGCAGATCCTCCCGGTGAAATATGGAGGTAAGTTTTTAACCGGGATAAGCGAGACACTCGTATTTTTATGATAATTTTCCTTGGTGTTGGTCGTGCGAGGAAAAATCCACTTCTTCCCAGACAGGCGGTTCTTCTTCGCCAGGTAGGAGCACTTTAAAAAATACCCCGAAAGAGGCGACTGCTTTCGCACCCGTTTGGGGCTTTGCGCCCCATTCAATGAAAGTTTTAATTACTGGAACGCAGGCGATGACACGTCGGTGCTCGCTAATCCTCAGCTAGCCCCCCGGCGCTTGTTCATCACGCCCGCCACAAATTAAAATAACGAACAGTTTATGAACTGAAACTTTTCCCCATAAATCCAGGGGGCCCTCAGACTGTTGCAACAGTCCCGGACTGAGAGCCTCCCCCGCGCTTGATGCGCTCAAGTGGCGCAAACGTTGGTACAAAGTTTGCACCACGTTGTCTCGGCTTGTGGACAATTGCTCAACGTCGGAGGAGGTTTTGTCTGTTTGTCTGTCTGCACCGCACCGCACAGCGCCTAGGTGTAATTGCACCACCAGAGAGTCGGAAGTGGGCCCCTCGAGGGGCTTCGCAAGACGACTGCGGGGCGACACGGTGCTTCACGGTTGCAACTGCGACGTCGACATTCCTAATTCCCTGGCGAACGACGGGACGAATACCTTCTTCTGGCTCCTGGAATTTATTCGGGACGTAAGTGACACCGAACTTACTTTGGCTAATCCGCAAAATCAAGGAAGACGGCTGGAGATGAATGGCGGCAAGGCCTTGTTCCTGGAGGAAGAACCACCTACACAGCCGCGCCGAACCAGGAAATTGTGTAGACAAATTTTTTAGAGGTCTTTCAAAAGACTTCCTTTATGCAGTGTGCAGGACTACAGGAATTTCCGCCTTTCAAAAATTAGTTTTTTTTCAGGAAAAGAGGTTTGGCTTACATAAATACTTCAAATTTATCTAAATTGAAAAGTAAAATAGGTAACTAAAAAGAAGCTTTAACCATAATTCAAAGTTCTGGACACCTTTGATTTTTTTTATATAATATATTGATAAAAATAACGTGCTTTATCTTTATTCATTTTTCTAACTTCAATAAGATATACTATGCTATTTGTATAGTGGTAACTTACTGCTAAGCCTACTTTTAGAAAAGCAATATATCATTTAGCATTTTGAATTTAGTAACGTAAGTATTTCATCGAATGAAGTAGGAATCACATTTGAAATTATATGTCAAATTGCATTTTTATAGAATCAACGGCCATAGTTGCTAATATCGTTTCATTAGCTTTGACAATATATTTATGATACATATCGAATTATTAGAAATAAATTAATGTATGTACCTCGGCAATATTCCCTGAAGTGTTTCCTTTCCAGTAATACTAAAATTATGTAAAAAAGGATACTAACTGAACACAAACGCTCTATAAGCAACAAATTCGCGTACCTCCCGAGGGATGAGGCCAGCCTGTGTCTATGCAATTAGAGGATAAAGTCTGAATCTGATACAGCCTACATGCAAAATTCAACATTCAGCATTGTATGTTCGCAGTAAATATTTTTCCCCGAAAAGCCCAATAAATTTTGACCCCTTCCACTCGTGGAATTCACTCGCATGTTCCCTGAGGAAATATTTTGAGAAGAAATATGGTACTGTTTGGCGATAAGTGAACAAATCTGGGAATAATTTCCTCCTGAAAAGTCGCAGCTACTTTTATCAATTTTGCTCAAGGATATCCTCAAAATTCCCTTCACACCCGATAAATTCCTCTGTTACATTATTGAAACCGGGACGAAGTCCGGGGGCCCGGGAGCGTAAGGGAGCCCGCCAAGAGCGCATAGGATTCTTTTGTAGCTTTCGCCACCTTTTGCAGCATTAAAAACTCATTCATGCCGGGCCTGGTGTATTTCATCGGAGTGACTGAATCCAGAGACCACCCACCGGATGATCCCGCATGCAGATGACTGCCGGGGCACACTTTCATCCCGGGAAACCGCTGCTCATCCCTTACAATTTCGAATTTAGGCATTCTTACAATGCCACAAAAGCCAACGAGCCATGCACCATAATTTATTCACACTCGACGTTCTTTGCCTAGGGTGCCGCCACAGCCCTCTGCGCGTCCTTCAGGAGGGCCGGGCGAGGAAGGAGCCGAGCCTCCCTTCAGCCTGCTCCGGCCAGTGAGCCCCGGATCCGATGAGGCATTAATTTCCTGAAAGTGTTTTGCAGTCGACACAAATTTTCACTGAAAATTGAAAATTCGATCCCCGACACCGCTGCCGGAGGCTGATGCCATTTGGTCCCTTGCGGCTGGTTGCCGTGCGGTTTTCGCCCACCCTCGAGATCGGAGCCCATAAATCCCCGACCTGAAGGCACAGGAAGGGTCGCCACCCACTTGGGGGCTGCACGGCCCCGGCCTACATGGCATATGATTAGGGCATTATGCGGTTTCGAGACCGTCACCCAAAATAATGGGACCTGGCGGCCTCCAAAAAGCCGAGAGGCCGATGCCGTCAGCCCTTGCAACGGCCGCAAGTCACTCAGCAGTCGTCTCCCCAAAATCCAAAATCCACCCTTCGCGGATGCTGTGAGGCTGGAGCAGGGCACGTCGGCGAATTTACGAAGCTCTGGAGCCCGGCGCCGCCGTTTAAATTTTGATGACGCATTCGTCGGATCTGCTGCACGTCTCCGCGATGGGTCATGGGCCGATGGCTCGTGACAGGGTGGCTCAAAAGGTGATCCGGGAATTAGATGCCCAGCATGAAAAGTTAACTCTAGTTCGGAACAATGACTGCCGTATTAAGCCCTATCCCTTCGTATGCACACAACGTTAACTAGTATTTTCAAAGTAAATCTGTGTTTCAAAAAATAATTTTACAAGCTTACTGATTATTTAAATTATTTAAATAACAATTCGTTATAGCAATATCTAAAAATACTAAATCCATGAAAACATTTAAGACATATCTGTAGTATACAACTTTAAATCAAAAAATGTATAACAATTTAGACTATGAGAAATTTTCAATATAAGATCGCAACACCCTTGTTTCGCTCTTCCAAGTGCTTAAAATAATCCGCCACAATGGTAAACGAATAAACCTAAATGAGAGTGGTTTTTTTCTCAATCTTCCGGTTTTGTAAATTAAATAAAAGCCCAGGCGGAAGGATTCACGTCCCTGAAGCTGAATAAATCTCAAAAGTTCGCTTTGATCAACACACCCAGCAAAGGAGGAGGGCATGCGGTGCCGAAGCGGGCTCCTGGCAAGGTTCAGGAACCTCTTAACGAGGAAAGTTTTATTTCATTTTCTGGATACGATGCAAGCACGTGACACGGGAGGGAAGGTGCCATGAATGTTTTTGATATACTCCGCCCTGGAGCAGTAGGTCTAAGCCCGGCTCTGGCTCCGGCTCCGGCTCCGGAGAGCGTCCTCCTGCACTGCCTCAGGTTTTTTCATGCGATTCCATTTTCACAGGACTTTTTAGTGGCCTCCGCCCTTCTTCCATCCTTACGAGCCCACTTCCCACCGAACCCCATTTTCTGTAGAACATATTTAAATGGGTGCTCCAAAAGAACTGTTTTGCGTTGTCAAATAGCTCCGTCATACTTGAGCAGGGCGGGGCACTTAAAGCGTTTTATGCCCTTTAAAAGTGGGAAGGTACCTTGGTGCCAGCCAATGTCCCGCGCTCCTCCGCCGTCTAGTTCTAAGGTCTCTGTTTTGTTTAAAGATAAGATTTCCTCCCTAGAGAACTATGGCTGCAACTTCCAAGTGTTTATTTGCAAACGGGAAGCAGGAACTTGGATGCTGGATGCAACTGCTCCCAGTGGGCTGCGCGGACGACACGCCACCGCCGTTTTATTTGAGTTATAAATTCGAACTTGCACTAGCAGCAGCACCACTATCAGCGAAATGTTCCCTGCAAAGAGTTTTACACGAATTTTAAAACATAAAGAATGGTTGCAGCTCAATAAGAATTACTAAAACAATGTTATAAGGATATTGGCACCAAGAACTGGTCGAAACGAATGTACATAATATCTAGTTTAACAAATTTTGTAGCTCATTTTTCAAATGTTGGCATATTATGTTATATCTTTATTTGATACTTAACTTAGATTAAACATATTTATCAGAAAATATACTGTATTATTATCATCTCTCTGTTGACATCATTCACCTCTTCTGAGAATTTGGGATTTTTACAGGTGGAAAAGATTGTTTCAATGTAAATTTTATTATTAGTTTACTTATTTTTGACCGACAGCTATTCATCAAATAGTAAAACATTTGTAAACCAAAATAAAAGGGGAACTATTACAGTAGAAAAATAAAAAAACATCATTTTACAAATTCTGCATCATTAAAACTGGTCAAACCATATTCGAAGATTTATTTATCAAAAATTTACGATATTTTTCTAATTTTTCGATAAAAAAACCTTGCGATAATCAAAGGCAAACTGAACTATTTATAAATCAGTTAAATTTAAATAGAAAACAATGCTTGCCGTATTGCAATGCAACTTTTCGCTGTTGGTTTTATTGTTAAAATATCCACAGAAATATCGACAGATTTTAACTTGTTTTACAGTTACTGACGGGCCAATATATCTGAAGAGAATAATGCAAGCTCAAATTTTTTGAAAAGGTTGTAAATATTTGCATATGCGGAGGTTTTTAAATCGAAAATTTTTCAAATAGACGATTATAAATAATGTCATTATGATTAATTTGGTAATACTGCTTTCGGATATGCTAACAACATTATTTATATTTAATAGTCATGCCAAAAACCCCCTAACAAGAGCCTTTTATGACAAAAGCCCTCCATTCGGTTGGAACGTAAAAGGGGACTCAAAATGTGCAACGTCCAGAAAGAATGATGTTAAATTTGTCAAGGTTGCTTGTCCGTACAGGCTATAGACAAACTGCTGGGTCATTCTGCGTTCCAGAATTAAGCATTCGGTAGGATGCTTTGTCCACTCCCACGTAATTCCACACGTGCCTGCGGGGCGCATGGATGACAAAATTTGAAGGGAATGTGCGGAAAGCCATTTCAACTTGAATGCGGAGCATCCAGGCGGAGTCCTTGAAACCCTTCGCGTTGCAGGAGTCCATGAAGCGCCCTCGGATCGTATAAAATGCGAACTAATAGTAAAATTCATTGGATGCAAAAATTTGTCCTCCAGTCGTCCCAAGACACTCTCAAGGAGATTGACTAACTTTAGACTCTCGCCACGAGGGTTAAATTTCACCTGCGGGGTGAAAAATGTACATATTACTGCGATACATCAGGAATGGATCCAAATTAAATTTTATTCTAGCAATCCCCACTTGCCCGGTGTTCCCGTCTGGAGACCACTTGAGATGATAAATTTAATCAATTTCACAGGAGCTTTATGCCCGCCTCCTATGTCGCTCGGGATTTCTTTTAAAGTAATATAAAGAAAAAAAATTAATACAATAAAACAACCCTGTCGCACTGGGCCGGAGCGGACAAAGGGCGGGCCTCACATGCGAAAGAAATATAGCGCATAACTTATGAAGTTGAACCTTTTGCAGTGCACGGGGTTAAGCGCTGGGGGTTATAATTCGTGCCCTTGTCCAGGGCTTATCAGGACAATAACTTAGGGGCTACTTGGGAAAAACTGCGTCTGAATTCATTTATATCCTTGACAAGAGAAAGGGCTTTGCGGCTTTCAGCTTAAATAAAAATGTCGCAATAAATCAGTTCGTAGATAACGGGTGGCGGGGGCTCTCCTCTCGCCACTAGAAGAAGAAAGTCCAGACCTCCTTGTGGCGGCGATTTTTCCGCCGCGACGCTCTCAAAAAAGCGCCCTAAGGCCAGACACCATCCATCCAGCAACTAATTAAAAGTAAAATTACATCACCTCGAAAACGTTGAATTCATCCCGCCAGAAAGATTCTGGAGGGTGGAAGTGGCAAGATCTAGATCTGGATTGCTCTTGCCCCAGCCCCACCACTATCTTAGCCCCGACTGGTAGACGAAATCAAAGTAATTGATTGCCCCGAATTTAGTGCTTTAATTGTTTCCTTGACCCAGACCGCCAATAAATTATTCCCGTCCCTCCCACCCCTCCCCCGCATGCCTGTACAACCACCCACCCAACCGCAGTCGCACAAAAATCTCGAAATTCACGTTCATCTACGGCCAATAGTTAGCTGCCTGCCCCGAAAAAATCACCCCCTGAGTAATTTATTGATGGCAAAAAATCGTTCCTCGACTTCGCAGAGGAATTTCTGGACGCTCGGTGCGCTCCTGGCTCAGATTAGATTGGCTAAAGGGACAGTGTCTGGGCCTGTGGCGGCGGATTCCTGGAACGAAGGACTCCAGCCCAGAGGCACCAGGAATAAAGGGAGCCGGCCGACGACGCTCCAGCAATCTCTGAAGTAGGGGCCACTCAGGCGAAATAAATCATGATGCAGATATACCGGATATCCAGACGGACGGCTCAGCGCATCTATCACAATCTGCGGGATAAGTATCTACGGCGGCAGATGGGTCCTGTTCGAGGAGATGACGTCATCACTACGATTGCACGACACTGAATAGATCCTGAAGAATAATGCGCCCGTGACGCCGTAATTGCTGCTGTAAAATACGTCCGGAAGAAGGGACAATTTCGGGATTCCTTTCGGAAGATGATGTGGACGTGGTTTTTCCTTTTTTTCCTGGTTAATGAGAGGGCGGGAAAGGGAGATTGCTCTTTTCTACTTTTATAAATTGTTCCCGATGATTTTCTGGAAGAATGTCATACATCAAAACTGATAGTTGAACTTATGTCAATGCTTATCGTAAGATTAAACATGAAGCCCTATATTTTGACCTAACTCGATGCTTTTGTGCAGCAAATTAATAAAATTATTGGAATTGAAGTAAAAGAATTAAGCGGAGCATTGTCCATTTCTAACTTAATGAATGTTTGCAAAGACACTAAAATCAGACGATAACGAGAATTTTGAACAACCCATCCTTGTTGTTCAAGTTCATCTCACGAATTTCGAAAAGCAATATTTATGTATACTACAGCATTATCAACTTATTTTAAGAATTAACAGAAGCGCATATCTTTAGAAAAAAAACTACATTTATTGCAAAAAATTGTTTGGTCACATCTACATATCACATTAAGAACATAAGCACATTTTGCTTACTAAATGTTCTTTCCTTTCTCACCGCGGTGGAAAGCGTTGTCGAAGTATCTCTTTTCTGAGTTCTTGAAAAACTAAAGTCATATTCTGTGCTATAGACTTTTTATTATATAAAACCTGCACAAAACATAAAATTTTGTTTTTTAATAATTTCATTTATATTTTTTCTGAAAGTGTCGCAAAAATGCAACTTTTTTAAAAATCGACTCCTTAAAAAAACAAGGGTTAGTAATACGAATTATTAAATGTTTATTATTTAGTTTTCTGAATAACGAATCAAATGCCTTGTGATTTTTTAAAATCGGATGAGTAGAACTTGAGAACATTGTTGTACGAGTTCAAAATAACTAGATCTAATAATTTTTACTTGTAAAATGTTTATGAATTATTTATAAATATATAATACTAGATTTCTGCTGGCAACTTGGCCTGCAATGATTTCGAAGTAAATATGAATATAATAAAATTAAAATGGGGAATAAACATGCGTTAGTTAGAGAGGCATAATTTAAACAAATAGTCTTACGTTTGAATATGGTTTAGGGTTTTAGGAAAATTTACGTTTAATCAACACCAATTTTTATTGTTTTAATTTGAGAACGAAAAGATTGTAAAACATACTCGAATTTTTGTTTGAAAGAAATCGAAAAATTGCTAGGTTATAAAATTGATGTCTTTTCTTCACACTCCATAAATTGATACTCTTAGCTTTGCACTTAAAAGAGAAGAGGTGCTATATTTTCAATTTTTGAAATTCGATATTTTGCTTTCACCTTACACTGCCGTGAAATTGTAACCAATCTTTCATCAAATTCTTTAAGCTTGTTACCAATTTACAAATTAATTAGTCCAAGTCGCTGCCCATAGAAAAACATGAATTGCAGCGCCTGCGCCGTGAAAGCGTTAAAAGCCGTGATATCCTATCCATGTCAAATTTTTTTATATTTCCAAAATATATCCAAATCGCAAGGCAAGATCAGTAAATCCAAGTTATGTTTTGTTTTTATGTGTTAAAACCAACAACAAACAAACCAAATCTTAAAGCAAAATCAAAAATATCCCTGTTCTTAGCAAAGTTAAAATGTTATGAATCGAAGATATTCATAGCACATAGATAAACAATTTACATTATACATATATAATAAGTTCAGAGCTGCGTGGTCATGTTACTGAAGTAAGCTTGCAAAACGCTTAGTGTATTTTAGGTATTTCACAGCGCCATCTAGTGTTTTTTTGAGTAATAACAAAACATTTTGTCGTAACACTAAAATGCAAACATTTATAAACTTTTGACATTTGCATGAAATGACAGTTTGCTATGTAATTTTTAGCAGGCATCATAATAAATAATGAAGAACCGTAAAAGACGGCAAATGTTTTTTGCGACGTCCAAATTCGCGGATAAAAAGTCTATTTGTTGCTCCAAATAGGTTAACCTATACCTGCGAAGGCCCCATTAAAATTCCTCCAATAGCTTCAGCGATTAGCGTGAACAGACAGACAGACAGACAATAATTTACAAACTTTTTTTTGCGTTCTATTTCTCTTCTTTTATGGCTCCATCTCAATTTTTGGTAAATATATTTAATGTACAGGTACGCCGCACAGTGGGGTAAAATCAATTTTCGACGACCAAAAATCGATTTTCGTGATGTCACCGATTTTAAAAATTTTAATACCATTCGATAGTAAACTGCCTTATGGCAACAATTTTTTTTCAATATTTTCTCATCCTCCTTGTGTTTGGAATGGTGAAAGTCACAAAAAAAATGTGAATGGCTCATTTTTTTCTTAAATTTTTGAATTTTTTGGTATTACAAAGTGCTAATGTGAAAATGTTTGTACGAGGAAGTTCAATTGTTATTAATGAAATCACTCCCTACATAGGAGACGGTATTATTGGGCCAATAAGTTATGATATAAGTCGAAATGTTTTTTAATAATCGCTAAGATTAATAACATCATGGATATTTAAAGAGATAACATTATTACGTTTTATGGCATTTTTTAATTGACTTTGACAACCTCTCTATATGCGGAAAGAGGGAGACTAGAAGGAATACAGAATACAAGAGTCCGAACGAAACTTGGTTTAATTTTTATTTAGAGACCTAAGCAAGGATTTGGAAGTACGAATGACGGCAACACAGCGAGGAAGTTTCTTGAATACCCGGATATAACAGCAGATATTACCAAAGTTGACGTGGAAATTATAAGGACAATTAAGACCATATTAAATGTTCTTTCTTGTAATCTTCCCATAAATGCCGAAAAATGTGGAATAAATGCAACAGGAACAGAAGTACTATTAAATGAGAAATATGCATGGAGAACATTGACAGGAACAGTCCCCAAAGTCTTAAAGTATCGACAAAATGTAATACTTCACTGTGTTTTGCCAATTGGGGAAACCCAGGAAGGCAAAAATAAAGATTACAAGGACTACAGGTACCACAACAGCAGAAAAATGTCAAGGAACGAGCAAAACGTTGATCTAATGAAGCTGCTAATATCCTCAGATCCATACATCTCATCATTTCGGAGAATATGGGACAAACACTTTAGAAGCACGGAATATCCAGAGGAATTGGCTTTGTTATTAGACACAGACGACAAAAATACAGGTAAATTGAAATTATTCTAGGCAACTGATATTTAAGATTTATTTCAATCTTTTTTGTTTTTTGTAAATTTATATTTTTTTTAAATAAATATTGTTATAAAGATAATAAAATAATTAGTAATTAAATTAAAACTGTTGTTAGAAGTTGTTAAATAAAATTAATAATTCATTTTTTGACTACTTTAAATTTTGTTAATAAATTTTGTGTCACCCTGTGAACCAATTGATCTCTTTTTTTGCTGGTTAAGGGATAATTATGTCAATATTGAGTGCCCGAAGTTTCATTATGATCTCTTTAACATAACAAAAGTTACAAATTTTTGATCGATGCCATGTCGTTTTGGCCCACTGTGCGCCGTACGGGCTCTATTGTTTCATTATACAGTTCCGGTCAAAAAAATAGCACCAAAGTCATTTTAACTCTTCAAACAAATTTGATAATAAAACAAACGAATAAATTGAAACAACTGATATGAGAAATTAATAGTGCAAAAGTGTACTTTATTTTACGCTAGAAACTGCAATCGAATAACAACATAAAAAGATGTAGTAATACATTATGTAGAAGGAAGTCGATTTTTATGCGGTCAAAAAAATAGCACTGTTGTACCATTACTAGCGCCAAACTGAAAATATAACAACATGAACTCAAAACTGTTTCTTTACTTTATTCCAAATTAGTTAACACATAATTTAATCTAATTTAATACTTTGTGGCATGTCCTTTACTTGCGATTACAGCAGCACAACGTGCAGGCATAGAGTCAATTAAATTCTGGCACTTTTCAATAGGAATGTTCTTCCAGGAACTCTCCACTATTGCCCAAAACTCGTCTTTATTCCGTGGATGGTGTTTATAGGCTTCCTTTTTCATCACAGCCCACAGACTTTCAATTGGATTCAAATTCGAGAACTGTGGAGGCCATTCCATCATGTTTATGCCGTTGTCCTGTAACCATTTTAGCGCCTTCCGGCTCGTGTGCTTCTGGTCATTGTCTTGTTACAAGACCCAAAGCAGTAGCATGTCCTCTGATGCATATGGAAGCATGACTTCCTTCAATATTTGGACGTAAACATGTTGATCCATTATTGTTTTAATACAATGAATAGGTGCAACGCCACTGTAAGGAAAACAGGCCCATATCATAATCGACGACCCGCTGTGCTTTATGGTTTTTTGGGTGAATGCTGGCTTGAATGCTGCATTTGCTGGTCTTCTAATATATGACCGAGATCCTGAAGCACCGTATATAACAATTTTACTTTCGTCCGTCCACAAAATGTTCCGCCCTTTCTTCACAGGCCAATCGGCATGTTCTTTAGCGAACTTTAAACTCTTTTTGATATGCCTAATAGTCAGCAGAAGTACCTTGCGTGGGCTATGTGCGTTTAAATTGTTCTCCCGCAATAGTCGGCTAACAGTTTCCACACTAGCAGCAAAATTCAACTCCTTTTTAAGTTCTGTAGCTGCCTTAAATGGCTCCTTTTTACTCAATCACACAAGTTGTTTTACAACCCAAGGTGCCATTGCTTGTTTCCGACCACGTGTTTCGGTTTTTGGAGAAAATGTAATTGCATTTATGATAATTTTGTTCGAACAGCTAACGATTTGCCTGATGTCCGCGTAAGCTTTTCCTTCGGAAAGCATCTTTCTTATAACGGAACTTATTTCAGGCGTGCAGTGCTTGCCTCTCCCCATTTCAAGTAAAGTTACGGAAACTTAACTGTAAATTTGTGTATGTATAGATATATAGGTAAGTATTGATTTTATTGTCAAGTCAAGAAAAGAATAACTTTTTGATGTTAAATGCACATTTACCTATGTACAAAATTTTTTTCTTTTAAAGGAAAAGCCCCCTTAAGTCAAATAGAATAAGTAAACCTTTATGATACCACCCCACGGAAATAAGTACGTATGTACATCGCGGTAATACATATTAAATGTTAATATCAAAGACGTATCTCGATTTTGTTTAGAAACTAGAGGTTACTGACTTAATTAATCACTTGCAATGTCTACCAATTGAATTTTTAAAGTGTAGTGTTCCATTCTAATCTACCATTGGTGACATGCTGGTGATTTCAAATTTTCTTTAGTAGATTACAAGAACGAAACTGCAATCAAATCACTTGATTTAAATTAGCGAATTTAAGTCTCCGTCGTGTCAACTTGTTCTCGAAAATCCAATTTTTGCAGTTAACTTCTTAATTGATCAATTGATTTTCTTAATCTGAATTGACCAGTCGACTGCAGAAATTGAATTCTTAAACAGGTTTCGTTATGTCTGATATTTTGTAGAAGTAATCAATTGGTCTTCTTAATTTAATACCTTTGTTTATTCCAATTAAATTTCCTATTTGCGTCACAAACTAAGATGCGGTCTTAATCAAGATACAGTACCTAGATGCATTTTGCCAGCAACTCAATTTCAATTTCCAATAACTCAATTTTGACTGCGGTTCAAGCGGACTGCATAACCATGGCGTTACTTTCCCGCATCCCACAACTACCCCCAGTCATACATCGTCCCATTCTCCAGAGTCAAGCAGGCGAAGTAGCTGCATTAGCGATCAAATTATTGGTTTCCATTAAAAATTCTTAATGGACCACTTGTTGCCCTTCCTCGTTGCATTTGCGGCGAAATTTAGATGCGATGGTTCCGCAAACATTCGCGCGGATCGTCGGGGGAATCCCCGTTCGCGGCGGAAGACGTGCCAAAGCAGAACTTTCCAGTTACGTCTCAATTCAGAAGATGAATCCATCCGTGGGGACGTTTCCGATGCGAGCAAACACTCCGCGCTCCAGCTCCAGCTCCAACTCCGCGAACCCACGGCTCGAGTGATGCAATTAAAAGTTCCGCCAATTTTCACGGTTTATTTCAACCGAAAGTAATCGGCCGCGCCTGCAGCCAGGCGGTCCGCGGCGGGAGGGTCTCCAACGGGAAAAATGTTTTCCTCGGTTCGGCTTAGTTCCGCTTAAAGGTGCCCTTTGGAGTCGCGAGCTGGGCCCCAACTGGGGCGCCGGGCTCAGGGCGTAGCTCGGGAACTAGGAAAACGCGCGGAGGCACGCAGCGCGGGGGCGGGGCCTTCTGCCGAAAAGCAAAAGGAGCGGGACTTAAAAATTGTTTGCCCTCGTTTCATCCATGAAACAAGAAAATCGTTTGCCGTGGGATAATCAAGCACTCCGGGGAACAATAAAGCAGAAGGAGCTTTGAAGGAAATTTAATGAAAGAGCGCGCGCTCCTTGCGGAGCACCCTTGATCCTCCTAGACGGGTACCCCGCGGGATCCTTCAAGGAGATCCGCGGCCCGGGGGCGGCACTGCAACAAAAAGTTATACATATATTATTTTCCGCGCTGAATTCGAGAAAATCGCGAAAAGGGTTTTATAGCGATACACACCGCTCCGTATACTGTTTATCCGCGGAAAGTTGAGAGCGTCGTCGGTGTTTTCAGCGCGTTAAGAGTTGAGTTCGACCCGCGGAAAATTGAAACAAACAGCAATTAATGAATAATTAAACTCAAGGAAAGCTGCAAATAGCGAAACGCTCCCCTTTGCCCCCGCATGAACTCACGCATTTTGGTGACACGGCTAATTCAGTATCTTTGAAAATGTCTCACACTCATACAACAAAAAAACTAGCCGATTTGTTGTTGCAAAGTATACACAATTTTTGTGATAACAATTCGACTTTTTATCGATAAACATACATATATAATTAAGGTTGAGTTATTAATAAAATAGTTTATAAACAAAATTATATTATTTCTGGTTTTTACAATTAACTTTGGGGCTTGACATAATCTCCACGAATCTGCATAGTTTCTGAAATATCAACAAATGTCTTAAAATAAATCAAGCAAATTTAGCAACAGTCTCAAAATACATACTTGTGTTCATTTTTTAAAATACGAGGCCTATACATTTGAAACCAAACTTTTTGCCTGGAAACTACGATTTCCAAAATAATTGATTTTCAGTTACCATTTGACAAAAACTGCTGCAAAACAAGTTTGAAGACAGAAAATAGCACGCGTTGCTGGATATTGGTTGACACTCAAACGCCACTACAACTTACGGGTTAATTTAATGTGGCACGAGAGGCCGTTTCGTTACGCTTGGCCATGGGGAAGATCCAGAGGATGGGTAAAAGGGTTCCACATGAACTGAATGAAAACCAGTAGACAAACCGAAAAATCACCTTCTCGTCAGTCAAAAAAGAAATCAATTCTCCATTGAATTGTGAGTGGCGATGAAAAGTGGATATACTCGGATTTTAAGAATCTTAAGCGTACATTATGTAACTCCATCGACATCGCTTGCAACGCCAAACCTTATATGAACGCAAGACAATGCTCTGTGTTTGGTGACATCAGTAGGGCGGCATCTATCTATTATTATGAGCTGCTAAAATCTCACGAAACCGTTAATACTAAACCTTACCGGGAATAAATGGTAGATTTGAATCAACCTTTGCATGAAAAACGTCCAGAATATCAAAACAAGCAACTCAAAGTGACTTTGCTGCATGATAATACAGCATCACACACAGCAACATTGGTCAAGGAAACCATGGAGGCGTTTATTTGGAAATACTTTCGCATACGACTCACCAGTAATTGGACTCCAATTACTGTACTGCCGAATTGCGTCGATGCAACATATATTTAGTTACTGAGCAACGCTTCACTTCTTACGAAAATGTCAGAAAATGACTAAATGACTGATTTGCCTCAAAAGAGCAACAGTTTTTTTGGTGTGGCATCCACAAATTGCCAGGGAGAAATGTACATATAGCTAGCGATTGGCAATACTTCGCATAAAATACTTATTATCATGCTATAAACTTAGTTTCATTTCCGCATACCTGGTAATCCAAACTCGCTAAATTGTAAAATTAACTACTTCTGTTGTTCTAATATTAATAAAATAGAAAGTCTACGACTTTACAAAAAAGGACCGAGAAGTTAAGGTAAAAAATTTAAAGAGGGTAAAGCAAACCTTATAATTGTTATTTTAGAGTTGTTTTACAAAGAATATAATGTTTTCAAACTTTAAGAATATTTTAATATACATGCATTTAAGATTTTTGTTTTTTTTAAAATAAGACAAAAATTTCAGGGTTAATCACGGTTTTCTATAGCATATCTTGAATTCATAAGATAATAATAGTAATTTTTATTTCAAATCAAAATAAAAATTATTATATAACACATTACTAACGCGTTTTCCAAAAATATGAAGTAAACTGAGGTTCAAAAAGTTTAACTCTTATCATTTTATAAGCGTTTAAAAAATAAAATGAACACCACTATTTTGCTACTACTATTATGCAACTTGAAGCAATGATATCAGTCCAATTTCATACGCTTATTATTTTCGCTGTATATTATTTCTAAGGACTATTATTTGTTGTTGGTAGGGTATGGCGGGGCTTAAAGGTCCACGGGTAAAAAGGACCACCATAAGTATTTCAAAAACTAGTGACGTAATTGTTCTTTCTAACTATACGAGCGTTGCGAAGGAGACGCGGAAGTGTAACGAGCCATGGTTGGGAGTCCCGCGACCCCGCTAGTAGGAAATACACGACTGCGTCTCAAAATTGCCATGTAAGTAAATTTTTTCATTATTATTCGATTTGGTTTCGAGCAGCGATATTTCAATTACCAGGCTTCAACATAGTTTAAAAGTATGCGTGATTTAGTTGTTTTTTGCGATTTTTGATTAGTTTTTAGCTAGATTCAAAGTACATTTTTTTATAACCTGTAAAAACACTTACATACATGTGGTGTGGTTGGGGTAAAAAGGGCCAATGTAAAAGTGTAGTGACAGTGTTCCAGATGAAGGTTGTGTTTAATGCAATCTTTGCAAACAATGGGTCCCTACAAACTGTATTTCAAACAGAGGTTGCATTTACTTTGTTTGTAATAATTGTGATTCAGGAAACGATGATTAAGATAAAATAGATATAAAAAATTTCATATAACTTACTATGTTGTAGTTATAATTATAGAAGAATTTTATTTTTTATAACGTATGAAAAAATACCTTTTGTTTTTTATGAAAAATATTTTGTTTTTTTTATAAATTTTTACTTTTTGTATTTGAAATAAATATAAGCTTTCGAATCTCAGTAAACCAAATATTGTTATTATTTCAAGAAACCTTTTAAAAAATAAAATTAAATACTGGACCTTTCTATTATGATAATTCAATTAAAAATTGAGTTAAACATGGTCAGATATCTGTTTATCTGATTAGTGTTTTACATTTTGATGTAGTAGGCTCGGTTTCTCAGGATAGTTCGAAATATTCAAATTGGACCTTTAAGCCCCGCCCTACTCTACTCCATATCTCCCTTAAGGGGTATTCAGATCTAGAATTTTGAAAATCGATTTTTTTTATATTTTCTTATAGTGTAGCTTTTAAGAATATGCTGTCCACCCTGAAATGTTTAAACGCGTTGTTCTCGAAACCACTTTTTTCAAGCCTATTGACACGATATCTCAAGTTCTAATGAGCCGATTGTTTTGAAATTCTGTACAGAACTTGTTGATATAATGCGTTATGATCGGTACCACGCTTGTTAAGATTAAGAATCAATCTATTTTGATTTTTTTTCCGATAATTAGAAAAGTCAAAATCGTGTTAACCAAGACGCATGGTTTCGTTTCAACGCTTCATTTTATCACGCTGACAGTTTTGTTTAATTTTTTTTTCTTTTCATTTGTTATGTTATAAATAAATATTGGGCAAAAATTAGATAATAAAATATTTTTCGTTTTTTTTTAACTCAATTCCAAAAAGCTTTCAAATTTGACTCTCTATACCAGAATACCCCCTTAATACTCCATCAAAACCAATGATTGAGCCATCATTTTGAAGATTACCTTCTTCGATAATGACGAAAAATTAAAATAAACTATTAAAAATGAGCAATTCTTTGAAAATTCGACAACAAGATTTTTGCACTAGCAGTGGGCCACTGTTGGGGCCCACTGCAATCATTTCGCAGTTTGACGATTAGAACTTAAAAGTTCTTCTGCGAAATGTTTGCACAGGTCAACTAATATAACATAAACTTATTCAAATTTTAAAAACGAGTTATTGTTCCCGCAAATTGAAAATAATGATGTTTTGAGAAAAGCACGTTGAAAGTTTCTGACTATCTAAGCGAACGCCCCGACAAAAAATTACCTTTACCTACATATATAGTGCAATACTATAGTGCGAATAGCAAGGGAAATAATCCGAATTTCATTCTGAAACTTTACTAGCATACGTATTCCTGAGATTTTTTGTTGATGATTTATGACATAAAAGATATCGATTTTTTGAACTACATGTGGTTCCCCCTAAGAGACCAAAAAACATTTTAAGCTCGTCCTTACTCAACTATTCCAAATTCCTTTAAATTAGCCTGTTTTGTTTGTTTAATTAAATATTTTAATACTGCGGCTGCAAATATGTATACTTATGTAAACTCGCATTAACTATTCTTTGAATTGGAGACTCTGCGGATTTTCAAAAGGTCGTGCAGTCCGCCTCCCGCTCCGAAGCCCTTGCACGTGTTCTAAGCGACGCGTGAGAGCAGCCAAGTTTCGATTACAACCGCCTTCCGGCGAAATAATCCTTATTAAGGTTTGAAAAGTTCAACTTACGCCCGCAGAGTGGCGTCGTCGTCCCGCCGCCACCGCCCTCGCAGGTTTATGAAATCCTTGCCCGCTTGGCTCGAGGAGCGAACTTCGCCCCGCCGCCAATGGAACGAACATCCGCAGAAAGTTTTAACGATTTTCCCTTCAGATGGATCATTTAATAGCTGCCCCGGCAAATTTACAATAATGGCGCTCCTGTGGAAGTTTCCCCCAAGTCCCCCCGGGGCGTATTGTTAACGTCTCGGTGAACAAAATCCCACCCCCCCTCCAAATGTTGTGTTCAAGGTTTTCTTAGATATAACCCCCGGACCCCGGCAGCGGTAAGTCGCCTGTAAAAACCCTTGATTCAGTCTTTTGATATGTTCCCATAGGTTGGCCTGAAATCCATCTGGGATCTCGCAAGGTTCATGTTCTCTTTTTATTTCACAGGGTGTATGTTTTTGACGATTTGTATTTTAGTTTTAACGAGGCAGAAGGGGCAGTGCTCAAGAAGCAGGAATCAGAGGGTGTTTAGGGTCACTGGGCTTGTAAGAGGCGAAAGTTCCGATTGAATATCAGGAGAACCCAAATTGATTGCCTGATTGCGACTTTTTCAGGCAAATACCTTGTAAAGTGGGCAAAACGCCTTATCACGGTACGTTAACCCCCGAGAAAAAAACACGAAAAATGGAATTATTATTGCCCCGCAAAATATGGGGTTATGTGGTAATATGCAAATTTAGCACATTACCTCACATCATCCCGGGAAAAAGCGAAAACCTTTTTGCCAGCTTTTTGGTCCGAAAACCCGATAAGCCATTGAGTACACGAGTAGACCCACCCCCTTTCGAACTTTTGGCGGGAAAGTGCACACTATCGGCCGTCGTGCACAAGAGGGTTACACGAGATAAAAATTCCGTAAGTCTGAATTGATAACTCCCTAAAAAATATCTGGATCCCATTGATCGCTGCCCCGCACCCACCCGTGCCTCATATCACGAGACGGCTCCCCAGTCGGGCGCTCCACTTCCACGAGAGTGCAGGATTGAATTACAGGGGCGTGCGAGATATCGTCGCTGGGGCAGCATTCGCCTTTTTTCCCGTCCAGTTCTTCGACGGCGCTCAATTCGGTCACAATTGAAGTTTTCAAAGTAATTCAACTCAAAAATGAAAACTATTTTTGTCATTGCTTTGGTTCTGGTGGAATTTATAAACATTTCATGTAAAATTTTCTCCCAAATGGTGCTAGATCTGCTAATGTTTTGTCTTCTACGTGCGTATAGATTCCATCTCGTGCGATCTTCAGCCGAAAAATACGGAAGGAAGACTGAAGCAGAAATTATTCTGCTCCTACGACAAAGAAGTAAGGCCTATCACCAACGCGAATGATGTTACGACGGTTAACATCAGCCTCTTCATTCACACCTTTGATTATGTAAGTACACAATGACCCAAGTTTTATAATTAGAGACAATTAAGAGGATAAGACAATTTTCTTCCACTAAACAGTCAGATATGAGCGGAACAATTACGCTGCAGTCGTGGATTAGAATGGTAACTAGCAAAAAACCCTGTAGATCGCTTTTAAAATCCTCCGTCTATTTAATTGGTGCAGAAATGGAAAGACGACCATCTCAAGTGGAACAAGGAGGAGTACGATAATATTGACGATTTGGTAATTGATAGTGACGATATTTGGAAACCCGACCTATCTACTTACCATTCGTAAGTTGATCATTTCACTAAACTCATTCAAGAACATATCGAATGCAACATTTTATAACAAAAAATAACTATATCAAATCAATTCTACGCAATCTTATCTTTAAAAATTGTGAAGCCTGGTGTCAACAGGTGTTTTGCGATGAAGGTTTCCTTTTTAGTTTTATGGTGTTTCGTCTAGAAAGAAAAGACTTTCTCCTAAGCACCCCAAAACTTTACGAAAAAAGCACTCAGGTTGGAGAAACTGTGCCCGTTTTCACTCAATTTCGAGTGCTTTTAAATTTCCTTCTTAACGAAAGGAGAAATTCTTAGATGAGCTTTTACCGCTTTTACTTTGTACTAAAAAAACGGATGATGCACGTACTAAAAATTATTTTACAGCAAAAGGTGGCACTGTTTCTCTGTTGATTATTTCAACATTAGCTGCCTTCTTTTCGCATCGGGTTATAAAATTTCAACTCGATGCAAAAATGTTTGCAAATCTAGATCCGGATCCGATGTGAAAAGGGTGCACCTATTATTTATGGAATAGTGGAAAAAGTTAAATTAGCATCAATTTTAAAAGCATTAACATTACAACGGCTGATTACGAAATAACGGGCTTGAAAAATATCGAAACAGGTCTTTATGAAAAACCAAAAAATGCGTTTCCTGATGCCAGGTGTGGGGTTCGAACCCACGCTCCCTCTCGGGAACCAGAGCTTAAATCTGGCGCCTTAGACCGCTCGGCCAACCTGGCTTCCGGATCCGAGATGCGCTATTACCAATTTGAACTTAACTTTAATAATTTTATAATTGACTCATTTTCATTATTATAAAATCTGCTCTCACAGTCTAACATAATTTCAATTTGAGATACTTTTAGTGCAATATTTTTAATTGATTTCCAAAACAGAGGAGGTTATCAATTCGAGTCATATGAATTTGTTTTTTTTCTTGTCTGTTCGCTCATAACTATTGAACGCGTGAATCAATTTTGGTGATTGTGCGTGCGGTACCCGATTGCGTGGATTCCAAATGGCGGTTTATTGTTAGTAAATATCGATGAAATTATATGAAAAAATATGGCACTAAAAAGATGAAATAAACGGTATTTTTAAAAAAAATATAAAAACGATTTCAAAACATACCATGCTCCAAAATGTTTAAAATAATTATAATAAAATCCTCTGCTTCTATTTTCAACATTAAATACAAGACTTTCTTAGATTTTTGAAATCGGTGTGAAAATCTGACTGGTATTGATCAAATACAATTTAGTTGCCTTAACTACTTATGTAGTATTCGATTAATATATGTACACAAGCCACGTTTTCACACCTCAAATACATATCTAGGAAAGTCTTGTTTTTAATGTTGAAAGTAGTGGCAGAGCACTTTTAATATAATTATTTTATACTTTTTAGGGCTAGGAATTTTTTGGAATCGCTTATGTTTTCCTTAAATATTTTGTTTTTAAATTATATTAAATTAAATTAAAGGTATTTTTCCGGAAACAACAATAAATCAATATTTGTTTTTATAGCGAATCCACGCAGTACCACGAATCTTGCTCTTCATCCCACTGCTTGCTGACAAATGATGGCAACGTTTACTGCATCCCCCCGTGTTCAAATTCTGGACAGTGCCAGGATAACTACGACAATTGGCCCTTTGATTCCCAAAAATGCGACATACATTTTGGATCGTGGATGCACAAAGGTAGGACTTTGAGAGACGAAGCACAAATTTTTATATGACTTCATTTCCAGGTTCTGAAATTCGATTCCTTTCGGACAAGGTAAAACTAGAAACTGGGGCACTAAAGCACAATGAATGGAAGATAAAATCTGTTAAAACCAAAAATATTCGGGGAAACTACTCCTGTTGCCCGAACGAAACTTATCCATCGGTGAAATTTTCGCTCGTTATTGAAAGACACAATTCAGCTGAAGTGACTTTCATTATAACTCCAGCTATAAGTGAGTATATTTTTTCGGTATAAAAAGATTTTGCTTAAATTATTTATTATGCTATAGTACTTTTGATTTTAAATCTGGTATCACTGTGGCTAAATCCAATTTGCGCTGAGCGAATTATTGTAAATGTGGTTTCAATATTTGGGCACTTCATCTATTTACAACAACTATCCTGGTATGTTCCAAGGAATGGTGCTACTGCGCCAAAAGTTTGTAAGTGACGATTGTAATTGTGTAAGAAAAATAATAAAAATAACAATATTAACTTTTCTATAGTGGTATACTTCAAAGATTCATTGCTGATCACAACAATTCTCTTGATTGATACAATTGTTAAAAAAGGTTTAATGAACTTGAAAACAGCTACACCGGTTTGGTTGAAGACAACAACAAACACTCTGAAAGGGAATAAAATTGGCCAACTGATGTTCACTAATCCTTATTTAATAAACAAAGTTCGTAAATTATAATTAAATCGAGCACTAATATATTTATTCATAATTTGTAGGTTCCACTAGACGGTGAAACCACTCCTCCAACAGAAGATCTAGACAATTTAATGGAAGGTCAGCCCGAAGTTGGCGAAGATGCCACAGGGGTGAAAGCGATGCCAGAAACAGAAGAAAGAAATACCTGGCGGATTTCTGTTCGCATCCTGGACACGCTATTGTTTCTAGTTTTATTTATAACATATTTAATACTGCTCTTCGGATGGCTCCCAATGTCCTACACCTCTGCCGATACAAAACTCGATGTTGAAGTTCTTCATGAAACAGAATAAAACGAATATTAAGTCCTAAATTGCTCCAAACTTTAGGTTTTTGATCAGCGAAGATCAGTTTAATATTAAAATGTTAATAATTCTACTAATTTAATAATAAAAGACTAAAAGGAGTCAAACACAGTCATAAATAAATATTTTGGACGTAATTAAATGTTATTATTTGTATTCGATTTATAATAATATGCCAAAAAAAATACGAGTATGTATACATATTTAAAAAAAATAGGGTGGGTTGGCATTAAATTGTTACTTCCGTATAAATTAAGTTTCACGAACAGCACCAAATACGCATCGGTGGTTCAGTGGTAGAATGCTCGCCTGCCACGCGGGCGGCCCGGGTTCGATTCCCGGCCGATGCAACTCCCTTTTTCCAAATGTTATAACAATTAATTACATTATTATGTTGGATTAAACATTAGAAACAAATTATTAAGAATTTTGAGTAAGATGGAAATAATATACATTAAACACGCAAATACATGGAAACTGTTCAATTAAAAATCAGATGGTTTTTTTACATACACATGTTCATTTTAAGTGTTCAAAGCAATTGATAAGTTTATCTAAAGTGGAAAATAGAAACAATAATATTTTACCACTTCAGTCTTTCCCCTCAAGTGGACCAGAAAAATATGCTGATCGAGTGAGTTATTAAAACTCAAATTATCTCAAACAGCACTCATTTTCTAGTGAATTGTTTTCCATACGGAGCGAAAAAACATAATCAAATAAAAAATTTTGCGATTAGTATCTCGGGGGTTTTTGTGAGAACCCCAGGGCCCCAGAGATTTGCAAACCGATCGCCGTGGATCGCGGGATCATCGTTCTGCGCGGCGAAGAAAGTGAACCCTGCGACCCAAAAGAAGCCGGCTAATCCTTCGCGATCAGTGTTGAGCCGAATCATTGGCTCGTCGCGGCGGATTAGGAGCGATTACATGACCGCGCATCTCTTCCGCGCGCGCCTTTCAGCGATCAGTCGCGATCGCTGCGATTACGCGATCGCCGGCGTCGGCTGTCGAACGCAGCGCATATCCCGTTCGGGCCATCGCTCACGCCGTGACGAATGAGCGCGCGAATTTCCAAGACTTATAGAGCGCCTTCTTCGACTCAAGGCGTTTCAGTAAGAATTT
Source organism: Tolmerus cingulatus (assembly GCA_959613345.1). NCBI lineage: Eukaryota > Metazoa > Arthropoda > Insecta > Diptera > Asilidae > Tolmerus > Tolmerus cingulatus. The sequence goes on from OY390707.1 coordinate 30,679,092, forward strand.
AGCTGGTCTAGCAGTTGGACACGATCGAGATTGCGGATCGCGAGGCTCGCACATCTTCGCGGGGTTCTTTTGTACTTTTTAACGTGCAGTGGTCTTCAGAGGGCTCTTTCGAGGTCCACGGCGAAAGCGGAAAGAAACACTTTGCTCAGAATTAAATAAAGTGCTGTGAAATATTCAAATACCGCCTGCTGGATGCTTATTGCTCTTCCGATCTGCACCATGATAAAATTGATAGTGTTATTAACCGCTCTTGCTGCTGGTGGGCGGGCGTATATCGTTGACCCTGGTCCGGTGGTGGCAGCCACTGTTGGTCAGTAATACTACTACGAGATTTAGCGACTCTTTACTGACTTCACTCATTTTCTTTTCCTCTTCAAATAAACCTCTTTAGGCGAAGTATGGCCAAGGCCACAGTACCAGTCCAGGACGGATAAATTCTTCCTGCTCGACCCGCATATTCCGATTAAGGTGAGTTCCGGCTGCTTTACAATCTGTCCACCCTGTTTTAAGCATACCTTAGTTAAATTTCTGCTTATCTTCTCTTACTTTTGGTGATTTATGCGCGTTCGTGCAATTTAAAGTGGATCGACTGTTTTCGGAATTACTACTAATTGATACCCTCAGGCGCCTCTAATTCGAAAAGTTTATTTATAGAGAGGCAATTTATTGTAACTGAAATTGGCTGAATGAGGAAAAATTATGCAGGCATTTCTAGCTTACTGAATTTGTTCACCATACTTCGTACAACGCAACTGAAAACGTCGATTGTCTTGGACATTCTAATAGCCTTCATTTGTCTAAAAAGGCACAATAATACGAATTGCTTAAATTGAATTTATACAACTTCACACTACAGAATCTTTAAATCATACATAAACATTTTAAATGCTTATTTAATAAACTTAAAAACTCTGTGTAAATATAAAAGAGGACTTAGAGAGACTGTTTTTGTAAAATATATGAATGAAGACAGCATCACAGTTACTACGTTAAGTTAAATTTATAAAGAATTCATTAAACTTAAAATTTTCCAACGGCAATTTTCATTTTAAATAATTAAATTAGAATAAAAAACTTGTTGTCCGTTTAGTAATTACTTCAAATTTTTGGACTCTTAAAAAAAAAAGACCCATTTCATTTGAGTCCCAAGCCCGGTGGCTCAAGACTTATTTCGACTACTAAAGAACATTTTTTATTCTTCCATTCTAGTAATAAGTTATTTACTTGTGGTTCAATATAAAATTCTAAGTATTTTGAATCTTAAATTTTTAATTAATACCTAATATAAAAAATTTTGGGCGTAATTGGGAAAACCTCAATCTCACGCATTTTAATGAAATTTTGTAGGAAGGTTTTTTTAGGGTCAAAAGTGAGGGATGTGCAAAAGCAGGTTAAGTTGATCGTCCAAAGAAACCGGAATCCTCCATAATTGCTTCAGCAATATTTGTACGGAAATAATGATTAGGATGATCCAAAGCGGTCAAATAGCTTTGCCACATCCGACGATATCGGATCGGCGAATCCAATTTGCAGTTGTACACAAGATCATCCCATTCCAATTCCATTTAATAAGTCCAAAACGGTCTTAACGTCCATACCTGCATCCATATCAAAAGTCAATCCATTTTAACAGTGTTCAGGTGGTACGTCGATTAGGGACTCAGGATCATTTGAGACCCATTTCTTTATGGCAAAACCCGATTGCAATATGATGAGCTAGGATTAAAAATATTCAGTTTCGTCCCTCAAGCTAAGCCAACTTGCGTATTGTCTTGAGGGACAGCTTTAGAGAACACGAAGTCCAGTAAGAGGCCGTTGAAAGAGCAAATTCCCAAACTGGAGCCTCAACCACATGCTCAGATTGATCTTCTTGTCATTGACAAAAATCTGTCTAAACATTTTGCTGAATCGGCAACGAAGACAAAGGTATATTGTTACCACGTTAGCAATATTTCACTAAGGTCTTGAAAACACTTTCATTCTCGTGGCTGAACTATCCAGCCTAATAAAACTACGATATGACAAAAATGCAGACTGCCTTTGTACGCTCATCAAAATTTATTTGGATCATATGCCTTAGGGCAAAATATTGATGCATGAAGTTATGGCGGAACTTCTTTAGTTCTGGATCACTATCTTTAGTCGCAGAAGTGCTATGGTACGCCACTGCGGGACTCTTCCAATGCCTGTTTAGAACCCACGTTGGAAGCAATGGTGAGTCGAACAACAAATCGACCTTCCGGAGTTTCTAAATAGGTTTCCTCAAAACAATCATCACAGTTTCTTTCGAAGGAAGTCATCAGAGTACGTTAAAGCCTGCCCTCCACTTATAAAAACCGTTTGAGTAATTCTTCTATTTGAAGATGGATCGAAACTTAATTTGATATTTTATTGGTTTTACAATCCGCTTCAAAGGAGGTTATACTTTGTTCAGACCCGTTTACAGCAGAATTAACAGAACCGGACCAAATCCAGCCCAAACGCCTTTACTGAGCTAGAAACCCCCAAGCAATATCTGCAAATAGGCCCCTGCAATCAGTGTTAAACCAATCGAGTTCTTTCTTAGAACTTAAGTTCTGCCGCGTTGTCCAGGTGAGAGCCTACTGAAAGGTTCCCGATTTGGATCTTAGAGTTCAGATTTCGCAATGATCTCCCGAGGTTCGACTGAATGATCCTGTTGGCGAAGAATTTGCTGAGCACCGATGGGAGAATAAAAGGAAAAAAATACTCCACCGCGGCATACTTCGAACACAATCTGTTACCAATTTTTGTGCTTCCATATTTAAAATTATATTTTAGTAATTTCCATTTTGTAGGCGGCATTTGTATAATTAAGTTTAGAGCCTTGAAGATATCATTTTTATATCCAATTCGAATTTGCATTCAATTCCGGTGACTTTTTACAAGTCTAGCATGTTTCTTTGTGGGGGTCGCACTCAGATCAAATTATTTCGAAAGTTCTTAGTTCTCCTTGCTTACCGATTTGAATGCAATTTAATATAAACAATTTATGGCAAAATTGCTGACTTCCCAGGTATGAGTCACTCACCCAAGCCGCTGGACCCGACGACGGATGCGTCGAACCGTGCCCGGGCCACGCAACTTCTCTGCATATGGAGCCCCGGCCTGCGGGGGCCGGCGTTAACCCGAACCCGCAGAACTCAAACGAAAGTTGTCCCCAAACCGCGCTCACTTTCTAACCCCAGCGGATCACCTTGCATAATTAAATTTATTGAGTTTTTCACCTTCTTGAGTGTTACTCAATTTTGCCTCCACCGGTCGGCGGGTGCGAGTCGAAGTGAAGCGACTTTTGCTCCACCGGGCCAAGAATTGAGTCAAGGGTCAAACTCGAAAGTGAGTTTCCAGCTCGCCTCGGAGCGCAGGCACGTGCTGCGGGTGAATTGGGCCAATAACAATTAGATTTCAATTCGCTTTCGAGCTCAATTGATTTTAAATTGTTTCCTCCGTCTTAATTGGTGCGGAAGGGGCCCCGCTGAGCAGTGGGTCTGGAGTGGCGGCAGCCGGAGTGGGTCAGTGTGCCCCAATTTTTGGGGATGAGGGGACTCGAGCACAAGCCTCAGGGAGCCTTCGAACGCATCCAGAACGAGAGACGCTCGCTAGAAAACATGTTTGGATTGGGAGCTCAAGTGATTTCCGAGAAATCAAATATTTATCAGGATCTGCAAAATAAGAGCTTTTTGTTTGGAATGTGTAAAAGAACGTTTCAGCAATTTGTTTTATTTATTAGGAAGCGTTTAATTCCATAATCCCAAAGAAATTGTACGTAGTGAACATCACTATCACTTAACTCTTAAGAGATACTGCACTATGATATGATTACAATGATTAGACAATGCTACAGAAAAAAGCATATCTTGATTTGTCATGTCTCTTTAAACTACTTGACACAAATACTCGTAAATCGTGTTATTTTTAAAAATACCAGTATACCATAAGTGCATTTCGGCTAGTATTCTAGATTTCTGCAGATTTTTCCAAATTTGCGTTCATGATGATTCCTGGGCCGACACAAGGCTAATCAAGAATGGCCGCTTTGGAATCAAATACTTCAAAAAAGGGTCATCATTATAGAAAAACCATTTAAGAAACCTCTTAATGTTTTTAAATTCCCTTTTCAATGATATCCCTCAGTGGAGTAAGTAAAGATTATTTATCATCCCCAATTTACATATAGAGGAAATAGCCTCTTTTTTCAAATATTTTAATACAAAAGTATTATTACCTACATGTACACGAAATTTGACTCCCATAATCTTAATAGACTTTGAATAAAATGACTGACTTACGGACGGACGGATGTACCGACAAACATGGCGAAACTAAGTATAAGAAGTGTAAGAATAAATATATGTTATTTTTAAAAAACTTAGCTCTAATGTTCCAGAAATGAACAACCTGGACAAAAGGGAAATCTGCCGTGCTTACATACATGTGCTTTTAAAAATGGCTTTACAAAAAATTTTAAATTAACTATTAAGAGCATACGCCCATAATATAAGCGCTCGTTAGTCCTGATGTGGGCTGTTATGTCATGTGCTATAATCATTTTATTTGGAGATATTTATGATCTAAATAAGCATATTTTTGATCTTGCTTCATGGGATTTTTCTTTATGAATGAAATTATTTTAAAAATGGGTAAGCCGCATTTACGTGAATAGTATGTATGTAGGTACTTTTGCGCAATTAAGGAAAGACCATTTATCAGAAGCAAAAATGGAAAATAGAAATAGAATCATATATTTGCTATTTCTGTTTAATGTTTTGTATGAGGGCGTTATGTAGACACCTTGGCTGAAGGGGGATTTCTTTGAAAATGCATCTGCAAAAATTTTAGAGCAATTTTCTAACTAGACATCTAAAATGAAATATTTAAAGTTTATTATTAAATTGTAGATAAATTTTACTCTACAATATTTTGGAGATAACCTAAGACCTGAATCGCATAATCTAAAAATTATAAATTTTCATATAATGTGACGTAAAACAAACAAATATTTGTTTTAAATGTTTTCTAAAAGCTGCAGCAATTATTTGAACTGATTGCACAGTAAAAACTGGTATCAAAAACATGTAAAGCATCTTTCACAATTACTAGTTAGTTTTCAGTGATAAGATTGAATGTTTGTTAAACCATAAGACAAATCGTTATTCCAATCATGCAATTATAAGGCAGCGAGTGTCTCAAGGGTTTTCTTTATTAAATTTCGTTTTCATGTCTCTCTAACGAACGTGCAGCTTTACTTACTTATGTAGGTATTCAAAATTAAATACAACACAATTTACTTGATATCAGCAAGGAACGCCAAAGTTATCTAATCAATTTCAATTATTCTGATTGACTTAACAGCCAACCTTAACACGGGAAACTAATTTTGTGATTGCAAATAGAAAATTCGCAGTTCAATTTGCTTAAAACAATAGCAAAATGGGCGAATAAAGTGATTATTAAAATTAATCCGTTCAATATTTGATTAACATGGAAATTGTGAGGAGGCTCCCGATGGATGCATTTGCATCGTCACCGCTTTTTATCGATAGGCGTGGGAAAGGGCACTTATGTATGTGAAATGTAAAATTTCTGAATTGGTTTTTAGAACTGTTTGTTTTGTCGACTGTTTTACCAATTAAATTCATATAATAGAGTCGTTAAGTATGTTAAAAATATACAACTCTCAAAAATAAATAATTATTAATTTATGCATGAACAGCCAGCTGTTTGTGCAGAATAAATTTGGGAACTGATTTCAGTTTCAGTATTATACTCTCACCGCTGATATTGTATGTAGTTCATTTCAGCATTTATTTTCAGCAGCATAAACAGCTATTACTTGGCCATTATTTCTTTCGCTGGTAAAGATAATAAATATTACTAGAAAATGTAGTCAGAAAAAAAAATATTCGTGATAACTTACGCAACTGCTACCGGAAATAATTATGAGTTATAGTCGTTATCACTGAATTTATTTATAGAAGATATAAAAACTAAATTTTAATTGGGACCATACGAATTAAATGATTTGACCAAACGGTAATAGCAATATTTCAAATTCGATGTTACCACTTAATAATTGATATTATTGACTTTCATCGCTCTCTTAACAAGCTCAACAAATGATAGAAGTTTTGTAAATATGTATATATCTCAAAATCTGAGAGATATGCTGAGCAAGAAGCTCTTTATCTCATATAAAGCGATTTTTGTATAAAAAATAAAACAATCTGACGTAGAAAGTTATGAATGCTTACTTTCATGCCAGCAATAGATTAAATAATGCAGAATGTCTGCGTAAATACTAACGATTAGAACTGTTTTCTGATTTGCTACTTCTTTCATTATCTATTAAATTGATTTTGTTGGAGGAATTTTATGATTTATGTGAAAAATTGAGATGTAGATTTTATTACGATTTCATCAGAAGACATGTACATAAATAAAAGTATATAGTCGAATACACAAAATAAATTATTTAAATATGTCCAAATTTATGAAATAAGAAAATAGTAGAAAATGCAGACTTTATCCCTACTGACCCCCCATTTTTATGCATATAGACTTGATAAAACTTCCAAAATCCAAAAATTTCAATTATTAATTTCTGTTTACAGATTGTTGGTCACACCTGTAATACCTTAGAAAAGGCAATAATAAGATTCTCGGATGTAATCCGAAAAATCCCCAGCCAAATAGTCCGGTACCCCCAAGAGGAACTCGATCGCAGCCGACCCGCGACTACACTCCAAGAAATCGTTGTCAATTTGACTACACCCTGCGAACACATGCCCTACCTGGGGATGGACGAGAGATGTAAGTTTTAAAAACCATTAGGAAAAGAAAAATATCCCTAGTTACCAAGAAATAATTGTAATTTACAGACTATCTTTCTGGAGCCGGACACATCATCTCCTACTCAATTTGGGGCATCCTCCACGGTCTTGAAACATATTCGCAACTGATCACACCACACAAAAATGGAATGGTAGGTCCTAAGTATTACGTTTGGGTCTCAATTTCTTAATAAATATATTGTCTCAGCTCCGTGTGCCAGACGTAAAAATCCGGGATTATCCCCGTTTCCCCCATAGAGGCCTTCTCCTGGACACCTCGCGCCACTACATGAGCATGGAGACGATCCTGAAAGTGATCGACGGGATGTCGTACAACAAATTAAACGTTTTCCACTGGCACATTGTGGACGACCACTCGTTCCCGTTCAAAAGCGACAAATTCCCAGAGTTAGCCGAGAAGGGAGCATTCAGGCCCGATTGGATTTACACGGAGAAAAACGTTAAAGAAGTTATTGAATACGCCCGCGCCAGAGGAATTCGCGTCATTGCTGAATTCGATGTTCCAGGTAAGTTAAAGTTAGTACTTTAAGAGGATTTTGAAGACAAAAATATTCTTTAAACAGGCCACACACGCTCCTGGGGAGAAAGTCATCCAGAATTATTGGCACAGTGCGAGGGCGTTTATGAGGGAAAGATGGGTCCAATAAATCCAATCAAATCAACATCCTACGAATTTTTGGAACGATTCTTTAAGTAAGTTTTTTTAGTCCTAGTTAATGTGCAAAAATTAAAATAAGGGGAAGAAAATATAAATTAAAAGTAGACGAAGAGGTCTTGGACGCCCTTTTTCTACAAGCCTTAACTACTTTTAATCCGGCATGTGCGTCAATTAAATGGCTGAATGCGTGCCTGAATAAAACCTAACCGTCGACATACTGGCTGAAGAACAATCTATAAAAACAACATTCTTATTCTGCTTCTAAATTTTAAACTCAACAATTTTAACAGAGACATCATCCAATTGTTCCCTGACAAATATATTCACGTCGGAGGAGATGAAGTCGGTTTTGAATGTTGGGAGAGTAATCAGGAAATCACTAACTATGTCAAACAAAACGGCCTAACATTCGAAGGTTTGCAAAGAATTTTTATGGAAAATGTAACTAGGATGATCACCGCTCGCCAGGCTGTTCCACTTGTGTGGCAAGAAGTAAAAAACCCTTTTCATTCTACGAAAGTTTCAATTCTTTAAAATTTCAAACCGAATTACAGGCGATGGTCAGGGACGTCAACATGCCCAACAACACCGTCGTCCAAGTGTGGACTGGCAACTGGAGGAACCTTTTGCAGAATTTCACCCAAAAGGGTCACAGAGTCCTGATGAGCCAGTGCTGGTATCTGGATCACCTGCTCACCGGCGGCGATTGGCTCAAGTTCTACAGGTGCGAGCCACACGACTTTTTAGGAACTGATGCGCAAAAGAAACTCGTGATGGGAGGAGAAGCCTGCATGTGGAGCGAAGTTGTCAACGATAAAAATGTCCTGCAGCGAATCTTCCCGCGCGTGAGTGCGGCCGCCGAAAGACTGTGGTCAGCCCGGGAAACCACCAACACGGAAGATGCCAAGCGAAGAATTGAGGAGCACACTTGCCGGATGATTCACAGGGGAATCCCCGCCCAGCCACCAAATGGACCTGGGATTTGTTAGCTAATTTCATTGTTTGTTGTCGCAAAATAAATTGGTTTTACCTTTTTTAAAAGCAAAGCAATATTTTTTTACCCAGAAAACCCTAAAAAAATGAGACATCAAGAGTTCGATATGTATCGCATCGCGTTTTACTACTTGAAAACAGACAATTATTATGTTAACGTTAAAATAAATGCAAAGTTGTCTATTGAATAAAATGTCTATACATTAACCAGTAACTCTGACTTAACAAAGTAAGAAAAACGAGTCATATGACAACAGAACAACATTCAAATTGTACAAAAATAAATTAATTCGGTGTGATTAAAAATATAACTTTATCGTATTTTTTCTAAAAGTCTTCCAAATCCCTGGTGAGGTCAGCCAACATTTCCATAAAGAGGTGAGATTTTTCCTCATCGTTGTGCTGCTCCGCGGTGTGCTTGCCGATATTTTCTAAGATAAGTGAAATCAGCTTGAAGATCTCCTGAGAATGAAAAGGCTTTTAAACAAGTTATTCCTTTATAGACAGATTAAATAAGAAAACTTACTTCCGGCCACTCTTGCTTGAACAATGCTACGAACTTTTCGTTTAAGTAGTTTATTGTAAGAGCTCCTGAATTAATGAGGCTTGTGAGGAGGAGTGTAAGTCGATCGTAGCACTTTGCATTAGAGGCTAGAGAGCGGATGAAAGCGACTTCAACTAGTTCGTCAAAAATGGAATCTGTATTAAATTTAAAGAATTTTAAGATGATTTTCTAGAATAAACATGTTGATAAAATATAAACGAAAAAAAGATTTAAAACCTTGCTTTTAGCAGGACTAAATAAAGGATGTTCCAATATTCCATAACAATTTTGTATTTTAATTTTTAATGCAGGTAAGAGATTAAAAGAATTTTCGGAACATTTTTAACAGTTTTCTTCAGATTTAAATTGCACATAAGTTATTTAGAAAAAGAATCGACCAACCGCGACGAAATTTTTGGCTTTTCTGATCAATAAAAATTAGAATCGCTGCAATCTTAAATTTTCTAAATATTATAATTTAATAAGGAACTTACATGTAATTACGCGTTTTTTGTGCCTATCGTCCTTATTTTGCATTTTTCCATCTTCCTCATTTTTCTTTTTTCCATTTTGTTCGGTTTCCTGATCCCCATCCTCCTCTTTTTGTTTAATTTCATTTTCATTTTCTTTTATTTTTTCTTTCTTTTCATCTCCTGATTGCGAATCGTCATCCTCTTCTTGCTCCTCCAGGATCCCGACAAACTCCTTCATTTCATCACAAAGCCAAATATCCATAAACTTCTCCACCAGTTCGTCCGAAAAAATATTTGAGTGCGTTTTAACTGCAAAAACGAGAACATTGTCGACTTGTTTTTTCGTAAGAAGCCAAAAACTTACTTAAGTTTTGCGTTAAGTAAACGAGCATTGTTGAGGCCAGCTTGCGTGCGGAAGCCGGCAACTTCTGAACCTGGACGCACTCCAGGCAATCCCTACAAAACTGGAAGATGTTGCCCTGAGTGACTAAGTCCGGCCTGGCGTAGGTCACGTACAACAAATAGTGCAGGCGATGGAAGATCTCTGAAGGAAGCGCCTTTTTCAAGTCGAAAATCTTAAGAACCGTCGCCTCGTTTTCGGCTTTGCAAACGTCCTTGGAAAAGAAATCTGTTCCGGATAAATTCGCTATCCTCCACTCGTCCGCTTTCACTTTGCATTTTTTTATTACTATCAAAGCACAAGTGTTTTTCACAGCTTCAGAGGTTTCGTGAGGTAAAAGGGCTTCGAGTGCCATCTTCCAAAATAAAGAAAATAACAATAAATGGAGGTCACAGAATTATGAGTAAAAGCTATTCGAATGTCTGAAAAAGCTGGTTGAAAAAAGAACAAATTTTTACCTTAACTCTACTTTCGATTTTTCCTTCAAGTTCCTCGTTCCACTTTTGCATAGCTTCTGCATGGGCCTCTGTAATTGCATCAACTTTTTGCAGTACCTTTCCTTTCTACAATAAAAAATTAGTTTAAAATAACACACATTTTAAAATAAGTTAATAACAAACTTTGTCTTTTATATTAATGCTCTGCGAGACCTCGTCCCTCTTAGGCAAAAGGACCTCAACCTGAAAGTCCTTGACGACTGCCGAAGTTGTTCGCTCAGTAACAAATTCAACGATCCTCCGCACGGACATCGTTTGGGAGTGCAAAAACGCCTCAGTCAGTTTGGCCTGAGGATCGTGATCGACTGATTTCACCGGCGTTGTTGCTTCGAACGCGATCGGCGTGATCTTTCGGCACCTTCCGTCCCTCGAGGTCGACTTGGCCAATTTCGAGGGCATGATAGCCACTCTGAAATCAGCTAAAAACGGACATGCCACGTTCAGCACATTTTCCAGGAGTGGATCAAACGACGTTTTCAAAATCGCCACGTCCATCGGTTGTTCTGACTCTGAGGCCGGTTCACTAGCGTCCAACAAGATTTGTTTTGTAACGATTTTTTCCTCTACTTTTATGCCATCTGACGACTTTTGTAATATTCTTGAGAGTTCTCGGATCCCATCAGTCACCGACTCTGAAGCGGTTTCTCGATTTTGGCGATATGTGTAAAAGTCGTCAAAAACGTATGGGCGATCGAAAAGCCACCCTAAGCAGCAGCGCAGGATGAAAACTGAAGTAGGCCGCATTTGGAACTGGGAACTGGCGTTTTTCTTATTCAAATTAAGATAGATTTCGTAAAGTAGATTGATCAGCTCGCGGTAGTAATTCAGGCATAGTGTGACTGGGTCCAACATAGAAACGTACTGAACTAGCCAAGGTGTTGTGACTAGAAGTTTTCTCTCTGATAGGGACTTTTTTAGGATTCCTATGACGTCGAAGGACGGACGCATCTATTTTAATTCAAAGTAAATATTTTTGATTTTTACTCCACTCCATCTTAAAGCTTTCAAAGAATTTTCGTTTAGGTATCAAAGAAGAAATTTGTACCTCGTATAATAAAAACAATGACCTAAGAAATTTTCATGTAAAGTATAAAAAATGAGTTTTTAAACTTTAAATACCTGTGAAGCCTATTTTATTAATTTAAATCTTTATTTAGTACATCTTAGCAAATTTAAAACCTCTCGAACAAAAATCACCAAAAATATTTTTAACAATTGCTGCTAATATAATAGAAAACCAACTAAACGAAAATTCTTATTAAATTTGAATTAAATCAAAAATATGTAGAGTAGCCTCAAAGTTCATTAATATTTCATAATTTTACATATATGGTACATATTATAAAATTACCATATTCCTGAGCTCGATTTGTTTATGGTCCACTTCCGCACTCCTGGGGCCTTCGTACATAAACGGCCTGGCCATAATAAGTCCTAGAAATTTACCCAAAACCCGCATCGTCGCAATTATTTCTGGCCTTACCTGAAAATTTAGAGCAAGGCATATAATTTCGAGTTGTTGCCGACTGTTTTCCTGGAACAATTCCCCTCAACGGCTTAAGAACGCTTGACATTCTCCCTTAAGGAGATAACTAAAGACGCAACAAAGCGATTGTTCCAGGGCTGCGGATTAGGGGTTACCTTAATCCTCGTCCCGACTAACTGTTCTAGGGATTGCTAGGGCAATATAATTCGCGAGCCTGCTCCACCCGCAACCGCCCTCGCCGTCGACTGTCTCAGGACTCGCGCCAAAGTGCACTCAATTTTCTTTCGGTTAGTGCAAAGGTGCAGCAGCCCGACACTAAACAAAAACGAGCGACAACATCGCGAACTCATCTTGAAAGTGAAAATATCTCAGCGGAGGTGAAGTAGCCGAGAAAGCCAGCAAGCTAGGATGCAAAGTTTGCTTTGAGAATTACTATTATGTCGGGGAATTATTCCTTGTACTCCTGGCAGTGGTTGGAGCCCTGCACAACCAGCCAGGCGCACAAAGGACATTCATGCGGAAAATGCATTTTTTATTAGAAAATGAAATAACGAGAAAAGATAGTCCTCGGCTCGAGAAGTCTTGTTAGGTCTTAGTAAGGACTTACATTAAGCATCACCTTGCGGCTGTGTCTCAACTAAAAGTAGGGACAAATTAAAGGACGAAATGAGACTCTCATTGGAATCTTTACCAATACTTAAGCCTTTCTTTTCCAGAGTTACTATTTCATAAAGAGAAAATCTCATTAAAGGGTATGCTGCCAAGACGACTAATGATTCCTCTGTGACGTCGCAGGGCATTAGTCTTAAGCCCTCAAGAAAACTTGGACAAGTTACACTCACCACGTACTCGTTATAAAGTTTCTTGTCGTCCATCGTAAAGGACAAACTGATGATCTCGTAGAAGGAGCCGTTCCTCTCCATGAGTTCGGCGATCAATGCCAGTTTCATTTGTTCAACAAACGACATCGACTGGGCGACCAGGAGGAAGTCCTTAAAAAATGCCTGCTTCCCGGGGAACTGGTAGTCGGTGCTGAAATCGCTCGGTGTGACCAAACGTTGCCGAAGTTTTGCCAATTTGTCCTTGTCGATGTTCAACGATGCAATCTCCAACTCAGGCGGAGTTTCCTATGGAGATTAAAGTGGTTGTGTCGTTTTAGACGGACCTGGGTGGACTCAGAGGCGGATTTAGGGGCATATAAGGGTTAAAGGGCTTACCGAAAAATTTGATGAGATTATCAATTGTGAGGTGAACAGTTTCGACAAGTGGGCCATGTTGATTGGATGGTCCATTGTTGTGAATATCGAGTTTACCTTAGCCCCCAGTTCTGTGGCGAAATTGAACGTCGGTTTCAGGTGCCTTGTTTCCCAGGCTCTGGAAGAATATTTGAATAAACAACTATTTACGTCGCAATAAGCAAATTAAGTTTCACCTGCAAGGTAATCATTTCTTTTTAATTAATTTCAAACTAATCACAACTCATTATCATTATTTTCTGTTTTCAATTGATAATAGGATGTTTCACTTGAAAAGTTATCTTCTTAGACTGAAAGATTTCCAACAAAAGCATAAATTGTAGAATAAGAAGTATCTGATAAAATTAAAACGAAATTGAAGAGGAATTATATAAGTTACAAATTAGATAACTGGCATTAAAAGTCGCTCGGAACACAATTTTACAAAAAGTCTGAGTTCTAAGTAAATTAAAATATAAATACCCAAGACCTTTTCTTATATTATTCAACAACTCTGAGAAAGTTCATTAAGAAACATTTTGCTAAAAAATCGATTCCGCAGCACTGACCTTTACGTAAAAGTTTCCTTAATACAAAAATCAGATAAAAAAATGCTACGAGAACAGACAGCTAAGCGAAGTGATATAAAGTCTTCCTGCCCCCGCCAAAGCTCGAGAAGCCCAACTGCGTAGCCCATTGTCTGCCTATTTCTTCATCCCAAATATTTCCTTGAATAACGCTTCACCGCACAAATCAATGAAGTTTCGCAAAAGTGCTACAATTTCCCGAAAATGTTTTTCTCTTCCCTCCGAAGAAATCACAATAAAAGGCACAAGAAGGAAATCACGAAGGAGGACAACAATAACGAAAGACGCAGAATTTCGCGATGGGAATCTCTAGGCAACAAAAACGGTCCCGTTCCTCCACAAAAAAGGTCCAGAACCTAATCAGCATCAGAAAATCCCCCTCTAACCTTTTCAATTATTTGTTGACCAAATTGGGGGCAACGTCCTTAATCATTTCAGAGCCTCCTCATCCCACTCCTGGCACCAGTGGCTCAAGGGAAGAATTCTTTGCTTAATCAGGAAGTATCAAGGAGAATTAAAAAGAAAACACCCTCAAACCCCTGGCAGCAGACTTAAATAAAATTGAAAATCGCCCTGTTCCCCGATGGGACTCCAATACTCACTTCAGGATGGTGTAGAACATGTCTCTCTGCTTCCTGAAGGCGGCGAACTCCCTGTCGGACGGAAAGTGGTTCCGGGTATCGTTTTCCTCCTGGTAGAAGACGTTCGTGAAATTCTGACCTATGCGAAAAGACGCCTCGTGATTAGATTTCACTCCTTCGAGATGGAGCTTGTAACTGTAGATGCCGCCTAGGAATTCCTTCAGCTTCTTGCAGTGGCCCTCAAGGCGGTCGTTGTCGAGCACAACCCGGAGCGTGGTCACGTCGAAAAGGGCCAGGAGGTACTTCTGCTTTTCGAGGACTTTGAGAGCGAAGTAGATGCAATTAGGCGGTCTCTTCAGAACCCTGCAGTAGTCCCTGCTGTCGATGTTAATTAATTTTAGTAATTATATAGATCAATATCAATGACCTTGAAATATGTTGGAGAAGGAAGCAAGCCTAATATCAATACAGAACGAATAACTCTTGCTAATCGAGTTAAATGGAAAGATGCTATTAATTCGACTATGTAGTGTGTATTACTTTTCACCCCATCTCGTTCAATCTCATAAAATAAATATATGGGAGCTTCGAATTTAACCTTAGCATCAATTTTGATACTAAGGTTTATTAAAATCTGATAAGCATCGATCCTAGAATATTTTTGGGGTAGTGGTCCGTAATGGCGTCTTTTTAATCTTATTATATGTATGTATGTACAGTACATGTAAACTTAAGAGCGTCACCGTCGCCCCCTCATAAATTTAGGTGTCGTTTACCAATATACCGATTTTACGCCGTGATATCCCGCCACACTCATCCGCAAATGTGAAAAAGATAACTACTGATTTGTACCACATTTTAACAGGTAGCACAATAATTCAAATTCACAGCTGACTACTCAAAATTTGAATATCAGCAAGGGAGAATGAAAAGTGCACAATTTTGTATGCCAGTTGATAGAAGCAGTGATACAGTGAGTGAGTACAATTCTTCCTACAAACAAATAAACCAAAGATTTTCATCTCTTACAAAAACTACTCGCTTCGACAATTAATGCCTTATGTATTTTCCACCTTGGTACCGGTATTCCTCCCAACCCCAAAAGTTTAATAGAAATCGCTAAAATGCTATACAAGGTGCCGAAAATATATGAACGAAAAACTGTTTTACAATTGGTTTCCATGCCAAACATGAATTATTAATCCCATATACCAAACTTGATCATAAATTCACTAAAAAACTCATGTTTAAAGAACCATTCTGGCCTTTAAAGCATCCGATCGCTATGTGCGACTCACCATACAACCGCATTTGCTTCTGTAGTGAACTAGAGATATAGGAACGAAAATTCACTGTGCTAAATAAGGTAAACAAACGCAATGTATGCGGCGGGCATTTTAATGCCTGCCTGTTCCTATTTAAAAGGACACGATATTGGAACGACACCAACACACTGTCATAAAAGGCAATACTTAGGTAAATTTCTCTATTTGTGTTTGCAGCATTTTTCACAATTGCGTTCTTTTTTTTCTTTATTAACCAATTTAAATGAGAAACAAGCGAATATTCTTTTATATACAAATAGGTAAATTTTTCGAAACAAAAATGATAAAATTCGCAAGAACTACGTCTTAAAAAAGGAGCGAGCATTCTTTATAAAGGAATATTTAAGTTCAGTGACGAGGTGGTTCTGGTGTAGGTTTATCTTTCTTATGCGTGAGTGAGTTGAGTGGTGAGGTGAACGAAAATCAACTATTCGCAAGAATAAAAATCTGCTGAAAACCACTAAGGTAGAAGTTCCCCTCAGTGGTGAAGCTATGATGAATGCCCAAGAAAGGTTCTTACAGACGATTTTATTAATAAGTAGCCGACGAATTTGAAAACCCGTGAAGGTTTTGTTTTAATTAAATATTTAATTTTCTTATTTCTCATAAAATGTTGCATTAATTTACTATCAAGAGTGAGTTTGGTTTCGAGATAACAGGGATTAATCAAAAGGCTGACTGGTCAACATTTTTAATGCCTTAATGCCCTAGTGATGGTAATGTAACATTTAAACATTTTTGAAAATTTAAAAAATAATAGTCTTAAAAAAGGTCATAACGTTTCTTAAATGAAAGCCTGCATCCTTATTTCGGTGTTTTAAATAACCACATTTAATATCTCTGACTAAACATATTGGGAAATTAAGTTTTTCATGAGTGTGTGCACACCTGTAAGTGTTCGTGATTTTTATGTATTAATTTACGGAAAAAGTGAAATTCGTAGATAATCTCGGAAAGTCTTAAAGATCTTAGCTCTTTATTATAATAGCTGAAGGTTCAAGTTTTTATTGAACCCACATTCTAATCTTCTATAAGAATATCTTATTTTGTTTTCATTGATCGAGCAGCATCCATATTGGGACTCAATATTAAGACAATACCTCCCATTTTTAAAAAGGTACCGATGTAAAGGCAATAATCATATAAGAAAATTAATTATGTCTTAGCAATTTAATTGCGATACAATTATTACGACTGCAATAATTTAATTCATCTATTTTAATTTTTGTCCAATTTTCCGCAACATATCATTCAAGGTCATTAATTTTGTACCAAGGATTATTTTTAACCTAATTACCTTAATTTCGAATTGATTTGCACGATTTTTTCTGTTGCTAAATCTTCTACGGAGCATCCTTCGAACAACTCATCCTCGATGTTGAGCAAGTTCAGAAGGTATGAGACCTCAGTTAAGATGTTTGTGGTGAGGTTTAAATCAATCAGGGCCGAGTGAATTTCTACGAACTTATCCAGCGTCTCCTTGAAGGACACCTTCCTGAGCACGTCTCCGTCCTGCGGTGCAGGAGCCGGGGTGGGGACAATTCTCCGGATTGACTTTTTTACCTCCTGCGCCTTGGAAGGCTTAGCTCCAGAATCCGGCTGGCTGGAATGGTTTGCACTCCGCTTTTTTTGCGATGGAGCTGCCACTAAGAAGTCCCCCAAACAGAGGGAAGACGGGCTTTTACCCTTATCCTTCCCATTCTTCAACTTCACTCCGTGACCAGTTGGGGCTCCTGCAGGACTTGGGGGCTTCGAGGGGGTCAGGCTGTAGTTTAGCCGGTCCGGCCATTTAGCGATAGGAGTTGATGTATTGCTGCTAAACCTGCCCTCGAAGCTCTTGTTCTTCCCGGGGGTGGCGAAGGAAGCGCCGTCCTCCACCACCTCCGTGAAACTGCAGCTGGGGCTCGGACTGGCTGACATGCGATTTTCTTTCTTGCAAGAAGGAGTCGTCGCCATCTGGGGCTCATCTTCAACATTTTTCCTGTCATTGTCCGCCCTTAGTGGGGAAAATGTTGTTTGTACCCTCTTTTTATTACTTTTTGTTGCGTTTTTTTCTTCTGTCACCTCCGGCTTAGGGATTTGGGGAGTGCTCGGAAGCGCCGGGAAGCTTCTTTCACTTACACCGGCGAAGGATGTGTCAAGCACTTTTGAATTTTTTCCAGACTCTAAGTGTGGATTTCGCCGCGGTGTGCTGCACGTTGCTGTGGTGCTACCGCGGAGGAATCTGAAATGAGATTAAAGTGAAAAATATATGCATTTTTAAGTGTTTTAAGATTTTCATATCAGGGGATTTGAGTAGGTTTTATATATTATTTGCCATCCTTTTTGTCCCATCAAATTATTTCGGAGTACGAAGTACAAGAAACGTGACAAAAATTGCAAAGTAATTCTCTATCTTTCATAAAAGACTTTATTTGTTTCAAAATTCACCAGCAGTCTCATTAGGATTTCTGCCACTTTTCTAGTTTTTGGTTTCTTCCCTGTTGTCTTCGTACGGCTAGGGATAAAAATATTGAAATTTTTATAACGTGTTTGAAAGTTTCAAATCTTTGATCTAAGATCCTTCATTTTTTAATTTAAGTATAAATAAGTTAAGACCAATTTCTATTTCTTTAAAATTACAGTATGCAAAATATGCGTTTAAAATTATAACATTTTACGAGCTTATAAAATTTTCATGGTTAATTTAGCCACAAAACGTATAAATTAAATTAAAGCATACGTACTTAAAAATAAATTATATAGAAGCATAAAAATTTCAATTTTAATTAAAAAACCTAGTGTTGTTCGAAGTGTTTCAAAAATATTTTCGATACTACATGTGGTAAATTACCCGAGAAACCAGAGAAATTAAGTGTTTGCAGATATACCACATATTAGAAAAATAAGCTCTCTTTAATAAAAATTTTAAAATCCAGTTGTTACGTAGAATTCACTCTCAGAGATGACAAAAATATATAGTGCATGAATGTTTACAATGAAACTAAATAGAATTTTAAAAAGGAACCTATTGCAATTGGAACCGATCGAGTTTGAAATCTCACGGATATCGATAAAAATATTTTTGCAAGAATATTTATTTTTAGTCAAAAGTTACCAAGTCACTTGTACTTCCCGATATAATTAGCTTTGAAAATTCGCACATTGAAATTTTGCCGCCACGAATTTTTTCATACTCCCACAAAGTTTCCTTACGAATTGCATAAATAGTATACGTAATTAAGGACAATTCGTTCTTTTTATTCTTATAAATGTATCCAAGACTTATAAAACGACTAATCAAAGTAAAGTAGAATTTGTCTTATTTTTTGTGCCTTAGTAGAACTTTTACGATGGACATACAGTACCTGATCACTGAATTATACTCAAATTGTATTTTTCTAAAACTTCTTTGATCTGCGGGGATTTCGAATTTTTCTGACGCCGGCCTTTTATAGTTCGTTTTCTTATGGCCTTGTGATTTATTTACTTTTTATTTATGAATGTAAGTATAATGTATTGTTTCCAATAAAAATTTTCTACTCTTTTAAGTGTATTTGCTTTATATTGCTTCTTGATCACAAAATTAAGGTTTGAGTATAATTCAATGATCAGGTACTGTATATGTATGTATATTTTTAAATTAATGTTTTTCCATAATTTTCACCAAAACATTGTTGGAGCATGGAAAATGAGTCGAAAAACTATCACTATTCAAAGTTTTGAATTGATATATCTGAGCAAATTATAGCGACCGACAAATTTTTTATATCCTTCATTCCTACAAATTCTCATCAATATCCATGAGGAGTTCAAATTCAATTTATGTCTGCATCCCTACGTTCCAAAAAACATTACCAATTACTGAAAATGTCCGGATAAAGAATTATAGTTAGTATAGTTAACAACTTACCCATCTGTTTGTGATCTTATGAAATTTAAAAAGAATATCGCAAATTCTTCCAAAGAGCATTTTTGTTTCTCCTGTAATAAGAAAGAAAAAGAAAATAATTAATAATAAAATAAAGAGAAATCCTGAACCACTCTCCCATAGGAGCTCGAAATAGGCCATTAGAGCCGGTGTGCTTCTTTTATTATTCTATTTTCCGAGGCTTTTATCTACCGCTCTCAGAGCTCCTGTTCCGCACTAAATGGAGCCATTCTATATTTGTGCTGATTTCGGCTCTTTCAAAAAGTGGAATATACCCGAAAAACCTCATATAAAAATGCGCGGGGAGAAAGAAATTGGGGCAAAGAAATCGTAAATTTGCACGTCAGCCTGAAAAATTCGAAAATCACTTCTATACGATACCCAGACCAAGGATAGGGCTCACCTGTCGCCGCCACTACCGCTGCCGCCGTCGTGCACAGGAGCTAAAGGTATCATCGTGCAAAATGGTGAAATATCCTCTTACAGCCCCGCAACCTTTTAGAAGAAGAAGAACAAGTACGGATGCTGCCGACATGGGGGCTGGAGAGTGATCTCTAGAAAATTTTCCAGCGTGTCATCTCACGGATGTGTCCATCCCCAGCACCCCCGGCGGTATATGCGTCATTCAATATTTCCTCGATTTATGTCGTTAGAATGTGGGACGATTGCTCCCTGAATGGGGCCCTTAAGCCTGCTTCTTTTTCACTTTTTTACTTTTCTACTTCTACGCCATGGGCCAAGGCATGCGGCGCACATAAGCCGCCCCGACGCTGGGGCGCTCCCCAGGAAGTCGCCTGTAAGGCGGAAAGGTGGAGTGTATTCATCAATGAATAAAACATTCTGAGATTTCTTCATGGCTGTGTGGGTGATCAGACCCGGGCCTAGCCCCGCGCCACCCCCTTCGCCCAGGAAATCGAAGGTATAAACCCTAACAATCGGAGGAGCTGCCCAGACGTTCCTGCCCCCGATAATCCGCAAACGGTCGGTGCCTTTGCCCGGGTGAGGGGTGGAGCCAAGGCGGTTGTAAGGAAATCGCTGTAAAGGCTCTCGACACCACCTGCCTGGCGCTGGGCCCCATTTCAGCTTTTCGAGGGACGATGGGGCCCAGGTGAGTGGTGGCGGCGGTGATTTTATTCAACAAGTATCGATCCCGGGAAATGGATTTCCCCCAGGTTTGTTTATTTTATTCTACGCCTATTCGATTTTATTTGGCTTTTACATTTTTACGTTTACGTGGAGCTCCGCTTTTGCATAAGCTGGCTTTAAATGGGAGAGTGGAGCGGCCGCGACTCTTGCGGGGGAAGAGTCCCCCAAAAAGGGTCTGGGTATAGATAAAACGAGCCACGCACCGGGCTCCGATATAATTTTTATTTTATTTGAATCCCATGCCAGCAATGCCAACGAAAATTGGTTCATCGATTACGCCATGGCTCCTCAGAACCTCACGGGGGCTCCACCGCCGCCAAAGAGGGTGCTTCCCTGGCTGGTTTATGCTCCGTTGTGGTTATATGACTCAAGGGATATTGGTCTTGGGTCTTATAAACGACGCGGGGGTGGGATCTCATTCTCCGGGTCGACATAGGGCATAGTAACAACATCCCGACTGATGAAACAGAAGATTATAAGGCGGTAATCTGCTGGTTTCGGATGACTCCAAGGAGAAGGGAATCGAGACAAATCTGTTCGAAGAAGAATGGATTGCGTCACGAGCAACAATTTCTCGAGAAGCAACAGGGCGGATTAGGGCCTTCGGCGGGGATGCGACTGAGAGGGATGGGGACCAACTAAAAAGGAAAAAGGCCTAGCAACTGATTGGGGAGCTGATGGCAAATGAATTAACATTTAGGACGCAGAACAGGTTTTCGCTGCGAATATCCGAAAACGGCGAGAACAAACAATCCGGCATGCCGACATTTTCCCAAGAATGTTTTGGAAGGGCAGGCAGCCGACAAACATGAGGTCTTTTCGCTAGGGCTTTCGTGCGGAAAGTTTATCGAAATTGGCGGCCCCCAAACCCCCCATGCTCGCAGTCAAAGTCGATTTAGAAGGTAAATAACCAAATAA
This sequence comes from Tolmerus cingulatus, assembly GCA_959613345.1. NCBI lineage: Eukaryota > Metazoa > Arthropoda > Insecta > Diptera > Asilidae > Tolmerus > Tolmerus cingulatus. Next base: position 30,700,714 of record OY390707.1, read on the forward strand.
CGCCAAAGCCGAATGACTTGGCAACGACAAGTCCCTTCGTCCCAAACCCTCCGGGGACAGTCTAAAACTTACTAATGCCCCTGGAACCCTAGACCAAAAACAACTTCAAAGGTAGACGTAGCTGACGACGTGCAAGGGCGCAAGGGCACAAGAACGTGTGATGAAAGGAAAGGGAAAAATCACCGAGAAAACGTACCTATAACACGTAGAACCATCATGTGGTTTTTACAGGTATGAAATTCCCCAAAAACACAGCAAGATGCCGCCGTGTGCCCCATTTTTGCACAACGGCCAAGTGGGCACTCAAGCAGATTGTCGCTAGTCCGGTCAGAATCTCGGAGAGGTCCTCAGACGCCAGCTGCTTGGTGACTGGCTTCGGATTACAGCTCCCTAAATAGGGGCCCTGCGTTGCAGCATCTTCAACTGGACCCATCATCAAAATCTCTGGAGCCCTGACGAGCCAGACACCCACGACGAATGGACGCTGCGCCACATGGCTCTTCCGCCGCCAAGGAATCTGGATATCGATTTCATCTTTCGTTATATACCCAATAACATTTTTTTCCAAGGAGTTTTGTGTATTCATATTTATCTTTTTTCTGTTCTTATTATATTTCTAGTTAAATTCGCTGCATTTACAGTCTGAGCCTCCGACCTCGTTCACTTTTGAGTCCTCCGGAATTCTTTTCCCGCCCCTCAGAAAGTACGCTACAAATTTGCCTTAAGGAAACATTATCTGGTGGCGCGTTGGGAGTTCTGCCCTATAAATTTTCACTCCTTTTAGGGTTTTTACTTTCCTAAAAAATGTCCTGTTTGTAAATTACCTGCAGGACTCCTATGTAGGTGTTGGATTTTAAAGCATTCTTGGAAGTTGAGATCCAAACAAAGGCGTTGGGTTACTAAAAACTTGGAAGCCTTCAAGAGTGCCTATGACAAAGATTCGAAGGTGTCTCTTACAAAACCCGGGGTCCATAATGCAAAATTGTTTAAACGAAATTGTTAACAGTACCAGTAAGTCTTGCATTACAACAGAAATAAATGCAGTCAGTGAATTCGGACAATTTCGAATTTTAGGCATTCGTATCTTGGAAGTTATCTGTTCTATCTAGACATACAAAGTTCAGAGTCCTACTTCGTCTTGACAACCTTAACCCTTGAAAATTATTTCCCGTGACGTAACTAGCCTCGCAGATAGAGAGGGGTCGAACAGCTCAAAGTGATTAGTGCAAATCTGTATTGCACAGTGCGCGCATTCAGTCTTGCGAGCACTTGGCCTGGCGCACGTTATCAATGCAAGTTTTGTAGTTATCTATTATTTAAGACAGCGAATTTAATTTTCAGAGCTATATAGTATCGGATAGTTCCTTTCCATTTGAAATGCTCTCTTTGTAAATTTAATATTAAATATTTCACATATGTATAAAAAGCCAGAACTTCCTTCTTCAGCACAATTTTTCCCTAAATACACAATGTCGTCAAATTAAATTCACACTTTATTAGCTAAAATTAAATAATGAGGCCACCGAAATTTAAATGAGGTGTAGAGTAAACCGCTAAAGCACCTAAATACAAAAATATCAAAAGTCTAAATACCGATGTATTGAATCAATTAAGCACTAATTTTCCAATAGTTGGACGAATTAATGCGTCGCATTGAATTATTTCACTAATCGGCTTGGCAGCTTTTCAAAATGAATTTTCAACATTAATGACGCATTTTGTATGTATGCTTCATGCATTATGCATTAATTTTTAAAACCCCCTACCAAATTGAAAAATTGTTTTAATCACAAGCTACATAAGTTGATTAGTGGGATCATTTCATCCCACAATTTTATAATGTTTAAACATCCATATAACAATTAATAATTCCCATTAGCATAAATGAGTTAGATTAAATAAATTTATAAAACTCCAACATTTTGTGAATGAAATCGCTGCGAAATTGAAAAAATCTAGTAATCTTACCTTGAAATACGATCACATTTTACTTGATATCGAAACCATCGCATTATTTTAATAAGACTCTTCCTCCTACCTTCGGTAAGATGCAATTTTAAATAAAACTAGAATTAAATAAGTTATCTTTTGGCTTGACCATGTTCGTAGAGCGCAAAGTTTTCCTAATCTCATTCTCTATACGAAGTCAAAAACTTGCAATCGAATTTTGATGCCGGGAGCAAATCCATATCCCGGACAAATCCGCGAAGCTGCTTAGAACGTGCAAAGCAAACATTAAAATTCAAATGTAAGCTGACAAAGCCGTAAAAAATTCACCGACGAAACAGGCGAAAATCCTGGAGCATTTTTAAAAATTAAATTCTCTTGAAAGCATCCTCGAGGGCGACGGATGCGATGCGTTGTCACCCCACCCTGTGCCCCAAACTACTCAGGAAATCCCTAAAAAAATTTTGTGTTTTGTTTTCGGGATATAAAAAGAGGACCTCTTTCCAGAGCTTGAGGAACAACGACCACTTTGTTAGGTAAATCCCTTTATTTGCTTAAGCCACGTGGAAATGTTGAAAATACTGCGCCGAGGAGGAAGGAAATCTGGCCCTAAACCGTTAGCCAGGGGATTAGTGGGTTTTTATGGTTTTGCGACGAAGTACCTGAACCTCGACACAACTCCATATGTCAAAATATTTTAATTATGTTCAATTATGCTGGAGTTACGGGCTCCTCACCAAGTACTGGGGAATATTTTAGGTACCTTATAAATCTGCGTAGTTGTTGAGCTGTGGAGGCGGGGGTGGCTCGTGCCCCCCAAGATTTGTGTCTTGCTCCAACCGCAGTGCCTAGCTGTCGTCTCCGGGGGTTTTCGAGGTTTTGAGACTTATGGCGGAGCTTATTGCGGGCATTGCAGACATTGTGCATATCTCAATTATTAAATTCGGTCGGGCTTAGAACTGGAAGGCTGAGGGGCAAAGTATACGGGGGCGCCGCATGATATACCCTCTCCCGGTTAATTTCGACTCCGTCATTCAATTAAGAGTCCCCGGAGACTTTCCGCCAAAGGAGCCATGACATGCGAACATTCAGTGCCATGGATTAAAGTTGATTTAGAGGTTTTTCAAGCGGAGCGGGGAGTCGTCATAACCGCGCCGGGGGATTAGATTTTGACGGGGATTAGGTTCCCCATTAAATTTTTAATCCTCTCCAGTCCGGGCATTTAGAGTCAAAGACCGGAATAACCAAGTGTCTGTCCACCCACAACCCAAAACCATCCTCCCGTCGCTTAATTGTAAACGTTATACAAGCATTTGTGATTCGAGAGTAATCAACAGCTTCCCGTGGACCAAACCTCCAGACTCAAACCAAAACCACCCTTCCTCGGCTAGGTCACAAGTCACTCGATGTCAGCAGATGTAAAGGAGAATTTAATTGCTCACGGACGGCTGGTCGTCGTCCATTGAGGGAATTTAATAAACGAAATTTTCTCAACGACTTTCATTTATTATTATGGCGCACTGGGTAATTCGATGAAAAGTAATGACCAGATGACTGGGCTGCCTTTGATGATTCCATTGAAGCGAATTCATCACATTGGTGAGGGGTGGTGAAAGACAAATTGATGGGATTATATTTCTTTGAAAAAGAAAAAAACATCTTTATTATTAAAAATTCCATCGAGAGATCTAAATGGGAAAAACGTACTCATGCATTTCTTTCTTTTATATCCTTATTTTAGAACTTATACTCGTTCTATACATAAAGAAATTGGTATTTATTTAAAATTGCTCCTCGAAAAAAATTCAGCTCATTTCGCTTGTTATCAGAAGAAATCGCCCAATCTCAGTATTAGGGTTCAGTAAAGCCATTATAATAATAATAATTTTTTTTTGTTCATTTAATTTTAAAATCCAAAATTCAACAATAAGTTAAAAATCGGTTTATCATTATTTTAAAACCAATTTAAACCACAATTTCTATGAGTAAAGGTATACTTCAAATAGAAGTAAAAATAAAATCAAGTTATTTCTGAAATATCTGAGAATTACGGAAGGGCCTTTTTTATATACATATTTATATTTCCAAAAAAGGAAGACAATAAAACTAATAAAAATTGCAGATTGTTCGGATCTTTTTTTAATTTCCGAAAGCTCTGAAAACAACAAGTTTAAGGAATGACAGGAAATATTTCATAAATAAAACACAGTGTAGTATCTTCAAAAACCACATAATTTAATAGCCATAATAAATAAATATCCAAAACTGTCAATCTATATAAAAAGGAAAGAAAATATTCATTTCACTCACAATTTCATAACCATACAAAGTTTTTCATTTATTTTTTTTTGTTTAATGTTTAAAAACACAATAAATATTACGTTATTGAACAAAGTTCCTGTTTGTGCACGATTTGACTCAGTAGTAGTAATAATAATAATTATAATAAATCTGCAAATATTTCTATTTCAACCTTAATTACTTAAACGCACATTGTGCACGAGCACAAAATTTATGAAACAAACGAAACAAGAAAAATTCGCCTGTTAGTTGGGCGAAACTCAAGTGATCAATTAGAACCAGTGAGTCGCTCTATAATTAATTAATTACTTTAGTGGTATCAGTATCAATAGGTAATGCCCGCCTGGTCAGGTGCCACCTACACTCTTTAAAAATAATGCCTCACTTAATACTGGTATTAAAAATAACATGAATGCTTATATATCTATATATATCAATATAAATATTAAATATGATACGATTTAGCATAATAATAAATATCAATCAACTACGATATACGGTAATAATTGGTAATAATCATGGTAATAAAAAACACCGTTAAAAAATAGAGATAGAGATATTGGATTACGAACAATTATTCAATTTCTTCAAGTCTTATTATGTTGCATGTTTTATTTATCAATTGATTGATTACGTGCGTCGCTCTCGTCCCGCCCGCGAAAGAGCACAACCCTTCAAATTGCCCCTTCTGCGTTGTGACACGATGCAATGCTGCACGTCTCGATACTTTGCGATTCCCCTTTTTTAGCTACTTTCGATAAAAATACCGGCCCTTTCATTCGTTCCCTTCGTTTCCTTTACTTTCGTCTCAAACAATTTTCATGAGTTTTTGATTAATTTTCTTTTTTACCTAAAACATCTTTTCTGAATACGCTATACCTACAACCACACTCAATTTCGGGAATACTATGTTTCAAACATTAACAACTTTTTTTTTGGTTTTTTTTCCTTTTGTCGTTTTAATTTTAATTATTACTTTAATCTTATTTCTTTGAGTTTTCAATTTGCGCTTTTATGCCTACATACAGCTCACAATCATAACATGTTTGATCAATAAACCGCTTTTAAGATCTCCTAAACAACACTTCCAAAATGAAGAAAAAAATGCAATTGTGATCTTTTTTAAGCTTTTTTTGGAATACAATAATTAGCAGAGTATCAAAAATAAACTTTCTTTGCCGTTGGAAATTCTTTAAAGACGATATTTAGCCCCTTTTAGCGTTTTGTGTTTTTATTAATCATTTTTTTTCATATTTTTTCATATTTTTCTCATTTTTTTCATATTTTTTTTACTTTACTCTAAATATCTCATTCTAGTTAACGTGCTCAATTTCATGTTTTAAATTCTTCTTGTTGCTTTCTTTTATGTATTATATTTTCTCTGGTGAAAAAATATTCCTTTCGGTGCTTTGCTTTACTTTCTTTGCGTCAAAGAAATTTTGTTAACTGGAAGTCATGTTATTTATTTTTTAGTCTTCTTTTTCTTGTTCTGCTTAAGTTTTGCAAATTATAGTAAATAGGAAGTGGCTTTAGATAAGGATTCCAACATTGAGGGCATTATATTTAATATTGGAAGAATTTGAATTTATTACAAATAAGAAGATGAAATACAAAGCTTAATGTTAGTTAAGTCTAATACACCTATTGTACAAGTATTTTACCAGGATCTGAATAGCGATATGCCATTCGATTCTTCTTAGTCTCTTCATGAACGTTTGTTCGGAGGAGCTCCTAAACTCAATCCGTCAACCCTAAGGTCGCAATTGAAGATTTGCAGGGTGTGAACCTAAGTATTCTTTATAAACTCTATCAGAGGTAATGATTGTGTCAGAAAGCTAAACTTTTCAATCGGTACCTCTTACGACTCAGTTCGTCAACAAACAAACAAGAAAGACCGTGTCAAAATAGCAATGGAAAAAGCCCATTGATTGGCATACCCCGTCCAGGTCCTGGCAAAACGCTCAGTATAATCATCAATTCAGAAACAAAAAACATAAAGATTGTATTTCAACTATCCTAATTTATATTTGATTCCAATTAAATAATGGGATGCAAAATTAAAACTTATTTTGGATTTGCCATCAATTTTGAAATCTTTTACCCAGAAAAACACTTGTAAGATTAAAAGCAAAACTTAGTAAGAGTGCATTTCCTCATGTATTCATCTTAAAGATCAAATCTTATTCATTCCCTTAATATTTTTAGTATTAATTGTTTTTTTTTTGTTTTTTTTTTATTTAATTATTTATTTATTGTTTTTTTTTTCTTTTTTTTTGCAATATTCGTTTAAATAATTTTCTTTTCATAAAACACACAAAAACTGCAGAAATATGTTCCCTATTACCAGAATGCTTAGATCTTATGACAGAAAATTCAATAAAATCACCTTCAATTTATTAAACCCTTGCTTAAGTAAGCTTAACCTAAATATTTTTCTCCTTCTCTTCCCCTTTGCCGTTTTAAATGACTTTTCTTTTACGTTTTTTTCGTAAATTCAATGTGTCATTTTTGTTTTTCAAGACAGCTTTTCTTAAATTTAAAAAGAAATTCAGATAGAAATTTGTTACCAAAATATATGAATCTTCCATGTAAACAGTTTTTTTTCCAATTTTTTTTCAATATTTTATTTTTCTGTATAACAACTTGTGGCAATAATATATAATAATAAACCGTTAGTGTTAATAATAGTCCATAATAATATAAAGACGACATTCATGAAGATATGACTAGTTTACTTTTATCTTTTATTTTTTACCATAGTTTTTCTCTTGTTCGACTACTTAAAAAATGTTTTTCTCATGTCTCCTGGGAAGTACTTGAATTTGATCAAACAATAACTTCAAACAACGTTCTTCTTCTAAGCGCCGCACTTATAAAAGCAAAAGAGACGACTCAATCTTAGCGCTATACCTCTTAAGTTATGTACATTAATATGCATTATTAGAAAAAACATTGAGTAGACTTCATATCGACTAGTTTTAATGGTATATGTAGTTGTGACGTTATGTATAAAATTTTTAACCATTTCTCTCTTGCTACTTTACCTGTTACCACATAGAAAAGTGAAAAAATATTTTATTCATCTACTTTTTAAAAAGTCCTTGCAAATGAAAACATCTCACAGCGGTTACTCGACAACGGAAACAAACGTTTGAAAAACAGTATCTTTTTAAATTTTAACCTTGTTTGCAAAATATTTTATGTCCTAAAAAGCGCACCGATGATGTTTTTACGTTATATAATTATTGTTTACGCCTATTTCATAAAGTTATTACTTTCTTACTATTTTGTTTTTTGCTTTTCGTTTTTAATGTGTGTTGTGTGGTTTATTTGGTGAAGAAGTTTAATCTACAAACTGTCTACAACCAAAATAAATAGCTCAGAAAACGCGACCTTGTCCCCGTCCCGTCCGCCAACCGTTAGTTAATTTGTCAATAACTTTTAGAATCTGTTTTGATTACACTGTTTACTCTCATAATAGTCTACGATATCAACACTGAAGCACATCGAATGCATTTATGTATCAATAAAAATTACTCGAATGTTTTTCACATTGTATTTTACTCATTAATCAATCTTTGTTATGCTTTAGAAAAGTATTCAAAATAGAATCTCTCAGAAAAAACTCGTTTTCTTGTAAAACTTTATTATCAATAACTCTTACATTAAATAACATTGACACAATTGCTGTTCTGTTCGGCTTTATCTGCTGCCTGCGCTCACTTATTTTGCTGTCCTAAACCATCATTAGAATAAACCCACTGAGCTACAGCTAGTTACTAACCTTAAAAGTTACCACAGTAAGAGACATTAGCAATTTTGGGTTACTTTACACTTATTTTTCACTTAGTGTACATTGTTTGTTTATGTTCTTTGTGAAACGTTTCTCGTGTCCGTGTATCATGTCTTTTAGTGTTTTGCTTATGTTTTTTTTCACTACCCTAAAAAGTCATAATGGAGCATATAAAGCTTTTCTTTTATGACCACGTGAATTTATAAATGTTAACATTTATGTGTAAAAATAATTTTTAATTTTTTCTGCTTTTACCTTTTATATCAAAAAGACCTAAACATTACAAAAATTTCATTTAATTGACAATGATTCTTTTTTTTACTCATTTACGTTTTAATGTTTTTCATGTTGCTGCTTTATTAGTTTTCCTATTATATTGTATTTCATTTTTTTCAAAAGTTCTAGTGATGGGGGGTTTACTTGTAACTCATGCCCTACTTAGTTTAACCTTTCTAGTTATGTTCTGTATGTTTTAATTTTTTCCGTAATATAAAGAATTTTCTTGAAAGATTTTACATAAGGCGCGTAATTTGATGTTTTTAGGTTATTATACTTTTTATGCGCAGGCTTCATTTATTTTACAAGGAATTTAGCATTTTGTGGCCATACTATGAAAATATTTTTAAAATGGGGTGAGTTGGTGAGTCTTAATTGGAATGGCTTGCACAAATGATTTCAAACTAGTTGTAAAAACATAGTTAAATAATTTTGTGTATGAAATTTAATTGCACTCATGTCAATTTTTAATTCCATATCACGTTCTTCCTTTTTGCTGAAAAACTAATTTATGAGTGATGAGTGATTTATAGTGACTAAATTTAAAAATGGATTTTGAAAATATTTCTAAGTTCCAAGTGGGTGAACAGATTGAAATGTATTGCGCCAACAATTTGAATAAGCAGCTTCGTCAATTAACCAGTAAAAAATACAGTAGGTTGACATGCCTCTATAAGATTTGCTTGTTATTATTTTTTTTATATTAACGTAACTTGAACGCCCACAAAGTTTATCAAAATGATGAAATAAGTATTTTTAAACTAATCGATGAGAACTAAAGGAAAATTTACGTATGTCGTATAGAGAGTATAATTTCGCATAAACTTGTCTTATGCACAGTTTTGTTTCATAACCAAAATTACGAATTAATCGACTTCTGCCCAATCAAATTCCGCAAGAAACTATAAAGGAAACGCGAAAAGTAAGTTGCACACACTAATAAAATAATTATAAGGAATATGATGTGCAACATGAACTCGTAGGGTTCTAAAAAATCGATAAACACGAAATCGATTGTCGAGAAAACCACACAAAGTTTGAGGACCCGATTGACGCAGATAGCAAATTGTATATTAAGATTTTCGAACTGAAATGGCATTTGCTTTTGGCTGTCCTTAAACATGCAATGCAATTCATCCAAAACAAAGCTGTTCTATTTTCATTTTTACGTTTAAATTGAAACTCCCTAAAAGCCCACAACTACTCGTTTGCAGCGCCAAATCCAAGAAAGAACGTGCAATAGTACAAGAATTTGTAAATCTATTAGATAATCTCTCTGGTTGCGGGTATTAATCCAACAAAATCGAAATCGCCATTGCGATGCGAAGGTACGAATTCACGAATTCGCAATTGAATCTAATTTTGAGGCGAACGTGACATTGGCCACCAACTCGGCGCACCGCTGCAATTTGCGAAATTATAGCTTGTTTCGATTTTGAAGGCATGTTGCATGTTGCTTGAGAGGGGCGCGACAGCAACAAAAGTTGCAAACTAGTTGCCAGCTAAACCAATCCAAGCTCACACTCAACCCAGCTTATTCGAATTAGGAAACTGAACGCCAACCTTCAAAAAGTCCTAGTAAATCACGGAATAATTGTTCGCTTTTATTCTGAACGGAACCTCTCAAGAAAACCTCCTTATAACCTAAGAGGGGGAAGTGACGAAAAGCAGCTTCGAAGCGTCGTTTACCTTGAATAACTCGGAAACAACAACAACTGTAGTAATGCTACTGTCAATCTACGCCTTCTTAATCGCTTAACTAACATACATACTTCTTTAAAGATATTTCTCAATAAAAAATGATATTCAACATTCAAAAAATCTAAAATTCTGTAAAAATTGCTTCAGAATGAATTTTTATCGCAAAATGTTTTTCTCTTGTGACTTTTTCTTACATTTTCTTTTTGGCAACAAACTTTTCTTCTAATTTTAATAAACTTCTTAAATTACTTTGATATCATCGGCCTGACACACTTCAACCGCTCTTCATTTTCATATAGTGCCTCAATCGTTTTATACATGCTATTCTTTATTTTTATTTAAGATTGTTGGACTTACTAAGGGGTTTGTTTTTCATTTACAATATTATATTAAATGCCTAATTTCTATCTTTAAACTTACTTTCTTTTTGCTGGAAAATAGGTTTAAACTCAGCTTGTATTTTTAAGTTCCATTTGTTGTTTTTAGAATTTACTTTTCCCTTTTGCTTTTTGCTTCAGTTTTGCATTATCTTATTTTTATGGTAAAGTGAATTTTATTGAAAAGGATTCAGATTTTTTTGACAAAGGCAATGGTTTCTGACCTCCAAATTATAAGCTAGACGCAGATAGTAAACCTACAAAATTTATACTAATGTGACGAAATTAGATTAAACAAAAAATAAATTCCTATAGTATTTCATATAATAAAAATAACATTTATTCCAAAAGGTTCCAACTATAGGTTATACAAATTGGTTCAATCAATTCTTTTGAAGAATAATTATAAAGTTATGAAAAGTGCTGGATATTAGTGATAGACTTTCAGTATTGATTGTGCAATCAATCCAAATAAAACTCTTATAGATATTTCTTTATAAAATTTACGTTGAAAATTTACACTGGGCAGTAAATTCCATTAAATTACAATTATCTCTACTTCACTTGTGGTATAATTGCAAATTTAATGAGAAATAATTTTAAACAGAAACCATACGAAAATTGGTAATAAATGGTTTTCAGCAATTTCGTACATCATTAGTTACGTTTAGTTAGTAATCATCATAATTATACATATTATACCATTTCAATACGCATGAAAATGGATTTAAACTCGTGCAGTGGAAAGTCATAATTGACTATAGTCCTAATTTCCAAAATTTAGTATGGTGTTAAAACTTTAGAAAATAGTACATATTTTGGTTAGTAAATAAAATTGATGTAACATTGCAAAACTTGGAGTACTTAAAGAGCTGGTGAGTTTTTTTATTGTAAATTAAAAGGCAAGTAGGACCATGTATGTTCTTAAACATGTCTCATTTAAATCAACATTTTCAATTTCAATTTATACAATATAAAATAAATTTAATACTATTTTGATTCATACATGACCATAAAATTGCAATATCAAAAAATTGATTTAACAATTAAACTAAAGTAAAACAAGACGAAAACTTGAAAATAAAATATTGGCTTTGTATATTATTATATTTTGTCTTTTCTTTTTCGTTTTGTTGCCGTAACACTTATAAACCAATAATTTTATTTAGTTTTTGGCAGTGGATGTGTAAAGCTACAGGTATATGTACTAGATTAGGAGAAAACGCAACATCTCTTTAAAGTTCCAACAAAATTTGGTAGAATTACATCAAAATATTTAATGTACAATAAGAACTTTAATAAAATGTCGGTCATCGACAGTCTATTTTGTCACACATAGAATTTAAAAGAAAAATAAATGCACACGAAAGAATACACTTTTCATATTGGGATTATTTTTTATATGGTTTTTTTTGTCAACATGATCATTGCTTTTTTGTTATTATGATTTCTTTCTTTACAAAGATCGATCTGACGAAAAAGTAGTGGTCCCTAAAAATTTCAATAAATTGGGCCTTTACCAGCTGACTGAAAGCAAGCGGGTGCCTTCATGACAAAAACTTAAAAGATATTCATTTTCTACCGGAGGATTCAAAAACCACACTATGTATCATTAATCGTTTTTTGCATTCGTTAAAAAAAGAATTTTTAATAGTGAGATTTTGGGGAAAATTCAAATTATAAATGAGAGTACGTAGAGGGGAAACACTCAACGACGAATGTCAACAATTTTGCTCCTTACGTGACTAGTACAGCTACAAACTTCAATAATCAACTTTGTTTTATAATTAATCAATACATAAAAGCTATTTTACAGTCCAGCGTTATTGTTAGATTCCCGATTATTCCTATATAAAAATCAGTGTATATTACGACAAATAGGTAAAAATAATTACTTCCCATTTATAATCATCATAAGAACGTGTGTGTCACTAGTGTCCATCGCGTTTTTTTTTCTTTTTTAATAATACTTTTCATATAGAAAAACTCACTAATTCTAGGATAACGATGACTACAGCAGTTAATACGTGACTATTGTAAAATAGCATGAATTTTTTAGAAAAAGTTTACCAGAGAGAACAGCAGATTGATTGGGTTGCTTGCTTGCTTGCATTTCCTTAATTCGTTCGCATTTTTTAAGTCTAATTAAGTAAGGTCTTAAACATCTAGAGGTTCCTCTTGAATTAATTAATTACTCCTTATTATTTTTTGCTATTTTTTATCATTTTGTTGGTCACACAACTCCACCCATATGATAAATTCAGATAAATTTACAAAACAATGAGTTTTAATATTTTTTAGAGTCTACGGCTTATACAGTACTCTTGTAAATTTTAATAATGCTTATGTTATAAAAAATGGTTTTTTTCTTTAAAATTCCCTAAATGCTCGAGTAAGTGTGCTAGTGCCTCTTTTCGGCTTTTTTAGCATCTGAATAGAATCGCTACTATTTTTCAAGAAATCTTCTAGACAATGCACATGCACACAAACTCTTTTTTTTTCTTTATTTCTTAATTGCTTAAAATGTATATCCTATCAGACTGTAGAAAGATGAAGTTCTTTTTTCGCAAACTACTCCAAAAAAAAACTTGTGCTTCTTTGGAATTTAAAGAAGTTTTTCTTTTACGTTTTACTCATTTTGAAAAATATACTCCGGATCATGTGAACATAATGTAAAAGAAGGGAAATATTAAAACAAATTTTCTTATTATTTAATAATGAAAACGTTGTGAAGCACTTGATTTTATAATTTTTATTTACAAGTATAATGCATAAGTATTTCCTCGCCCAGTTTTATTTACGATAGAATATACAACAAATAGTAGTATCAAAAATGGAAGCATTTTCAGAAATTAAACAGAAAAAATGGGATTTAACTATAATAGAAAGCGTTCAATAAATAAAAATTGGAAGCACAATATTTAAATGATTCAGAATGGCTAATTCGAAAAACTTTTTGGAATTACCACAATTTCACAATATTTACTAAAGTACGGAAGAGTAATATGGCCTCCTTAACGTTTGAACTGTATTGAATGTAGAAATAAAGATAATAAAGAGAAGTAAATAATACCATAATGCAGTATGAGTAAAGCTAATAAGACAAACTAGTAACTCTCAGGATCTGTCCGAATCCAAGTCTTCGTCTTCGTCTTGTTATTGCAGTTTACGACAATTAATTACAATTAAGACATTGATTTGAATTTAAATTTTCAATTATTAATTTCTTTGAAAGAATTTTTTTTAAGTGCAAAATGGTCATATTTACGTACCTGATATACAAGCACCTAAATATGGCCATCATAGGGGCTATTTTTACAGAATGCAATGTTAAAAGGAAATCAGCATGAAATATGTATATGTATATTATAAGAACATAATGAGAAATGGAAAACAATCAGACTCGCGGATTCGTCATGTAAAAATTCTTTGGCATTCGTCACAAAATTTGATATTAGCTATCTTGCCTTTGCGGCGTAAAAAATAGTACTAGATATTTAATTGGTTGTTTTTGTATCAGTTATTTTTATTTTAATAGGCTAAAACCTGGCATTTTAGGAGTTGTCGACTCAAACATTTTGATGCTAATATTTACTTACTACAACCTTTTGTCTAAAATCCCAATTATTAAATAAGTATTGGTTGTATTGCAAAACGCACTTTCCATACTAAAACTACAAGAAAATAGCCACCAATTACTTCTATTACAGTACCGAATCAATTTCAAATAACGTTTTGAACCATAAACCTTTTTTAACAAATATTTATAATCGTCGATATAACCTGACAAGTGAAGTATGTATGTTTGTAAAAAAATTCCATGAACCAGATAGAGCGATCATGTCGGGATTGCTTACTTAGTAATCATTTAGTTCGCACTGATAACAGCATCTGTTGTTAATATCCCACAACTTCGACTTTAAAGAAAGTTGTCATATTAGCTTTCCGTAGCTTACCATACATGACTAGTTTCGAATTACAGACGAGTCAGTTTTAATTGCATCTATTCCATAGTGACCCTAAGGAACCTGTCCTTACGAGTTTCAACACACACTTAACTGGTTTTTATAGAGCGCTTGTTCGAGAAAAATCGTTGTTCCACTTACCCGAATAGGAACATAACTAAGCATAGTCCTGCTGTCTAAAAACGATACTTCATCGGTTTTTGAGGTGATTAAAGTTAATTGGAAGCAAAAAATCATTCCCCACTAATTAAGATATTTTTTGCCAGAAAATAACCTTAAATAATCGGACCGATAAGGTCTTCCTAAAAAGTAGTTAAGGAGGTTGCAGTCGTCAGTTAGTTGGAAATCTCAGTTGTCAACTGCTGCAGCAATGAAGCTTATAATAGTCATAATTTCGGCGTTTATACTAAAAGAAACGAATGGAGAGTTACCTTGTTGCATCAATAAAGTGATGAACGGAGTAAGAGAGGCAGCAACTACGTTTTACGATGCAGGCAAAAATATTATTAACAGCTACACGAATTTGGCTAAAGCTACGTACGAAAGTTTTCAACGGCTAACGGGAGAAACGATGAATATGCTTAAATCTGCAATAAACGAAATGATATCCGGAGTTAACTGCTTTATGGGACAAATAAAACGATCCTTCGAAAATGTCATCGGAACGTTGAGTTCATTGATCGAGGGCGCAGGCACAGGAGCAGCAAATGGTGCGATCAAACGTCTTATAGAAAGAATTCAAGTAATTGAGGGTATGATAGACAACGCTCTAAAGAAAGCTAACGAGATATACAGGGAACAAATTCAAAAAATTAATGGAACAATCGCAGACAAGGTTGACAAAATCTTTGTTTATTTGGACAACGTACGCCAACAGTACGTCGATGTCAAGGAAGCTGCTAAGGAAACCGTCCTAGGAATGTTAGATGAAATGAGCAGGGACACTAATAGGCAAATAGAAGAAGCCATACCGCCGATCTTCAAGATGATTGAAACCAAGTATCAGAAAACGATCGACGTTTTCCAAAAAGTCATGAGTGATGTCGCAGCTGTTGTGAATGAAGTGAAAATATGTAAAGAAAACAGATTGGGCGACTTATTGAAATGTTCGGTTGAAGCCAAAATGAAATTACCGTCTGAATCTGAAATTAAAGAGTGCATTAGTAAAATGGAAACGAATCTAAATAACATGAATTGGGATTCACTAGTTGATTACTCCAACCTCAATCAAATTGAAGACGATTTGGAGGAGAACGTTCGTGAAACACAAAGAAAAATTGAAGAATATATGGGATCTTTCAATCCTACGACAAAAAGAGAAGAACCAACAACAGCCGCACCAGTACAGCAAGCCTTCAATGAAATGGCTTCATCGATTACGCGCAACGTAGAAATAAACAAAAAGAAGATTTTCGAAGCTCTATTGCAGGTAAATAGCATAATCGAAGGTCACATTGAGAAATATAAAACTATTTTGAAGACAAAAACTGTTGAGATCTCGAATAATGTTATGAAGATGCTTCCGGATAAAGAAGCAAGTTGCGCTCAGGATCAAGGAGCTATTCAGCACATAAATAATTTCAAACAAGAGACCGACAATGTGATAAAGGCTTGCTACAATGATGGTTTAGAACCTTTAGAACAAACTTTCAGAGAAATAACACATCCTGTTGCTCACATAACACCTCGCCTTGACGAAATATTGAATAATCTGAGCGAATGTGCCAAACCATCGGATAATCTTAACCCTATGGAATGTGCCAACAGATTATTGAATACTCTACCCTCCGATGAAGAAATCGACAACGCAATTGAAGAAATGTTTGAAAAGATCCAAGCAATTACGATTGAGCCGCTTGTGAGTAAATCATGTCTACCGGCCACAATTGACACTATTGGCAAAATGACGCAAGATTTGAAGAAAAACTTGGGAGATTTGTGTGATTCTAAAGAAATCGTCTTTGAGGCACCAACTTTGTAAAACCTTTTCGCCTTTTGTGTAACAATTCAAAATTCGAACTACCACTGCTGATTCAAAACGTTTAAAAATGGCGTAGGTATTTAATATTAGTCTATGTATATGTTCCATGTTCCCTGCATATCTGTATATAAATAAAGATTTGTCACACAAATGAACTCTTTACATAATATGAGCCGAAAAATAAATTTTATAAAGCCCAACAATAAAACGTTCTTCTGTGTTAGATGCACTTCAAAATTACGTTCTGACTATACAAAATTTTCGCCACTAAACGCATGTTTTGATTTCAAATTCAAAATAAAAATTTATATCTTCTTATATTCGAATATAATACTTGAGATAAAAAAATATATATAAAAGCTACATAACCATAGTCCTATAGAATGATTTCCAAGAAAACGAATTTTTGGGGACAAGAAATAAATTTAGCTAAATAATTCCACGTTTAACTCAGTCATAACTCACAAATGCTCAATTCCTTAACTAATATTAATATTGGATAATTAACTATTAGACAATTCAATGTTTTGAAATAGTAATGGTGATGAAGCCTTGAAGCTAACTTAAGCGAGGTTTAAGCTGAGCTGGAACTAAGCTTGAAACAAGTGAATACAAGAAATTTCTAGACGTTTATCAAAGAAACTGAAGTTGTGAAGCAGGACTTTCCAAGTTAAAAAACATCTCGTAATCCAATTACCCTAATTAACAGTAATTGGTCATACTACATTAATTCATCGCTGACCAAAAATTACCTGAACGAATCCGGGCGATAAGGGGTCCCTATAAATCGCCCAAGTAAGCAAATAAGGTGTCAGTTAGTTATATATTGGTTGTTAGAACAATGCAGTTAACAAACATCTTACTTGTGTCGCTCTTATTTGGACAATCTTTTGCAGAAACAGACTTTTCGCTAAGTGACCGATCTGGAAGCTGCATGAACACAATTGATTCCGGTGTACACAATTTTGCACACACGATGAACAGTGGATATAAAAACTTTCGAAACTTGGTAGACACCAGTATCCAGACCTTAAAAAGTTTGACAGAGCCCACATTCGATGCAGTTACAAGTGGATTCGCTGAATTATGGAAAGAAGTAATGACTTATTTCAATAAATTTGAAGAGCAATTTGACAAGAGTTTGAATAAGCTCAAAGTATTCGCTGATAGCTTCCCTAAAAATAGTGTAGCCGCTAATAATGTAATTAAATCTATCATAAATATCATTGAAAATTACCACCGTTTAATTCAGGAATCCCTAAATAGGTTCGATATTAGGTACAATGAAGAGATATCGAAATTTAATACAACTTTAACAGCAGATGTCGAACATATAAACTTTCGGTTAACGGAAATAAGTAGGAAAAATGAAGGTAGCCCAATGATAGCAAAACTGGTTACGTCGACCAACAATAAATTGAGAGAATGTGTGCCAAATATACTGGCACCAATCCAAAAGTTTTACAAGAATACAGTTCAGCTTGTTAGTCCCGGATTGACTCAGGTTGAATCGGTCGTAAATGAAATAGTTGAGTGTAAAGATTTTCCATTAGAACAAGCTCTTAGGTGCGTAGATGTTGCCAAAACAAAATTACCGATTTCAGAAGATACAGAACAGACAGTTAAATCAATGGAACGACGAATATTTAACACCAATTGGAAAGATATATTTGATGATTCGTGCCTAGTCAGCATAAAGATGGAAATAGACTATTTAATTAATGGAAATGCACAACATATTTCAAAATTCATTGATTCTAAAATTATTAACAACCTCGGGGGAACAGCCAAAACAAACAAATTCACTACTTCAATGTCTGAAGATTCCAATCCAGCACCTTCCAACAACATCGCATCAATACAAACCAATTACACCGTATCAACATCACCCGATAACATCAAACCAATCATCGCTGGCGAAATACCCTATATAAATGGATCCACTTCATCAACACCTGAATTTAACGAACCAACGACTACCGATAATATCGCGTCAACGTCAACCAATGAAGCCCCGGCAACATCGCCCGATAACATTGAACCATCACCAATCAACCTTGGAGAAGTATCCAATATAAACGGATCCACTTTATCATCACCAGAATTTACCGAACTAACTCCTACCACTAACATCGCAACAATCCCAACCAATGAAGTCCAAGTTACATCCCTCTATAACATTGAACCATCACCAATCAACTTTGGAGAGATATCCAATATAAACGGATCTACTTCGTCAACATCTGAATTTGCCGAACCAATCCCTACCGACAAGATCGCATCAATGTCAACAAATGAAATCCCGGCAATGTCATCCGATAATGTTGAACCAACACCAATCAACCTAGGAGAATCATCCAACATAAACGTCCCCACTACATCAACACCTGACTTTACCGAAACAACCCCTACCGATAACACCACATCAATGCCAACCAATGAAACCCCGGCAACATCATCCGATACCGTTGAACCAACACCGACAAATCTTGGAAAAGTGTCCAATATAAGCGGATCTACTTCAACAGCACCTGAATTTACAGAGCTAACTCCTACCGATATTGAATCTTCTGATAACGTTAAATCAGTGCCGCCGGTTGTAAACAAAATCGAGTCAAAATCAGCCACCAAACGAAGGGAATTGAACATGCATCCAGAATTATCTAGAAGTATATTGAAAATTATAAATAATATAAGTACGAAAGTAAGGGGTTACCTAACTCAAGCTTTCGAGCTATACAACGGTCTTCGGAAGAAAATTTCATCCTCTAGAAGACAAGAAACTGAAAATGAACTTAAATTTTTAGAGAAGACTTTTAAAGAAGCTATAGAACCAGTTAGTGATTATGATGAAAAACTCAAAGCAGCTGCTGTTGAGCTTAATAATTGCAATACGTTTCACCCTGTAGATGAATTTATGAAATGTGTTTTTAAAATCGTTTGTAATGCAAATATAAATGATGAAGGTGAACAAATTCTAACAGCTCTGATTGATAAGTTGAACAGCATTACTGTTAATTGACTACTGAGCAAAATTCAGACTTTTCCTGAATATCTCTTGAAAAATTAAGATTATTATAAATTATGGCCTAATCCACACGTTCAATACATTCAACATAACCACATGTGAATAAATAAATCACTTTGCGTCTAGGTTGAAATTATATAATAAAAGGGAAATTGAATTAAATATGCAGTACGTTTACTTTTTGCAAATGTGTCATTATACATAAATCTCTTAAATCTGACTAATATAGGCACAAAGATCACCTACAATGTCATCACCAGCGTTTATACCTCGGAATCCATTTTCTTGAAACAATTTACCTTCGGGATTTATGTTTCAATATACTGTAAACCTTAGCGAAAATTTTACAATCGCTTTAAATCATGTACCTCTTTAAAACGGGCCTATAAAATAAAAATTGTTTAACCAAACATTGAAAATTCTTTGTCTATTGAGAATTAATTTAACTAGAGTAATTTGCGAATTCGTGCTGGTCCTCAATTAATTTTATAGTTGCTATTAAAATTCGAAGGTACTTAGATGTTACAATCCAATGAAACTCTGGTGATGGAAAATTTATCTCTTTAGGCTTCAATCATAAATAATGTAATGTTTTTTTTATTTTCCCTGGTTAATGAAATCCGGAAAACGATTGCTTTTCTTAGACACCTTTAATACTTTTACTTGCTATTTTTCAAGGCGCCATAACCCTCTGCAAAAGAGCATGTGCTCATCTAATCCATCTCGAAATAAGCCAAGCTTTATCTGAACAATTCCTCCAGACGCAGAAATTCGTAACTGCCCCGGAACAAAATCCAATTGTTTCGTGTCCAAATCAAGCCCCAACCCTGATAGCCTGACACAGTTTCGGAGCCCCGTCCAAAAGGTTGGGGCAGGCAATTCACGAAAAATCAGTCCTCCTCGAGATTACGAGCCGCAATTTTGGGCCCCAAGCACCCAGCCACAGAGGCTTAAGTCCGAGATCTCCAGCAGCCAGCCTCATCCAGCCGACTCAGCGAAATCCGTCGTCGGCGTCGGCCGCCTCTTCGGCCTGGCAGAATCCACAACTCGGTCAATTACCCGAGCGACGAAACAGCAGCCGTCGCCGCCGCCCCCGCCGCGAAAATGGCGGGCTCCGTTCTGCCCTTAAGAAGCCACGAGCCACCTAGAGGAGACTTCGCTCGCCGGGGCCGCGGTGGAGCAGGCCGGCGGGGCGCACACGGGCCCCGGGCGGCTCCGGCTCTGGCGCGGGGCGCCGCGGGCCGCCGCGGGCCGCCATTGATTGATCTCGGCTTGATGGCCGGCCGAACGAGCCGGAAAGGCGCGCGTAGTCCTCTGGCATTTGTGGGTTACTCGCGCTGTAAACAAGGTAAGGCACCGGGACGGTTGCGAAATAGTTTTCTTGACAACCAAAAAATACACTATTAAGTGACGGCGGCGGGGGCGGCGGTGGCTCTTTGATCCCCGCGCACGAGCTGCTCAAGGAAGTCCCAAGACCGGGGCTCGGGGCTTCGCCTGGGATAGGAAAGGGAAGTGTTGGCGGATAATCCGCTCTGCGATTCGGTGGAATTTGCCTGCTGATTTTGTAGGAAGTATTGCTTTTCGATTGACTCCGTCGATATATTTGCTTTTTGCCTTCATGGAAGCAACAATATTAAATATTTACTGTAGGAAAAAACGTGAAACTATTTATCGAGAAATAATTTACTATTGCGGAATCGAAACTTTTCAGCTAATAATTATTTGTAACGTATTTTGCGCACATTCTATTATATAAAATCATGAAATCAAAACAACTTTAGGCTTTTATAAGTCTACAATGATTCATTTTTTCGGATCAAATTCTTTATCCAAATATTTTGAAAAAAAAACATTAGGCCAAGGGGTAGCTCGTCAAGACAAATAGACCAAAATTTTGTCTGGGTTTTTAAAAATATTAAAAGCCCTTTACTGCCCCCGAATTAATATGTATTAAATAAAAGTACAAAATTATCTTTTTAATAATGCTAATGGAGATTTATATTTTTATAATTCAAAATATGTAAAAATAAATACTTGTGCTTTCAAAATGTTTCTTCGTTTTAGAGTAATTCATCATTTCTACTATTTTGTTTTCTCAAATAATTGCCTTTTTGTCGGAATTTCATCTATTGATACTTTGGCACACTAAATTGAAATCTAAAAGTTATATGAATAAAATTGTAACAAAAGTATGCAGTCTGGTGCATACGTTTCAAACCATGGCTTTTATATGTACTACTCTACGTTGAATTTAATTTTGAGTCTAAAAAATACCGAGTATTCAAATATAATGATTACAAATTCAAATCCTTATACAGTATATATTTCGAAATAATGACTAGTCTTGAGCATCATCGCATATAACCATGATTTTGTTTGTATGTGTAAATAGTCGAGAGATGTTGCAATTTAGGTACAATAAAAATAATGTAATAAAATTACAAAAGGCAAATTAAGCTGAAACAAAGTAAGAAGAAAATCACTCGTTCATGGTTTGTGTTAAGGATATGAAGTTTATCGCATCCGCATAATACCACTTCTCTATTAAAAGTCATTAAAGTGCATTTCCATTAAAAATACCTATTGGTTTTTTATGCTAGTAACTCGAACTGCCTTTTAAATATTTTACATATACTTTCAATTTCATACATTCGAATTGTTTTAGCAAAATGTGTTATTCCAAGAATTGTTTCGAAGTTGGGCAAATTTTAAAAGAACACTAATTAAAATTAAGTGAAAGCATATAAAGAAGTGCAAAATTTCAAATCCTTTCAAATGGAAATCGTTCAATTAGTGTAAAACACGAAGTTCGCAAAGAATTATATTGGCCTTTGAATTGGCGGCGCATTTTATGAGCTCATGAAACTAATATTGCATTATAGTCAATACATAGTAGTCTTCTCTCATGGATAGTTTGATCCAAAATGTGTAATTTTGCTTTCGTCAGTCCCCAAAATGTGTCGCCATTCAGTCATGATTTTTATCGAACTTCAACTGATTAATTATTAATTATGTATGTCGATGAGTCTATAATGGAACTTTATGCCAATTTCCTCCTGGCAAACTATGCTTGTACTAAACGTCTTCCATTTCAAAGGACTTGTAATTAATTTAACAGAACATCTAAATAAATTTTGCACTTCTTTGTATGTTTTCACTTCATTTAATTAGTTTTCTTTTAAAATTGGATTGACTCATTCTGCTGAAATAAATTTAAATGTGGGAAATCGTAAACATTTGTGAAACATTGAGACTACCTACCATAAAAGAAACAGTTGGTATTTTTAACGGAAAAACACTTTTTAATAACTTTTAATAGAGCAGTGCTAATATTTTGATGCGATAAACTTTATACTCTTAACACAAATCATGAACGAGTGAGCTTCTTACGGAGTTTCAGTTCATTTTGCATTTTGTAAATTCATTATATTATGATCATAGTATCCAAAGAGGAACAATTCCTGACTACTTATACATTCAAACACAATTCATGGTTACGTATTATGATAATAAAGAGCATTATTATTTCGAACGTCACCGTACATAGCGTTTCCTTTATTTGCAAGGAAATTAGTTCAATTAGTAAAGAAATTAAAAATCTAAGTTCAAATTATTCAACAAATGCTCTGCTTATCTTTTAAATATTGATTGAAAATAATTATAATTGCTTTTTATAAGGCTGTAGCTCTGTTTTCCCAAATTCCTGAGTTCTCAATATAAAACTAGTCAATTCAATTGATAATGAAAAAGCGAATATTTCTTACTGTTGTCCAAGAGATCATAGTGTTTAAAATTTATTTTACATCTCTCTTTGTTCAAAATAAACCACTACGCAAAGTTTACCAAATTTATGAGATTTTACTTTACAATTATCGAAATTCTTATGTATATCGACACCACTTAAAATATCGATAATATTAAAAAAAACGATTGGGTAATCGAATTAAATGGAATACCTAAAAAGAAGAGATTGACTACAAAGTATTTAATTATCGATATGCTGCAGACTTCAGCATTTCTTCTTTTTTTTTTAAATTAAATTAAGTAGAGACTTACAACTGCAAAATTTGAAAGCAGACACAGCCGCATCTTAACCTCAAATGTCGGCCGAACCTCGAGATCTATTATTTGTCGGTGTAAATCACAGTTTGTCATTCGCACGGGTGGCTGTTAATGATATTAGAAAAACCGCGCATCAAATGGCTGCGGAAATCATACCGCTTTAGAGTACCAACTTTCGAAACGAATTTTCCAAGAAACAGAGCCCAGCCGTCTTTTGTTAGGCAAATCGCAATCTTGTCTTAAGAGAGATAAAACCCCGCCCGACGGTCATAATTCCATGTCCGTTCAAAATTGGCTAACCAATGTTATACACCTCTGAAAAACAAAAAAAAAAGTTAATTTCGTCACCGTGCGAACGGAACCCATACCGAAGGTCAGCTGTTCTAAATTCTCCACGGGCGAGCCGCCGAAAAAAACGCGCTTCCGATAATTCTCCGCGTCTCAAAGTCGTCCGGCCATCTGGCAGCCCTGAAAAACCGCAACGGAAAGCAAAAGTAATTTCGAGCGGTCGCCCCGTCAGGGGAAAACGAGACAATTCTCGCGAGAAATGGGAACTCGTCGGGCCGCCCGCGGCTGTCGGGCCGCAAAATCGCAGGAAAATTAAAAAACACTGGAAAAAATCGCGCACTTCCCCAACTCCCTAAAAGTTGAAGAGCAGCAGCAGCAGCAGCTGCCACCGCCGCTGCAGTCGCCTTTGTTGTTTCCGTTTTTGCGGCTCGGCTGCTGGCTTTGTTTGGGGCTTGGGGCTTGGGGCTTGGGGCCCCGCCGATGAACCGAACGAGCCGCGGACGACGGCGGCGACAGCGCCTGCGCGGTCTGTTAAGTAAGAGCGGCTAATTTTTCTGGGTTATGTACTTAATGCGCTAATGGAAGCAATCGCGGTGTAATAGTAAAAGCGAGAGTAAAACGCGTTTACTTTCCCGGCTGGGGGCTTTTTTATTTACATCACAGCAGCTGCTATCGAGCGCGCTTTTTCCGGTTAGTTTCGTTGTTTTATTTTTCTTTCAGCATGCACCTTATGGAAACCAGTTTTGCGGCTCGATTTAATCTAAATCATAGCTCACCGATACGCCCAAGATGTGGATTAAGAAAGAAAACGAATAAAAAAATGTAATGCAAGAAGGCCGCTAAATCCCCATTGTTTCTCTCGGCACGGCTCAGCAGCTGCCGCCGCGGCTCCGTTCGGAATTTTTGTTTATTGGGAAACCGCCCGACTCCGCCGCCTGAATCTAAGAAATACAAACAAAACGGCCAAACCCAATTATTTGGTGGATTTTTACGGTGCTCTGTCGCGACAGAGGAGAAATAAACCATTTTTGTCTTTTCCACTTTCGGGTGACTGCTTTTTGTGCAACTCCCTTCGGTCTAGAGCGGGACTGCGACGCTGCTTCTTGGACTCCAATTTTGCAATCGACGGCAGACAGACACTCCGCAATCGAAATCGGTTCCAGACAATTGAAGAAAACACAACCCAAAAGTAGCTCAAGGCGACGGACGGGAGAAAGGATGACGAGAGGTGGGACTGAGGTCTAGAAAAGAAATAAAACAATAAGGCTATATTTCCCACAAAAATTATTATTTCCAAAAACTAAAATAAATTATAATTACAAGGATAAATAAATTACACTTACGAAAGTACGAAAATACCAATAAAATAAGATGATTAAATTCATGGAGAGTATACGTGGAATGCAACTGTTCTCGATTTTCACATTTATTATTTATTTTCATTTCAAAGTATTTTTTTCTCGCTTTGAATGTTTCGAACTCGAATTTTGGGCCCAGGCACACAGCCGTACAGTCTAACTACAGAAATACCAACACCAACTACCACCATACTCGACACAGGCAACTAAACTACCGTCCGGGGGTGAAAACAAGTTCGACAAAAACAATTCGCTTTTTTATTTTCTTTGTAAATAAATAACTACCTACATGCCTATGACTAGATTTATTTATCAAGGAAGAACTTATCTACTTATTTTTGTTAATTAACAGTTGTCAAGAGAATTACATGCTAAACGATTTAGCGACACCCTGTGCTCGACAAAAATAAACAACGACAGCAAAGCAGATGAATGATGTAAGAGGTTTGTATTAAAATCGACTAGTTACATTGCAAAATCGTAGTATAATTATAAGAAAATAACTCCGAGCCATTTCTTTACAATACGTCTACTTTCTAAATCGATTAAATTCTTCAATCCATCAACTTGAGAATGTCTATTGTTTTATCGAAACTTTTAGGACTCCTGTAAAGCAGAAAAAAAGGTTTTTGGCGAAACATCAACCGCATTTTTCCCCGAGAGCAATATTTCCTAGGGTGTCGTCAGTGTATTCAGCTATCCAAATTTACCAATTCTAGAGAACAACGAAGCAATGCAGCTTTATTCATGCAATATCTGAAAATTTGAAGATCAAAAACACAAAGTGATCTGCCCAAAATACTTCAAAATAAATTTGAAAGGCCAGAAAATAGCTAGAAAATATCACACAATAGGGCAGAGAAAAGGAAATGAAGAAAATAACTAGTGCTCTACTATTTATAGTCATAGGAATAATGAAATGTTTGGGGACTGTGGGGGTAAACAAGAAAAAAGTGATTTTTATTAAAAAAATTTTACTCTTGCAAAATTAATTAACAAAAACAATTGAAAAATTACACATATATAATAATAATAAAAAACTGAATTAAAATTAAATACAAAAATATAATAATATTATCAAAGAGAAGTAAAAACAAAACAAACAAACGAAATCGCAGAAAATAATACTAAAATTACACATTATCTCAATCAAGTAGGGAGGTTGATCCGTGTCGTCTTACACAATAATAAAAATAGTCAAAAAAACAAACACACGATAGGGAAATTTACAAGAACTAATAATAATTCATTCAACTATACGACTCAATCATAGGAGGCAAAAAAATAGTCTGTCGGTTGCTGCGGCAATTCAATATTTATATAATAATAACTAAAAACGATTTTAAGAAAGTACATGAGACAGAGAGATATATGTAGACAAAAACTGGGCGAACCAAGCTATTTTCACTTACGCTTAATACACTAGAGTTACATTTAAAAAAATTACAATTAGTTGAACAACAAAAATGAGTTTTCTTCTCCTTTTTTTCAATGGTTCTCCCTCCCACATCAAAGTCATACACCATTACGCAAAGCTATCACTAAAGTTAAGTAGGATCTCGTAGTGTATTACTTAAATCTATCGTCAAAGTAAAAAAATATATTTTAAATTTAATGAAGAAAACAAGTCTAAGCGCGAGAAACACTGCTCTATTGAAACAAAACTTGTGACGAAAAACGTTTTCTTCCCGATCCCTAGCTCCAACTCGTTCGTACTCGTTGATTCCGCGGAAATCGGAAAGAGATGCACAATGTTCGTTATTACAAAATGGTTATAGTCGCCTTAAAAGTTACACTGAATATAAAAAGAAATAACAAAACTATTCATACGCATTACACAATAGAATGAACTAACTTATCCAGTCGGAGATTGTTGCTAATTTGCCTTGTTTCTCTTTGTTTTTCTTTGCTTTATCTTTGCTTTAAAGAATGTTTTTAAGTCTTATTCGTATTTAACGTAGAAAACAATTTTTGTTTTTACCTTATGTCTTATGGTCAAAGTTAAGAAAAATACTGCTATTTAAGAAAGGAGCGTTTCCTTCTTTGTATTACGCGAAAAAGCTAATCGGTTACTATTATTCACCCAAATTGCTCTAATTCGTCAAAACACAATTGTCTATGTCTGCGTTTCGCTTTTGCATCAACCTTCAGTTTGGTTGATGCGTTTCCATAATCATTCATTGTTAATTTTGTTCTTACTCTTTAATATAATTGCAGGAAAATTTTACATTCTTTTCTTTTTTAAATTCAAAGGAATTTATGTACAAAACCTTAAAATATTTCTAATTGATTGTTTTGCAGTGTATGTATATGGATTGCTCGATTACTAGGTCAATAAGTTCTCAGAAAGTTCTTATTTTTCTGGGAACGTATTAAGCGGTTCTTAAACAAATATTATTATTAGACACTTTTTTTTATATAACGTACTCAAGTCAAACGATTTGTGCGTAAAATCTTGATACTTGGTTGTGCTTCAAATTCTGAATGATTTAGTCGACGAATTTCCTTTTACTCAAAATTTCACGCACAAAATTCATAATATTTCGCACAATTTTAAACAGGGTATTTAAATAAGTACACGAATTGTAACAGATCCTATAATAATTATTGATTCTATTGGTAATCAATTAAAATCAATAATCACCTAAAGACCATTTGCTTAGATAATGTTCTTTGCTCAAAAATATTAATCCCTTATCATTCGATTTGTAGCCACACAAAATTCGACAACCACCGAACTTATGTTGTACATTTTAAGAAGAAATATTATTAAACGTACTCAAAATCATAAGCGAACACAAACAAAATTACTAAATAGAACAAACAAAATATTTACTTTTTACATAACTGAAATCAATCTAAATTACCCCAGAAATTAATTTGCTGGAATAATTTAAATAGGTAGCAAGTCAATCAAAAATACACTGCAAAAACTACAACTCAAATCAAATCAATCAATTATAACCAGATCCTACGAAAGAATGGAAAACCACTGGAAAGACGTTTCCTGGCAGAAAAAACAACTCGAAAAATACCGATTCGTTTTGTCCTTAAATGAGAAACACGTTAAAAACAGTTACATTTACCTCAATAAGTCTTAATTTGTAAAGAAGATATCTTACTATTCAATAGAATGTTTTAATTAAAATGTCACGAAATAACAATTTCTTTCAGCCGTATACACACAATATTATAGCAATTTAATTCGTAAAGAAACGCAAATTACTCTCACATCTCTGTTAGCAATTAGCATATAACGAAAGATCATAAAGCAATATTTCCCTGTTGTTTTTCACAATTTAATTTGATTTTTACTTATCGCCTAACTTACATAAAAAAAACCACGTAGGTACGCATGCAGCCGATTTACAACTGCAAAACGTCTGAAACAAACTCGCTAAACCTAACGCGATTGGATGCACAAAACATGAAGATCTCTTTGAGTGAATTCAAAATTAATTTTTAAAAAAAATACTATCTCATATTTCTACTATCCCTATTAGTTTTGTCCGTTAAGCTTAAACTTAATTTCAACAAAGGTACAAAATAAAAACTGAAAATATAAGTAGCAAAAGTGCTCTTAAATAAAAATATGAGGAATAATTTACTTAAAAAACGACGAAAACACAATAATCAGTCAGTCCATTGTTCCTTTATCTTTATAATATGACATTGTCTTCTATATATTACATAAACAATTCAATTTTTTCTATTATTCTTTTATACATATCATAAAGAAGGTTGTAATGCAATTTTATATATGAAAACAAATTGAGAAACGGTGAATTATTAAAAAAATTATCAAGAAAAGCGATCTTAACCAACGTTTCTGTCCGAGAACACTATAGGTATGTTGTTATTGGTTAAAGTCTAATTTAAGCCCTACATTTAAGTTATTCATTTCTTTTTCTAAATCAACAAGAGATTATATAATGTTTGAATGCTTTTATATTCGATTGAATTCAATATTGAAAAACGAATAAATTAATTGGCGTAACTTTCGAAAAGCTGAATATCCTCAGAAACAGCACTATAACCATCAATGAGATGATTAAGCAGCTTATAGTAGTTATCGAGATTAATTTTCAACCGACAAAAATATTGAATATAATTCGCCATTCACCGCTGTCGACATCTTTCACCAGAAAGGCTTTAGGAAGTATCAAATTTCTGTGATGACATGAAGCATCAAATATCATTTTCTTTATAATCAGAAAACAAAATACAGCCAGGTTCGAGATAAAAGACTATTTGGACGGTTAATTAATTATTACAACACAGCGTGGGTTCAGTCAGAAAAACGAATCGATTATTTTTTAATCAAGAACTTCTCGAGTTGCGTTAACGTTTTTTTTTAACTTTATCTGGCTGCAAATTTTAAAAACTTGCTTGCATGAGCAATTCAGCGCAGTATTCTCCAAGTGGTTGTTTAATAAAAAACAGGTTCTTTGAAAAGCAAAAATCAAACAAACTTTAGTGTTGTGCAGATTTTATGATACAGAGCACATTATGCCCTTTGTTTTAAACATTTACGAAATCATCGCCCTCTTTTATTTCCTCAAATTAAACGAGGTAATCAATCAATAGAAACTTACTCAATTTGTTTTTATAAATTGCAGTTAACACAATTTTAAAAAAATGAGCACGAACCTTACAATTGCAAGAAAATTAAACTTGTTAGTTGTCGAAAAATTTAAATAAAAATCAGTCTTTCTTTCAAGTCGAAATATTTTTATAGCCCCATAACGCCTTCCTGCTAGGGGGAAAAACAGGGTATACATCACAACATTGAGGTAATTTGATTGCAACAAAGGCTTGAAGCCAAAATATGTCAAACATCTCATTATTAAGAGATTCAACGTTAAATTATTTGCCTAAAGTTAAAAAAAAATTAAAAATGTCCAATTTCATCTAAATTCAAAACAATTTTGGGTTAATATTCCAAATTGTAAAAAAAAAAAAAAATACAAATTTAGCTAATTGTTTTGAACAAATTTTGTAAAACAAACAGTAGCGTTTCGGCACATGTATGCTCGAAACTTTTCAACAAATTTTGTCTAAATATGCATTAATGCCAATTATTAGTAACAACATTCTTATTCTGATCGATATAAAAAAGGGCGATAACATTACGAAAATTTTAAGAATATAGTTATTGCCTAGTACGATAAATTACTTCTTGAAGTGCTTCATCGCTGAATTGTATGCCCGCAAGTTTTAACCAAATGGTAGTAATGCATCATTTTTACTATCGATAACAACACTTGGAGCAGGTACACCAACACTACATAATCTCTTGCTTCGTTAAACTCTCAATTTTATCGACAGACAAGTTATAAATATTATATTTAAAAAATAAATACGTCATGAAAGCAAAATTAATTAAATTAAGAAATAATTCAATAAAGCATGTCCTTACAAGAGATTTGTTAGAATTGTACACGTTAGAGAGCAGTTTCCAAAATAAATGCATTTGGTATTAATTTCCTGTTACAAAATAAAAGTTATATAGAAAAAAATACAAGCGCTTCACAATCTTTTTTTTAACACATAAACAATGCTCGTTTCGCGATTTTGCATCATAATAATATTAATCAAGTTTATTCACATGACTCGTTTTAGAATTTAATGTCACCCTTATCGCGTGCTCGGCCACTACTTCATTTGCCCTGTACGGGATAACTTATATATATAAAATAAAAAATTAAAAACGATGTATCCTAAACTCTAAATAGTGGCAAAGCAGGCGACTTTAAGAAATATGTATAAATACATTTTTTTATAGAGACAAACATAGAAATTGTTTATAGTGCGCTACGGAAGCATTAAATCACGACGATATGTATAATATGTATGTAGGACAAGAACACTGTCTTCTTTCTCTTTTCATTGCATAACATTTTTAAGTATTTCGTTAGACAGAAAGAGAGAACAAATCAAATGACGCATGTGTTTCTCAATTTTCTTAAATTCATTTTTTTGTTTTTTATATTTTTTATAATAGAAAAATTGTGCAGTAAAAATTCAACTGTGCATACATATCCTGTTTGCGCTAAAGAGTACTTTGTTTTCATTCTTACAGTACAAAAATTGGAATGTTTATCGAATTTGCAGTTTCCTTTTTTTTAAAATACTTCCTAGAGGGGGTTTATAGAACAAAATGATAGTAGATAATGACTTAAACAACTTAACCACCAAGTGGTGTGTGTATCAAAAATTAATTTTTTTTTTCAGAGTCTTAGTCAACAAAAAACTATAAACAATTTCTATTTAAAAATACGCAACTACTTAAAAACGAGAGAAGTATTTGTTTCTTTTCGTAAAAAAGTTAAAAGTACACTAAAAATGGAATTCCATTGTATGTATGTATATAAAGTCGGTTGTGGGCTTCTTTGTGTGTCGATACAAACGGCGCATTTTTTTAATCGCGTTTCTGGTATTTTTCACCTCGTTTAACATTTTTTTCACACTTTTATTCACCATTCTTTTTTTTTCTTTTTTTTTTTTGCATTTATCAATAGTAGTAATAATAGTAATAAAATTGAAGTGTGGGTGTTTAAAAACGTTTCTCGGTTGTTTGTGTTGTTTCTTACATCGAAAAAGTTGTTCCCTTTTTAAGTTTCTTTCTAAACACTATAAGTAATTTTTAGCTACGAAGTTTTCTTTTGAATAGATCTATTCATTTTGTCGGCTTTGTTTGCTATCGTATAGAAATAGTGGTAGAAAAAACCTATTTATGCCTAAATAACAGTACAAATAATACACAGTTCGTTTTTTTTCTTTTGTTATTGTTTCACACTCCTGTGATCTTCCGCTTGCCCCTATTTTCTTCTAGGCCCGCGACGCCTACAAATGTACACGAGAAATTTATTTTATGGAAACAGGCGAGAAGTACAGAGGGAACATTTCAAAGTCTATATAAGTATATTATATATATATAAAAGGTCGCGAACCCTTTTACTCTCATTGTTATCGCGGATCAATACAAAGTACAATTAAGTCGAACGACTTCTAAACACTAACCAAGAAGAAAACTGTCATTCTTTTCACTTAAATCTATGTTTTGGGGGAAAACAAAAACAAAGAAAAAACAAACAATTTTTGTATATGTGTGTGTGTAAATCTAAGAGAAATATCTTCAAAAAATTTACAATCCTATTGGTGGTACCTGGACATAACGATAGATGTAAAGACGGTAGTCCTTGCTGGCTAAAACGACACTTCCATCGTCCATCAGAGCGACATCGAAGCATTGGGCGTGCTTCACCTTCGATTCCAGGGCCGAAACTAATTGACCGTCTTGCGTGAAGATTGTAAGATTAAAATTGTTATGATTGTCAGCAATTAAGATTTCCCCGGCGGCGTTGATTCCAACACCGATCGGGTAATTGGTGATGCCTTCCCCACCAATTTGACGCAGGTAGGTGCCCTCGTAGTTGAACACTTTGACGCAGTGTGCGCGGTTGTCGCTTATGAAGATTTCCTGCTTGTCGTTAACAACCACACCATTGGGGAACTCGAGATGTTTGCTGCATCCGAACTTTTGCAGAACGTTCCCGGATTGGTCGAAGATGATGACTCGCATCACCTTGCATTCGACAACGATGATTCTGCCCTTGTTGTCGACCGTTACACCGCGTGGGTGCTGCAGAATATTGGCGCCAAACTTGCGAACAAACTGACCGTATTGGTTGTAAATCTGAATCTGGTGCGTTGGGGACCGTTCCGTGACGATTATATCACCGGAATTCCTCACAACGGCGACGCGATTGGGATAGAGTAATTGCCCGTCCCGCTTACCGCATTCGCCGAATTGGAATTTGAAGCGGCCCTCCTTATCGAAAATCTGAATCCTGTGGTTGTTCGTGTCCGCAACAATTATATCATTTTGTGCATTTACAGCAACACCGCTTGGCTCGGTGAACTGGCCCTCCATGACCCCAAATTCTCCAAACTTGCAGTGGTAGATCATCTTCTGTCGCTTAATTTGCGATTTCGGAGGGAATATAGTCGTTGAGAGGAGCTTTGAGGTTAAATCAATCATGGAGTCTCCCTGACCAGCTGTAGAGTTTACATTATTGTTAACACCAACGCCTGCTGCAGTACCGATTGGTAATGTATACTGATCAGATAGTCCGTTAAAAACATTGTCTGAACCCCCGTTGCTCCACTTCTCGTAGGGATTAACCTGCAGATTGACGTCACTGACGAAAGGACCAAGACTGTTGACACTGTTGAACCTCTTCGAGATGATGTTGCTGTCGAAAGAGTTCTGCTGATTGCCAAGGACACTGCCCGAACCGCTTGTTGTAACTGACGCGAAAGAGCGATCCAACACCGAAGACGGGCAAGGATTGTTGCCCCCTCCGCCCAGAAGTCCCGATCCAACTGAGAGCGGCCCATTGAGACTACCGTTGCTGCCCCCATTTGAATTGCTTCCACTTCCCAGCATATTGTTGCTTGTTGGCCGGGCAATCGGTGGTTGTTTAGCCGTTGGCGTGTCTGCACTGGACCGAATGTACCCAAAAGTATTCCGCACCCCAACCTGGATGGCCTGGTAGTTCGACACAAAGTCCAGTTCACATGTTGACTGCAACTCTTGTCCATACTGAACAAAGGACTGGAGTCGATTTTCCATAAGTTTACGCAACATGAGTGCATCAGTAAGACCGGCGTGTTTGGAAACTCTTTCAACACAATCACAAGACTGCAGGACCTTCTCAACATGCTCCTGTGTCTTTGCCATGAGAACACTGTGCGACATTGTCTTAGCGTTGAAGAAATTCTCCAGCTCCTTGAAGAGTTCCTGCTTCCTTTCGTCAAGCATTGATCGGAAGAATTGGTAAGTCTCGTTTATCTCATTCTGCGCCTTGTGGTACTGCACCTGGAGGCGGGCAGAATTGTGTTCTGAATTCTTGATCAACTGCCTCATATCAGACGCCTTGGATCGGACCTCGGCGATGATTTGAAGGAGGCTATCGATCTGCTTCGGTGTGGCATCTTGGACATGTTCGCACTCATGCAGGCCAGCGGGATGGTCCATGACAATGCAGTCCTTGCACACCGGAACGGTGCACGTCCGGCAGAAGAACTTGAGCAACTCGTTCTTGTGGCGCGTGCAGAAGTACTGACTAGTTTGCTTGTTTCCAGAGCTCGTTGAGTTGTTCGTGGAGGCCGTCGAGGTCACGGCGGACGTAACGGCCAAAATATCGTTACTACCATTGCTTGAGGGGGGCCCCCCATTAAGCAGGGAGCTTATCGACAACTTTGATATGGGATCGTCCTTTAGACTGAATCGGGACTGCTGTGACTGACTATCGAACCCGTTCATCATCAACTTCGAAAGCTGCGACTGGGGCTGCGGGGTCTGGGGCTGCATCAGAAACGCGATCGGGTTATTTTGCATATCACTGAGGCAATTGCCTCCGCCGTTGAGCGGAGATGTGATCGTATTGTCGAAGGCGTTTATGCGGAAAACGCTGTGACCGTCGAAGCAGTGCATGAACTGGTGTGCGGTTACACAGTTTGAGCATAAATAATTGACGCAATCAATGCATTTGGCGACGGCGTCCGATTGTTTACTTTTGCATCCGGTGCACCGAGTGCCCGTCGATGTGGTGATGATGCCGCCACCTGGACCACCACCGCTTCCACTACCACCGCCGCCTCCGCCCCCTCCTCCGATTCCACTCGACGATGTCGATGATGCAGACGACGATGACGCCGACGAATTTGTCTGATGATGGGACTCTAAGCTGCTCGTTGCTCCGCTGAAATCGTCACAAATTGCTGAATCGCTGACTGGAGGTGATGATCCGCTCAGTGTGAGGGGTGAGTCTGATAAATAATCGTTGTGTTCACCAAAGGAACCAATTGAATTTGCACCAGGTAATGACTCTAACGATGGTGTTGGAGATGTAGCCATTTTTCGACTGGACAACAAACAAAAGGAAAAACTATTACAATGGGTCCTTTCTCGTTCTCTATCTCTTTCTACCGACTGTCTTCTGCAATTGTTCTTCTCTTTCTTACACGAGAAAACTCTTATACTTGTTTCTTAAATAATTTCGGTGGTTTAAGTTAAGTTTCTTCTATTAACAATATAAATAAGAACCGACGACGAGCACCAAAACATTCATTTGACAATTTAAAAAAAACACAGTGACGATGTAATTGCGCTCCCTCTCCTTACGTATTATTACTTGGCTTGAATTTGTTTTAAATAAATTAACTGCGAGGATAATGTTAAGTATTTGCTTGTCTCCTTGTTTAATATAAACAGCGATATTTAGGTCGAACGACGCCGATATAACAAAACTTCAACAAATTGCTTTTTTCAGTTGTATTTTTTATTCTCCCGTACTTTCGCGTTATGTTTTTATATTATTTTCTGTTTTTTGGGTTCATGCATAGATTTTATTTCTTTCTATTATTACAGAGAAAAAGTTTTAATTTAAATAGAAATTACTTAGCGCACACCGCGGTACATTTTATATCGCATATGTTTTCCATTTATCTCACTTTCTCGTTGAAGTACTCTATCTTTCGATTATTTCCATAGCTTTGCCTGGTTGTGCGGAAATAAATCATTGATAATTTGGTATTTTTCCCTTTCCTTGTTCTTTCGCATTTAGTTTTTGTTTAAAAAACTATATTTTTGGTCGACCATCTGAAAGTAAGAAATGGAAAAAGAACATTTTTACCACTGGCAGGAATAATTTTGTTTTTAATTTTTCATTCATTTTAAGATTTGTTTCGTTGGATGAGAGAGAAAATTACTTTTTAATATAACGCGTCACCACAATTTCACCCCATTGTATTCACCACTGTAAAAATAGGATATCGATGAGGTAGTTTATGATCGTTTCAGTTACGACCATTTCTAAAACCTGTTACTTTATTACTTTAAAGCATAGCCTGCAAGATACATATATATATGGGCAAAGCAGTTCTGAACATTTTTCAACAATGCAATTTTATATTTCATATCATTCTTTTTTTTGTGCAGCGGGCTCTACGCAGACTTTTTATATCATGTGTTGATATTGTAATTTTGCTTTAGTAATGGAATTTTTATAATTTTAAGTTACATCAACTAAGATTCCTCATTCCGCATCAATCAACATTGTTAAGAAACCTCAGTGAATATTTTCGCCTTTTCGAACTTGTTCAGGGGGCTCCTCAAATTTATGCAAAAATGTATTTTTTTATTTTATCCAAAACTTAGAAGAAGCTATTTTTTTAACAACTACTCTACACCTTTTTTGGCAATCCGTTCGCATTCACCTTGACGGCCAGCATCATCATATTCATAACGGAAAAATATAAAATGTGAAGGTCGTTCGGCGTACACCGTTAATGAAGACGAAGAGAAGAGAAGAGGCAAGCGAAGCAGCAACAGCAGTAGTGACTCTGTCGAGCCGCTGTCCTAATGGGCGGCGCTGCTGCTGCTGCAGCGACAGCAACAGAAGTCCCAGTCTCAGCAGTTGGAGCATAGAAGGCGGCAGCATGGCGTTATCCGCACAGAAAAAAATAATACAAAAAACCTTAATAAATAATGTGTGCCGAGGTGGGATAGTGCGTGACAAAGCACGCCATCCAAAGAAAATGTGTAAATTGCTTTAATTGCCAGAGATGAAAAAATTATTCTATTTATAAGTAATTGCATTTAACCTGGTTTTCTGGGGTCAAAAGAGTGGAAAAATATCTAAGGGTTGAAAAGAACATTTCCACAACAAGGACGGCTGCGGGAGCTTTGGATTAAGTTGGTAGGGGAGCGCGAACAAGGTTGTTTTTTTATAAATTATTATTGGGGTGTTTAATGAACAACATTCCATTCTGCGTTACTGCTAATACTTGAGGCGTGTCCGGCTCCAACAGTCGACTCCACCATAAGGGTTGAATTGTGGCTCAAGGCTTCAACCACTTTCAGCTGGGACGCCGCTGTTTCACCATTAACGTTTCCGTGCAATTAAAAGCAGGAGCTCTTTTATGGTAATATACTGATGAGAAAATTAAAAGTTTTTGTTGCAAGGGGAAAGCTAAGTGACGGACCTTATAATCCTTCAGCGTAAAGCTGCCGGATAGAAGTGGAAAAGGTTTGGAGATGTAACTAAAAAAGCAATCTTTCTTCCACAATGTTCCATTATCGACAAAAAAAAAAAACATCTTTTTCTTTGTATTATTGACAAATTTTCGACCATCTCTAACGGCAATAAAAAGTAAGAACTTTAATTAATTTATTTATTAGGTACTGCAAATGGCATTATAATTTTAGTGAAGCCCCACAATTAATTCCTACTTATCTAAATTAATTTACAAATCAAGAAGATGGCGTTTTCAAAATCCCCTCAATTAATCAACAAATGTCGATCAATCCACACATACAAATTGCGCCAGAACCAGCTGCCTCCGCTCCCCCATTTATTATCCGGCCATGTCGATCGCTATCATGCCAAACATAGTTGCTCCTAATCCCCAGGAACTATTATCTCCCACGCGATAATTTATATCGTGCATTTAGGTGGTGAGCTTCAACAACTGCGTTAGTTTTTCAGCAGAAACTCAGCGACCAACTTGTCTAAACTACAGAAAATTTATGGGGACCTTAAATGCATTTCACGAAAGAAGAAGACGTAACGAAGCAAGTAACGACATTAAGGATTCGACCACACTATCCCTTGAGATCGAAGAAACGCATTAAATTTGATCGGATCGATTAGAGAAGTTTCAAAACTTCTGGCATTTCTCCTCTGTTCATGTCTTCGGTCTTGGATTCCTTATTCGTGGAGAATATCCCACTTACTATAGATACAACAAAAAGAGAGAAAAAAACAAAGTTCCTAGAATTCACCCGGGGAAAATTCTCACCTCGGCGAACAAGATTGATATGCACACGTACTGGCGGCAGTAATTGATTTAGGTACTTCGATCTTTTCCCTGCTGGGCTCTAAAAGCATACGATGGGGCCATGGGAAGCATGACGAATACTCCCCCTGCCGTACACTGCACGGCCACATAATTTTCGTATCGACGGGGAAGTCAAGCCGATGGGACACAATAGACGCAGAAGTACATAGGAGGGCCCGGAGATGAAGTACTACACATATGCCCCCAACCCCCGAGTGCCTTAAAAAAAGCAGCAGCGCGGCTACGTCAGCAGTATGAAATCTACTTCCTGGGTCTGTCTGCGATAAGAGCCGAAGCTCAGCATCACCAGCAGCAACATACGCTGCCTGTGTGACGCGACGATTCTCGACTGCCTTTCACTGCGCACCCGCGCGCACCCAGGAATCAGCTGGCCCTCCGGCGCTGCATGGAGCTCTTAGCTGCGAGCCATTAGCCGATGCTTTGTGCCGGGGAAGCGACTGTTGCTGCAGAGGTCAGAAACTTTTCGCTGTGGGAAAAAGGGCACAGGCGGCGACGGCGCGGTGCGACGCGACACGGCGAGAAGAAAATGACGCAACTTGTGAGATTCGACTCGAAATCACCACCGCACACAACCGTCACGCTAACGCCACCGCCACCGCCGGCTTCGGCTACGAGCTACACAGCCCGGCATGAGGCTGCGGCGGAAAGCGCTCGCTGGCTGCTGGCCTATCTACTAAAACGCAGCCCCGCGCGGAGGTGTGCGCTCTGCACTGCTTTGTGAGAAGAATCGCCGTCTCGGCTGGAAGCCACGAGAAAAGGTGCTCGGGATGAAGCCTGCGACGGCGACGGCGGCTCGGCGCAAAGATAGCCGAAGATATACGGCACGGCCGCAAGAAATACTTGTTGGATAACACACGATGGATGTGAACACCTTCCTATGGCACCCCCGCCCCCACGAGCTCCGGGCTCCCGCTGAACGACCGCGCAATGCGCTGGGTCGGGTTCGGTGTGATTTGGAGCTTAGAAGAAAGAAAAATGACGACTGCATAAATTAACATGCTCTCGCTGCTGTTGCTTGGCCGGGCGGCTGGCGGCTCGCGGCTGGGCGCTGACTCACCATCTCCAACCGCCCGACCAAGGAGTTGATGTTGCATCAAATTGCCCAAGCGAATGCATTCACGGATATTACAGCAGCAGCAGAAATTGGGAGGAGAACAGCACCGAAAATGTGCAGAGTTCATATGGAAAAGGCTCGAAATTTTAATTTTGCCCTGAATTTATTATTATTCACCGGCCGGCGAATTGTGAAATAATTTTGAAACTGAAAGTATGCGCTGCTGCACCGGGGCACGGTGTGCTGTTTGGGTCGCATTCTTGGCGGAAAAGGTCGCTTCTTTGTGGCATTTCGTGAGAAAATCTGATGATTAAAAGCATGGAAAATAAGGGGCGCTAGGATTGCTAAATAATTTTAAAATATTGCGAATTCTAGCTTAAATTGTAGCTTCAAATAAGCGAAATTTAATAAATTGTTAAGTCGTCTTTCTTCCTCTTCAGCTTTTTGTTCCATCCTTTTTAATGTACGAAACCAATATGAAAACTAATTTTGATTAAGGAATGCAAATTTGGAAAATCTTTTTTTGTGCGGAACCTAAATGTGGGAATTATCTCAATCGCTTACAAAACGCGCTTAGATTAAGAAAAGCATTTGGAAACAACGTCAAAAACTCTCAAATTTTTACATCATCCCACAAATTAAAAACCGGGAATCATTAGCACCACAAATTACTACATCTGTTGGTACAGCAACAGAACAAAAATTCGTCCCCCGAGCAGCTGTTTCGTGATCTGAGAATGATTTTAGCAGGAATCAGTGGTCAGTCAGCCCAACCTCGAATTTACATAGCGAGCTGCGGCTCCTGGCTGGAGAGGAGCCACACCCTTTGAAAGTAAATTAGTTCGAAATGAACAGCAAAATTTGCATTTTTTACATCGCTCTTAGGGGGCTTTTTTAACGACTTTATTATGGTGAATGGCAAATGAGACCTGAACAGAAGTTGCTGAAGCTGCTGCTACTACAAGTTGGCGGTGGCAGCAGGTACGGATTTCGCAAATTATTTTCTCTTCTAGCAATGTAGAGTTATGTATTTTGACGAGATGCACTTACGTACATGCGGTTTATAAAACAAAAGGAATTTAATTTATGACTTGAATTTGTTTTTATTTTGGAAAAAAACGATACAAACCTACAGACAAACATATTAGACTTTTTTCATTGAAAAACAATTATGTTATTACAAACATAGATCCTTTGAAAAAAGTCCATGAGTCTATCATACATGCTCATCAGTGTGACTACTCCTGTTTGAAGCTTAAATTTATAATTTTAGGAAATATGCCTAAGAATAACTGTTCATATAAAAACATAATTT
This sequence comes from Tolmerus cingulatus, assembly GCA_959613345.1. Classification (NCBI taxonomy): domain Eukaryota; kingdom Metazoa; phylum Arthropoda; class Insecta; order Diptera; family Asilidae; genus Tolmerus; species Tolmerus cingulatus. The sequence goes on from OY390707.1 coordinate 30,741,090, forward strand.
TAATATATGACGTTTTGAATACGACATACCCAAGGTACAAACAGACAAACAGTGAAAGTGAGTTAATATTACATGGTCATCTAGTTTTAAGTATGCTTAAAGTTTCAAGTCGTTAAGTTATTCTTAAATCAATTTCAAAATTTGTACTGAAAAGACTCTTGTCTGTCTGCGAGTTTATAAAAGGTGTTGACATGAATCTTTTGTTACCTAGTTAACTGAAATGCGATCGAAAAATCACAATATTACATCTTTTTAGAGTGGTAACTAACAACCTACTAACTAATCAAAGGAGGAATTACAAAAAAAATTACATTTTTACGTACACTTTCACGATTTAGCTTCTATTGTGAAAACTACTTCAATTTTAACGACCCAATCTCCATCCCGCCCATTGTACTCAGGCCTCTTTTGGGCACGTGCAATACTAAATGAGTCGCAGTTCCGTCCGAATTTGAAGAACCAACCCAAAATGTTGAAGGGGCTTGCAACAAAAAGATTTCTCCGATTTACATAACCCCTTTCCTCACCGTTCGAAAATATTCACAAAGTAATTGAAAATAATTGCGAACCAAGAGGGGATCTTAAATCCCAGTAAGAAGCTCCCATGGCGATTAATTTGTCATAACCGAAGAAGGCACAAAAAACAGTACCGAAAATTATGTTAGACTTTAATCGTCGGAAGTAAGGCATACGTAATGAGTGAAGTTAGCCCCAAAGAAATTACATAAGTTGCAATATCGAGAAGAATTCACTTAATACTTTTACGACCGACTTTCGGTGGTCAGGCCCCCTGCGGCCATTAATTCTGCATTTTCATGGACATGATGGGAAGAGGCACAACAGCGCAATAATATAAAGCAAATCGAATAAAACCATCAGACTGCACACAATTTTGTGCAATAATTAATTAGGCGCGCATGAAGTGTTTTGTTTTGTTCAAGGGAAAAATGCCACACAAAAGGAAGCCCCTTTTGTGCAAATCAAGTTATTATTACTGCACAGCAATCCCACAAAAAACCGTTTTCGAGCACAATGTCAAGCGGCGGCGCCGCGAACTCGTTTGGAGGCGCGCAATTTTTCCAGGTAAAGGGGCGCTCTCAATAAAGAAAAAAAATGTGAAAAACGGAACACAACTGACCTGGCGGAAAGTTATTTTTATCGAAACCGAAAATAAGTGAATCTTGTAAGTGAAAGTCTAATTAAAATTTAAAAGCGCACGAAACCTTGGCCCACAATTTGACGACTGTATATCGGAGGTGCCTCAAGTTCCAGGTGTGGCCAACATAACCACCACTACTGCAATGTAGGTAAAGCAGCCGCAAAGCAGATCGCGAGACTGCTTTACCGGACACTGGACGACATTTCAATGAAGGGTCCGAAAGGGCGCAGCGGGCAGAGTGACGGTTAGTGGAAGGAAGCGCGTACAGCACCGTGAAGGAGTTTTGCTGTTTTGCCAACTGCCTTTTTATACCAAATCCGCCGCGGCCGCTCACCGAAAGGTGTTCTTTTGTTGCAGAAGGGCGGTGCAAATAACATTCTCTGCCGCTTCTTTACGTCCGGCATTACAAGTGTGACGTCGACCACCATAATCACAAGAGCGGAAACGAAAAAGGTAAAGAATTTTTACTGAAATCAGTACAAGAGTGCAACAAGTCGGTACGTTGGCGTAAACAGAAAAAAAAACAAAAAAAATAAAGAAAAAATATCCCGCCTGATCGGCTCAGCCAACGTCTTTGCCGAGAAGAGGAAAAACAACTTGAGTGCGGGGAAAGTGGGTACACATCCAAGTGAAATGATAACGACGACTTCGGGGCAATAATTTTGAAAGTAAATTAAAGTTATGTCACCATTGCATAAGGTCTTATGTTAGGCCGTGTACTGCCGGAGAAAATGGCTGTGGCAGCGCGATGGCACCAGTCGGCGTCCGTTGCGCGCGCAGTGATACTTTATCTGCCAGCCCCATGCTGCTGTACCGACGAACTGTCTCAGTATTCGACGTCCAAAAGACACTGATGGCACTGATGCGCCGACGGCTCGTTAGATGGCGCTCGGCAGGCATGCAGCATGTATAGTATAAGAAAATTGTATCGCGGCCGCGCTGCTGGTGCTCTGACACAGATCTGGACACGGGCAAGCAGCCAGTGGCACTTCGCACCGGGAAAGACATTAATCGAATTTATTTCGACTTGATTAACTTTTGTTATTTGGTCGAATGGAAAACCTTGCACTCGCGCAGGAATTCGCAGCAGCAGCAATGAAAAGAAAGAAAATTGCACCGGGTCTCAACCGCTTTACCTTAAGATTTTGCCCCCGTCGTCGGCGGCGGCAGTTGGTTACTGTTTTGTTGCTGTACGAGGAAGCAAAAGAGTGGAATTGTCCGCCGCGCTGGCATTGAGCTGATTGAAAATTATGCAAATTTTCTGTGTCAGATAAATTAAAATGTTAGGATATTTCATGCATTCCTCCTTTAGTCATCTCTGAAACTTCATTACCAAGCAATAATAATATAATCCATTCGGGCAGGATACGGCTGTTGCGCTTTCATTTATCGTTAAATTATTGCTCAGATTTTAATTATAAGCTAAAAGAGTGACCCGTTTGCATTTTCCTCGCTTGCGATATTTGAAGGTTCTGCCGGGGACAGCCGGCTCGCTGGCTTTTTTGCTTATATTTATATTTTACATACACAAGTTAGTCTGGCCAGTTCAGGCAGGTACGGGCGCATGCAAAGTAGAGTGGTCAGTTGGAGGACTGGTTTTTTAGTGACGGAAGTGGTTAGCAGACGTAGTAATCTAGATATCTCATTAAAATCAGGAAGAGTGAGGTTGCCATTAAGGTGGACAAGCAATCAATATCTCACTTGGGTTTGTTTTGGGAAAGTGTCTTGTTTTCTTCACTATTTATTTAGAGGCGGAAAGACATGCTCATACAGAAGGAAACTAAACATGTAAACATATAACGGATATGTTCGTATGAATGAAATCAGGTTTGAATTTACTAAAATATTTCAACTTATTTAGAATATGTAGGTGTTTTGGCGCATGTGGATTAAATAAACAGAGCAAACAACGTCTTTTTTCGACAACTATATCTTGAAAACCATATTAAAGTAATAAAAGGTTAGTTGTGCGAGCTGCTAAACCATCAAATGGTCAACACAAACTTCGGGCACAACAGTATGATAATAACAAATTTGTGTTCATTTTTCAAAAGCCATATCGGGAAGGAAATAACGAACGAAATAGCGAAATGCAATTCTTTCGCAATTCTCCATCATAACTAACAATTTGTTCATATTACTTATTATTTTCTGTCAAACCGATACAATATTATTCGTTCTAACATGAACTGAGCCCAGCACTGACTAAACACCTTCCCCCAGTTTCAGCCAACCTTCCTCTACACCGTATCATTTCTCTTTTCTCATTTAAACTTCTTCAAGTATTGTGGATCAAGGCCTCCACAAAATATCTAAGTTTAAAGATCATATGGAGCACTTTAAAATTCACTAGCTATTCGAAGTCAGACTTTCAAATTTGACCCGGCAACCCAGGTTTAACCAATAACTTCTTCAAAACTTAATAATTGAGGATGAAACCAGAAAATCATTCTAAAAAAATCACACGGTGATGCCAATTTGACCTTTAAAGCAAAAACTTCACAGCAATCAACTTTTGCGCTATCTATTTTTCTATAATTACACTGAAAAATTAAGTTCACGTGGGATATACAAAACCATCTCTGTACCCGTTTTTTTAATGTTACGAAATTTGACATCAGGTTAATGAACCAGCACAATATGTATTATCTAGTGCAATCAATTCAATTCTACGAAGCATAAAGCAATGCCAGTTTGGCAGAATTTTTGAGCATGATAATGTTCCCGTGAGCACAGCAATTTTAAGGAGATTTTCGTGAATCAGTACTCAAAAAGCTGACTACAACAGACAAGAGAAGATCGGTAGTCATCACTTTCGTCAATTATATCATATTGTTAATTATAGCAAACATCCTCGGAGATCAGTTGGCATTTGATTCTTTTCTTACAGCTAAAATGATCGCTGCATGGAAGGTGAATTTACTTTTGCTTCTAATCTGTGGACCCAACCTTTTCTTATGTTTATTAGACAAACAAAATTTAAAACGACCGTACAACAAAGGTCTCCTGTGAACCGTTATCAAAGCAGGAACACAACTGCTCAATGTAGCACCACTATCAACCGCGTATGTGTGAAAAGCGGCATATCAATTTAGCGATAGAAAGAAAAAGAGCAGAGAAAACGGCCACCGCGACACATTACATTTTCCGAGTAAGGTTGCTGCTTAACCTTGAATTTCAATGAATCAACAAGAGAAATACACATTTCCTTGTAGCACCGCCGATAAGGCAGTTCGGGTCGGCTTCTTTCAATTTTAGCAGGAGATAGGCACCTTCGACCACTAAATAATCGCAAGCTGAGCGTGGGGAGAAGAGATTTAATCGAATTTTGCTGGCGCATATTTTTGTTTTTTATTTCTTCACAAATGCTGAACACGCGCACATGTCGCCCTGGCTTTGTGACGAGCTTTGTTTATGAGACGTTTTTTCTGTAATTTCGAGCGAGTTTAACACCCTTCGAAGATTGGTTTCATCGAACTCGACCAAGAGTGAACGGCACAGAAAACTAGATAAGAACCGGAGATTAGGCTTTTAACGAAATGCTCGTTAGAAGTTTTCGAAACATTTGGAGAAATGCGACAAACCCGCCCAATGCGAACCGTAATCCGAGGTCTCAATCAGCTCATCTGAGCAATTTTTTTCCAAAGAAGTCGTTTAGCTGATTCGTTAGAGGGAGGCGGGCGAATGGTGAATATCCGCGGATCGTGTGAGGAGTGGTGATATAAATTAATTCGAAACACTGGAAAATTAGAAAGACTACGCACATATGGTAGAGAACTGCAATACCAATTAAAACGGCAGAATGGAAAAACAGCGATTGATCGGCCCGATAAGCGCGATGTCAGCACGTGGAAAAATGATTCGTCGCGAACGCACGCCCGAACTTCTGCTGTCGGCAGTCTCGCCAGAATACTACTGAGCCGACACTCAGCCGGACTGCGCCACTCACTCGTCTAGCGGAGCTGGGCTTGGGGCTTGGGGCTTGGGGCTCCGGGGCTCCGCGTCGCCTCGACTTCGACATACCGCGGAATCGTCACGGCGTTAAATTGTGGCCGCGTAGATGAACGACGCGCCGGGGCCCCGCCAGCGACTTCCACCCCGCGGCTTGGGAGGCCCGGCACTTCCCAGCACTCGCGCACCGCGGCCGGAGCAGCCGCAGCGACAAAGGCGACGAACTCGCGTGGTTGCGTCGTTGCTCCATGTTGCTAACGAGGAGGAGAATTCACCCAGCATAAGTTGATGGACGGACGCGTCCACTCTTTTTTGCGGCCTTTTTTGCTCTTATTCTTCGCAGCAACCTTTTTTCTCGGCCGGCGGTCTACTCCTCTGGTGTGTGTCGCTGCCTGCTTTTTTAGTGTTGCCAAGTTTTTTTACTCCCGGCACGGAGCGGTGCGCGGCTTTGTCGCTTTTTGGAAGTGCGAAAAGAGAAGTAACGATAATTACGCAAAGTGCGATTGTACATTACATATTCAGTTTGGCGTGGCTCATTTAAATGCAATTAATGTTTGAACGGGAACGAACGACGCGGTGTAAACAAACAAGCAAAATTCATCGTGCAACGGATTTGCAGCCTTCAAATACAAAATTTGAATTTTGAAATTTGCGAATTACGATTTATGTCAATCAACTTGACTCAAAATTTAGCGTAAGACTTGTCAATCCACTAGTAGACAACATGTTCCTTTTTAAATAACGATAACTATAGTGAAAGCAAACTGTGTACATGTAAAGCTAAACCTTTTTATGACAATTTTTAACAATTCCTGCGTTTCGAAATGCAGGGTATTTGATTGAACCAGCGAACATTTGAGTAAACCTGCAGTTGATACACAATTTTATGAAAGTTTGAAAAGTAATTAAAGGAAATTAGTGGCGATAACACATATAGCAACAATATTTAGCCAGTCGTCAACTTTCAATTCGCACAAAAGCATACAAAATACACACTAATAGATGTTAATGTTAAACAGTTGAACAATTACCATTAGCTGCGGTGTGGACTTTTAGAAAAATTAATCTATTACGTTTTTAGATAATTTACATGACATTAGCGAATTTCCGTTTTTTGTTTTCCTTTTATTGAAGAATGAAGAGGAAAGCAATACGACACACCATCCTCTGACACTTGCCTTATGTTATACTTTACCTAATAGAAAAATTCAATCATCTGATGAAATTTAATTTCTAGTTTAACCCTTTGCCTTAAAACAACGTATGGGAGACGTGATCGTACTGCTGTGCCTAAAATGAGAACCTCGTATCACACACGTGATGATTCTTTCTGGCCAAAAGACAAAAGCCCGTATCAGACACGTGATTGCTTTTACGCGATAATGTTGTTGTTTATATAACAAAAAACATAAAAATAATATTATGTGAAATAAAAACATTAAACATTTTTTTAATAAAAATGAAATGAAATATAATTATCAAATTCTGTGGTTTTATTAAATAGTAAATGCAGTACTATTAATGTCCACTGGTTTGCTCACAATTTAGCCCGTGATGAAACTGCTTCTGGTCACGACGCATGAGAAAAGCTTTCATCGAAAGTGGCACACACAATCGTCGCTCGATTCATAAGGCAAGGGGTTAAACAAGGAGTAATACGGACCGGAAAGGTAAAAACCACAAAGATCTTTCATACGCTTACGCGTAAATTAAAATGAAGGCAGAAAACTCGCGAGTTGAAACAATTGCCTAATTATATCATTCATCCTGTTCCCCTGGGGTGAAGGGGGTTTGTAACCGTGTTAACACCTCTTCCTCCTAATTACAAACTCAAGTCACTCAGTCCCAACTAGAGATTCGTAAGTAAATTCGCGCAAGTGGGGCTCCAAAGAATATTCACAGCAGAGTGTAGTTCGTTACTTCTGTTTTTTTTTCTTTTCTTTTTGGCGAAAAAAACACGTTTAAGATTAGAAGGAAACTTTTAAGCGTTCAGATCACGAAAAAAGAAGTTATCACGGCACTTTTAATGGCATGGACAATGACCCTGGGGCCTTGAGAAGTTTATAATCAAATATTGCGTCCCCCCTTGTGATTTCGCGCATTGGTCGATCGGTCGCCGACGCCGGGTTCAGTTGGCGGTCTTGTGGCCGTTGCTGCTGCCGGTCGTCATCGTCTTCACGATCGCCGCCGCCGCCGTCTTCATCTCGGCGTACATGAACCCGGCTGCAGAGCAGAAAATATTCTCCCAGACCGGATAAAGACAAATTCAAGAAAAGCCGTGATGTTAAAAACTTGGTCCAAAGAAAAAACGAATGATGGCACGGCCAACAAGCGATGTCGACCGGCGCGTCGCGACCGTGGCTGCTGTTTGGTTTGATTCGGTTTCATTTGAAATTTTTTTATCTTTCCTGTTCTTTTCTTCCATTTGGCTACCGTCGCCGTGTTCTGCGTTTGCGCAAAACGATTAACGAATGCTTTCCGTTCCGTTCGCGAATCGGCTGGCTCAGCCCTCAGCCTCTAGCCGGCTAGCAGCTGCCTCACCGACACCAAGTGATTCTTCTGCCGATGGTGATGCCGATGATGCTGCTGCTGATGCTTAATGGTGATGAATCACGACTCACTCGCAAGCCTTGTTCGAATTATGGATACACGCCGCCGAGGCGCTGCTGTGGCCGCGCAGCATACTTTAATAGTGAGAATTCCGCAAATTGCTTTGTTTTGCTGGAAGAAGACAGAGGCCTATGATGCCGATGATAGGCTCCAGACTCCTGAGGGCCGTGTGGCGGCGGTAAGGCAGTGCGGCAACAGAAACGCCAAAGCAGCCGACAGCCCGCCACCAACCAGCCCCAAACCATGAAAATTTTCCTCCGAGGCCTTTAACTTGGGCTCGGTTGAAGGTCAATATTTGTGGAGACATGGACGGAGTGCGAGCACACAGTGTGTTGTGCTTGAGAAAATAAAAGCGAACCGGCCCAAGACCAAGAGCACGCAGCGCGGGGAGCGGAGGGCGTCTCCAGCACAGCCCGCTTAATGGACTGTGCAAAAGAGGCAAAAGTTCTAGGGGGGCCGGAGGTCGTCGTCGTCGGATGATTTTTTATTTCCATTTGTTGGAAGTTATACGTTGTAAATAAAAATGTTATTGCTACGAAACTACAATGGGAAGGTCGTTGAACTAAATTGCTCTCAGAAACAGGCCCCTTCGGTCGCTGAGCCCCCTGTGTCAACTTTGTGTAGTGGCCAAAAGCGAAGAGGAGGTGCTGACGTTGATTCGGGAAAGCGAACATTCTCCCCAATGGCCCATTTGTTATTTTAAGACTGTTCTCCAAACAATAGCGGCTAATTATCGAAATGGGATTATTTTTCTTGTCACATCCTAGATTAGGAAAGATGGATGGCCCTTGTCGCGCAGAGGGCAGGGGATGATATTTCAGAGAAATTAATGCGATTATGGCCATTAATTTGGAATTTTGTTTGAGGTAGCACTACCTACCCTATATAAGTTCTATGCCGAGAGGAGGCGAGGGTGAAAAGTTATTCCAGGTAAAAAGAATACCTCGCAATCGCTCACCTGCCATTTACAGGAATGCTGCCTGACCGCCAAGGTGAAATTATTCGATTCCATCAAAACGTCTTACACCTTCCCTCTCTTCTCTGATTGTTTGCAAAAACTTAAGAAATTTATCTCCCCTACAGAAATAACGGAAAATAATTGCTTGTTAGGCCAACATCAAATTTAAAGGAAGGATATTCGCAAACAATATGGTCTTTCTGAACCAGTCCCCAAAATATTACGAAACAATCTGAACAAAATGTTGACAATTTAACTAGACGACGACGTTTAATTGCCTTCACAATTTGCGGTGTTAATCCCACTGTCACACCAATCCTTAATTAGCGATTCTACTCTGCATATCATAGGACTAGCTTGAGGTAGATAAACTTTTGCAACAGGTTTGTTTTCCACGAAATTTAGTGTTAAATTTAAAATGCGAAAATCTGGCCAATATAGAACTAAATAAAAGCCTTCTACTATCTTCTACTATCTACGTATGTACTATCTTGTACGAATTAACAAAAATAAAACAAACAGCTTATACGAAGCGCCAGAAATTGATTTTACAACAGACCGAAATAAAATGAAATCCGAATGACGTGAGAAGTCGTGTTTTTCCAGATGACAAGTGTTGTAACGGGATTTTAAAACATGCCCGCGCTTAACAAGCCCACATCTGCAATTTGTCAATGCAATATTCAGGTGATCCACACAATTCTCGGCAGTTACCACCAAAAGCCGGAGTTTTTTCTCGTTCCTTGCCAACATTTCCGCTTAGCACCCATTAGCAAAAGTTCATACCTTTCTTTGCCGGTCAATAGCACCAACAGCGCCGGGTAATTTGCAAATAGGTAAATTGTCCCGAGTTAGTCACCGCAGTCGCCAAACGATCTCGGGGTCATTCCCACCCCGCGCTCCAGTGAAAGAGGGCCACAGCAGTGTGATAACGAAGATTTATTTGCTCTCCGATTAACGTGATAAAATCGTATACGCAAAATACACAAAAATAAAACCGCCAACATTGGGCAAAACAGAAAAAAATTCGGGATTCCAACGAAAATAATTATTCACCAGTAAACGTGAGGATTAATCATTATCAATTTATTTCCGGTGTCTCCTATCGGGGCCCCCGAAAGCCAAAGAGCTAAAAGCCGCAAAAATCCCATTCATCACAGCGCTTTTTCCGTGGGATTTTTTTAGTTACATCTAAAATCCTTCTATTGTATGCCCAAAGCAGCGGATCATTTTTGGCGGTTTTTTCGTTTCGAAAAAATTCTTGGAAATTATGTTTTTTCTGAAATGAGCACAAAAGGAACATCTTTTAATTGTGCCGAGAGCCCATTTATCGGGCCACGGCGAGGTAATTGGAGTTAATCCAAAAATCATAGATCTCGCGGGGCCCTGTTGTCATGGCTTGGTTCACTCCCGACGTGAAGAGCGATGGCAATGACACGCTAGAGAGCCCGTGGCTAATGCGGGGATAGTGCGCCGACTGTTGTTACTTTCTGGGGTTCAGTGAGCCGAGAACTCCAGAAAAAGGTCAAGCGTTGGGGAGCCACAAAGCAAAGTTATACTGAAAAACAAAAGATCTCTTTTTCTCTTTTCAATTTCGGGTATTTCCAAGTATTACACTCGGGAAGTTTCTAGCATAGTTGCCGGTCATGCCCAGAGGGAAAATGTGATTTTAATGAAAATAAATAGGAAAGTAGCCGCCGACCCGAACTTCTTCTGTTCTTGTTCGCGAACAAAAAGTTGTTTTGCAACTGAGTACATCGCTCTTCGTTCAAGGGCTATTATCCGAGTTTGCGGACGTAAACACTTCTTTTATTAACACTTCCTATGCCGACATGGGTTTTAGAACCATGAAAAAGTAATAACGATGTGGAATTTATATAAATATAACCTTTAGCGAAATTTAGCCCGGCCGTTAAAAACTTTAAGGCTCTATAAAAAGGCAAACGACAAGGACACTAAAATCAGGGATGAACGACTATGGTTTTGGACGTGAACGACGTTAAACTTGAAAATGGTTTTGACAAATCAAAAGATGTATGCATGTAAATACACAAATATGTGACAATTTTACTTGCAAGAAATTCCAGAGGTATTGCACTTTAAATTAATTGGATCGGACACACTAAGTGTAAGCCAGGTTCTGTTTTTCCAAATTGTTTGAGTGTATAGGAAAAGTTGGATTGATGTGGCTGGCTTAGTCATGGGAAGACACACTTAGACCACTTTTAAAGTTAAGATCCCATGCGGAGTCATCGTCTGCTTATAGCATGTCATGAATTTTTTGAAGCGTAATCCCACGCACCCGAACCTCAGGTCTCGTTTGCAGAGCACAGGTCGACTCGTAAGGTAACAAAGACGACCATGAACTTTTTGTACGCACAAGCAACGAAAAGATGTTTTTTCAGATATAAATCGCTCGCTTGAGGGAAAAAAGTGTCATTTAATGGAATTCCGTGTCGGGTAATTGTGAGATTAGAAGCATAACGACACGCCGACCACAGGCCGAGTTTGAATTGACACAAGCAGTCCGCAACCGGGGCGCGGCGGTGGGAGGCGAAGAAGACGAGGCAGCGACTGCCGCAAACCACCAGCCCAACAGTCGTCATCGCTTGTTGAACTATCTTAGAAAAAAAAGGGTATATAAACGTTAAACCGCCGCCGAGCAGAAATGTGATTCGGGTCAATGTTCTGATGAGTGAGCCCCACACAAAAAGCTGTCATTTCTTCCCGGAGTCCCACCAAAAGCTCCGCAACGGCGGTGTTAACTAGCGCTGCTACTTCCCAGAGCTCAAGTAGCCGAAAGATAGTTGGTTACTCGCTTCGATATAAAGGTCAATACCACGCGGGGAAAAGGTGTTAAGCGTGAAACGAGGTAAAGGTCGGTGCCCCAAAGAAGGTCAATTGACCCTGAGATGTGTCGTAATTATTATTCAGAGAAAAAAACATTTTTATTCGTCCAACAAAAAACATAAATGTGTAACACACTCGTCCGCCGGCACGACCGACCCAACATACACAGGCGACATCATGACAAAGATAATGTTTATACTGCGGTAGGTATTGCAGCACAGCATAACGTGACTGCACTACCGCCACCGCCCGTGAGGGTGTTCATGTCAAAATCGTGCTCTATTACGCATACAATGCACTCGGCATAGCCGTGCGTGCAAGGGCGACTTGGAATTTTTATGGCGGGAACTTATAGTGTTTGAAGACGACATAATTGATAATTTATTTTGACAATTTGTGACCACACAACTCACTCACACAGCTCCCCCGACTGGCCCATGCCCCAGCAGGTGAGGTGTCTTGATGTTTTCTCGTTTTCGAAGGCGCGACTAAAAATCACCTGGTCATGTTAATTTCGTTTGGCGGTATCAAGGCTTGTGCAACCTTTTTCGGTTACTAGTTAGTGAACGGAAAAAATAAGCAGATATGTGAGCGCAGCAGATGACTTTTTGAAATTTTGTTATTATTTTTTACTTTATTTTTGATATTTTGTAACGAATTTCTTGGATGGGACGGACAGACAGCAAAATATTTCTATTGTGATTGGAGAAGGCCGAGTATTTTTATTATTATTTACTAATTGTTGTATAAGCAAGCTTTAATTTACCTAAAATAGCACTTGAATTTTTAAAAATAAAACTCGAAATTATAATTTCACCAATTTAATGACAATGATCAGCAAAAAAAACATTACCAAAACACATTAGGTATGATCTGTATCATCGCAAAGTATTGTTATAATTATTGTACTGCATGAACATAATCAACAAGATTAAATTTTATTTCATCCTACTATCACTGATCTAAATGAATTGAAGTGTAATGAGATATCCTTGAGTCAATACATAAACAGATACTGAACAAACTATGTATACTGTACTAAAAATCATATTTACCGAGAAATTTCCGAAAACTCATTTGGATCCAATTTGAGAAAACTTCCGTATGCGTTTAAACATATTATTCAACCTTGAACTCGTTTTTGAAAAAGCAAAGGCTACATTTACCGCAAAATAGGAAATCTGAAAGAACTCTTATTTTCCTTTCATCAAATCGGTAGAAGGCTCACATTTTGCGAAGCGAAATGAGATGAAATTCAAAGAAAAATGCTTCCTTCCGTGCAATAGACAAATAAGGCATCGGAGTGGAGTTAAGGCACGATGTATCGCTTTAGGGTAAAGGGAAGTAATCTCGTCTGAGCGCGCCACCATACCGCACTGCACCACACAGGCACAGGAGCCAAATCGTGGGTGTACCTACATACGCTTACGTAGGGGTGGCGGATTATATTAATGTGAAGGAATACCTTCGGAACACAAAACCTAATAATAAGGAGAACTTATCCCGAATGCGAAAACACACAGTTGGGATTATTTATTCGTGAACACAATTTTCCAGGGAATTTCAGTGGTATATATTTGACCACAAGCGAAAGTAATATAAGGATAAAAGTTCTGCATTTCGCTCCCGTGAGTTAGCACAGGCGGTTGGGTAAGGCAGTTTGTTATTTTCTGCCTTTGATCCTCTTTTGTTTCTGTGGGATAGAAAGGATTTAAAACGTTCACAGTGAAAGAAACAGCAGACCTAAACCCGTGTTCAATTAACAGGTAAATTATCTGAATGGTTTTGTTTTACTTTCCCGCATCGTGATAAAACAAATGATATCAGCGTCATTTATCCGCCTTTCGAGGTGGCCAGCGAGAAATGTGGCTTACCTTTTGTGCCACTGGTTTGCACCTCCATCCGGGCTCGCATAACTGACATTTAATTTAATGACAATGAGAGATTTCACTTGATGGAAGTAATGAAAAATTAATATCTTACTAAAACCCACAGAGGTGAAAAGGTAAAGTCAAACTGCTCGGCTCGTTTTACAGGTAAAATATGTTATAAAAAACGAAAGTGTAAGGAAATTGAAAACCGATAGGTTAAGTACCATTTTCATTAAAACTAGTATTGCTGTAGTAAATAATAAACCTTTTGAATGAAAGCGAAGCGATTCCGTATATTCAAGCTTTAGCTAAATGTATACTGCGGCGATTTAGAGCTACAATAGACGATTTTATCAAACCATTTCACGATTTATCGTAAGACTTTCCAACGGTTTGAAGGCAAATTATTCTTTACGGCATGAGAATGCAGTTCATGTTCCAAGAAGTGGTTTATGATTCCGATAATGCAATATATGCTTTGGAGATCCAATTAATGACATGACAATTAAGTTTAGTATACTAAAGCTATTACCAAAGACTTTATAACTATACAGATGACGAACCCTAAGCAAATTCATTGGACATAACAAATTTCAATAGAACGTAGTGCTACGTCGGATGTCCTTCAAAAACGATACAGCAGATTTCGTCGGGACATGTGCAGCCAAACAGCTGATGTGGCGAATTTTTCTAGGAATCCTCTGAATTGTCTGCTCTGCTCAACTCAATGAATGAAATCTTCAAAAGAAAAGGCATACGGATAGATTCATTACGTTTGAACTATAAACGCATTAAGGGAAATTCAGTTTGTATTTGAAGTATTTTTCATTGACTTAAAAAAAAACTATTAAAACAATAATTTTAGGGCAATTATTTAAAATTTCGATTTGCTAAAGATTTATTTTTCAAATTCTTTATGTTGTTCACTTATTTCGGAGCATTTACTGCTCATAACAATTTTGATATATTTTATTTACCTAACGTGCATCTTAACAATATTGAAAACAAATCAATTGAAGCAAATAGGATTTCAAACTCTAGATGTTCAAAAATTAATATCTCAGAAGGATACGTCTGTTCTTATGACTGCCTAAAACATCTGCAATCAATCAGCACAATTTTACTCTTTGCAGAGTTAAGTGAACAACATAGCCTATAAAACAACGCATTCAAGGAAGCTCAATATCAGTATTTAAATCTTGAATTAAATTTTCTTGAAGAATATTAATCCAGTTTTCAAGGGTTCATAACCCACATTTCTGACAAATTCATTTTCAAAGCAAATTCCTAATGATCTCGGCTTTGGAGACTTATATAACCTTTCCCTTGAAAACTTTTATCTTGACTTGAGGAGAGCAGGCATCTCAGAGGATTCCCAGAAAAATCCAGGTACGAAAGACCAGCAGCCAAGTCAACAAGTCCACCCCAGGCCCAGAGCCAATGCAGCAGCTATTGGCTGCATTTGACTCTGTGAAATCTTCTGCATCGCTTGTGCTGCACATAAGATATGCGCTACGTGCACTGAATTTTTTCGACCACAGAATTTGTTCGCCGTGCGACATCTTTAAGTTGCAAAGACTTTGATATTACATTTCCTAAACATAGGATACGACGAGATAATACAAATACAGGTGCAAGGAAACTGTGTGATTCTTATACATGTAATAAAAGTTTGAAAGAAGTAACCTCTGACTCGTCTTTTAATAAAAGGATACAGGATGAAAAATGAATCCTTTCCTAAATTGCGAAAGAAATTTCCAATATCCTTTTCCTCAACGAAAAGAATACTGCAAATCTAAGAAACGATAAATTTGCATACCGAAATCACTCCAGCAGGCAGCAATTGCTTCTTAAGCAGGAAAGAAGGAGAAAAGGCAAAGCAAAAGTGCACCTCCGCTGACAGGTATACTATAGTAGAGGCAGACACAGGCAGAAAAAAGGTTCACGTGCAAACCATGCAAAAGTGACGAGATCTGTCGGGACTGAATGAACCACTGCGGTGGTAAGGCAGTGCTAGCTCCGAGGAGGTTGGGCGCCTGATTGCACCACTGGGAACTGCCACATCCGCAAAAAATAAGAATTAACAGTGGCGGCAGCGAATACTTTTAATTCGGAAAATATGCAAATTCTCAAGAAATTGTAGAGGAAGAAGCTCATTTCATCACCACGCTCTTCTTCCCTAAAATAAAAAAATAAATAGAAAAAAGGAGGGAGAAAAGCGGAATAATGAGGCCCCTTTGTACCCACCCGAGGAAAAAACCGGGACCCAGCAAGGAAAATGAGGAAGGCTGAGCGTAGGCAAAGCAGGAGGCATTCACCACGGAACGGCACACAAGAAACACAAAAGAGATACTTTGCGAGAGCACACGAAGGCAACGACTTCTAGATATCGAACCAACAACCTGAAGAGGCAATCGAAAGAATGGGGCTCCGCACAACCGGGCCCCATGGGGACTGGGGAGGCGCACGCTGTATAGTGGCCTTTTCCGACTCGTAAGGATGGCCGCTTTTCTGCTTCTTTCTTTTTAGACACGTATATAAGTTTTTTACTCAACGCGGAGGCTCAGCGGAGCCCAGCACATGCGGACGCCTGCCTCTCGGAGGTACATGGAACCTGTTCGGGGTCTATAAATAGTTCAGCTGTTGCGCTCTTTGTGAAAGATGTGTCTGCAGTGGGAACGAAGGATGAATCTGAATCTCCGCGTTTAAGCCGACGCCCGCCACTGAAGCTGGAATCGTTGCCCACTGGATGTTGCTTTGTTGACCTTGGAGCGATTGATGGAAAATTCTCTCTTTCGAAGCTGCTGTTGTTTTTCCCTGGTGCTTGCTGGTCAGCACTGCAACAAGACCACCAGGGGCACTTCTTCTGCCATGGGAACGGAAGCAAGAAAAATTCTTAAATTTTCTAGAATTTTCTAGATCCAACTTGTTCCAGCAGGAGCGAGTCCATTTTTCTCTCCTTAACTAATGATAAATTAATGCAGCACTGCACTTCGTTTAAACCGTAATTTCCTGTGAAAAGTTCAAACATACCTTCCCAAGCTTCGTGGCTAACGAGAGGGAGTATTACCATCCCTGCCTCCATGAAACTCAAGATCATGTTGGCGTGGGTGTTGGACTTCACTGACGTCATTAAAGTTCAGAACTCTTCCTGGGCCTCGAAATGGAATGAAATTTGTTGGGAGAATATTGTAATGCCGTTTAAGAAGGTGTTTCAGGAGTTTTCTTCTGCCTGAAGTTAACTCTTGCCACCCTCTAAGTAGCTGCAACCTTATAAACTTCCCTGGAAACTACTCCCGTCTCTCTAACTTTTTGCGAAACTTCAGAAAGGAGGAATAAGTCCTGGCAAAAGCATGACGTCGCATTTACATTTCTGAGGCTGCATTTAGATAATTGAGGCAGCTGGTGGTGCACATGTAGAAGGAGCATCAGACGTGAGTTTCAAAATATTTAAGAAGATTGCTTCAACTCTCTTTGTTGGGTGGTAAAGTACCTTATCTGAGTTGATTTTACTTAATAATAGACCATTTGTCAAGTTGAACAGAACATTATAAAATATTGCTACAAAATATAGCAAAATTAACTTTGTTCAAAAACTGTCTACCTATGGTTAGAAAATTCAAATTGTACGCAGTGGAGAAATTAACTAGGATGTGGCAGAGCTCGAATAGTAGTAGGATATAGATTATATTACATACTACGAAAGGGGCATTTTTATTTTACTTCCAATAATGGCAACTGGCATACAAGATCAGGTATCTGTCAGTTTGACAAATTCAATTTTCAGCTTAACTTCCCAAATAACCCTCTTGTAATTGGAGAAGTGAAATAAAGAGCTCCAACTTAGGGGGACGTTTGTGTGATTCAAAAATTTTCGACTTATCATGCTATTGTCTATGGATGATTCTGAAACCCTAAGCATAATTCAATTGCCTCGAGCAGATTTTGCCCATCTT
Organism: Tolmerus cingulatus; assembly: GCA_959613345.1. Classification (NCBI taxonomy): domain Eukaryota; kingdom Metazoa; phylum Arthropoda; class Insecta; order Diptera; family Asilidae; genus Tolmerus; species Tolmerus cingulatus. Next base: position 30,758,445 of record OY390707.1, read on the forward strand.
CCTCAGCTGTCAATTTCCCTAATCCATTCAAATATTCCGACAAGAAAAATTCGGGCAAAAACGAGAAGAGAGAGAGAGTAAACTGCCGGGAAAATTTCAAAAACTTCCTATTCTATTAAAACTTCCTAAAAAACACCCGCCCTTCAACCTTAAAAACACATTTCTCCCCGAATACACATGATGCGGTGTAACCTGACAGGCACAAAAGTCTAACCAGCCAAATATTTTTGAAACATCCTGTTTCCACCGAAATGCTGCCAGCTTGCTGCTGCTGGCGGTGCTGCCACTCTGCCCACCCATGCTGTTGCTGCTTGCTGTTAATATCACGGAGGACGATGAGCAGGATGTCGGTTTTATTAACTTTGTTTTAGGGGCATGAAAATGTACAGCGAAAATTTGGTGTGATTTGGTTGTCAGAGACAAATGTGGACATATGTGCGGGCTTTGCGAGGTATAACGCAACAGCACCAGTACACCATAAGCCCTCAAAAAGGAAACCACCGTCATGATTTTGTGCAGAGTGTAGTACGCTCGGCTTGAAAAAGAAAATGTGAAGGGAATAAATTAATGATTTTCCTACTTACATTTTTCAAACATTTCACAGCATTCTTACCACACAACCTTTTTTGTAACGTTATACAAATTATGTTCTCATTCAACTAACACTACATATATGAAATTTTAATATGATGGAAAGGATGGTACGATCCATTTAATCTGATATACCTAATTTCAGCATAAAATATCCCTTTAATATGGTTCAAATTTGGAAATTGAAGCTATTTTATAAGTAGCACCTATATCTGGAACAGACAGCTCTTGAGCTGAAGAGCTCGAATAATTGTACCAGTAGAGATAACGAGTGTCTTCAATCAAACATCCCTTAATAGCAAAATCCCGAAATTGTTTATCTGCATACTTTTCTACATGTATCCCAAATCTACCCACTTTCATTGAGGATATCTCCGTCAATGTAGAGAGAAAGAAAAATTCCTGAAAAATATCACGCACCAAAAGGTATCCCTCTGCTTATTTGGGCCATCATCAATTTCCAAGGGAAGCATTTCCATCCAAAAAGGACTGTTGCCATGGGACCAGACAACGACCCTTTATCTCACAATTTTGCCCATCATAATGCAAATTCAATAAAAAAATGGGAGTAAACAAGAGCGCGTCTTCTGGAGTCCTCGTCAATATATACTCAACTCCCGGACTGATAAGTATCTCAAAATTTATAAATCAAGGAAGCAATTTTCAACGGCCATCCTTCGGATCCATCTATCGGGAACGACTTTGTGGCCCAACACACAAAATATGCTCGTGCTCCAACCCCTTGAAAACTAGCTATAAAGACAGCATCCACCAAGAAAGGAAACCTCACCGGATAAGAATTTATTCCCGGAGAGTCTCACTGCTGATGCCAGCCAGGGGGAGGCGTTATAAAAAATTGAAAATGCGAAGGGGATCAATACCATACTGTTCTGTTTCTACAGGTTCTGGTGGGTTGCTTTTGCTTCTGGGTTTGCTTCTTGCTCGGATATATGTATATGTATACAATACATTCCCTAGAAGAAAAAAGAAGCATATTTGGAAATCTACCCACGTCCCGTAGTGTGATTACCATCAGCCAGGAGCAGCAGTCTGCCGCGTTATTTGTTTCCATAGTCTTAAAAGGTACGTTGCCCGCATCTCCTTGGCAGACTGCCACGCCAGTCAAGAGCTGTATTACCCTCTCGCAACTTCATCGTCGTCGTTTTCCTCCTGGGCCTCCGCCACAACCCCAAGCCCCACCCCGTCGTCGACCCCGGTTCCAGTTGTTCTCCGGTTCGGTTCAAGTACATAGTTCACTGCCAAGGGTTGAAAAGAAATTGAAGGAAACGATAGGCAACCCTCAGGACTGCGGTCCTTGTACATGTATTGCAGCAATGGAGGTACGACGGCAAAGTGCTCCTCTTTACTTTCGATGATAATGGCTCCCTCCTTGAAGACACCGAGTAGTTACCTTTTCCCCGCACTGCACTGCCCGCCCCCTCCTAGTCTGTGAATTAAAGAGTCGGCAAGTGTCTTGGGAAAGGAATTATTTCATTAGCATTTGCGGATCGAAGCCCCTTTTTCCTGCCGGCTAAAATGTCGCTTGGTTGGCTGGCTCCCGGCTGAGTGGTAGATGGGCAAGCAGGCAGCAGCATTTGCACTCGTCGACCGTAACCGATTCATTGAACCCGGTTAAAAGCTGATCTTTGATATTTCCCCCTCGGTTCTTGTTTTTTTTTGTTCAGCTCAGCCTGTTTTCGTTCTCGCGCCCATCTACCCTGCCAGGCTAACAAGAAAAAATAACAATAAAAAAATTTTGCGACTTCATCGAATTTCCGCCGTAACTGAGGTGTACAGCGCGCGTCTTTGATCTGAAAAAAGGCGTTTGTCGGTGCGGTGGCCGAGCAATGTAAGGTGGAAGGTATGGTAATGCAGTACTTCCACCTTGGAATCAAATTACCGACACATCTCCTCATTTCCAAAGCCAACGGTGGTGGCAACACCGTCAGCAACGACTGGCCGAAACTAATGAGGCACTATAAGGCTACCAATTCCAACCGAAACCACTCCGGAGGATGTGCAGAGGGGAGCAACTGAATTTCGGAAAGCAATGTGCATGCAATGGCCTATCTGCGCCCGAGCACTTTATGGTAATTCTTCGGTTTGCCTGACTGCTGCTGGATCGTTAATTGGCTCTCATTATAGCGCCTCATTTACGTGTGGGGCTCCACATTCACTCTGCTGCGATTCGACCTGGGCCCCCAAATGTGTATAATTTTCGTTCGGGGTTTGCAGCTGCAGCCACAACCTTCGGGCGCAAGACGTGCAGAATGAATGAAAATGCGAAAATACAAAAACACAAAAGTAATGGAAAGAAAACAAATCGCGAATTTCGCCTCAAATAGAGTTTTTGGCTCTTCGCGACTTCGCGCTCGTCGCCTTCTGCAAATACGCGCTAGGCGAGGTGAGGTGAACCAACCTGCTCCGGTTCAATGGCTAAGACGCTCTCGACGGCGGCCTGCAATCGCAGCAATCGTCTTTTCATTACTTTCGGGGTATGTATTTTCGGTTTCGTCTTGAAATCATTATGACACAACAAAACAGCCACCCGTGAACGCTTTGTTGCTCCCTCGCTCCAGCCACTTCTCCTCGGCTCCATCGACCGCAGCGCACAATTCAAACCGTCTTCGGTTGATGCCCCCCTTTCCGGCCACCGATGAGGTGTTACCGTCAAAGGTAAAAGTTTTTTTGCGCGGAAAATTGCGTCACATCGGGACATCACGTCAAGCTGAATATTTAGATAATCTCATAAATTGCAGTTTTACGATAAAAACCTCGGCGTTTTTGGGTGGCCAACACACGCCCCAACTTTCAATTTAAAACCGCTTCCTCAATGACCGAAAATAGCTAGGATTGGTTGACTATGCAAATTTCATGTCGCAGGCCCTCCACAGGCTGACAACATTTTAATTGGCTTATTCAAAACAATGCTTTTTTTTAAATTTTGATGTTCATATATTTTATATCTACGGAGAACCTTGTCGATGCGACTTTTTCGATAACAAAAGCTTCGAACAGCTCAAGGGCGATAGACAGAAATTGGTGACGATGACGACGACTGTGCGTTTACCTGTGGTTGACTGCCGCGCGAATAAACAAATATGCCTGCCACCTTCAGAGAGATTTGCAATTAAAAACACTCAAAAGGAAGTACGAAAATTATAAAAGCTTTGTTATTTATTTCTATTTTCGGTGAATTAATATCACATGAGCAACATGTTTCAAGATCAAGCTAGGCTTATGGGCTAAATTGTATCCGCTTTTTTTGCGATAATGCAGTTGAATCTGTCAACCTTATAGAAATTTACAGAAAATTTAAAAAACGGCCATAACTCACGACACCTCGTAAACTTTTCAACGCAAATGAGACCAAATTAATTTTGTCATACAATATGAAAGGTTTCAAGAATTAGCAAAATTCCTAGTTTTAGAAATAGCTCAGGATAGTAAGATTAACAACAATAGTGAAAAAAGAAATACAAGCTTCTTTTAAAAACCAAATATTATTAAATCGTAATTTCCCCATTATGCGTGCTTATCAAAGGATATGTCGAATGGAAATTTCCCTAAAAATATTCCCTTAAAAGGTTTAAGACACAGCACAACATCATTTATTTTACTTTTCTTAAATAACGCCTTCAACCTTCGAATTCGTAGAACTCTCCATACATTTGGCATCCAAATACCAAGTATAACGCCTTCGCAAAAGAAATAATTGCTCATAAAATAAGAGCGTAGCCTCTTCCACAGGAGTCAAACAATCATCAACCCCTTGCATACCGTAACCCATTAACGGCTAAACGAAGATTCTTTTCGTCTTAATTTGTATTCGAAACAAGTCCTAGACACAAACAGGTAGAAAGACCCAAACCCACCGAGTAGATCCTTCGTTCAAGGATAACATGTCAATCTTGCACTGCTTCAGAGAACTAACCTTCTTGATATGTGAGCAGACGACCCTTTTTACCTTCTTGAACATTTTTCGTTTTTCTTATTTTTCATTGAACGTTTCTCCTATCTAAGGTGTTTCAGAACCTGAAATTCTTTTATTCCTGCTACCTTCAGAAGCCCAATAAAGGCCTTAAATACGAGTATTTATATATATTGTTAGGATACTTTTTTGTGCCTATCTCCTCTCAAACGAAAATGTTCGTTACTGCGAAAAGAAAGGAATCCTGTAGATGGTATGACAGTTTCGAGGATTTCTGCATGCATTCAGTTCAGTCTGAAGTTTTAATTGCTGCAAATTTCTGCAAATTCAGCTCCTGGGACACATGTCACACAAGTGCATGATTTGGAATTACATTTAGTGCTGAAACTCTTAGACAAGTGCATCATTTGTTAAGGGTAACTCAAGAGAAGGACGTTAATGCAGTCATTGCACAAAGTATTCTGACATATCGGTAATGTCAGCATGACAGACATTTATAATTAATCAGCAACTAGATTTGCTGCGTCAGTATTTTCTACGGGATTTAATTAAACGAAATTGTTTATATTTTGAATTTTTTACTTTTATAGGAGGTAAAGTAAAATGGTCAAAGATAATTACATATATGTGATATCGATATCTACTTTCATTTAAATGAGAAATTTGTTACACAAAGCAAAAGGTAATAAGGTTGTGCTTCACGTTTAAAACGTCCAATTACAGCGAATTAGAGGAGTTTCAAGTGATATAACAGAGTGCACCAGAAGTTGCTTTTGTTTTACAAGAAAAGCACCTTTCAGGTGCTGCCCCCGACTGGTATAAAGTGCAGAAACATTTATCAATATTGCACCACCGAGGAGGAGAAACGACCCAACGAAGCAAACGGAACCAAACCAATTGAATCCGTACCTCGGGAGGCGGCAGAAAGCTGCACATTCACCCAAACACACAAAATCTCATCGTCCTTTTTACCTTGTTTTTTGCTGCTTCCTTTTTATTTAAAAAAAAAAAAAGGGAAAACTGGTAAAAATCTCGATCTCCTTCTGAAAATAGTAGCTTCTGGAAGCGAGGAGATCGGGCTGAAAGGGCAGAAAGACTGCAGCATCATCCGTCGTTGGTGTAGTCGTAGTAGTCGTTGTCGGCATAGCAGTACCACTAGCAATAGGAGGAAGTGCAGACAAAAATAAACGAAAACGAAATGAAAACGTTTTCATGGAAAAGTTTTACACGACAACGGCGACTAGGACGGCACCGACCGATGGAGGGTACAATGACGATGATGATTCCGATGGACGGAAAACATGGAATACAGTTCGGCTTCGCCTTGGTAGTCTTATTTTTTATATACATATACATATATTTATTCCATTCCTCCAGAAGATAAGGAACAAAGTCACGAGATATGCTGCTCTGTTCCAATGAAGAAAAGAATTGGAAAGAAAAGAAAATTTTGCAGTTAAGCTGGTTGCAATTTTTCTTTTCACGTTGGGAAGTGTAGAACGCTACTGGCGACGGACGTAGAGGAGTGATGATTTTTCTACCTTTATGAATTTTCCCGCGTGTCCACAGGGTTATTTATCAAATTGTGGATAATATCTCTCGGAGGAGAATTGGACAGATGTTCAGCATTCCCATCGATGGATAGCTGAATGCTTCTTGAAATGAACGATTTTTTAAATTATTGTTTACTCATGCTATCTACAGTCATGCCTCATATTTATATATGGACGATTTTTGTTTATTTTCTCTAGAATATTCCAGTAGTAAATTCAGCTGCTTTGTCTCTTTGTCCAGGAATTTAGTTTTGAATGTAATACTGTTAACAATTAAACATAATACTCCACTTATTATAGCATTCAACAAATATACTATTTTTGGAGCGCGAACAGATAGATTTAGATATGCAAATGTAAATACCTTCTAGTCATTAATAATTGTGCACTTTCGTAAGGAATAGAGGGACGCAATACTGGAAATAATAAGTTAATTATAATAGTGTAATAATAATAATCAAATTACAATCTGTCTTTGTAATGGATAAAATATATCAAGTATAGTGTATCAGATGTACATACTTGAATTTATTAATTGAATAGTCAATTTGGAACACCAAAATGAAGGTTAGATAGTATTATTGTGCAATATACAACATTAACACTGTGCTTTTCGATATGTTGTAAATTATTGCGAATGATTGCGTGATTCATACTATACAATGGTGTCATACGAAAAGCTAAATATTAAAGTTCAATTTAACATTCGTCATTTCTGCGTTTATTCCAAGCGCAATAAGGCTTTTACCTTTGTCACCTTCTAGTAAAACGAAATATTTAACATATAAAAACACCTATTTCGCCACAATCCTATTTCCGAAAATTAACCCAATCCAATCCAATCCCAATTTCCTTTGGTTGCGTTCTTTCGAACAATTACACAATATTTCTGTCCCAATTAGCTCTAAAACAAAAAAACATTATTTAGGCACATAGTGTCCGCTTGTGCCTGTAATCAAGTCGTGTAACGTTTTCAATTTTGTCGCCTGTCATTAATTTTGAAAAAACGGCTCATGGAAACAGAAAAAAAAATCGTCCCTTCATTAATTAAACCCTCATCTTATACATTTGCAGGGTGAGCCCGCTCACCACATGGAAGTTTCACCCTGTTTCGAAAGCTGCCCGTTTGAAAAATGAAACACAAAACGACAGATGTATCGACGGCGGTATCGGAACCATACCGTGCCCGGCCGAGGGCATAACCAGGGGCATTGAGGGCCGCAAATCCCGAGGACAATATTTTAGGGTTGGCTTGGGGGTAGTAAAGTAGAATTAAAATCCCCGTACCAGGAAACAATACCCTGGATATCAGGATTGCTCAACCGTTTCGCCCCTACTCACTAATGCAGATTTTGTATACGTAATAATCGGTAGCTGGAACCGAAAGGGCTGCCATGGGATGGGGGTTGAAAATTGTATAACGAAGTGGTTTCATGAGGTAGTTGTGCGATGAGTTGCTTCCCCTAGGACAAGTAACAAGGGATTTTGGAACGTTGAATGCGCTGCACACTAAGGGCTGATTTACAGCACACGTTTTTTTGCTAATAGGAATTAATGGGATGTAAAGATTGTCACACTGCATGTTTGTCTCTGAAATCAGCTGCAAGTTTTGCCTTCCATGCAATTGCCGAGGTTTTTAGTTGCACACTAAAAAGAAAAGATAGAAACCCTTGGTCAAAGCAGCTACATTTATCCTATTGAGATAAATTCGGTTGGTAGATGAGAAGACTTCGCGATTCTCCTACAAGCAAGTCCTTTATTGGGAATACATCGTTTATAGCTTGAAATTTTAAACTGCTACATAAATTAAATACCACATGCAACTTATGTACGTTCAGAGAGACCTTGTTGATTTATTTGATGATACCACAAAAAAGATAAAAATAAAAGTTCCTTAAGATATGTACGACTTGTCTATATTCGATATTCGTCAAGTCTGAAGTTTATTAAAAGCATTAAAAATTAATGTGAGATAAATGAGTTAATATTTATAGAAGTTAAACATTAAAAATGAGCACGTCCCTACTTTTCAAACTCTTCTATTACCACAAAATTAAAAAATCAAAAACTGCTTTCACAGACGACGCAATTGAACTTCTTTCACCCATTTTGCATTACTTGCCTTCAGAAAGCAAAACTGCGACTTTGATACTGCACCAGTCAGTCCTCAACTACCATGATCGGTGTCATCATTGAATTGTAACGACGACCACCGTCAGGTGAATTGCCTTTAAATTTTTCTGCAATTTTGTATTCACTCCGCCTCTTGCTCTAGAGTTCAACATTGTAAAAATGTTTCGTTTATATTCAAGGCCTAGAGCTTGCTCAGAAATGCGGAGGTTTTCGTTTCAAGGGTATACCAAAAACACAAAAACAAGAAAACACTGCGAAAAATAAAAAAATCAAATCAGAAATATCAAATATCAACCTGCCTACAAATGCCTAAGATTCAAAGAACCTTTTTATGAAAAACTATTACTACAATACAAATCTTTAATATATATGAATATTATAAAGAATTGCGTTCAATATACTGCGAAACCAGCAAAACGCATTTTAGTTTTTGTTTTAATCGGATAAAAGTTAACCGAAAGATCTTGAAAAGCTCATGAAGATTACGTAAATAAAAGAAGGTCGATTTATATTGTACCTGTTGCCACAGTTGCGCAAATAATTACGTGTATTATCTGGCAATAACAAAATTTCGCTGCTTTTTTTGTTAAAGGTGTCAATGATATAATTTGGCAATTCAAACTACGCTTTTTGTTCTACTGTTAATGAAAAAACCAACAGATTTAAGTGCGATTGGCGTACTCCAGCGATTTAAGGGTTTAAAATTTGTAATAACTTTTAAAAATACGACTACTATTCGTCTTCAAATATTAATAATATAACAAAATCATAATTTTAAATACAACAGGTTTGAACAAAAATTCAAGCAATAAAAAAGGTAGGATTAAACTTACTACGCAATTCAAGAACAAAGTGCAATTAATAAAGTCGTAAGAAAAAGCACACGCTCCTTAGGCAGCCGTTTCCAACTGATCGACGCCACTTAAGAAATCTTTGTGAAGAATAAAAGTTAATAAATAAATACTGTGTAAGCTACACTGGTAAATAAATAATTGAAAATAATTACTAAATTATAAAAAGGTTTTTGCCAAAATATTTGTGTTATACTAGTTTTTGGCACGAAACCCTTATACCTAATAATAGAATCTCACAAAGTAGATCTAAATGTAATCCCCTAAAGTAAAATTATTCAGGTGAGAGAAGAACGAAAATAAGGCCCAGAGCAATAAAATAATCATGCTTTGTGCCATTACGTGCCATGAACTTCGTCAAAAAAGTCCGTTCACAGCCTCAAAACTTTGGTAACGATTAAGTCTCTCGAAACAAAGTACATACAATATACCAACGTCCAAGCAACCTTGGAAACCTCGCAGAGCCCCACGAAGCGTTAACCTTTTCCTCTCCTGAGGAATGGATTAAAATCACTTCTAATTGAAAAACTTTGAGCGAAGCTTAATAGGCACTTCCCGAAATCCTTCATTGCACGGACGCCGGGCGGTATCCCGAATTTGCATAACCCTCAGGATTACTTTAAATCGAATTTTTCCCGAAATTCAACTTTATTCATGGCGCAAAATTTTATGTAAATTTCTTGTCTCAACAACTAGGAGGCCCAAACTAAGGATAGCAGCAGTTCCCCGGCCCTATTTTATGTGATAGAATGAACCAGAAGCCAACACGACTCCGTTTTGTGGCAATTGGAATGGAAGCTCCCCAGAATACTGCGCAAATCAAGATTTTCATTCAAAATTAATAAATAAGGACTACGCCGAGCTTCCGAGGACGCTTCAGGAAGAGTGTGACTAACCCCAGAGATATGACCACAAAGCCATTTTGCATACATCTCCTCAGAAACTCCCCTTTTCTTACTTATTTAAAGAAGCCCGGCACCCAGAAAAGGATTCTTGTTGCTGCTCTCCACGTCCAGCGTCCGGCACCACGAGAGTTCAGAAAGTTGTTGAAGGAGTCTTCTTTTTCGGAAACACTTTAAATGAGCAGGGCCGACAGGAGGACGGGGGGCCCACCACTTCGCCATGGTCGGCGGCGATGTGGCCCCACGAAACAGCACAGCAGCACCCACCAGCGCTGCACATGCAGGGGAGGGACTGGCTATTTCCGTTGCACATTTTCGAGGCTCTAAAAATACCAACGAAATTCTGTCTTGCATGATGACGAAAATGCATTCCAGAAGGCACCGAGAAGCGCAACCTTCACGAGCATCATGACACCACACTGCGGCAGAGCAGGCACCGGGCCCCGGAGGAGCCGCCGCCGTAGTCCTTTTTGTCGGCGACGTCGGCGGCGGCGGCAGCACCGCCGGCTCCGACGTTCCTCGAAGACGAGGCTCGCTGGTGCTGCGGGGCTGCTGAGGCCCGCGATGGTGGTGAGGTGATCTGCGCCTCCTTTGTTCTGCGGCGGCAGGTAATTTTCTCTCTCAACGCGAACAAAGCGATTAAAACTTAATTCTAGCAGATGAAGGGCTGCGTGCTGGACCGGTGTCGGTGCACCAGAGTCCGGCAGCGCCCCCGGCCCTCTTACTGAGCTATGCTTGGAATTATGCTAAAAGAGGAAAATAAGAGATAAATAAAAGCAACAAACCGGTGGTCCAAGCGGGCGACGGCCGTGGTGCCTGCCGTAGACGGCGGAGCCTCCGGTGTGTGTGCGCGGCGGCCGCACACAGCAGTAGAGCGCGGCGTGTAGCAACAGCACACGGCGGCGAAGATGGAGGATGAGCTGAACAGAGCTGCTGGCCAGATAACAAAGGAAGTTTATATCATTTCACTGGGATCACACACGGCACAACAGCACTTATGCATTTATGCAATATTTCCTTCTTTTGCTTCTTGCTCCTGGACTCCTCGCCTATCTGCCCGTCTTCGATTCGAACCCGAACGCGTGCACTTCTTCTTCTCCAGCGGTTCCGCGCTGCGCTACTACTTCACATCGCCGCGGTTGCGGTTGCGAAACACTCGAAAAAAGAAAAAACTTTATTTTCCAGCAGCACTGCAGAGTGTGGCTGGTTGTTGCTGCTGGCTGGCGTCAAAGAGTTCGAAAAAAAAGAAAATTTAAAGCAGGAAAAAATGTTTCTTTTTCTCGCTTTATTACTTTTTTTGTTTTTTTTTATTTTTATTTTTTATAGCGTCTTCCTGCCTCCTTACGGGTCACTAGCGCGGGGCTCAGCGAGCTTCTTCAAAACTGGCAGCGGAACACCACTCACAATGCGTTTCTTCTGCCTGGTCAGTACCTTCTGGCTCACTGTTTCCGGGAAATCCAAGTTAAACTGAGCACTTTGCACGGGGGAGCGCACTCTGAAAAACTTTTTCACACGGGGGAATATTCACCGGGGGGCTCAACGCAACCAAAATCGATTCCACAAAACAGTTCGGTGGACGTAATAAAAATATCTGTATATATATATGCAATGCAAAAAACTACTCTCCACCAACTCCAACAGAAGGAATTATATTTTGTATCCACAGTTTTCCAGCTGCACAGCGGCGGCAAGGTCTCTTTTCAACTGCCTCAGACGGCTTTCGGCGAGAAATGGAGTCGGCCAGCACTCGGCAGCACCAGCGGACGAGCAGCTCACAGTTCCCCCTCGAAAAAACACACAAAAAAGACCTTTCCATTCCATGAACAGAAGGAAGCTGTGACGCCGCTGTGTTCAATGCTGCGCGCCAGGCCGCCGCTGCCGTGCTGCCTGCTGCTGGCTGTGGCCTAGTGCGTGAAACGGCCGTCGAGCGGCGCTGGGCGCGCACCGCCGGCCGTCTCGCTCTGGCCGCCGCACGCGCGCCGCAGCCATCCCGCTCGCACGAGCGGCATATGCTCCGTGGAAGCGACGTCGTGCGGCTGTGTGCGTCGCGTCGCGAGTCGGTCCCGGCCGTGCGGCGTGAGGCTCGGCTTCGGCGGCTATTCAACTTGTTCTCTTCTCCGCCGCGGCGAGTGTGACTCATAATTATGTAGTTCTATGCTGACGCTGTGCAAGAAGGGCAAGGGACTCGGCCGGAGGCGCGCGGGTTACCACGCTTGTGTGCAGGCTTAACGAACTTTTCACAAGTGTTGCCGCATGAACGCCGATGACTAAAAAGAGCCTCGTTTTCGGCGGGAAGTTTTTGAAAATAACTGTTTAAGGCTTTGGAAGAAAACAAATGGAAATGGAAATGGAAATTTTTGGGAAAGGGGCTCAATTTCTCTCTCTATGAAATCATCTACATGAACTAGTAAAGTCCTCGCGTTATAGAGTCCCTAACGTAAATCGAAGTCTGTTAAATTATAGTAACAATTGACTTCGTGGACATGACTAACGAACAACGTTGCTTTTATTAATATTTAGAAGAATTGCACACATATTCAGAATTCTAAAAATTTATTATACGTACTTATGTAACTCTCATGCAGGAGATTTTCAGGCTATTGAGTTTGAAAACTTCAGAAACTAAATGCCACAGACAGACTTTTGCATATTAGTATATAAAAGCATAATTTCACTGAGAATTCCTCTATATAAACAAAACTATATTCAAATTGCCGGATCTACTGGTGGAAACAATTCATTATTACACAGCCTGAAAATAAGCAAAGTAGACAAATTAAAAACATTTATTATATTCAGCATGTTTTTCGACTGTCATATGACATTACAAAAGCAATTTTATATTCGGGTATTTTTGAACAAGAAACTAATTTACATATGGAGAATATTTCCAATTTTTTTAAAATTACATTACAGCACTGCAGGTTAAATGTTTATGGGAGATTGCCTTTCACCGTCCTAATTCAATTCTTATTGACAATTATTCGTTTTTCATTTTTCATGTATTATAAGATATCATGAGTGCAGATTTAAAATAAAAATTGAAGAAAATTAGATGAAACGTAAGTTAAACAAATTGGCCAAAAAACATGCGTGCTTGTCTGCATTGAAATTATTTCAGAAGTGCAGATATCTGTTTCCGAGTAATTGTTGTGTTAATTAAAAGCACGAATACGAGCTTGTCTGCGTTGAAATTTACTTTTCTTTGATTTTTATTTTCAATGCGCGCTCAAGATTTGTATATTACTTGTAAAATGACAAGTAATTAATTGTTTACAAAAAGCAAAAAAAATTGAATTAGGAAACTAAACCAATTTGCCCATACGAATTTGCTCTTCAAAAGCTAAGTTGGCACACGGCCTAAACAATTTCAAAAGCATAAAAGTATATGTAAATTAGTTCGCTGTTCAAAAATGCTAACCAAAACCTAAAACAACCGCTTTCGAAATGTCGTTAGTGCAATATGACAGCCGAACAACAAGGGAGTACATTCGTAACGAATATTTTTAATATATAATGTAAATTTATTTACAGCCAGTTTAATAGTGAATTGCCGCAAGCAAGAGATAGGGGAATGAAGAAGAGTGTTGTGTATAGGTTTTTGTATCTACAGCGCAAATATGATGTTTCATACAGTGCAGTAATGTGCAAAAAACATGTCGGTGACATTTAACTTTTGAAATTTTATACCTAAATATTTGGGAAACTACTAATTGCGGCCGACAAACATTTTTTGTTAGTTAGTTAGCAATTTGGTTTTGTTAGCTAGTTAGCAAATTAGCTCATCAACAGCAGGATAGGTAAAGACAGGTTTTTGAGCTTAAAAGTATCGTTCTCACTCATCAATCCTATCCTCAAATATTCCTTTAATAAAAATGTTGAAAATGGGAGTTTAAAGAATCAGTTTTCGCCATGTTAATGCAAAATATAATGCATTTACAGAACTGAAAATCTAGAAAGTTCTTCGTGTTTCCGAAATTATTTTATCCGCAGCCAAACTGTCACCAAGATAAGCCCACAGAAATAAGACTAACAACGTCCAAACAAAAAGAAAATTATAATCTAATTCCATGTAAGCCTTCATTGGGAATAATTTTTTTTATCAAATAGAAAACAGACTCATCCGTCTATGATTCTGCACAAAGCCAACTGACAGTTGACAGCTAACGGGATTTGGTAAGCATCAGGCAAAGCCACCGAAAGCGGAAAAAATAGCTTCGAAAAAAAATCAGAAATCTTATATCAGCCGAGAGTTCTCGACAAAGAGCCAAAAACCGATTAATCAAATTGTTGATGAGCACATGGGCAGAACTTGGCGGCGCTGGTGTGCGGTGGTGGCGATGATGGCTGCATGAGTCCCCAGCTTAAGCACTTGAGGTTTTCGCCGGTTCGCAATTTATCACATCCTGGGGAACGGACTAGTCGCGGTACAGCCTACTAACGGTGCTTTCACTTTTCCCGCCCCAGGAAGCTCATTTACCTTTTAATAACCTCTAGTCAAAAACGCTTCCGAAAAGTTTTTACCTTTTTATTTTGCACGCGCAAAAACTAAAAACACTTCAATTTCACTTAATTTTACGAAGACGAAGTTCAGCTACGAAGCTTTCGTCTGCGGAAAAATCGTTTCTAGAAGTCGTTGCACCAGCGGTCCTTCGCACACTAACACTAAATAGTTTTAGGAGCCCACTTCTGGGCGCGTTCGAATAGTTCACAAGTTCAACAAGTCGGCGGAGCAATCGCTTTTGCCGATGTTTTTTCCCCGGCAGGGGGCTTAAATTAACAGAATATTTTACGGAAAAATAAAAATTTTTCGGCAATTCCTCGATGTTCTTGTTCTGTCTAGACAGCGACCGAGCTGCAATGGCTGCCGGGAAAACGAAGAAGCCGACAGTGCACCAACACACCGCTGGGGATTGGCTTTTGGGTGCGCACACACACAGGGACGCAGGGGGGCTGCATGAATAGAACGGAAGCGCGCCACCAATAGACAAATTTTATGTCCGTGGAATTGGCTGCGACTGTGGTGGTGCTCCCAGTTGAACGCATACGTCGCATTCCTCATTCCCGCCCGATGGAGCGGAGGAGGCGCGGGGCGGCCATCGTCGGGCAAGGCAGTGCCACCAAAACAATATTTCGTCGCGCCCACCCACGCCCCAAACCACCCCTCGGAGTAAACGCAGGGGCTGGAACGGCGTCATCGCCGCCCTCGCAACGGGACCGGACCCGGACCTTTTCTTTGTGGTGATAATCCACTCACGGGAGCTCCGGTCTTTTTGGGGCCTCTTCCACAAAATAACAAACTCCGGGCGACGGGGCGGGACGAGGCGCCGCGGGTGCGATGTGCGACGGGCTCCGGCACCGACTCCACTCGGCTCGCAAGGTTAACGCTTTCGGCGGCAAAGTCTTTCGCTGCGAACGGCGGCGGTGGGTTTCGCGCTGCATGCCCACCACTACGCGGCGCGGCGAGGCAAGAAGTTAACGGCACCGTCGAGGGCAAAAGCTCCTCCGGATTGCCAGATTAGGCCGTTCCGCCGAGAATTAAAAATCGTTTCGTCTGATCCGTGCAGACTGTGAATGGAGAAACAAACCCCATCATCAAAACAAAAGATAAGAAGGCTTCAAGGCTCTTCAAGTTTCCGCGGCTGAAGCAAAGCTGCGTCATAGCCCTCTATATTTAATAAAATTGAAACACCAAATTATGGACTGAGCATGAAAAAGCAAAAATTAGAGTAGATTAAAATAAGTATGTATGTATATGTAAAAGGTAGTAAAGATTTTAATTTGTCCTGAAAAATGTCTTAAAAAAAAATAATCCCAGACAAAATCACGAAAAATTCAGCAGATTTTGAAAAATAAATCACTAACAAAGTAATTTTACAAATAGTGGTTCTATACAATTGGGAATAATTTTAACGCTTTGGATCTATACAATCCATTGAGAATTGTAAAATCAAAATAATTGTTACAAACAAACTATGTATGTACATATAAGTATGTACTTATATCTGAGCCACTTGGTCGAGCTTTTATCCTGATAAATGAATGGATATTCCAATCAATTCATAATAATTGTAATACAATTAGCTCAAATTTTTTGAAAACACTGATAAGATTATTTTTTAAATAAAAAATCAACTGGCTTGCTGTCAACAACCAATTTATCACAAAAAAAAACAAAAACCTTGTGAAGTTCTAAATTCCGTGCACCTATGTAGATTCCATAGTTGCACAATTTTAAATATACATTCATCGTTATAGCTTTCCTATACCCCATTATGATTTTACTAATGATATTACTATTTCATAATGTAAATTACAAATTTTTAAGTTACAATGAAGGAACTAATACTCAATGGTAGTAACAAAAAACTACTATACCGTTTTAACAACTATACAACAAAAATTACTATATGAAGTACATGCATTATGCACATTTGTGGAATCTTATCCTTTATTTCAATCACCCTTCAATTGGCAATGATTAGAGCGCGCACAAGGCGCGTAAACAGAATTCGAGGTCAGAAGAAATATAAAATAAGAAGAAAAAATCGGGCAGACCGGAAAATCAATTCCAACTTTAAGGGGAGAACACAAATTGTTCTTGAGACAGAAGACGTACGTGGAGCGGCCGACCAAATGGGTGACCCACCAGACTGACCCCAAGGGCAGTTAAGTTCGAAATAATTTTTGTGGTTTAATTGCGAAACGACTATCAATTGGGGGCGACCAATTAATCAGGAAGCCTTTTAGAGTCAGCTCTTACAGCTTTCCGGGAACTTGCTGGGCGCCGTAATTGTCCCATGCCAGATGAAATGTCGCCCATAAAAAGGCACAGTCATCGCTCTCATTTTCTTTTTTAATTCCAGGAAAAAACTTGATATAATTACCCCGAAGAGGTTTAAAAGCCAGCTCAAGGTTCCCCCAAAAGCCTCCAAACAATGAATAATGGCTTGAGCCTGTGCGCCCTTCGCGCCCATTACGAAGAACACCTCCGCTGCCTCTTTCGTACTTTTTTCCTCATCTTCTTCTGCGCGTTTGATGAATTGAGTCATGTCTAGCCGCCACCGTAGAAAAATCCCAGAGCCGAGTTGTGGGAAAACTTCTTAGGTCAGCCCTTTCACAAAATCGGGCACTACATCTCCGAGGAATGCCCTTCGAAAGGGCCCGGAGAACCCGGCTGGTTTATTATTTTGTTGCTTGCAAGGAATTAATGGCCGTTGACGTGACTTTGAGGTATTACTCACACGATTTTGTCAGTGGAATCCTTCGTGCGTGGTTTAAGCTTAAAATAGGCCTGCACGTGAGAAATTTCACTGCTGCTAGACAGGGGACTTTCCAATAGGATTGCTATTTTTGGTCTCAGATTGTTCCGAGCCAGATTTTGTACTTGAATGAAATATTTTAGGTAATTAGACGAGAGATGGAAACTGCCTTTTCGATTCGATGTTAAATTGTTTACACTGACAACAGATGGGCTTCATGGGAATTAATTTGAAATAATCAAATTTTCACAGAGTCCACATTGACGCTATTTGCTGAATTTCTATAAAAGTTTTATTAGGAGGAGATAATCTTTTGAATTGAAGGAAGCGGTTACTAATTCCCCAATTACCATACGACCACATACATATACTGTTTACGATACACTAATTTTCCATTTTTCGAGATAATTTGATCAATTAGCAGTATGCATATGTATTTACATGATTAAATATTTATAAAGTTTAAATGATTCGATCATTTGATACCATGAGAAATTGGAATATTCTTATTTTATTGTGATTTTTACTATCTCTCTAAAATTTTGCAAGATAACACCATTTTAGGATCAAGGAAAGAAGGGTAAGGTTATAGCGTTCAAAATTAATCCGTCAAACTGTCCCCTCCTACATTAGATCAAAAATGCAATCAAATTGCTGATTAATAGGAAAGAAATCTAATACGATAGACAAACCCCGCGGGGAATCCACTCACCCTAAAACCCCCCATTTATGCAATCCGATAAAAATTTGGGCTGCATCAACATCGAAGGCCCCTCTAAAAAACTGTCAGTTGCCACTCAATCAATTGGAAAAGTTAGCTGATGTGGAACGACGACCACATACTGCCGAAATTGCTCCGGAAACACTATATCAGTAAGGAGGTTACCGTATCGCAACCTTTCACCCATAAATTTCCCCCAACTCCGGATGGATCATGCACCTAGTCAACCGTGAAGCCCAGGCACAGCCATGAACCCCGCCGCCGACGGTCGAAATTGCGTTTAAAATTTTTCGTCGTCGGCGGGACCTCTTCATTTTTGTATTATTTCTTCTGGCAAAAGTTTTTCCTCTGTCTACCACACACTACCACCGCCAATTGGGCCTCGAAAAATGTAAAAATTTAATCTCTGCCTCCGCCAGATTAATTAAAAAAAGCAGAGCAAACAGAATTTGGTTGGAATAAATCACTGCAGGTGCAGATCCGTGCAGAAAACCTGGCCGACAGACACAAGGGGTGCTGTACAGAGGCCATAAATCTTCGAGTGCCCCCACGAGCGGAGCCCTTCTCGCGCCGCCACTGCCCCCACTCTGTACCGATCCTTTCTTAATTGCGTCGTCGACCTGAGCTTCAAATTTTCCTCTGAAATGTTTCCTTTGGGGGCCTCCTAATGAGTAACAACATTTTGCGAAGGTTTCCATTTCGTTTGGCGTTTGGATCAATTAAGCGAAACTGGAGACCCCCGGCCTAACCTAATCTGCCGTGTTCACACATACAGTCCCAGAAACACATCCATGCGCATATATATGATAAGGCCAGGACGTGGTCGGGCGTAATTAAATCCTCCGTTTGCGCCCCGAAATGCGAAAAAGGCGAAATCGTAACGAAATTGCTTTTGGGGAGGAGAGCGACCGATGTGCAGTCGAGCAAATCCAGCCGTAGGCATAGGGGTGACTCTACCAGGGGTGGTTTCACCCTGATGATACCAACCGTACGCACAAGGCCGTCCTGGCGACGAAGCCAGCGTTAGAAGGCCTCCTACGTGCGCAAACATCAACCTCACCTGGAAGGAGGTTTCTGCCGGGGTGGCGGAGAAATGGCGATTTTTCTGTTAAGGAAGAAGGCCAAAAATGAATAACAAAAAGCATAAAAAACCTGCTCCAGCCAGCCCGGTTCACCCTTGAAAAAAGGATACCCAGGCGAGTGGGATCCCTGCTTTCTTTTCCTGTCGTCGCTGGGCTCCAACGGCAGCCTCAGTGGCGGCGGTCGCGCGGCGCAGGGAACGGAGGGCCCCCTGGCTCTGAACGTGATTAGTCCCTCCGCGCCGACAGTCAGGCCGGGCACGAAGGCTACCACCTAGGCCTTTTTGTGCCCCAGTGCAGCTGCTCTCTGCCGGGTATCTTGCCTTTCGTTGTCTAGACCGCGGCGAACTTCACTTCTGTTCGTTCGTTTTTACTCGGCGGTGTAAAAAGTCGGCGGGCTCTGGGTTGCTCTGGCTCGACGACGGCGGCACAGGCAGCTGAAGGTGTGTGCAGCCGGTCCATGTAGCGTTCCCGCAGGCTCGAACAATACAGCCGAACAAAAGGGTTGGCCGGAGATAGGGTTAAAGGGACGGGGTGACGGTGGGGGCTGGCTGCACCGGCATACAGGCATAATCAGAGGCGCACACCATTTCATCAGCAGCAGTCCTCACTCCTGTTCCTGCATCCCAATTCCCGGCGCACTGAAAACACAGGGCCCACATTCGGGCTGCGGTGTGCAGGGGGCTTCAAGGAAGCACTGGCTGGGAACTGGGATCCGGCGCAGGGCACCGCCGAGGGGGCTCGGTGTGCACGGATATCGCGCTGGCCACTTAAGGACGACGACGATTAGAGGGGTCGGGTGAGGAATCATAAAGAGCTTACATAGAGTCCCTGGAAATGAGTCCCATTGTGCTCTCCGGCCGTACGGCACGCCGCCTCATTATTTTTATTGTAACGCGTGCTAGCCACCCCTGGATCGAACGCCAGATGCAGCAGCCAGCAGCAGCGAGCGGGTCGAGATGGGACTGCTGCTGGGGCTCTTCCCGAATGGGGTGATACATATAATGCGGAATCGGAACTGGGAAAACTGGGAATATTCGCCCGCCCGACCCGGCGGGCGTGCAGCCGCCGCGCCAGACTATTAACCCCGAATCAATATTTGAAACGGCACGTCTCCCTCGCTCATCGGGGTACATAATGTACAGCACATAGAGGAATAATGAAGCTGGGAGCAGATTTGGAGTCATCGAGCGCGATGACCCCTCTCGGTCGACCGACGGCCGCGGCGGCAGCGACGGCGGGCGGCGACAGCACCACAAAATCAGCAAAGCCGGCAGCAGTCGCACTTGCATCCGTCCGAGGTCTGGCGCTGGCCTGAACTTAGTTCTGGCGGCCGCCGCCATCCTCGTCGCTGCCGTCTCCTTCGTTTTGTTATCCCAAAAAAGATCGAGGAAGGAAAAAAAACACGACGAATCCATCAACCTGTTCCAGGCAGGCATCAAAAGGAAATAAAAACAAACAAATCAAAGACTTCCCTTTTAACTTTTGTGATGTAAAGCGTCTAGACAACCGGGGGAGCTTGGGTTGCCAGAATTTAATACCTCTCAACGTGTGGAGCGACGGCGGATGAAATATTCGCTTCCGGGGGAGTTTTGGGGTTCGACGGGAATAAAGAGTCCTTGCACGGGACAAAGCAACGGCCGGCGGATATTTTTTTGCTTTTGTCTCGGTGCTGACTGCCTTTTCCCCTTTTTTCAAATAATTATCATCCAGCCGCGAGAGGTTACAAGAGCTGTGTGACTTTTTGGACGACTTCATTACGTCTCATTTATTGGCTCCTCAAGGGAAAAGTGTCCTTAAAATAATATTTAAAAAACTCCTCTGAGGCTAAGGAAATATTTCAGATAGAAACGGATTCAAAGAATTTTAATTGCAGGACTTTGTATAATTCATAGTTTTAATTAACTAAACAAGTTAGTACCGAATAGAATAACACTTTGAGTTCCAAATGCCACCACAGACCCTTTGGATGCTAGGAAACCATGTTTAGATCTTGACCTGACATGGGACAATCTTTTTACAAATATTAATTGCATAAACCTAATATGCTGTTCGCAAGGAAACAGCTCAACGAATTATTTGTCTCTGGCGGGGAAAATTTCAAGTTAAGTGAGCCTTGACTACAGAGAAGATACTTAAAACAACTTAAAATATTTGTGATTTTAAGGGATCATGAAATGTAATAAAATAAATAAAATATTCATTGAACAAAGCATGTCAAAAATTCAGTTCGACATTTTGTCATTGGTTGCAACTATTTGATAAATTTTTTATGTAGTGACAAGCTTCATTTCTATTCGTGAGGATGTCAGTTTCTTTGCCATGTATTTGTTGGAAAATGCGCATATTCCCAGACAGAATTTTCAGTTAGGTATTTTGAGAACTTATCATTTGTTAAAGAATATCGAAATCCACGTATGCTCCGCCTTCCATTTAGCAACTTTTATAAATCCTCCGGGCGAACTATCCCTTTTACCTCAAGGAAAAAACCTTCGTTGAGTATTTCTTTTTACAGGTGTATTTCATGGGCCAACAAATTTCTTGGCTACAGCATACCGGGCTTTAAAAACAAATTCCATTCTTATTTTGTGTACATATCAAATCTGTTATTTTATCAAGCCATCTTTGAACACACAATCTCACAACATGTGACAAATTTACTTGGAGTCGGAAAATAAGCATTTCATGGAGTTTTTATTGGTGAAAAATAGAAAAATCGTTGAAGCTTAAGACCATTTCGTTAAAATAAATTTTTGAATAACATAATTTCTACATTCATGCGATTTCTATTTGTTTTCGAAAATAAAAGTCATCCCCCCATAACTGATAATATTACGTAATCAGGAAAGAGCTACAAATACAAACCGCCAATAATAGTTTGTTGTTTATCAATCCAAGGAAAACATTTTCTTAAATTCACAAAATCATTCATTTCCTATATTTCTGAGGCTTCGCATGCCGCAAATTTTTCCAGACAATTTGAAAAGGACTTTACAACACCAAATCAGCCACTTCACAAGACTTCATCCGGCGTCTATGGCCAATAGCCCGCCAAAAACCTCCATAAATAAGCTCAATTTGCCCCTGGAGCACTGGCGGAGTGGTGCAAAAAAACCAAAAGGACCCTCAAACATTTTGTATTCCCGGACCGGAGAACGGTCTAGCGCCCCTCTCCATGTTTATTAAGGCCTCCCTAGAGCTACGATTTGCATGAAGTTTAACTAAGTCTGACATTTGAATAATGGATAAAGCTGCCTCGTTATGTTGGCACATGCCCCTCTAAAAAACAAGGGACCCCTTTTCCTCTTTTCCTACATGACAGCGAACTTTCGCAATAAATTTTTAATCCCCAATGTTATAATTGGGTTCGAGTGTTTTTACAGCTAAAAATTCATAAGGAGGTGCACCTTCCGCCGCCGTCTCTATGGCGGCCATTTAACGAGGGTGACTTCCTGCTCTTTCAAGAATTTCTGAGCCAGCCCTCCACATTACACTCCATGAAAATTATCAAGCCGACTGTGTCTGGCTCAAGACCCCAAAGACGGTAACATGCTCAAGAGACAATCGTCAGTTTAATTAGTCACCTTCCGTCAGTAATGTTCGAAGAGAAGAGAATAAAAATCGTTATCTTGCTTAAACAAGTTAGGAAGTGGCACCTGGGGAACGTTCAGAGATTTCGCAACACTGATTAAAGTGGAATTGATTCGGAAATGTCCTCGGAGCGCACAGGACATGCCAGACAGGTTAGGTTTGGTTTGGAGAAGGGGAACCAATGCAAAAATTTCAAACGGCAACATGTGCACTTTTTCCCGGCGACATGTGCTTGCACTTTTCCAGAATTTTCACCAGCGGACGACTAAGCGGGAAGTACATAATAAGCTAGCCAGCGGCGACGGTGACTGCGGCGGGGGTGCATATAGCTGTCGACGGACGCCATTTATATAAATCACCGTTACACCGCACGTTAACCCTCGCGCCGTTCGGCTAGCCTAGCCGGCTAAAATTTGTTTGCTCACTTACTTCGGCTACTGGATGGCTTGGTCGCGTTTGCTTTCTTGCTTGTTTTAGTGGTGTGAAACCCGACCCTCGCCATGTGCGGGACTAATCGAGGGTAGCTCCGTTGGGCTGGCTGTTCTTCTAGAAGAGGGAAGTTTTTCTGGTTCTAAAACCGAGGGGTTGCACACTTTTGCTCGCATTTTCCTCGAGGGTGAGATAGAAAAAACATGCACCGTTGCCGATTTTAAGCGCTTCCTACTTGAGGGACTTTTAGTTTTTGCACTCTTACAAGGCCAAGGATATGGCTGGTCCACTGAGCCTCTTTTAGAGCCTCGGCAGGTCCTGACGGGCAGTAATTTTCGGTGGAGAAAAATGGCAAGATGCCAATTCCCCTATGAATAATAAAAGAAAAGTAGAAAGTTCCCAACGACTCAGACAATTTCCATAAGAAATTTTGGTAACCCCCAGCATGCTTTTCCTCCTGACTAAGCGAAACCCCAGGAAAAGTTGAGCATGCGCTCGTCCGGGCGAGAAACTCCCCCGTTGGTTTCGGTATCTGTAGACGTGCCAAATCGCACAGGGTACAACCAACTCTTGGTGTGGGGTCCTTGTAATTGTATTGCCACCCTTCAGCCCGCTATCCCTTCCACCGCCCACCCACTTGTGGAATGAAAATAATTTTCGCAAGCGAAATAAAATCGCAATCCCTTTTCCTTGATCCTTCTTCCTCTATCGTCGGCGTCGTCATCGCCGTTGTTGTCTTCTTTTGCGGCGTAGTATTGGTCCCATCCAACCCTCAACTTGTAGCTGCTGTGCCGCACGTCTGAGGGACACAAGAGAGAAAGCACAGGGGGATTTTGAAACCTGTGAAATATTCTTGAAGCCCGGCCAGACGACAACTATTCCGGCAGCGACATCATCAGCGTTTTATTTGAACAGCATTTGGCTCCGGGGAGATAAAAAGACCCCGCACCCAGTCAGCGCCCCATGACTCCCGGTGAAGGTGTTCTTCCTATGTGTGCTGCACAACCCCCTCCCACTCCTCGTATAAAATACTGGCGCACATAGGAAGGCAGCAAAAACAGCCTTGGGTATAGGCTGAAATTTCTCGCCGGATTGATTGGTGGTAGTCAGCAGAAAAAGCGGAAAATTTTTATTAGTAATAACACAGGGCGCTCAAGGGGGCTCCAGCTTGGCCCCGGAAATTCCTGATGCTGACGGCATATGCTAATTGGGCGGTCCCAACGAGAATGATTTGCGCCATTTTCCTTAACGTTCCAGACAAGGGAAAAAAACTTTTCAATTTTTACGAATTTCGGTTTAGAAGATTTGAAGAAAAGTTTTCGGAAGCAATTACAATATAAGCTATTGCGGAAAAGTATTCTAAGAAATGTTTTAAAAAATTTTACTTAGTTGCGAGAAAATTCCTCGAGGGGAAATGCACGTCCAAAATTCTAAAAGAAAATTGATTGCAAGTCACATGTTTGGCCCTCAGAAGATTGAATTTCCTTAGAGTACTTGTCCAAATCTCTGAGGTGAGTTTGGGAGAAGAAAGCGTACTTGGTAACTGAAGCACTTATGCAGATGAGATGTCGCATAGTAAAACTCCTTATTCAAGGAGGTAAGGTTTGGTCTTGAAAAATGGATGATCAAAGGAAATATTGAAACCTTTCCTGAGTGCTAAGTCCTTTAGAGGATTCAGGAAGATAAAGTTGCTGTACGATGACCTCAATCCATTCACGAAACCGAATGGATAAGAAATTGCATGGACCGCATGATTCCTATTGATGAAATATTGATTTAACAAAGCGGTGCTCGTTTATCTTAGTATTCAATTCTAAGTATATTTAGATTATTTTAAAATGTTGTACTTCTCAGTTGAATTTAATTCTCTGTTATATTGATCATTACTATCATCATTAGGACGAAGAGTTTGAGATCCGTGCCTACATAGATAATGAAGGCCACAAGAGAACACAACCAGCAACAATTATAAACAAATAAAATAGAGTAGCTCCTCGAATTTTAATTTACGATGATATAAATAAATTTTTTTATAAAGGTTTGTTTATTTTAGTGAATTTATTTGTAAACATTTGTATTTTCACTAACTATTCACACTATTCCAATTTGAGAAAGTATTATAGCGATCGCCTTTTCAGCTAACTTTTATTACAAATTCCATGGTGAAACGAAATTTCCAAAAACCAATTCAAAATACATATTTTCCGTTAAATTGCAGAGCGCGAACTGCATTATGACAACAATTGGCGCCAAAAGTCAGACGCAAAACTACCTCTACACTGCGCACTACATTACCGACCAAAACTGACAGCCGCCACTTGAAAGAGAATAAAAGCACTTTCCGCCCCCAGGGTTTTTCGGCTTTTTCCGCATTTTATGAGAGCAATCAGCACAGTCAGAACGAAGGGGGGCGCAACAATTAGCAGATAAGTAATTAAATAAAGAGCTATACACTTACCGCAAAAAAGTCGAGCAACCATTGCACAAAGTCACCGTGCACCGAACTCTCAAGAATTGTTTTGAGCACTTCCTCCACCATATTATTACAAATTTTGAGTTCCTAACATAAAAACGTCGCGGGCGGACACAAAATGGAATTTATTTTAGCATTGAGTGGCACAACAACTATAATTTAAACTACTTTTCTCCAGAACAACGCGGAACAGTAAAAAAAACCCGCAGCACAATTCCTAAATATTTGTGAAGTTGGCCACGAGTCAGTAGTGGTGCGATGACTTTAGAGAGGGTTCTGAAAATTGATGGTAAATCGCACCTGGCGGGAAAAATCGAATCTTCGATTTTCAAAGATCTGTTTGATGTGGATGAAAAAGAAACTTGACAGCTCAGGGCACCTCGGGTGAAAATGACATCTGTCGATGAGAATTTCGACAAGGTACCCCGGATTTTATGCTGCGATTAAATAGAACTGTCAAGCATAAAATGTGGCGGCTAGCTGCTTTTGAAAGAGAATTAAATATGAATTGAAGAATTTATTAATTAACAGAGATCCACTGATAAACTATGAAATTTATGTAAATTCACAGTTTCCTCGCACTGTTTTTATGATAAATAAATAAGGTGCGCGAAATTTAAATATTGTTTAGTAAAAAAAATATAAATCTAATTGTTCTTTGAACTGTGGTGATAAAAAAAGAGGTTAAAAGAAAACTAGCAAACGTGAAAAACACATCCGTTTGTTTAACTTCGTCGTCAGATGAAATTCGATTTCAGAGAACGAACTTTTGTTATTAATATGTTTAACATCAACTTGAGAGATTCTTTATTTTATTTTTTCATGGTGTAGATATGAAAAAGACTGCGGACACTATACAAAATAACAATAACTTGTACACATACACATATGTATATTAATTATTTTTCTTTAAATATTAAATGCTATGCAATTTTTATTTAGAATGTTCACAATGGTACAAGGCACAGTATGAATAAGCCACGCAAAAGGTCGAAGTTGACGAAAACGCTTCAACTCAAAACGAAGAGAAAGATGATGGACTTAACTTCTAAATCCATGGTAGATAAGAGTTGCAGTTTCACTTCCGGCCAAATGAACAACAAATTTAAAGGACTAGAAAAGATATAAATATTTAAAAACAAACTCGCTTTTATTAGCAGAACTGAGAACAATAAGATGACCGTTCCTTGAGTGAGTGACACTCTTAATATATTAACATTGCTTATTTAGAATTTATTTGCCTCAGAGAACTTGAAAATTTGTTCCACGATAGGGTAAATATTTTCCCCAAGTGTCTTGTGAGTGCCAAATTCAAAGAAAGGGACTTGAAGGGACAAAACACAGCAACAAGAGAAGCAATTTATAATTTTCGCATTTTAATTATTTTGCAAATTATATATTTAGTATTCAACAAATTAATGTACAAATATAAAAACGATATAATATTGTTAATAAGAAAACCGCTCTTATGATATTTTCTTCATTTTCTTTCATATATCCAAAGAAAGATCTCTCAGTCCTGCTAAACCAGCAAAATTGTTCTGAAATAGACGAATTTGCGTTCGATGAGAATGAGATACCAAAACCCAGAGCGGCACGTTTCTCTTTTGCTGGCGCCACAAGTTTTTTTGTAATGACTTTCTCAACTAAACGACTTAAAGATGTCGTAAAAAACTTTATTAATATAATTAGAAAAGAGATATGTATGTAAGTGTGTATGGTGATATAAAACCAATTCTCAATCGTAATTTGAGATGTATCATATGTAGAGTTACTAAATATATATTTCACGATTCCCAAAAAATGTTTGTTTTGCAAATAAATTTTAGGTTCATAAAAAGCATTTTTATGGTGGAAATTCCTGAGGGAAAATTCTCGTAATAGCAGGAGAGCACTAAAATACTAAAATTGTTAATTTACATTTTAATGGATTATTCAAAAAATCATATTCACAAAATCTCAAACAAAACAATCAAAACTTATTCTCAAAAAAGTTTCTAAAACTAAATAAATTGCCTCATGCGTGGTTCTCAGCAGTTCTTTCCCTCACACTGGTTGACGAGCCCGAAACGGCAGACCTCAGGCCCTTGTCCACGGCGTAATAAATACAAGGCCTCAGGCAGGGGATCACAAAACCCACCATGGCGAGACCCAGCCCCACCATAGGCTGCAAAAGTGGGTACTTGTACTGCGTGAACGGCTTCGAGATCAGCTCGAAGTAGAGACTTCCGTAGATCCTCTGCAGCGAGAAGACCCCGTAGCTGATCGACAGAATAACCGCCAATTTAAGAATGGCCCTGATGTCCTCGTCCACTTCGCACTTCCGCTTCAACTTCGACCGGGCCAAAACGAGTTTCACTCCTGCGCAGATCACCGTCGAGTGGAGGCACAAGATCGGCACCACGATCCTCACGAGGATCAAAAATATCTGCATGATGTGGTTGCTGTGCCTGTCGAAATTAATCACCCCGCACACCTGGGGGTTGAAGTCGTTGGGGATCACGTTCCCGAAGACGAACAGTGGAATCGACACTGAAGCCGCCAAGAACCAAATAAATAGGGCTGGGAGGATCACAGAAACTTTGGTCTTTTTCTTACTGTAGTCGATCGTTAAGAACCGCTTTTGGTGGGTCCCATGGGGCCCCACCTCGCCACTCTCGTCGTCTGTGGGCTCCGTTGACAATTCGGTGTACTCATGATCGGCGCTATCACCTTTGTGGTTCATTTTTATGGCCAGGTTGTAGGTGGAGATCGCATGGAAATTGATGGCTGTGATGAAGTAGATCGTCGCTGTGCTTGTGAACGTCTCAAGACCCAAGTAGACGGGGCACAGCTCGAAGGGTAGGTCCCATTTGTGGTGGTTTATGTACCATAAATCAACACCACATACCATGAGGGTTCCCACGTCGCAAAATGAGAGTTGTAGTAAAAAATACCGGGCACCTGAGAGATGGTGGGACTGTTACAAGATTTGGCCTTTTCTTTTAGTGAAACAAGGAAGCTCGTTAAAAAACACGAAGGAAACAAGCTTTCCGACAAGAAAACGGAGATACCGATAGGGAAAATAGGGAATTCGATAGGAAACAAATGTTTTAATAACAATTACCAAATGCCAAACAAATTCAGCTTCTAAAGTTAATCAACTTTTACGGCTTATTGCCAATCTATCGTATTAAAAGCAGAAACTATAGAAACCAGACCTGCATAGTATTTTAGAAATAACGCAATATGTTTTAAAGATTTGTCTAATTTTTCATTTTCCGTCAACTAGAGAAAATTGACATCTATTCACTGCTTTTTTATAAAATAATCATTTGACGCCAAATAAATATTGAGAAATTAAAGATGCCGCACACGTATCATAAATTCCGACAGGAAACTATACCGTTTCTTTGCCCATCGCGGGGAGTTCCGCATCATTGGAGCAATATACGCCACTATCACGTCCAATTATTTTTAGATTTAACAACGAGCCTTTGTTCATTTTGCGAATTTTACAAGACCGCACGAAGCAGCAACTCAATCGCTGTCTTCCACCAAAGACGACAAAGACCTCGTCACTGCTCCGGCAGCAAAGACGGCAAAGAACGTGCACTTAGAACTTACGCAGCCGTCCCACACTGCGGGAATAAAATTCAATTTGGCCCGCGAAGAAACGTGAGTTCAAAGACGGCGTCCGCCAGAGAAGACGAAATCCGCCCGTCCCCGTTTGGCACTAATTGCCCATGTCGAAGTGCGGCGCACTGAGGATCAACTCAATTAGACGAAAATGCGGAGACCTACCATTGCACTTTGCCCAGAACAGCGTGCAGATCGCCAAGAAGTTGAGAATAATCCCGACTGCGACGACGGTTATAACGAATCCCCAAACGTATGCGTCCGGGAGGACTCCTCCGGCCGAGGCGATCGTCGCCGCCGTCTCGGAGGTTGCGATCTGGTCGGGGTTGTTGATCAAAATTCCCGGGAGCTCGGCGTTAAAATAAGGTGTTGGCGCCGTCGTCACAGTCGCCGCGATGCTCCTCGCATCCTGCTGCATTCTCAGGGCTGCTCTTGGAAGGTTTTTGCTCGCGCGCCAAACGATCGTGAAATTTCCCGCCACAAAACGAACAAAACTGTGGACCGCGCAGCGTCCCAATTATTCCATTATTTCTCGATTGAAGCGCACTGATTGTCTGATTACGAGTAACTCGTTTCTGATTATTTTCGCAAAACCGATCATTGACTGGACAGCGAGCCCCGGGCAGGAAGTTTCGTTCCACCGCAAATGACTAACCGATCTTGAATGTGGCTAAGACAGTAGAGCCTACCCCAAAAGACGTCCGGCGAGCGGATGAACAACAGGCGGCGTAACCGACTGTCTTGAGACTTGCGTTACTTATGGGGCTCCAAGTGCGTGCGATCGCTCCTGCGACGACAATCGTCTCCAAGATTTTTCGTGGGGTATAAGAAAGCGCACATATCGTCGGGGCGGCGCGGCGGTGCGCACATGCTCTTTTAGCTTTTTCGATTTGTTTCTTTTCGGAGGCATTTTCAGTCGCCGAGGAAAAAACAAAATAAGAAAAACGAGCAGCGCAAGAAATTAACAAGAAATCGTCGTGGAACTTTTTCGACGGATGGGCATGGGAGCAATTGCGGCGGGTTTCTTCGGCGTTCTCGGCGGTACGATCACTGTGCACTTGCCGTAGAAGAGGCAGCCACCAGAGGCTCGATGGGGCTCCTCAAGACAAGAACAGTCAAGTGCAAAATGCTTTCGGAGGCTTCTGGTGGTCTTGTTGTGCTGGAGTAGAGGCCTCACACGCATTGTTTGGGGGCCCCGATGCCCGATGGGTAAGTTATGGGCATCTGCACGTCTTTATGGCCTTTGTTGGATCATTCCTTTTAAAATGGGCACTTTGATGGCATGTGGGGCATTTATTCAACTTAATTAGCGAGGGGAACTGAATTTCTGTGAAAACATGACTTGATTTATCAATCTCGCGAAATTCTATGGGTGATCTAATTATAGATGATTATAGATATATGTATGTAGGGTGGGAGTTAGAAAAGGAAATGTGGTACTGAATCAAAAAATGATTTTAATTAATTCAAATAAGTAACGCTAATCAGCAATAAACAATTACAGCCTTACTTATAAACGATGATTAAATTTAACTAATTGTTAAACAGCTGTTTAAGAAAAATGCTTACTTATAAACGTTGTTTAACGTTAACGAAATGTTAATCAATACATTTAAACAGTTGTCAAACTAAACAGGCCTCCGATATTGTTTAAGCATTAATTAATTGCAAGTTACAAGGAATCAGGAATTGATTTGAAACCTGGATTTTTTAAATAGTGAAATTCAATCATTTTAGAATGATTTAAATGATTTGCGTTGTTTTACATTCAGAGAAACGAAGGTTTATAAATCAAAAATAAACCCCATGGTTGAGTTAAGTGATCGGAACTTTTTAATAATGTACAGGTATTCCAAAGGAAATAAGCAAACGATCTGTAAACTTTTGAAAAGTGATTTAGAAGTGGATAACCGCGGTGGTGGTATATCAGTGGATATTAAGTAATTGCAGTAATTAGGTATTGGGGCCGTCATGAAGTAAGTGCAATTATTATCCTAACTAGTACCATATTAACCTATTATTTATTTTAAAATAACAATACTGATACTAATTTTTTGCTCGTGGCTGCAAACTCAATATGACAGTAAGTACTGTATCTATGATATTTTCAGATTCAAGATGACTGTGACATACATGGGATGAGTCAACAAACCTTGTCTCGAATGTGTAAAAAAGTAGTTGTAGCACTTGCCAGAAAAGCACCAAATTTTATAAAAATGCCCACAACACTAGAGGAACAGAGAAATGTTATTGACGAGTTTTCTGCTATCAGCGGCTTTCCTCCAGTAATCGGTGCTATTGATGGAACGCACATGAAAGGGAACTGAATATAAATACAAATAATACTGCTAGAGAAGTGTTTATTTCTATTTATTTTGCATAAATAAATGTTCTCCGCACAACCACTTTTTTTTATTCTTTTAAGTTGCTACTTTTTCTCCGAAATACCAATTAATTAGCTAAGCTTATCATTATCATCTTTATCAGAACTCAGGAGTCATGTTCGGAGGTCACAATACAGGAAACCCTAGGAACCTCGTATATCCTCTTTCATTCAACATATCTAGGCATTTTACACTTAGCTATATTTCTCCAATCATGTATTCCAAAGGCTTTTAACTTTGACATTTTAGCTTTCAATTTTTGAAAATTTTCGGCATACGTAAGTAATTTTAGTACTCCGAAAAGTAGTATTGTTATATCGGAATATGGTTTTTTGAATTTTGGGTCTGTTTAACTAGCTACTGCTTAAGTAATGTTTATGAGTGAAGGAAAATGAATCATTGCTTAAGACTTTAAGCATTGGTTAACTGAAAAACTGTTTAACATATATGTAAGCAGTTTTTATAAGTAAGGCTGTTAGTGACTAAAGAGCGATACACTAGAACAATCCCTCAGCAGAGGTAATTACAAGACGACAGTTATCAGCCCGGCACAACACAACTGCTCATGTGAATTCCTTTGCAAAGGCTGACTACCAAAAAATTACCACAACTTTTTTCTTTTATTTTCCTAAAGCCAACTGCTGCTACAAATATATATACATTTATAAGTATACTACATATTCAAAAATAGTGGTTTCAACTTTTCCAAAAACAATACAAATAATATTTAACCTATTATAAGAAGTTTTTAAATATAAAACTTATGTTTTTAAGAAAAACATCCATTTCACAATATTGTAGACTCCAGTTTATGTAAAAATTCAATAACTAATAGAACCACAAAAGTATTTTGGCGTTCCAAAAACGCATTTTTTATAATTATTTGAAAGAGTTAAGAACATTACTCGTAATGCAATTTTATCCATATTCATGTTACTTTCATTCAGAAAACATAAAAATTCTGGAAAATCAAATGCATTAAGTTGGCGCAATCAAAGCGCATCTGACGGCACCTTGCACTGCCGCGAAACCAGTTCGGCTCATCCAGAAATTGGCGGTATTTATACAATTTATACTGTCATTGAACTTGAACCCGGCAAGAACCCGATCAGCCCCCACCGCCGCTTTCTGCCCGCCCGAGCCAGGGATGGGTTGCACGTACGCGAGATTTGGGAGCGGTCGGGCGGGCGACGACGCCTAAAATTAGCATACGATCTGCATATGGCGGGCATAAGCGTGATTGCCGAACCCGTTATTAGAGGTTTCGGTGAAAGAAATTGTCCGTTCTGCTTTTAAAATTCTATAAATACGCGCAGGCGCAGTGCGCACCTGTCCAGTGCAATCCGCTCCACCTGCGTGTGCGTTACGCAGCGTTTGCTTAAGTGAAAGTTTTGCGCGCCAAAATAACGAGTGTCGAGCATGCGGCGCATTACAGCCGTTACGTTTTTCGTCGCGAGTTTCAGTTTTCAATTTCGTTTGCTGTTTTGCGAGAACTACCACCTGCACCAGGTGATGGATGAGCGCGAAACGCGGCGCTATTTCGGTGGCGGAGGCCCGGGAGAAAGTAAAACGCCCGAGTACGACGTCGTTCCCGTGCGGGTGATGACGAAGCGCGAGGTCGGCAGAATCGGTGGCGCCAGGCACAACTTGCAGTTCGCCGCCTTCGACCGGTTCGTACGCCAGAGAAAGCTTTTCTGACTGGTGAGTTTTTGGCTAATTCTAGACTCCCTCCTCTGTTTTAGGCGAATCCACCTCAGGTTACAACCAAATAATAAGCTTTGGTCGAATGGAGCCACTTTTTTGAGCATCGATTCAAATGGCAACCGGAAGGAAATTTTTGGCGGGAGGCAGCCCGCAAGGTGTGCTTTTGTACACCGAGATAAAGACAGTGTTGCCGCTCTCAGCAATTGTAATGAAAACAAATTTGTATGTCGAACATTTTAAGCGCCAGAAGAAATTTTATCAATAATTTTTTTTCTCGAATAGGAGGGGTTTATTGCTCTTAACGATAATATTCTCGAAATGCAGCCGATTAATCAACGTTTACTTGATATCTTAAAGGAAAATGAAACTTTTACGATTAAACATGAATCTGTTTACCTGATAAAAAAATTCGAACCCACTGAAGATATCTTAAATCATTTTCGGACACCAAAGTCAGTTAGGTAAGTAAATGGAATCAGCATTAAATATTTACCCAAATTATCACCACAAGCGTCGAAAAGCGGAGAAAACACGATTTTAAAAAAAACAAGACGTTCTTTCTGAATAGGTAAACAAAACAGAGAGAGATAAAAGGTACTTTGATTTGCTTGAAATTTTTATGATCACTTTCCTAAGGTGTACTGTGAATAATCTTTTTATTGTTAGTTTATCAGAACAAAAGCGGCTCATTTGATTGATCTTCAAAATATTTAATCGCGACCAGCATTTGCTTTATTTTTAGAGCAGGCTGCAATCGATTAGTGATAGAATAAGGTGGCTTGATCAATAGAAGATACGAAACTAATTATGATATAGAGTCTAAGAGCGCTTTCCTAGGTGTGGATCATGCAATACAAACTTAAGATGTCTGATAAAAAATGGCAAAATTCCAAACAGCTTAATCAGGCTCGTACTCTTGTTCAAAGGATAATTAAATAATCTTGTGAAACTTTCGGCACAAATTCGGCCTTGAAAGTGTAAATTATTCACTGGTACTATTTTTATATCTTCTGTTCATATTCAAAACTACTGTCTTACGAGTATGTTTTAGCACTGTGTGATTACTAAAGTTTTTATCTTGCGCTACGAAAGGCGTACTTCTAAAACACTATCCTTTGCTTTAAAATATTCTTCATTCAATTAGAACGACGAAGAGGACCACTACAACTAAATCATCAAATGAAACTATTTCAATATATCAAAATGAAACACTATCATCAAAAATAATATCAACTACAACGCCTACACCATCGGAGCGTCTTATAAAAAAAGATGCTCAACTAACAATCGAAGTTGGTCTATTTTTTGACGAAGCAGCCTACAACATTTTCTCCCCACTATTCAATTATGACGACGGTAAAATCGCTGAAATGCTTCTAGTATTTATGAACGGTGTTCAAGTTTTATACCAACATCCATCTCTTGGCACGCCAATCGATGTAAGCATTGCTCACATGGAAATAATGCAACGCCAACCCAAATCACTCCCAACATACAACGGGGAACGAGACAAACTTTTAGACTCCTTCTGCGAGTACCAGAACAAGATAAATCCTCCAGAAGATAATGACCAGAACCACTGGGACATGGCACTGTATGTTTCAGGCCTAGATTTCTATGCCTATGAAAATGGTATAAACTCCGGTGCTACGATGGGTCTCGCGACTGTTCGTGGGGTCTGTTCTGGAAAGTATGCCTGCATTATCGCTGAATTTGGAGTTACAAACGCGTTTGGAAGACCTTACCCATCAGCAGGTTTTAATTCCGTCTATATTTTGGCACATGAAATGGGTCACAAGTGAGTTGAAATTTGATAGACAGAAGAGAAATATGCTTCTTTCATTAGTTTAGGTATGTCGCATGATTCTACTGGTAATTATTGCTCCCGAGAAGGATATATCATGTCTCCCTCGAGGGGTACTCAGGGTGAGACGAGTTGGTCACCGTGTAGTGCTGATGTTGCAAGAGAGCTGTTTAGGTAAATTCGTTGAACTAATAAACTAAAATAAAATTTAAAAATCAATTATATTCATGTCCAGTTGGGCAGACTGTCTAAAGGACCGCCCTTCAGCTACACCGAACGAGTACAATTCTTGGAAATATCAAGGATACCCTGGCCACAAATGGTCCGCCAAAAAACAGTGTGAACTTCTGCTAACGTATAAAGCTTATTTAGATTTCTTGAAGAAGAGAAAACATTTTCTTACAAATTTGCAGAGATGAGGACGCAACTGTTTCTACTACAGGTAGCATACAGGGCATTTGCCAGAATCTGCAGTGTAGATCACCCCATCGTAGTGGATTTTTCTTCGCTGGACCAGCTCTTGAAGGCACCGATTGCGGTGGAAAAAATTGGTGTGAAGGGGGCTACTGCAGTCCCAAAAGAAACCTCACAAAGCCACAAAATGTCGTAAAGGGAGGATGGAGTGGATGGAAAAATGAGAAATGCACTTCGGGATGCATCAGCAATTCGAAAGGGTCCCGTGAACGTAAAAGAACCTGCACAAACCCGGTCCCAGTTAACACAAATGAGGGCTGTGATGGACCATCTTACGATGTTATACTTTGTAATGATAAATCTGTAAGTTTTGATAAATCGAAAATTCAAAATATGTATTCGCACAAAAAATTCAATTTTCTCGCCAGATTTGCCGCTCAAACCGGCGTCAATCTTCAATATCTTACGCCTCCGCAAAGTGCAGGGAATTTAGTCGGGTTGTACCGGAACTAGACCCCAAAGGAATAGGACTTCAAGCGACCCATGAACCAACTAGACTCTGGATGGGATGTGCTATATTCTGTCGCAGGAGAACCACGGGAAGCTTCTACACCCCTCGCCTGGAACTAAATGACCTCGGAATAAACCCCTATTTTCCAGATGGTACCTTATGCCATGTGGAAAATAAACAAAATTACTACTGCCTTCAGCACCACTGTTTGCCAGAAGGTTTCGAGTTCAACAAAAATATTCTATTCCTACTCAGTGAGGATGTACCAATTTCTGGGAACGCCAATCCAGACCCAATGAAGCCTATTAATGCAAAATTGAGGGATTATCTGTCTTTAGACGCCAATGGCAAGCCGCTGCTTAAGCGTATTAAAATTGAGGACATCGTTGAGTATGCAGATAATGAGAAATGGGTTGATGATAACGATTTTAGAATTGTCCCCAGTTTGAAAGGAGGGTCCTAACTATTTTAGTAAACAAAATATTTCTTCAGAAATGAAAATGTTTATGTGTATTATTAATAAATTTATAAATATTAGAGAGTTCATAATTGCGAAAATTATCATCTTTTAGCGGCTTATTCCACTAACGAGTCCCCATGCTTCGAAGAAGTGTGATAATGGACAAAAATCACAAACAATATTTAGCTATTTTTTTCCAGCATTTCTGATGATTTAATATCGCAGAGTTGTGTTAATGGGTAAACATTGAAGTCGTCATAATCTTTTACTTTTTCTGAGTTGCAGTCAATTTTATAGGAAAAGGCAAAGGTGCAGGGTATGATCTCATAAAAATTCTCTCGTTTGATAAATTTAATTTTTTACTTTCAAATAAAACTGTGTATCATGGAAATTTTATTAAACTCATTAATTTTTGAGCAAAATAATAATTGCAGTAATCTTAACTTTGTCATAAATTAACAAGTAAAGTTTTCTAATAACCTTAGTCGTTTGTAGGAATCGGTATATCTGTACCTACTCATAACTTATGTAATTTGAGTGAAATGACCGCTTACAAGTCACTAATTTATTTTATGAGACCAGGAAATTTCGCCAAAAAATACAATTCAATCTTTTTTAGGTACACGCAAAAAAATCTCCTTAGCACAAGAAAAACGCAATTCACCACAGGAGGGACAAGAAGCACAAATTCAATTCGTTTGCTTGATTGCTCTATTCCTTGTTTTTTTCCTAATTTTCTTATTTTTATTTTTTGCTCTTACTTGTTGATCATTTAACAGGAAAAGAGTTCATTATTCTTACGTTTAACTCATCTATGATCAAGTCAACGTCACAAAATTCGAGCTAATGGACAACTCTTTGCGTCAGAAATTTGTCATGTACTTCAGCAAGGAATAATTCAATCAGAATCTTTGGAGGCATGTTTTGGGTTTATAGTTAATAAAAATAAAGGCTGATCACAATTCAATTATTAATTCTATTTTCAAGTACACTTATTCTACAACGAGAACAAGTGAAAATCTGAAAGTTTGAAACCTTCACGAAATCAGCTTTTGAAGTTTTTCATTTGTACATACGCCCGTCATAAAATGAGCTATGAATATTCAATTGCAAAATTTATTCAAACATATTTAAACATGCTTGGTTGCAGCAAGTAACCTTTTATGTTTCAATGGTAATAAAAAAAAGTTAAACCTTTAAGGAACATTTAACACGATTTTCTCAAGATAAGAAACAGACGAATATTCAAGAACAATTCGAAAGAAAACATTTAACTATACTCTACTTTTAAAACTAAAATAGAAAAAGTATCTATATTCAAATTAAAATCATTATTCAATAAGAGATTTAAGATTATAAACTTTAATTTCTCAATAAGCTCTCAAAAACTGCTCGTACTACCTACAACCGTTTATGTTAATGTCTTTTAAATTACGACAAATCAGCAATAAAATCCAACAAGTTAATGACGTATATCACGCAGCCAGAATCAGTAACTAAGCAAGTGATTTTATCGACATATTTTTTGTGTCACCCTTTAAAATGGTCAGGAATTGTCGATAATTTGTTCCCATACTGCCGGTGAAACAAAGAAAAATCGCATGCTCTGCTCAAAACTGTTAGAGATAACCGCCGCTCTTAACAAAAAGATAAAAGAGGAAGATTCCGTGCCTCAGGAAATTGTTCTCGACCGAATTGCTTAATTGACCGGTGTGTTTGTTGGATAAATTTTAATTCTTGTAATCGTCACTCCAAAGATGGATGGATTGTTTGTTTATAAGTGAATGATGATGTGCTAACTAACAGAGGTCGTTGCGACTGTTTAACGATCATCGTTTATTTGTTTGTTTTGGTAATTTGGCGGCAAACTAAGTTATCAAGTTTTTGTAATTTCATTTCAATTGGCTGCAGTGTAAATAGAATTTAAAAACCTCTTCTTTGACTAGCTCTCGAAATATTGGCGGCAAGAACTTTGAAGAGAGGTGAAACAACAGGTTCTTTCATGTATCGGAAGTTCCAGATTAATTTTCCTACGTCGTACGATACAATCAACTAATTGTTGGTCTAGGCGTCATATCGCCAGCATCATCGACTTCAACATATGGGACCTATTTTTAGAGAAGGAGTGAAGAAAGGGCGCTGTTAGCAGGTTCCGGCTGTTAAAATGCCCATTCGAAGTCGGTGCGTGCCATCAGGCATTTCTAGAAGTTACACGTCGCGTCACTCCTTCCTATTATCTGAAACAGTTTTATCACGAATTTATTTTGAATATTGCGAAATAGTGACCTTCGACGCCGGCTAAAATTATCGATTTTATTGATTTCGGTGGGCGGCATCAGATCAACTTTTATGATGCAAAAACGTCTAATTGCGATGTTTCAAGAAAAATCTCAAAAGTATCATAAAATTGTCAATTTAGAAGTTTTAACCGACTTAGTATTTAAACGATACGAAGCGGAAATTGAGTAAATTACTGCGGAAGAGGTCTACAAAAACTAGAAACAACATTAGCTTCCCATTTCGCGTGTGTTCCTATGGCGCGGTCCATTTCCACAGTTTCATAATTTACTAGCCAAAGCTGGCGGTTTTATTTCGAGGAACAAGCAGCACGACATTTTGTTCCGTCTCTACCGGCTGTCCGCGAGAGAAGCGCTTCTCCCACTTTCAGCCCATTTGAGCCCCCCAGAGGCCCCAAAGCGGAGCGCCAGTCGCGTCTTAAGGCTGCTGCTTCTCCGCCGAAAGATTGGCGCTTTCAAATGTCCGAACCCGTCAGCGAAACCGACTGAAAGAAGCGAATGTTTCATGCTTGGCTACGTCGCGGTGCCGGTTCAGTCGTTTATTGGCCGCTGCGCGAGAATTGTCGTCTGCGCCGCAGAACCGTTGGAGTTGTCGATTTCATAAGGTGAAGAAGTTCACGCGAACGAAGGAAGATTTTTGTTCGACGTCGCGTCGCACGGACAGACAGTGCATCGCATCAAAACCGGTCGGGTGTTTCCTCCATTTGCTACCGTGGTGCGGTTTTTTCTCGTTATTTTGCTTGGGTTTTAATTTTTGTTCAGTGCCCTTATTTAATCTTTGCTTGAAAAGGGTCGCAAAGTAGAGATATTTGTCGATTTTCAACTAAACGACCGAATTCTTGTAGTTTTCAATTTAGATAAGTACTTACTGTGTAACGCATCGTCGAATCTGTTTAATACTACAAACAGTGCCTTTTTTAATCATGAGTGCTACTTGGGGATACTCGGAGGAAAATGGTAAGCTCAGTTTTGTTAGCAGTTCGTCTTCCCGGAATGAGTGTCTTCAATTCCCTTTCCAGTTGCACAATTAGTTGCTTCTTTTCGTCATGCCATAGTCATGAGGAGTCCTAAAAAAGAATAAACTAGTTAGTCAGAAAAGAATGTACTTTGCAGCTCCATCAGTTTATCTACTTTTTTCAGATTGGATGTTCGAAGCTTAGCGCTCGTTTTAATGTCTGGTCATAGATAAGGTGTGTTTTTTGTAATGTCGCGGGCTAGTTCCAGCAATTTGTTGATACAAACTCTGCGCTTTGGAGAGGGATGCCGGGCAAGGAGTGCGCTGAGCATCACGTGCTTTAAAGAATTCGTCGATTTGCTTCTCGAGCACTCAGAAATGTAAATACAGCGCTTTCTCTCAGCTGTTAAACAATATTTCTGTTCTGTTTACTTAAGCTCTACTTCTATTGTAGAAGTAACGAAATGCGCAGACCGCAGATAGTAAAAATACTGACGCAGGTTAACTTTAAGTAATTAGTAAAATAAAGAGCCAGTTTGTCGAACTGATCTTAGGTTCAGAATTAATGAATTTTTGTTCCCGAGAAAATTCGTTACGAACTGCTTCTTATCAGTGATGTCGGCTTAGTTATTTCGTTTTGCACATTTATTACTCATTGGTCAAGTAAATAAGCGTAGAAAATCGTTCATACATATATGGCTTATATCGCTAAAAACTTGCGGTTTCTAAACATTAAATTTATAATGTTCGCCATGCCACTAATTAAAACGTAAGTTTCAAATTCACCACGCATTTCCGATTTGTAAAGGTTCTAAGTCAGAGGTCGTTAACACAAAGTAATTTACATTTTTGGATAGAATTTTCTATGTTTAGTTCGAGTCAAGGACGGGCATTCAAAGTTAAACTTTTTAAATTAAATTGCATACATACACTACTGCTCATACTTATCTGTGCACCGCATAATTTACAGATTTAACTAAGGAATCATGTAAAAACTGTGGTCTAACTACTATAATTTTAATTACACGTTATTTCAAATAACGATAACAATGAAACAAAGGATGACGAATGTTATCTACTTAAATTATTGATTCATCAATATAACCACTCTTTAACTTGATAACTGCCAAGAAAAGTTTGGATATGCTCTCTATCAGCTTTGACAAATATTCGTTGTCAATTTGATGCCATTCGCTTTGAAAGATGTTCAGTCGAAGTCGGCCACTGTTTCCTTCTTCCATATCTAATTTATGCCACAACAACTTAATAGGATTAAGATCCTGACACTGAAGTGTTCAAATCATTGTTTTGAGTAAGCACTCTTACTAGTTAAATTCTGCAAAACGAGCGAAATATAAATATCATGAAGCAAAATATCAGAATGTTGGTGTTATATTTGAAATAAGGTATTACTAGGATTCGGTATTGTAAAAACAACAGATAAGCTAGGTAGATTTGAGTAATATTTCATTATATTATTTAAAGTGCACCAATACTTATGAGCGGTAGTGTATATTCCTCAATTCATATTTCAATTGACGGGATAAAAACTGACAAGACATTGAATTTATTTCACAATTAATAACACCAAATTTGTACACATAACATGCAATCATTTTGCATTAATTGCGAGTGAACTGCAAATCAAATTACGAAAAAAATAACGTATATCTATCCCAATTTGTTACTAATTGCGCAATCATTTTTTTTAAATTATAGGAACATTTCTCCTAAGTCACCTAGTTATTAATTTTTCAAAAGAATAACGCCAATTTCATGAAACACATTTTTCTAAGTACATTTAAAAAATACATACTATAAAACTAATTGGTAGTTTTATGCGATCTTGCTTTAATTACCTGCCAGCAGGGGTATTATTTTCAACATTCATCTATCATAACATATGACGATGAATTAATTTAAAATAAATTTGGCCCCTGCAAACAGGATATTTTGTGATCGTCATGTAATTTATTTATTTGTTGACCCAATAAAAAACAAACTGATTACTGATTCTAACATAATAATTGTAAATGTACATATGTGTTTTATACGTACCTCTTTTTTGGAGTTCATCAAAGTCCTGCCTTGCAACCAGTGCAGATCGTATCTTCCTATTTGAAGTCCCCCTCACAAATTTTTGTCACGAGAGCAATAAACGAAAAATGCGTCATATGATTCTAATCACATTAATTCCCTTCCTCATGAATGTTGTTACTTATTTGATCAGCAGCATGACCGAGGCTTTTGTTTCTCTTTCTTTGTTGAGTCTTCACTTGCCGAAAAAGCAGGTCTTAAGAAGTCACGAGACTGTCTGCTGGGCCAGCTCTGTTATCTGTTTGCGCTCTTTGATGTCACCTTTATTTAAATGTTTTGTTTATCTTGGGATGCAGCCTTCAATGGACCTGAGTGAGATTGCCCAGGTATTTGATCGTCATATCTCCTGTATTATATTATATTACATTTCGACAGACGTCAACGTGGTTAGGGTTCAAGTTCGCATTTTCCTAATGAGATAATTACTTGTTTGGACTATTTAATTCACTCAATTCAATTTTTTTTCTAGCTTAATGCTTTTATGAGGATATAACTTCAATAACAAGACAATAATATATTTTAACCTTTGTAAAACAGTTGAGGTCGTTAATTTCCTTGTTTGGATGTTGTGTTTTTTCATAAAGGGTAACCTAATATTTGATAGGCATATAGGCAGTAGTTTGTTTTGAATCAATTTGAAAATCAGTTATTTATTTTCTTAAAATATGTATTATTTGAGCCCAAAATAATATCACCCCACAACACAGGGGCGTTCATTAAATTTCAGTTTCATTTTACCTCAAGAAACTCAAAATACTGCGCTTACATGTGACAGAAATCAACAAAACACGTTGCCAACAGTTGGAATGAGTCCTCCAATTTTCGTGTAAATTACTTAGCAGAAAACTATTTTACAATTTGTTCCAACAAAAGGTCATTTATTATGCCAAATGTCGACAGGTGCTTCACTTTATAAATTTTAGTCCGTGGACTTGTTCAAATATTATGCATATTTCGTCTGCACTTCTCTTAATTAACTGTGGCAAAATGTGGAAGGCCAGAAAATCATCATTTTCTACGAAAATTGTGCAAATAGAACTTTAACGTATTTTAAAGTGACTTCTAATTGCATAGCTCAAAACATTTCGGAAGACTGCAATCAGAAATAGAAAGCATTTTGCTTTTAGTGAAATTTTTCATTGTGTTTATGCAGCTGAAAAGTTTATGTAAAAATAGAGACCCTTATCTTTACTAATAATCAAACTTTAAAACAAGTTTTATGGATGGTGTTTATTATTAGGAAATAAACATGTATGTATGAACAAAATCCATTAATAATGAAATTCAAAATAAATGCGACCAAAGTTCACTGCTCTACAGAAAGGTCAGATACTTCCAAAGCAAACAAGTTTTTAATCAAATCAAGTTTTACGACAGTAACAAATTTTACAAGCCCCTACAAGAAACGCATCAAAATCAAAGCGCTTTGATACGCAAAATCATAAATAGTACACAAAGTAGCGAAGTGCGGCTGCGCATTCGCGTCATGTGCCAAAACAGCCGGTGAAGAGTTTTAAGCCGCTTCTAAGGTTTTTGCACCGTAAACAGGTTGCTTGGCAGTTGGCAGTACCTCGTGAGTCGTTAATCTTCTGATTTTTAGCACGGACCCCTCCTTCCTAAGCCGCACTTAACCCCTGAATAAGTAAGTGATAAATGCCGATTCCGTGAAATTCACTTCAGCCGAAGACAGTATTTATTGGTTTTATAATTTACTTTAACCAGGCACACTCAATTCGGGTGGGAGATACATATGTATATCAGTTAAATTTAACAGGCTTTTACGATCATTGAACTAAAAATGCTAGAACTTAGCACAGAGGTAGTATGGGATTTCCTATTTTTTCTTGAAAATCAAACTTCATATTTTACTTTGGCATGAAAAAGAGTATGTACGATAGCCATTCGTCACACCACATTGTATAACTTACCATAATATAAAATGTACTTCTTGTGAAGCAAAAACTTTAAAGTTGATACCTCCTGATTTAAGCAAAGGAGTAACGATTTTTTGTATTACAATTTTGATGTTCTCCTTGCAATAAATTCATTAAACATGCCAAAAAGAGAAAAGCGCCATGCGTCCTCGAATTAGTATGCCAACTAGCATTTACCTGCGTACGCATCGAATATGCATGCAATGTCAATAAAACCATTTGAATAAGAAATGTTTCTATTTTTTCGCGATAGACTGACTCAAGACATTTTTGCAGCAGTGCGAATATCGTCGACCGCGACTAGCAGAACTGAAGGTTTCCTACACGAATAATGGGTCTGTTCAGGTAATGCATCCGGAGATTGTAAATCAACTCACCTGTCTACAGGGATTGGGGAGTGAGAAATGAATTGCAGCTAAAACTGCAGAAATGGAGCATTTGGTACAAGGGGACCTTTTTTAATCTTATTTTTTCTTGTCGTTTACTTTGTTCTGCGCTGGGCTTAACTGCATAAATATGCGTACGTTTCAAGCAACCTTCAATGTTTTCAGTTAATGGAAAAAGTTCAAGGCATTTAAAATATAGTTTTTAGTTTTTTTGTCTTATCAAATACAAATTCATTTCTCAAGCGTGACGAACAGCGTTAAGTGTGTGTATTATACTAAATATTCGGATTCAGAAAGAAAAATTTAAAGCTTTTTTAATTCAATCAATTCAGCTTAACAGGAGCGATTGCTGAATTATTTAAATAAAGCAACACTTGTGTAAACGATAACTAATTATAACAACAAAATAATGAGATGTTTTACATTTTTGTATTTTGACAACATCTCATTGTTACTGCGCTCATGTTCAATACAAACGCTTCAGAGTGCTATTAGTAAATATGAAAGGGAATATAAATTTTTT
This sequence comes from Tolmerus cingulatus, assembly GCA_959613345.1. Lineage (NCBI taxonomy): Eukaryota > Metazoa > Arthropoda > Insecta > Diptera > Asilidae > Tolmerus > Tolmerus cingulatus. Next base: position 30,803,048 of record OY390707.1, read on the forward strand.
ATGACTTCAATACGAACAAATATTCAAAATAAACATCACGATCATGAACCCTGTAAGAAAAAAAGAATCGCAAAATTAGAACTGATGTAGATCTAAAATATCCTCAATAATCACATAAGCCTTAGGAACAATATAAAATTTCCGAATATCCTATTTTAAAAACAAAGGCATTTGAGAACATATCGTAAATTTACTGGATGTTTAAATTTAAAATAGACCCGCAAGTATCCTCATGTACGTGATATATTACTAAACATTATATGCACGCGCTATTTTTCTTCAGTCACAGCATGTTATTAATATTTTTTGATGACATTTTTCTTTCCAAATCCTCCACAATGTAACTTACATATCTTCTAATTTTCTCTTTGTGTCTCTTTTATGTCCGCATAAAATATTTTAAATTGCTACGACACACGTTTAATTAAATTAACACATCACATCATGTAATAAAACGGCTATTGACTTTCAAAGTTCACCAGAAATAAAAATGAAACCTATTTTCGTAACAAATCGCATGAACTACTAACCTGATCGTGAATAGTGATCGTGTCTGAAGGTGAAGATCACTTCATTCTGTGCAAACATTTTTGTGATTGGATCACATGAGCGATTTGTTTCCCTTTGTTTCTCCGCTATGTGTTTAACGATTTTCCGACGGAAGATCAAATTAAAGGTAAGTGCGTAATCAGCCAATTACATAGAAGTTTCCTTCGTTTCGTATGATCAGACGACCGCAGTGTAGATCGGCGCATGACCCTGTCTACTTACTTAGACTTTGTGGGGGTTTCTGAAAGTTAGAAGTAGAAAGCCAAGGTATATCAAAGCACTAGCTGCTGTTAGAACTGATCTTGGGTAATGCAAATCGACCCGACTGATTAGATTCTTAAAATAACTTCCGTCGTCTTGAAATATCGCGTTTGTGATAGAATCATTCTCGCGTTGTGCAAGTGCACGCGCTTTTCGGCGAGCAAAAAATTGAATTGATTCTGAATAGAAGATCTATATGGGGGTTAAGTGTTAACTAGTGGGTAATAAATTTATTACGTTTTTTGTAATTCACCTATACTTAGGCTAATTTATTCTCCGTTGGAATAAATATTTCTTGAAATATACAGGAGGTCGCAGACATATGAATCATACAAATTGTAACCGGTTTCTACGATGACATTTAAATATTTGTTTAAATTAGTTCGTAATTAATCATTCAAACTTTATAAAGACATTACACGTTTTATGTTTTTTATAAGATATTCTTATCTACTATAGATTTATGCACGTTCAACTTTGTCATAAAACACAGCATATTATTTTTAGTGTTGATAGATAACATAAGCAACTTTATCTAACGTATAATATTTGTTGCGCCTGAATTTCCTAATCCATTCTTAATAGGATCATTCGCCTGATCAGTTTTAAAAACGTTAATCAATTTCTAGGATTTGCAACAATTTGCTCTTCATTTATAAGATTAACTTAAACTTCAAAGACTTAAACTAATGAAAGATGGAGTCGACATTTTACAGACAATAATTGCATTCAGCAAAATGATCAATTACAAATAAAATTCTTCCCTTAGATCTACCAATCGCTACCATTTACGCCAATGAAAATTGCGAAAAACAAAAAAATTCAATTAATTATCATCTTTTGTGTTGACTAAGTGAATTCTTGAATTAACTTCCCTGCGTTTCCAGCTATCTAATTAAAAAATACCCCACTTATGTATAATCGAAATACCCTAGTATTTTGAAAACGTATTCTTAATAAAAGTCCGTACACAACTGGCATTCGTCCAGGCACCCAGACAACACAGAAAAACGTGTCGGGCGTGTCTTAAGAACGTGCTGGCTTAGCATATTCCGATGAGATCCTTTTACGGCCTCTCTTGTCTTTGCACTCCCGCACCACATATAAGTAAATTGCACTTGAGAAATTATTGACGAAGCAGCGGCAGCGGCCACTTAAATAATGAGTTCAATTCAAATTCCTCCTCAGGCGTTTGCTGTGGCACTTTCTTGTAGGACTTCATGCGATTTTGTCCGCCGTTTGCCGATAGGTGTCGTTACGTAAGGCGGTCACAGCCACTTTTAGGTTAGTTATGTAACGAGCCACGGTCTCACTTAATCCGCCGCAAAAGAACTCCAACTTTCCATTAAAAAGAGTTACAACCAATGACATCATTTGCGCTTGGGTTGTGGCTCGTGTGTGGGAGATTCGGAGATGCATATCAATCGAAATCACCTGCTCGCGAGTCTGAGCCGGTCGTAGCCAGACAGACTTAGCTTGCTCACTCTCAAGCGTCACTCTTGCGAAATTTGCACCTTGCCTCGTTTATAGTCACGTGCGTTTTTCCGGTTATTAAATCCAAAAAATGCATTTGAAATCTTTGAAATTCTATAATGCACTCTTCGAAAATTTTATGTAAATTTTATGCAGTTTTATTCAGTTTAATCGGCCAGCGGCTATGAGGCTTTGAGCGTTGCACGCCTAATGACCAGCGGGAATCACAATGGAATTGGCAGTAACCTGAAAAAGAGCAGGCTAATTAAAGAAGAATTGTTCTGACTTTCTTTTTTCCACCGATTTCTATAAATATTGAGTGGCATCGCAGTACACCGAACAAAGTTTCATTTTATAATAATTCAGCAGAATAATGCGCCTTGTCATGTGGTTGGCTCCGCAAGTTATATAAATTTTAGTCTGACTGTCTGCTGACTGTAATGGGATTGTTTGAACACCTAACTGAAAAGACAAAATCGGTAGGTGGATACGGAAAAAATTTTAATTGGCGATCTGTCCTACAGATGCCTTTGTCCGAAGTATTTGGATATTGCGCTTTTCTATTTCTTTGATTGTAATTCTGGAAGAAGTCCATATAAAATCCTAAGCCCGCTTCTAGAATAACTTTAACGCAATGATCACGTTCTGAATACGAATTAAAATCCAAAGTGACCTTGATTGTTCCTTTTTCAGACCATAAAATATCCCATTTTCAGACGGTTTTATAAAATCGTTCAATAGGCGCCAAATTTTCTTGAAATATTTTACTATTCTTCACTAATAATCGAAAAACAAAAAAAACAGTCCACATGTGCGTTTTTATGCACATTTTGACCATAGAAAAAGTATAGGTACTCGATTCCCGCGGAATAATTTCCTTTTGTGTGGAAACTTTTACACCTACTTGAGCGCTGGTCATCGTATGGATTTACATAATTTTAATGTTTCTAGTTGTAGCACGTGCAGAGGTGATACAAGAAAAAAATTGCGATTTGCCTGTGTTTCACTACTTGTTTGATTAAGTTTTATGAAATTCTTGAAAGAGTAACCTTTAAACGAAAACAATAATTAAATCAACGATACCGATTACATAACTTTGATGGCATTTTCTTTAGTAAATAAATCAATTAAAAGAGAAATCATTGAAAATTGATGCCCAAGTGTAAAAAGTGTCTGGGTAAACAATGAAAAATAATTAGCCACTTTTTAATTAATTAAATCCTGCGCCGTGTGGTGTGCTTTATGGTTATTATGCATATAAGAACTCATTCAATTGGAAAGAAAATTACAGCAGTGTACATACTTCTCTTTACTATCTGATAATGGTCAATATCACGGTTAATTTCATTTCAGCATAAGCGCAAATGGGGTAACTCGGTAGCAGTTACCAAGTTTATTTTTGTGGGTTTACGTTTAAGGTATGGATAAGAAAACAAAAAAATCAAATTACCATATTTTCTACGATGAAAATGTTCTATTATGAGAATTTCTTTAGAGATTTATGAAATCAAGACCCTAGAGAACATCCTTAAAAAATACCGAAAATTCTAAATTGGACCATGAGTGCTTTTCTAGTCATGTCCTTCGTATAGATCACGCGCTACGGCTAATTTATTTTATATCACTTCAATAAGCCGCCTTTGATTCTTAATTTCTCATTATTCAATCACCCATGATCAGGTTGCTTTTATTTCCGAACAAAATTGGAGGTCATTTTTCCGCACCACTGGCATCATACAGTTGGACACATACAGAATTCAGCTAAAATCACGAAGAAATTAATTTGGGCCATCGACAAAAACGCCACTCAATCTACTTTGCTTCGATGTTTTTGTTTATGCTTCCAAAATCAACGACGACACTTTTATTTGATTGGTGCGAAAACAAGGCGCTGGAAAAAGATCTTAAGACCTTGAAGTTATAATCTTAAGAAGTCGACGAGTGAACTGACCGCAGCTTTTACCCAGAAGATGTTAATTGCAATCTTTCGCCGAAGAACGAATTTATAATCATGAAGGAAATTCACGTGATACAGGTTGACCACGTGATGTCCGTACTTCCCCCATAGGGGGATTTTTTTATTTCCAGTTAAAATGTAAATTTATTTTTTTCGAAATTCTGATAATTGGGACAAGCAAGCATAATTTGTAGCTATTTTAAGTTTTGTTTACATGTAGTAATTAATTGGAGGATGTATAACAAAAAGTGTGAAAAATAGTTTACATTAGCAGATTAATGGCTCAAAAACTTGAAAGGAAAAGATATACAAACGAATTGTTTATCGTTTTAATCTTTTTGAGAAAATTGCGTTTTTCAAACGTACTAACAGAAGTGTGTAAAAATAGTAGGATTGGATGTCATGGCGAAAGCAATTATTTTCAGTTAAATTTTGTGACTTGTCGGTTAACGAAACAATGAAATTTGGTAGCCGATTTAGATAGAATTTTCATTCATTTTTGTCTACTAAAAAATTCCCAAAGTTAAAATTATTGACAGAACTGTTCCAAAACAACCTGCCATTGTTTCCCTTGCGCGTTTTAGTCCTATAACACGCAACAACGCGCAACACACGACTTGCGTTGAACCGAAAAGCAAAAGCCTGCAACAGGCAAACAATTGGTCTAATTAATTTGATTTAAGCAAGAGAGGCACCAGAACGCCCTTCCGCAATGTCAGCTTCCAGAGGTCCGGTCCAATCTAGATCTGTCTCTAGAATCTAGCATCACCAACAATGGCAAATAAAACTCTTCCGGCAACGCGTCGCAACGAGCCACCGCCATTCGACACAAATTGAAATGAAACAAGAGCTTAAGTACTTAAGTAATTCTCCCCAGAAGTTTTCGCACTTTTGTCCCCACCCACCCGACTCATCCCCCGCGGCAATTTAGTGCGACAGTTGCAGTAAATAACGAAAATTAACACGCCTTGGCAATTACTGCAGTTGGCGCTATCAAGGCAAATTAAATGGATTTATTGGGTAATTCGACAAAATCCATTAAAACCCTTGAATTTGACCAACTTGCCTATTCTAGAAATCCCCGACCATGTCTGGAAATTATATCTTAATATGTTTTAAGGGATAAGAATCCCTATACGATAACTGGTCTCAAAAATAAAATTGTTTTTGACTTGATATACACTATTTTTTAATTAGCTAGCTGAAAATTATCTTCGGCCAGATGGGCACGCACTTTTTTGCGTGCCTCGCATTTGAACTCGTGAATGTGGCATGCGTCATGTGTTCGCGAAGTGAAATGATGCTGACCGCCCGCTTGCACGCCAGGAAAAATGTAAAAATGGAAAGAAAGCATTAGTTAGCCGGTCAGTACCCGAAGGCCTCAATTTGCCTCCAATTGAAGGGTAGCCGCAATTTTTTTATTAGTCGCTGCAGCGAGGGTCATCTGCTTTTCAATTGGTTTGCATACGATGGGCGGTCGACTCAAATGAAATCAAGCTGAACTTTGCAACCATAAATTACAAACTTGTTCACGCATGGACCGAGGGGAAAGGGGAAAATAATAGCAAACATTGAAATTATATTGTGGAATTTTTTGAGAGAATTTTGTATATGCAAATAAATCTAATTTGTTGATTTAAGTGTGCCTTAACCTGATTAGTTGGTACATTTTCTGTTGAATAAGTTTCTTTTCGTCTTCTTCGGTTACAGGTCCAGAGAAGTGGCCCAAATTGTTTCCTCAGGCGTCTGGACATCGACAGTCACCGGTGGATATCAACACCTCAATTACAAAGCGTGGTCGTGACTTGAAGAGCCAGCCGCTGAGCTGGAAATACGTTCCAGAAAACACATTGAGCTTGGTGAATCCAGGTGAGGAATGAAAGATTTTTCTTATTTATGCTTTATTTACATACTTGTGGACAGGTAATCGACCTGTTGAGAAGAATCCATCATACAGAACGCGGTTTATTGGTTTGTGCTCTGAATATCAGTAATAGACGTAAAACAGAAGGTTGCAATTCATATTATTAACTTGTAATAAAAATTGTAAACCTAATAAGATAGTTTACCGAAGACAAAACTAGAAGTATTATAGAAACTCTAAAACTGAAATCGTTTAGCATAATTACAATATATCATTCAAAGATATAAAAAATACATAATAACACATTTTTCCCTAATCAATTTTATGAAAATCTACGCACAGAATGTCGAATTTGATTGAATCAGTCGCTTCAGGCGGTGCTAAATTCTAACAAGCTGTTATAATTGTAAAATTACACTGTTTGGTAATATACCACCAATAAATGAGCCCCCTTATGAGGTATGAATCGCATCCGACGTAATTTGATTTTAATCGCCATCGAAAAAGGTGCCCATTAACACCAACAATCGAAGCATGAAATTGTTGCGACGCGCTGTTAAACGGAGAAAATTATAGAGGAACAACTTGATTTGGTTAAAAATTATTTGTTATTGTAATTAGAAGTTTGTTGGTTTTTACTTACTAAAAAACTTGATGTGATGCTTTTTTTCTTGTCGTTTCGTTCGGGATTTATTAAGTAGTAGTGTATGTAAAATAAAACAAAAATATCTTCTTTTATAGGCTACTGCTGGAGAGTAGATGTAAAAGGCGTTGGTTCTGAGCTAACCGGTGGACCCTTGGGTGAAAACGTTTACAGATTAGAACAGTTCCACTGCCACTGGGGCTGCTCAGATGGGAAAGGCTCCGAGCACACGGTCGATGGAACAGCGTACTCTGGCGAACTGCACTTGGTCCATTGGAACACCTCAAAGTACGAGTCCTTTGCACAAGCAGCTTCACACCATGATGGACTGGCTGTTTTGGGAGTTTTCCTGAAGGTGAGGATGCCACATCCCAAATTTAGTTAATTTTTGTTATCATACGATATGACCCTAAACCTGAATTACCTAGAAAGAATTCAAGAAGCAAACGTTTTACTATCATCAAAGTCTGACACAAAAGGCGTCTCCTCAAAGTATATATATTTTCAAAAAAGGACTTCTATTCGAAGACATTAAAATTATTATCGTGGAAAAAAACACTTCATGCCACTGACTTTATCCATGTCATCTTTTCTTTTAAAGTATTAAACATATATTCATAATAAAATTTAGCTATATAACAGAAAACCTAATTTTAAAATGGCTTAATTTCTTCTTACAGGTCGGACAACACCACGAAGAACTACACAAAATAGCGAAATTGTTAAACTTCGTTCTTCACAAAGGCGATCGAGTAAGTCTGAGCTGTAAAACAAAGTTATAAAAGTTTATCGTAAGACGGAAAATGTTAGCTTTTGCTTAAACTACACTGCAATTAATTCTTTTGTATATTTGTTCAAAGCAATCATAAAACGGCTTTGAAGGACATAATCTTTAGTTCCTCATTTGTCGCTGTTCCTCCTGCATAAATTTAATTTTACATTTGTTTTCTCGAGGTTTATGAGTTATTGTCTTTCACAAAATCGAATGTCCGATCTATTTTTAGCTTTCTAATTTAATTTGCAAGTACATACAATGCAACGATACCTTAGATAATTTGTATGCAGTATACATGCTGACTTTTAAGAATGCTGTATTCTATAAAAATAAATAAAATAAAATATATTTATTTACTTCCAGGTCACACTCCCAGAACCGTGCGATCCTGCTAAACTCCTCCCAGAAAACAGTGCCTACTGGACCTACGAAGGATCCCTCACCACTCCGCCCTGCTCCGAGTCCGTAATTTGGATAGTTTTCAAAAATCCCATTCAAGTCTCACACGATCAGCTCGATCTTATGAGAAATTTGAATTGCTACGATGTCAAGGAGGAGTGCCCCTGCGACGAGCTGAACGGCAAGGTGATCAACAACTACAGACCCCCGCTCCCCTTGGGAAATCGGGAGCTCCGGGAGTACGGGGAGCACTAACATCGGTGCAGCCCCCCACCCGCCGCAACAACGACCTTATGATGCAATATGCCTTCTTTACGACCGATGGACATTGAGATGAGAAATATCTTCGCAACGTATTCCCTTAGTTTAGAGGCGTTCTTTTAAATTATTGTTTTGTTTCGTGCTAATTTTTTTGAGTGAAATTAGTCAGTTATTTATCGTTTAATGAACGTAAACTGTTTAGTTTTTAATCGTCATTTATTTCATTGTTTTTAGCGAGAACAAGCACATTTTTGTTGTTTTTAGGAAATAATAAATTGAACAAGTTATGAATGTTTGGATTTGGAATTTTATTTTTCCTATTTTAACATTAATCTTGAAAATAGCAAATAAATAACAATATAATATAATATAAATTTAATAGACAAATTCGTTTTTATAAGAAATTAACGTTTTATAGACTGTCTTGTTATCTTTTCTAAGACTGAAAATTAAAGAAAGGACCGAAAATATGAATTTTAGGATCATTAAATTTTTAAACTAGGAAATGACTGAACGAAATGCAAAATTAATATAGCAAGTTCGAACCACCCAACAATATGCTCCGTTTCGGCAAAAACGTACCAAAACTGGTGCATCAAATCAATAAATTTTCGAAACCATCCTATATTTTATCACCGTTGCCTATATTTTATCTCAAATTTACTTTAATTCAGTAGTGCCAGAAACATGAGACTTAAAACAGGGAAAGTGCTCGTTGTTGGAAACAAGAATCAAACGAATCTTTGCAGGTACACAGCTCCTCACTTAATTCTAAAACGAAGTAAAATTTGACGGTACACATTACCTTAACAAAATAATCGTTCCAAATAGTTGCAGCCTTCTAAACTAAAAATCACCGGATTTCTGTTGAGCAAAACACCATAACACAATTTATAGTCGTCCAAATTTCAGCCTTGTTTATTCCAAATTTTTAACCACAATTACTTTTTAAATTTGATAAGCCTGCAAGCAATAAGCTAAATAAATCAGAATAGTACAAAGATTTCCAAAAGTTCTCAACATCAGCTGCAGACCGAAAAGACGACCGTAACCGCGCTTCACTATTTTGCGGCGTAGCTAAACTAACCTCCAATTTCACAACCAATCAAAAAGGTGAGTACGGAGATTTGGTGAATTACTAAATAGTGTGTTGAAAATATAATAATCAAGAGAACTGCAGCCCACCTCATGATAAGTAATTTTGTATCGTAGGAATTTAAAAAAAATCATAAATAACTATATTTTGTCAATGGGGTAGTGCAGAATAAAGATTTAATAGATAAGGCGTTAAATTTCAAATAGAGGCGTTAAAAAATTTGACTGATGTTTCATTTAAAATATGCTGAATCGTGGAAAAAAGAAGAAGAACTCGCTTATCAAAACTCTGACAATTTCCGTGACGCATTGGTCAGGGCGTTGGTGATTTCTGTGTATTGCTGCAGTTTTCTTGTAAAATATTCGTGTAGACTGACCAGAGTCCACGAATAAAGTAACTAGTAACATAGTAAGCGCGTTTTCACAAATTCGTTAAGTTTAAAAAGTGTAGAAATGTCTGAAAGGCACACATTTGGTGGATCCCTTGCCCCAATTACTTGCCACGCATGGAACAAGGACAGGACCCGTAATAGCACCTGAATTTTGATTATGTCCAGATATCGAACTCCTTTAAATCTCTTGCAGAGATCGCCCTGTCCCCAAATAATAATGAGGTCCACATCTACAAGCGGGAGGGCAACGACTGGAAGCTGACTGACGTCCTCAATCAGCACGATTTGAGGGTCATGGGCATCGACTGGGGGAAGGTTACCAACAGGATTGTGACCTGTGCAGTCGATAGAAACGCCTACGTTTGGTCTCAAGGCGATGACGGAAAGTGGAAACCCACTCTGGTGCTTCTGCGGATCAACCGGGCAGCGACCTGCGTGAAATGGTCACCGCTAGAAAATAAGTTCGCCGTTGGGTCTGGTGCCCGGCTGATTTCTGTTTGTTACTTTGAGTCCGAAAACGATTGGTGGGTTTCTAAGCATATTAAAAAGCCAATTAGATCGACAGTCACCTCCCTCGACTGGCACCCGAATAACGTCCTTCTAGCTGCAGGCTCCACTGACTACAAGGTAAAGTTCTTTCCTAATTTCAAGTAACCAAAATTAACATTTTCTTAAAACCGAAGGTCCGAATTTTCTCAGCCTACATAAAAGATATCGAGGATCAGCCCACCCCGACATCGTGGGGCACTCGAATGCCGCTTGGACAACTCATGGCGGAGTTCAGGAACACCACTGCTGGTGGTGGCTGGGTGCACAGCGTCAGCTTCTCAGCGGATGGAAATCGCGTCTGCTGGGTTGCCCACGACAGCTCGATTAACATAGCCGACAGCAGCAACGGGAACGCCGTCATCAAGCTCCGGACCGAGTACCTTCCCTTCCTCTGCTGCGAGTGGATCTCGAGCAATTCGGTGATTGTGGCTGGCCACAGCTACATCCCTATCATTTACACCCTCGACGCGAACAATAAGATTGTTCTAACAGCCAAACTGGATCAATCGCAGAAGAAGGAGGCAACTGGCATCTCGGCAATGAGAATTTTCCAATCGTTGGACAGGAATCTGAGGACCGAGAATTCGGACACGAGCTTGGAATCAATTCATCAGAATGCTATCAGTGGCGTTCGCTTGTACAGCGGGGAGAAGAGCAACTGCAAGAAGATCAGCACTTCGGGGATTGATGGACAACTTGTTATCTGGGACATTGGATCCTCCCTGTCGAGATCAATGCAAGGACTTAAGATTTAAGGTGTTTTTTTTATATATACATATATATATTTTTTTTGTTCTTTTTACGTTAGAGTTAGAGATCCACTGCAATTTAAATTAGAAAAGAATAAAAATTGAAAAAGAACGAATCTTCAATGTTTTCATTTTCACCTTAAATCCAATGGATTTTGAAATGTTTGAGACAGTGAGGCTCATTTTCCCTTCAGTAAAGAAGTAAAATTAGTAATCAATCGCCATGCATCTGCTTTACCGGAGGCATGCTGTTTAAGAATATTTAGTGATGTTAAGGGTAAAAAAAAGCTTGGATTTAAAGAGACTCATTAGATAGTCTAAATAATAATGGTGTATTTAATATAATACCATAGTTGACCTAACTATTCAAACAAGTTACTAAAAATGTCCGATGTACAGCCCTACACTGTTTCCTAGTGTTTTTTTTTTATACGCGTAAACTTTAGTAATAAATAGTCACCCAGTTTGTTTTTTTCTGCAACGATTAATTGGGTTATGCTCTAACGGTATTTAAATATACAACATACGAGATATATAATTTTTTTCGGTTTTCTTTTTTAAAAAACTATGTGGCACAAGTAATACTAAAAACAGGGCCAATCCTCAGAAACACACGTCTAAGGACACTTCGTAGTTCGGGCTTTAAATCAAAGCACATTATCTCGCAGAGCAGTGTGTAGTAATTTGAAACGTGCGCCGCAAACTGCAAGAGATAGAGAAGGGGGATTTAAAAAGGTTATTAATTAAAATAAATGGAAGGGAATTCACCCTGGCATCAGGCATCTTCAATATCCTGGTCAGTACAAGCAGCAGTAGTGATGTCCATGCATCACGATGAGCCTCGCTGTGCAACCCCAAAAAGTATTCGAGTGCTTCCCGGCAGACAGAAATTAGCTTCCTCTCGATATCGGGCCAATCATGTCGTCGATTCTCGTCGCTATACATCTTAAAAAGTATCCTCAGGACGCATGCCAGCGACGTCGTCTCCTGCTTGAGGAGATTGGGCTTAACAGCCCCCTTAAATCCAGCCCTCCAGAGGATGTTCCTTTGTTCGTGGTTCGAGTTAAATTTCTTAGCAAAACGATGGGACTGTAACAAGCAGTCTATCAGCTGAACTAGATGAAAAGTATTCAAGAAGCTGTACATGCCCTGCTCCTCCCTCTGGCACTCGGTTTGATTATTGGGGTTATTCCCTGTGAGATCAGCAGTGGCTAAAGCCAGGGTCTCAGCGTCTTCCTTGCGTGAGGTAGCTGGGAAGAAGACAATGTTGTCTATGGTCTGGATCAACTCCAGCTGGACAACGCATTTGATCAGCAGACTAGAAAATGTGCTGTTGCTGCAGTGAGTAATCAATTCGGTTTTACCGTCTTCCGAATTTATACTATAGACCGAGTGCTGAGACACGGATCTCTTCAGGATTCCATGTCTTACCTCGCCATTCTCAGTCACCTGATTCATCCTCATCGCGCTCAGCTGGCCTGGTTCTGGCTTCCAAGTGAGCAACTCATGCTGTAAAGTACTATCGAATATGTCCAGCATGCACTTACAGGTCTTTTGCCAGGTATCTTCTGTGAATTTAAATCCATTGGATATCACAAGATTCTCGAGACAGTTCGTTCCAGACCGAGCCAACTGCTCGTTATTCTGCTGAACGCACCAGTGGAGCTGGGAGTAAAGATCCTCGAGGAGCAGGGGTCCTAAAATATCAAAATATTGCGTGAAAACATCAACAATAGCATACAAGGCGTGATTGCATGTTGTGGTCATCCACTCAGCTTTTTCGGTGTGCTGTTCGGGCAGTTTCATGTTATCGAAGATGCGAAAGAGAATATTAAAGAGGTCCCTCCACCAATTGGGCTTAAAGGCATCACCGTGTGTTTTAACGATTTCAAACAGCACTGTGAGACCCCGAGTCCTTACGTCCAGTTTACAGCGGTTTATAACGCAGGATAAGGAGAAAAGCATGGGGAACCATCCCCTGACCCACACCCTGTCCTCCTCAGACACGGAGATATCATTCTCCATCCCTGCGTGCTCCGCAAAAAGATTCGGTGAGTCATGAACGCACAAGGCACAAGTCCTCACCAGCCTTATTGCTTCCATACTCGTGTCCGGGAATTTTGCATTGCAGGCAAACTCAGACAAGCACTTCACAGCATCCTGGAAGGAGTCGATCATCACAGCGAACTGCTTCTGGTAGAGCTCCGAGATTATTTTTCCCGTCGTCTGGAATGCAAGTTCGACGATTGCTTCGTCGTGGTCGCCAGCGGCTAGATGGAATACCGAAAAGATGTTCTTCCAGCCAGACTTGATATTGTGCGCTTGGGAGTTAACCATTTGGGCCACGCACCTCACCACCATATCTCTGATAGCTGGCGAGTTATTCTTTTTCATAATATGCTCGAAGGGCCGAAGGAAATCCTTCTGGAATCTGAAATTAGAAAATTCTCCCTTTTCGATGAATTTCATTGAGAGTTGCCTCAGGGAGTCCAAGGCAAAGAAAGCGATTTCTTCGTTCGGGTTGCACCCCACCGTGTTGAAATGGTCACCAAGCACTTGCCAGATGCGGGACCACTGCAAACGGATTCGACCCATGTTGTAGTAAGAAATCTCAACAATTTTTTGTAGCGAAAACATTCGAGGCTGGGCGTTGTGCAGCTCGTCTAACGATACCTAATTTTCAAATAATTTTAAAATGACCCTCAACTCGGAAAACTGAGTTTTTACCTGACAAAGCGCCTTAACAAAATCAACAATAGCATCACCGTCCAATCTGATTGACCCTGTGAAGATGCGGTCCACTGCAACTACCACGCTCTGGCTGCTCGTCTCCCCGATGTGCTCTTTAACACTGGGGTCGAGCGAGTCCTTGAGGGTGGTGGGACCAGAGAGGTACTGCGGTCTAACCCCGGTACCTATCAGCTGCGCAAGTTCTAGCTGGCTGATGCACTTAACTATGTCTAGCCAGCTAGATCCTAAGTAGTTGCCATCGGTGTGGGCCACCATAATCAGCGTTTTTATCGTGTCGATATTCTTCGCCTTCATCTCAGTGATGGGGGAGTTTGCGGTTAAGAGGGTGAACCGGGCTAAAGCCTGCACATAGGCGTCACGTTCTAGGGTCATGTGGAATATGCAAGCGATTCTGATAGCGCATCGGATTCCTAGAAATGTGAAAGATAGGTGTAAGAGATGGTAGAACAATTAATACATTTTCTCAAGAGATTTGACTCACCATCTAAGCAAAGACTCGCAATCTCTGGATCATCACAGTCCTGCAGTCCCACAGAAAAAGCAGCTAGGAACGGAGTCCAGGCCATTTTAAACATCGGTCTCACATGCTCGAGGTGCTTAGCCGATGTGAACGGTGCCTTTACGTGCGAGACAGACTCCATCAGATTTTTAGCTGTTGCTGAGATTGCCTCCATCTCCATGTTCCAAAGTAGCTTCCTTTTCTTCTCGTTAGCGATAATTTGCTTCCCCGGCTTGTTTACAACAGTGCCCTTCATTTTAATTTCATGCCCAGCGATTTCATCGTAGATCTGGGATAAATACTCCTCAGGAAGGTCCTTGCTATCGCTAATGCCTCGATTCAGCTTGATATACTGTTCTTTGGTCATTTTGTTCTTGACTTGGGGCGAGTGGAGGTCCGTGGTCAGCATGATGATGGAGAAGGCAAGAACGTAGACAGTGTCCGCACTCTGGAAAAGGGGATTATTCGGATTGCATTCGCAGTATCTGCTAGCAAACTTCTCCATCAATCTGTCGATTTTCTGTGCTTCTCCAGGCAGTCTGAAACCTTCCAGGAAGAAGCGGAGCGCTGCTACAATTTCCATATTTCCGAAATTCAAGGCATCGATGTATGAACACATTACAGCCCTAGAATGTTCGTCGTTATCTCCCAAAAAATCCCCAATAATCGTTTTGTCGAGCCTCTCATCCTCGTGCAACCACTTTGCTATATCATTAGGAGTCTGACCGAGAAGACCTTTTTCTTGTAGAAATAGGACCCCTTTTTTCGGTTTCCGATTGAACATATCGATCCCAGTTTCCATCACCTCTTTCCTCATCTTCCTTTCTTCAAGCTCTTCGGGTAGGTCTAAAACTTCTCGGTTTTGAATGCTTTCAGACGAATTCAAGCTCTGACTGGAGCCACCATGAAACGATTTAATTGTCACCATAGTTTCGCTTGAATCGTCTATTCCATTAGAGGTCCCAGTTTTATTGATAGGGTCGCCTAGACTAGTTTGCGAGTTGGGGTTTACGTACAGATCTTTACTCCACTCGACCATGCATTTTAAGACTGAAACCAAACACTCCAGTCCCCTGATTCTCATGGCCTTTTCTTGACTAGGTGTAGCCCCAAGCTCGAGAGCTTGTCTACCCTGCGCTATTTTCGACAAATCATTAACCAGCCGTTCGAAGAGATTTGCTGCCGAAAAATCGCAGTCATAATTTACGTAGATATCGACAACGGACTGGGCATCGGCGCAAATGCGGGTGAGGGCCTGTATAACCATCCATTTGTGCTCAAACGAGCTGGACGTCGCCTCGAGGATGTTAAGGAATATCTCCTTGAAGAAGACCTCAATTTGCCTCTTAAGGTGTGTCTTAAAGTTTGAGAGGAGTGCCACAAAAATTGAGAGGGACAGCTCAAAGACTTCTGGGACTGAGCTAACCCCGTTTTTAGAGAGAGCGACGCATAAGTACTGCTTGATTGCCATAATAAACATCTCGTTGGACCGGAAAACTGGTCCAGCGTTCTGGAGTATTGAGAGCAGTAAGTGCAGTGATAGTACCTTTGAACGGAGCTCGTGTGATTTTGGGTCTGGTTGTCCATCGGGCAAGGGCTTCATGGACAGCTTACACAAGGCTCTAAAGACGAGGAAAGCATCCTTTTGGAGAATATGGGTGAACTTGGCTGTTACGACGGCGTCGTTTTCACTCTGGACCTCCACACTCTCCTGAGATGGGACACGATTGATGCTAGTTGTCTCGGCTTTATCCTCCTTTTCGTTGATTTTTAGTTCAACGGCTAGGACAGCGGCTAAAGTTTGTTTTAAAGTTTTATAGGAAGCTTTATTTACCTATTTATGAAATCAGCTAATGTTTCTACTGTTTAGTTTCAGAAGTAAGAATAAAAGAATAAATTTTAGAAATAGAGGGAAAGGAAAATGATATCAGAACCCAAAACACATCTTTAAGCAAATATTTTAAAGTGGCAAAAAGGAGACTTACAGTTTATAATTTCGTCCAAAAGAATGCGGACAACTTCCTCCGCTGATTCCTCTTTCGGTTCGTCCGGCAGAGTTCCATTGGAGACGGTTTGGGAGGATGTCTCCACGGCGATTTCGTAGATGTGGTTCTCCATCCGGGTGAATATCACGTTGAGCATCTGAGTGAGGGTGGCACGTGCTGTGGTCTGATTTACCAAATTTTTGCTAGACAGATAAATGTCGTAGCAGGTCCTCACAGCCTGCAGAACGGTGCCTTCGTGGATTTCAACGTGCTGCGAAGTGACGACGGTCAGCAGAGCCTTGATAATCTGCAGCTGAACTCCTTCATCAGTTTGGGGCCCATTAAAGCAGTTGCAGATAGTGTTAACTATGCGATCAATCAGGAACTTTCCCGGATTCGAAGAGTCCTGAATGTTCCCGGAGAGGTGACCGTACGCGATCAATTTTTGTAGGCAGTCGAGCGCCGTTACAACTATCCGAGGGGTTTTGCTCTGGCAGGCCAGCTCGAATGGGAGAAAGTACTTTTCGGCGTTGATAACATTCCCCGAATCGTTTTTAGGTAGAGGAAGAGCCGCTGAGCTAACTTCCTGCTCCCCACCCGTCTGTCCCGCACTCCGTAACTCGCCATCGATCTCCTCGAGGGCCCCCTCGCAGGCCTTCTTCAGCTGGGAGTGGTGGGCCCGTTTAATGTCCTTATCACCTAAAATCTTCCGAAGTGCACGTACGATAAACATTTCCTTCGTTTTTATCGGATTTGTTTGCATATTGATTCAATTCGACTATTTCCTTTTTCTCGGGGGGAGAGGGAGCGCGGTTTTCACATTTGGAGCTCTCGGCAATTTGGTTTATATTAAATATATTTAGCAAAAAAAAATATTGTAAAAACCTCCAGCGATGAAATATTTTTCTTCTTGGCAGCTGTCAGTGAAGAGGGGGGTTGTTTTTATGCAGCCATGAAACGGGGGCTCGGTGATCAGGGTCGTTGTGTTGCACAAAATCGTTCAAATCATCTCGTTCGGATGGTCCAGATGCCAGTAATATATAGTTTTGTGGCCTCTAATATTGTGCACTTCCTTTAGCAAATTGGACAAACTTCCAAATTGCAGCAGAGACGTCATAAAAATGTCAACAAAAATCTTGCTCCCCAATTTCCAACTCGTCGACAATCGGGTGCGTGTCAGGCTGTCTAAAACTTAGCGATTTAAGTGGCATCTGCTGGAGGTTTTTTTCAATGGGCAATTATCTGATGGCCAGGTAAGAAAAGAAAACAGGTTGTAAAATGAAAACTCTAGGATTGGTTTGAGCATTTACTAGATATTTGCAGACAATTTAGAAACCAACTTAAAAGTTTGGCCAGGAGGTACATTTTACTTTAAAAAAGTCCCCGTGGAGCAGTCAAAACAAAAAAGTTCACTTAATGGCTTCCAGCTGGCCGCTCCGCTGTTTCTGCAACTTTATCACCCACACAACTTAAACATTTTGACGTGTTGAGATAATTGACTTGAGCTCGAGGAGTGAGTAATCATCGGCCTGTTTTAAAACGCGGATTTTAACTATAATTCGTCCGGAAAGCTCTGAAAATTAGCTAAAACCATGCAGAGTGCAATGCCGGACGCACCGCCGCCCTACAACGAAGTGATGAGGGAGGAGCCGACGAAGAATCCAGGTATAAATTCAAAGATCTCCATCGGCATCCGGGCCCCGCATTCTTTGGTCCGATAACAATTTGTTTTTGTTTACGAGTCCAACACTTGCGCCGCCCACCTTTGTTGGCATTTTGATTTGAGCAAATGACTTCCTGAAATTTTTCAGGAGCGACGGTGACCGTCGAGTCCGTTTCCACCGTGCCAATTTACAACGCAGGACCACCTGGAGTTGAGTACATGCCCCCATCAGCACATCACCCTCCAGGGTACTACCCGAGCCCATCGGCACCTTCCTACGGGACGATAAACACACATCACACCACCGTCTTGACCCCGCCAATTGTCCTCATCGGGGGCTGCCCCAGTTGCAGAATTGGGGTCCTCGAGGACAACTACCCCTGCTGCGGATGGTGCCTGGCGGTCGTCTTCTTCCCCATTGGCATCCTCTTCTGCTTGGCGATGAAAAACAAGCGATGCACCACTTGCGGAGCTGAATTTTAGGCATGGTTTGTTTTTGTGTTGCAATTTAGGGAAGTATGTACAGTTTATTGTTTGTGGACTATGGTTATCTTATCTCAAATAAATTGTTTAAAATAAGAATTCTTTCCCATATTCGCGACTGCTCCAATGCTTCTATTCAATTCAACAGTTGGGTCAATACAAGTTACGAGCTGAATGAGGAATTACTTGCAAAAATTATATTAAAAGTGAACTCTGAAATGTTGTCTCAAAACGAATTTTAATCAGCTTTCTGAGGCTTAAGATCACTTGCAATTTCAGACATTCGATGATCTTCTCATAACTTTGATTCTTCATGTTCGAATTCGACCAAACTTTATATATTGAAACTCTGAAAGATTGTCAATAAAACTTTATATTTCAGTTTGATCAATGTAATTTATCCAATTCTTGTAAACAGAAACAGCAAAAGATTTACACAAATTGTGCAGATACATTTAAGACCTTTAGCTTTTAAGAAAAAAACTAATTTTTTAAACATTTCGCTTTGAAAAAATATGCTTTAGGCTTCATATCAGTTTTTATTATTCTTGGCAAGGAATACACCAAATTTTCTGCCATAATATGAGCAATATTTCCCTATTCTTGGCGTTAAAATGGAATTAACTCATTCAGTTTACTAGAGTTATGTTTTGATGCTCTATCCTCCAAAGTTTTCCAGCAACTGTCGATTATGTTGAGACCAATGCTGCTTAGAGACCAAAAGAAGAACGTTTATATTCTGCTAGGTCACATTTTGGAAAAGTTGGCAGTGTGAAGTGTCGCATTATCTTGTTGTAAGATAGCAACTCGATAGGCCTTAACTTTTCGGTATACGGAAGCAGAGACTAGACATATTTTTCTTTATTTTCTGTGGTTTCAATAAGAAACAGCAGTGAATACCTGTACCAGGATATATTTCCCCAAACCACGTTCTTCCCGCCGCCCATTTCTGGACTAATTCAGGTAGACACTTTTCTTTAGATAATCTACGAACAGTTTGTCTAAAATTGGGAATTCAAAGGTACTTTCATCGGACCGGAAAATGCGTTGCCACTGATCTATTGCCCAAATACAACGCTCTTTACATCACTGTTTACGAATTTCGGAATTTCTCCTGCTCATTAGAGGGTACTTGATCGCCTGGCAACTTTTGCAGTTCGAATTGCACAGAACTTGTTAAATATAGCCAGGAGTTATTGTTTGTTGCTGGGAATTCAAACGATTCGGTTGAGTGTATTTGTTATTTCGTGATATCTGTTGAAATGTTTGTTGCACACATGTTTTGCTTACTCCTAAAATCTGAGCAATATTTCGATAAAATGTCCTTTCACTAGAAGGTGTACCAATCTTTTTGAATGATTTTTCTTAAGTTATGATAATGTTTTCTTTTTTTAAATTAGATCTTTATTGCTAGAAAATCCCACTATCTATTGATACTTTATCAATTTTATGAAAATTTTAGAATAAATTTACAATTACTAATTTTGTTAAAATCAACTTAAACTACTTTCTGATCCAAGAATAGCAACCGTCGTAACCACGCAAGGAGTACCAGTACATTTTAAATTGTATACCACTGAACAAAATTGAAATTGTTTACGTTTTATTATAAATTTGTCTGCAGCATATAAGTGAAACTATTGCTTATAGCTTTGAATTAAATTGATTTTAATAAATGTAGCTAGATGGTTTTCTTGACAGCGTTTCAACGATTTAATATGCCAAAGAAGTGTACTTGTTTGATTTGAGTTTGGAGACAAAAGTTGTAAGATCGTCGAGTTCATCGACTGTTTAAAATTGCAAGTAGTCTTAAACTTTTCTGCAAAACTTCAATTGAACCAATATCGAGGACAAATAAAGGCTTTTAAATGTAGAGTATATGGTAAGCTCATAGAAAAACTCTCCGCTAATATTACTTGATAAAACTTTAATTTATTAATAAATTACGCAAAACAAACAAACATAATCTAAAAGCACAAGCATTCACAAATCAGCCCCCAGCCTCTCAATCTCCTTAACAAAGTGCATCATATCTTTCTTACTAAGCGCAGAATTTTGCAGCACCAGCCGGAAGAAGTTAGGTAAATCCCTCAGGGGCTGATAAGTGATCATCATCGATCCCTCCTTCATCATCCTCTCCTTGATCTTCGGGGCTATCCGGTGAACCTCCTGCTTGACCTCCTCGTCCTCGAAGTCCCTGCCCAGCAGCCTGTCTGGAATGTACCAGAAGCAGACATTTGTGCACTCGGGCTGTTCCAGCACCAGTTTGAAATTCGGATTCTCCCTGATCACGTTGGTGAAATGCTCGGCACTTTCGAAAACCTGATCAATGTGCTTTTCCAGACCTTCGGTTCCCTTGGCGCGCCACATGAACCAAAACTTGAGGACGTCCGCCCGCCGACCGCACTGGATGTGCTTGTCTCCCGTGTCGTATTTGATGTCGTAGAATTTGTCCTTTTGGAAAAGATAAGAAGCGTGGGTCGAGTTGCATTGTGATAGGATGTCCTTGTGTCTGGTCAAAAATGTTGAGCACTGTTGGGGAGCCGCTAGGAGTTTGTGAGGGTTCCACGTGACTGAGTCCGCTCTGATATTAAAGAAAAAATAAATCTATATAGTTAGGACCACGGAAATATGCAGATCTACTAGGTTTTGCAATCCATTTAAGCGTTTAGTTCGGTTTTTTCGCGGAAGCTGAATTCCGTTGGCGTGAAAGATTAATTTAGCTTACACAGGAAAGTTTAATTATTAAAACAACAGGTGGCCTCTAGGTTTAGTTTTTTTAAAGCAAGGTGAGCTACCTGATTTAACTCCAACTGCACAACTAATGAACTGTAGACAGGCAATATCTTAGTTCTATACAAAAATTTTCAGGTAGAACAATTGCATTAATAACAAAAAGTATCGTTAGTACGCTTTGAGCCTCATGCCGACTTTGAGCCACACTTCATTGCCTGCCCATTTATTGTAATTATCCGCCGCTAGTGTAGAAATTGAACCCGCAATTATATTTAGCAATTAAATGCGCTCGCTCATGGCCAAGCACTCAAAATCTGTTGGATCGGCTCAAGGCTACCTGCTGCCGGGGAGAGCATTGCTTCGCAATTTCATTCTGCGGCCGGAAAATTAATTTGGTAATGACCTGCTGGGGCAATTTTCTACTTACTTTTCAATTCCTCGGAGCAGAGATCTGTAGCGCCCCGACATGAGGGCGCCGCCGCCCCACGCGGCGTCTACGTGCATCCAAAGATTGTGCTGCTCGCAGAGGTGAGCGATCTGGTCCAGGGGATCGAAGGCTCCCAGGACCGTGGTTCCCGCCGTTGCCGAAACCATAAAGGGAGTTGCTCCCTCGGATTTAGCCCGTAAAATCTCACTTTCTAAGTGGTCGACGCACAATTTTCCACGATCGTCGGTTTTAATCTTGTAGACGTTGTCCGAACCAAGTCCCATAAATGATGCAAGCTTTTCAACTGAATAATGAGAGTCCTCAGATGTGAAGATCACTAGGCGGGGAAGGACAGATAAACCCTTTTTCTGAATTAAAAATAAAAAATAAAATCGTTATTACTGCTTATTTACCTTAAAAGTTTTTTTGATATAAATTTATTTAAAATAATTATTCTTACCTTTACATCAGGTAACAGTTTATATCTAGCACAGGTGATCGCATATCCATTAGCAATTGATCCCCCAGGGCAAAAAATTCCATCACCACTACCGTCGTTTGGAAAGCCAACGATTTTTCTCATTTCCGCCAAAACAACTTCTTCCATTAAACTAAAAACTGGCGACACTTCGTACGTGTAAACACTTGGATTAAGGGCATCGGTTAGCCATTGTCCAATCAGAGCGTAAGGATCAACGCTCGAAAAGAGCTGATTCACGAAATACGGATGTCCGGTCTTAACAGAATACTTCACAACATCCCTAAGCAGTGTGCTCAGCTTCGCATCACTGTCTGGGCTTTGTCTAAGTCCAAAATCGAATAAGTTCTGTAGCTCATCAGGACTGTGCCATTCAAGAACTTTATTGTTGCGATCGGTTGCATTGAAGACTGCCAAATTTAAAATATCCTCGATGCAGGTGCGGATAAATTTTTCGTGCGTAGATTTAACAGGGAGGCTAGCGTACCTAGGCGTACTTAAATCCACTGCACCACTATATTTCTTCTCAAAGGTTTTAACTCCATTGAGTGGTATGTTATCACAATTTTCACTTTGGACAACTTCCTCTTCCTCCGAAGAAGGCGCTTCAGATCCATTGAAGAATCTCGCCTCCTCTGCGATCTGAGGCTCAAAATTTAATTCACCGGTGGCTGGCATTTTATATTCGAGACTTTTGTTTAAAATTTTAACTCACAAGAACGAGCAACTTTTATAACCATCAGATTATTTTGATTCGTCTGCCAATTTCAACCGATCGATTGCGCTTTTGGCGGTTAAACTGGCCGATCGCAAGTTTCTTACTCGCCTTTTATAATGTTTTAAGACGGTGGCATGCCCGCAATTGCTGATCGGTTGTGGTGAGGCAAAATTATTTAAGCTGAAGAACAGAAAAGAAACATGATCGACTGCAAGTGTATCTCTCTGTTGCGATTACCGGGGAAAGACCAATGATCACGTTCGTGCCCAGTTTTCCAAAGGCAGATGCGTAGAAGAATTTGTAGGTGTATCAAATGGCTAGGGTGTAATTTCTTTCAGGGCATTACTCTATTTCAATTCTAAAAGTTGTGGAGCATGGGGAAGTTAATTTAAAAATAGTTGGTCTTCATTGATCTCTGGTCACAGATTTTGGCATGCTGGTGGAATGGCCAGCTAAAACCTGTAGCATAAATCCACATGATTCAATGTCAATGCGAAACTTACTTAGTACTTGTACTCTCAATGAAATGCAGACAACGTATCGTATATGCACGCTGTGGTTTGTTATAAAAGCAGTACAAGAAATATGCATAAATGAGTTTTTCTTTTTTCCCGCTGTTCAATTAAACGAATGCGCAACAATGCAATTGAGCGGAAGTCTCTTGGTTTCTTCATTTACAAGAATTACCTAACGAGATCTAGTAACCTTGATATTGACCGCTTCCACTCATTCGTCGATACTTGGTACACAGAGATGATTTTTGAGGAAGTCGCATTTCTTGGTAACCATAATAAATAAAGATTCTTAAGTATAAGTACACTGCGTCAATTTTGAAGGAAATCTCTTTTCTTTGTAACAAAAATGTAGATTGTAAAGATTCTTAGGTATAACAATTCTTTATGATAGAGACATGTAATTGAATAATTGTGCGGAATAAGGAAGCAGTTTAATATTAAATTATTCATTGGATAATTATTAAGCAATATCTGTTCAATTTTCCAATGGCCACCAGTCAAATATGTATGTTAAGATTTCAAGAGTAATGTCGGAACTAACCGGTAATTATTCTTCCTATTAGTTCTTTTTCATCATTTATTTATATATTTATTTATTTTTTTTAATTTTTATAGTTCATAAATAAAATTCGCATTTCTCTACAATATAGTACTATATAGTAAATATAGAGTGAAACAAAAATTTTATGTAAATTTTTAATTCGTTCAATCACCGTTTTTTTTCTTAAACTTAAAATTTGCTATTGCTGAAAAAGACTGTAAATTATTGGAGAACTTTCTTGTACTCTTGTCGTTAAAGTCTGAACTTTAAATTTGAAATGTTTGTTAGATATTTTAGACTTCTGTTGTTGGATAAATTGTAAGCCACAATGTGCATATAATATAATTTATATTTATCACTTTCTAAGAAAATAGTGTTCAGTTTATATAGAATAGTTTAATACAATAGGCTGAATTACTTTTTGATTTGTTCCTACTATTAACGGATTGACGTCATTTATATGCTCCATAGCGTAATTTTCCACCGACCTATTCAAGATTATTGTGTAAGGAAAGTAATAATAACAAACTGCTGCTCATGAAATACGGTACACTTCTGTTAATTCCAAGTAATTTATCACCTGACAACTGTTTTTTTTAAAATCCCTCTGTAACTCATTTAATATTTATTAAACAAAAGTCAATGATATTGCATAAGATTTTTACTTTCGCAGCACAAGACTAAACAGAATAAAAGCGCATCTGTACCATAATTAGATAAATTATGTATGTTCTGTTGACTACGTTTGATCGGGGATTTCTGTAAGAGCTAGCGTCATTGAGCGATGCATTCATGCGTCTTGCCGCATAAATTAAAAAATAAAAACTAATTCAGTCCGTGAGGTATAAGAAAAATCCCAAACTGCGCTGACCGCTGAGTAATCCCAATTCCTCGAGATTTAATAACTACCGCGTAAAGATTATGTGTAAAGAGAATGTCTGTGACGACATTACCTGCGTCTTCAGCAGTGAAAACTTGTTTTAAAATATGGATTTTGATTGGACTGGACGCACGGTAGATAGACAGTGAGGTGCCAACATATGAATGAATATGACTAAGGTAAAACCCAGAGCAGCATTTTCTCTTCTGCCGTTGTTTAGTTCTTAATGCTTTATTTGTGCGAACTTTTTATTTTTAGTGTATTTCAGCGATATTGAACTTGCAAGGTGGATGAGATGTGAACTGGTTTATTCTACATCTTGATGAGCGCAAATTAAGTTTTTTATATCAATGCACACTTCTGCTGAAAGTAGTTTTGCATCAATCAATTTATTAGAATTTTTTAAAAAGATCTAAGTGGGTAGGTCCATGAACTGTTAATTTATAAAGTATCAGAGTTATTAATCAATTTTGCTACAGCAGAA
This sequence comes from Tolmerus cingulatus, assembly GCA_959613345.1. NCBI lineage: Eukaryota > Metazoa > Arthropoda > Insecta > Diptera > Asilidae > Tolmerus > Tolmerus cingulatus. The sequence goes on from OY390707.1 coordinate 30,828,175, forward strand.
ATCGAATTTTTTTCTGAACATCTCAAAAGTTAACAAATAATTTTTTCTGGTGTTTTAAGCAAGTGCATTGCAGGTTTAGCTTGTACGGGATTTTATTTGGGAGGGGGGCCAACATTCAATGTTTACTATAATCATTTGCGGATTGTGTCCTCTACTCTCCGAGTTTGATTACTTCCTGATTAAAATATGCAGCTCAGGCTAACATGGGTTATTTATAAATGTAGGTTTCTCTGCTTTAAAGATTACACTGAAACCGAAATATATTTATTATTAATTACAATTTGACGAAGCGATAATAAATATTCTGACTTAATTGAGAAGAGATGATTGGTCATCTCGATGTATTTTTTTTACCTTGAATAATATTCATTTTTGTGATATTTAAATTACGTAGGATCCGAAATATAGTAACACTATGGGCGATCAATCTCAAGTAATTATGAAGTTATTACTAGCTGTAATAATAACAGTAAAATAAACATTTCTTTATACATATACAGTGGCTCAAAAACCTGTTCCAGTAAATTGCTACATATGTTACGATATTTTTTTCTTCCTGTGCATCCAATATATGTATCATCTTTTTTTAATAACATAAAAGATCATAAAGCTTACGATTCCACAACAATTGAGCATCATTCACAGCATACGGCGCAAGGAGGTATTTGTGTGATAATATTAGAATAATTGTACATTAATTTTTTGTGCAACTAGCCTTGTTCTTCAAACAATCACTAACTCTTTTTCCTTAAAAACCTTTTGTTCTATCCCACAGCTCATTTGTGTTTTTAGGTGGTGCTATGAAATTGATCAGCCTTCTTTAATAATGGTCTACGTGTTCAATAATTTTGATGTCTATCAATTTTCGTGTAGCCATTGCTTGGTTTTGCAAGTTGTGTGCGGAGAATCATTGTCGTCTTGAAAACTAATCCTGTTTCTATCAACCTAAAAAAATACTTAAGGGTCGAATTGATAACCTCCTTTTTTTTGCAAGTCGGTTAAAAAGTAGCGACAATCTTCACCACAGAATGCTTGAGTATTCTCATGTATTCTTCTGCTGTCGTACAATTTGTAATCCGGAATGTAATTTACATAATTTGGTAACCAACCTCCAGCCCACATCTTAATATTCCCTCTTCCGAACTTCGGAATAGGTTGAACAAACCGATCTTAAAATTGCCCAGAAGACTTCCATCAGAGCTTTTATAATATTCATACACAAAAAACTGTTCCAGATGGTTTCTATAGACAGTGACTCAAAACACTGTTCAATTATTTTTAAAAATAAACGTTTACATAACTATTAATATATTTAAAAGTGGTTAAGGATATCATCGACGAGAAATGGAAATGATTCTAGGTTTGACTTAATTGAATGAAAAACACATGATTTAAATTAATGTACACTTTTTATAAACAGTGAATTTTTCATTTATTTTACACTTATCATTTATATGTAAGAAATTCAGACTTTATAACAAAAACATTTGAATTTTATCAACAACATCAATACATATTTTTGGAACATTTTTGTCTCTCCTGATGCGATACAATAAAATAAGTTTCAAATAAACATTCTTACGTGTAAACATAAAAATAATAATTTTTTTTTTAAAAAATGAAACTTTTAACACTTACATTTGACTAAACAAAATTATACGATTGACAGCTCTTACTTATGTGGTTTGCAACAACAAAAATAAATCACCCGATTCACTCGTGGTTTGTACTTGGGTAGGGAAACATTGTGATTTTATCTGAAAAGAGGAGAATAATTCAAAATTTATCCAGGCCTCAAAGGTGTTTCTTCCTACTACCTGAATTATTGCAACAACTCCCGCTGAACCTCGGCTTAGGAGGAAGCTTTGGTGTTGTCTCTCCCGGCGAGAATCGAGGTGATGTGTTTGTGCTAGCCCGGCGTACCCCGTGGGGTACTGCAGTAACTGGTGAACTTTGTTTGTACAACATCGGAGGCGGCGGAGGGGGCACGGAAGCTGTCGACGGTTGTTCCATGTTGTGCGGAGAAATTGGTGTCAGGGGAGTGATTGGTGACGGTGTGGCCGAAGAGCTCGTTGTCGAGGACATCGTATGGCTAACTGGTGATGTTGAGCTAATACATCCAGTCGGGGTTTTTGGGGCTCTATCCATTGCGGAATTCCGGCGCATCATGATGGTGCTTGTGTGTGGGAGCTTTAGATTGCTCTCACCCATTATTAAATCACGGGACGGTGAATCGAAGGTTATTGTTGGATTCCTCGGCTGCAATTGTTGCTGGTGATGAGGATGGTGATGGTGATGATTTAGTCTCGGTGGAAGTGGCGGTGGACTCAAGTCACCGTCGCGAGGCGGAAGCTTCAAAGGAAATACAATTTTTATAAAGTAGTCTAAAGCATGCTCTTAATGCTCAATTGAGCAGCTAAGTGAGTTCAAATAGCTACATCAGATTTCAGCTGTTATGTGAGTACAACTAAGGCAGCAAACAAAAACAGTAACTATTTTCTTGATAGAGGGAACAGAAAATTAAAACTTACTTGTGGTGCATCCGGTGCTTGTCTCTTTTGAGCTAAATGCGTCAAATCCTGGTTATCCTTTTTCTCCCGCCGTCTAGGTGGTAACGGAGGTGGAATAACGTGGTTGAAGCTAACATGAGTATTTGGAACATTTACATGAGGAGAAATAGGCACTGGCTCGCAATCAGAAATGCCAGCTCCTGCATTAATATGCACAGTACTCTCCGCGGAATTAGAATACATCATAGGCTGATGTGATTTTGGACTTGGCGGGTATACGTGTGGTGGACAATCAATGCTGTTTGAATTATTAAGTATGTCGTCACCAGAACTGCAATATTCAATCAATTTACTTAAGATTTTCAAAAACAGACAGCTACTCACCTTAAGTTGTGCGTACTACTTCTAGTATTCGTATTAAACTTATTTTGCGATGCACTCTGGAATGGAGATCTATTTGCAGTCATTGGACCATATTCGGTCCTTGGGCTCACAGTCAATGTCGGAATAGGAGGGGGTGATGTATCGCTATTATTAAGCGAAAAAATGCTAGAATTTGTTGACGGTCCTTGAGTATCTTCACACATCAATGATTTTTGATTCGTCGTTGGTGGAAGATAGCGCCAACCCATTGGATTTATAGTGCTGCTGGCACTCGAACCTGGACTAAGCACTGGTTTTGTATAATCCAGTGGCATTGTGTTACTTGTAATCGATATAATACTGTTTGACCTTTTTGGTAGTTCAGGAGCAGTCATCGACGAATGTAAGGAAACATTGTCAGCAAATTCCTGACCGGTTCCACTTAGTGCACTTGAAGCAGCAGCCGCACTAGTCAAATGGCCGTGATTCAAATTATGATTAACAAGACAACTTTGTTGCTGTTGGTGTTGGCCATGTGAACTATTATTGTTTCTTCCCTGAATATTAATGTTAGCGAAAACCGAAAAATCTTGCGCATTCGAAATATTTGATGTCGATGTTGCACTATTCAAGACCGGAGGGCTTCTTTCGCCATCGTTGGTATTTGTTTGATGTGGTGATTTTGAGCTAAAGGGTAGTGTTCCAGGCAGTAGAATAGAGGTATTATTATTACTATTGCTGCTATTATTGCTGTTATTTTGACGGCGCGGTTTTATTCCTGGCGATTTTAGTGGAAGATCTGGCCACTTACGAGGCTATATAAAACAGAATAAAAATCGTTGGATTATTTTTAAAACCTCAACTTGTGTTCATTTTGAAATTTATGAACATACATATAACTCTTACAAATATACATATCTTTACATGTAACTCGCAAAGATCTTTCTCGAGGTTCACAACTTGGGAATCTTACGAACAAAAATTAATTATATGTATGTACTTACAAATTTAGGAGGCTGCTTGCATCCTCTAGGCTCTATTCTCAAACTTTCTTCGTACAAATAGTTGGAGATGTCATTGTCCGACATTCCTTTAAATGGATCTAAATTTTCCAAAAAATGCTGCAATAAAACATTATATTTATATAAAGTTTTAACACCCAAAGAAGTTGTATCCTTACTCTAATTTTAGGATCGACTTTCAAGCAATACGGCTGATTTTGGTATTGCTGAATTTCGCCAATAATCTCAGCAACTTTCCTTCTCTTTGAAAAATTTATTAATTGTGTGTTAGGCAAAAAGTCAGGATTACCCTCCTCCAAGTGGAGGATGTTTGTTAAATATCGTCCGAAAAATGGTACGCAAGGAGGATTAATTGATCTCAACTTTTCCTGATACTTCTTGAGATGGCCATCATTCAGTTCACGGCATTCTTCTAAAAATTTCTCATATCGCGCAGGCAGGCCTTGGAAAGTCAATTTAAGGCGAAACGCGGATGCACTACCCATTGCTGAAACTATAGAAAGTATTCCATTGAAGTTATTAAGCTCCAGCATAACCATCATAACTTCTATTGCACGAGTAACCATTGCAACACGCTCCTCATAATTTTCAGCTTCAATTATTGATTTTTCAAACCATCGAGTCACGTTGGTTGTATACTTCATGATCTTTAGCAGATTGGGACTTTTAACTTCTTTGTCTTTTTTAGTCCAAGGAGATCCCACTAATTCGGATGGTTTTACATTTTTATAGAGCTCAAACTCCAATAGAGTTAACTGTCTTGCCAATTCAAGAGGATGAAGAGTTAGGAGATTGAACTCATTTTCAGGAACTTGTAAATGATGCTCAATTGCAGGCGGGCTATGGCCAAATGCGAATGTTATTTGTTTATGGCTTTCTTCTTGTTCGTTCTGAAAGTTAACAATTTTTATTTTTTTGCTTTAAATATAATTTTGTTTTAAATATGTTGTTCCAACTAACCTTTCTTTGAACAATTTTTGTAACTGAATCAACCCACTTTCTCATATTTTTGGCACTAACAGTGTCTAAAAATCCTGAAAGCTTATCTAGAAGTGTTGAGTCTTTTTCAAAATCGTAAAAATGATGATCAACCCAGTGTCGGAGCACATTAAATACCCGAAACTGTACTGGCTGTACATATTCTAACTTGTATCGTTTCCAGTCTTCACGTTGAGAATTTTTGTGCATTTTATCTGGCTCACAATTCATATCTTTATCACCAGGAGGATCGTGGTACACTAAACTCGGGTCAGGAATATTAAAACGTTCAATCAGCAACTGGAGCAGTTCATGCGGGGAACAAAAGTAACGATATGTTGTCAAAAATGTCCGTACAAACATGGGGTCTGCGTAGATATGATAGGTTAATCGTTCGATTAATTTACAAAGTGTTGCGCCCTAATTTTAATAAAAATTGTATTAACCATGAATCGTAAAACTATGAATTGGTAATATACTTTTATAAGCGGTACACCAGTGCTTTCCCTCTCCTCTAAAACGATATTCTCTGGACTGTCAGGAACTGCAAACTTATAGATATCAGGACTAGGTAATCGCAGCGGATGTTTCTTCTCAATGTCCGACAATATACTGTCCAATATACGATCAAGCATGGATTTTGTGTTTACCATTATGAGGTCTGCCATCCAATCATTTTTATGTTGAGCATTTTTAGCTATATTCGGTTAAAAATCAATAAATCGCCTGTATTTGAATTTGATTGAATAAATAATCTACCTATGAGCACAACAGCTGGCTGCACTCTTGGAGAAATTTCAAATGCATGTTTCAACTCGTCAGTGTCTGCTCGGTCAATCACATCAACGCGTCTCATAAAAAACTTTTCCTTCAACCGAAACTCATAGTTAGTGTTTCCGACTGAAACAGCTTGTCGCCTTGTGATTGCTTTGCAAAGGACGAGAAGGCCATCGAATAAAAACACTTTTCGCTCGGTTATTCTCTTTCCCGACCCTAGCTTGGCTAGGGTGTCCTCTGCAAGAATGTAAATAATGATAACCAACCTCTTTTCAAAATCAAAACCTGCATGAGCCACACACCTCTAATAAATTCATTGCAACTTTGTCCAACATCCTTATCCCAGTGCTCTACAATATTTTGCAAATCTCTAGTCCTCTCAATAGCTAACTGTCGCCTAGCTCGGCTATGCATTCGAACAACCGACTCTCTATCGAATTTGTATCAAATTGTTTACATTAAAATTTCGTTTGTTTTCTTTTCTCAAGAACTTACTTTGGTAGAGTCGCGACGATACTTTCCAAATCACATTGAAGTGGTTTTAATAAACCTAAAACTTGCTCAAAACTTTCCTTATCTTCCTGCGATGTGCTTAAATGCATTAAAGTTTTAACATAGTCTAAATACAGAAAAGCGTGCCATATTGGGACCAGCAATAAACGCGGTAAATAGTATTTAACAGCTTCTCGGAAACCATGACCAGCTGATATTAGTGATATCGCCTGTAAAAAAATTATCGAAATTGATATAAGACATATTTTGGCTTTGAACTTGCTCTCAATTAAATCAAAACAATATGGATTCATATTTTATAGAACAACGATTCTCAATGGGTCTACAAAAAACTTCTGAGCAAAACTAGGAAGGCATGTAAGAATAAAGTCAGTCACTTACCTCTGGTCGAGCTAACAAACTAGCCAAGGCATCCCTCGACTGCGCGGAAGTAACCTCCCTGGCATACTTAACATACACATCAAACTCAGCGGCCTCAGCGAGTTCCTCAAAACAACTGCCCACACAGGGCAAAGTCTGCTCCTCGGCCACCTCGATAACGTCTTCGATCGACCCAATCAGAGTCACGGTCATTTCGTAAATGTCCATGATATTCGAGAATATCGGATCCAATTCTCGAACGTCCTTAACAATTTTTGCTAATTCTTCGCGGAACACGCGTATGATCATGTGTAAATCGCGCTGATATTGTTTCTCGTCGTGGATTAGCTCCTTAACGACTTCTTCGTATGTAAGACTAGCGCGGGGTGTTGGCGGTAGTGGGCTTGGAATAATTGTGTTACTAGAATCCCCTTGGTAAAACATATCCATTAAGACCTAGAAAATTTAGAGGAGTTCTGTTTAATACTTGTTGTCGGGTAGTGCTGTACTTTGTTTTACGTGGTTTTACTTGAGGAATAAATACGTTTTTACTGTAACTGCTCTGTTTTTAATTTGGGGTTTATTTTGTTCTAAATAAATTGTTAGACGTGAAGCTAGTCATGCAAACTAACAGCGAAAATGGGTTGAACAATTGATGAAGTAAATAATATTACATACATATAATGTGAAATTTAACAAAAAAGCATAAAAATGAATAGAAATTATATTTTACTTATTTTAAAGGGGTTTAGGCTCTGCAATGGTTAGCGAATCGAACGATCGTCGCGAGTCGAATTCACTGGAGAATTTTAATGCACCCGTCATATTACAAAAGTGTTCAGTCGCCGAATAAAAGCGAATAAAAGCCTGATTTCGATATAAAGGATGAGATTATAGTGAATACTCGCCAATCGTAACAGGGAGGCGTTTCAAGTCGCTACAAATTGAAATTTCAGGCGAATGAAGTTTATTCGAGTCGTTAACCAAAATAGGGATCTTAAGCTGCCGTGGACGCAATGTACTAATAAGTATAAATACTACAAATTAAACAGACACAAATTTTGTATAACATATGTATTACAAGTGTTAATACGCCATATCGGTGCGTTTTAAAATGGCATATATATTTTCAGTATAGTGTACTCGTTGATTTTAGCTAATGTCACTTAAAAATTATTTAATTGATGAATTTAATGTTCTAAGCCCAGTACGTCCAAAGATTTCAAGGATTTGCAATTTTTTCCTCTGTTGGCTAACGAAAGATTTGAGTCGTAAATCTACCGAACTCATTACAAAACTTCAACAGAAAAATTGTTACTTTAAAACTTTTGTAAAAAATTGTGTGATTACTAGTAGCAAAGCACACAAGGATTTCAAAAAAATATAAACGTAAATTGGCAAATATTGAGGAAAATGTTTACATTACGGAATATCAGTAAAATCAAAAAAGATATCCACACTTATCTAACGATTTAATTGCTTTAGCTATAAATAGCAAATTACTTAAACAATTATGATTTGTGTTATTTTCCATCCAGTTTTCATGGGTTTCGTAAAACAAAAGCATACATATTTTAAAAACACTTATTACTGAGAAATTTTACATTTTACAGGTTCTGAATTCTAATTTATTTACAAGTTCAAATAATCTTGATCATCAATCATGCCTTGGAAATCAAACAACATCAATTGCCATTCTATGGGGAATTAATCCATTGAGGGACACAAACATCCAAAGGACTTGACAACATGAAGCCCATGCAAATCGACGTTAGCAAGTATTGTACAATAATCCGAATAAAATGATTTATATACACGCACGTACACACAAATCTATTACATTAATAGAGATTAATAAACAAATATTAATGACCAAAAAATTTAGAGAGTGCCAATCAATTTCAAACTTTGAAATACCCCTGTATGGAGTGTAATTTCGTTTGCCAAAACAAGAAGTTAGAAAATATCTTACAATCTATTCGGTTTCTAATCGAAAAAGAGGATAAAATCGGTTAATATTTATTTATTAATCTACATACCACCTTTAGAAATGAGGAGAGCATGAAAAAATATATTTTTATATAGCGACATATACAATGAGAAAATCATAACAGAAATTACAAAATGAAAATCATCAAAAACTCTGCAATGTTTTTCATGAGAAGCTCTTCGAGAAGATATATGTAATATCGAACAACGTCACAAACAAATAGAAGCTCTTAGCGTATTTTTGCAGCTTTAAATACTCAGACTAAAAGCGTGTGATGTGATTCACTCTCTGTCCTATATTAGCTCTATTAGTTTTATCTTAAAAATTCCTATCCTACTTGGAAACTCTCAATACAGTTCTGAAGTAGAATTTACGCTACATTTCCAACTTGCTGTAACGAGATTATTGCCCAAATTTCAAGCGGTGTGTGTTTTATATTACAAACAAGATTGGTTCTTGCAAAACGCTAAGAATTCATTGTGCACAATCACTTTAGTGTAGCAGCAAATTCTTCATTCATTTGCTTTTTAATTTAAGTATTTCGCTTAAAAAGAACAATACGATGACTCTCTACGTTAAAATCGAATGAAAAAGTGCTCTATCTTTATTATTTGTATATAAGCGCAAATTTACTTTCAAAGAAAACCTACACCTCTCTTTTACTGTATAGTTTAACATTTTATTTTTACATTTTCAAAAACTAAATTTAGTTTGAAAGTTAAGCATTTTACACAGATAATACACAGAGATTTTGTCTTACCTTATCAGCGCACATAGCCACTTCAATATCTTCCCTGGATATTTCAATGTGTTTAATGTTTTTTACATAATTTCCAGCTAATTTTAATATATCAGCAGAAATGTATTCCAGAACAGCCACCAAGTAGAGTGATACTGAGCTATCGATTTTGTATTGAAGCACCTCCTATTAGAAGCAAATTGAAAATTTAAAATAATTTTCGATATTAAAAACATGCTCATAGAGAAGGGTAATAACCACGTCTTCAGCATGCTGAGGCTTTGGATCAAGGATTCAGGCTAAATATCGTCTTAAAACAATCGCAGTTATGAAAATGATACAGTATACCAAAATTACATTTTTAATAATTCAAAACAAGAAGAAAAAATTGTTTTGTTAACTTGAATTCGAAGCCTCAATATACCGAATAATTATTAAATTTTGCTTTACCTTCTGAAGCATCGTATGAACACGGTCGACAGGCAGCACAGATTTTTTCTTCCTTGTCTTGTCAAGGGTCTCTCTAGCCTCGGATAATGCCCATCGGTCAATTGGTGTTGGAAAGGTTTTCACTATCCTATCCTCAATATCCTGTAGGAGCATAAGTTAGAGATTTTTAGAAAATGCGTTTGAATAATCACTTTATTCAAACTATAAGTAAAGTCAGGAAGGCAATCTTGGTAGTGTGAAATTGCAAATATTAAAATAGGCAAGGTGATGTTTACCTCGATCCGTAAATGCGGCGATATTTCTATAAAAAGAGTACTCACCAGAATTGTGTGCGGTGGAGGATTAGCACATAACATGGCCAGAAGCCGTAGGCACAGACTTTCCACATACAACAACGCATCGTCTTTAGCTGAAAGACGGGGATGCACTTGTTCCAACACCTATGGGAGAAAACAGAAATATTTTTAAGGGTGAGCCTGAACTGAAAGATTTTCCTGCAAGGGATTTTTTAGGATATATTAGAGGACTGAGTGTGTTGCCAAAATACGAGTTATTTATATTTACTTTGTGGACCAATGTTTCAAAGAAAAAATTTAACAATAGTGATGCGAGTTCCGTGAAATTTCACATAATTGACAAATTGAAGTGCCACAGATCCGCCATAAATGCCCGGGTTATCCTCAACAAATTACTTTTCAGATAAATGACAGAAGTTTGCTTTGTGGCTCTAAAAAAATCGTTACCTTCTTCAATCCCGGACTGAAAACACCTTTCCACTTGGCGGCATTCTCGCTCTTCTCGAAGTCATACTCGTCCGAATCATTAATAGTAACATGCGGCCCCGAAAACATTGTGCGCTTCGATTAGGATCCCCAGTTGCAATGTAGACGCAGGGGTACTTCGCAACTACGCTCCTGCTCAGGGAAGATTTACGCCAGGCGAGAAAAGTAGCACACAATGCACATTTTCCACATTACTTGCACTATTAAATTAACTAGCATATCTCGATTTTGTACCCAATATCAATAGAAATAAAACTTTTATCTGAAGAGGCACACAAAATCAAAAGGGAAAAAATTTCTTCTTCTGATTTAGGGTAAAAAGAACGTCAACTAAACAACACACGGATAAGCGATTTTACAAGAACTTTTCCGAACAGCGGATATATTCCACGTAACGTGAATGCATTGATTTATGTTTAGCATGATCTTGTGGTAATTTTCAAATGCAATTTATGCATTTTTGGTCGATTCATTTAAACTTCTTTTGTGATAATGCCCCGAAAGAAACAATCACGGACGCCATATTCTTTATTTTCCCAAAACTTTTGAGATGACGGATCATAAATTTCATGCTGTTTCGTGCTGTTGGGCAAGGGTATGGACGGCGAAATGGAATATCTTCGTGCGGTTTGTTTTGAATCTTTAAATTCGGTTATTTTAGTATTTTAAGGATTTTTTGTTTCTATTTACGGTAAAATATAGAATTTTAAATATTTTTTTGCTTTTCATGTAATTTTTAACCAATAAATTGCTATACAATTAGTTATTCAAAAGATTATAAAAATGTTTTTAAAAATCCCGCCATATCACCATTGTTTGCAGATTCCATTTGTTCCTTTAATGCAGAGCACTTTTATTGCGCACTTGTCATCTCTTTCTTACCAATTGTTATCGCGTTTTCAGTAGAACTGTGAGAAAAGAAAGGACACAGTGTTTAATTTCGGTTAAATTTTCGAATTTCAAACACTTCGCTCGTTTTTTCATGTGTGAGTTCAAGAACGTGTAGATCGATACGGGGAAAAGGTGCGAAATATTTGAAATGTGTGCGTGCGATCCGGCGCCTCTACATACAAATTGAAAGATCGTGGAGGGACACTCGACAAATTGACGTGAAGCAGTGAAGTTCTGTGTCTGTCCGCTGGTCCCTGTGCTCTGTGCAGTTTGCTTTATATTTTTGCAATTTTTCCAAACTTTATGTGTTCACCGCGAAACTAAAATGACGCGAGACGATCTTCCCGACACCCAAGGAGGCACGCAGAGCCAACAGTCGCAATTTTGGGCAAACATAGAAAGCCAACCCATCGAGAGCGTTGTCTGGGGCAGACTTTACGCAAAGAATATTCGCCTAAAATCACTCGGTATGGGAAAATATTATAAAAGTGTATTTACAAGATCGCCATTAAGTTGGGGTAACCGAAATTAAAACTGTCTACCTGCTCCGCGGATGCTTCTTGATCAGCTCTTAAAACTATTTACGCATTTTCTTTAGATCTCTGCAAGCCCATCTTAAAAACGGGGAGGGCCGAAACGAACGACTTGATCCTCACATCCAAAGAGCTGCCCGAGGAGGTTCTGTGCAGGATTTCGAAAATTCACTTCCAAATCACCCGGGAACTGAGCGATCTCTCAAATCCCGTCTATATCCAGGTAAGATTTAAGCCAGAAACCTGCTTGCGCGCGATATTTAAAATAGGGCGGGATTGTTTTTGTGTGATTTATGTGATGCAGCGCGCTACCTGGTACACAGGTGTGTGCTCGTGGGGCAGAGCGCTCATCCCGGTTTTTTGTCATAAATCTTTTGTTGCCGCGATCTCCAGGTAACCGAGGTTAAAGTCACTAATTTGTCGCCTTTCTAACGAGAGCATTGCATAGTTACTAAAGGTCACGGTTTGCTATAAAACATCTGTTTCAAATACTGCAAGCTGATACTCATTGAAAAAAATCAGGAAGTTTTGTGGGAACGCTTTACGTGAGCAAATTTTGAGGAAAATTTCCTAATTCAATCATCCTTTATTTTATCTTTAGGATTTCTCTAGAAATGGGACCTTCGTGAATGGAGAAAAGATTGGCCTCAACAACAAAAGAATTCTTCAAAATTATGATGTTATATCTCTTTCCCATCCTCAGTATAAAGGTAAAACACTAGGAAATAGCCGCATATACCGTTTTTAATTATATTCCATTTTAAACAGCATTCGTTTTCAAAGATCTCGGTCCAAATGAAGCTCAGGGTCTGCCTACAGAGATTTGCTCCCAGTACTACATAAGTCGAAAATTGGGCTCTGGGGCGTGCGGTGTAGTCCGACTGGTCTACGATAAGCGTACTTGCAAGGAGTACGCTATGAAGCATGTCCAAAAAAACCAACTGGCTAATTCCACCCGAAATACAAATCTTAACGAGCCCGAGAGGGTGATGAACGAGGCGAAAATAATGAAGGCTTTGGAGCATGTAAATTTTTGGGAATATTTGTTTGTGTTTCAAGAGATTTAAAATATTGTCTGTTTGTAGCCGTGCGTTATTAAAATGCATGATATAGTCGACATGCCTGATTCTGTTTATATGGTACTCGAGCTTATGAAGGGAGGAGATCTACTTTCTAGGATTATTAAACAAAAGAACAAACGACTGTCGGAAAGGACCTCGAAATTATATTTCTACCAAATGTGCCATGCTGTTAAATATCTTCACGACAAAGGTGCGTTTTCTTGTTTGTTAAGGAATCAACAGAAGTTAACAAAATATATCAAAATAATATTTTATTTTAGGTATTACCCATCGAGACCTGAAACCGGACAATGTACTTTTGGAGACAAATGACGAAGAGACTTTGTTGAAAGTCTCTGATTTTGGTCTCAGCAAATTTGTTCGAAAAGACTCGGTAATGCGAACTTTATGCGGTACTCCTCTTTATGTTGCTCCTGAAGTTCTTGCAACAGGAGGACGAGGAGCATACACAAAAAAAGTTGATGTCTGGAGCCTTGGAGTTGTTTTGTTCACATGGTAAACATAATTAAGTAATGCGATAAACAAGTGCGCAAATTCATTCAATTTTTCCAGCTTGAGTGGGACACTTCCATTCTCCGATGACTATGGGTGTCCAGCATCTGAACAAATAAAAAAGGGTGATTTCAGCTTTAGCCATCCGTCTTGGAAAAGCATCTCCACAGTAGCGAAGTCTTTGATTAGAGATATGCTGACTGTTGATCCAAGCCAGAGGCCCTCTATCAACACTATCCTCAGGCACAAGTGGCTTCGGGATCCGGAGATCGTCAGGAAGGCTAATAATCTTATGATGCTTCCAGTAACATCCGATTCAGACGACGAAAACTTTCTGGAACCCCCTGCAAAACGTATGCGACGATAGTTAGTTTAGGAGCGGATCAGACAACATAAAAACTTTCATGATCTTCTTTCTAGTGATTATCGTGATAATTTCAACTTTTCAAGTATTATTCATAACTTAAAAATTTCATGTAATTCAAACGGTTTTTTCCGGATTTATTTTTCAGAACTGGTCACAGGTTGTCTAAGGTGTATTTATAGTACTTAGGCTTCCTTGTTCTGACCTTATTTATATATTTTTTAAAATAGTAATAACAAGTACAAATTACCAAAATCAAAACTTATTTAACTGGAACTTCGCGGTTTTTATATCAACGGTGAGTATAAAATATCGATGTAAGCTACTACTTGTTCCAACAGGCTTTTTGATGTGCCTGATTTTCTTGCATTCCACAACTAAGTTTTTGCTCACGTTAGCTTGATAATGAAGAAAATTTGTTTGAGTTTATAATACCTTTAGAAGTAAGCATTACGTTCTTTTTACATTTTAAGCCATATTGGAAGGCTGTATTATTATTAATTAAAATTTACGGAGCAGAAAATATGTTTTTATTAGTTTCATTGGCCTTTAGGCTTTATTTGCAGTTAAAATGGAAAAATTTCTTGTGGAGATGTGAATTTTGGAAAAGTATTACCATGAAATATTGCAAGTATGGGACGTTTCGGTAGAAATTTATCACCGCGAGCCCTTTCATGAAAATGTATACTCAGATTGAAATGTAACAAAATGTTAAGTAGATAAAAATTTTGTTTTGATGGGTAGGGGTGAATCAGTACGAGTAATAAACTGGATTTTTAGGGTTAAAAGTACGTATTGGTTGCCATTTCGATAAATGGGGAAAGGGGTACTTATCCCATCGTGCGGTGTATCGTTAAAAAAGGTATTTAAAATCATTTTGAGGAACGTCTCAGGAGCTGTATTCGAAAAGCAATCAAAAGAACTTCTGCATTCGAAAACCGTATGGGAGTGTCTCCAAAATATTAAAATAAAATTAGAATCAGACATCGAAGTACAATAGAGCTTTCTGGCCCCGGTCACCGCGAGATACCCCAAATCAAGTCTAATCTATGCAGTAAAGTTCTGTTGTTTTAACTTCACCATATTCCTAGCAGATTTATACTTCAGTCTGATGTTATAGGCTTTATGTAAAAATACTATAAATGTGTTTATTTAACAATATGAAATTAAAAGAATAAAACAGTACTCTAAAATCAAATATTAATTGTATGAATCTTTTGATTAAGAATTGGTTCTAGTTCATCAGAATAATTCTATGAACAAAAAGCGATTATTTAGCCAAGACATTTTAACATAATTCTGAGATACATCCGTCCAGAGTCAAATCAGTAAGCCCCTTACACCGCTCCTGGTTTCCATCCATCACTCCACGACGTGTTTACTGAAAGTTTTGTCCCAGCCGACGGCATAGATCTCATTTTCCGCCCAAGAGTTCCACAAGCAGTCCCTGAGCAAGTTCTTCGCTTGAGAATCTTTGTACAGCAGCTCGTAGGGACTTGAGCTATTTTTGGAGCATTTGTAAACCTTTATAATATTTGTATTTCCGATCACAGCCATTTGATTTCTGAAACAGAGAAGAATTTAGCATTAAGTGGCGTCGATTCTACAATTTTAAACTAAATATATGCTACTAATTGTTTTAAGCCTTTAAATTGAAATTCACAACTTACAATTGAAAGCGAGTTTTTCTAATTGGACGATTAAAAACGATGACTTTATCGACGAATTTGTTGGGCACTCTTGCATCTGCAGAATATACACACCCACTCTCATCGCCGAGAATAATATTATTGTCCTTTTCGTCCGCCCGTGCGCAATAAATTGAGGTAAATGCGAATTTGTGTTTTTCAATGAGAGCTGGAAAGGTAATATTTTTTAAAAATTTCCATAAGTGGATCTAGCAGACCTTCAGCTGGACGTGGAAGTCTGTTGTCCCAAATTAAAGCGCTCTTGTCCCGGGAGCAACTAGCGAACATTGAGTCGCCGCTCTGCCAGCAGGAGACCCCGGTAATGCTGTCCGAGTGGGCGTAGCGCAGGGTGTGAACAGAGAGCAAATCTCCAGCCCCAGCGTCCCACATCTTGAAAGTTAAGTGTCTTTTAGGAAGCTGAAACCTTGAGGGAATAATTTTGCTTTTACCTTAAGGCAGGCGTCACTAGACCCCGATATTACTTTCGTTTTGTCTGTAGGGAAAATGTCCAGTGCTTCAATTACACCGAGGTGCTCGTTTTTATCCCCAATCATAAAAAGACAATAGTTCTTTCCGGCCCTAGCCTGCGCTTTTGTGGACCACACCTGGATGCTCCCATTCGCTTGAGATACAATAAACTTTGGTGGCAATTAGCTATAAGATATTTTTCCCACTTATTGAAGGAAAGGAGGGGCTACTTACAATTGTAGTATTGATGAAAATTAGGTTCGTGGTCGGAGACTCGCACTGGATCCTGTACAAGGATTTATCCTCCTTTCCAACATCGTCGGCGTTTTTAAAGCCCCAAAGGCACCCTTCCCAAATCCGGCCTCGGATTTCGTTGGAGGCCAACAGACACTCACCATTATCGTTCGCTGCCAGGGCCTCGTAATAAGGGTGGATTTTTGGAAGACGCTCTACCGGTTTCTTGCGATAGTCTTTTGAATTCAAGTTTGGATATTGTGTGTTGGTGCTCAGCTCGCTGTCGCTTGGTGGCTTGTAGTCGTAGGGAATCGAGAACAAATCGGAGTAGTCAGGACGGTCCATTTTTCTTTGTTTTCAGGGAGGAAATCTTCCAGAAAAAGATGAGCACCGTAACGATTGTTTACGGAAAGTCGAGAAGCTTTGAAGATAAAATCGAAGGAAGTGCTGTAACGTGCAAAAGCCCTGCACACTATAAAAACGGGGGTTCTCAAAGAAAGAGAAAGGCCGCTTTAATAAATGAGAGGGAAAGGGCGAGCAGCATGTGCGCTACTTGACTTCGCCCGAAAGGGGTTCTCATTTTTACAGGCGGCGTCAAAAAGCAGTTTCTGGGGGGGATTTTGTATAAGAAATTGTGCTTTTATTACTGCTTTCACTGACAACCCACACACAAACTGCTACCACTAACACCAGTCGGACTTTACTGCGGTAAGAGTGTGCTACGGCACTTCTCAGCGTCTTGTCGTCTAAGGTTGAGAGACAGAAGCCAGATGAGAAATGCCAAAAATGTCAATGGGAAAGCACGTGAAATTTACTTGTGTGTTGTTACAGCGGTTTTTTCTTGGAGGATTTTGGAGAGTTATTATAAAAAAACAAATAATAAATTATATTTAGTTTATTCATTCATTCCAAATAGTAATTATTTATTTGTTATATACTCAAAGATTTGCAATTTTTAAGAAGTTTTATTAGAATATTCCTAAACAAATATGAGATTTAAAAAAAATTAATTTTCGAACGTAAGTAGTGTTGTCATCATTCTGACGTTTCACTGACAATTGGTTGTCGACGGTAGTTGGGTAGGTGGGTCATCGAAAGAAAATTGGTAAAACTTGCCTAAAAGATGGAATTAGCTAACACTTACTATAGAAATGATGAATACGTTGAGACGGTACAGCACAAAAGGGTAAAATATCCGTCCTACACAATGATCAACCACGTTTTCCCTAGGCTTCCGGCAACAAAGTCAGCAGGCAGACAGTCCTCACTGGATCCCAAAATATCGTCCTCTACGGAAAAGTGATTGTCCAGCGAGGTGCTATTATCCGAGGGGATCTGGCCAACGTCAGGATTGGACGATATTGTATTATAAATAAAGGCGCTGTGATAAGACCACCGTTCAAACAGTTTAGCAAGGGGTAGAGGAACTTACTGAAGTAAACATGGTTTTTAGAGACTTAAAAATGTATTTCCAGGGTGGCTTTCTTCCCACTTCAAATTGGGGATCACGTATACATCGGTGAGGGTTCCGTAGTTTCGGCCGCAATTGTAGGATCCTACGTTTACATAGGAAAAAACGTTATAATTGTAAGTTCTCACAGATTTTTTATCTCATAACTAAAATAAAAGATTTTAATGCAAAAAGGGTCGTCGCTGCATCCTTAAAGATTGTTGTATAATAGAAGACGGGGCGGTTCTACCCCCGGAAACGACAGTGGCCAGCTTTATGAGGTATACCGCGAAAGGGACAATTGAAGGTGGTCAAGGGAATCCGAATTTTGTCCCACTTGGAATGCAGGATGAAATGATGGAGTACACGAAATCTTTCTACGAACATTTCCTTAGAGCTCCACCCGCTTGATCGATGCAATAAAATGGGTAAATTTCGATTGCTGCTAAGAGAAAAGAAAAGAAGTTCATTTTAGGTATAAGGTTCTTTAATTTTTTTTAATACTATTAGCTATTTATTCCATTTCAATATATAATATATTTTTGAAAATTATAAAATTATTGAATCCCTCCTTAGTCCTGGCCTGTTTCGAACTCTTGAATTAATTAATTAATCGAAATTCTGAAGGACGGTTAGTCCTGTTTTATTGTAGCATAATTTTCTTATTTAGTGTCTGCAGGGAATTTTCATTGCTCTACCATCCAGAACGAATTTTCATTTAGAAACTTTCGATACAAATTTTAGTTTGTTTTCCAGAAAACTTTTTCTAAAAGTTTTAAGTTTTTATAGGGCCATATAGCGCTTGCAAACCACAAGCAGTGGATATGAGACTCGAGAGAAGTTTGTAAAATACAATTTCCAGTCAGGTAAATTTTTCGCAAAGGCAACTTTTGTGTGTCAACGTAAAAGAAATGCCGAGAATTCCGCTTTGCGGTAATATCAAAAATTAAGGGGTCCCAACACAAATTTAGAAAACAAATAAGCCTCAACTCTTCCTTTCAACTAACCCATTCAAAATTTTCCTGCTACCATTTCTCTAAGTCCATTGCCATTCATCGTTTGGGGCTTCGTTGTCTTTTCGATTCGAAAACCGACTAAGCGCAGCTTGAGGTGAGGGGCTTAGGTAGCATGGTGGCGCAGTTTCTTTTTGGCATCGATCCACGTCGATTGCACATTTCACGCGCATCTTTCTCAGTTTCGGAGTGGCCATCGCAGCGGGCAACGAGGTGCAGTCTGGCGCTTGAGTCGGAGCCTTTAAAAAGACAAGAAACACCGCGAATGTATTTTTCGATATAAAAATATCAGTGAAAGTGAGTGCCAAGTACTAAGTACTGAGGAGGAAGCGTTTAATATGCTCGTGAACTCGCCTTTAAAAGAGCTATAAAAATCGTTAAAATCTTTTATTTAAGCAGTCCGTTGATTCCAGTTTTTAAAAAATTTAATGAAAAAAAAACTGGTTAAGGCTTTTAGAGAAAAATCCGAGTCTACTTTGAGTTACTTATATCTTCGTTGTTAAAAACTAAAAAGTCATTATTTTGTTTAATAATTTCCAATTTTAATGTTGCCTGGTAGGAAAAAAATGCAAGAGATGTGTTGAAGTGCTGGTGCGCGTGGGAAATTTGCATGAGTCCCACAATAATAAAAAGAGTGATTGCAACATTCGTGCATTCGGCGAAGAAGAGAAGAGGGTTCTTGCCGCGCTGTTCAGCGATAAGGCGCTTGAATTATCCCATGTGTGTGAAATGTGTCGTTCGTGCGGGGCCAGCTAAAATGCATGATTACCTGCAACGAAACGGTAGCAGTTGGTGCTCTTGGGTGCAACCGCACTATCATGGGAGTCGGTGAACATTGTGATAGCGCTGCGTTTTTCCTTCATTAGTTGCTCTGTGAATGTTTGAGGTATTCAGAAGGTTGAAGGCTGAAGGACTACTTTTACAGACATATTAACGCATAGAGTAAGTCAGTTTTTGCAATAAAAAGGTTGGATATTTTTTCTTTGTAATTTTTAGTTTTAATATATATGTTTAAGAGTTTTCATATTAATTTAAAAGAGTTTTAACTCCTATTTGGGGAATGTATTAACTTAACCCCACATCTGACACCAATGATTGTACTGTAATTAAGTGCAAACAGCAGACCCCTCGTTGACTTTAAAGTCTGCAACGTTCACATCTATGTAGTCCCTTTTAATGATAGGCAGCAAGACCACAAAAAATTTACTTTTACAGCACAATAGCCTCCGTGGTACGAACAGGAAACGAGTTTCACAATTTTCCATCGATTGTGTGCTCCTGTACACCTGACATTGGTCCTATTACCGCAAAATTCCACAGTGTGCATGCAACGCAGTGGACTCAGCAGCAGAAATATCTGCACGTTTGGACAGAGTACAAGCCGTACGATAAACGTTCGGCAAACATATGATTACACGGAATAGCGCTGCACAGAGTACCACAGCCTTCGGTTCAGGTAATCGAACATGTGTTCAAAAAATTGCGAAATTTTCAACATTCCCCATTGACCTCACGCCATTATAATTCGTTGCATTGGAAAAACTGCCATGAAAATTACAAATTAACGCCGTGTTTCAACCTCAACGATAAAAATCCAGTTGAAGCTGAAGTTTATTAGAATCGGCAGTGGGTCTCTTGTGCAGGGGGCAAAATAGTCGCTCTTATGGGCATTTTACCAGCCATGCCTACACTTTCGATGCTGTTAACGTCAATTTGTTTGGATTAGCGATCACAGCCGTTTGTGGCCACTACTCTGCATGTTTCATACTCAGGACTGTCGACTGTTTTGCAGCCTAGTCGCGGTCAGCTTGAGCTCGCCGTGGTGCTGCCCAGATGCCATTTAGAATCGTGGCACTATCTGAGCTGCACGTAGACCGGACCAGGTAAAGGTCGAATTTAGAATGAATATCTCCGCTGTACGGAGGTGTTTGAAAGGCGAGAGAACAAACCACGTCTCGTGATGAAATTAAGCCACCGAGGCCTGCTCATTCTTACACCTTCGTAGGTGTCTACTGCCTGGATACTGACCATGCCACACGTTGTACATCTCAGTAAATTAAACACGACAGGTAATAAAGTAATCGAGATTGTGGGAAACCGTGTCAACATAAAACCAAACCAGCCAATTGTATCATCATCCCCTCGAGCGCTAGACGCTTTGATTAACTGCGCGGAACAAATTTTATTATCTGCCTCAATGGTCACGATGAGCAGTGCGATTTTATCATCTTTCTCTTTGCCAGTTACGCTTATTTACGTTTTTTGTTTGTTTTGCTAAAAGATCGCGGCCAAGCCTTGAAGGCAGTCGTGAGTGACTCAATGACGGAAGAAATCATGTAATCGAATTGCAGCCATGGTCATTGCACATTTTTACAGTGATGCTTTTCAGTTAGAAAGGGAAAACATTGATAAATCTCTACTCAAAATTGGTTCTAATCCAGTTTAAGGATTCCAAAAGGACAGTTTTTTTTTCATTTCCCTCGGCATTTCATTATACATGTTCCAGTATATTATTCAGTAGTTTCATAGGTTACAAATTCTAACTTAATTTCTATTAGACAAACGAGTTTGCTGCTTAAGTCTTTTATTGAAAACAAAAAGTTTATTTTTACATCTCTTATGCCAATTAGGAATTTCGATAAAAGTCATAAACTTATTAAAAGCCCTCCAAAGCCTGAACTGGACTCCCACTTTGAATTTTTTTTTACCAAATAGTCGTCTAAATCAATTTTCTTAGCAGCACACCGATAAAAAATGCATGGAAACGGTAGGTCTCATCGTCCATAAATCCATAATTTGTTCATTAACATTTGCATGATTGAAGCAATTGTTCGAAACAGCATAAAAGCGGTTAAATTATTCTACTCACGCATATGGGTAGTATGATAGGCACCTCGCCTTTTGTATATAGTATCTATATAAAAAAAGCGCCGGCATCTACAGTGACAAATCGACCTCTGTTGTCTCAAACATACACCACTAAAAATGACGATTTCGCAATGGAATTTCAGTCGAATGCACTCTTTTCAGATTAAAATATCTCTAAAGCTGGGGTTATTGGAGCTGTTTATGCTGTTAAGAAACCGACTTTAATTGGCCATGGAATGAGGAATCGTTTAACTCGCTGGCGTTTGAAGCGAACAAATTATGTACTAATAAAATTGTGTTGGAATTATAAGCTCGGTATAGACTTTCTAATCGGTGCACCTCTAGTTGAGTATATTTGCGAAACTTCCTGAGGAAATCGGTGCAATTTGACTTGGACACCTTTAATTTTCTCTGAGTGCACTGAATCAATCTTTTTGAGGTCTGCGTCTTTAATTTATTACAGCGGCCCCAAACGTTAAGCTAGTTCGAAGAGAAGTTGAAAAACATTCCAAAAATTCCACATGCAGGTTGTTACTATACAGACCACTGAGTCTTTGTCCCCTTCCCAGGAATATTCCCATTAACCCGCATAAGTACCCCTCGCGTCATGCCAACAGAGTGAGTACCCTCCACCATTTGGGGACTCTTGTTCCAAGCCGCGTAATCAGCCATCACCTGCTGCTTCCGAGGAGAAAACGACAAGCCGCAACAGGCAGTCAAACGATGCAAAATAAATCTACCTCCTTCGGTCGGTAGTAATTTCACTTTCATTACACAAACTGGGCCGCACCACTCTCACTCACAGCCGCGATGAGTGTGGCTGTGGCACGCAGACGCAGGCGGCCAGCGCGCAACCACTTTTTCCCGTCGCGTTTTCCTACCTGGACAGGTCTTCTGCGCGGATTCGCGGTGCGGCTGTGGTCGCTGCCTTGTAGCCATAACCTTTCCATTTCACTGGCTCTACTTGGGCCGGGGGTTCCGATGCTTTGAAAAGAAATTCTTCGAAAAGAAACTTTCCCGCTTCGGTACCTTGGCGAGGTAGTGGAGGTTCGGGCAAATGTTTTTGTTTGGTGTGGGAACCCAAAACCGCCGATGGCGTAGGTTCGGCAGTCCTCTCGAAAGCCGGAAAGGCGCTGCTTGGCAAGGCACATCCGCTGCGGATGTCTTCAAGTCTTCCCCAGACCGAAAACGAAAGTGATAAACGGCTCTAAGTAAAATCAAGATGAGACCTGCTGCAGCGGAAATGATTTGTTGCCCTTAAAAATGCTGCACAGGTTACTGCTCCGGAATCAATTGAGCAGCGAGGGCGATTAACTTTTCGTTGAAAAATGTTAATGACCGGCGTCAATGCCGTTCAGAGTATGCAGTTTTGCGCTCGTTGCGATAATAATGTAAATTCTTTCATAATTGCGCCGCGGCCGCCTCAATGCCGGAGGTGCGAGACATCAACTTTGGTTCGATTAAATAAAGAACTTAAGCGACGAACTTGATTTTTTGTGGAGAAACTTGCGATTAGTGTGATGTAGTCTGCTTGGTATATGAATTAGTTTCTTACGTACATATATCCAAAATAAATTCTGGCGCTTATTAGTTATTTATTGATGTATGTCACAGTATATATTACAGTATTGTATAGCATAAATATGGTTTCTTTATCTATTGCGCTTTTGAGAATAGATCAAAAAGTATTATGGACGAAAAACGATTTGAGCGACGAACGTAATTTTTGTTGAAAAAATTCGTTTTCAAATGAGTTACGTTTGCTGTTCGGTATCTAAATATCTTGTAATATAGTAACAACAGAATTATCTAAAAAATATTTTGTAAAAACGATTGAAAATATTCTAAAAACACCTTTAAATATACAAATCCATTCTAAAAACTCATTGGTTTTTGTATTCTTCTTTCAGATAATTATGATAAAGAATTAAATTAAGCAATTGTTCAAGGAAAGCTAATTACTTAAAGGTGCGGGAACAAAAACCCTAATCGCGATCATACGATCACCCCGCACCAGCCAACCAGCAGTAGTCGATCAGTTTGAGAGCATTTATCTCAGTTCGCCTCCCATAAAGCCGACGGTAATTAATTGAACCAATTTAATTCGATCGAATGCTGTCGAGTGTCGAGGTTATAAGAGCTCCTATGTTGAAAGAGAGTTAGTGTAGTTAATGACTTTTTCATGGAATTCACATTTTGCGGCTAATATCGCTAGTCGGCCGTCAGAGCCACCAAAGCATACCACTTATTCACCTCACTCATGGGCCAGAGACTGGCGGAGGTGCCAGAAGGAACTACTCTAAGGCCATCGCATGCAAGTCTATCGCTGCGTTTCACGGTGTTTAGAGGATTGCGAAAGTCCACCGCACCAGTCCAGTCTAGGAGAAGTTGGTATGCAGTTCTTACCTTTGTTTGGAGCCCGGTAAAGAGCCTATCTAATGGCGGCAATAACAATAACCGGGTCGTTTTGCAATATCTCTTTTTTCCTGACCCATGTCCTGTGCGGCAATGCTGACCACTCTGTGAGCTGGAGGGTCCTAAGTGCTCGAAGGTGGGTAGGCTGTAGGCTGTCAACTTTCGACCGATCTGCAATACTGTCCAAAAGACTAAAGGGCCCATAAAGTTTTATTTCAAATTAAATGCTAAACGTTAACGACAGTGGCTGTCGTGAAAGTAATAAGGCCGACGCTGATAACGTAAACGCGATCACTCGTCGTCGAGGTGGCCGCAAATAACAACAACGTTGCGTTACGAAACGTTGTTTATCCGTGTCGACCCCTGGAATTTATTAATCGCAATAAATTTCGCTGAAATGTTCTGGCCAGCGTAAATATTTTCAAATTATCGAAACGAAATCCCCCCAATTAAGCCACGAATTACTCAGCAGCTGGAGCACCAACTGAATATTGCCAAAGAGTTGAGAAAAACCAAAAGTCCGTCGCAAGCCTCATAAGCGCCGTGACACCGAATTGAAAATTATTTCACAAAATTTACAATTGGCGTATTAATTATCCTCGGTGTCGGGCGCATGTCAAGTGCGCTCGGGACTTGGAGCGCATGGCGCCACTGTCACAAGATCTGGCTCAAAACTCTACAAGACCCAGATTCTCGTGTTAATGGGAAAGAAGTTGAGCTGGCCGAAAAATCTTTTGGAGCTTGGAAATTGGGGCTCAGGAACTTAGCAGATCGCGATGTCCTCCATGGCTCAGTTGGTACAGCACGAGGGCGTCTGGGGTACTGAACCAGAACAACCAGAACCATATCAGCGCCGAAAGTGAGTTTGGTATAGTGGTCCGACCAGTCCCAATATTTTCTTTTTATTTTAATTAATTGATATTTTTTTATTATTGTATGTAATGCGGGTAATTGCGTGGATTAATTGCAAAATTGCAGTCAAGTTTTAGGGGAGGTTAGACGAATTTTTAATTGCTGCCTGCTGCTCAGATGAGTTGCAGCCATGTCGTGTTCAATTAAATATAAATCGTGATTTTCTTCGGCTTCATATGGACAGGTGAACTGCACTGATCTTATTTGTGGCATGCTGCTGAAGTTATTATTGTGCATATAGCAGTTGCTGCTTGCAAAATGATCATGTTGTCGGTTCGACAGGAAATTAGTGTAATGTGTTGAATTGCCTAGGATATTGGGAAAGTCTTATATTGACGGTTCCTTTCACTTTAACTGAAATTGACGGATGTTTAATCGTTCACTTATGCGGAAGAGATTTGCTTTGGTGTCTACTTCACCCTAATGGATCAATTTCGTATTTTGCAAGTTTTTATATTACAAAATCTTCTTCCTTCCATCAAAATGTCTGATTTAGAGCAGATAAATTGTCTAGCGGTTCTCTAGATGGTAAATTAAGTGATGAATGTTTCGATTCACTCACAAGTCTCATAGATTGACTTTTTATATTTTATAAGTAGGAATATTTGGGCAATTTTATCCAATAACATCAACTAAATAAAGGTCGAAGTTTCACAATAGCTAAGTAACGCCTTGCATTCGTATATTGAAAAGAATAAACAACAATCGCAGAATAATTTTATAAATGGCCTTGACTTTTTAACTGCACAATCGCAGCAGACAGCGAAACGAAATCACTTCAATCTTCAGTCATTTGGATTCATTGACCAGTCATCTCCTTCATTACCTATGCAGGTAAGAGTGCAAAAAGCATATTTACAACCTTTTACCACCGAACCAGCAAGGTGCAAGAAGGTTCATCTGATCGTTTGTTTTTTCTAAAAAACCGCTCAAATGTTATACGATTTCAGTGACTGGCTAGATTTTGGGTTTTTTCTGACTGCACAAATAATATCTCCTGTAATTTTGATGTTTTGCCGCCACAATGTGGATGTTATCGCTCGCGAAGAAAGACATTGAAATGTTTGCTCAAAAATTGCTCTTGAACGAAACTATCTGGAGGGCTGAACGCTCTAATAATTGGTTCGAGTTAGAGAAATCATTAATCAAGTCAGACGCTCGGCGTGATCGCTATCGTTTTACCTGCAAAAATATGCAGTAAGGTTGGCTAAACATGCATAAACCTTTTGTTTTCTGAAAGACAACATCCGTTTTTGCTCAATTTACGTTCCAGCTACTGTGCGAGCAACTTTAATTCGGATATGTCTGAAAAAAAGCGAAAAAGTATATATAAAAAAAGATCTTCGAGATATTCTCCGCTTCCCTTGACTACGATCGTTGACCCAAGTGTTAACCACTTTCGGTTTGTTAAACTTGAGAACAATTCAACAAGACCTTATCAGTGACTTCTCAGACCCAGTGGAGAGCAATTTGCAAATTTTCGCCGGCTTTTGTGTACAAGGTCTGTCCACCAACTCAAATCAAACAAATCGAAGCTACCAAAAGATGCGTTGGATTTTGCTTGAGTGCATCTGACCTTCTTCAGGTCGATTGCAATTCCGTGACTTCGCCCACAAAATTGAAATCTATGCACGCAGATAAATTGTATACAGTCTGAACCAAGGAAACTTCTATTAAATTTCTACTGATTGGCGGTTACTTTTCAATGAAACAAATATAAAGAAAAACATAATTAATTTTGTGGCGCCTCGGCATTGTTTCCTGCCAATGCCGCGAATTATTGAGCGAGAAAATATTGCGGCTTGGTGGCTGCCGAACCGCCGATGGCAAGGCTGAGCCGCCGGTGGGTAATTCGAGGAAAACACCTTGAACCGGGCGCTCAGGTGAACTGGTTTTTGCAATATTTCTGCTCTTGTTTCCTTCTCGAAATTCACCTCGGATACTCAGTTATTTAGTGCATATAGTAAATTAATACCTTTTGCTCTCGATTTCTGGGGGATGTGTGAGGCCCAAAAAGGCGGCATTTGCTCGGATTGGAAAAATATATCACGCAAAAGGTGAGTGAATTCACGGCCTCTGGCCAAGTGAAGCAAGGTGAGAAGAAGTCGCGCACTGATTGGTAGGCTGGCGTGGGTGCCCTGCTTATGACCATTATGTAATGAGCGCTCAACTAGGTCTCATAAGTTGTGCTAGGTACCTCAAGAACTTTTGTGAACGTAATGTTCTTGCTTTTGGAGGTTAAATTTGAATGTTGAAATCATTGTGTTATGAGGTCTGAGAAAAAGTTATCTTACTATGATACTGCACTAGCTGGTTCTATTGGCATTAGGAGTTTCAGAGTATCTGACAATTATTTGAAAATAAATAGGTTTAGCTAACAGAAACCTAATATACTTAACAATGAGTTCGACAGACAAGGGTTTTGTATAGCCATTGGATGGGTTCCTAAATGAATATGAAGATATATTGTGTCATGCGTTCATTTGTACTGTATTATTTAATAAATATAATCGTAACATAAACCTTTATTTAAAAAACATTAGATATACTATAGTTATAAATACATACATATATACCAATTCTGACCCTTCCAAAATCAATGTCAACCCATCTTTATGCTAAAAGAATATACTATTCTTTTTAAACTGTTCATTGGAACGTTGAAATAATTAAAGAAAAATATGTAAAACAAAACAATAATAATTTGTTGCATATATAAAGTTTTTTTATTTATGCAGGTTCTGCTCCTACCTGATAAGATCTCCAAGTTAAACAAGTTACGATCAAAACAGGATCTTTCTTTTCTTTACAGACAATCCTGAAACCGCTCTATCTGGGGAAACTGCAATTATCCTTAACAAGAATCAGAAAAACCGCGATTAAAACAGTCATTAAATTGCACACCGAATACTGAAGTGACTTCAAAATGATCTTGGCGATCGTGTCGCATTTCGTAAAATGTAAAATGCACAAATAGTGCCGACTCTTTTATACACCGAGTAACCGTCGAATGTGCTAACTGGCTAAGAGGCATATGTAAATCAAACGACACGCTTGCAACATTCAAATTGACATTTTAAGAGCGTCGTTTACGTTTGGCGAGAAGCAAAACTAAAAGACCCTAAGGGGATGTCGACATATTGTATGCAAATTAAATAGATTCTTATAGGGATCTTCTACTTAAAGTGCTTCTGAACAGGACAAGTTGATCTAAATGCATGCAAACATAAGCATAGTAGTATAAGATCAGTTTTCAGATCGCTAATAAATTTAGCAATTTACGCACGTTTGTCTGTCTGTTTTGGGCCGCGAACTGGTAGTGCTCTTGTTTCAAATGAGAAAATTATTTGTTACGAAAGTGTAACATGCTATTGAAGTCTTGATTGATAGACAGTTTGCAAATATCTCGGTAAGTCTTTTGAAAGACGTGAACTGCAAATTAAATTATGGGGTCCGGTCCGATCCGGCTCTACGTGGAGTGGCAGTTGATCAATGGGACACCAGTTATTATGCCCTTATTTATGATTATTATTCCTATTCAAATATATCATCTTGATTTTTGCGATTTGGCAACCACGTAAATATAAAAGATTAAGCCTAACCTTATCGACTGTTCAATGCAACTATTGTTTTTCTTAAATTGAATTGAAAAATCGACTGAAGCGTATGTTCAGAAAGGTAGTTTTTACAGCCAATTTCGCAATTTAATTATATTGCTCTTGTAAAAATGAGCAAACGATTGCAGAAACAAAATTTACGTTCGAGAATTGTTATATGGAATCGATTATGAAATTCAAGATTTGGTCATAATTCGATGAACAAGCTACTGTGGATTCCGAATTCACATAGGATTTTGAACATTACGAAGCATTTGCTGCATTTAATAAGAGCAGTGCTATTCACGTTTATTTAGAAAGGAACCTTCTTTCAACAACTGGCTTGAAAACATTCACTTCCTTAAAAGCGAGGCCTCTTTAAATAAGCACCACTCACCAGAACTTGCTTCTCGTTTCCGGTTCTTGATGCAAAAGTACATAAATTCATCATTTAATTCCACTGGGTATCAAGGCGGTTTCTGGTTAGAGGTATGCACTTCCGCTTAAATACTTGAAGGCATTTACTTCATTAAAAAACGAAAAAATTCTAAAAATCGCCTTGAGAACAATGTTGCACATATTGCAGCGTGCATTCCACCCGAGCGGATTGGTCACCACCGTCAGGTTTGGTCACTGTCGCCAGCACCCAGTAGCACTCTCTAGAGGAAGTGGCGGTGACGATAGTCGAACCAGGTAGCCACTACCTGCCCGATTCAGTGGTAACCTGAAATGCATTCACTTTTAGTTTCGTTTCAATGTGAACGCCGAATGTCAGTAACACTTGTTAGCCTCACCTTCTCCAGCCATCTACGTTTCTACGAAGCGCCCCAAATGCTCCACCTGTCCTGCGTCGGTCCGAAGTAAAGCGGATCGATGTCCATACTTTTGCGCCAGATGAGTGTATGGAAAAAGATTGTTGAAAGATGTTGAACTGTGCCTGCGCGTGCTGGTAATTATTGTCACGTACCTAGATACAATTACGTCGGCGACAAGAAGATAATCAGGGACCCCTGCGGCAGGTGCGAATAATTGATTGTTTACCAGAGCCGGAAGTCCTTCAAATGCGCGGGTCACAAAAGAATTAGTCTCGAAATTAGGAAGCTGTGGGATTTTAGAGGCCGCAAGCGATGGGTATCGCTTAAGCTTAAGGTAAATGCAATTGTTTGCACGTTTAAGTTTAAGAGTGGTTCGCCTTAAGAGCAGTTTTCGCATGATCACAATGGGTGTAATTCGCTGAGGTATGCTAAGTAGCCTCAACGCTGGAGAGGTCTCTATTTTTGTTCAGGTGGCCTTTTAGGAATTTGCAATGGTTTTGCATTGGTATTTACCTACTAAATAATAGATTTATTTTTGAACTTGAAGTTGGAATTCCCCGATTTTTTAACTAGGTACGTTTTTAGAGTTCTAACTACTTTAAATTTTTTAAGCTAATTTTTGTTTTTGTCTGTAGATATTTTGCTTTTAAAAATATTTGTATCTAGGCACAGTCTTTTTGAAATGCTTACAGTTTTTTAAATCAATATTCTATATGGTACAGCCTAAGGATTCAGCACAAATTATGCAAAAACAAAAAAAACTTACGTAATCATGAAAATATCGTAGCCATTTGTCTGTTTGATAAAAGCAACGAAACTATTTGTTTTTTTTATTTATTCAAAGCTTCAGATTGGGAGACTTAACAACGCAATGTTCTTAGTCTACTTTAAGAAAATAAAATGCTACTTTTTAATGTTCCTCATCACACTACACGTTGTTGTAGAGTAAGTTACAAATGCAAACAACTATACATTTTTATTCTGGTTGCTGGAAGTTAATAAATTATTTAGGATAATACCCATGTACGTATGTGCATATATACACTTACATAACTCATAGAATTTACATAATGTTGTAAAAGTAGGTGACAAATACAAAGTTATGTAAAACAATTCATGATTGAAAATTCCGAAATAAAATAAAAATCCCGCATTAGGATCCCTTTTTATGAAATCTTAAAAAAATTCAAAGTCCCATGCGAAATTGCTTAATCGCAAAGACATAGTTACGAACCAAAGTATACTTGTAATTTTCCTGCAACACAGAACAATTTTCATCCATAAAATCGTGAATGATTTGTGGAGCACGACGACCAACGACGCTAAGTTGTAAGTTTTGAAAAACCATTTCCAGCATGTATCTGCCATGTTTCGTGTATTGTTATTAAATAATAAATAAAAAATAAAAATATTGTCGTACAGCTCTTACAGCCCATATGTCTCTGGTCCAAGCGTGGAGCTGCTTAATGCCGCGATCGGAGTGATCATTCCGTCCGGATAAAACCATTTCCACACCCCCGCCCCCGTGAGCGCTCTGAGCAAGGCAAACAGAACTATACGTGAGGAGTATACACGAGGAAAAACAATTTCATTTTGCAGCGCATGACAAACAGTCGAGAGGAAAACAGCAGATAGCGATCGCTGCGATCACATGTAATAAGGCCAAGAATATAATAAAAAATAATTAAAGTGGCCAGCCGAGATATCCAGGCTTTGAGGCGTTTATCAAAATGGAAATACCCGAGGTCTGCGACGTGAGCAATTTCAATTTGCTGCATCTTTACTGCTTTTAATTGTTGCATTGAAGGGATTTGTGCTGATCAAGGAAACTGCGATCGGCTTATTCTATCTACGTGATGGAATGTATGAAATTTTGATTTATGGAATTTTAGATATTTCGCTGACCCCTCGCCTGTCCCTGGGAAGTTTGAGGTCTTTTACATGATCATTGTACGCTCCGTGGCCTTTAGCAAACGAGGCATCCCCCTTTAAAATAATTTCGCAATCAATTTGAGAAGCGGCAACAGCAGTCATACTCATGCTGTACATTAATTAAAATTACTCAGCTAATTGCTCCATAAACTTCGATGAAATCCTTCGCCCGGTTACCTCGCAACATTTGAATTATTTACAATTCAGAGGCTCATTGTTCAACATTTTCGTTTCTCGATTTGGCGGGCGCAGTTTGTGGCGGAATGTTGTCATGTCTCATTCATCCGGTGGTGGAAGATTTTGTCGTTTCCACGTGAATTTTGTTGGCATTAAGTAAGCTAGATGCATCTAGCAAGAATAATCCGTCTTTAAGTGTATGGGAGCTCACCTGGCCGGTAAATATAAACAAGAGTACCCAGTTGTTGAAGTGGTGGGATCTTACAATGGAAGTTAGTTGGGAAATATTGCCGCAATTATAATACAGGCAAATCGGGGGATACAGAACGAATATTTCCATACTTATATTGTAGAGCTAATTAATGTCAGACACCTGCACTATGCCACTAAGGCTGATAAAGTCTCCAGTTTAATGGTCGAGGTGATCGGGCATGATCTTTCAGGAGGAGATTCGCAATGAAATTAGCCTTTTATAGACGAGCAGTTAATTTTAATTGGGTGGAATTATTAGGTGTGTCCTTGTTTTGCCACTGGAAGCAGAAATGTTTGAATATTTTATACAAGCGTAGTATTGAGATTTGAAAAGTTTAAAATTTCAAAACAAGTAATGTTTTCATACTTATAAACGAACATTTGTATAAGTGTACAAGCTTATGCACAACTGTGTTGTTATTTACAAAGTCCTTCAATCCATAAATTCGGTGCAATTCATGCAAATCAGTAAATCTTACATTTTGTACAAATTATCCGTCCACAACACCTTCTTATCTTCATCTGTACAAAATTTTGCAGTCAACAAGACCCACTGCCAGACAGTGACTTTCACAAAAAATTCTTAAAATCTTTAAGAAACCCTGTCCAATGTGGTCTCAATGTGATAAGGACATAATTTCAATCGATTGATGAAATCAGACACATAACAAGGTCTGTCGCAAGAAAAGACCTCGAAAGATATCCACACAAATTTCGATATATTTTAAAATCACTGTGGTGGATAAATCACCCAGAGCAGCAGTGTTTACGAGCTGAACGCTTTTTAGCTTGAACAAAACGTTAAATATGTCCACTGTCGACATAACATTAAATAAATTTCCCATTTTGAGTCTTGATTCCGTAAAAACCCGAAAACATGAACCAAGTTATTTTCAGGTGGGCAACATATTTCACCGCTCGATCAGGTATTAAGTGTAAAAATTTGATTGTCTGGCTTGAAAGAATACCTCAAAAAATTATTACTAAAAATTTTTTTCGAAATTTACGATGGAATGAATATTTCCGGAAAAAAATGCAATATATGTTCATTAAAAAATCTTTTCATCTCAGATGTTTCGAAAAACGATAAAAATAAATAAACAACAAGGGATATCCCGGAGAAACTGACTATCGACCAAAACCAACCATCCATTAATTTTGTTTACAAACACTCAACGGTTGGCAGGTAGTGCAAAAAGTATCGTCTTAATGGCCCTCGACTCGTGACTCCTTCCCTCCGACACCACAGAAGACGTCAATCATCCGGCGAAAAATGAAAGTGACAAATTGAGGAAGACTCTGCAAAGTCTGTTTAAGACCGTCTAATGTGCGGCAAACTAAAACAAAAAGGTACAAAGTCTACCGACTTGAAGACATGGTGGTGTTCAAGTGACATCACCAACGACTATTTGGGCTGGTAGACCGATAGGTCGTAAGTGCGCGCGTTATGGCGCGAAGGGGTCTTAATGTCCCAATGCTAATGGATTACAATCTTGGCACGCATGCTCTGATATTGACTCAGATTTATGTGTAATAAGTGCACCGTGACAGGTGTCTAGTTAGCATTCTCAGGTTAGCTGCGCGGTGGAAAAACTCACTCTCAGGTGCTAGTTGAAATCTTATTGCCCATGCGTTCGTGGTCACATTCGACAAACTCAAAAATAGAAAATTACTTGCTGCCGCTGGGGCATACTGCTGGATATGTTGCTGGCGCTGACTACGTCTAACACTGGTGCGCTGCTATGGAATGCAACATTGAAAATTTCGCGGCTATGTGTCTAGTCGACTTTCATGTGATATCAAATTCAATTTCAAGGTTCTGCCGAGCTTTGAGCTAACTTTTAATAGCGACAACGATGTCGACTCACGATCCATACAGAGATAAAATTTTTTGTGGGGATTTTTGGTGCTATCATTTAAAAGTTATTTACAATTATATGAGCTATGATTCAAGCTGAGGGTATGCAATCTCTTTTAGGAAATCTGCTTCGGGGCTCCCATCAAGGACGGATTTAATTCGATCTTCCTTAGAAGGCAGAAAATGTTGATTAAGGCTTAGTCACCCCCTTGGTGCATTCATGTTTTTCTGTGGAAAAAACCCAAGACAAACAAGTTCGATGTTAACGAATTTTATAGGAATTTTAATAGTTCTTTTAGCTGAATTGCATATTACTTTTCATTACAATTAAGCAACACAAGTGATTCTGCCAAAACAAACATAGTAGAGCTAAACCACAAATAACTCATAGTTAGTTACTGCTGAATTTAATTCTGAATTTGACCGCGATCAGCAAAAGGAATAAGCACCAATGACTACTTCTACTTATCATTTCGCACTTTTTAAAAATTTAACATTGTGGCTACAGAAAGAGAGTTCATTTAATGTTATACTCGTATGCATATATAATATATCTTCTTGCATCTTTGAGCTTTACTTCTTTTATAGTTTGCTAGCTTGTAATTTCCTTTCAAAGCATTTCCTGATAAAATTAGTAAATGTCTTTTCTTCTCCGTGTTGTTGCAAGCAATTCTTTTATAAAAGATTTCTATAAAAGTTCGTACCCAACGGAATGACTAAAGCTTAAATGATTTAAAAGAAAAACGATGTAGTATTTTTTCTATTACAGTCAATGACTAAACTAAATTAACGCATCGACTTTCATTGAAACAATCACAATCTGTTCCTTTTCTTTGCAGTGCGTAATTTAAAAATGTGGCAAAAACTTGCAGCTATCTTATTGGTCATTCAATGTTACAACAAAACAACAATAACCAGCCAGAATGAAATCGCTTAAATCTCGATTATAGGTCTCTTTAAAAATGTTTACAAACAAATTCCAAGCACAAAACCGATCGGCACAACGCAACACAATGCCAGGGAAATCATTAAGTCCGAGGCGCGAGTACAAAAGTGAATTTAAACCCAAGAGCACGATCCCCACGGAAAGCGCGAGAGTGCCGCCAATTTTCAAAGTCAAAAAATCGCGTTTACTTTGCGCCATGTGCTCCTAAGACGGATCCCAAGACGCTGGGGGTACGGGGGGAGGCCGCTGTTTCTCAGCTAAATCGGTAGACACGCCAATTCAATGTTACGAATTTTAAAAAAAAACACCAGAAGAAGAAATCGCACCACACGCCGAGGAAGGAGCGATCTTCAGGCCGATTGCGACCAGCCCCGAAGAAAAGCTTCAAGAAAAACGGATTAGAAGAAATCTTGAGAGGCGCCTGCATTCGGTAGGATGTCTGTTCCGCGAATGTTTCGTCGGAGCACCTGGCGCACTATCGCGCAGCACCTCGTGGCCCCAAAGTGGTCGCGCATTGGGGGCCTGTCTGGCGGTTTTTGAGAGTATAAAATCCAACTTTTGTACGGTTTGATGGTTTTCTCAAGCCCGAGACTCACCTGAACGCGGGGCGGGCGGGGCGGAGACATTCGTAAAAATTCACCTTGTTGCCTCCAAAGTAAAATGGCTCCATTCAGTTAGCTAAGAGCCACTGGACGAGTCGGATGTTCTGCTAAAATCGAAATCGTGCGCGGGACAGCCCAGAAGCACTCTGAAGATCGTGCGATCGTGACAAAATCCACTGAATCGATCGGTTGATCGATTTGAATGGCGGCGCGGTAAAATCAGGCATTCTCTTAGCACTTTTCTTGTATTTTCTTAGCGCAGACGTGACATTCGCGGTGGAAAGAAAGATTGGATTGTGACGAAAGTGATTTGCACATGGTCGCGGGCATTTCACTTTCTTCTGAAGATACGTACTCCGAGCAGCGCGCACACGGCGATCGGCGATCGTGTATCGATTCCTTCCGATGTATGCGTCTTTTTTAACGGCTTTGTTGGAACAGTTTCACTTTCTTTTGTCGGTGGTAAATAAATGGAAAACCTCCTCCACGAATCGTGGACCATTTGAATGCTGTTTAACAGCCCAATATTACGAAATAGTCGAAAAAAGTGAAATCTTTTCCAAACAAACCAATTAGGATGCATTCGCCGGGTAGATTGTGCCAGGAAGAAATGGGCGCGTTAAAAAGGGGAATATGGAATTGTGCCTATCATTAGTGAAATGTTTTGTTCTATTTATGTTTTTAAGATCAACCAAATTTGTCGTAGTTTTTTGTTTTATTTTTCTTAAGTGATGAGCAGGATTAGTTACTAATCATTCAAAAATAATTAATTGTAGTGATTTACCGATATTTCCTATAGAAAAGTGATCTTATGAAATATAAAACAACAAAGTGCATTAAAATACGTTGAGATAATTTTATGAGAATTTTGATGATCTTCTTATTTTACCTTTTGACGACCGACGAAGAAGGATCCGCTTCGGCAGACGGAAACGGAGTGTTATCCAGTTGAAAAAAAATATTATTTGCCTGACGAGTTTGGTGAGTTTTTTTTTGATCAAAAGTGCTTTTGTGGCGCTCCCCCCCAAGTCCGCAACTCAATCCGGACACGGGTTTTTCAGAATATTCACAGTTTCAGCTGTTTACTTCAAATATTTTTAGTGCGGGTCTTGCGGTTTCAAGGTTTCGCGCCAACACCCAGATTTATTAATTTAAAATTAACGGAGAACATTTGTTTAAAAAATATATCACTCTCCAATAGAAAGGAAATAACGTTTAGAAGGCGTTTTGAAACCGTTTAAAGCTAATAGCTGCGATTTTGAGCTGCCCTCTGCTTATGCAATTCAACGCGGCCGGCTATAATGAGATGCAGTGCGCGCCGCTGCGTCGGATTCAATCGAATTCAATGTTTTGTTGCGAGTTTTAAACAGGGGCGAGCTCGATTTTTAATTTTTTCGTTTTTTATTTGAACTTTTCACGTTTTTTGCTATTTCTACGTTAGAAACCAGTTGGAAAATGTTATAAACATTTTTTTCTATCGTCTGGCCTAGTTTTACACCATCATAAGCTTTTTTTCGCGAACCAAACGGCACACTGATTCCAATGATTTTTTTGTTGAGTAACGCTGAGTGTTTTTTTCCATTTTCGGTGATTTTTGATGATTTTTGAGAGTTAATCACCAATTTTGCACCTCTACGTTTGTTTTGTTTAATGGACTTTAATGATTTTGAATGTGGGCATTTATGTCCTTTTACGTATTTATTAACGGCTTGTTTATCTTGTGATGATACTAATCTATTTTATTAATACTTCGAATCATAAGTTATTTTGCAATTTGAAAATTACATTTTATTATAGTGGTGACAAGCTCGCATTCTATTCAAAGTTACAATGTGTAATGTTGGAATTTTTTATTTCAGGTTTCTTTTATACTGATTTTGTTTGTTACTGCTGCCTGTTTTTTCTGATAAAACAGAGCAATTTTCAATGAAGTTAAAGATAAATAGAAAGCCGCCAAAGGGTCATCCACCTCTTTAAATTCAATGCACGGCACTATATTGTGGCCTGAAGTGTTACCATTCTTCAGTCAAAACATAAAAAGAAAAGAATCATTTTGACACATTTTTCGCAATCACATCTTCTTTACTGTCTCTTAGAATTTATAAGTGTTATCGCTTCCAAGATATCAACTCACGTTTTAGAAAAACTAAATGTTGTCTTTCTGGGATAAACATTTATAATTGCTTTTAATTTTCAGATCACGTCCGTCGGTGACATAAATCAGAAATGTTGCCGGAAACATAAAAAATTTTTATGATTAACAAGATATAAAGCAGTGTTCGTGTAGCATAACGTTATTTTTATTCTTCTAAAATTTATTTTTCGGCTATAATAAAACATTTTGTTCGAGGAGTTTGAAATGAAAATACAAATTGAAGTTTCTTCCATGTTTTCGCATTTAATTGAATGATTTTTATAGTTAAATAAACTGAATAATTTGATATTGTTATTTGATGTTTAATTTACTGTTTTTACTACCCTCACGGAATATTAGTTACATGTATATGCATTTGTTTAAACTAAATTACACACTTTCATTTATGTAATGTGCCAAGAAAATTCACCTTTTCTATTAAATGATACAAAACTTGGGAATTTTGTGAAACAATAGAATAATGAAAGTTGTAAGTTAAATAAAACTGCTAAGCTCCAAGGAGGAATGGAAGATATCAATGATAAGTTTTGCGGAGATAATTGGGTACTTTTATGAAATTTAAAGTAACGTTAGTGTATACCAAACTACGGCGTTTATAATTTATATTTTTTCATGCTAGTTATTTCTATTTCTTAGTACGACAATATAGCGACATTTCTTTTAAATCGCTTTGAGTAAACTTGCCTCCGTTATTCAATTCAAATTATTAGGTTTTATCTAAAATATTTGTCTGCTTATAGGTGGGTACAAAGAGACAAAATTTGTGTTTTTTTATTATACATTTTCAATTCAAAGTAGGTCTTCAAATAAGTTTAACAGGCACGTTATGTGAGTAGAAAACTAAGTGCTTTAAAATGCGAAACAGTAAATTTGGTTGTTCCCACTTCCAAATCTCGTCATAAATCTGACCTCTAACGAAATATATTTAATCCATGAAAAAGTCCCTGAATTTTCGTTAAAAAAAGGTTTCGTCTCTCACCTTTGTTAAATAAAAAGCAGCCAAACGCTGGGATTAACCTTCCTTATTGAACTTTCCTCGTTAAAAATCCTCTCCACTCATGTACACGAGCCCAAATCCATTAGTCATTTCTTTGTGCCTTCTTAATGTCACTAGAAGGACACTGTAAGTAATCCGTGGCACCAAACTTTTGAGAAAAAAACATATTCAAAATGCATGAAAAATTGAACCGAAGCCGACAACGTTCTTCAAAAAGGTTATCCAATTGAATTCTACACACGTAAACACGAGTTGCGCGCTGCGGCTCAAGAAGTCTGCGGAGTGCCCTAAGTGGTCTTGGCCACGCGCGTCAATCCCGTCCAATTTAAATTCTATTACCGGCGGCAACGACCAAAACGGAGCGATTCCGCTGAGGTGACATTAACGCGATCTTGCAGGTGAATCGCGATCGCAAGAAGTCATCAGTCCGCGGTGGCATTGAGATGACTTCGAGACCGAAATTGGAGGAACAACAAAAGTGTGAAAGCAGCCGTTCGTCTTAGTTCCGATTAAACGCGACCGCCTGTCCGCCCCTGAACTTTTCGGTCTATATTAAGACGTTTCGTATTCCGCGCAAGTAGATGTAACGACAAGCCTCGGAAAATGGTAAAGTGACCGCGACTGGTCAGTTAGAGAAACCCTTAATTGGGATGACGAAGGGCTCGGCACCTTGTACTCCGAGCGACAATGAAACAATTGAAGCAAATGCCGCAAGAGTCCCAAGACAGCCTATTCTTTGTAAGACGTAACTCGCGTAACTTTGAATTATGTAAATAGCAGGAACTGCTGGGAGGCTGTTGGTTTTCGCGTTCCCAGCACCACTCCTTCACCCGGGGCCATTTCTAATTACTAGCCATTTTTGCACCTCAATAGTCCCGCGAACAGCCACAGCCCAAGGCTCTAAACTTGCCTAATGTTTCATAATCATAATAAACTCATCGACTGGCTTCTTATTGTCTGGTTCGATAGGTCGACCCAAACCGATCGCTGCTCGGCCAGTTAACCTTTCGCTTCTTCGAACTCGGCCGGCGCCTGGCCTCAGGAAAACCTGCGAACGTGGACACGGAGATGTTCTGCGTGATCTTCATCGATGAGCAGTCCTATTAAGTAATAATGCGATTTATTGCGGCTAACTGCGGTACAAAACGCGGAACGCGGGCCCGCGACCCGAGAGCCATTAGGTGCCACAATAACGATTCGCGGGCACCCATCGATGATGAATGGGTTTCTGCGGGCCGTCCGTAGGAGTGCTGCTAAAAACGATATCGAAGTAAAATTCTCTGCTATTTCCAGTTTCTATTATTGCTGCCGATTGTTTGCATCAGAAACAACATATTCTCATCTTCGCATCTTCGCATCTTCGGAGACGCAAAAAGTAATGATGAACGTGGTTTTGTCCTCTTTTTCCGGAGGCATCGTGGGCGAATTTGTGGCAAGGTGATTCAATGAAATTTGCGGGTTGTTTTGAAGATACTGATTTTTGGCTAATGGCGATTTGTTTTACGATTTCTATAAAAATAAGAGTTAAACGAAATGAATAACTTGTCAGATCTGTGATGTACTCTTTTCTTTATACCTGAGTACATATCTCATTAGGGTAGAGCGACATTATGCTTTTGTTTGGATTATAAATGATAGATAGTATAATCTTTAGTGAAACACCCTAATGACCTTATATCATAAGGTATATGTATTTTTTAGCGAAATCTCTTTTGTCGTACGGAATGAACAATCTTCAATCCATTGAAGAAAACTTCAAAAGAAACCCAACCTTTTGTAAATATTATTTGGAGATTACCTTGTTTGAAATATTTTAAAAATTCTCACTTTTATTTAATTGCCTTTAAAGAACTATTAGACTCAAATAATTGTTCGTCAAATTGGCCTTAACCTTTGATGACTTGCTCAAAGTGTTGAAACTGCACGCAGCCCTAGTAATAAAGTCATTTAAGAAAGTGATAAAAACAAGACAAAAAACAATTATTCTCCAACTTTGCAATTATTAAGCCAATAAAACAAAAACCACCGAGTAATGTTTCTTTTTAATATTTCGAATATATTTCTTCAGCCAGAAAAATTGGCTAGTTCGTTAATCTTCTTTAATGTCTCGTCGTTAAGAAGAAGAACATCATCTCATTAATCACGCTGACTATCAAGCAGTGCGCGGCGGCATAATTATTAATATTTCTGGGAAGGAACAAGCCAATTTAATTTTAAAAGTGAGCATTGAGACGGGATGCAGTCGGAGGTATATAAAAAAGTGAATAATGAACCTCGTGAACTACTCAAGGACTATATTCGTGTCGACGGAGAAGCACTTCTCTTTTTATGCTTTTTTATGCTTCATTGCCATCAATTATTCCGCAAATGCTAATTACGGCGGTTTTGCTAAAACTTTTAGTTATCTTCGCATTAAGTCGGGCTTAATGATTACGTTTTTCGGGAGGAAGTGATTGGGTAAGAGGTTTTTTTGGATGATGATTTGTTAAGTGAATGCAAGTGTTAGCAAAAAAAAGTAATCGTATGTCAGTATATTGAAAGAAAATTACATTATGTGAACTAGTCTAGTCTGAACTTTCAAAAACCTAAAAACAAAACTATACTGAGCAAAAGATCAAAATTTTGAGCACAAACTTCGAAATTGGTAATCTAAATTAAATTGTGACCCGAATATTGAAATGATTTGTATTTAAATTGGTGCTTACTGGGTTTCAAGGTCGTTGTTTTTGGAGTTGGGTGTCAGAAAACTTTGGATGGTAAAAATTGCTTAAGAACATTAACACTAGGTTTTCAGACATTTTTAAATACCTTCTTTTACGAAAGCGCTTTCATTTGCATTAACGAAACCGTACATTTTCTTTAAAAAATCCAATTAAAAACCAATGTAGCTGCAAACTAAGAATGATAAGATAAGATATATATTTGCATAAAATGTATTTTAGTCAACATTATTGGAACAAAGTAGAAATTTGATATGCATAGAACGTGACAATTGCAGAATTGAACATGGTTACTGAAACTGAAAAAGCATCCAAATGACACGTCCCGTAAACATAGTGTTAAAATGAATTTCCTAATTGTACTTTTTCAAGTAGATAGATTCCTTAGAACCACATTGTAGGTTACATTTAAATATTAGAAAATTTGAATATTTATGCCTATAAAAAACTAAATAAATGGTGGCCTAGCTCTAGAATAGGGTTTAAGACTCGATTTCAATTTTTTTGGATTTATTTGATAGGTGTAGTCTTAAGAGTGATAAATATGCAAGAATTTTGTGGCGGTAACTTTTAGTTTTGGAGATATTTTATTTTTACCAATAATTCTCTAACCCTTTTTAGCCTTAGTCATTATTTTAGACCTAAGGCACATTTTTGAACACTACACGTGCAAATAAAAAACGAAACACTGCGTGTATATTATTGTTTTGTGCAAAATAAAAGTTTAACAAAATACGTACCTGGCTGAAAAAAATTAGTGTTCCGCGTTTGAAGGCAAAATGTTAAAAAGAAATATTATTTTCCTTTTACGAAGTTTTAAAAGGAAATATTATTTGCCTTCAAACGCGAAGTGTCAGTTTTGACAGACATCACATTGAAGCAGGTAAGTATTTCTAAATAGCATTGATAATTATTTATTTTTCAGAAAAAATATACAATTATACGGTGGATTTTGTAATGCGTAGGTGCGTAGTGCAATAATTTGCAAAAATTTTTTTAAAATAATATATAATTCACCGTTTCTTATTATTGTCATATGTAACTTTGTTAAGCATAATTGTATGTCTCCACCAAATTGCATGAGCATACGGGCTTAAACCTTATTCTAGACCTGTTCCCAAATGATTTAATTTTTCCATATGAGGGAGTCCTTTGTAGTATACAAATAAAAAAATACATGTATGTATATGTAACGTACTCTATTGAGAATAGACATCACTAAATTTCTTACTAGAATTAAATAATTACCTAAGCGGCACCTATCTTCATTTTAATTTTCCTCTCATACGTAGTTGTCGCTAGTCCATAATACCGGTGAATCGCATCAGACGATTTAGAAACTTTGTAGTTTTAGCGATTTATGATTATGAATGAATAAATTAATAACCTCTCTGTCCGATAAACAATCCGTGGGAATACGATTTTCATTCTAGCAAACATTTGACCAATTGGAATGCTTTTAGCGATCGCTTCTTTACTTAAAAAATACGGGAAATACTGTCGCATTATGTCATCTATCTCAATTTGCATATCAGATGACTTCGAAAATCTTTTTTTACGTATTGTACATATATAAATATAAATTAAAGCCAGGCAAATGCCAGCAAAGCAGCGGAATGGCTACGAGAATATCGTTTTAAAATTACCCAGAACCAGAACCTGGCCATAGCTAGAAACCTGCGGTTGTATATTCGCAATGTTCACCTCATCCAGGTGTGAATCAGAGATCGCGGCGCCCGCCGTTGGTTCGAAAGAATCGATTTAATCGCGGAGGTACCGGTTTAGTCGGTTAGCGGAGTAAATCAAGGCCTTCCAAGTTACGTAAGAACAATTGCTTTATAATTAGCTGCATGCTCGACTCGCGGGTACATCCTACTTCCACGAGGCGATAATAAGCGCTTTTACGACCTCTTAAGACCTTTCAAGGGGTGGTTCCGGATTTTGCTCCTGAGTCGGAGGTTTCTGTTCTGACACAGATCTCCAGAGATATAAGAAATTGCTTCCGCTGGATAAGTGGTTAGTTCCACTCACGCGACGACAGGTAATGAAGTGTGCAGGTGCAAACCAACCATTCAAGGAAAATTTCTTTTTCTCAAGAGGGGCGCAGGCGCAAGTCACTCTACTACCGGACCGGAGCGCTACTTGCGAAATTTCCGAGAAAACTGAGAAGTGCCCAGCACCTGACCTTAAGGTTTTCCGGAGTGGTAAGCCACAGAAAATATTCGTGTCTAACTTCCAGCGGTAAAGGTCAAGACTTGGGGCAGAGTAGCCATTCACGCAATTTCCTTATGCGTCACTGACTTTTGCTTTTACATCCAAACCCCTACTATCAGATATCTATCATTGTGGTGGCCTTGAAGGTGTTTTTGGTGCTTTTTCGTCTTCCACCGGTATATCTAGTAATCTAGAAACCAAAAAATAGTTTTATTCGCGGCCCAGACTTAAGTCGTTTGCTGCTCGAGCACTTGAGGTTTTATTGAGCTGGGGCTCGCGAATTAAGCAACTAAGGAACGAGGCAGGTGGATTATGACTAAGAAATTGGTCGTGCGCGTGCCTAATTATTTGCACGAATCTCCTGTAAGCCGTGGGTTATTACCAGCTTTGTGCGAAGCAGTTGGATTTTCTCGTCCAATAAATCGGAGTCGGTCGTTGCGAAATTTATTTTGTTTCTTTTTCGGAGGCAATTAAAACAGACATTTAACTGGCATATTATGCTGTTTAAAGGCTGTCGTCGCACGGTTGAGATTTTAT
The DNA here is from genome assembly GCA_959613345.1 of Tolmerus cingulatus. Lineage (NCBI taxonomy): Eukaryota > Metazoa > Arthropoda > Insecta > Diptera > Asilidae > Tolmerus > Tolmerus cingulatus. Next base: position 30,871,870 of record OY390707.1, read on the forward strand.
TGGATTTCGCCCATTTTTACGGTTGTGAGAAATAAAAGACCCTCACCGCGAAAAGTAGATCATCTCCAGATATAAGTACGCATGGGTGAGTTATCAAGGTTCTAGAAAATTTGGGCTACACTATTGACTGAATTTAAGGTTGTTTTACTTATGCAACTTATTATTGTAAATGTTTATATGCTACTTTTAAAAGATGTTATAATTCATATAAAAATGTGTAATGCTAAATTCAGAAAAGCTTCAGGTACCATGAGTAGGGGAAAAGTGGCATGAAGGAGCCAGGTTTTGAAAGAGCCACTTGCGTTATTGCGGTAGTTTATGAACGGATTTGGTTGGGGATTCCATTTTTAAGTGGCAAAACTGATGTCCCGTCACCCACAAAAATTTGACAGTTCGCCGAAACCAACGGGCACCGGTACATTGGTTTAAAGTTTTTGGCACCAGAAAGTAAAAATTTTGCTTCATTTAAATTGTTTTTTGGTAGTTTATTGCAAACAAATATGTAAGTATATGTACATGGATTGTAGATTGAGTTTGTGCATATATTTGACCTTGCATCTGCGTAAAAACTGAGCCGCAAAAGTTTTGATATTGTTGTTATTTTGAAGGTTATATGTTTTTTAAGAATAAGTTATGAAAGAGCCGGTAAATGCGCGTTGAAAAATCTGGCTCTTTCATAACCGGCTCTTTCATAACCCTGCATTTGGATTTTGTAAATAAATTATAATAATAATAAATATGCATTTTTTAATATGTTATAAAATTATTTGCTTCAGACATTGCATTATGTGAACCTCAGAGGGGTTGAATTTGCCAGATACACGCATAATACAGACTGGCTCTTTCATAACTTTTAGTGGCTCTTTTAATACCGAAATTTTATGAAAGAGCCTTTTAAAATGAATATTTCATTGTTTTTCTTATTGTGTTTAAGGCTTTTTCGTATGAAATAATGTATATACTTTTGTAAATAAATATTAATACGAGAAAAAAAATCATCATTTTTTTCAGTAAAAGTATATTTTTTTGCTCCGTTTAGAAAACTAGCTCTTTCATGCCACTTTTCCCCTACTATGGTAGAGCTGAGCTACTCAACGCGGAAGAAATAGTTTTCAGTTTCACAGATTGCATCAATCAATCACAAGAATATCGAAGTAAAATCAAGACAGATTTAATTACTTTGCCGGCATGAAATCCTATTACATAAAAAATCTGAAGCCTATAATGTACGACAGTAAACTACTTCCGTTTTTGTCTGTTTTCTTAGAAGGTGAGACTGAATTCGTCTAATCGTTTTACATCCCACAGAGCGACTAATCGTGCGCAATCGGCGGTTTCTGTGTATCTAGATAATTCCTTACACGCCGCATGGTACATAAATTTGGTCGCCCCGAGGAACAAGAGCTGGCCCATTTGGTAACCTTTAGCGACTCCAATAAAATCTCGGGCTCAGCTAAATAAATTTAGGTTCCTCCGCCGGACCTAAGTGCTGCCCGATTTTTGTTTTTTATCGTACAATTTTCGCCTGTTTTATGCGTCTTATGCTCCTAGTTATCTGCGGTGTGACGAAATAAACAATGACAGCATAATGCCCTGGCTCTAATCATCCCACGCACAGGGCTCCTGTGCCTGTTCTGCGGGGCTCGTGTTTCTCGGCACTTGCGGCGGGTACGAGAAAACCCACAATGTGAATGATTTTCCCCGAGAGTGTAGTGCTGGTGTTTTGCAATTTTCTGCGAAAATTGATTGCATTGTCACGGAAAATGGAAAATATTTATGTACGACAGCGTGTCGCTGCTTCTGAATGAAACATTTCACAGTGGTGCACTCTGAAAATTGTGCTAAACTAAAGGCTGTCTTTTGCGCAATTCCAATAATTCAGGAGATTAGGTAAATATTTTGACGTTGCCAGAGAAGCATGCCGCCAATTATACTGGAGGCTGGGTTGGGTGGTTATAAGTATTTTTTTGTATATGCCAGGTAACTTATGAATTGCATAATGTTTGTTTAGAAGTAGTTTTGACGTTTATTAGAAGATATTGTCAGAAAAATTTGATGCCTAGGTAATTTATTGTTTGTTTAATGGTTAGAGCTAGAGAGCTGTCAAAAAATCGAATTAAGCTTTCTCATAGATAGTTGCAATATACATATATTTCAAAAAATATTCTGTGAAAATTTTAAGTTGACCTACTGTATAATTTTAGAAATGACATATCATATATGAAATAACCTTAAACGATCTTCCTATCTATTGAAGCTAGATGGAGAAACTATAAATGAATTTTTCTTAAAATAACATTTTCACACAGGTTATTTTGAAAATCACTTGACCGGTGTAAATGAACACTTACAAGTACTGCATATGTTAGGCTTTGAAAACGAGTGCTTAAACAAAGAATTCTTTCTCTTGGTAAAGCTTTCTTAAAAATAATCGGTCACCATTTCATTCTTTTTGAAGAAATCATAAAAAGCTACGATTAACCGCTGGGTGAACAATTAAACATTAACGTGATATAACTTGTAAAAACCCAATTCAAAGCAAAATGTAAATTTTCTGACTCCTTTGATTACCTACGAGTATAATCTCTTAAAATAAGAAATTAGAAGCTTTTAAATCCTCTGTTTCTGATGTAGTTTCGCTATTGTTCTGATTCTAGTTATAAATACCTACTAAAGGCAGATATTTAAGAAACTTTAATTCAACACTTGGCATATAAATTTTTAAAAAAGAAAAATTCAAGCACTACTTGTAGGAAAAATGTAATAGCTTTCTGCGCAGAAAAACAAAGCAAACGAACATTATCGTTACTTTCGAGGTGCTTGAATTGGGTTACTTTTTATGGCTTAAACAACAAAAAAACAAAAACGTTAAAACCTTAACAGCTATTTTTACGCTTCTGACATTACCCCCTATGGATTAACAGGGTGTAATAAAATTTTAGGAAGAGTCATTAAATCGCAGTAAGTTAACAAAAATAAATACAAGAAAATTACCCAATCCCCCAATTGACGGTGTTGAAATTACACTGAAGCGCCTCTTGTGTTATAATAAGCCCTGTGGAGCCTGCGTCGCGTTGCGTTACGTCTGTCTGTCTGCAGCGCGCGCCTGCTCCAGTGAAAGCACGCTTTGGGGGCACTTATCAATAATTTTCCTCCTCAAACTGGCCAGCATTCCTCTCACTTTACCAGGAGTTGCCTGTTATTCGCCGGACCATTATTATTAAAGATTTACAGATTGACTGACTTGTGAATAGCCCTGTTCGGTTGAGGGGTATCTCGAGTATTTTGAGTACCAGATCTTGCCAGCGCTGATTACCTGATCAGCTGAGGAGATTGCCAAACTGCTGATCTCCATCTACCACGGACAGAGCACCTTTAGTTAAGCCTCTTTTTGCAATGTCAAAAAAATCAGAAAAATTGCTATTTCCCCAGAGGGCTCCTTGCATCAGTAATTAATTAGTCGCAGCTGTATGCTGAGGTGTTTATTTACAAAAATGTTTTAATCTCAGCCAGTCAGAAAGCGTGCTGACCCACCACCGTCATCAACATAATGATCATTCGGTGTGTGGCAAAATGTCGAGTGTTAAGTGATCGTGCTTTGTTCTCTCAAGGCGATCACTGCGAAATGAAAATGAGAAACACAAAAGTTACATAGTTATGAAAAAACACATCGGCAGTCGTGGTTTGTAATTGATGTTTGAGGTGTCGGTTACTTAACAAATATTGATTGGCTGTCAATCAAAAATTACCAGGTGTACGCGTACACCAAAGTCTCACAACCATCGGGGACAATTGTTGCGAAAGATCATGAGCGAATTGCCGTCGATCAGTGGATATTACCTGCCAAATTAATTGATCATCTCCCTGGCGGGTCTTCTGATCATCGTAAAGAAGGTAGGTCACTAAGAACTGATGTTGTCAATGATCTTGGCTGGTCGATTGATAATTTTACTTTTTTTAAATTGTAATTTATATTGACCGTACAAAAAGAATATTGAAAGTGGAAAGAGAGGTAATTTGAAAAGCTTCGAATTCATCTGTCCGATTATTGATTTTGAAGGATATAATTCGACAGCTAATAATTTTCTAGATACATGTCTTGCTTCATTAATGCCCAACATTCAGTGTAACTAAAGGTTCTGAAAATATGCACTTTGAGCAAATATCTCACTAACTCGGAAAAGTTTTGCAATCATTATTTTGCAAGCGGTTCCAAAACCAATGGTAATTGAATATCTCATTTAAAATTGTATGGAAATTGGAACCTTATTTGCTTTTTAAGGCTCCAAACACTTACTGACATCGAAACAATAAAGCAAAAAAAAAAAAAATATTAAGACATTCGCCTCCTGGTTCATCGTCTTTAATATAATGAGACAACATCATGTATTTTAAATTTCCGAGTAATCAAGACGAGATATCCCCTGGAGGAAATTGTAAAATAAAAAAGCTGGGAATCCGTTGATGGTATCTCCTCCACGAAAATGGCAGCACGCGCATAATTTAGCAATTAATCATTTGTCAGAAGTCAAGACACGATCGTATCGAGTTTTCTTGGACACAAAGCGACGAAAAAGAGTGGAAGGAAACACCCGAGTATGTAAAATTTTGTTCGCTTTTTCGCGATAAAGCCAATAAATCACATTTTAAACAATAATCCAAATTGGAGTAAAGTACGCCCAAGATTTACGAGGTCTATACCAGAAATCGAGATTAGTCTAGTGCACGGTTGACTGATTTGGGACAATTATAATGATTACCGCGGTAGGTAAAGGTATAAAATGGGCGGACGGTGGCGGAATTATTGCGCGGGAGTCTCAATCGGTCATTATCCTTGGCAGCCGTGCACTTTTGCGTAGACCACATTTGCCGGTTGCATTTCAGGTGGCATGCAACTTGCCATCTGCAACAGCAGCCAGCTCCACCTCCACCAACACCGTCTCGATTCGCTGACCGCGACCGATTGCTCTCTCTTTGGCTTGTACCTCGAACGAGCCGAGAAACAATGCGTTCAGCATCTTTCTATTTTCAAACGTAAATATTCGAGGAAATCAATAATAATAATCGGCGGTGTAGTGGAAAAGAAGGATCTCCAGCGGCCAGGTGAGAAAAACAAGAGCGGTCACCTGACGGACCCCAACGGTAGGCCGTTCGCTGAATGAATCGATTGCCGACACCGGACCCAGGCGGCATGGAGTGCGCTTGTGAAATATTATCGCCGCCGTTTGGCTAAAGGCGCGGACTATTGTTTCCCTAATGCGTTTGCTAACAACTGACCGCTTATCTCAAAGACGTGATCACCGGTGGTGGTGTGCAATTTAATTTGGCCCGCGAGGGCCCCGCTGCAGTCGCGGTCGATTTTACCGCGATAACCGTCTTGGAAGAAAATGCAGAAATGCAGTCGGCGAACGGAGGCATTTTATGGGCACGCGGAACAAATCCGGGCTACGTGCCATGCGCAAAATTAAGAAATTCAATTTCATACTGATCGCACTGATAAGCTAAGTGATGCGTAGGTGCACTGCGGAGCTGTAGAATTTTGAAATGAGCTCGCTCACCCGGCCCTGCAGCCGAATTATTGCACGCATTGCGGAATTAATGGGCAATTTGATTCAATTTCAAAGCGAGTTAAGGATCAGTTGCGATCGATGAAAGCACCCTGCTGCCCGGGGCGCGATTTGCGAGTGATATCCTGAGTGAGCAAAATACCACGCGCCAAATTGGCCGATGGTATCACTGGTCGAATAAAATATTTGAATGGTTTTGAAATTGAGAAAAAGATCGGAAAGATATATCTGATATATTTATGAATAAATTAATTTAGTATGAACGATGGAATTAATTAGTGACCAGCGTAGCCGCCAAGTCGCCGTCGGCACGAGAGGGAGGTCTGCACGTGAATGAGTCTAAAAAAGGTGCTTGACCCGCGGTCATTCAGCTGCAAAAATTGGCAGTAAAAAACGAGAAATGACAATGAATTTGGTAAAAAAGTGGAGATCCATTTCAGGCATATATTTAAGTTGTCCATTTGGAAGATCTGACAGGTAACAAGAAAAAATAGACGAAGACCGTTTAAACACTGACGATCGTTAGCGGATTGCTGGGGGCTTCGAAGAAATCATTCAAAAGACTGCTAAATGCTATAATCTTGAAAAAATGATGAGATCATCGAAATTCAATGATTTATTTTTGAAATTTGCATAGCAACAGGGTCCATTTAATTAACCGGTTCGGAATTAGCAAGCTTTTTATGGATAAGCATAAAGAGCAAAGAAATTCCCGGACTGCGACGTTTGTTTTATTTTTTACTACGATGCCTCACCTCAGAGGACTTTATTGTTTTTTTAATGTAACTGATTAAGTGTATTATGTTCTATCGAGGCTAATCGCGGATTACAACAAGCCTAGGCTTGATAACTATTTTTTTCTTGTTTAGAGGAACATTTTCAACATAGACTATAAAGTAGTTAGTCATATTAAATTTCACATAAAAGTTCTGTCGGTCCATAAATCAATGTTTATAGCTTATAGATTACTCAAAACTCATTATAAATATATTGTTACTAAACCACATTTATAGTGGCTTCAACATTGAAAAATGTACATAATAATAGCATAAAATGTGTTCTTAGTTTTTAATGCAACTTTGCTGTTAACACTTTCAGTACTTTCGATATCTTAATTTTAAACTGCGCTTCAACTATTGAATATACTATATAGTGGAACCAAAATAGTATGGTTTGGAGGTTTTGCGGCTTTAGAATTAAAATGTTTCACTTTTCAAAGCTTTTGTGAAAAGAACAATTAACTATAGGTTTTTGCAAAATTTCACTTAATCCACTTACATTTATTTAATCTCTGTCAAAAATGTTATAATAATTCATCAATTAATTAAAAAGTAAATGCATGTGTACATCCAAAATATAATGTATGTATGTATATACACAAAACAAAAAGAAAAATTTGGCGCGTATTCGAAAAACGTGCATTCTCCATCTAGTGAAGGGAATTCGGCGCTAACGTCATCCCAATCTCAGTAACCGTGCCGCACCAGCACCAGCTGCACTTTGCACAGCATACCAAAGATCTGGTATTATCGTGATACACATAGCATCACGCAAAATTTCCACGGCTTCCCAATTAAATCGAATGTTCATCGAACGTTACGTGATGTAATTGAGTCACAAAGTTTCCCGCCAAATAAGCGAGCGCGGCATAGGCTGAGACAATTAAGGAAATTGGTCAGAGCATGATAAATGGGCGCCATCACCTGGCGATGAATTGTAAATTGATTTTAATGTTGGGCCTAACCGCCGCATAAGATATAGAATCATAAAGCATAAAAAGTGGAGCTAGCAGACCATAACAAGATCACTACCTTAGATAGTCACAGTGATGTTCGGAAGTTAGGTAGCTAGCTGCTGGGCAGTTTGAAAATCGAATGAAGATTTAAACGGACAAAAAACATCCAGACATGCTCTTTGTTGTGGCCACCTCAGCCATCTCAATCGTGGATCTTCGCAGGAAATGAAGAAGCGGCTCAGCGACTCGAAGAGCCACTGTTCAGGCGGTAAGATCAGTTCGCGTTACGTAAGATCAGTTTTACGGCCGCATCCAATTGGACTGGCTGAGTTGTGGCCAATGCATCCTTTCAGATATTACCTTACCCTGAAGCAACTTTTGTTGTGTAACAATTGATCAGGTTTAAGGTGTTTAGTCTCTCTAGGCTGTACCGATCGCCGGTTTCATCTCCATAGTCTGAGAAGACTGTAACATTTGACAATCACTTCCGGATTGTCTGCTTCTCCTGCTGTAGGTCGCCAAGATCAGAGATCAATTGATCAATAATATGAAAAAATTGTTCTGGCATCGTAGCAGAGGCCAGCAAATAAATCTCTTTTGGATTACAAACCTTGGGCAAGCGAAAAGCAACCGAGACTAACCTATCTGTGAACTTTTGGCACGAAATTACTAGATACCTTCAAAAGACCGTTATTAAACCACATTATACCTTTGCATTTTAGCGCCTGTATTTTAAAATTCTGTTGAACATTATTGGTCGATTTAAGACACGCCAAGATCGCGAAGGTGCCGTTCAATAAATAATAGTCAACGGCCACTAATTGCCACTAATGTATGTGTTCAGGATGAATGAAATAAATCAAATTGCGGCTAATTATTATTCGAAGACGGTAATGATTAATGGCCGGACTATGCGTTAAATTAGTGACGTTTTTCTGGATCTTTTTCTAATACATATTTGCCAAGTTGGGCAAACTTTAAGAGAGAGGTGTAATAATTAATTTGATTGCGGAATTTACCTAGATATATAATTGAGGTGCCTCTGTGCGAGTTTTAGTACGATTCGCATTCAATTGCTGGAAAATTAATCAAAAATGTCTTAATTTGTCGCATTCAATTGCAATGAGTGTACTATTAAAGCGGTATTTATGGTCTACACTTTCGCAATTGACGTGATCTTTTGTGACCAAATGTGATATATTATGACCGGAAAACTAGTAGCTAATAGGAGTAACGCTCTATTAGAAATTTAGCTGGAAATCAATGGTTGGCGGTTTATTTATGATATTATTGCTCTGCAGAATATTTTCAAGAAAGGAAGGAATATTGTAAAATTCTATCTTTGGGGGGTACTGAGAGGATACTTTTCGGGACTTTATTTCATTTATAATATCTTATTAAAATATTTCTCTACGAAGCTGAATACAAAAAATATCTAAAATAATCTTTCTTATTATTCCAGAGCTCATCGATCCTACAATGAAGGGTTGGTTCGACGCTTTTCGAGACGATGGTGGACCGACGCTTTATTCATTTTCCAACCGAACTCCAGTCACTGGAGATGTGTCTATAGTTGCAGTATCAGTGTTATTTGGAACGATATACGTTGCATTCCTTGTGATATTTCCAGGTGTAAGAAAACAGGTGAGTTAGGTTTTTCAATTTAGAAAATATTCATCACTCATACCTTTTCGTATAAGTAAACTTTAGCATTTAAGTAACTTAGCACACGATCACCTTTCATTTGTCTGATAACCAATTTTCGTTTGGGTGACAATTATACAACGCCTGCAAGTTTGAGATATACCTACAAATTTGCAAATTGAGTTACGTATAGACTATTTGGTTCGCGATCACCACCTGGTGCACTACGTACAAACTCCTTCACGAACTGTATGTCATCCATTTACGAGGACTAACGAATGGGACTTATACCTTTAAGTTTGAATATATGCGGCGCGACATGGAGAGTGAGATTGGAGCCCGTCAAAATGCCAGAAAATTCGTGCAGTATTCCACTGATTAGAGGCACAGTAGAGTTTCAGTATAATGTACCAACTCAGTAGGGGCACCTTGTCGCTTTTTGTACCTTAATTGGATTACTTTTCCAAGAGGTGCGATCTAGATAGGAAGTGATCTGATAGCCCAGAGTGTGTGGGCTTTGTGGGGAAATTAGTTCAACTGATCGATGGATTGTAAAGAATAACAAAATAAAATAAATTATTTGAAAGTTATCTCAAACCGCACTTTGAGTAAACAATACTATGCCCTACAGTTTTAAAGATTACAATCAGTAGTTTGCGAAGTATTTTACGATTACTGAACAAAGTCTATAATAGGAATTACTTAAGAATTATCAAAAGCGCATGCGACAATGTTGGATTTTTCGAGCGGCAAGATTTTAGTTCACAGAATTTGAATTAATTAAGCCAGTAATGTATTTCCGCACTTGGGCCATCTAAGATATAATTCAAATCTTGTACCCTAATCTTTTAAGTAATTAATTTAAAATTAATACTTTAGTCAATATTTCCACTTCAAAATCCCTTTCCTCCTGCACAATTCCAATATTGAAGCACAAAACACTTCTCGCATATTTTGTTAAAGGAAAATAACTTTGTTAATAGATATTTTGTAAAAGGACAATAATTTGATAACGACATTTGTGCAAGTATACAAATAAACTGTCATAGCGGAGTGACAAAACAAGCTGACAGATAAAGCAATTGGTTTTTATCTCTAATAATACCTTTGTTTTCAGGTTTTCAATAATTTCGAAAGCGTAAGCCAGCGCGGCAAAATTCGCTCAGACCCTTCCGTTTTGGGAAAAACAAAAGGCGCAGGCCAAATTTCATGAAAATCCGACATTGGTGTCGGATGTAACATTATACGAATACTTTAGCTTTTGCAATAACTGAATAAAATCTGGCAGTGACAAAGTCAACGAATTTTTGTCGTTTATCTGGTTTAAAAAATATTTAGAGAGCTATGAAAGATGTTAAAAATGATAGAAATACAAATTATGATTAAGAGTTAGGGTTTCTTTGTGGACTCAACCATTCTATCACGTGCTATTTGCCATTTATCGTAATATTTTTAGTAAGCTAGAATAACAATGAGTCATTAAAGAAACCTCGTCTGTTTTTAATTACAGAAATTCACAACATTTTCGACCGTGACATTGAGCCTCTTCGTTGGACTAGTCATACTGAGTAAGTGTCGCAAGCGAATCTCAAAATTGTCTCTTTGTTTTCCTTTTCTTTTCTGCACAGGTAAGCCAGGTAAGCGAGCAACGTCTGGCGGCGACGACGTTCAGTCATCTCGAACCAAAGTCAAAGCCGCCAAACCGTTGAGAAGGGGCCTAACTGGAGCGCGATAAATCAATTATCCTCGCGCAATAACAAAATTAAAAGAAATATTAATATAGATTGCAAGAAAGCGAAATCGCCTATGTTTTTGCAGAGACTAAAAGAACAGAAACATGTTTTTATTGTATGTTTCCAGTCACCCGGCTCGGATCGGCTTGGCATGTGGCCAGCACAACAATCGTTGCTCCCTACAAGGCGTTCTCACGCGAGAAACTCCCCGCGCGGATCGGCACTCACATCGGACTGATGCATGTCAATGTCACTCTAACAGGTAAGCAACTCACCTGGTTTCGCGGTGCGCATGCGCCCAGGGATCAGCGCCGCTCCGTAACAAAATTGAGCCGCGCGGACTTCATGCGCTGACCAATCGGACTTCTTATTGATGACGGTTACTTTGGTTTTTACGACTCCTTAATGATTTCGAACTAGTACCTTCTCCGGCCGCCAAGGGACTCGTCCGCGAGTTCTACTCAGCTGAGGTGTAACACAATATTCTTGTCGGGCCGGCGTAATTGACCATTTGAGGGAATTTCAGAAATTAATAATCGCGGTGGCCCCTCGCTGCATTTGCGGAAAGGTAACTTATTAATTATTACCGGCACGAGCGAGGAATGCGGAGCCTGGGCGCACACGTGCGTCGCTGCGGTCTCCGAAGCTGGTCCGCTCGGACCCAAGACTGGAGCTATGCGGTCACCCACAATTACCATTATTAGTTTCCTGAATTTTCAGAATAGTGACGGCTTAATCAAGTCGACGTTTCTTACGCAACAGCCCGTTAGGGTTTCGAAACCGTACGTAGTTTGCATAATTGATGTCATTGGGCAAACTTCGGTTCTTGTAATTTCTACTGTGCGTACCATAAAACGTCTTAAGTGCTCTGCATATTGAAAATATACTGCTGACATTCTAGTCTATGGCTAGAAGAAAAATGTGGCTCACTACTTTTCAATCCAAAAAATAAAAAATCTTAATAAGGTATGTTACTAATAAATTCAATTAAATTATTAGACAAGTTGTTCAATAACATTACGTCTTCACAACAGTAGGACCTACTTTCGATAAAACATTCGTAATCTATAGAAAAATAGAAATTAATTTCAGTAATAACACTTTCGCTTTTAAACCCTTAAAGACATCCTTTAAACCTATAGTAAAAGTCTCATAAAAGCCTTTACATCATCCGATGACATACAAAGTCAAATGTTAATGATAATAAAATATCCGTAGAAAATTTATGATGCATTAGAAATACTCATCCATGGGAACGTGTCATTAATTCTTGGCATGCGGAACAAACACGGGTCCTGCAACTGCGTTTCACATGTGCACTATGCAAGCACAAGCGGCTCTGATATTCAAATGACTTTGGTGATGAAAACGCGTCTTTTCGCGGTTCATTAGCGGAGGTTTAATTGCTAATTGCCGTTTACATAATAATTAAACACTTTTCGCACACTACACATAGGCAGAATTGTGCAAACAGTTTTCATAAATAAGTAGATTCTTCCCAGCCAGGTGTGTGCATATTGCAGTCTAGTTTTAGCGTAGAAACAGTAAGTAAATAACTATTTTTGAAGTCGTATGCAGTGACATGCGATTAAGAATGTAAAGTGGCTTTATTTGTTTGGTTTGGTCATTATGCAAGAAATCAATGCGATCTCTTAAAAATCTTTAGGTAGCTCATTCAGATAAATTTCATATAAAATATCATTATCTAAAATTTCGGAAAATGAATGCCGTCAGAGCTCGTTTTCGCTCTCCTCTAACAATAGTTTAAAATGCATAGAATTTATTAATTAAATTCAATCTATTGAAAAAATATTAAATTATTTTATGGCCAAAGGTCACTCTGCTAATTTTCAGCCCCACTAAAGCCTCTTTTTACAAGTTACGGTTTTACCGAAAATAGTCTAAAGGCTAAAAAGTGGTTAAATAATCCAATAGAAAAACCAATTGAATTATTTTGACGTTTCTTACTACGCACCTATTTGTTTGTATAAATCTTGCGATTTAAGAAATATTGCAGTTCTTACACTTCAGTCCATTAATTGATCATTACCTTGATTTCATTCGATTGATTTTCTTCTACCCATTTTAATTTTAGTCCTTGGAAAACCAGTAAAGCATAAATTCAGAACACATTATTCAACGATAGTTTTAAAAAAACTTGCGCCCCTGTATTATTTTTTCGTACCAAGATTCAAATGTTTTGTAGAAATAATGGTGCACTAAAGCAATCCAGTTTTGTACATGAAGAGTGCTCATTTCACGATGGATTAGTGTTGAATGCATGACCTTATTTATTTCAGAGAAATTTTGAGTGTTATTACCATACATATTATTACATCCCGGAATGTATGTGGGATATATATAATGTACATATGTACTAATATGGAATATAACAAAATGGACGCGATAGCGGCCGCGTACTTCTTAATCGATTTAGACTAAATTTCGCGTATATGGATGTTTATAGCGCCAATATAACGCAAAGTTCGTAAATTGGTGAAATCAGTTAATGTGGTAGGAATATAGCGGCTACGTGAGTTATATAAAAATAGTTTGAGTTTGATATCCCTAGTATTTCTAAACCGCTATTGGCCAAACTTAACATACACATTGACAGCATGTAGTTCTAACTCGTGCTACAAAATGGTCGTGATCAAAGTGGTGAAAGAATACATTAGTTTCTAAAAGCGGCTTTGTTATCGCGGTAACGGCTATTTCTAAATGGATTTTGGTCCAACTATGCTTATGCATTTACATATGTTATGTTATGTTAAAATATTGCGGGGTTTGGGGAATGGGGAGAAGGTTTTCACGTCGTTATATTATTTTAATTTATTTCCATGTTGACCGAATGTTTCTTAATCGATTTCGATTAAACTTATCTAACATATTTTTCATGGCAATATTTTCGTTATGTTTTCATATGCTGTAAATTGGTCATTAAATTACCTATGTAAAAATAATTTTTACCACATTGAAATCTGCCTCTCTCTTCTGGCAGCCACAAAAAGTTTTTTTATTATAACATAACTACTGGTAATTTTGAAACGATTTATGTATATGTCTTTAGCATATGCTTAAAATTTATTGGGCATATTCAAAAAATGTCAATTTAGTTTAACTAGGGAATTTGTTGAATGAAAGCGGAATTGAGTAGCTGATCGTCGAAACAAATTCTAAAAGGTGGGGGTATCTTTTATGTTCAATATTTTTGTGTATAGATTGTAATAAAATAAATAAATTTGAGGAGCTGAATAGTAAGCAATCTCTGCGACTCTATAGTAGCAGTTCCTACCACAAAATCACATTTTTCAAACACGTGGCTTCCAATGTTATTTATGAGCTATAAAGCTACTTTAGAAGGTTTTTTACCAGCATCGGGCGAAAGATCAAGATCTTTTGAATGCCGAGCTTCCCATAGATATCAATCAACGTGCCTCGAGTCGGCTCCGACACCTGCCAACTTACCGTCATTTACCAAAAAATATCGTGGACGCTGAGAATTGCGATAGGACAACCACGATTTTCCAGCTCCACGTCCCTCCCGCGAGAATGTCGACGGATCCATTGTTTCAATCAAGCCACTCGAGAGGCTGCTGCGCTCCAGGTTAATTTGCAATTACCGTCTAATTGCAAAATTTCATTTCGAGCAGCTCCCTCACCACAGACCAAGTCATGAATGAGAGATGCGATCGTGAATAAAATGAAGAAGCGGGGAGAATCGATGGCGATAAGATGCAGATGTAATCCCGCTGTTCAACGGCAACTGGGTGGAGTTGGAGTACGGCTTAAGGCCTATTCACACTATCCATCAGGCCCCCGACAGTGAGCATCACACCAAAATATTTTTCTTTGTATTTTAACATCACAATGCACATCACCAACCATCACCGTCAGGAAAAGTTCGCTAGAATATATGATGGCAGCAAGCTGTCGGTCATGTGAAATTGCTTCTATAAAGGACATGTTTCCTTTTTTAATTGTTTTATCTTTTATGCGAAACATTAAGCAATTATTCATTATTTCCCGTCTGAAAATTCTCGAAAAATTTAGTTTCAATATCAATTAACTCGCCCATCTTTGTTTTAACATATTATGCACCCAAATCCTTTCACGTTTTTGTTCCCCTTCCTCTTTTAATAGTACAGATATAATATCCAAATCCTCGTCGTCGAAAGTAGATAATATTTTAAGAAACCACGAATGAGCCTTCCTAGGAATCGACGGCGACCTTACGTGAAAATGTGAATCAAATAAAAATTGTCGGACGGTTTTCGGAATCTTGATGGATAGTGTGAATAGGCCTTTACTTGTAACAATAGCGATTAAAACAATTTTCCCATAAAATTTACTCTGCGGTCCGACTATTTTCTCTCCGGCGCGCAGTACGCACCGGTGCGGCTCACCGCACTATAAACTTACCGTCCGCTTCTGCGGCAGCGGCGAGAGTGCCGGACTCGAGCTTAAGAAACGTATTTCTTGGCGGTTAGCCTTCAAGACGCCGCTCGCGACTTAACCTTGGTTAAGTCATTTTCTTATATAAGCGGAAAGCAACCAGCGCATGCGGAATTGAAGGTACGTGAGGCGGTGGCTGATTTAAGCGCACGATCAAAACCGCACGATCAAAACCGCACGCACTCTCACCATAGCATAGGCGATCTTTCGTTTCCGTGCGTGTAGGTGAGGCAATCCGCTTTCTGCGGCCCATGCCCAGGTGAGTAATGTTCCGCCGATCGTCGAGATCGAGGAAGTGAACCAGGGAAACGTGCGGGTCGCGTACCTGCCCCGCGGCACCTATGCGATTTCTTTCGATCGGCGACGACGGTTGCGCCGCTGCAGTGTGCAGTGACACTTGAACGTGGTCCCGCGAGCCGAAAGAATTTTCAAGTTTAAATCGAGGTGCCGCGCTGGCCCCGCAATGAGGAACTAACTCCGTCCGGGCCCGTCGTCGGCGGCGGCGTCCGCGCTTGCCTGGCCCGATAACTCGAATGCAAATTAGCTCCATTCTCACGAGGCGTGCGATCTGTGATCGCTCAATCCAACGCGGATGTGGCTTGATCAAGTGGGCCTGTGCCTTGCGTTGACTTATTTATGGGTGGCAGGCACGCAACCCGCCGTTGTGCCGGATTTTGTTACTTTTGGGGTTTTTTTTCGTAGGTAATTCCGGCGCTGATCAGTGATCTTGTCTTATGTTTTGTATCTATTTGTTTTATCAATCGGGCGTGGGCTGAATTGGGGGATCGTGTGTAAAACGAATGAACGTCGTTTGATGATGACTGTCACGGAATTCCGGGTGAATTACCCACCCACAATTGTTTGCTTTAATAGTACGAAGCACGACTTAAGATAGTCAGAAAAACAAACACTTGAAAAACTGAATATTTTCCTGCTGATAAACAACTTTTCTTTTTAAGTTGAGTTAAACCAATTAGAGTGAATATTTAGTCTTTTGAATAGAAATTAAATATGAACAAGATGCTACGGCGTTTTCAAAAATTCACCACCTAAGGCAGTAAAGTAGGGTGTGAAAGTTTGGGGCTTAAGGATAAAATCTTGAAAGGTTATTATCCGGAACATGGCTACTTAATTTCAAGTAAACAGTCTAAATGTGCTAAATTACAATTCTGTAACTTTTGAAATGACGAACTCTCATACAAACGTCTAACCCTATTTTAAGACTGTTATATTTCTATTGCGCGATCAACGCGAACGAAGCCGCGGTCAAAAAGATATCAATCTTATAAAAATTTGATTAATTAATAATAACTAATTGATCTAGTAATAAATAAATTTATTCCACAGCACTACCCCTAGCAAACTGGTCAGCGCGTGATATTGATTTTAATGAGCGTTTCACCTGGGAAGGTGCCAACGACATGAGCAATTCGTACAGAAACGCACTGCAGCGCGGCTTGCCATATCCAATTTTGACAGTTGCTGAGTACTTCAGCTTAGGACACGAGGGATTCTCTTGGGGTGGACAGTACCGGGCAGCCGGCTACTACGCCAGCATCCTCCTCTGGACCTCACTAGCCTCCTGGCTGCTGATGAACTTGCTTTTGCTAGCGGTCCCAAGGTATGGGGCTTACATGAAGTGCCTCACTGGCCTGCTTCTAGTCTGCACCAACGTTGGCTACTATCTGATGCTGCCGAAACGTCCTCTGACTATCTACATCGAAGGTGGAAAGTTGGAGTTTCATTTTGGATGGTGTTATTGGTTACTATTGATAGCAGGTATGATTTAATCTTGCGTTTTTGAAGCCATCAGCTGAATAAAGAAAGACACATTGCAATTCAGCTTACTGACTTTAGTTGCTGAATGGCGAATTAGTCAGCACTTTAATTAAAGTCTTTATGCATAACTAAAAATAAAAGTTTCTTCAATGTATTTCCAGGAGTCCTCTGCCTCTTTGTGGGCTTAGTCATATCTGCCATAGACTTAGTGTGGCCTCATACATTTTCTACAGTTCTAGAAGTGTACTACGACACACCTTATGATCGGCATGTAATTTTAGAAGAATCTAGAGATGTTCGATATAGAAAACGAAACAGTAAAGGTCTTGAAGATCCACCAGGACTAGGGTCAAGGATATTGAGGCGATTATCATCGAAAAATAAGGACACCTCGTTTGGTGGTGGTAGTGGAGGTGTCGATAACAAGGCCTTTCAAAATGATGTACCTAAGAGTCCTTGGAGGTATCCATTCCGCAGGAGTCATCAACTTCCTCCACATCCAATGACTATGCAGCGGACGTTGTCGCAAGATTCAGGCTCTAGCATAGGGTCTGCATCTGTTACAATTTCACCGATGCATAAGCAGGCTTTATCGAGAATGCTTCCGTAAGCAAACTTTTTATAATGAACCGACAAATTTTATTTTAGTTCACACTACTCTACAGAAAACCACCACTGGAGCGAACTAGAGAGATAGACAACTGGTGATTCTCAGCCTACTACCCTTATTTTTACTGATAGATTCTTTTGTAACTGTTATGACCACCTCATTGGAATCCTTGATAGATACTTAACGAGTGATTATTACAATTGTGATATATTTAAAGTGACATCAATTCCAGGATAAGGCAATATAATAAAGAAAAAACTGCTCGACTATATCAAGTGCCGCCCTAATTTATTATGCGGGGGCCAGACGAATAATTATGATGTTTTTATCAAAATGAAAAGTATTAGGGTGTAAGTCCTTGTTAGAATTTAATATTTATTTAGCGAACTGTTCTCGGTATTATTTTTTGTCGCTCCTTTTCAGTTTTTTTTGTTTGCGTGTGAGAACTTAGAAAATAGAATAATGTAAATCAAATAAAATTGCTGTGCAACAACGAATAATAAATGATAGTCATAAGAATTGTAATTTTATGTAATTGATAAAACGTTGTAAAAATAATGAATAAATAGTTGATTTTACATAAGATATGTTTTTAAAGATTTTGATTTCAAAATAATCCATCCATCTCTGAGGTAAAAATAGTTCCCAAGTTCCTCGATCGCCACCAAAAGCAAGAACCTATTAAATCAATACACATTTGGTAAAAGTATAAATATTTACTATTAAAATAATACAAGTATAAAAAATACATCCATTTGATCTCAGTAAATTCCTTAATTATTATGAAAACACTCAATGCTTCACAGCTATCACTCGTTGTTTCATATCTCCTTCTTGGAAAAATTCCTTAAACGCACATCGAACACAAAAATAAAACAAAAACAAATAAGAATATTGATATTTACAAGAATTTTCAAAAATTTCTATCTATATGCTGCCTACAACTACGAACAGTTTCTTTTATTTATTAGTTTTTAATCTAACTGAGAGGGCCTCAAAACGAATTGAACAAACATTTCTTACAATTGAAGAAATTTATTTGATTTGGATAACAAATGGTGGGAGAAAAGGGACAACAATTCTTTTAGAGAAAGGACTTAATTTGTTTTTAGAAGGAGGTAAATTAATTTAAATGAATAAATAAATAATCTTATCCGAAATTCTCAAAGTGATGAATGAAATATGGTAGTTTGCGCCCTTTGTTGACTTCATCGCATGCCGACATAACGCTTTTTGTGAGCGGTCGTGGACCACAGGAAAATACACCTATTTTTGACACCTGTAAAATATTTTAGGAAATTAAATTGAGTTATTAAAAGTTCGAAAAGTGGTATTCTTACGTATGAATGCTTTTTTTGAACAAATTTCAAAAAGCTGGACATATCTGGACGTCCAAAGTGGTTCACAGCCTTCAGACCAGTAAAGATAGACGTCTTCGCCAGTCTTTGAAAGTGATTTTCGCAAATGTACTAAAACGAAAAAAGTATTATTTTTTAGAAACAAAATGAATAGAATAACACAAAAAAACACTTACCAGCATAGTTGTTCGTAAGTCGAACTTGTGGAAGAACTGTGTAATAAAAATGTGAATCTCCAGCACATTAGTCACGTCCTTCTTTTCCACGTCTCTGAGCACATCGATGAACCACTCAAAATGCTTGTGAGACGGACAAATCCAGAGGAAGTAGACTTTTTTACAAGCAACTCCTGAATATCGATTTGTGCTCGTCCCAAAAACCAAATCGTTCAAAATTGAGGCGTACGGTGTAACACCGATTCCACCGCCAACCATCACAGCGACTTCAAATTTGTACCAGTCTTGGTTACCCCCACCAAATGGGCCTTCTATTCTAATTTTTGGCTGATCCTCCGGGTTGTAGTTGCACGGATCAAAGTAGTTACGCAGCTTCCAAGTCCAAGGACCCTGAGCCTTGATGTGGCAACTTAAGAAATTCTCATGAGGGGCTGAGGTGAGGGTGAAGCTGTGCATTTCGTGGGGCCGAAACGCGGTGCACGAGAGGCGCACCCATTGCCCGGAGAGGTACTTTAGATTAGGGGGACGGTAGAACTTTATTTTGATTACGTCTGATGGGAGGAGGTCTGTTTCCATTACGTCCAGAGCCATGTATTTTGTGCGCAGCGATACAACCTTTCATAAGAATATTTTTGTTCAGCTATTCCGCAATATGTTTTGCTGTAGGTAGAAAATCACTTACTTTATCCAGCGTGTAGATGACTGCTGGTCCGACAAAGAACATCCAAAATCTCGGCGGACCTGTTAATCGGGCTAAACCGTGGATTAGGCAAATTATGTACAGAAGTATGTAGAGACTGTGCATATTCCAGAAAAATTTGTATGCCTTCTTCCGTATTGTGGGATGAGCAAACACAAAAATGATGCACATTATAATGAATAGTAAGACTCCAGTAACACCTGAATGAGTATAAAAAATATATATTACTGATGGATCTAATCTATATATGCTATATCACACTTCAATGCATACACGGCAAAAATCATGAAATCAATTTTAAAAGAGATAGGGTGGTTTTCCTTAAAATGTTAACCATACATTCGTTTATCTTCATACAAACGCAATGCTCCCAGTATTCATTCAAATACTCTCACACATACTTGCATTGGTAAAAGTAATTAAGGACTTAGAAATTAATGGCTTAAATTTAACACTCTGTCCTCTTTAAGAGCTATAACTTCCCAAAGTTGAGCCGCATTAGTTTTCTTTTTATTTTCAAATGAAATAAGTGATAAACTGCCTTCATAAAAATGTATATTTCTGTGCAATTTTAGCCCTGCTTGCTCTTGTTAAAAGTAAATCATTACATTGGCTAGTTTAACATTCAAATTGAACTCCCCTGACCCATTTTATCCCTCGATTAATAAAGTATGTATTGTTCTTTTGAAAGAAAATATAAAAAGCTTTTCCACGCACGCTCTATCGCATCCAAAAATTCTCATAAAAAAAGCAATGCACTCACCAGTTACTGTCTGGAATAGCCAAAACGTGATGTCTGGCTTATAGTCCGAGGCAAAGTGAACCTCTCTCGTCAGGCACCTCAAATTCTCGATAGATTGCGTAGAAACGTGATAAAAATTAACAATATGTCCCACTGTGTGAAGCAGTGAGAAGAAAAGGGCAGTGCATGCAGCTATTTTGTGAAATTGTATATGCGAGTCCAGTGGTATGTACTGCTGAATGGGGAACTCCTTTAACTTGGTAATTAAATTTCTGCAAAAAATTTATCTCTTGATTACCTACTTAGATCAAAAAAGTAAAATTAGTCTTACCTAGACATCGTTAAAAGAAGCAGCGCATAACAAAACGAAAGGGACGCCGCTGATCCTCTGGTGATCGCAATACCCACTCCCATAATATGCCTGAGATCTGTATGTTCTGCCATAAAGGAATAGTCTGTAATACAAAATTAAATTAGTGCCTTCCAAATAATTCTTAAAAGTTTAAAATCTTACGGATAAACCTTTCTACGAACAAAACAATTGTAATAACATAGAACAGGAAGAGATAAAAAATATTCTGTCTATTCTCCTCCAGGAAAGTTGTGTAGCAGTCCCACTTCTCCTGCAACCAGTGCCTTTGAGTGTCCTGCATTGGTTCTATATGGAATGAAGTCATTCTTGCCACGTTTGTTGAAGTATCCAAAAAATTCTGCTTCGCCCCCTTGCAGTCCAGACCTATAGCCACAAAGTCCCCTTTGTACTCTTTCATCATCAGTTTAAAGTCCTGGTAGGTGAGATGATTTTTATGCTCCAGCCCAACATCCTGGAACATCCCATCGATCAGTTCCGTGACTTGATCATCTCCTAAACTTGTCGTTCGAGCAATTTCGACTAGTGATCGCATCATTTCGCTCAGTTCTCCTTTATCGATGACTCCGTTTCGATCATTGTCGCACATGTCGAAAATGATCCTTAATTTATCCTCGGTTTTGCCTCGAGAGAATAAGACAACTGTTTCGAGGAACTCCTGGAAAGATATGCGCCCATCTTGGTCCTTGTCCACAATGTTAAACATTTTCCGGACAAACATATCGTCGGGTTTCATTCCCAAAGCAGCAGCAAATTCAGCTTTTGATAGGCTCGTCCGCATTACGGTCATAACTTCACCGTCATTTGAGGCATCAGATCTTCGACGACGTTCGCCAGGTCTACAAATAAGAGGTTTAAAATTAATATAACCTTTCATAGTATTCAATTTTATAACCAAACGTACTTCAACCCGAAAGTTAAGGCATATGCCTCTCTAAAGAAGTATTCCAGCCGCTTCTGCCTTCTCTCCCTTGTTTCTGCTCTTGCCAGCATAATGTCTCTGTTGACCTGAAAAGGTAAGTTATCCCATCAATCGTTAAAAAATATAACCATTTATCATCCACCTCTACTAAAGTCATCTCCCTTTTGTGCAGGACAAGAAAATCCTCCAATTTTTTCACAAATTTCCTCCTTGCAGCGTACGATTCCAGCTCGAGGACAAGATCGTGATCATTAGGAACCCTTAAAAGGATGTAGGGCTTCTTTTTTAAATGATTAGGCTGCGACTCCTCTACAGTAATCACTTCTACATTTTTTAAACTAAACGTCCTCAATTTCTCCCCCTTTCTGTCGACGGTGTAAATTGCTGTTTCAGGTCCAAATTTAACTGTGACTAATCTTTTATGGTTAGCATGCAGCCATTCCCTTGCAAGCATTTTATCCACAGACCCTTTGTTTTGCCCGCTGGACCTCAGAGCCTCTTGACGAATTTTCAACTTTCTTCGCTTGCTGTTTTGTAATTTAACTACACAATACCCAGCTCCAGCACAGAGGATGGGTACAAAACCCAGCAATACGCAGACATAGATAAACATAAGCTCAGAGCCCGAGAAGTAATCGTATCCTTGAAGATAGCTGCAAGGCTCCAGCTCAGTTGCATTCAGTTGCATCGGCTGGGGACAGGGATCCCCTTCAGTCCAGACAAAAACATTTTTTTGTATATCACCCGGTTCAATGTCTGTACTATTAATGATCACATCCCACATTGTGATCTTACGAATTTCTGCGATCTCCTCCGTTGTAAAGATTTCATTTTTCTCATTTTCAAACCAGAAACGATCTGCATCACGAATCCTGGTGAATTGTTCTTTTATTACTGCTGTGAAAAATTCTCCAGGACGACCGTAGGATTCCAACATGCCGCCTACGTAGACGTCGACGTTGTCTAAACGGTTGTTGTAGGCTGAGATCAGCATTCTAAAAATTGTATGATAAGCTAATGATTAATTTTGTCAAATAAAATTTAAGTACCTCAGCAGTTCTGGTTGTTTTACGAATAGCTCTGGATTGATGTCCTTCCAATCCTTCTTTTTAGAAAGTCCGAAAGCAGATCTGGCAGTGTTATAGTCAGGAAGGCCATTATCCCGGCCTCTCATGATATTCAGAGCCCCTAAATCTCTCCTCGTAAACTCCATGGGACCAAATAATTTATCTCGAACGTCTGAGCACAGTACAGGATCTTCCCTTTCCGAAATTTGAGACGTGATCCCCATCAGAACCTCTTCAACCGATGTGTCCATAAGGAAATCCTTTAAAAATTATATAACTTTAAACAAAATTTAATACAAGAGAATAAACACCAAAAATTACATTTGAGTCCCACCACGTAGAGCAGAGTCTAATCGCTGGATATCCCATTTGTGTAGTTTTATATTTACACTTGGCATCGCGCCTGCAGGAGTTTGTTTTTTAACTTAATCCATAAAGTTTGTCTCACAAACGTGTAAAGTTCTTGTACTTTCAAAAATACCTGTATATTCCTGGGGGTATCATCGTGTGACCGAATCGAAATGCCGCCGCCTGAAAAATGTGCCCCACCCCCGGGTGGATGTCCTGCTTATAGCCATTGTACGGGGGAATTTCCGAGCCTAAGAATGCAGGGAGATACTCATACATGATGATGTTCTGAAGGCTAGCAATTACGATTCTCCGGGATCTCTGGAAGATATCTTCATCTGTCCAATCTGGATGCTGCCGCTTAACTCGTTTCGCTATTGTGTTGTGCCAACGAAGGAAAAGTATGGCAAAAGACAGTAGGGCTGGATTTTGATTGGTGCGCGGATCTCCTAGAACTGTGGGAAAATTGAAGAGTTATGTTACACTTACATCGCAATATTCGCTTGAAAATATTTTGGGAATAGATTAAAATTGGAATTAACGAAGATAAAATATTTTCTCACAGTAAAGTACGTCGCTGTGCAATTAAAACAATTTAAAGCTTTTATGTTTCACTTAGCACTGCTATTGGTCTTATAGAATGATGAAAGCCGAGATCTCAACCGGTTCCATGGTGTAATGGTTAGCACTCTGGACTTTGAATCCAGCGATCCGAGTTCAAATCTCGGTGGAACCTAAATGCCCTCGGTAATACTTTTGATTTTCAGCAAAACTTTTTGTGTTTGACAAAAAATGAATTTAGTTTATGCTTCTAATTAGCAATTTACATTATGCGAGGTAATGCATTTATAAAAACAAAAATTACAGCTCCATTTCCAGTTCGGAAACGCATTTCCCTGCTGATCATGATTGTGCTTCATATTTTCACTGAAATAGCATACTTAAAGGCGCACATAAACTGTTATTTTTAGTAGAAATGAGCATAAATTATTCATGATCATAAATAGCGCGATCGGCAACAGGTTCCATGGTGTAATGGTTAGCACTCTGGACTTTGAATCCAGCGATCCGAGTTCAAATCTCGGTGGAACCTTCACTTTTAGCATATTGGAGAAGAAAAGTCACTAATTCACTTCAAAATTAGGTTCCAGGTGGTAGGGTAGTCAAGGTGTTTTGATCACCTGCCGTCAGCTAACTAAAGCCAGAAAACTGTTTTTTATGCTTTAATAACCCTTATATTAATTTCGGATTAATACCTGTCGCAATATTTCTGTAGAACCGATTAAATTAATTATTAATCTATTAAAACTAGTCCAGATCTGGTCCGCGCTAGTCTAGTTGTTTTTTAAAGCAGAAAAAGGATAAAAATTCATGTTTTACTTGAGTAAATAACTGGACTTATTGATAATGACGGATTTAATCTCTAATATTTTTAATAAATACATATATATCTGCTTAAAGTCTTGAAGACTACTTACTTTTTAAATTTAGTAATTCTCGGCTGGATGACCCAATTCAATGAAGATTTTTTGCAACACTTTTTAAGACCTTAATTTATTCTTATTTAGATACATACACTATTCGAATTCTTAAACCTCACAGACTTAATGTTTATGAAATATTTGTTATATCTCCTAATGAGAGTCATAGCGTAATTAAAGCTTTTCAAGATAATTTAATAATTAAGAAAATACTTACGGAATAATCTTTCTGGGCTCAACATTCGCATCACATGTGGCACTGGGTTGTTGAAAAGGGGAACTCTCATCGTATTTCTTACCGGCATACGTCCACTTTTATCGGTTAGTAACGTGCCATTTTGAAAAGTGCGCATGGCATTAAGCCATGCCTCAGACGTGCTGTATATAAAGCTGCCATCGATCCAGGCAGTCATTTGGTTGATCTTTAAAAGAATGGTTGATTGTAAAATTAAACGATGCAATTGGAAAGGACAATTTCGTTTATTAGTTCTTTTAGCGCATTACGACCATTGCTTTGTTATATTCTTAGCGCTAAAACAGTGTTCACAAATACTCCCTGCGCTGAATATGCTAAATAGCTGAATTATGTATTAAATAAACTACAAAACTCACCTGCTCTCTGGGTGCGTTTGGGCTCTGTCCAGTGTTTCGGTCATATGCGGCTCGATGAAAAGGAATATACCGATCGCCACGGCATTCTTTATCGTACATTTCGTCACACTTTTCAATCTCTATGCGATGCATTTCAATTGGACATCCTGATTCCGAGGCCATGACTATTTCGTTGGCTACGACCTGGCCGAAAAATGCCAGAAGGGCAGTTCTATTATACTTTGAGCCTAGACCGTCCTGACCGCCCATAAATAGGCGACTCAGACGCCTGGTGGAAGGACGATTCGCCCCTGCCATTGCATAAACTCCATCCGAGTACGCTGGTGGAGCTTTTCGGACTAGATGGCTGTCTAATACAGAGAAAATTAAAGAAAAGGGTTTTGTGAGCAATCTTGTACGTTTTACACTATGTGATACTACAAATAGTGGTTCAAACTACAAATAGGAAAATAGAAATGCTAAAACGTCACTAAAAAGGGGTCATCGAATCTAGTGGAAGCTACTGAAGAAGCTTAACCTTTTTCCGCCAAGAGAGAAATCGGCTTTTAAGTAAGACATGATTAGACAAATGTCTAAATGTCAAATTTACTAGCATGCATCTGTCTTCTCTGCACCGCTGAATTAATCAGTCTACTAATAGGAGAAGCTTGTTTTCGCATGTGTTTTGACACGCCTACAGCGCATAACAGCTCAATAAGCCCACCTACTCATTTGTTATCAAAAATTAATGACGTGCAGGTAGAAAATGTGCTCTATCAGCGTTACCTTCAGGCATGGCTACCTCGAAAACAAGAAGGTGTTTCAAATTTGATTTACTTTGGTTTTATTGCCAGCGCAAGCTTATCTAAAAGAATTACAATTTAGTTTTGGCTGAAATATACGCAGCATGAAAAATTGCCTTGGACCATTGAAACTACAATTTCTACGGCTTTAAATATAATTTCTATAGTTATTGATACCAGTTAAACTGTACAATTTATGATTTCATGATGTTTTGTTTTTTTCTTATTGTAACGATTCGAATTAATGAGTTACACAATAATCAAGTTTGTTTTTTTTTTGTAGCGAAATTATAAATCTAAACTGTTTGCCCTCTATCAACAAAATGCCATATATGCTTTAAAAACAGTCAAATTGTTTACTGACCATCTGATGCTGGAAGCACGCGGTCACGTGGGCTCAAGAAATTATATTTGGAAAAGTCGTAGGTGGTGAGTCTGAGAAAAACGATCCGAAAAGCAGTGGTGCTTGTTTTTTGTGGTCGCACTGCTAATTTATGGGGATTAAACGCATCTAGCGTGAAATTGATTGGTCACCAGGTGTTCAAAAATAGTAAGTGACTGACGTGAAGATGTTAAGATAGACTAGTTTTTTAGGAATGAATAGTCAAAGGATTATTCAATTCATCGTGGAGTTAATTTAACTTGAAACATAAATTAAAGGCGGTCAATAGGGAAAAAATTAACAAGCAATGGTTCTTATTCCTTGTCGATGTGTTTTTGTTTTTTAAATTCCATTTTTTTCGGTTTGCCTAGGTGTGCTGTCGAATTTATATAAAAATTATATAGTAATAAAATAAGTTCATTGGTTGCGTAAAGAGATTGATATTAAATTTTGAGACTACAGGTATTAAACAATTTTGAAATATTTGTATATTGAAATTCAATAAAAAAACAGACTATGTTTGATCAATTATTGCTGGAACAGTTTATTGAAAACTTCAAGGTCTTAAAGTTTTTGTTTTTAAGGAAAAAAGAAACTTGTAAATTACCATCAACAATTAGAAGATATCCCAACTCAAATAAAATTAAAAGGTCTTCTTAACCTTCATGCCAAGTCAAAGAATACCTTATGACTATGCAATTTTAAATTTTACACACCTATAATTAAAAACGCCAGTTCAAATCATTTCCTTGAAATAAAAGAAAAGTCAAACTTTTAGAGACAAAACATTTTTAGAATAAACATTCTGCCATTAAACCATTGAGTCATAGAACAAAAAGGCAATAAATTTTGTGACCGGTAGTCCATTCACACAGTTCAGTTACCTGAATACCTAATTACAGTTTACTGGAATCTAAATATTTAATAAAAACTAACATATTATACTGTACCAAAAAAAGTTCATAAAAATTTTTAGCACCTGGCATAGTAATTATACTACAAGATCCGTGAAACGAATGCTTTGTGTAAAAACTATAGTACAACATTAAAAAAGATGAATTTTCATTATCTTACCGACGGAGCCCCAGTCCGGATGTGCCAAGTTGTTGTACCATCCGTCGTACCTCTGTTTTTCTGTGTGAGCTAAGATCCTCTCTGTAAAAGATAACAATTAAAACGAAATTAATCTTTGAAATAACGAATAAACAAATGGGGAATCATTGCAAAAGGTAACAATCAGAGAAAACTATACCAAAAATTGATTTTTTGGCAGACAAAAAAGGTTTAAAAAATTAATGTCAGTTTTTCTGTGGTTTCAAACGGTAGGAGAGGTGACTTTGCGAAAAAATTTATGATCTGATCTGAGCTGCGATCCATCAAGGGTGGACCAAATAATGATGTGAAAATTGCCTGTTTTTAGTTAAGCATTAATTATGTGAGTATGCAACTTTATGAGCACTGTAAAAGATAAGTAATTATTTTTAAGTATAGAAGTAATCAGTCCGGATGATGATTCGAATATCGGTGGTATTTATTAGTGCAAAACCAACAATTCTCTCTATATAGGTAGTATGAAGACCTTTACTCAAAAATATTTGATCTGGTACTTTTGAGCACCAATGAAAATCGTAATTAAGATTTAAAACTAAAATGATGATTTGAGTGCCATCTTAATTTATTAACTTGTTTCAAATCGCAAAAGTTTAAAACTATTTTTTAAAATGCTTTAGTTCATTTATTCTTTTTTGATCTGTTGTTCTGTTCTCAATTTAAATAAGGATATAATAGAGCCAATATCGGCTACAAATTAAGTGACAAAATAAGATCTAATACACGTCAACAATTCTCTGTTCGGATAGGAGTTATGTCCGTATCAAATCAATCTTATCCGACGTCGAAGACTACTTTAGGTTTAAGTAACCGGAATAACTATTTTAGCATGCCATTTTAAAAGAATTAATTCCGCTCATTTATGGCTATTACTTGGTGACACCTTTCAATTTCGGCTTAAGTGGCTAGCGCGAAGCATACACCAAATTGCAAAACCTTGTTCTCCGTGTCTCTAATTTATGAGGACCTCCTTGAAGTTGAAGAACCGATGAGAGCTTGTTCACTGGAAAAACGTTAAATTGTTTCACAAGTCACGTCCACGTCATCTTTGCGCCTATTAACATTTTCTTTAAGCCAAGATGCATCTAAGCAGACACCGCCATAAAGCACCGGTCACAACACGCGCTTCGGTGTTAACCGCGGACCCACAGCGCAGGTTTCGCCTAAAACGGCGTAGATTTCCATAACGCAATTTTTAGCTGACAGAATCTAGGCCTGTCAGCTTCCTTGAGGCGATAGAGTTGTTCGAGTCGGGGCCCATAAGAAGAAAATTCCCTGGACGATTTTACGGCGCACCCGAGGAGTAAGTGGACATGATTGCGAGGAACAGCGAATTTATGATGGTCGGCTCCTCCGCTGAAAAGTGAATGGGAAGTGGAATTATTGCACCTGAACAGGTTTCCGTGCAATTTCCTCCGCGAGATCCGGATTCGAGGTGCGGGGCTCGGCGGCTTTTCTACATTCCTGAAGGAGTTTTGAATAATTCCCCCGCGACGATCACGGCAGCGAATCTCAGTCCGGCGTTTATCCGAAAACACGAGAAAATTTTAGCAAAGTCTAGCATTTCTATAATTAAACGACTTTGGTATGCTGTTGACGCTGGATTTCCGGAAAACCTTGGACGCCACTTTAAGCAGTTTTTTTGCCCCGGCTGTCTGTTTTATCTTTAAACAATTTTTTTGAATATTTCTTATTGTGATGCCGAAGAAGACGCTCTTTTGGCGCTGAGACGCCGGCTGCGAGCGCTCTGTGATTAGCAAATGAATTCCTCGATTTAGCCACTGATGGCGTGAGTCGAGGAAGGTGGGCAACGGATAAAAAACTGAGTCAGAAAAAGTCAGACGAAATTGGAAGAGTCGGTCATGAATGCTTGCTTATGTAATAAGTTTTTTACTGCCCTCGGACATTTCATTTAAGTTTTGAAACGAGTTTTAATTTAATTCCATAAAAATCCGCAACGCCTCTGCAAAAACCCTTCCGAAAAGAGATGAGGTCTACTAAATGTTTTGCAGTTTGCACTTTTACAGCCAGACAGACAGCGTGCCGTTTGCAGTTTGAACGGCTAATTGTTGAAGTAATTTGCTCTTAACGAGTTCTTATTAATCCTGGCCGTGATTGCGAAGCATAATCATAATTTTGGAGTTAATGCATTCAACGGGGTGTTGCTCATTTCATTTTCCTTTTTCATATCTTAAAATTATACACATACGACTTTATACGACTTGAACCGGATGCAGCACTCTTTTGAGTTGAGGTCAATTGAGTGAGCGTTAATTGGGGCAGCAAAAAAATGCACGATATTAAGATCATTAGAGTTGATTGCTCCACTATTGTCCCATGCGAATTAAGAAATCAAAATCCACTTGTCACGAAACTCCCACGCGCCCTAGTGCAGACATAGCATAATACGAGCAATCAACAGATTTTTGCGAGTAATTAATCAGGCTAAGATCTGGCGAGGTGGCCAATGTCAGCTCCATGAAAGGCTTCAAGTGTTTTGGGAACGTGTTCCCATTCAAAGCCGGGAAAAAACCGATGGATGTCATTCAGCAACTCTCAGGTGGATTAAAAATTTGTCACCTCCCAAAACAAAACAGACTTTCGAGTGCGCGACACCCGCGGTAATTAGAGTGTCGCCAAGTCCATAGTTAAGTACGGATGTTAGTTTTCTCTGCTCCATTAGACTTTGCATTTGAGGGGATTTTCCCACTGATCGTGGTTCATGTCCGTGTGTCTTGTCACGGACGAACAAATTATTTCAATTACCCTTACCCACATGAAGGCCAAAAACCAATTTTTTCTCGTTGTTGTTTTTAATGGAAATGAAACATTTCAGAATTTATGAGGTCTTCCTTATATGCAAGACGGTCGTGATAGAGTATACGACTTCACTTTTCTTATTTCTACTGCTTCAGGTCTTTAGCGTGACTCCGCCACTGATCAGCGTCACGTAAATAAATCTGTAACGTGAGAAATGATCCACACAATTTGCAAATATTGTTCAGCATGTGTTTGGCACGGAGATTGGGAAACTTCTTTGAGGAAAATCTGAAGACTGTTTTTTTCGATCTTGCACTCCTCAGAACGACTTTTTAGCCCCGCTGTGTAGTCACTCGATGCGGGAGAAGTCGTTATGAAGATTTTAGGTGTGTTATCACAGCAGGAGCTGAAATAAATTAGGAGAGTTACAAGCGGCCGGTACATGGACACGATACTTAACAAGAAAGGTTTATGCCTGTTTTATGGTCGATAATCACGTGAGAAGTATTTTAGTCCAGGCCGAAGAGGGCTTAAGCAAAATCCAGGGTACTTATTAATTGGTTTGCGCACTTCTCTTGGCTGTTTAAACCCCGGGGATACGGTTATTCAAAAGTAACTGAAGACACGTGCGAAATTGCCTTTTTAAAAAATAATTGCTGAAATAAATATGCCTGCCCTCATAAGATAATAAGAAATTTATTGTGAGCATTGGTTTTGTTTTTTAAATGTGATGAACTACCGATGAGACCACTTAATAAACATTTTATAATATTTCTACCAGCTTTCGATTTTTGTTTTAAAATATTTATATTTCAATTGTCTGCAATAGCTCCAAAGCTTGAAGTAAAGGTGGTCTAACAATTTTAGATGGAGATTTAAAGATTAAAAGCATTAATGATAGATATTGATACTACATTTTGAACACCTGTGAGATTTTAAGGAAAATACATTTAGTGATGATAGCAATCTAATTGGGATCTAAACGAATTTTTAATTTAATAGTCTTACTCACTTCAGACTCTTACCACAAATGGTCAAGGTGAAATTACCAACATCATGAGCTCACTGAATCACAAAATCAATTCCGCCTCAGATCAGTTGAATGAATAACAGAAATAAAATGTGGATTCTAGCCTGCATTTACGTTTTTGTTTCTAATATGTTTAAAAAAATTTCAAAAATTCCATCAAAACCTCATTAACGAGGAAACATATTAAATTCCGCATTTTAATGCCCACACTTCCCGGATTTACAAATAACCGTAGACAAATCGTCACAATAAGGAAATTGGGTTTTATCCATTTATCCATTCGTCCGGGTGAGAGAACAAATCGTCCACCAAATTTAGAGGTGCGTCACTTGCACCTAATGAGCCGAGATGAGCTTTTGCATAAAATAATTATTGCTACCGCCGCGGGTCGAAAAATTTGAAGCAAAATGTGTGAGCATAAGGCGATCGCGGGGAAAATGAATAATTTAGCGTGACGAGAGATTGAGCGATTGAAATCACCTGCAGCAGGCACAGCGCGCCGCCTGATGGATGCGATGTGGCGAACGTGACTCACCCGCAGCCTGGCGTCTTGGCATCGCGGCGGCTGCTCCTCAGGCGGATCTTGAGAAGCTGGGGCCGCGGCTCGTGAATGGACCGGCGGCTCGCGGCGATCCAAGCCGCGTGGGTGGACCTAGGTATCTGAGGCGACGTCGTGCGGACACAAAGGTAAGACGCAAACGCGAGATTAGAGGCAATAGGTGATCTTGTGCATGCTGCTTGCCTCAAGCGCCCGGCGATGATTTAGTTGTTGTCGCAGCATCCGTGATAAGAAACGGAGCTGGGAACCCGCCGGGGGGAGGAAAACGTGATTTCTTTTGATGGCTTCAGCAATTTTCCGCGAAATAACCGTATGAGTCCAGGTCCAGGTCGTTAAACCGGGATCTCTCTTTCTTCTGTATGGTAATTATCATGCGCCCAAGATCGGCAGACTCCGGCAAACTCCTCGCGGGTCTCCGTGGAGCAGCTTTTAATTGCCCGAGGCTTCAATTAATGTGATTTATGGTTGCATTCCGGGTTCCGATGCTTGACGATTTCATGCGAAAGAGAGAGCTTTAGGGGGTATAAAATATAATTAATTTGATATGTCGTAGATACCACAGATTCGTCCAATCAATTATGGAATGCCAATAATTCAGGTGATTATTAATTAATTTATGACAGTGCAAAATTCTTAAGATTTTCGTAGGTTCAAAGTGCAACATTTTAATATTTGAGTTGAATATGATAAATGGTGTACCTTCTGTTCAAGAAATCAATTTTTCTTCTTAATTCAGCGCTAGCTTTCTTTAAGCTGAATTGAATTTTTCTATGCTTATTAAAAGCAGAATGTAGTCGGGGTAAGAAGTTATATTTCGTTAAATTATCGTTTTGACTTTGTTATTATGCATTTAAGCTTTTTTTAAAAGTAAAATTATTCAGCTATTTATGTAGGTTACATACAAGCTAAGTCTTAGTGATAATTTTTTATGATAGATAAATGCATTATGTACTTATGTAATCATTACTTTAAAAGGCCCAAAACGTTCATTCTTGAACCTATTAAAAGTAAATCGTGCTCCATCTATCGAATTTAAAATCCTCATAATAAATGGCTCACGACTTCTCCCTCATTCGATCGATCGATTTTAAATCAACAAGGGATTTGTCGACTTAGATCTCGACAGGCATTCACGGCATTCGTCGAAATCCATCGGAAAGTGTTGATTGATCGTGCAAATAAGCCAATCAACTTGAACCAAATACCAATCACATTCTACGCAACTCAAGCAGGGATTTATTCAATCGAATCGACGTGTTATCGCTCTCGTCAAGGCGAGAGTGCGTCCACATGTTGTTTCATAGCGCACCTTTCAGGTGAATCCACGCCTAGGCCAATCAGAGGTAGCTACAAAAAAAAAAAAATGTAAACTTGTGTGGGGTGCTCGATCGCGTTTATCAACGCCTAATGAAAACACTTGTGATAAAAGTCAGCTCTAACAGCCCAAAACGATCGGGCAAATTATCAAAATCACATAAATATGGAAAATATTTGCGCGAAATTAATGCCCGATCGACCGGGTGTCCCACAAGCATAAATTTCGATCGTAGATGCGATCGGGCGGACCCGAGGAGAAGTTGCAGCCAAGTTATGTTGCAACACCTCGTGCCGCACTTCATCAACTTTACGTTTCCATCCATTCCTTGTTAATGGTCGCGCGGACATGGCTCAGGGAACTGCGAACATTCCTAAGATGGATGATAATGGGACTGAAGGAATTTTGGAATTTTATCGATTTGCTGTAAATCAATTTATTTGAAAATTGAAACTACTAATGTTGCGCTGTTTATGTTAAGACCGCTGCGTTTTTTCGCATTTTCTTACCGCGATTTGGATCAAGGATGTAATTTTTGCTACTTTCATGTGGGCTTGTTGCACATATTTTTTTACTGCATTGTCAACATGTCTTGTGCTAAGTACTGCTTCTTTTTTATTACTATTTTCTTCTTTTACCTCGACTTCACCTCTCTCCTATGCCTTTGTAATTCTATTGACCTCCTTTCATTAGTGGCTCAAGATACATCTACTCTTGGTTGTGGTATTTTTATTTTGTTTTTTAATTTGTGTTGATTTTTGTCACAGCTCTAACAATTTGAATAATTTATTAATTAAAAGTTTCTTTTTCTATTGACATTGTGTGTTAAGGCAGTTTTAAATTGAATCATAGTTTTTTTTTATTGAGGGTGTCTACTGCATGAAATTGCGACGCAGAACTGATAGATTTATCTGAAGGTTGGATTCTTTGCAAATTTGGATTTTTTTATAGACCTTGATTTAGACAGAGAATTAAGCTTAAGTCAAAAATTGTGCTTACTTAAAAATTCTGCGCTAGAATTGAAAAACATACATGACAAATTTAAGGCCGAAAAGTATCGCATTAACGTGCATTTGTAAAAACTTCAAACGTTTTAGACTTGCTTAAATGTTCAGGTTCTACTTCCTATTTATCCTTTATTGTCTGAATGAATATTGGATGTTTGGATCAGTCTTCAAAAGTACTTTTCATATGCAAAAATTATCAGAAAAATAGGTTTTAAAATGTCGTTTGCTCCAAAAATGATTTAATCTTCGTATAGATTCTAAGTTTAAACTAGAAACTAGTAATTAAATCGATCGCCAGTGAGAAAGTACATACGCTTATCAATGTTAAATCTTAGTTTGTGAAATTGATGTTTTTTCGAACGTTTTAATTTTTTTGATTTGCAAACTACTGGTCTATTCATTGATTGTGATCTTGTCTGCAAGCATGTCAGGCAAATAAAATTAACATGGGCGTATTAAAAAACATTCCGACAAAGCCATCCTTTATCACACAATGCATCATCCCGTGGAAAAATCATAATCATACGTTCAATTACATCTCTTTTTGTTTAACTTTAATGATAGACCAGATGAGGTGCCCTGCCCTCAAACAAATATAAAAAATACTCTTGCCATGATCGCAGCATGAAATTGAGCTAGCGTGCTGTGGTAAATTAATAAAAGGCGTCAGTGTGAACGATTTAAGCTGACATGAATGCAAAATGTTAATCATTGCTGTCGGTGGCGGCATCTTTGAAGTTTATCATTTGAGGCGGCACCTAGCAATTCGCACCCCACAGAGGTCCGTCTGGCGAGATCTTGATGAAGAACTCTCGACTGGGGTCAAAGATCCTCCTTCGCGGCGTGCTAAAACCCATGGGACATCTCCTCGCACCTGAAGAAGCTGTCACAAGGGGCGTTCGTTGAACCACAACCTGCGCGAGCTTCTACCGAAACACCTTCCGCGGCGATGATTAATCGCAACTGGCATACCTGGGCAGCGGTAGCTAGACTCCGACAAATATTTTATGCTTAGTTTTCTGCCAGGTGATTATCGGATTCGGATTCATGATTTGCACCTACGTAACACCCCTCCGGTGGTATGCTCTATTAGAATAAAAGGTTACAGAGCAACTGCGATTTATAAAACAAAAAACTGTCTGTTTGACCTAGCCTCGTGGGGTTGTACCACAAAAGTTGCGAAATTCTTAATTACCTTTTCTTCAAAGAATGCAGGTCCCATTAAAATTTCACCCAAAAAGCAGTTAAAATGTTATAAACCGAAATAAAAAAAGAAATCATGGGGAAGTACGTGGGAGGAGGTTTGCTGCTAGGAAAGCGGTTGGCCTTGCTAAGGCCGATTACGAAGTTGGTACCGAACCTACCTTTAACTATCATTTTTTCGCCATACAGAAAACCAGTGGGCGTCTATTGGAATTTTTTTCGGTTAATTGGTAAGCTATTGATCGGCAATTGCTTTCGAGGAGGAGATTTATTTCTTCCTCAAGTATATAGGAGATTATGCAAATTACACGTACCGCTCGGGGCTTTTGAGGATTGTCCGAAATGAAGCTGAGGATTGTTACGCAGTGGGCAGGTATAAGCTGGCCTAATTCTTCCATGGGAAATATTTAGTAACTTCAGCGGGTGTTGACGGATTACAGGCAATTGCGCAACCTTGAGCAATTGTTGGATCAGTTGTTGCAAAGATTAATTATTGCATTAGGAGATTATGATGGCAGTTTTCTGCACGTGTGTATGTTATAGACCACCAAGCCAGAAAGAGATTTTAGTCTCAATCCTTTTTAACACAAATCCTGATTTGGGATTTCTCTCAAAGAAGGAACAACATAGGTCGCATGCTTGGATTCATGATTATTTTTTATGAATTGGTTCTATTCGAATTCTAATTACTATACCTGACCTGATTTTATCTCACCACTGTAGGGAATAGACCACTTATTCAATAAAAATGGATCGCATTGATTAAAAAAAGCCTAAAATAAGTAAGACCTAATTTATTTCATATAATATGTAGGCATCTAATTTGTTAGGGGAAGATCAGGTAGCCCCGGACACTTGAATGAATTGCAAATAAAAAGCAATTTAACGAAATTTATGTCTTTCTTTTATACTTAAAATAAAAATAGGAACTTCTTTAATTATATTAATTAAACATTACTAATCTTATATTTTGTAAGGAAATCTAATTAGAATAATTTGGTTTGGTATTATTTGTTTGGCGTCACAAAACACGACGGGTAGCCTTAAACATAGTAATCAATGGTGGCTTAACCGTGTTTTGGTTTTACAAACATCACAATTATAATAAAAATCCGATGCATCTATGTATATGTTCATGGACCCAGTCTTTGCATTCCTGGCACTGATTCCAGTTTTCTTTTTATTTGGCTCCATATATGATGCATTCGGTCTCGTTCTCTCGATATTCTTGAAAACAATTTTGAATGTCTTTTTTTCCAACATACTCGACGCCTAAGCCGCAATTGAACTACATTTGTTTCTACTCTAAATAACAATAACGCTTTATTTACGCAATGTGTTTAGTTTCTTAGAAATTGAAATGTCCGCGGTTACCCGACTTTCCCCTATATATGAAGCTTTAAAATGTTAAAATTTAACTGCAAATTATTCAGTCACCTAAGTTCCCGAAGGCAGCTGAAATATGAAAAACAAATTATAGCGATCTTGTTAAGATTAAGTTTTACTATTTTTACTCCTTTAATTTTTATTTTGTTGAGTCCTACATTGATAAAATTATCCACTTCGCCATTAGAAAAGTAAAGTAAGTGTATGATTTTGGGTGTAGCAAAATAGATAATGATATAAAGGTGTTTTAGGTAATTCCGAATCGAATTGCACGGCTAGTTTTAATATGATCGAAAACACGCTACAGATCAACCAATTAGCATGGCATTAGCCGAGTGCAAGCATCGGATTTGTGCGCCTATTAAATCCCCATGCGCTTGTTTAGCAGAATAATCGCTCCGCAAATTTACGTGCACTCTGTTCTAGTTATTAACCTCCAAATCATGCCGGTCATGGGCGATCCTCGGGGGAAGCGAAGTCTATTCTAATTACAGGAGCACTCCTAAAACGAACTGTCTCAAGGCAACTGACTGCTCTAGAAATGATCTCAGTCCCCTTTCTTGGTGAATTCACAAACTCTAAAACAAGACAGTTGTGGTCAGTATATTACCTGACGCAGTTAATAGCTCCACGTAAATTTCGATCAGGCCAAATTTGAGCCACAGATCGTCACATTCGTCGAACTAATTAGTTGCGCTTTCAATAATAATCTCACGCCGAAGACGCCGCCGCCATCGGTGTGTGAATTATGACCCCAAACGATCACATTCCTCGGTATTTTTAATAAATGGCATGAGCTTCCAATTTGTAGAACAAATCCCAAGAGATTCGAGTTTTAGCAGTTGCTACTTTACCAGTTTTTTTCAGATATACACAACTGTTCCAAATTAGCATTTTCGTAACGATTTTATAAAATATGCTGACTACAACGGCAGCCTAATGAACAGTACGTCATTTTTGGAAACTTGAACCACAATTTATACCCCACAAACTAGTTAAATCGTTTTTTGCCCAACATGTTTGTTTGAAACTGCAGCTCCTGTGGGAAAAGATTTAAAGTGCATATCTAGGTAAAATTAAACGAAATGCTGGTCGTTTTCACTTTCAAGCCATTATTCCGACTAATGGCTGCCGCAATTAATATAAAATGCACACTTCCGGCAGCTCAAGTACTTCGGAGGCCTTAAATAGACCATTAGCTGCACGTCCTTGAGGCAGTTCGCATACCGCAGTCGTCTCACAAAGCGAGCAACGAATAAAAACGCGACCGAAGACGAAAGTGAAACCTTTTTTCTTGAGAAACAAAAATACGATCGCGCCAATCTCCGATGCGCGAGTGCGCGCGTGCAGCGCTCGAAGTGTCCGTCTGTCGGGGCCAAACAATTGCACGGGGCGCTTGGGGCTGCGCACGGCGGCCGGCCTGCGTGCAAGGAGCCCCAAGATTGCCCCAAAGACGACGCTGTCCGTCCGGCCGAAGACCTCTTTCACGAACGCCTTTTATACATAACAAGAAACAGTTGCGATCACTCGATCGTGAAAGAAAGATCTGTGCCCCAAGATACCGCCAGGGCACGCTGCCTTGCTGCTGCTGCTGCCAATGGGATTTTCTGCGAATTGCGCTATTGTTCGATTTTAATAAATTTTAATTGGCATTTTAATCATAAAGAAGTCTTGACAATATTCATTCTCTTTTTTGTGCGCAAGGTGATCGCACAATTGTACGACCAATTGATGAGGCCGATCTTTGGCGGCATTTCAGATCGCTTATTAGTTGACCACTGTCCGACACTGTTTGCTGATCCACGATCGAGATAAGTTTTAAGATATAAATTAGCGAGAAAGATTTTGTAATTTTGAGCGCAAATTAATTATTCGCATGACAGTTTTTGCAGAATGTTATTGTTTTTTTAATAACCACAGCTTGCACTAATTGGAGAGCGTAAGTTTCAGCTGAGGTCACGAGATTTTGGACAATTAAAAAATTCCTCGATTTCCGCATGAGGAATGTGTTTTAAAGAGACTCTCTAGTGAAGTATAACATACTTTAATTCAATAATTATCGTTATCTTTTCTTTTACATCAAACTTATCAAGCAAGCCGTAATACGAAAAAGGTTTAAAAAAATAACGAATTTCAAAAACTCTCAAGCCCAAAAAGTATAAAATAATTATATTGCTTTCAAAATTAAACACAAAACTTTCCTAGATTTTTGAAGTCGGTGTGGAAACCTGACTTATGTACATATATTAATCCAATACTAAGTAGCAAGATTAGTATGAGTCAAAAAACAAAAAATATATACGGGTCGAATTGATAATCTCTTCTTTTTTTAGAAGTCGGTTAAAAAGGTGAAATATCTGGCTTTATTTAATCTTTTGATTTTCTCAAGTCAACGCCTTCCGCACTTTGAGTGTATTAAAGTATTTATATCCGCTTTTCTTCGAATTGGACTATCTCTAAATCAATAAACATGTGCCTTTCCACTATCTGTACATCAACAAACTTGTGTCGTCAGTGCGATCCGATAAAAAGGTGAGTACGTGAAATCGTAAATAGTTATGAAATACCAATCCCGTGATTCTCCTTATCCGATTGTAATTTGTGATAAATATTCTTGAAAATTTGTCAGCGGCCAATTTAAGTAAATATCCTCTACATTGCGTATAAAATGAGTAAATTATTTGTATCAACTTGCGTTGAGGGGGCACGCCAATATTTTAAATCATGTTATCGCCTTACTCTACACAACGTATTATAAATAAAGTTGTCCCATTCGATTTAATTCGCTACAAATTTTCAAGATTTTCAGTTAAGAGCATGACTTCTCGCGATCAGTGGTTATTTTGCCAAGAAATATTCATGCACTACCCCGTGAAAAGATTGGCGGGTTTTATTAAAAAAACGAATTTATATCGTTCGAATCCCTGTATGAGCATTAATGCGATTTAAGTAAAATGTTTGTCGGCTTCATGGGTCCGTACCAACGCCACTTAATACAGGACTTGTGCGGTTTAAGAGTTTTTGGAAAATTATTGATGTCATAAAGAATTTAGATAATGAAGACACAACCTCAGTGGATCAGGAAGATATTTCTTCGAGAAATCCACCTGAAGAAGTTTTCATTAAACGCAGCCGAATTTTAGCGCTCTTAATTACTATCAAGATCGTTTGGCTTCTGGCTGTTATCTGCAAAGATCAGAAGGCAAAGCCGCGGAAGATCAGTTACGATCGGCCTGCAGCTCACCTGTCGAGAGAGAGCAGCGTGTAAAGATATTGCGGAACCTCTTGAAAGTTAAGCGGACCTCGTTTACCAGCGGCTTTATGCCACAACGCGAGCTGCTGAAAATGACTTTTAAAAGAACATGAACAAAAAACGGATAAAATCGCGGCATTAGTGAATAAGCGTTGGCATTGAGATCAGCCGCGACAGGTGACATTCTCAGTTGCTGCTGCCTTCCAATTAGACTTATTAGAGGTGCATGAGATCGAGAGCAGAAGCTGGGCAATTTCGCTGATGGCTCATTTCGTACATCGCTTTATGCGGGTTCTTAGATTTTATGCGATAGTTGCCGTGCACCAGCGCCTTTCACACCTTGTGATGATCACCTGTAAGTTTATCGACCCAACTAGATCGCAGCCGTAGAAATTCTGTGAAAAGCTGAACCGCTTTACGTACGATCACCGAAAACATTCATCTCCGAGATTTCTTCTTTGTGAATTGAAGAGGTGGGCGCGGCTGGAGCTGGAGAAGAATCTCAAAGCAATTGCTCTTCTGCGAAACGAGTTTTTGCCTCATGCCAGGTGAGATGAAAGCGAGTCTACTGACCGAAAATCATATTAATTCGGCCTGTCGACGTTAATTGAGGTACTAATCAGTTCTGACAGGATGGCCGGGTTCTCTGAACCTTTGACGCCCTAAGGCAATTTCTCATTGAAAAAATTGCTCGGTTTCGCGCTCTGTCGCGGCATGGGGGTGGCCGAAGGTGGTCATTCGATATTTCTTTTAAGGTCCCCAATAAAAAGTGAAAAGGTAAGACTGGCGCACAGAATCTTCTTTATGCTAATTAATGATCTCCGATAGCTAGCGTGCGTGTAACATGGGCGCAGAAGATTTAAAGTCGCCGATTCGATCATTCTGTGGAGACGCTCTGTCTGGACCTAGGGCAAGATCTTTCTTTCGAATTTGTTTTTGTTTTTTAATATTCTTTGTTTAATTTTATGTAAAATCTGAACGTGCTAAATTCTCCTAAGAATGGTCGTGTGAATGGTATTGGGTGGTACAGGAATTTAGCTATAGGGCAGGCGTTGAAAGATGATGTTTTTGGGTTTTACACTTTTAAATCCGATTATCAATAAAATCCCTGTTTCCAAGGAGATGTAATCTTTCTCATTTTTCATACTTTCTTTTGTAAGATGCAAGAGAGATATTCTTTTGATACTGATTTAAAATTCAATGATAGAATTTTAATATCTTTCCGTATTCACTGAACTGAATATTAATTGTATTGAATTTTATAGTAGTTTGCTTTTTCGTTTTGTATTTTTAAATAATTGATTTATTTAATTTATAAAAAACAAAACTAATGCATTACTTTTTAGGTACCTACATAGAAAAACATATATTTGAAGCTTGATTTTTCTACAAAAAAATTGAAAATTATCTTTCTACATACAACATATGTATTTTGTTTGCTAGTTTTGAAAAAACGTAATTATAAGAAGATTTTGTACACAGTTCCAATTATTCTGAATTCTGCGATATTTTTCAAACTAATTTTCTTCTTCTGGGCAATTTTATAAGATCAAACCTTCACCATGGTTCGTTAAGAATCGGTCGCTAGCAAGATCAGAGCATCGATTGCAATGCGATCTCCACCTATCCACCACTCTAATAGTCGTTTAAAACATTTAGCATGACTTATGTGCCCTTCCCATGCACTAGCTCACTAAATAAATCAAAAGCATAAAACTGCCTTTCGGACTGAGCCAATAGAACGGCGATCAATAACGAAGCGATTTTCCATTGCCCAATATGCGCGCCGCATCAATAATCGCTAAACCGCGGTAATGGACGGCGACTGCGATCAATTCGGCTGATGCCGCGCATTGATTTATGTGATCTTTCGCTATTAT
The DNA here is from genome assembly GCA_959613345.1 of Tolmerus cingulatus. Classification (NCBI taxonomy): domain Eukaryota; kingdom Metazoa; phylum Arthropoda; class Insecta; order Diptera; family Asilidae; genus Tolmerus; species Tolmerus cingulatus. The sequence goes on from OY390707.1 coordinate 30,913,836, forward strand.
TTAGCTCAGTTGCAGCGCTGCGCTGGGACATCGGTTGCTGTGGTTTATTTGAAAAAGTTTACCAAGTCAGCACGCACCTGTCCTGCCTACGTTGCCGCCGCCGCCGTCACGCGGCGTACTCGACTACGGCAATTATTTCGAATTCTGAAATGCTTACTTTATTTGTCCGAGTTTTATGTAAACCGCGACACCTTACTGCCAGGAGATCTTGAGTCAATTTTTAGCTCTTACAAAACCCAGTCACTCCGGGTCTAAGCGCGGCGCGCCGGACACAGTTTGCGGGTGTACTCGATACGCGACGCGGATGAACGCGGTATGCAAATTAACATTTGACTCAGTGCTACACTAAATCAGTTCGGATTTTTGTAAAGTCAAGAAGTTTTCAGACAAACGCAATTTGTTTGTTTGACCTCATTCTGCGAGGGTATCCATTTACTTTTGCGAGGGCTATTGTTACTGAGTAGCTGAATTCAGCTTCAGTTTCGATTTCATCAGAATTTTAAATACGATTGAATTTATACTTTAATGTTGTTAGGTTACAATTTAAATAACTAAACGAAAAACACAACTTACCATTGCAATATGCAGGAATAATAAAAAGTAGAATCCCTGACAAAACTAAAATCTGCATGCGGATCCATATAAATAGCACTGCCCCTTTACGGGGTAAATTCGCGACACTCATAATTATAAATTTTTTAACTATCAATATTTGCAGAAATTCTCAATTATTTTACGTTGAAAACATGCAACCACTTCTGTAAAAATAAAAATTAAATTTTTATATAAACTTGCCTCACATTTTTTACACTTATTATTATTATTATATTTTTGAATAAACTTTCTCCTTTTCTTTAGAAAATAACCGTAAAGAAACACTTGTTTAAAATTTACTTTTAAATCAGCTTTGTTCCAATATAAATTTAATTTAAAACGAAGGTCATACTACCACAGTTACGTAAAAACCATTTAAGAGAAGTGCCGAAAAAATTAAATGGATATTTTGGTCTGGTTGTTAATCGCTGCTTCCCCATAAATTTGTCTTCCTATCAGTAAAAATCTTCGAATTTATTTTAACACTAATGGCGTTAAATTTAACGCAACGAGGAGATAAAAATATCTTTGAATGTTTGTCGAAAATGTATAGGGTCAATTAAAGTCGTTAAAAATTAAAAGAGTGTCAAAATAAAATAGGAAACATGTGATAAAATTTCATGTTTAATTGCGAAACAACATTCAATTAAGAAAAGAAAACAATTCAGGCGAAGGGCGACAAGTGGAAAAGTGTAACGAGTTGTATAACGCATTGTTTTTCATGAACCGAAAAATTCTTCGATTTTGGAAGACAAAGCATTTAAAGAAACAGCAAGTTTACGTTAAGGACTATTTTTCTTATATGATAACAATAGTTTTTTTGTAAAATGTATAACTCGTCTGGTTTTTTATCATGAATATAAAACAAAATAAATTTTGATTTAAAACCCGTGGTACGACATTTCATAATATTTTAGTGAATCCCACCCACATCCTCACAAAAACCTGTTAAAAAACAACAACCTTGCAGTAACATCAAATTCTAAAGTATATAAGTAAAGAATTTGTCGGTTCTTTACAAAGTTCTACGCTTGGTGGGTGTGCAAATCCCGAGTCTTAAATATTCAGAAACGACTGCTTAACGATTTTTATGGCATTTATAAAGTTAACATTGCATTTTTATCACAACTGTAAACATCTTAAACAGCATTTGACTGACCATAAAATTCACCGATGTTTGGGACTTCCTACCTTCCATATTTTGGAAAAAAACCGCGTTGGTACTTTACGTTTTGGGATTTTGAAGTCTTTAGAAATAATTTTTGTAATAATTTGGGTAATTTTCCCATTTTACTCATCGCTTTTTAAACGACGGAAAACAAAAACTAAACACGTCTATTCGCCGTGAAATTTCTCGACAGGCCAGTTTTGACCTCTGATTTCACGTAAATTGACCACTTGTCTAGGTGATGTGATTTCACTTTCCGCGGTGAGTGAAGTACGCGGATGGCTTGGCGGAATGCCACAACTGCGGCCGTAAAGCATGCAATAGCGGATGCTACCTCCTCAGGTAAATTGTAATAGACGCTCCAGACGTGCTTCATTGTTTTTACTTGCGACCGCATAAGTGCTTCAATTGCATAATTCGAAATAGTGCGGGCCGCGATAATTGTGCCGCCCTTGCCCCGCGACGGTGACGAGCTACTGCTTTCGCGAGCAAGCAGGTAATAAAAACAATTTCAAGTTGGGAAATCGTTACATTTTATACCTCTTACATGTGGCGGATCGACGGATTTGCCGGTGTCTGGTGTCATGTGGAAAATAGAAAGGAAAAGTTTGCACTTTCCATGTTCTTGAAAATGAAACAGAAATTAAAATTGTTAAAGTTGCTTTTTCTGGACTATTAACAATTTTTTGTGTGACTTTAGCATATTGCATTTTAGAATTATCAGAAGTAAATACTCTTGATGTAGCCCTATGTACAATCCACGCACACCAACTCATATTATATAAAGCCTACGAAATTTACATTCAAAATTATTGCTGCCGGTACGAACTTACATATTACCTTTTTTACTTTGAAATTGTAAATATTATTATATATTTTCTGTTTTCATTTGTTGTAACGTAATCTTTAGGTGTGTATTAGTTTTATAAAATCGAATTAAATCTCGAATATCAGTTACGTCTCGTATAAATTAGTTGGTTTTTGGCGTTCTTGGAGTGTAGTTTTCAGAATAATTTCAATTTGAATTCATTGTTTCGGAATGTCGCACGTGTTTATGCCACATTTAAAAAGTAATGATTCTTTTAAACAGTACTAATAATATCTACGTACGTGGATAAAATCTTTCGGCATTAAGTTTCCAAAATATTTAGAAAAAAGAAGAAAATATTCATTCCCGTGTCCGATTCATGACAAATCATAAAATATTGTATGCATTTATGTATTTGTTTATGATGGAGCCTGAAGATTCATACATAATTTGAATTTTTGAAAACATTGAATTTATGTTTTCATTTGTTTGCCTAAAGTCAACTGTTTAGAAATATATATACATATACATCGACCGTTATTTTTTATAAGTCAGTTTAAATATAATACTACCTTAATATCTTTTGGAATAAATTTTGCCATTCCCAGTGTTTTTGTCATTAATGTATCATCAAAATTCTGAAAATTCGGTATTAGTACTGTTGAAAAACGACGAATTCAGCTTGCACCTTTTGCTGGAAAAATTGTCAACTTCATGAAATGTGACAGTAATTAAAGTGGCACTTCAATAACAATTTTGTTTTGTTTTGAATTTGCATGTTTTTTCTGCCTGCTCGCGTAAAACGACCCATATATCACTTGTTTATTGACCCATAAACGCGATTAATTGAAGTGGTTTTTCTTTTGTGCTTTTATACTAGGCACGATATTTTTTCAAAGAATATTAACGTGTTCAACCTACAAAAGTTCGATTAACTCTCACATTTGACTCCTTTACTCATAAATGGTTATAATTTGCGGTGTTAATCGACAGCAAAATATCACGTGAAGGTACATATTAATCAATTTTATTGAATAATATGAAATTCTTAAAATTGAACATTAAATTGAAATAAAATTTGACGCTGATTGTTGTAGGCATTGAGGTTCTATAGTAGGTTGATGTGATGATAGTTATTCATCTTTCAATATAGATTTAACAATAACTGTACAGTCAAGAGTTCTACAAGATCTTATTTTTGGAAAATGTGGCGAATATTTAAAGAATCTACAACGAATTAAAACCTTACTAAACTTTACTTCTACCGGTTCAAAAAACATTACAAAAGCTGGAATTTAAACGTGATATTGACAATAAGAATTAGAAACATCATAAATTATTACCTCCGTCTCCTAGTCTGTTTTATATCAGGAAATCTGACTCAATTAATTTTTTCGAGAAATAACACTAGAACTACAAAGGTATTATAATAGCATTGGGTATGCAAAATAGTAATTAAACTCACTCTCATTAATGTCACAAATATCAAAATTTCTGACTGAAATGTGCCATAACTTTTGCGTTTTCCACCTATTAAACAACAGAAATATACTTGGCCTGATGTCAAAACAATCGCGATCACCTGCTCGGAAGCAAATTTTTGTCGTTTTTTGTTACAATCAAAACAAAAAAAGACAGTAAGAGAGCTTAGCTGAATACCCGAAAATAAAATAAAGCGACCAGTATTCAGCCAAATCGAATGTTTTAAAGAAGTCGAAAACCGGATTAATTCGGCAGAATTTTGACTTTTAGATTAAAACTAGTCGACCTTTCCTTTTTTTGTTGGAAGACATCGTCTAAATCGAGCGAGACTCCCCCAGATGGCAGCCAATTGCGTTCACAACAATTCGGTCAGATGGCAGATTAACAGACAATAGAGGACTAGGATTAACCACCTCAACTAGATTTTTGCTATTTAAAAACAACCGCGAATAGTAGCTCAATCATTTTTAACCACTTTGTCTACTTTTGAACACTATGGAAGAAGCAGCGGCGAACAACCGCAGAACGATTGGAAGAAGAGCTTCAACCGAGTCTCACAAGCACGTTTTCGATGCTATTTGTATCTTTTATTTCTGTTTTTACGCGCTTCTCCTCGGATTGAAGATATGCTTCGTGGTTGTCGGTAGCTCGGTGGTATCTTCGAAAAGTTTTGCACGCGCTGCACTTGGTACGGGGCGCTCGAGCGCGATATCGCCGAGGGAAAACCATGGAAAAAATTAAATAAGAAGGCACACCGCGAAGCACACTGCGTGGCTGCGAAATAGAAAATTTCGCAAGGAAGAAGAAAAAAGTGAGCCAACGAGCCCCAACAGCAGCCGCAAAGCAACGACACTAAAAAAGAAACATTTTTCGCGCTCATTCGATGATGGCTGCAAGGTTGGAGCGAATTACTCAATACTTCCGAGTGAAGTTTTGCTATAGTCGCGAAGACGTTGAAATACCGTTGAAGAAGTTGCACAATTTTTTTTTCGAAAAAAAACATGTGAAAAATGAAGTAAACCAGAGTTGTACCAGACACAATTGTGGTTTTCTGAACACTTCGAAGAAAAAGGAGAATATTGAACTTCACTAAAAAATTCACAATTTGTTTTATAACACCAAACTTGCACACCTTTCGATCGAATTTTGCAATAAATTTTCTTCCTCCTTTTGCGAAAGAATCACATTCTTAATAAGACTTTTGCGAGCTGCTCACGCATGACCGCCTGAGCTTTTAAAAGAGTTCTGACAGAGCCAAGAATTGAGCTCCGATTGCGCAAGTGCGGCTCAATTACCTCCGTCTTTAAGAAAAGTTTCGCGACTTCTTTTTTGATGTCGGAATACCCCGTCGTTGCCGTTAATCGTGACGTGAGCACAGCTACACAGCACGAACCGACCTCATTGGATGACTATTGATTACTGCTCAAGTCTGGAGTCTACCGTTCGCCAGTTACTAACACCACACCAAGAGCCAAACGACGGTGGAAACGGCGCGATTTTTTGTAGAGTGGTATGATGCACGGCCTTTTACTGCTTTTACTGGCTGAATTCGCTCAATTCGCTAACGAAGAAAACGAGAAAAAGCTAACGTAAAAATTCCTGACGGTGACACATACAGCGACAGCGCGATTCCAGCTGGTGGTTGGCTAAAATCTCCAATGTCTTACTTTTCGTCTTTAAGACGGTGCTGCGGCTGCTTGCTCGCTTGCAGAGAGGCGCTGAAGCAAACCACCACGACCACACATACCACCCATACCACTCGCGCCTGCCACGGTGCTGTAAGACTAACTCTTGGCCTAAGAAACGTGTCTTAAACACGAACAATAGGTTTGGCTCACAATTTAACTTTTTCTCGCAGGAGGGAATCTTCTCAACTTTTGGCGCCTTTGTAGAGGGAGCTTCTAGCAGAAAACTACAGAGTGCTTGTAGGAATTACGGTAAACCGGTAGTGGACAGTCATCATTTTGGAATACGTTGGACGGATATGTCCGGTCTGAGATTTGTAGAAAGTTTACCGCCAGTAGACACACAGAACTCACTCTCTGTCTACTGACCCGAGTGTTGACCTTTTGCGTGGTGAGCAAATATTTGAGCGATATTTGAGTGATATTTAGAAGTAACCGCGATTTTAGGGAAGGGGACTTCTAAAGTTGGTGGAAGAACAAAACAGTATTTTCAATCTCTTGAATTTGCGTCATCTTCAGACAGATGGAGCACCTCTTGAAATCTCAAGGGTCAAAAACCACCGTCCGTTAGGTCAATTCAATTAGTCAGAGGATTTGTTGAAATGTTTTCTGCTGCAAAAGAAACTTGTTGTCGAAACTACAATGAGCACTCACAAATAACTTGGTTGACATTAAGAAGATTGTTTCATATTTAATTTTTGTAATAAAATTTGGCTTAGTCATGAGTATAAATCTGTAACAAGGTCAGTTAAATATAGAAAAAATTAAAATAAACCACTTAAGAATAAATCGTCAAAATTAATTGTAATTACAAAGTTGATTGCAAAGCTTCATAAAACTAAGATTTTCCCATACAAATTTTTACTTGTAAAAGAAAGGATTCAATTCAGCATATTACACACCAATATCCTCGTCATTTCGAAAGTTAAGATTCATTTAGCTCCAGTGGTTCAGCAGCGACCGTTTTATAAGTAAAATTTTCACATTGTAATCTGCAAATTAATAAAACAGAGTGTAGTAATATATTATATAAAATAAATTATGATGATAATAAAACCTATTTACATTTTTCCGCACAAAATATTTTCCTTCAGTCAGCCAGTTTTAGCTTTTGAAGTAGAAGTACTGAAAAGATATGATCACCAATCATAAAATTTAATTATGTGAGTATATGATAATATAAAATTATGTGAAACTTTATAAAGACATCATCATAAGATGCAATTACTGCACTTTTGTAATATTTTAATACAACATATGTATACCAGGCGATAAATTTGTTCTATGTGAAAACAAAGTAAAAATGATGTGAACATTTTCATTGTATCAAATCGCACTGAGAGGGCGAGCTGTTAGGTGAAGGCTTAATTCCACAAAGATATTCTAATTGAAAAATGCAGTTAAATCGAGAAAATAAGTTTAGAGTATTAAGATGAGATACAGGATTACATGTAAATAAAGTTAGAAAAGTCAAAAACGTCCAAATGTTTACAAATTTAAGAAACACTGTCCTATAATGTAATTAAGTATGACTGTTTTTAAAACTGCGATTTATATAGCCGATTTTTATTTAATAACTTTAGACTTTTTGAGCCAAGTCTTCTTAAAAAGTTCAATAATACGATTCTATGCAAAATTGGAAATATAAAATTCAATAAAACAAGAACATTTGTTGTAAGATGACTAGTTTTACTGCAGGTGCAATAAGACCATGTAATACGCTTCAAATGAACACAAGAAAATAGCTATCCTAGGCAACATGTGGCAAAATACGAGCTCATAAAGTCCGCCAGGTGGAAAAGCATTAATTGTAAGAGTAATTCAGCAAATGACAGTGCCAGCTGCATCTTAATGAATTTAAGCATTCCTGCAAAATATTCATGCATCCGCGGAATAAACGTTTTCGAAGCTATTACTTGCCGGATGCACGCTGCTGCACCGCACACCACTGATTGCATATTCATCCACCAGCGCAATTTAATTCTATCGACCGGCAGCAGAAATTTCTCAAGAAAACCATTTTCATCGGCGGACTGTGCGAGTTCGTCGCTTAAATCTTTCGTTTTGTTTGAAGCAGCGCACGATGAGTCCAGCGCGCTCCCCCGGTGGAGAAAGTTGGTTTTGAGAAAGACCTACCAATCTCATGGCACCTTAAAAACCGCCTAGTTATGAAATTGTTGTGCGTGTACAACGAGGGAAACAAACAAATAGCGAAGAAGATGCAAATGAAGGCAAAAACCAGCTGCTTCGCGTGGTGGATTGCCCCATGCAATGGGAAAATTGACGGTGACCCAGACCCGTGTGGGAAAGCGCTGCAGTGCGGTGGTAGCGATTTATTCACTTGGAGGAGTGAAATGCGGCACCGGCCCAGCGATAATCCACCTCAAGTGCAAAGAGGCAATTGTCCATTAAAAAAGCTTCTTTGGCAGTGCTAATTACGTCCCAATTAACCTGGCTTGTGGCGGGTTGCCAATTAACGCCCTCCCTTGCCAAATCGAAGGCTCAATTAAGGTCAGTTTTAGCGATAACTCGCCATCGACTGATGCGAAATCAATTTGTATTTAAATGGAGAGAGCCTTAATGGGCCCATTTTGCAAGACAGTAGCACATCTCGTTACCGTCCTCCGCTCGGACCTAACCGCACAGGTTTTCAATTAAAATTCAGGTAACTTTGCTCTAAGGGTGTTCGATCTCAATTGGTTTATGATGGCAATCACCTTGAGAAGGAGCTGCGAGTTCGAATCGATTTATGTGGACATCACCGATTTCCTGATTATTCGCGAAGATGGGCATAAATCTTGAGGCAGTGATTGCGCGATATTTCGAGTGTATCTTTAAAGAAAACTGCTCGCATCAATCAAGTACACGGTCCAAATTTGGAATAAATTTTTTTTTAAAGTGTTCAAGACACCTCTGAGTTAAAAGACTGTGTGTTTGTTTTTCACGAAAAACCGGAATCAGCTAAGAACCCGATTTCATTGCTATGTCTCGAAAGAGTCTCGTATGAACCCCAAATTAAAATTTCTGCTGATTTCACTTGCAAATGACGAAAGTCGTGAGACATTGTTTGGAAGATGTGCACACGATTATAGTAATTTCCTGGTAATTTAGCCCCACCAATTTAAAATTTGTTGTACGGTTCGTTAATAAACTGTGGTTGCACTTTCATTTTCGATTAATAGTATTTTTTAGCTACTTAACGTGCATCGGTTGAAAGAATCTGGCGAGTGAATGAAGCTGAAAGATACCTGCCATAAGCTAATTTTATTTGTAATGAGCAGTTTGAAGGTAATGTGCTCATAATGTGTTTGCACAATTCAAGTTAATTAAGTAGAAGTAAGCAGTTATGAGGCATTAAAGTGGTAGCAATACACTAAGCAACTGCAAGCTCATAAATGCAGGCTATTCAGTTTCCGGGCGTAGTGTTGAAGCTGCAGAAAGTCTTTTATTTACGCAATTTATTACGAAATGAGGAGAGTTAGCATTCAAATAAGTCGATCGAATGGGAAAACGTTGGTGTTTATTAACAAATATTTATTGACAATTTTTGAGTTGTTCTGAAAACAACTTATAAATTAGAATATTCATGTACCTTGATTCTTGTATATTTTTAATTTTACGCTGAAAAAACCAATACATATGTAGTAAAAATTCATTTCATAAAAATAACCTTTCGACGGCAAGCCAGAAGGCAACGTAGGCAATATAATGTTAAATTCCACACCCCTTAACCGTCGCCCCATTTGCGAACATAACCAAAATATTGCCATGGAGAATACTTGGTTTGATCAAAATCGGTTAAGAAATTTTCGGTCTACATGGAAAAAAATTAAAATGTGTATAGCGAGTTAAAAGTGTCCCACCTCATCCACTTTCCCCAAGCCCAGAAATTTTACATTACTTAGATATTGAGCTAATAAATGCATGCGCAAAGTTGGATCAAAATCTATCTAGAAATCCAGAAGCTTTCGCACTAACAACACTACTTTTAGTAACCAAAGTAGCTCCTCAACCCTTTGACCGATTACCACTATTTTATAACACGGCATAGAATTACATATGTATGTACATATGTCAATGTGTACTTTGTTAAATTTGTTTAAAACCATTTTGATATAACTTACATAGCCAGCCGCTATATTACCTCATTGACGATTCGTCTCATTTACAAACTTACTTATATATACATATATACATACATACATATGGGCAAATAACTTTTATTTTGGAAATGAGTTTTGGCGTTATTATTTTTGCGAAATCTTTTCATCGGATACTCTTCAATAGGTAGTATTTTATATAAAATCTATCTAAAAATAAATCTAAATATGTTTGTATTTGCCCCAAAACAAACGAATACGAATTCGGGAACTACTTTGTATGGTTAAGTCTAACGAAATGGACGCGGGATATTTTTAAAATATTGGTAAACACCTGAAGTCTCCAATCAGCTCTTAATCTGTAAGTAACATAATGTCACTAAACCATCAGAAGATGTTTAAGTACATACCAAATTACATAAAGAATTGTGTTTCAATCTAATGGTTAAACAAACGCCTGCTTCAATTGAAATTTAAACATGTGTAAGTAATCATCACAATTTTTATTCTATTCACTTCCCTTGCTTTTCATCACAAAGCGATTCGATCTAACTTCGTTGTGGACTTCTTTAAATCAAAACAATAAAATTCCTCCGCATTCAATGAAGATCACTAAAAAGTAAAGCATAAAAAGAGACAAAAATGAAATTTATGCGAACACCCAGTTGAATGCAAATAATTTTAAGTATACGTGCGTATCATAACTGTCCAAACGATTTGGGACTGACCGCCAAAATGTAAAAAACTTTGTTTAAAATAAACTTCCCGACAAAAGTCACAAAGCAAAATGGAAGAGACTCTTGCAAAAATCATATATCTTTTTTCGGAAGCTCCTTGTCCTGTTTGTTAAGGTGATCAGAGTGCTATCGATGTAAATTTCTCATAATTCCTGTTGCGATAATATTTTTTGATGTATCCATAAGTGGGTCGCGCTCGCCATCTGGTGATGCCATTAATAACAATTGCCGCAAAAGGCATGAATTATAAACAAAAAGGAAAAATTTACGCGAAAATGCTTCGTTGTCCCCCTAGGGGGTCTTAAATGAAGAAATTCGTTTGTAAAATGCCCCCCGATAACATCTTTCTTTTGGCTGCTTATAAGCTGGTTAGACAGCATTTTGTTGAGCTGTTGAGCAACAGTGTGCCCCGGTATCCGGCAATTTTCTGAAAAATTTCATCTCCTTTCTCTCCGAATTATTTGCAAATGTCTGAAACAAAGGCGCCTGTGCGACTAACCCAAACTGGTTTCCATGAAAGAAATTGGAGCAAAGTGCAAACCCTGAGCACTGAAAGCTGAAAAGGCGAGTGTTTTCTTCTTACTATCCTACAGACTGCTTGTCTGCACTTTCAATTGAGTAACAATTTCACTTACTGGCATAATGCTGATTGATTACCGAAATCTCTCTTAGGAAGATCAGTGGCAAGATCGGTGAACAAATAATTCAATTTACTCGAAGGGGACATTTCCATTCATATTTTTACTAACCGCTGCTCCAATTGTCTGACAAAATAAATTTTGTGTAAATAATCAAAATGCAAATAGACCTGAGGGTAGGGTCTGCAAGCAAAAGATCATGATACGATCGATGCCATTTAGTCTGTTTTATTGTATTTGTGCAAACAGCCATCGTGCATGCTGCGTTTTATAGTCATGATCAGATCGTAAATTGCAGCAGTTTTCTTGGATATATCGTTTAATTGAATCATTTTATTGTAAAAGCTGTGACCGGTTCAAATTACCGATTCGCCTGACCCGTGTCTTTTTTAAAGTATGCATTTTATGCGGTTTATCTATAAAATTGATAATGAATAGAGTAATTTTCGCTATATCGCTGAAAATTATGAAATCAAAGATTCTCATGGTTTTTGACAGTAGGTTACAAAATTATGCGTACTCAAATTATTTATCGTTTTTCAAAATATTTTTTATTTTTATTGAATGAAAAAACAAAGTTGAGAAGCATTATGGAGTGACACACGAGATAGCGAAAATATTGATAAAAGGCTTGTTCGTTATGTGATCTATTATAAATCGATCTAGATCAGAAGATCCGCGTTCGATGAGAAGTGCTCTTTTCTCGACAAACTTGAACCTATGGAGACGAATTTTGGTGAGAAGCGAACAGTGACAGCTTCCATCAATCTTTTCTGATCCAGGTTGATCTAGATCACTCAACGAACAGACCTAAAACTACACCAATGCTAATTTGTAATGGCTTTATATTTAAATTTGTAACAATTTCTATAACCAAGATCGCGACAAATAAAGCCATCTTTCAAATTATATCAAATGCTTTCGCTCTCGTCAGATACTCGGTCAGTACATCGTAGACCAAATATAACTCTTTTTTATTAAGCCATCAATTTTGCAATTGTCCTTAAATAACTTTTTTCTCATGATCAACCTTTCATGCATTCAATCCACGTGACTGTGACCAGCTTCGGCAGAAAACAGCACAAACCCATTATCACTTTAGAAGAAGACGACTAAACAAAGATCGCATCTGCAGCCAGCGAGCAAGAGATCCATCTTCTAGCGCGAATTGCATTCCAGGCATGTGAAGCGAAACGCGCATCATTATTTCAAGGCTCGTGTCGCACAGAGCAATTCTAATTCAGCTAATTATGCGCATGCTGGAAGCCTCGGCATCACTATCACTTAATCTTCCCGATTAATACAAAGCCGCCATAACTCCGATGGGCTCGGAGCGCGCTTCTGCAGTGGCTGCTACTACAGTAAATTACTTTTCTACGGCTTTGGGACTGCCTCAAAGTGATTCGCAGCCGCCGGGCTTGGCTAAGTTTTTAGTGTCACTTAGTAGAAACGCTGCGATGAAAAGTTCGGGAGGCTGCGGTGCTCCTGAGGCAGGCCCCGCATCTCACTCGCAAAGGGGCTACCAAATACGGCGGCGGCCAGTTTTTACTTCCACACTCTGATCGAATTAATTGGCACTATGTTCGAAACGACCGCGGTGACATATTAAGTGCGCGGAGACTGTTCAGGCGTGCGTGCCATGCCTGCACCGTGCCTGAAAAATCTATGAAATTGAAAATTTTCAGTTGCCCTGCCTACAGCGGACCAGCACAAAACCGACAATGTGCCACAATCATTTTGTCCGTGGATAATGTGAAAAGTAGGCGATTTAAAAAGACGGTGAAATATTGAGCGTTCGCTACACCGATCTAATTCAATATATTTTCTGATTTAATTTCTAATAAATCGATTATGCGCAAACGTGATTCAGGGATTTTTGATTGAAACGCAGCACAGCGAACTATAAAGCTTTTTGATGAATAGCCGCAATTACCTTGTAAATAGTTGCAAGACAGTCGCCGAGTTTGAGACACTCTTAGCAATCTGATTCAACTCGAGTGGAGAGTTTAGTCATCTAAGTGGACGATTTTGTAATTCAAAGCAATATATCACTTTATTATTTTTTCAAAACTATGTTGCCAAGGCAAATTGAAAACAAAATCAAAAATCACTAATCTTACAAATTTTAATAAAAATCTTTTAAAGGATTCTCAATAAAATATTCGCTTAAAGACCTAAATTTTAATGCATCTTCACTGATTTTTTTGTTATTGTAAAAGCACAAGCCGAATCGCAAGGAAACCCTTGCAAAAGTGGAAACAATTTAACATACATAAGTCTAATTGAAAAGTTATTTTCAGGCTTTATATCTCTTAGACCCGATTTTAAATGCCAACCAATTATTATTATTATCCTATTTGCCGCATGAAGCAGCGAATAAATTTATCTGACCATTGAAAAACTGGCCCTTAAGCGCAATTAAGGGCAAACAGACCGATAAGAATTCCGATATCAACTTTAGATAGGGCATCGATCCAATAAGTTCAAATGGTTGTCTTTTACTAATTAGAGTCATATTAAAACGTAGAACGCGTTATTGTAACCTCCACGTGGCTACTGCACAAAAATCCATCTTTTGACTCAATTAAAACAATTCGAAAATGGCACCGCGATTAATCATGGAAATCCATTAGCAGGTGCCAAATTATAAATTATTGACCCGAACCTAATGAATTGCCGAGACGTGTCACCTGTCGCGAGGTGAGTAGGTTCTGATAGTCGCAGCGCCGCACGGAGCCGGACAAATACCTTTCTCGCCTCAGGTGACCAGTCCTCGGTTAGTCATTCAGAAAAGCTAACGCCAGCTATGAAACAAACGAAAGATACCAAAAATACCTTTACTAGGGAAATTCCGACGCTGGTGATTGTGTTCATGGCATTCGGATTGGCCCCAATTTCGTCGAATCCAAGGCTCCAAGTGGTTTTCCAATTCTATCTATTGCTGCTCAGCTCGGTTATCATCGCTCTGTTCGTCTATGTAACTTGTTTTGTAGGGTACAACCAAGGGAACTTTTCGCCCCCGGTTAGTGCAATGGTATTCGGTTCAAAACTATTGGCGCATTTGGTCTCGCTGGTGGAGTCTTATTTCACTAGGAGGAAGCAGCAGGAGTTTTTTGAAACGATTGCTGAAATTAGTGAGTCTTTTCGGACAAAACTCGGTTTGCCGATTAGTCTTACACAAATTAAAAAAATGCTAAAATTGAGGGTGACTCTGCTCATGTTCATCCCCATAATATCCTTTATGCTCCTGGCCTATCGCTCTTCTGTATTAAGTGAAATAGTGCCTTGGTGCGCGTTCTACAGCATGATGACTCTGACCGTCCGGTGTCTGCAGAACATGATCTACGTGACCCTCATTGAAGGTCATTTGGGCTTTCTCAACCAATACTTAGAAGAGATCACTCTCAGAAGTGCCCACTTTCAGCCGTTTGTTATTTTCGCTCAAGAGTACCGCCAGTTGAGTAAAAAACAATCCGCAGAAAGGCTTCCAAAGATCTCTGAAAATAAAAAAATTCTTGAGATGAAGCAGATCTTTAACCGGCTCTGGGATGCCATGAACTTGATCAATGACTGCTTCGGTTGGTCCCTTTTAATAATATCAATTTCTTATTTCTTGTCCATCACTACTTGCGCATTTTACCTTTTTGTTGCGCTCGAGGCAAACTTTTCAACCAACATGATGATATTTGTAATTTCAACACTCATTCCAATTATTATCGTCCTGGGGATGTTTGCTTGGGCGTGTCAAAATTGCGCCCGATGTGTAAGATCTTTTTAGTTAATATTTTTGAGACGACTTAAAGAACAATTTATGATTGTTTTTAGGGACACGATACTGGAACTTTACTACAAAAAATTAAGAAGGTAGAAGACGAGTCATATAACTTTTTAGTGAGTGAATTTCAGCTACAAGTCATGCACGAACCGTTTGAAATGTCTGCTCATGGGTTTTTCACCATGAACTTTGAATTTTTGGGAAGTGTAAGCTTTACTTATTTATTTTATATTAGCTTTATGACGAAATGATCTCGTTTTTCAGATGGCTGCTGCATCGGTCACATACTTGGTAATTTTAATTCAATTTGTATTCAACGAAGCAAAAGCTTCAGGTTCTAATTAACTAGTATGCAAAATTAGTCAATTTTCAAAACTAATGCGCTTTAAAGTTCATTTACTGAAATTAATTAACAAGAATAGTAATTACACAAAAATAATCAAGTTGTATTCAGAATTTTAATTCTATAATGGTAATAAATTGCTTTCTGAATTATGCTGAAATAGGAAACTTCGTTTTAAATCATAAACTCAATACATAAAAATTCATGTCTGCTTTATTTTTCATCATATCAACAATGAAACAGTGCATAAAAATTGTCATGAAAAATTCTTTTTTCGTTTGTATTTCTGTATTAAATAAACTTAAAAAAGAAATGCCTTTTTTTATCAAGGAAAATTGGTCTGACTTAACAAACTTTGCTTCTATAGGACATATCCGTAAATGCTTAGTATATAGAGACTAGATAAACTTATGATTATTGCTTATCAACTAAAGCACACTATGCTGACGAAGAACCTGTCGTAAATACTTTGGTATAAATTTACAGCCAATTGGCTTCTGTTGCTAACTATACACTTACTTAGTAAATGGCATCATAGCTTGATTTTTCAAAAAATTTATGTTTCTGAGTCTCCTTATAAAATCGTTGACTTTATCACTATAAGTCAATTGCATTAAAATATTGAAACAGAACCTGTTCCATCTGCAGTGCAATTGATTAGAATGATAAATCGATACTTAACTTAAAAATTCTTCTTCAATAGTGCCGCATTCCGTTTTTCAAACTTTCGGATGTAGCAGTATTTTATAGGGATTTTTTAAATAAATTAACACTTTGGTATGTTATTATTTTTTGGTACTTGTTACACAAAAGTTTTTGTTCTACAAATGCTCAAATATCTTTTGACAAATCGTTATTCAACTTCGTGACTTTATTGCTATATTCGCTGGAGCGTTATGGTATAGTGATTGAATAATAATATAAGCAATGTTATGCTTTTAGCGCATTTACCTTTGTTATTTTTACGGCTCCAAACTTTAATACTAAGGCTTACACTTTTGTCTATTTTATCAACCTCTTTGCTCAACGTGAGCGTAACGTAAAAGTAATCAAAAGAAGGCTGTTTCTAGCAGATATTTCTGGTAGATTTTTAGTTACATATTATATTAGAAATATAAAATAAATTTTCCACAAAAACACCACCATACCATACTCACATAAAATATACATAATTCAAAATATATTCGACTGCACAATTAATTTTTCAATGGCTTTTTACTACTTTTAATATTACCTGATTTTACCTCCGTTTCATTAATACCTATTTTCTCTGGTAACGAGTCTGGATTATAAACAATTCCATATGGCCTTAAGTGATATATTAGATAGTCTAAAACATACATTTGATTGGGCGTGACGTAGTGAAAGGATACAGCATGATCTGAACAACAGTCCAAGCCCTGAAAATATAGGAAAACATCAATAGCGCTTTTATATAATTCTCCAGTCAAAATATAAGGAAGTAACAAATTACCTCATCAGTTTCATAAAAAATATATTTCCAATACCAAAAATTTTTGTTTGTATGGCCAGGTATTAAGTGGTGTTCTGGCACGAACGGGAAAAATCGTCCACGTCCGTTTGAGTCCCGAGAGTCGCCAGCAGTAACTCCGACCCTTTCCATACAAATTCCCAACTCGACGTCTTCAGCACCTCCGTTGTCACCGCGGCAAAGTGATTTGTTTGGAAGACCCTTTTCTACTAGACGGCGTACAGCCTCTTTGCTGAGAACATATCCTGCTCCACCTGACATGTACCCCTAATTAAAAGATTATTACAACTTGGTTTTAGTAATTGGAAAAGGTTTCGTTTTTTATAATGACTTTGCAGTTATAAGTTGCTTTTAAATAAACAATTATTTTGATTATATTTTACTTCCGAACTTTCTTAAAATCGTTGTAAGGATCAAAAAGAGTTATGGTTTTGAACATAAAATGCTAAGAGTAAATATTTTTCAGGCGAAAAACAGGACAAACGGCAGCGTTTTAATATGGTGTAACTGAATATATAATAGCGAACTATAGCTGAGCATTAGCATATCTATAAAGTGACTATTAAATTAAATATCCAAAAACACTTTACCTGTTTAACATATGGCTTGAATTTGCATCCAAAATAAATAGGTTGTTCGGGAGAGTACGGATACAGCATATACCGCAGGTTTTCAACAATCACGTATCTGAAACAACAACGATTAAATTTTCTCCCCCGAAAAGCGCATCAGCCAACTCACGTGTCATCGTCGGCTTTTAAAAACCAGTCAGCCTCATCTAAATGATGCTGGTAGATGTACTTGAAAGCTTCTTTTGTTTTACCCCACAAATTATTTCTACCCTCGTCAACTGGCAGCGCTACCGAGCTCAATTCTTTATCTTCCGCCGAACTCATAAAAAGCAGTTTATTACACCTGGTGCCCCAGGTCCTCTTCACGTGCCTCGCCTTCTTCTGGTGGTTCTGGGGATTCGTCATAATCCAGCAAAGTATCCGAACCTCGTTATACAACTGATTGGCTAAGGTGGCGTTCTCGTTTTGATGGCTATGCGAACCAATTTCCGCTTCCGGCCCAGATGCGTCCAATACATCGTGCCCATGATGCGGATCATTAACGTCGCCGTGGATGTGGCCGCTGTACGCTACCCATGTTGTCCGCGACGACGGCGACAAAACAAAGAGCTCAGCCATACAAAAGCCAACGACGAGTCCAACAATTAGAGCTATTAGTGATTTACGATTTGTTAACGCCCGAGTACCTGGAGAATAATTGTTTTTAACTTAAGTTTTCGAGATCAGATGATCTTTGGTTTTTATTCGCACCTTCCTGGAATACATTTCTTCCCAAAATACGCATGTCACTGGGTAAGGACATCACTTTGGCAAGATGGATTTTTGATAACATTAAGAAATAGTCTCTCGTCTTTTTACATCTGGAAAATATTTATTACAGAAATTAATCAAAGTTTACCATATTTATATGCCTCACTCAAACCATTCATTCGATCGTCATGTAAAATTCTCAATATAACAATATTTTCTAACACCTAATACTAATACACAATATGAATTCAAAAGAAAAACGATTGCTTAAGATTTCCTTCACACAAATTATTTTATTAATTGTAGATTATCCAATGTACGAAATATTCAGTATTGTTTTTTTACCGAATTTGTAAGTGTGAGTATGATTTCTGCGCCTTGAATCCTTAATACATTAAAATATGGTATTCTAATTTTGGCACCGGAAGCTAGCGTCAAATAATTAAGGTAGTAGTAGAAATGTGATTGCTGATAAAATGTGAATAGTCTTTTTCCTGTCAACAAAAGCGTGTTTCTATTATATCATGATGTTGAATCCAGAGAATTATTTTTCATATTCTTGAAATGCAAGTGTAAAATTATCTCCCAAGTCATTTTTATAGAAGCAAATCGGTCATTCGAGCACGTTTTAGCAATCTTTTGTCGCCCACCCAAATAATTTGTTGTGTGTTATCACAGTTTTATATAAAATCACTTTTAAAAGGCAATTTATCAGTTTTTCATGAACTGGAGATATGTATCTAGAGTCGCTAACTAAACAAAGCACGATAAACCCAGCACTTTCGGATTATTTTAGAAAAGCCAGTAGACGTACTCACCTAGTTCGAGAAATGGGGAGTCCATGCCAGATAAACTTTAATCCAGATAGACTTTAACAATAGGATATTCTTGAACTCACTGTATCCGCACTATCGCCGCGAGGCCTCCTCATCTTCGCGAATGTTTTCTTCTCCGAAAAGAACGACGCAACGTCTGCAACAAAATTTTAAGAAACTAGAACACTAACGAAACTGAGGACGTATATAAAATATAAAATTAAAACAGTTTAAATCAAGAACCTCCGGAGAAGAGAAATGCTTGCACGACGAAAAACTTCTTATCGGCCTCCAAACAGTTTATTTTCTTTTTTAGCCTTCTCATTTGTTGATAGAATCAACTCTGGACATTTTTAATTTGAAAGAAGCCAAGCGACTGGCCGTGAGTAAACGCGGCCTGATATCTGAATCGGCGTAATCACATTCAGCGAGCATAAAACACATCACAGAGAACATTGAACATTGGTCTCTGGATGTTGTGTCCAGCACTTTTGTTCAGCTTTTTTTAACACGAAAATTCCGCTCGGCACTAATTGTAAGTGATAAAATAAGTAATTAACGAGAGAGTTAGTCCCATTCGGCGAAAATGGCGAAGTGCTCTAAAGCACTTTCCGGTTGCTCCTAATTTATATTTTTTGCGTCATTTAAGTTTTTTACGTGTCGAATTCAACAGTCGACCGGTAACTGTTACCTTTGTAATGAAGTGATCTTTTGTGATTGAGATCGTTATAAAGTTTATTTCAACCACAATTAATTTTATACTATTTATGCAGTACTGTGCGAACTTGTGCCCGTCTGCAGCAATTATTCACTTCAAAACAATACTGTGGAACAAATGCACTTTGTTTACAATAACTAAACACGAGAACTAGAACGATCAGTTTTCTTTATTACTTTTAAAGCGATAACGGCGGAACGAATTATCTCATTAGAGAATTATCTAATGAAGTTAGGCTTCTTGGTACAATTTAT
Source organism: Tolmerus cingulatus (assembly GCA_959613345.1). Taxonomy (NCBI): domain Eukaryota; kingdom Metazoa; phylum Arthropoda; class Insecta; order Diptera; family Asilidae; genus Tolmerus; species Tolmerus cingulatus. The sequence continues at coordinate 30,933,767 of OY390707.1, forward strand.
TTCCACTACGCTGCAAGTGAACTGCAGAAAATTAGTAATTGATAACTGAGTGATGAATAAAACTATGCTCGTTTTATTTACTCGGGGGCGATAGTATCAAGTATTACTTTTTCGGATGAGTTAAACAACTGAGGGGCGGGGCGGGGCGTATACTATGTTGGTGCATGACTACCTGTAATACGATGAGAGAACCTGTTTACTGGAAGAGTGGAAATAGCAATAGCAGCCAAATACAAACACATATGCGCCCTATTTTTGATCCGTTTGAGTTCGAATCGAATCGAAAAGAGCTTACAAAAGCACCCTTTGAATTAAAATACCTTTTAACTCATTCATTTCAGTTGCCTTTGATTTCAAATGAATCTCTTCGTTCAAAGTGGTTACAAAAAGAAATAAATATAAAAAATATTTCGATAAAAAAAATCCAATCGATTTATTTTCGTTATACATATGCGGAAAATAGATGCCAAAGGTAACTAAAATGATTTTGTGAAAATTTTAGGAACTTTATTAAGTTTTTATTCAAAAAGGAATGTTGAACAGATTCAAAAATAACTCGCAATAGTCAAGGCAGAGAAAATGATTCTCCCGCGTTCTACATATTAGAGCAGAAGATAGTAAGTAGCTACGAACAATGAGTATTATCCCCAAGAAACTTGCTGCTTTACCTATTAATTATATAAAATCAGTACTCGCGCAGAACTATCCGCAATTTTTAAATGTGGTTACTAAATTTTGAAATCACAGGAAAAATTTCAAAGATTTTCGCTACAAGTGGGTCTGATTTTCTACAGGTCTTTACTTTTAAAAAATATATATCTAACTACGTAAAAAGCGTGCATTTCTTAAAAATATCATGCAACATTTTGCTTTATAATTTCGTTTCTTCGACATGGTTTCTGTGATACGTGTTTTTTTGTGCTTTTTGTATTAAATAGATATTCCTCTCTGAGTAGAAAGTCTAAAATTTTTAAATCGAACGAATAAGCAAGGAACATCATGCGATATTAAAGTAAAGAAACATCAAAGAATACAAAATAAATTAATAGGTCTTTATTTTTTTTATTTTATTTATTGAGTGAACACTTATACATATTCTAGTGGAGCGGTGCTACAAGTTTGATGCGTATGTGTTTATGGCATCATATCCCATTAACGGACAGTTCGATTTCGTTGAGGCTTTTTTGGTTTTGATGAAGATGTAAATAAAGCAGCGGATGCAGGACATGCGTGAAGCTACAGAGACGTAAAGTTTGTCATTTGTTTTTAATGGCTAGAGGTATTAGAATAAAAATACAACAGCTTGAAAATTGGGAAGATTTTATTAGTAAGTCGAAATAGAAAATACCTCGCAACCTAGCTCTGCATAGTCTACAGTAATAATAATAAAAAAGGCTCAGAATATTTTTTTCAGCATCAACCACACTAGATGTTATGAACAAAGCTATGAAGATGTTTTCTTTCGATTATTTTGTATATTTTAAGAAGTATTGTTATGTGGTAGCGTAGTTTTATATTTTTGTAATAAAAAGAAATCGTAAATCATAGAGTACTGAGTTTTGAGGCTTCTAAAAATGATATGGTACTGATTTTGCTAATTTGAAATCTGGTGAGTCCAGCTCCGTCGACCGTAATCAATCGACGCTCCTAAGCCCTGCACGCTCGTTAAAAGTAAAGCATTGTGAAAATCGTGTAAAATCACTTACAATCTCAAGTAGGCGCTTAGAATAAAATTGATATTTGATAGTGCTGCTTTTCAAACAGCGAGTCCAGATAGCGATGGCACGAATCCCGTCCACTCGAATACTGGTCGCGGGGGAGGACCTAATTGGTCGGAGGTGTGCACGGTGCTTCCTGTCCGGGAAGAATCGCAAATTCGATTTATTCTGATTTGGGACTCTAAGCTAAAGAACGGAGGCAAAGTCCCGGCGGCGCGTTTAGCGCTCCCGTTCAGGTCCCAAGAGCCAAGTAGTCGGGGAATGCCTCTAATTCGATCTAATTGATGACTTTGTGCGGGGCGACGAGTCCACTGCACCAGCGGGGGCTGCGGAGCTGCGGGACTGTTTGGAGCCGCATTCTGTGCACATCGTTCATGCAGTGTGCATAAAAAAATAAACAAAGCAAGCCACGCACTTAATCAATTTCTATTATAGCAAGGAAAACACCTAATCAAGCGAATCTCAGAAAGGCAAACCAAAAATCAGTTATCTCACCTAGACTTAGTTCTGTTGCTGGTCAAAGTTGAATATTCCTCCTGCCTTTGAAACTTTTCGGAAGCCTCGTCAGTCGCTCGGTTAGTCTTTCGCCACTAAAATGCGCTTTTCCGAAACTGTTCCGCGGTCCGCCCGGCGCGCGATACTCCGAAACCGACTGCCGATTAGTTTTGCTGATAAACACGGAGAGCAGGCAAAAAAAAAAGAAACCGTCCGATCTCGGCTCAAGTGACGTGAGATTGCTACGGATTTGACAGCGGGCCGATGAAAATTGAAAATATGAACACCTGCCACCAGGCGCAGATGGAACCGCAAACCTGATAAATGTCTTTTACTGTACGTTATCGTTTAAATGTTATATCCGTTCAACCGCTGGCAGAAATAGCGTTTAAGTTACTTGTGTAAGATGATAGCTATGCAAAATATCTTGTTTTAAACGAAAAATTTATAACTGAGCCGTTTTTCCTTTGAATTCGAATCAATTGATAGCATTAGAATTCCCCTCCAGCCTGTGCAAAAGCGCGGCGAATTGTGGAAGCCCAATTCGCTTCCCTTCTTTGGTTCTTCAGCTGTCAAGCAGTGCTCGGTGGTGAGAACAACGAGGACGTGAGTGATTTGGAAGCCTTTTTTCCTGTGAAACTCTATAAAATGTAAAATTTCTGGCCTTATCTAAAAGTAACAGATACATCTAAAGTCAAAAACGTAAAAGAAACGAAAGTGGTTCAACAATTGCTGCCACAGTTCTGATAAAAAATGGAGAGTTTCACAATGTCCGACAACCGCAAAACGGCTCTCAACGATTTGAGGCAATTTCGGCTCGAAAAAGCTGTTGCATCTCAGTTAAATGGACACGGAAGCAAAACTGGTATAAAATATAACTAAATTGCATAGATTACTTTGTGAAGTTTTAAGTTAAATTCGGCAAGCTTTACCTGCAAGTGATATGGCGATGACCTTCTTTGTCATCCCTTTTTCCGCCTCGGAAAGGTGTCTAGATGAAATTTCAGCATGTCCTGTGATTTATCCTGATTTAAACATGTGAATCCCCAATCAGCTGATCGTCGGTTTGTGGAATTTCGTAAATTGAGCGTTGTTTGGGGCCACTGCATGGTTGATCATTGCCAGCTGCTAAGATTCATTCACAATGAAAGGGCCCCTTTAAGTCTTCATTCTGCTAAATTCTCAAAATATAAAAAAAACGTTTGACGCTTAAAAGCTGACCATTCTTTCAGAAGACAACCTGGACATTGTCCCTGGAAAAAAACGTATACGAGTAATCGCTGACAGTGATAGTGACAACGATGCGGGTAATACTTCCAAAAAGGTCAAAATTAAACTCTCTGTGGAGGACAGGGAAAACAGGTTCCTCTCAGCCAGCAAAATTGCACCGGAGTACGATCCTATGGTAAGAATTTCCATCCTTTTTTTTCACTTTCAAGGTCATCTCCGAATGAATACACCCAAAAAACGTTCACAGAACATCCAAGACTCTCTGGTTCGCTGCAACTGGGATGTGTCTGCTGCTATTCGTTACCTAAAGGACAACTTCGCCCCCTCGTACAGACTACCTCAGAAATCGTCCTCACAACACCACCAAAACGGAAGTTCCAAATCCAACAGCAAAAAGAAGCCCACCGGAAACTCTGACGAAGAAGATGACGAAGACATCGGACACCCCAAAGAGCAGGTTTACGATAGCGATGATAGTGACACAGAAATGTCCAATAAGATGACCGCCCAGAGGAAGGATGTTTTCAATTTTATGAATAGCGCTGCACAGAACGAGCTTCTTGGTATCAAGTCCTGTTCTGAGAAAAAAGCGTCTGCTATAATCAGCCTAAGACCCTTCACTAACTGGGCTGACTTGCGGAATAAACTGGAACGGCACAGGAACCTTTCTGCTGACATACTGAACAGCTGCCAGGATTTGCTGAATAAGCAGAGTAACATAATTAGCATTATGTCTAAGTGTAGTAAAATGGTTAAGAAACTAGAGGCTGCTATTGCTACTGGAGCTGGCATCACCGAGCAGCCGAGCATTCTTAACAATAGGTGCGCTCTTGTAGTACTTTTTTAATCATCAAACCTTAATCCTAACAAAATTGCTGCATTTCAGCTATAAACTCGCAGAGTATCAGTTAATAGGCCTCAACTGGCTAGCCGTGATGTACAAGCAAAAAATGAATGGGATTTTAGCCGATGAAATGGGCTTGGGTAAAACCATCCAAGTCATTGCATTTTTAGCGTACCTAAAAGAAAATAATTTGGCCAAAGGGACACACTTAATAGTCGTCCCATCTTCGACTTTGGACAACTGGGAAGTCGAGTTGCGAAAATGGTGGCCCAGTTTGATCTTGGAGAAGTACTACGGAAACCAAGACGAACGACGCAATTTGAGAATAAGATACGCAAAGGAAGGATTTAGGGGCATCGATGTGCTTCTTACCACGTAAGATTAATTCCCTCTTAAGCGTTAACAAATAAAATTTACTTCAACTTTTCCGAGTAAACTAGTCTAATCTTTGTTTGAATTTTCTGTAGGTATTTTAAATGTTTCAAGATTTCAAGATCTTACCATTAAAAAAAATGAGGCTGGGTGCGACTGATCTACCCAGATTGCCAACTTTCAATTTGGTGTCCGCAAATTCAATTTTTTTGCCAAACCTTATTAGGTGTTCAATTTGTAATTGTGCGTCGAATGGAATTGGTGTGCGTACAATACACACGCCCATAAAGACATCTTTCTAAAAATGATGTATTCCCATTCTACAGACTTCAAAAAGTGGAGATTTGTCAAAATTTTCAATTTGAAAAATCGGACTCATTACAATAACTTCTACAGGAGAAATTAATAATTTGTTCTAAACATTTTTCACATAATTTAGGACTTAAAATTTACTCAGAAAGTATCTTTTGACAGGTATCACATGGTTGCTTCAACGCCTGAAGAGCGAAAAATGTTTCGGGTTTCAAAGTTGCACTATGTTATCTTTGATGAAGCCCACATGGTTAAAAATATGACAACGCAGCGATACGCGCAACTGGTCACAATCAATGCTGAGATGCGTATCCTGCTAACCGGAACTCCACTCCAAAATAACTTGCTTGAACTCATGTCGCTTTTATGCTTTGTAATGCCCTCATTTTTCGGGAAGAACGTCGATGACATTCGGAGCTTGTTCAAACAAAAGAACCAAAAGGGAAAAGATGAAGGTTCTTCGTTTGAACAAAACCAAGTCGATCAAGCGAAGAGAATTATGCAACCGTTTGTATTAAGACGGCTCAAAAAGGATGTACTTAAAGATTTGCCTAAAAAAACTGAGTACATTGTAAGATTTTTGTAATTTTTATATTTTAAAAAGTGTTGTTAAATTTGCTCGTATTGTAGAAAAAAATTCCAATGAGCGAGAGGCAGAAGACTTATTACAATGAATTGGTCGAGTACTACTCTAATGAGAGAGGAGTGATAAAAGGTAATACTGAGATTTCGGGTTGCGCAATTATGATGGAAATGCGCCGCCTCGCTAACCACCCTCTGCTCATGCGGCACTACTTTACCGAAAGCGATGTAAGGGACATTTCGAAGAGACTGGCTTTGACTCCTTCGTACAAAAAGCAGAATGCTCAGTATATATTTGAAGATTTAGTGTGCTTATCAGATTTTCAAATTTATCAAATATGTGAGAAACATGTAAGTAGAGTTCTGATTATAAGGAATTTTTTATGGTTTTGATACTTTCCAGGAACTTGACGATGTTACCATTCCTAAAAATCTCCTTCTTGATTCTGGAAAATTTAAGGAGCTGGACAATATTTTGCCAAAGTTAAAAGAGAACGGTCACCGGGTTTTGATATTCAGTCAATTTACGATGATGCTGGATATCATTGAGAGATATCTTGATATCCGCGAGCACTCCTATTTCCGCTTAGACGGCTCGACGGTTGTAACTGAAAGACAAGAAATGATTGACCAGTTCAATGAAGATCCAGAGGTCTTCATTTTCCTTCTTTCCACAAAAGCAGGAGGCATGGGAATAAATTTGTCGGCAGCTGATACAGCCATTATCCACGATATTGACTTCAATCCCTACAACGATAAGCAGGCTGAGGACCGGTGTCATCGTATGGGACAGACTAAGCCTGTTAGCATTTACCGATTTATTTCCGAAGGTACAATCGAAGAAGGCATGCTGATGATTGCCAATGATAAACTCAACCTGGAGAAGGAAATTAACTCTGAAAAGGAGGATGTCCACGAGCACAAGTGTATGGTTCGGCTGCTGACTATGGCACTTGGAATGGATGAGCAAAGAGCTGAGACTTTACTTTCTCCGATAACAGCCAGTGATAGCACCAAGCGGAGCAATGATGACGAATTTTAATATAATAAAATGGGAAACGATTTTTGTTGAAATGTACCAATGTTAACTGGCCGAAACGTCTTTGTTGTCAACTCCGCTTTTTATCTATTTATTTTTCCATAGGTATTTGTTAAAATAGGAAATAATTGTCTTTTAATAAATATAGCATTGATAAACGAAACCCTCTTTTGTTTTTCTCTACAACCGACATTTTGATAAAAAACTATGTTTAATTTTTAGTTTCCTACTAGGGGTTTTGCGGAGATTAAAGGTTTTTTGATATTTAACAAACTTGCTCACATTTTTTGAAAGTTGGAAGTAGTGGAAATACTCAATCGTAATAAGAAAGTCTTTAAAAAGATCCAACCTAGTGCCACCACTGGCTTCCGCCGTCGATGACTACTCACGCATGCGCACTGGCTCCGTGCAGTGAGCGTTTCTGCAAAGTGAACCACTTAAGCCCCGCTGGTCATGTCACTTAATCACCCATGCTGAGCCTGAAGACAAGCGAGACGGAAACGGTCGACTGGATGCGACGGTGCCTGCGCCTTGCCCCAGAGAAGCCCCGCGGGGCTCACATGATCAGAACAAGAAACGGCCGGGTGTCTTCCGCTCTGCCGCTGCTCGATCTCAAGCATCAATCTGAAGCCGAGAACAGCGACCACCACCTTGGCATGATGCTTTGCATAATTGTCGCGCTTGAAACTGAGGTTCCTCGATCGCGGATTGCTCGGGCAGCTCTGCGCATGTGCGACACAATTAAATTCGAAGAGCAACTCTGGCCTCAGTTCTTTGAGCATCGCTCGGCACGCACGCCTGCGCAAAGCTCTTAGAAGTGTTTCTTTGAGAATTCGCTTTCGTCGGATCCAGGCCGGATTGTGTGTGAGCGGCACAGGCGGCGGCAGCAGAACTGACGACTTTTTTCTGACGAACCCCTCCGAATGACTGCAGTTTGTTCAATTCGCGACTACTTTAGTAATTCGAAAATACTCCGACGACTCGAAACTAAAAAGATTGAAGGACAAAATCCGGTGTGATCTTCCGAAGCGTTTATAATTTTTTTTATATAATCCCTCTTGGGAAATTTAAATATCGGGTTTGAAAAAATCGCTTTAAGGAGTTTTCCGGGAAAGTTTCTTCTGTCAAAAAAAATAAAAAAATTATGTGCGTGGGTGTCTAGTTATTTAGTGTGAAAACGAACCAGGAGTTTTTAATTGAGATCCCCAGATATAAGGTTTTGGGGTGATCTTTTCTTACGTACGAAAACAATCGGTCCACCAAATGGGATAGCAGTCAATTATTAGTTAATTAATCCGGCTCAATGCGATCTATAGGCAGGAAGCATACCATACTATAAAAGAAGAAAAAAACAAGTCCAAGACACGACCAACGAGAGGAAATTCTGTGCCTAAATCGCCATTTCCGGCTGCGGAACGGATTTTTCCTGCTGCAGGTAAAGTGAATTTATTAATTTATTTGTTCGGCGCTAAATGGGACGGGCGAAGGGTGTGTACGAAGCTATTTAGAGAGGAATAATTAATATCTGCCACCTCCTGGGATAATTTTAGTCCTTCAACCCATGAAACTCCGCTCCTTCAGTATTGCGGCGTGCATGCGGTCCTCGAGCAAGTCCCACCAGGCGGAAAGTAAATGGGAGGCGGGTGCGACGGGTCGTAGGTAAAAATAGGGATTTATCAGCGAGGAGATTCCTTTGCAATCTCTTTAGCATTTCAGTTCTATTGTTAGAACCGGGCATTGCCAGATAAATTTTTGTGAGATTTATGAAAGAAGGAATTAATTTCTCGTTCACATGTCGTCCGAATGTGTGCATTATTGCCCACGATGGGGACGTTGCCGGTATTTATTCCTTAAAACGAGCAAATTTCGGGAAAATATTTCAATGGAGCTATTGAAGCGTACTAATCTTAAAATAGGTCAGCTAATTGTGGAAAATTTAAAGGAGGAAATAGCAATTTTAGACATACCGATTGACCACATGTGCGAGTTTTAAGGAAATGAAAAATAGAACGTAACTATTTAAAAAGTCACAAATATATTAATTGAGGCAAGGTAATATATCTTAAATATCCGAGTTATTATGATGGATGAGAAAAAATCAACAGAGCACTTTTGCTTCCGAAATTTTCTATCGGTCTGAGAAAATCGCCAGATATTCTTATCGGTACAAAATTCAATGTTTTTCAACTCTTATTTATATTTTTATTTTAACTAAAGGCTCAAAAATTGATTGACTATTTTCCCACTATTTTAAGTGGTTTAAGAGCAACTTTCTTATTGCGGTCCTATTACGTCCTAATCCGCCTTGAGGTACTCCGTGACCATAATGCTTAAGTCTGTATAACCACATGAAATATTTTTCCGATTGAGTGCACTAACGAATAAAAGGAGCCAAAGATTGGACGCATTGAATTCATGTGACAAAATCAATTATGATTTAATCACTTTAATCGGCTTACGGCTAATCTCTACTCGCTTATTTATTTCATAAGTCCATGCCCACTTATACTTAAAATTCAAATCAATTAACCGAAGCAGTTTAGAATCAATTCCTCCCCGTCAATTTAATTTCGCTTTCCCTTATAAGCCGATGGTATTCATGAAAGTGACTCAGTACTTCCACCACTTAGTAATGTAAATAGCCCCTAGCAGAAATGCAAACAAAAAAGAAAGAGTCCAGAAATCTTCCGCTGCTCTCATCTTGAATATTAATCCAGAGACACGCATTTAAGACATCTAAATGAGCGACGAAAAAGACAGACAAGTCCGCGAAGACAATCTAGTCAAGTAGGCAAGCTTTAGACCGCGAAGAAATAAATTTAAATTTGCTCAATTCTCGTTGTAATGAAATTACTGGGTTTCTGCACTTTAGCGGGCTGTCACGGAACATCGACCGTGGTCTGCGGCGTCTTCGCTATTGCATGTGGGTGGGTCGAGTTCTCCTGAGCAGAGAAGGCGCATACGCCTCACGGGCTTCGCTTGATTGGAGCCACTTCATGGGCGAATTAAATGGTTTTACTTCAGCGTGTGCCACTTGAGAATTGGCTAAAACTTTTCTTATAATTAAGTACCTACGGCTGAAAGCCTGGACGTTAGTCAGATATCTGCAGATGATTATAATAAATTTCACTTTGAAAAATCTTGGCAACGAAACTTGAAAAAAATACGAATTGTGCACGTATTTATATTCGTCTATATAATATGTGTGTGTGCAGATGTCCAGACAGTAAACAGATGGATAAAGTGCAATTATTTTATTTCAGCGATTAAATTCAAAATATTGTTGTTGAAAGCAACCACAGAAATGTGGGAAGAAAATTTTGTTTAAAGCTGCAAACTGAATGGATATTTTATTCTGCTTTAGTGGCTTGATTTATAAGGCAGGTAGACGTTCCATTAACAATTATTTTTAAGTAGTCAATGACAATCTAAATTTAAAATGGGTTTTATTGAAAAAAAATTATACTATACATTGCGGCTGGGTTTGAAAACGGTAAAGAAAGCGATAAGATGTTTAGTCATGACTCATGACATGATTATAGAACAAATAATATAGCCTTCTTAGTGTTTTGATAATCATCTTTCGCTACAACATTTTTAAAACGCCTTTTAGAATTGTAAGAAACTGACCATAATTTTGACAATAGCTTCCCAAAAATAAATATAAAATAAAAACACCTGTAAAAACAAAAAACAAAGAGGTGACCGAACTTGAAGACACTCACACTTTCGGAAATTCTTAAAAAATTCGCCAATAGTTTCACACTTTGACGAGCATTTTCTGTGTTTCTGCACCAAATGCATTCTATTACCTCATTGTTTTAATATATACTTACATATGTGTGTAAGAAATAAGAATTGAAATTCATGAAAAGCGCAGATAATGTTTTTACAGAAAACAGTTACCTTCAAAAATACCTTCATTTGTTCTATTCTGAAAATAGTGCCATCTAAAAATAGTGATGAAGGAAAATTTTACTTTTTGAATCAAAGTGCGTAGTAATATTGGGAATGAGGGCATGATTAATAGGAAGATCTTTTCTTTCTGCGCAATTGAGTGACTTCAAAGAGCAGAAAGATATTAACAAATTACAAATCAGGTATTATTCAAATGTGTGACACTTCAGCTGGAAAGTATCTGATAAGTTAAAAATTTTATCGTGATAGAATGCAAAATTTCCTTAAATTGTTGTGTGAGAAGCAAAACAAAAATCGTCGATGCAGAGAATAAGTAGTTACATCAACTGTTTTCCTACTTCCACGTAATTGCTCAAAGCAGCGTTTCTTGTCTCTAGTTTTTTGCTTAAATTGTAAATAAAAGAAGACAGCATGAATTCTGCCAACTACTTTTTATTATTTAAAATGTCAAAGCATCGAGACGGCGATCGTGCTCCTCGAAAGACAAAGAGCTAGAGCCTCGACCATCTCTATTCGGTGCAGAAGAAGGAAGGAGCCGAAAAATGCACAAGATCTTGTCCGAATCTTCGTAAGAAAACATCTCTTCCACTAAAAATAAGCACTACTCATCGCCATCGCGATGCTGTGCGCATCTCTCGCGTTTCAGCATGCCCGCGTGAATCATTCGGAAATACGTTTAATTTGTATATTTTTGGCCTCGACGGCAGCACTTCTATCGATCTCTGCGCGAAACCCAGATGAGCCAAAGTAAACATGGCCGATGGAGCGTCGCAGGAACAGCGAAGGTTCGGGGCCGCCAAGATGAGCGCGAGTTCGTGTTCGCAGCCTGGTCCGAACATGACCTCACGAGATGCAGGCCAGCAAGTGTAAGGGCGTTGTCTCGATGATCTGGATAAGCGGTCACCACCGCTGAGTCACCGCCATCGGGCCAGATGGCGATAAGATGACCCGAAGCTCCGAATTATCGATGCAATCGGTTACATAACCGCGAGATCGACGACGGCTGCTTCTCACCAAGCCGCGGCCAAGTTAAGAACGCGCTTCTGTGGGTCTGGTGTGGATCCTGTGTCGCAAACGCATGCCAGCGCTTGAACCAGGTCGCGCGGTGTAGGTGTGAAAATTGTCACTTGGTCGGGGCTTGTACAATCTTTTCCGCTGTTAGCACCAGGCCGCCAGAGTGCGATTGGCGTTTTGCACCAGCTCCGAAAAAGTGTGGAATGCTTGCGCGCGCTCCCCAAGGCTGTTTGGCGGTTGGATCGCTCATTGTCTGTTTTTAAAAACATTTTGCAACTCAATGGCGGCGACATTAGTTCGCGCATGAAAAAGATGTCTTTTTGATTAAGCTCTTCCCGTCATCGGAAGATGGCTGCAATCGCTCTTATGCGGTCTCTGCAACCAGCTTGGACTTTATTCAAATTCTAATTCACCCGTGGGCTGATTACGGCGATATGAGCTCTAGAGTGACTCTTGATATTCGCGATCTATGATCTCCCGGCTTCATGTGGTCTATTTGGGGAGAGAGATAAGACGCGAACGCGATTGACATGCAAATTGGCACTCTAACCTGCTGTCCTCGCGCACACCTTATGAAATATGCGGCTTCAGGTGTAGTTGCCAATTGGACGAAATTTTCTTCGCTGAGAGGAAATATGAATGAAGATCGTTTGAATTAAAAAGCGCGACTGGTGTTGTCGTGAAAATGTGTAGCGAAATTGTATGATTAAATTTTATTACGTCTCGTAATTGAAAATGAGAAACAGCTTTTCTTGGAAGAACTCTGAGCAAAGAACGATCACTATAAGATCATTTTTGACTCACTTTGATAATTCTATCTAGTATTTAAAGAAGCGATAAATGAATATATAACTTCAGACAACTAATTGATATCACAGCTAAATAATTTTAAATGTAAAATGTGAGACATTTCTCAGAAGGAACTTAAGGGCTTCGTGCTCGAAATGTGTTGTATTAAAAGAAAACAAGTGAAGGAAACCATCTGATGGATCTAAAAATATCTGGGCCAGCTATTCAACGTTCTCTTGGTACTTGCGATTTATTCTTAATTTTACGTTGTTTTTGTGAGTAATTTTATGTGCTGACGCAAATTGTTGAATCAATTAGTTTTAGTTTTTAATATTTCCATTTGGTTAATAAAATATGAATAGCATACTACAGAAATTTAAGCCTAATATTTCGGGTTTCCTATTTACAAATTTTTGTTTTGGACACTTTATTATTATTTTGTTTTAGGAGGAGGCGATAGCCTAGATGAGTCAGACAACAGTCAATTGCACTCGACCCCTACTCTATTAGAATTTCTTAGTTATCCTGATAAGCTTAAGAACATAAGAAATTGCGGATTGAAACCATCCATTCTCATAACATCAGTGCCGAACGTAGTCATGCGCGCAGGAATGAAGGGCGGGCAGTCAAAAAGCAAGTGCTTCGTAATGTCCTTATCCTCCCCACATGAAGGATAAGTTTGGTTGCTCGCTGATGGTCCTTGTGGTGTTCACGTGCTTGCCAAAGACCCGTGATCGCCTCTATAGCGTTCTGCATTCCTGCATAAGTTAAGTAAAAGTTTTTCAATACCCCTGTCTGGGTGACAGGTGATAGACTAAACCATCTCTGCTAGTGGACTGAGTCTACATATCGAGCTATCCACCTTTTCAACGTTAGCTGCGTTCCATTGGTCTGCGTAAAGCGCTCCCAAGTACTTCGACCTGCTCTCAGCTACTCAAGTTCTTCTTATCCGACTACAGCAAAGCCGTATGGATGTTCCACCGTGGCGCTTAAATTACTCATCCGATTACGATGGATGAGGTCTCAATCGATTCGTTATTATGGTCCAGGTGATATAAACTACATTTTGTTTCCTTTTTTCCTTTAATGATAGTTTTCTTGCGCTTCTTTTTGTTGGCAAATGCATCTGTGTAGTTTCACTATTTTTTCCAATCAGGTGAATTTTAATGCAAAGTGGATAAAGTGGTTTTTGAAAAGCTTTTTCCTAATCGCAAGTCACATTTTTGATTAATTTGGAATTATTGGAACCCTTAAAATAATTAAAGTTGATCAATACAGATAGGACAACACACTTGTGAATATAGATCTTACGTCTTTTCTTAATAAAAAACCAAGAAAAACCCAGGGAGTACTTTGCTCAGTCCAATGGAATGAGACTATTGCAGATCCTCTTGTAGTGACATCCATGGGCAATTAGTCAATATATGATTTTCATTACTTTTTCCTGCATTGTAAGGGCCAGGGCTTGCAAAGTAAGCATTGCGTACCAGGAGTCTATTTAAATATTGAATTCGCTTTATACAAGCTAGAACCTGCAAGCTTCTGTTATCCCAATGCAAACTCCCCTCCTTTTGTTTTAGGCATAGTATACAAATTTTAAGAAGGATAAAATGCGTCTTTTACGAATTCTAAACTTAAAAAAATGACAAAATGATCACTTTCTAATTTTATACAATATGGAAATATATAACGCAATTTTTATAATTTCAGGAACACTCTTCCAACGAAACACATAACTATATACATCCCAAGGCGACACGACGATTTAAGCAAGAAAAAAAATCACTGAAATATTTAAAAGTAACACAGATCTAGATCTTAATATTTGTTTGTACTATAAACATATAAACATAGCATTCAACTGTATTATTTATTTTATAAATAAAAACACAAAATAAAACCTTAATAAAAAAAAAAACAAATTGTGATATTGTAAAAGTGAACATTGCTAGAGTTAATATTATTTAATAAAGCAAAAGAAACACATAGGTTTAATGTTAAAACGGTTGTAAATATTTCAAAGGCACTTCTTCTGTTCAAGTATAAAACTTAAGCCAATTGAAAAAGATAAAACTAAAGCAACAAATTTGAAGAAGAAGAAGGTTGCATAATTATTAAAAGAGAAAATGGCGGAACAAGTCGCACAATCAGCACCAAATGTAGCCGTTGGAAGTGAAGCTAAAAAGAGGAAGTCTCCTGATGTTCAGTTGGCTAGCATGGCTCCTGGAGGGATAACAAGGGAAAGAAGTTTTGTTCGAACGTCCAATCAACAGGTATACTTCCTATTGAACTTCAACATAATACATTATTTAATAAAATTCGGTTGTAGAACATAAATAAAAGACGAAGTTTGGCATTCGGGCAGAATCCAAATTCTCAACATCCCAACCAAATGCGAGGCAAGCCAGCTTTAGAAATCTACCGACCTCCTAGTAAGTACTTTTTTATTGACTATTTGAGAAAATCGTAGACCCTTTGTAGAATAGTATCCAAGTAGATTTATTTTCTCCTTCTTTTATAAAAGAAAGAAAACCTCCTTCATCTAATATACAAATATTTTATATTAGACGTTCGACTCGATGGGAATTCCTTAAATAAACTGAATGTTCATGCCCAGGAATTCACCATGAATCGACCGGGAGAGCTACATAGTCCACGGTAATGATAAATACTCGTTACTTTTCCAACATGTTGTTTTCTTTTCCAGAATTAAACTACAACTTACAACATACTTCCAGTTCATCGATAATATTTCCAACTCCTGCCAATATATTACAGCATTCAAAATCGAACGCCAATATTCAACAAATGCATTTGGCTGGACGTCATGGTATACCATTAGCAAATATGGGCAACCATCGAGCAATTCTGGTTTCGCATCCAATGCAAATTAGTCAAATGGGCGTTGGTGTTGCATTGCAATCATCACAACTGCCGCTCGTGAATTCGCCATCGAGTGGAAATATTTTGCATGTAAGATATCTTCAGGTCAAGTTTGTGACTCATATGATCATATTTGTGATTTTATAGCAGTCCACTCCGCACCGAGTTAAGTTCGCAAATGAAAATCCTATGAAAATGGTAAACAACCAGGGAAATGGTCAGAACATGCAGATGATTAACAATGGAATGAAGCTAGGGATGAACCCTTTGCAGCGCTCAAAGTCACTGTCTTCAGCCGACGCCCTAACCCGCGGCATTGCTGGATTAGGCCTAGCTCTGGGGAGTGAAGCAACCGACATTGGAACATTTTCTCCGGAGATACAGGCTCTTATTGATAAAGCCGTTGAGGATCCGAATCAGCTAAATGCCCGGTGTCTCATGGAATTGGCGTCCCATGTTATGCAGAGAGCCGTCGAGGGACGAAGATTCGCCCTTCCGATTTCAAGACTTTGCATATCAATCATTGCCAAAGAGAGGAAGGAGACATTTTTGGAAGCCCTACTGAATACGTGCCGGCAGTGGTATCAGGAAAGAGAGAAGGTAGGCTCCTAAAATGCATGTGATATTTTAAAAAGATCTGCAGCTCTCCTTTTTTGGCCTATTACGAATTTATTGAGCGGCTTGGTTCCATGCTTTTTCTAAGCTATTCGATTTTATTTTTCTTAAAAATATCTTTCGTTTTGTTGCCACAAATCTTCAAATCTATTTTAATCTTAGGTTTTAAGACACATTTTACGGCTTCCCTTAAGTGGTTATAAATATCTCCTGAATTTCAATCAACACTAAATTGTTTGTGGGTTTCCAAAATATAAAGTTTAGGCCGAAGGAAAAATGTTAAAAACTGATTTGAAACTGAATATAGTAAACGTATTTTAAGGAGAGTCTTTAAAAACTTGAGCTAAAAATATCAATAACTAAATTCGTTGCGCAGACTCTCAAGATCTCTGATAATTTGTGTTTTTATCTTTACAGATCCTGTACTCGATTCAAGGGATGAAATCACCATCACGAGCAAGATTTACGGCTTTCATGGCATTTCTGACTGAAATGTTCTGCCAACTGAAACGTCGTCAGCTCCAATTGAGGACACAGTGCGACGGAGCACCTCCGCCGCTAGTTCTCCTAACACTTTTATCAAAGTGCTGTGGGGACTGTGTGAAGCCACCCGTGCGGTCACTTTCAGAGGTAAAAACCACCTCAGCTCTCTACAACAAATGCGAAGAAGATAAAAGTGATTATTTCAGATTGAATGCCTATTTTTCGTCCTTACCTGCATTGGGCGTGACCTGGAGACCCATCTCCCACAGCAGCTGGAGGCCCTACTTTCATCTGTAAGGGATGCCTTCCTGAACTCGAGCGCATCAGCTCCAGCAATCCGCAGAACCCTCCTCCAGCTCATAGAACTCCAGGCGTCGAGGTGGCAGCTACCAGGGAACACGGTCCTCTATTACTACCCGTCGTCCAAGTAGACCTTAGCTGAGGCGTTTCCGCTCAAAAGCACAATTAATTCTGTTACAAGAAACGAAAAATTGAACTCTTCTCAAAATAATTAGCATTTATTGTAAGATTCACGAAGCTACATAGTTACAGTTACTCGGTAAGACCGCTGCCCCTTCATCTGAGGGCAAGTACTACTCTTAGTGTAATTTCTGGTCATTTTTTTTAACTGAGAAAGCAACTCTTTTTTTATATTTCTTAAGGAATTGTGATATAAGACAAAATAAATCTTTTTTTTGTTACTTCTATGCGCTAGATACGTACATTATATCCATGTAGCCCTCATAGAGAAGAATTACTTACCTAGTCACCGTATCGTGTCATGTTCTTTCTACCAATTTATTTTATCTAAAATATTTATTAACAAGGATATCGTCTGTATGCTGGTTGCGGCTGCCTGGGCCGATGTGCACTGGCGTCTCATAAAATGCAGCCTTGCAGGCAAGTCGGCTAACTAAAAGAGCTCTTTCAATATTAAATAAGCTAAAACTCAAATGCACCATGTATTTGTAAAATTTCTTATTAAGTTAGTAACCATACACTGGCCAGTGTAAAAACATCTTATTTTTACTGTTTACACATTTCTCTGTAATGGGGAATAAAATAGGAATTATGAAGAAATAAATCATTTTTACTCAGCGGCAAATTGTGTTTTTTAATGATATTTTAGTTAATTTGAAACGAATTTGGTTTGATGCAGTAATGAAATTAATAAAAATATATATTCTGCTCAAATTATGTTTATCTCCGTTGAACCATTAAAGTTTCATTTGAAGTTATAAAAAAGGCAATTGAGACGACTATCATTTATTTATTTTGAACAAAAATTGCAGAGATTTGTTAGGCTTTCTCTTCCATTTCAAATGATCTTCAGTTTCGCAGACTTTTAAAGAATGGTAAAATTTTAGCAAAACTTGAAAAAGTGTTTATTTAGTCATATGATGGGAAAACCTTTTAAAGAATGATATCTACACAGTATTAATTTTGTGATTTGTGTAGTTTTTGTGCCACGCAATATAATACAGATTATTATTACTAATTATTTGCAGTCAGATTTGATAGTACCTCACTTTCTTTGTTTTTCCTATTCGATTAAACTTTAGAATCTTATCTTACACAAAGACCTTTATGACTTTTTTGTAAGACTGCTTTGTTGAAATCATATGATAGCTTTAACTCATAATTTCTAAACATTTTTATAACATTGTTAATCATGCAAACTTTATGAACTAAAAATCTGTGTGTGCACAAGTCAATAAATATCAAGAGATCGTTTGTCTGGAATTTATTGAACCTTCAATTACAATTCATTTCTTGTTTAACTGTATGTAAACTGCTGTTCGAACAGGACTGAACGATTCGACTCAATCCAACCCTGGTGATGTAGAAAAACGTCTTAAAGCAATATTATCAAAACCAATAAACAACTTTAGAAATCTTTTATTCAAAAGCTCCTCATAATTAGTGATACCTGGAAGTCCGCTATAAATTATACTACATGATACAGCCTTGCTCCAATTCAATATCTTCTCGACGTACCTGATTTCCACCCAATTAATTTCGATCAACATTTGAAAGTCAAGTGCAACTGAATGTTGATGAAAATAAATTGTAGATTGCAAAATAAGCAATAAACCGCGTTACTAAAGATACACATCCCTTTCGTTTTCCTCACACAAATAGAAAACTCAGGGAAGCATTAATCACGGAGGGAGATTAATCTTTAGAAAATTAAATTCTTCCGCTGATAAAGTGCACGCAGGGAACTTAATTTACTTTCTTACCGTCTTTATTTAATTTCCACCAGTTTTAAATTTTTAAGAAATACCCTCGAAACACGCAAGAAAATGCCTTGCACTTGGATGGTGTAAAGAAAGCATAAACGGCGGCAAGAAGCAAAATTAAGAGGGAATCATGCGATTGCAATTTTATTTCTTTTTTCAAAGTGTGTAATAAATGGATCTGGGGGGGGTGAGCAATGTAGTTGAATAGTGAAAGTAATATGCAATTAATTGTCTGAGTAATTTTACTACTTAAATGGTCATTAACTTCGCGATTCGAAGGATTATAAAAACATGTTGGGGATGGAGTTGATGCCATATCGAAAACAGCATTCATTCGGACTACAACTCTAAGTGCAACGAAATGAAGCTGACGGTGAGATAACTTTGATTTTATCTTAAACACAACAAAAATCAGGAATATATAAAAAGATTGCAGTGACTTTTTTTTAAAAAAAAGTAATAAAGAAAAAAAGTTTTTGTGCTGACAAAAAATCGAATATGTTGAAAAAAGTGAGAAAGTTTGTTCATTTGAAGTGACCTTCAAGGGACTTAAAAATCGCTTATCCTTTCGCCTTGATTGAAAGTTTATAAAATGCTTTCGAGCAGTTTTAATATTATTGCGTATGATCAAACCTTCTGAATAACTCTCTTTTTTGCAGTTATTCACCATCCACATCCTACTCTACATTATTTCCACAACATGTACAATAGCACTCAAGAAGCCCGACAAAATTCGCGCATTCAAACATAAACCCATTGACCAAGAAGCCCAAGCAACAGACGACAATGGAATGCGACATAAACGAGGCAACAAACACTACCTACACATACTTAAGCCAGTCCACAAGTTGAAAACGTATCAAGTTGCCCACGGACACTATCAACAGCATCATCACGAAGAACCAAAGCATCAAAAACAGGAAGAGGTGCATCACACGTATTCGGAGACTCATGAGCACATTCATCACGATCATGAAGAGAAACATGAGGTTCCAAAAAACATCGAATATCATCAAGAGCATGGTGGTCATGAAGAAATCCACAGCCACGAGTATCATGGGCATGAGGAGCATAAAATTGAGGAACACGAACCAATTACTTTAGAAGCACAGCATCACTATGAAGAACATAAGGAAAAAATAAAAGTGAAGCACCACCATCATCACCATCACCATAACCACATTAAGACGATTGTCAAAAGAGTACCAGAACCTTATCCAGTTGAAAAAGTCGTTCATGTACCTATGGAAAAAATAGTTCATGTACCAAAACCATATCCTGTGGAAAAAGTTATTGAAAAGGTCGTTCATGTACCAGTAGAAAAAATTGTGCATGTTCCAAAACCATACCCGGTGGAAAAGATCGTAGAGAAACCAATTGAGATAGAAAAAAAGGTAGAAGTTAAGGTACCCTACCCCGTGGAAAAAATTGTTCATGTACCAGTTGAAAAAATTGTTGAGAAAGTGGTGCACGTTCCAAAACCATACCCGGTAGAAAAAGTTGTTGAAAAAATTGTACACGTACCTAAACCTTATCCAGTTATAAAACACATACCGTACCCGGTCGAAATTAAAGTGCCCTTTCCTGTACCAAAGCCGTTCCCAGTTCATGTTGAGAAAAAAGTTCCAGTACCCATTGAAGTAGAAAAGAAGGTGCCAGTTCCTGTGCATGTCGAGAAAAAGGTGCCTATTTACATACAGCACCACCATGAGCCCATCAAGTTCGATAACCCGATACATTTTGACTATGAAAAGGACTACAGCTCCTTAGACAGCAAAATCCACCATGTTCGAGTGCCGAAAAATAGTGCACGGGATCAATCACAGACCTCGTCGAAAAACGTTAACCACTTTTTGCCAACGATAACGCCGAGGTACGCCTCACCGGTTCAAATAGTACAGCAAGCAGTCCCGACACGCACGCCGCGACAAACGGAATTTCAAAATTTCTTAGAAAATCAAAGACAACAATTGTTTCAGTTTCACCAATTCCAGCAGGCCCAAGAGAATCAAGCCGCATCGAGCAATATGAGGTCAGTGGCTATTCAGCCGCCCCCCGAGAAACAAAAATTTCAGATCACGGTTCCTGATGAGGATCCAATGCTGCCTCAAGCGTCTGATGTAATTGCGCAGGTACATTCGCTTCAAACATTTCCAATTCAGCTAGTACAACTCCAGCCTTTGCAGATTCAGCCAGCTATAACGCTGTAGTGATTATTATACAAAGTAAATTGATCAACGTTTATTATGTAGCTGATAGTGATTATTTGTGAGTGTGATAAATAAAACCAAAGTATGTACAGATATGGAAGCATTTAAAATTTATAATGAATAAGAAAATGAATCGTTTCACCCTTATAGCTCAATAATGTGCTAAAAAATTCCAATTTCACGATGTACCCAACCCTATCAAACGTTTATGTATATCCCATCACGCCATAGTCTCTTAAACTTTATTCTCGGAAAGGTTTGTGGGATTGCCAACTTTAACAAAAAACGCTTTTTTGTTTTACAGTGCAAACTTTATTTTATACTTGTAGAACAAATAAGTTTTTTTTACATTTTTTCACACGTAACAAGATTGTTTACCCGTATCTATAACATGGTCATACAAAAATTATCCGAAATCTGGTAACTTTTTATAGATTATCTCTGTTACACTTTTTAAGCATAATAAAAAGTTGATATAAAAATATAATACAGGTAACTTCATAATTTTCACACAAAACGATAAAAACGACAAAGAAATATCAAACGTAGAGCAAACAAAACCTAAATAAGATTTAAAAAATAGAGCAATTTACCTTTAATGCTTAAGTATAACATTCAAGAATAATTTCAAATTTTAACCAAATCGTGAAAAGAATAATCGAATAATCGATGCAGGAATATATCACACAATGGAATTAGAAAGAAAATAACTTATTCATTTTTCAGCAATCCCATCTCCTCTAGGAATGCCTGAAAGCCTTCTGGATAACGCCCTGCATCAAGTTCGGCACTCCACTGGCGATACTGTAAAGGACAATTACTTGTCATATTTTATTGCAATAAAATTGGTTTTTTGCATTTGATAGCTTTATAAAAGTATTACAAATTCTCAATTACAACTTATTTAACAAGAAATTTAAATGGAAAATATGAGGAATATAAAACTATAACTTTTGAACCAAACAAATATTATATAAAAAAAAAATGGATTTGTCGGATTTAGCAGGCGTTAGATGAGCGCTAGACTTGTTAAACACATACAGCTGAATTTCATATCATTTTTCGAATAAATGTTGTAACGTATTATTCCACTGTTAAAATTAAGATGAAATTTGTTTTATGTTCAATAAAAAATGTCTCGCTCTTTGGCGATTGAAAATTAATTAAAAAATACATACACGTTCTAATTCAGCTCTTAAAGCAAGCACAGCCTTCTCACGATCAGCGACTAGTTCCTCCAGATATTGGTAACGTAATTTTTTACGTGCCCGACATTCTCTCGCGCTTTGTCTGCTACGTTCTATAAAATTATACAGAAAAAAGCGGTTGAAATTTCAAACAGAACATTATCATTGCAACATGAACAACATTAAAAAATGCAAGTAAGAAAGTTTGATACCAAAATATAGACTAACTCACCCAATTTAGCTTTCATGTCAATTTTTTCAGCTGATGCTTTTCTACCTGGTTTGCGTCCACGCTTGCCTGCCTCTTTACGTTCCTAAAAAAAGTATATAAACTCATAAAAAAATATTTAAGCCTTGAGATAATCGAATGATAATTCTATTGTTTTAAGTTTTAATTCTATTTTCTGAGGGAATTGTAAGTGACTCCTGGTGAATTTAAATGAACTTTGCGAAAAAAAACAATTAATTTAAGGCGTATTCTAAAATTGGGTATTGTATTGTATCTTATCCTGCTTGTGAAGCTTTATTAAATTGTAAGGCCCATAAAATTGCTTTTTATAGTTAAATTGAACATAATAGCGTTAAAAAGAAGTTTAGTATTTAATCATGTGGTCTTGTTTTAGTTATTGACCACTCAATAAATGGTCTTCGTTATTAGAAAACAGCGTTTATAGTCCTCAATCAAATTGCACCAAAATCTGTACCAATATCAATATATGAAGAATTCTAATTGAACTCTTTCTGAACTCCTGCTTAACCGGCCACATAAATAATTAACGTCATCTATCCACATTTAATTGTACTATTGCACATAATTAGAAATATTCGCCAGCTGCCAGTCCTCCATTATTCACTATCAGAAATATAGTCCACTAATCCCAGCCGCTAATTAAAGAAAATTTAGCGTAATCAACTCGAATAGTATAAAGTTACGCACTGTTGAAAACAAATCAGTGTCTTTATGTTATCATAAGAGAGGTCTTAAAAAAAGGAATTACTTCCAGCAGTCGTTTAGTTGCTCTGTCTTCTAAAGAGATAACAACAGCTTGAAAAGCACCGTGCAATTTTAGGACGATTCAAATTATTCATTGAAATCATTAGGGCATATTATCATGTACTTATATAATTTATTTTAAAGTACACTAGAAATGCGCACTTTAATATCGGTTGTGGATTCTGAAGACTTATGTTAAAAACCCCTTAACTAGAGTCAAGAACGTTTCGTTATCACTTTGTTCAACTGAACACAGTTTCTATTGGAACATTGCATTATTCTTTCTCGCCCATAATCTGGCTAGGCTTCGAACACCACCTCTGAAAACGTCGCATCGTTTGCATTTGCGCGACGTGACTCAATAACCGTATTCGCTTAAATATTTTTCTTACAAGGCCATACAGCTTGTACAGCTGGTGATTATATTGTTGCTACTAAATGACCGATATTAATAGGACCAACGATTTTAATGTTGAAAAGAAATCAAAGAGTCTAATATGTTCTCAAGATAAATTTATTCCTAATTCGATACAAAACGAAATAGATTACCGCGTACACTTGATATAAGCCCTAAATTTCCATTAAACGCCTGTAATACAAAAATAAGACATGTATGCATATTCACTTAATAAATTTTGAGTACAAAAAGAAAATGTCATGGTTATTTGAAGGAATAATTTTCAGTCGAACAGTAGCAGTGCAAGAAGCTTCCGTTGGCTTTTGCATATTTAAAAAGTAAACAGATTAATCGTTTAAAAATATTTGCTTTAGGTACTCGTACCAGACGAGTTGACAAGATTTTGCCATTTCAAGATCATACTTGCATTACCTTCCACTTGCTTTATTCGACAGCAATTTAGCCCGCAATTTTTCTTACTTTTATTCATAACTAGCCGTTTCCCGCTCGCGATTTTGTCCGCGTAGAATTTAATTTTTATCATGCACCTCTATTTTATAATACCTTGATCTTTAATTTCATTACTGAGAACAAGAGACTACCTAATGTTCGACACTTTAAAGACGATTAAAGAATATTTTTACATACGATATTGAGAGTTTGTCCTTCTGGTGCTAATATAAATAGATGCTCCGCGTAACTGACCTGCGAGCAGACCACATACAGTTGGCCGTGGGGAAAAACAATTAGACAATAATAAACAATGGAGAAGGGTAAATGACGAAAACTTTTTTTCCAACATCCGATTTCGATGAAGCAAAGCCTATATGTTGCCCAAAGCTGAGTTTAACTCAGCTGTGAGCAAACAGGCAAACAGAAAACAATTTTAAAAATCTTTTTGTTATGTTATATTTCTCATCCTACATCGGCCCCTCTCAATTTTTGGTAAATATATTCAATGTACAGACACGCGGATTCTACTGTTTTATTATTTATATAGATAAAGATAACTGAAATGCATGCAATAATTCCCCTTTGAAATTCTGCTTGCAATTCAGCAATTGTCCTTGTAGCTGAATTGCATTTCGAGTTTTACAGTCCCAATTCACGTTTAAAAAATATTGTATACAAGTAATTAAATAGTTCGAAAAGCAGCAATTCACAATAGGAGGAGGTCCGTTGCTATCAGTTCCATGTATCGAATTACGCCTGACCTATAGTCGTGGAACTTCGGTTTGAGTTCTTCCAAGAAATCCGTCAAGATTGTGGCTATAATTACTACAGAACGTCTTCGCGATCTTTATCCACCCAACACCTCGGCACCAATGTCGAATTCAGTCCGCCACATAAGTCTTCACCTGGGTTTTGTGCGTAATAAACACTGAGAAATTCCCATCAAGCAGCAAATTGCTGCGTAGTTGCACACCAGAGATTCACGGTTTTACGAGTTTGTTAAAAAGCCGGGCGGTTAAAATTATAGACTTTTCTAACTGATGCAACCGCATGTTACTTACGGGTCCAATAAATGCAGCTGCAGTGTGAATGCTTGATAAAATTCTACGTCTGCTAATGCGTTTTAACAGTCAGTCAGTTTTATGTTGGTGATTAACAACTTGATGATATCTCGATTATGTTGATGGTATACGGAATGGTTTGCTAAATAATAGAAACCGCGCGAAAAACTCATCGACTGCTTGGAAACGCGATGGAGAAACTTAAGAAATTTTGAAATAAAATAAAAATAATAAACTATTTTAAGTGATACAAATTACGCGCACATCTTCTGCGGACAGAATTTGAGGTGCTTCTATAGCCCGCGCACTGAAGTCGATAGGAAGCGACTGAGGAACAAAACCCGCGCTGAGTCTCGGGAGAACGTAGAGCCACTGACTCGCTGGTTGTGAGCCCGTTCCCAAAAAAACACTTTTACGACATCGTTCGGATGGCTGGAAAAAGCCCCAAAAAAGCTATTTCTTCCGCGGATGTGTGTATGCGGGCTCGCGCGAGTGCGCTGCTCACCTAGCACTGTTTCGGTTTCGATATGTGGGGCTCTCGCGGCCGCCAGCCCACCTTAGCACCGCCGCTGCGCCCCAATGTGCGCCCGCCGGGGAGCTCCCGGAGCCAGCTTTCAGTCCACGAGCTACGACATCGCGCTTTTTAACGAGCTCCCCAATTACATTAAAATCGATTGCGGGCGGGGTGGGTCCGGCTCCGGCCGCCACAGCACCCGAGGCCCTAATCCGCGACTGCCCCGCCGTAGCAACTGGGCTGCAGTTTCCGACTCGGACAGCGCTGAATCTTCCGAGTAAATAATTCGCTGGCTGATTAAAACGCCGCTGATTAGTCGCAATCACATGGTCACCGCACACTAGGCGGCGGGGGCCCAGCCGGCGAGATTATTTTCCACCGTCGTATTACGCATTTAATTTGCAAACTGTCTACTCCGACGTTCGAGCGTTCAGCATAATTATTGCAACTACGCCGTAGAAGCGACTATGCCATGAAGAAGGCCATAGAGCAGCCAGGGAGCCTCGGCGATGAGTTGGACGTTTTATTTCAGCCGCAAATAGCACGAAATTCTTCTCATCTTCGTGGCAAGGATGTTTCGGTGGGTTTTTGGGGGGCTTCCTAAGTCTTTCATACAAATGTATAATTTCAAATCTCCTACGAAACTGGTTTCTGTAAAGGAACTGCGCAATTAAGTCTTCAGGTTACCATGAAAACGACCGTAATTCTAGAAAAAAGTAATGCGACATTCCAAATCAACAAATGCGTAGACCTACCTCAATCAAAAATTCATTGTACGGAGCCTTAATCACTTAAGTGACAGCAGTACGCATAGAAATTTAAGAATCTTTACCCGAATTGATGATTTTCGTTGAATTAATTCTCCTATAAGTAAATTATCTTTATTTATAAATGAATTGATTTGAATATTTTGAATGGTTATTCAGCAAAAACGTAACTGGTAGTTTCAAGCCTTGTGACCTCCAGAGCAAATCTATTTTTATTTTTGCAACGCATCTATCAAGCTTAGCAACTGAAATTGCAGTCACAAATTGTACAGGAGTTAAATTGAATTGAACCAGGCACCTCGTAAAAGCCGCAAACAGTTGTTATCAGGGTGAATACCGAGCGAACAACAACGTTTTGATGAAGGTGGATTTAACCACTGACCAGGTGGTGGTTTGAAACTGCTACAAAGCTGTATGTTCACATTCTTCGAAAGCAACGAACAAAGCTGCACCAAGGTTAGCATTTTTTCTGGTTTGCTGAAATGGAAATTTTGCAGAAACAGCTCTAAGTGACTGACTATACTATGTATAAGTTATTGACTGCATACCAAAGAGCTCGGCTCCCAAAAACTTCTTCAAGGGGAGCCTATTTCCCTTGCTGGAAGGTTAGGGCACGAACAATGCGATCGATGACGCACTCAGTGACGATTGAGCAATCTCTGCAATCGCCGGAACGCAGCGGCGACTGAGTAATTGTATTCTCGAACTCGATGCGCACTATGTATGCATGCAAAAGTGTTGCGCAGAAGTATCAAATTTATTTTTTCTTCTTCTCGCCGGTTGTTTTCTTCATCTTTTCTCGAGCGAAGATGGTTTTCTCCTGGCATATTTCATGCCGTATCTTATTCGCAATACCTCGCTGGAACGCGCCGTTTTCGTGGCGGCGTGAATAACACAAGTCGAGTTGAACAACCTCTGGAGTAAACATAGACGCTGCAAGAAAGCAATTGTGACTAGCTCAAGTACACCGCTCGGAGTACGCCAACTAAGCTTTGGAGAAGAGGCACTGGATAGAATCAGATCAATATTCAAATTTGAAATTATATTGAGTATTTATGATTGTTTCTCAAATTCTTTTAGTTGCAGAATTTTGTTTGTATTTTTTAAGACATCAATTGTTTTTACTAACTTGAGAATTCTGCGAAATATCTACATATTTATGTTTACATCGGAACTATGCTGCGAAAATATAAATAATGTGGCAATTAAAAAAATCTTCTTAAAGCTTCTTCATATTCTTTGGCTTTATTGTTTTTGAAGGACGAAACAAATTTATATGCATAATGTTATAAAATGTAAGAATAGTCTGAAGGGTTAATTCGCGTTTAATGTAAGTGTAGAAGTCCACATTTAGAGATACTTAGAACTGAGTTATTATTTTATGGAAAATGTTGCTTTATCCAAAATGGTCCTTTTTCAACAGCTTACCACTCACGAATCACATGAGTTTTTTTTATTAATGGCGCAATAAGGGGAAAAACACATAAATAATTTCTAGAGATTGTAAATAAAAAGAATAAATTGTATTTTTTTCACGTTTCCCAAAGCGTGAGTAGCAGCTCATGAGGAAATTTGCAGAGTTCTGGTTTCAGTATGGCAACTAAAGGGAA
Source organism: Tolmerus cingulatus (assembly GCA_959613345.1). NCBI lineage: Eukaryota > Metazoa > Arthropoda > Insecta > Diptera > Asilidae > Tolmerus > Tolmerus cingulatus. Next base: position 30,961,497 of record OY390707.1, read on the forward strand.
TGTCCTGCGTTTTTTTGCCATGTACAAATTACATAGAATGATTCCAAAAATTGATTCGTTAAAAACACTTACTAAACATATGATAGCTTGAAGTGGTTGTCTCTTGGGGCACACTTAGGCCAGGGAGAGGGCCTATTGTGATCAAATGTATGGTAAAATAATCACTATTGAATTCGTAGATTATTTGAGCCATTTTATATTGCATTCCTTTGAAGTTTTTATGGATACATGTATTTATTTTTATGTATAATTAACTAATGTAAAAACTAGTTAAAAATAAGATACATTTTTATCATCACAATTCAAATGGTTTTTTACGAACATACTGGAAAGTAATTATTCTTTTCACGGTGCAAGTAATGTCATTTTCTATTGTAGTAGGCTATATAAAGACGTTTTTTGCCATTGTCAATACGTACCAATTTCGATTCACTTACGCCCGATTTCACAGTGCGAGCTTAAGATTTCGCTCAGGTAAGCGAAAGGCGAAACTTAAGCGACGCCTTAAGTATTTTCGGCTTCGCAGTCTCTTTTTATTCTTGCTCATTTGTGTAGAACACTGTAATCGTTGGAAATATTTATTTTTGTGGCAAATAGCTGTCAATAAAGCGAGCTTTTCAAAAAATTCAGTGAACAATTATTTAAAAGTGTGAATAATCTCAAAAAGTGATAAATAAATAAAGTGAATATGGCGGAAGTAAAATTTTACACCAGCGGAAATCAAGAACCACTTGTTGAATGTTCCACAGGTAATGTCAGAATTTATTTGTTATTCCATATTCTAAGGGCCTCCTTCACAAATAAGTAAAGTGGCAAGTAAGCTAACCGCCAGTTAAAGTCACCAGTTACTATGCCTACGAATTTCACAATCGTCGAGTAACATTAGCCGATGAATAAAGTAGCCTGTAACTTACTTGCCTGTCCGTCTGCCAGGTAGCGTATTTAACTGACGAGTAGCAGTTGTCATTTGTGTATTATTAAATATTTATCCATGAATATTTGTAATCACCGCAGCACGAAAATTAATAATACGCGATTCAAAACTCTAAAGCTGGACGTAATACTGAACGAATTAACGCCCGGTTTCGTACGATATTTCACTTAACGAATAAGTTGTTACTCGAAACTATGATTTCGTTTGTGAAATTTGATAGAAGATACTCGTGACTTTTACTTTCCAATTAGCGTTACTTGAAAAGTAACTAATCAACACTTTACTTGTAGTTCGTGAAAGAGGCCCTAAGACTTCGGAAGAAATATTGTTATTAAATTATGAGAATTAGAGCCAATTTCACCAAACTTTTACTAATCGGGCATTACGAAATCGCCTGTTAAAATAACATATTACTTTAACATGTTGCTTGCACCAAGGATAACTTAAGAGCGCTTACTAAATCAAAAACTAAGTGAATAGTTCATTTTCTGTTCACTCATTAAAAAGCAGGACCAACACAGTAGGCACTCAATAATATTATTTGAATAAAACGTCGTTGTGACAACTGCAAATTGTTAATCGATGTTTATCTTAAAACACTTCGCGTTAGTGTTTTCAAATATAGTGAATTGTGATATCAAGAAAAAGACTAGGACCAATCTTTTCGAACAATGAACAGGAACTATTAATACAATTGGTGACCAAATATAAGAAAGTGGTGGAAAACAAAAAGACTGACGCGGTCACCAGTGGTGTAAAAAACGAATGCTGGAAATTGCTTACTGAGGAGTTTAAAAAAAGGCTTTATAACTATAAAAATGGGGACATGAAAAATTTCAATAGGACGTAGCACTACTTCGGCGCTGGCCAAGGGGTGGGCTTTCTGATTCGGCTGCTGTTCACGAAACGAGAGGGGTCTGGGGTTTTCCTGCAATCCTCTGTATTGCGTGCTCTGCTCAACTCAGTGAATGAAATTTTTAAGGGAAAAGGAACGAGCAGAGCACGCAACTCAGACAATTCTAGAAAAATCTAGGCAGGAAAGACCAACGTCCCTTGCGCAGAACAGTCAACAAACAACCCACCCCAGGGCCAGAGCCAGTGCAGCAGCTACTTGGCTGCATTTGACTGTGAAATCTGCTGCATCATTTTCCGGAGTACAGAACAATTGAAGACGTGCTGGGACATTAAAAGGTCGACCAAGAAAGAAGTATTTTTCACAGGTATGAGGTATATCCACCTACTATTGATAAGCGTAAAAAGATATTTGTGTTATTATTATCTACTCAATTATTTCTCCTGGAGGAGGAAGGCCGAATCACCCACCGCCAGCACCTTTTGAAGGCCAGGTGAGGCACTGCTTGGACCATCACTAGATGGTATACTAGTCAATATCTGTGACAGCGATGCACAATTTCAAAAGGAAGTTGAAGTTGCACAGGTACCCAGCGTCTGAATCGAAAGTAAGTTCTCAAAGCACGCCCCTGAGTACACCTCTGTTGTACATATGCAAAAACCACACCCGGCCTAAGACGCAAACCGCCGAGAACCACCTAAGGGTAATCAAAACAAAGGAATCACGTGACCCAGTGGAGCCCGAGGAATAATAAACACCCCATCCCTCTGGAATTGCACAATGCGGCGCAATTGGGCAAATTGGTCAAACGAGGCGGCGCCCGCAGAGAATTCCGCGCGGCAGCCGCCCGTCCAGACGGCCAGGGCCCCCGCTGGGACCGCAACTGGCCGTGGCCTCGAGGTTCACTGGGAAAATGTCCGCACATGGTGGCAGCGCGTTGCCAATTTAGAAGAATTTCTCCACTCACCGACAAATTGGGCTCCTCGGCAATGATCATTTCGTCGCATTCCATCTCAGCAAACACTTTAGCACTATTTCGTATTAGGATTATTCGGCGGAAATTCGCTTTTCAACGGTCTTAAAAAGGAGCGAGGTGAATGTTTACAAATCTGTTTCACTTAGTACGCACCAACTGTTTACATCACGAACGGCGGATTCCCGTGCTCATGTTTTCTGTTATACAAAAGCGTGGGAATGCCGTGTGTATAAAAGTTTGTGTTCTTTTGGTAATACCATATGGGAGAGGTGGTGTGGAAAGTGTGCAAAGTTGCGGATATGCAAAACAATTTTATTTTCCGGCAAACCATGAAATAAAATGCAGAATTTTGAATGCAAAATTGTCAGTAAAACCGTTTTTAGTTATTAAAGAGGTAATCTTATCTATAAAAAAACTTTTGATATAGAAAAGAAAATGAATTTATTTCTAAAAACAGAAATATTTTGATGGAAAAATGCGATAGAGAATTTAGTATTATATCGCTCAAATTTTCTAGTTGTACGAGCTCTTGCTGGTCGATAGCAGAGCAAGGAGTCCGCTGGACAGGCTCACGGAGAAAATGTAGTTCACAGCGGGTGAGGAGGTCCTTAAAATGAAGAAGCTGGCAAAGATGATGATGGTCAGGAAGAGCGCGTTGTTGTAGAAGATAGCGAAGGTGGTGGCCTCGTAGTCTGCGACCTCGTTCTTCTTCCAGAGGACGCGCTCGTCCTTCTCCTTCCGGGTCATCTTTTTATCATCGGCCAGCTGTCGCATAACTTCCCGGGTGACTGCTTCCTCCCTCTTAACAGCTACCTTGTGCTTCAGGGAGAATTTTGTATTTTTGTAGGCCAGTGCCATTAAATAGGTGCTCAGGCAGGTGACGACCACGAAGAACACTGCGCTTGAGATGAGGTCCATGCTGTGGATCCTCCAGAAGAGCCCTGGAAATAAGTCGCAAGGGCAGATTAGCAAGTGCTATGTGGCCAGCCAGCACTTCAGGCTATCGTGGGATACTCACAGATTGGAATCGCTGAGACTATGAAGGCATTCCCGTAGAAAAGCGCGGACGATTTTGTGCTCACGTTCCGGCTGAAATCCTGCAGGAGGAGCTCCTCCTCCTTTGTGAAGCCGGACGAGCTGACTTTCTGTCCCTTGTGTTGCACCATTTCGATGATTTGTTTCTTTCACTTAAGCACGATTTACAATTTCGAAAGATTTTGTTCCAGCTCAGCCAGCGGTCGCGGAGAAAGTCTGAGCCCAGCAGAAGCAACCAACACCACAAAAGTGCCACAAGAAATGTTGCTGCGACGTGTCAGTGGGTTTCGTTGACGTTTCGACTTCTTGGCGAGCTGCCACCTGTGCGTCAGAAGAAGAACTGTGGCAATGGAAATTCTGCGGCGAATTCGATGGTCGTAGATTCGCTGGCAGTCAGTTCTTATTTTGACATTTCTTCCTGGTGGAGGTGTTTATTTTGAACCGGTTTTTATTTTTAATTATCGCTTTCATTTATTATTGGTAAGGGGATTATTTCCAGCAAATCATCATTACAACATTGTTATGATGTTTATTTTCATAAAACTGATTATTTGCAAGGTCGTTGATCTTTTTTCGGAAAGTGGATTTTACGCTTAATAAAATTTTAATTGTTGTGTTAATAAAGTGATATTTAGTTTCAAAATTTATTTAATATTACGCTATATAAACAAAGTAACAGTACTGTCAGGAAAAACTATTGGTTCTATAATAAAAAAGCCCGAAAAGTTATATCATTGCCGACGGACTTTGAACTCTGATACTCATTCCTCCGGGTGCAAAACACAAAATAAGAGCAGTCCGTTGAGTTTTTTAATCATTTCAACAGTTTAATCCAGCAGCTCAAGAGTGCTGATCTTAACAAAGTGTTTGAAATTGTGATCTTGAATTTGCGTTACCGTAAAGCACAGAAGGTGTTTATCTACTCTCTAACTATAATATAGTTGAGCAAATTCGTGCTTCTAACATCATTTTTTAATCTTTTGCAGTTGCTAAGATGCGTTCACTCGTCATGCCATTGGTCCAAAATGCCAGCAGGCTGGCATTCGTGGCAACCAGGTCGATGGCATCATCCTCAGGGAAACTAACAACTGTTGAGGTCAACGACAAGACTGGAATCGCCGTTCTAACTATGAACCGACCACCAGTCAATGGACTGAATTTGGATCTCCTCAGTGAGCTGAAAACCAATCTCGATTTGTTAGAAGAGAACCGGGCTAGAGGGATGATTCTGACCTCTGTAAGTTGACGATTTTCGTAAGATTTTCTAAATATGTTGTATTTTTCCTTCTCCAGTCCTCTAAATCAGTATTTTCTGGAGGTTTAGATATTCTAGAAATGTACAAACCTGATCAGGACCGTCTGAAGAAGTTCTGGAGTACTCTGCAGGATGTGTGGATCAAACTCTATGGCTCTAGTTATCCAACAGCAGCGGCTATTAATGTAAGTCTGGTGATTTTTCAAACTGATTTCAAATTATTGTCTAAAATTAGTGTCAGTTAAGGACACCACAAATAAAAATCAAAGTAATTCATTAAAAAAAATGTATTCCTGCAGGGTCACTCCCCAGCAGGTGGTTGTCTCCTATCGCTGAGCTGTGAATATCGTGTAATGTGCCCTAATTTTACAATTGGCTTAAACGAAACCCAACTTGGAATAATCCCTCCCAAATGGTTCATCGCATCAATGCAAAACGTCCTTCCAATTCGAGTAGCTGAGAAGGCCCTTACTTGTGGAACAATGTTTACCACAGATGAGGCTCAAAAAATTGGACTTATTGATGAGGTTGCGTCTGATAAAGCCGATGCGATTGCAAAATGTGAAGCGTTTCTTTCGAAGTTTAAGAAAATTTCTCCAATTGCTAGAGGTCTTACGAAACAGTCGTTGAGGAGCAAAGCTATTCAAGAGCTTGAGGAGAATAGAGATATGGACCTGCAGGGATTCGTTTTCTTTATCAATCAACCAAAGGTTCAGAAAGGCTTGGAAATGTATTTGGAGAGTCTTAAAAAGAAATAGATTTTAAGATAGAAAGAGGTTTAAAGCGCATTTGCTTATTGCCAGCACATACTTTTTTTTTTTAAATATCATACATTTATAGACTGTCTTTCCAACACCGTTTATTTTAATAATGAGATTTATTTACTCAAATGTTTCCTGTTTTAATTCAAAGCCTTCTCCTATATAATATTTCTATTTAAGTTGATGAAAGTAAGTAATGTTATCAAAGCTGGAAAACCTAAAATGTAGTTTCCTAAAGTCTTTCGCCTTCAATTGGAAGAAATAAGGTGAGGGAAAGTATTCCAAAGACAATTTTGTAAAAACACTGAATTTATTATAAATTTTCTATTATTTTCTAACATTTGCTGCATTTTGAAAAGAGAGAAAACAACATTTACAAGGATATGAACTGAATATATATTTTTCTGAAATAATTGTTTTTTGAACCATTTTTGAATTCATAATTGTTATACAAGAAAACAAAATTTATTTACAACGCCTGTACATAGCTAATAACGTTTGTATTTATCACAGATCTGATTTATTTTTTCAATGTTATGCCGGTTTTGAATTTGTTTTTAATTCGTGTCGAGTTCTATTTACTCAGGTACTTGGCGGCCCAGTCAGTTCGCCCCCCTCCGATTCCATTGAATGCCTTTTTTTCTATTATTGAATCTGCAAATGAAAACGTTTATTAGATCACTCTAGTTATTAATTCAATTATCTGATTAGTCTGATAACCAGGACAAGGTCGCAGAGGAACAATTAAGCGAGAGAAAGCCGCCTCTGAAGAGGAATTGTTAAGGCTTTTGGTAAAGAGTATTTACCGTAATAAGCCTGTTAGCGTGACAAACATAGTTTCATTCCATAATTGCAACAAATAGCCCTTGTAATAAAGAACGATAAATGTTATGTGGAGGCGAAAGCATTTCAAAGATAAAAACGCAGAACAGGCTTTGTGCTTGAAAGATTAAAGGTTGTGTCGTTCGGAACCGCCTTATATAATTTAATCAGAAAAGTATTCTTAAAATTTACTTACTGTTTTCGCCAACCATCCAAGCGCTCAACTTATCGTCATTTTTAACTGAAGGCTCTTCCCAGGGAAATAGTTTTGGGTGTTTGTATTCCGACAAATTTGTTAATCTTCTAGAGGGTAAGGTCAACTATTAAATAGTTATTAACCAAAGCATTTTTGTACGAACCCATTGGAAATAAAATTTTGCGAATGACTCCGATGCTCCTTTGCTGCCATATTTGCACTCGAGTAGGATGGTTTCATGTTGTCTGGTTCACCTGGGAGACTTTTTGAAAAACTGGAATTACGGAGAGTTGAGACTTTTGTCAAAGGTACAGTATTTGGATACTTTGTCACATTTGTCTCATCATTGATCGAAAGACTCCCAAAAAGATCTTCCAGTTGAATATTTGTTTTGGAATTTTTACGAGATTTTGATGATGATTTTAGTTTTGAACTGAAAATTTGTGATGTAAGTGAGATAAAATAATGAGAAAAAGGTAACATATAAAGTTGTTAAATTTGTCTAAAAGCAGAATAAACGGTCTTCTTAATTTGACTGCATTGTAATTGCAAGATTAAAATTATATATGTATAAGCAGTACTAATTTTTTTTCATTAGATTTTAAATTGCCAATTAATAGAATAGAATCAAGTAGAGAGTTTTCTGAACATTACCCTAAAATATTTGCCAATTCGTCCTCCTCGCGAATATCCCATTTGTTGATTGAAAATGGTATTCCATTCTGAGCCAGCATAGTATTGTCAACTTTTTCCTTCTCGCCATTAACAGGGTGTCTCTCTCCATTCAACATTAAATCCACAGGTTCACCCAAAACTAGTGACGGTGGAATTGAATGCTTTGAAAACGCATTATAAACTTTAGGGTCTGCCATCACACTTTCAGCATTAACAAGTTTTGGTCGATGCAAGAAAAACCCATTTATATTATTATTTACAGTTCCACTAACATTGTTCATATTCTTAACCACGTTGGCTTTGGGATCGAACATCGAAAAATTTCTTGCATTGACCACTTTCGCATTATTAAAAGACACATTCGGGCGATTATTCATCGTCAACATTTGTCCAATATTTCGATTTACGAAAATATCACTGATCTTTTCCATCGCGAACGGATCATCAACTCGAATATTATTTTTCGATATATTTTTTGGTATTTCTTTTGGTTTTATTAAAAATGGATTATGTCCACCTGTGATGGAGTTAAGATCACCTTCTTTAACACTAATTACGCTACTGTTACCATTGAGTACACCAATGCTCATGCCGTTTATAAGTACACTTCGATCGCTAAGATCGGGATTTGTTATTTTATCCTTTAGTTCATTTCTAACATTTGTAATGTCTGGGTTTAAGGACACAAAACTCATGTTGGATACCCTTCCGTTCTGCAGGCTATTCACGTTATTGCTACCCTGTACTGGCTGAAATTGTGGAATGATCTGAGCTGGTATGTGATGTATTTTATTCAGAGTCGCAGATGCCCTTTTTGCCGCTTGAAAATAAGGGTATTTTAAGGACTGTTGGGCTGTCGGTCGCTTTTCTGGATCATAGCGCAAAAAATCTTCCAGAAGTTGCAGACCAGCCAAGCTAGCTCGTGTTACTATAGTGTTAAGTGGCACTTTGGTACATTCGGGAAATCGAAATTGCATCGTCGATGCTAATTTGTAGCCTTCTGGCCAGTCGTCCTGTAAAAAAGGTAAGTACAAGTGTTTGCAAAAATCCATTTTAAAAAGTACATGTATCTAGAGCGAATCCAATTACCTTTTCTGGTGTTCCTAAAACAGAACAAATTTTAAAGAGTTGGTCGACCTCACTGCTTCCAGGAAATAGTGGTCGAAATGTGTAGAGCTCGGCCATTATACAGCCCACGGCCCACAAATCTATAGCACTTCCATAACGAGTAGAGTGCAGTAGAACTTCTGGCGCTCGATACCTATAAATTTAAACATTCTGAGTTTAAGAAGCTTTGCTCTAGTAAAAATTTGGGTTCATTTACCATCTTGTTGATACGTAGTCCGTAAAAGGCGGTCTGGAACGAATTTCTCTCGCTAGACCGAAGTCTGCAATTTTAACTAGTTCTGGGCCAGAACATAAGAGATTTTCCGGTTTCAAATCGCGATGGAAAAATCCATGCCTATGCATGAATGCGAGACCGTTCAACACCTTTAGACAAATAAACGAAATCATATTTACATATGTTATATTTTCTTAAAAGTTAAACGTCTGACAGAAAATATTTGTTTTTAGTTTTTATTATTTTTGTGTACTTACTTGGTATAAAATGGCTTTAATTGTGTTCTCAGGAAAGTGGGTGTCTCTGTCTTTGATTAGTTGATATAAATTTTCTTTCATATACTCAAAAACAAAGTAGAGTACATCGTTTTCTCTGATAACTTCCTTTAGCTTCACAACATTGGCATGTGATAATTTTTTTAATGACTTGAAAATAGGAAATGAAAATAATAAAAATATATTTATGTACATATAATATGATGAATTATTTGTATTATTACTATTATTAGCTTTTGAATATTATACCCTTTTCTGCCATAGGGTACGGCGATTTTTGATTGTAATTTATGTGTTTTACATTCATACTCAAAATCTATCAACAAATCATTAACAACCATTTAACTCGCTGATCAACATTTTACAAAGGTTTGTAAAATGTTGCTACTGGGTATAACTCACTCTTCATTGTAAGCAAATATTACAAATTTGCTGTTTAAATAGAAATACATCGAAAAGTGAATACCCCTTCTATTTTAAAAATAGCAATATACCCGCGTAATGTTTTGTGCATTTAATATTTTGCTTTTTCGTTTTTAATTTTTATGATTCCAGAAATATATTTTTTATTTGTGGTGATTGTTTTGTCGCAAATAATGAAACTTAAAATGAATTTAAACATAATTTGTGAAGACATTTCGGATTTGAAATTTTCCACATGTAGAAGATAGTATAAGTTACGAATAAATATTGGTGAACTAAATAAAACTACAGTCATGTATTTGAAGGTTTGAAAGAATATTTTGAATTAGCGAGGAGCATTTTAGTTTCAAATTTGATCACCACATCTTGTTAGATTTATAAATTATGCTATCTTTTACTGGGACTAATCTAACAACGGATAACTCATTTATTCTATATTACTCCATTTATTTTAACAGCAGCACTAAGGAATCATATTCAAGAACTTAAATTACTTGAATATATACGTGTTATAAACTTTAAAAAAGATTTGGAAGGAGATACATATATGCGAACATGCATTATTTTTATTTTTAAGCTTTAAAGACTGCACAACTTTTGTTTATATCCTGATGTCATCACTTTTGTGGAATGTTTAAGTTGGGTGATGAGTTTAGCTTAGGGTTCGTTGATGTAATATATTCATATATAATACTCATGGTGCAGAAATTATGTGGCACTCGAAACTGAATTTTTAAAACTAATGAATTCAAAAACACATTAAGATCTAAACGCTTTTGAACATAGACATTTATTATTGCAACTTAGACCCAGAAATGATTAAAATATAAATATTTGATTAAATTATTGATTTTGTAATGGCTATCTTTATTAAAAATAAATTTTTAATATTGTTTAATTTTTTGAATCACGGTATACTTTAACTTAACCATTCAGTGTACGAAAATGGATTACGTGGTGTATAAAACCTTTTGGACTATATTTGGTATATTTGATTTTTTTGCAAAAATTACCGGCTTAGTGTTCTTTTCCGGCAGAAGAAAACGTAAAAGAGTTGAAACTACGCCTATGATTTCTTTTTACAGAACTTTCGTTCTTTTTTTGATCATTGCATTGTATATGAATTTTTTGGGAGCGAATTGGGACAAATTGTTTGTTATAAGGAACACGTCTAGCTATTTGATGACAGTAAACATCCTTACAAGTGTGATTACAGCCACTTTTCTTATTATAGTAATTGTAATGAAACAGAAAATTATTAAAGGGGTGATGAATGAAATTTTGGGAGCTTTTCTCACAATCAACGAAATTACGGGGAGTAAAATGATCATTGAATTCAGATATGTTGCGTTTTTATCAGTTTTTATTATAAGCAGTGCTTTAAGAATTTTTTGTCTTGAACGGCATTTATTTAAGAGACATGAAAGTCCTTATTCTATATTTATTAATGTGGTACCCTTAACATTGATTGACGTGATGAATTTAACAGTGCAAGGAATATTTTGCTTATTTGTTGTGATTTTATTGACACAGTTCAAACAACTGGAAATTTATTTACAAACAATTTGTGAAGAGATTTTGCAACTAAGCAAAGGAGAAATGCAACTGCAACAATGTTACAATGATAATATAATTAAAGTGAAAGCCATTTATATGAAAACCTGGATAAGATCTTACAACTTTCGGAGAGCGTTTCAAATTCAGATTTTATCTATAAGTTTTTTAAAATTTGTAAATAGTATCATTCTACTTTTTGTAGATCTAACAGAAAATTCACTGAAGTCAATCGGCTATTCGTTTATTCACTTTTGCGAAATTATAACATTTCTTCTGTTAGCTGAGTTAGAGCAACAACAATTTTGGTTTGATGCCCTTCAAAAATTAGACAACATAAAGTTGTATCCGGATTTGGAAGAAGATGTACGGAAATGTTTTTATCTTTACTTCTTAAAGCCTTATCCTAATCTTTATTTTTCAGATTGATTGTTTTCAGTTTCAACTAATGCTTAATCCGAATATCATCACGTTTTGTGGAATGCTCAAATTGAATAAGGCATTTATTCTAGATTTTATATCAGGACTAATAACATGCTTGGTGTTATTGATGCAAGAGTCCAGTGGCACCAAAATTGTAAAAAAATATGCATAGCTCTAATTGTTTTATGTTATAAACTAAATTTTAAAAATGTTTAAGTAATATATTTTAAAATTATCTTGTTTTTAATTAACTTGAACGTCGCACTTGACAAAACTTATAAACATCATGTACCAATTGACTTTTTAAATGTTGTTTTTCATGTACATATATGTATATATATATTTATATATTATGTACATATTACCTCCACCGAATTATTTTATCTTCTAGCTTTATATAACAAAAAATCATAAGCCTAAGTTTTCACAGATTTATTCTTAAGATATATTGTGATAGTAGGAAAAATAATAATATGTGCAAAACATTTTCATTTTAATACAATAATTAGAGCCTACATAATTTACGTAATAAGCTGATGAAGCAACGAACCAAGAATAGAAACATGGGCATACGCAAATGTCACAATAACAAATGTAATGAGTTATGACAAAAACTTATTCGAAATTAGATTAGATTATTGATTTTATAATGAAACCTATTCATTAGCTTTCAATTGTTCGGACACGCACAATAAATATTCAATTCAAAACATTCAGTTCGCAACGTATCCATTGCTAAAATGGAGCCCTTGACTCGTGCATTTTGGGGTATTTTCTGGATATTCGAAATAATCGCGAAAATAACTGGCTTAGTACATTTTGCGGGTGATAAAATGCACAAAGTAGTTAAAATAACTCCATTTATCTCTTTTTTTAGCAATTTCGCGGCATTTTTCTTTATTACGCTGTCGATTTTTGGAATTTTTTTTCGTGTGAAAATTGCAAAGTTTTCATTTGCGAGTAATTTGTCTGATAGTTTAAAATCTATTAGTGATATTTTCATGCTTATTTCGATAACACTCTTCTTCGTGTCAACCAAGCGCAAAATTGTTAGAAACATTTTGAATGAAATTCTTAAAACGTCTATCATCGTCAACGAATTTACAAAGAGTGAAATTTTGTTTGAATTTAGACATGTTGCAATTCTATTCGCTTTTGTCGCAACTAGTCTTCTGAGGACAATTTTTTCCGCACGGTATATTTTTGGTGATAATTTTGGTGCTTATGATGCCCTATTGGTAGATTTTCTATATATGTCGGCTTTTATTATTCTTTTGGAGATTCAAGGAATATTTCTCGTGTTTGTGGTGATCATATTGGGACAATTAAAACAGCTTGAGATATATCTAAGTAAAATTTGTGATGATATATTAGAACTAAAGGCGTCTTTAAACAAAATACAAATACAATTGTACTATAGTTATGGTATTAGCAAAATTAAATCAATACATATGGTAGTGTGGAAAAATGCTTCTGAGTTTCGAACAGCTTTCCAGGTTCAGATTTTGTTGATATTTTTTTTGAAATTTGTAAATATAGTTGTTATACTTTATCGAGACGCTGTAAAATACAAGCTAGAGTCAGCTAGTTTTTGGTTCATATACTTGTGCCATATTACAACGTTTTTCCTAACTACCGAATTAAGCAAACGAAGGTGTTGGTTTTGCGTACTTCAAAAATTACATAGCATTAAATTAAGCAAACATTTGGAAAAAGAAGTAAGGATTATTTGTTTTATATTTTTAAAGCCGCACTTGATACGTTTTCTTTTCAAGCTGGAACATCTCCAATTTCAGCTTATGCTCAATCCGGACCTCATCACCTTTTGTGGAATGTTTAAATTGAATAATGAATTCGCCATGGGTTTCATCGCAGGAATTTTAATTTCCTTGATACTTCTAATACAAGAAATGTACAGCACTAAATAAGGGGATAAACCTGGATTTTTAATACAACAATTGGAATAAAACTCTCTAAATAGAAATATTTTTGGGGAGAATGCAAAGAAATAAATAAGTTATTCCGGGAGTTAAATATATATGCAGTATATAGAAAAGTTATTGAAGGTTGCATTTTATTTAATTTTACTATTTGAGATAAATATCAACAGAAGTTGCTATTTTTTACTGCTTCGTTTACTTTAAACTTAGAGATTATTTGATTATACGGACTGGAGAAGCAACAAATTGAAATTTACTTGAACAACATTTGTGACGATATTTGGAAATTGAGCAAAAGCCAATTATACATCTGGATAGGTACTTTAAACATTATATTGCAACGAATTCAATAAATGTTGCCCATATAAATATATATGTACATATAACACTATCTGTAAGAATACTCATGAGAGACCATTTTAATCTCCAAGTTTTTTAAATCTTCGATCCTTTATTTTAATATAAAAAAAACTCGTTATCTATGTCTACTCTTAGTGCAGGAGCTATGCAGATATTTTTAAAGATGGGCAATAAACTTGGTAATGTATTTTCAAATGTTTTATTTTAATTAAATAGTGCATATAACATTACCGTAGTGATAAAAAACAATTTTTGGCGTAATTTATGTAGCGACAGAATTGAAACCGAAATAAAAACATCAGCAAACGAATTTATACCAAAGAGTGATTCAACTTTGATTACACTATTGATTATTTAATGGGTGTTTTCACTCAGGCTACACAGTCAATTTCATTTGAATAAAATTGAATTTTTCTGAACGTAAAGTTCATTACCTTATTGTATTTCAATTGAGTCGTGCTTTATTTTATTAGAAACTAGAAATATAGAATTGTCAAAAATGTTAACATTTTCTCTTTATATGTTTCAAACTTAGTGCAACTTTAATAATTGTGTTATCATTGCTTTCAATTATTTTGCAAGTGAAAAATAACCGTGAAATGTACATATGTATCAAATTTAACTTATTGGCTTACTTATAGTGACAAACTGGGAGAAAACATTTAAAAACACTTTAGACAACATTTTTAAAACTTCCCTAAAAGTCGCTCAATTAACAAAGAATGAGATTTTAATTGAATTTAAGTATGTCGCGATATTAATTGTTTATATTTTAAGGGGGTAAGTTCGAATTTTTATCACCCCATATTATGTTGCAGAAAGAAGGAATTGGATTGATCCTGAAGTTGTTCTCATTCACTTTATCTCAATCTTTAATTATGTGTTGATGTGGACTGTAAAGGGATTTACTTTTCCTGTGTAGAGATTTTCTTAGAAGAGCTAATGCAGTTTGAAATATAAAATATGTACTATTTTTAAGAATTTCGAATAATAATATACTATGTTTTTAACCATTTGGAAAAATGTTAATGATTGAAATTATAAGTATATATACTATGTTTTTAACCATTTGGAAAAATGTTAATGATTGAAATTCAGTGTGTAATTATATCAAAACTTCATCAAACATTTTGTTAATATGCCCGTAAAAATGAAATTGTTCATTTATTGTTATTGTGAATTGAATGATAATTACAAATTTCGCTATACTCACAACAGCAAAAATAATAAATGTACATACATATGCTGGCCAATAACGACTGCAATTCGGGGAAATTTGAGGTTTTTACTTGTTGGGGACTTGCTGTAAAAAGAGTGCAAGTTGCACACTAAATAACTTAATTAAAAGTAAAACTTGCTTTTTTCAATGTTAATTTCATTTTCCACAACTTTACTCACGAGCAAAGACATTTTTAAAATGTTATTCATTGCATTTTGTACGATATTTCAATGTTGCATTGTAACGAACATTGTGACCAAATTTAATGTCGTTGAATTTTTTATTCTGGTTGCTACAAAATGATTGAATTCAATTCTCTTAAAATCATTTGTTTTTTTAGTGGATTTGAAGCTTAGCCATTTTCACTAAAATTAACGAAATTCCAATAAATATACTGTATAAGAAATATATGCGAATAACTCTAATTGACTTATTTTTGCTGCGGAAATGCAACATAAACCCAGCAATTTTGCGAATTATTCTGATATACAATACAAGATCGAAAGAACTTGATTGTTATTTATATTATATTACTTTGATGGAGTACAGAAAACGACTTCCTTCTAGTCGAAGTATCTTTTTGCTCACCAGTATTTTTATTCGGCTGCTTTTAAACAGAAAAACTGTAAAGTGTCCGTGTTACGCCAATACATATTTTATTAATAAATAGTTATATATAGTAGTTTATATATGTATGCAACAAATTGAAAGTAATTGGGAGCATAGTATATAAGAAAGAGGTAGTAAATTTTAAATTTCAAGTATAAAAAAAATTTTCTTTCATTTCTTGTAATAGATAATATGTTTTCTAAATAGCGCAACTATTGTTTAAGTTTAGGTTTAGAATCTTTGTAAATAATTTGTGTCCTTTCATAATAATATTGATGTTTAATCCATTGTTTTAATGTTAATTGAAATTCATGCAAAACTAAACGCGTTTATTTATTAGTTTTATTTCGACAAAGTCGTGGCTAGAACTTTAAAAATGGAATTTGATTGTGCACAAAAAAAAAACTGGCGTAACTTTTGGATTTTTAAATTACTCCACGATTTCGATACAAATTTGAAAACTTTATCGATGATATGAGACCTACAAATTTTATTTCGCGTTGTATTGTTCCAAATAGGTGTAATAATTACTATGCGAAGAAAATTATTCAGAAATGTTATACTTTAAACAAAACTTTGAAAAGGAGTTCGCTTACCTTAACTTCTCTTAAATTCATAGCCTCTTCCCAAGAATAGTATTTCCTCTTCATTCGCTTAATTGCGACTTTCTCTCCAGTGTCCTTCCTTTGGCCAAGAACGACAGTGCCGTAGGTTCCGTCGCCCAGTTGGCTCAGTGTAATATATCTATTCATGGTGGTTCTTGGAGGTATCTCAGCATTTCATTAACTAATGTTCACCTCAACGACGCATTATTAATCATGATAGTCCTGAAAAAGAAACCTTTTTGTAGAAAAATAAGTACTTGTATGTACATATATCCAAACAGGTGTTTACATTCTATTGAAAGGTAAATCAACAAATATTCTGGTTGCTATAGAAATGTCTAGTACCTGTTCATATGTAGCCACATAATTTCTGCAAAATATGTTTTTATTTTGCCTTTCAATACAATTGGTTACTTCTAAGAATATCTTTAATATCGTTAGATAACATTATGTATTCGACTCTGGTCTTTTGACGTGTATGGGATATCGTTGTAATTGGTATAGAAATTTATATAAAGAGATGAATTTCATCGGACACCTTCAGTCAACGACTAATTAGTCGGACAAATAACAAGCTGCGTATTGGAAACGTAGCAATTATTACTCTATGAGATGCAAATTAATAAATTTGTGTTTACCGCGAACGCAATTTTGCCGTGAGGTGATTAGCGCCTCCATCGATTTCCTCCACACCTGGTCGAACGAGACCCCAAGAATTAAACGTGTGAGATTGCCAGTGTTTGGCTAATTTTACACACAAACTACGTAAGATAGCGCGTGCCACAAACTTTTAATTGAGTTTACTTGCGTGCAGTAAGGCACGAAACATTTCAACGATTTTAGGCGATTGCTGCAATACTTGCACAGAACAGAAGTGGGGTGGAGCTAGTGTGTAAAAGAAATTTTCGAATTGGAGTTACTATAGTGAGTAAAGGCTGCTGACGGTAGTTAATTTCCTGTAAAAGTTTTAACTCTTACCATTTATTCGGATGCAATGACTTGAACTACTTTGTGCCTTGTTTATCCGTCCCGGCCATCGTTCCAATTTGAATACGCGCCTTATTGCTTATGCAGAGGTCTGGTCTCGGGGTTCTGGTGGTCAACCACCGCATTTACATAGAACTACCATAAAACATCAGCTCCTCAAAATTCCTGACAATTAGTAGCATGCACTCAGGTGCTCTTGGTAGGTCTTGTTTGCTCTAAAGAGGGTGTAAGCTAAATAAACATTTTATTTAACTTGCATCCCTTATATTTGAAGTATCCGCTATATGCGCGTTTTACAACTGTGCTCTATAATTGTAATATAATAACAAAGACTTTTTTCGCATACTAGCTCAACGCACATTTCATTTTGGCGAAATATGATGTGTGGTTGTATCGATTTTTCCATTTTCGTGTTTTCCTCGACTCTTGTGGAAATTATGTTTGTGTAGATGACATCTGAGGAAGTATTTTCCACAAAATAAAAAAAGAGGACTAAAAAAAGAAACGAAATTGACCGTGACATTCCTATTCATAAAGAAAAAAGTCCTTGATTTCTTACGAAGGACTTAACAATTTGTTTTATTTTTGGACTTTTTTTTCTTGATTAAGAAATAAATGCCGCAAAAGTTTGCATCTTTAGCTAGGATTGATTTTCTTTTATAATAAGAACGTTTACAACAAACAACAAATTTCTCAACTTCTGGAAGTTAAAGTTTTATTTTGTCTTATTTGTTGACATATATTATAGTCACTAAAGATAAATAGTAATATATTTTGAATTCAAAAAATTTATTTTAAAGTTGTAATAAGAATGATATGCGAACTCTAAAGAAAAAACTCATAAAGAGCAAGTTTGAGTGATGGACTGTATCGCAAAATATACTTTGTAAAAGGGTAATTACACTAATTTTATATTCCACAGAGACTGAAGGCACTGATACCAAAGGAAGACTTCGAAAATTACACACTCCATGGCGCCTGGCAGATGTGAATGAGTTATGCAAAAACCAGAGAACTTGGATGGCATGCCAATTACCCAATTATGTGAAATTAGAATGCACTTCTGCATAATAGGTTAAACGGCTGTTATTTTAACGCTTAATAGGTTTTGACCAGTTCGCAAAATCGATTTTGAATGCAAAGTGGGACGGAACTTGTAAGGTAAATTTCTTGCTAGGAGGCGTATCTTGACCGATTTAGTAACCATATTTGCATTTTGGAATAGTGTCAAGTATGTATTGTACTTTCCATCTAGGCCATAATTATGCTGCTATTTGGATACCTTAGAATTACTTATAATAAACAAATTTCAAAAATATAAATTATTAACACTATAAGTAAAGAGAAAGTTTCTAATTATAAAATTTGCTTACTAATTACACTTCCATTCATACTCATGTTTTAAGGTAAATTTTTTGTGGTGGCAATAAACCTTCCTACATGTCTCCTTGACTCTCTTTATTCTACTTTGAAATGAGCACAATAAACCCTCACGATAAGTTCTTTTAATCATTTTGTATCTACGCAGTCGATCAAAAATATCTAAAGGGCCCCATTTTACAATAAAAGAATAAAACACAACCTTGCAATTGAGAGCGACTGTATCAACGACCGACTTATTAATTTCCAAGAAAACCTCATATCGATTTCATAAATATTACAAAATGTCCTTTACCTTTCGACGAAGGTAATTGAAACCCAACAGCTCATTGAAGTAAAAAAGGGGAGAGAACTGTTGGAAACTCATTCAAAATTTCTTCTGTATTGTCCTTTATTATCCCACACGCGTTCACACTTCCTGCTTTAACTCAGCTTTCTTTGTAAACACAAAATGTAGAAGATGCTAGAATTCTTGCGCAAGAAAATGCTTACAACGCTCTGTTCTGAAAGGTGCCTACGAAAATTATTATTGGAAAAGTTCCTTTAAAAACGTATCGACGACACCCTCAATTGTGACCTAGATAATCGTGCTGTCTTCTTTTTTACGAGTGTTAATGTGCGATTCATTGTCCCTGCTGGGTTTTTCTTATAACTAATAGATTATTTTGAAAAATAATTAAAACCAATCATCTTACCAGTAAGGTAAACTTAATTTTTTGTAGCAGCAGTCATTCTCAATTGTTTATCACGTGCACGACAATTCATCCAAAAAGAACGAAAATAAAGTTGTACACAGCAATTAACGAAAACGGTTATATCAATTAGTATCTTGATTGCGATCAGATATTATCTACCCACTTGGCTAAAACTATAATAAAAGCCAACACGTTAATCCTGGAAACACCACACTACAAAGGATATATTCAGGATATTCCAAAAACAGTCGTTTCCTTGGTTTTGTTTTGCACATATATGTATGTACTATTTATGCATATTAGCAGCATGTGTTAAATAGTTGTCGGGCGCAAAAACACCATCCAAGTTAAATTCAATTGTTACATAACATTCCGCAAAAAGCACCACTAAAGTTCACAAAATTTCATATAGTTGAAAAACTTTTCCAATTAAACACACGAAAATAGAGCAGCTGGATTGCTCCGAGGTTTGCCTTGAAGTAGAAAAGAGATTTTTAATGCAGGAGTCTAAGAAAAGCGAATTCGGTTGGAAGTCGTCCTTTAAACGCACCGACGCGGTCGAACTGAAGCAGAAATTTTTGTTTTGTGGCAGGTGGGCTCAAAAAGGGTTCCGATGGCGATAAACAGAGGTAGTTACTCTAGAAACCGGGTTACCTAGGGAACATAGGTGGCAACAAAAAACATCGACAGCTGATGGGATTTAGTTGGAATATCAATCTGACAAATTTCGACTGGCAGAGTAGACGAAAGGATTATTTTCTATTTTCTTGTGTTTTGGAGAGCTCTTTAGGCGTTTTGCGAAAATGCCGATAACGAAACCGTTTGAAGAGATTGTCTTCCCCGAAATAGAACCGAGTGTGATCAACAATGATATGATTATACAAGCCTACAAAGATGCTGGATACAAAGGAGAAGCAGGAAGGCTGCAAAGTTTAGAACCTGTGGACATGGATAAAATAACCACGCTCAGATTAGAGTTTAAAAGTAGGTACCAAGTTTATACTTAAATATATTGATTATTAAAATAAAATATACATTCTACAGACATACTTCGAATCGATCATTTATGGGTACTTCCCAATATTACAAAACTTTCATTGAATTTCAATAAAATAGAAAAAATTGAGAATTTGGAAATGTTGGTGACTCTGAAAGATCTCGACTTGTCCTTCAATTATATTGAAAAAATTGAAAATTTGGAGAAATTGGTAAATCTTGAAACACTATCGCTGTTCAATAATTTAATCAAAACCATAGAAAATCTGGATGCGCTCGAAAACTTGATCATTCTCAGTTTGGGTAATAATAAAATTGAAGATACAAAAGGGGTAATCAATTTTTAATTTTTGCTATTTATTGGAAATTACAATTTTATTTTTCCTGTAGGTTGAACGATTCAGATTTTTGTTAAAGTTGAAGGTTTTGAATCTCCAAGGAAACCCAGTTGCAGAAATGGCTAATTTTAGGATCTACATTGCTGCTCTACTGCCGACATTGATGTATTATGCGTATTCGTTGCTTCTAAGAGAAGAAAGGGAAGAAGGAAAGGAATTGTTTAAGTAAGATGTTTTCCGTATCTATTCAACTGATTTAAAACGGCAACGGATTGATTAAAGAACAAAACATCTTGTTCAGCCCCGAAAATAAAATTAATGTTTCATGCAGTGTTATAAAAAGAAATAAAATTAATATTCTCTTTTCAGGCGTGAGCTCCGTGATGTCGCGCAAAACGAAGAAGAAGAGCTGGAGCTAAGGAACAAAAAGAAGAAAGCAAAAGAAGACGAACAGCGTCTATCTTCAAGCTTTGTTGAATTTCTTAATGAACATCAATTGTTCGAATCATTTTGGGATGGAGACGAAGATGGCAGAGCCCTGCGGATGATCGGCGAAGAAGCTGAAGAGCTCATTAGAGAATATAAAAATGAATTCTTCGCCATAACTCAAGAAATCTACAAACTTGGCCTAGTGAAGTATGAGGAACGCGAGGCTGAGTTGCAAATGTTTAATAACTCACTTCAACGAGGCCAGGAAAAGTATCAGAAAAAGGGGCAAGAGTAGGTGCTAAAACCGTTTTCCTAAAATTAATAACGTACCTACATATAACGGTTTTAGGATTGTCGAGGAGTTTATGGTATTTAAAGAAAGTACATTTAAGAAGGTCGAACAACATATGAGGGAGTTGAATACCGTAGTATTGAGTTCACCCCTAGGCGAGGCATCACCCGAGGCTCAGTTAAAAAATAAAATCATTGAGGAAGAAGTAGACTTATTCAATTCAAAAATTGACGACATTTGGCAAGTGCTTATGGAGGATGAAATGATGTTGTTTGAGAGCATTGAAGTACACAGATCCCATTTAATAATTTTTCGAAATCCATATTAATGTTATATTTAAGGAAGTTATTGGAAATTTCGAAAGAAATATCCATGAAATGATGACTGGATTTATAGAAAATGCTCAAACATATTTTGTGAGCCTTCGAGATGTAACTATGAATTTTTGTGAGAACCTGAGCACAGCAGCCAGCTCGTATGTATATGCAAATTTATATTCACGTCTCTTTTATTTATTTTATATTCTTTTTTTTTATAAACTTCACCTTTATGTATTTTTTGATTGATTTAAAAGGTACATTTCCTTCATGATGGCTCGTGGATTAACAGATCAAGTACCGGATGAATTAAAAGAGTGTTTGGAGGACAAGGATGCTATAATGAATTTAGTAGCTGGTATGCGTGATTTCCAAATGCAAAAAATTGATGCTCGCGATGAAAGGCTTGTTACAAGAGGACGATCTTGGGTAGAAAGTCTCATTCAAGAACTCAAAGAGTATGATAAAAGTTAATTAATATTTTGTGATTTTTCAAATAATTTTATTATGTTCTAAAGAGGTGAATTGGAACGAAATCGAGTGAAAATCAATGAGATTAATTACTTTCTGGATAAAATGCGAGATGATATGGATAACCATAGACAAGAAATTATTGAAGAATTAGAAGAGGAACAGGAAGATTTTTAAATTAATGTTATTTATTGCAATTGTACGATATTTACGAAATACATAATTATATTTTTATATGATGGTACATAAACGTTATTTTGAATTTTCCCTAATATTTTATATTTCTATTTTTATTTCATGTCAATGCCTCAGTGCCCTAATTTGTAAGTGTTGAACACGCTCTTGGCCGATTTTTTATTTAATTTTGTGAATGGTTAGTAAACTTAAGCAGCCATTAAACGAAAACGACATATGTCGAAAATTGAAACAACATTCGAAGACTTGTTTTCATTCGAATTGCGTGACCCCTGGAAAATTTTCAGTAACAAGTTTGTCTGCAAATGTACTAGTGTAAGTTTTACTTTGCAGTAGAATGAAGTCCGTTTTAAACCTTTTAAGTGTCAAGAAATATGTCCGAGTTAGCTTCAAATGCCTCTACGTACTGTTTAAAAACTCAACTTGATGATTTAAAGAAATTTCGGATTAGAACGTTTTAATTCGCATGCGCAACATGCGAGTGGCATTCAACGCGATTTAACAGTTATTATAGTATCATATGTCTCGTTTAATCGTAAAATCATTTAAAACGTAGTATACATGTACATACTTTTATTGTATATCATGCATCTTCCGCATTTACTCTCACTGAATCCGGATCAGTTTCGGATAAAATAAACACACCCGCGATCTTGGGGCCCAGCCCTTGCCAGTCACTTGGATCTTAATCAGCCTAAAAAAACCTGTAAAACAGATCTTGAGAAAGAGGCTGTGTCACCTGCAAAATTTTCGTCGTAAATATAAAGAGTGAAACGAGTTTGGACTACATAGACGCTACCGGTGACCATGAGATATAAAAAAAGTATAAGTAATTCGCTACCAAAATATACAATGATCATTATGTGAAGTGAGTTAATTTTCGGGGAAAAAGTCGAAAAATATAAAGAAGAAAAAAGGAGACTGCCGTGTCAATATGCGAAAAGAAGTGCAAGTGCAGTTTATCAAGAGGAATATTTTTATTGTCGTTTCGCTGTGATCCGAGAGTGTGTCTGAGCCATTATTTTCGAGTATAGTGAATGCACGCAAATGATCCAGAAAATGGAAAGGGTGAATGCGTGGTCGGGGGCTTCGAGGCATTGAATCCGTTTTTAAATATACTGTTTTATGGATTTTCCTGTTTTTTGGGTGCAACTATAAAAAGGAGCGTGGTTTATCAAAATGGTATCACTCGACTCAAGTGTCTTTAACAACTTAAGTCAAACCAAGGAGTTATTTTAAAAAGCTGAGCTATGGCCTTCAAGGTGGATAATATTTTTGGGTAAAATAATTATATATTTTTCTAATTTGAAAATTTGTTTTGCAGTTTATTGCACTTTTCGCCCTCGTCGCCGCCTGCAATGCTGGAGTTCTTCCAACAGCGCATCACATCCAAGCTGTTCACGCAGCCCCAGTTCTGTTGAGAAGCCATGAGCACGAACACATTGAACACCATGCTCCAGCTAACTATGAATTTGGATACTCGGTTCATGATGGACACACCGGGGATATCAAGAGCCAGCACGAAGTGCGACATGGTGACAATGTCCAGGGACAATATTCCCTCGTTGAGCCCGACGGCAGTCGTCGCACCGTAGACTACAGCGCTGATGCCCACAACGGTTTCAATGCCCATGTTTCCCGAGAAATTACTCACCACCCTGTTGCTCACCACGCCGCTCCAGTTGCCGTTGCTCACCACGCCGCTCCAGTTGCCGTTGCTCACCACGCTGCTCCAGCCATCGCCGTTGCCCACCACGCCGCCCCAGCTATCGCCGTTGCCCACCACGCCGGTTCAGCCCTTGCCCTTTCTCACCACGCTGCACCAGCCCTCGCCCTTTCCCACCATGCTGGTCCAGCCCTCGCCCTTTCCCACCATGCTGGTCCAGCCCTCGCCCTTTCCCACCACGGCTCCATCGCTCACCACGCTGCTCCTATCGCAGTCGCACACGCCGCTCCTCTGGCCCTTTCTCACCACGGAATCGCCACCGCTCACCACGCTGCCCCACTCACACTTGCCCACCACTCCGCCCACATCGCCACCCCCCTGATCAGCTCACATTCTGTTCATGGTGGCCATCTTGCTCTCCATCATCACTGAGGCTAAACAAACTCCTAGGAAATGGTTTGACCACTTGTACAGTTTAAGCGCATTATTAATAAAAAATTCAGCATTACACCACCTCGTTCTCAATTCTCGAACTAATGGCTTCATTAACAATTTATTACCAGCCACGCCTCCGTGGCAACGACCAATTTATCGGAAAACGTAATTAGCTGGGGTCTATCTGAAGCTGATAAGGCCAATTATGCAAATTACCTGCGACAGTTGTTTCGATACGATTTTCAGTTTCAACATCTGTTCAAAGCGATCTATGCTCTTTCCGTAAGTCTACGAAAATGTTCTCGCACCCGCGAAGTGCGTAAAGCTGCTTATCTCGCGGCTAAAATTTGCATATTAAGCAATATCTGGTGATATCAAAATCGCGATCGTATTTTATCAGCGGTGGTCAGGTAATACGCAACTGCTTGACCGTTATTCATTATTCATTGCCTGTTTTCGCGTTCTAATCGAAAACGATAAATCAAAACTGCTTTCGTTGAGAGCTGCTTGGACGCGTGCCTATATGACGTTTTTATGTTAAGCGATTTGATTTGGTTCACACGGCTGATTTATATTGTTGCAACTAATTTAATGCAGAGTTTCATGAAATCCCTCTGTTTAGGTAAATTGGGGTTTAAAGCCGACTAACATTTTTATGGCTTAATTACGAGCAGTCATATAATTACTTTTAATCAAATTTCAGCTATAAAATTTTTTTCGATTGTACATTAAAAATGCTTCAGTTTTATTATTAAGCTTAAAATAAATTTGTAAAATTGTTTTAACTAATGGAAAACGAATACGGTGATTTTAAATTGATTTTCACTTTTATGGTTAATCAGAATATTCATTATATTGTAGTATACAACCAGTAGAAATCAGATTTTTTTAAAGGAAGAATAAGGTTATTTAAATCTCGTCGTATTTGGTGTTGTAGCTGGTACCATAGCAAATTCTTACTACATTGTGCTTAAAAACATAAAGTCTACACCAATATGCGCATGCCACGTATTGTATTAGATGTACAAATATGTATGGCATATTTGAATATCCCACCCTGTAATACCTAGGCAGAAGGCTACTGCGTCTTTTAATTGCAAATTTATCACCCGATCTTAAAATCTGTCAATTGAATCTACTGACTGCATTTGTCTTCATTTTACTCTTCACTGTGAACAAATACTACAAATTTGCTATTTAAATAAAAATACATCGAAGAGTGAATACCCGTTTAAAATGTAATTTAAAAATAAACAAGGTGTTTTGCTAACGTCTGAAACTCACTCCTAAAATCGGTTCGTCACTCTAAACATCGGAAGTGAAAATTTGGAAGAGGTAAGTCCAGCGAATTTAAAATAAGTTCTTTGGGTATAGTAGGATTTTAATTAATAGCTTGTTCGACAATTGAGGTTTTTCGCTCTCCAACAATCCAACAAACAAGTGAGAGAAGCCGTGTCAAACTTGGAAAATGGCTATTTGAATGCCCAAAATTTGACTTTGACTATTCATTCTGCTGATTTTTTGTATGGAAAGATCAACATTTTTGTCAAGAAGAAGCTACCATCTTGCGATGTTTCTAAAAAAACTGTACCAAACGTTGATTAGGAGACAATGTGGAATCGATTGGCATACCGCAGTTTAGATTTTAGCAAATTATCCTCTATATATTGTCTAAATTCTAAGCGTTAAATTATGATTTTTTTACATATTAATATAATTTAAATATTTGAATTCGAACTTTCAACCAAGCAATTTTCTTTTACAACTTTAAATTTTATATTTCTTACTTTCAGACCATGAAACAAGTTATGAAACCGGCTCTGGTATTCAGAAAACAAATATGTTTTTTTACATTTTCTTAAGGCACTCGACACTTGACCTGGGTGTATTTCTACGTACTCTGCTCATCACCTACTGCTATCTTACAATAACAAATCAGTATAGCTATCGAAATTAAGCAATATATAATTTCGTATACATGTACTGATAATTAAACAAAAAGTAATAAAAAAATAGACACATCGACAAAGTCGAGTAACAAAATCCCCTAAGAAATTTTCCTTGACGCATAAAATAAATCAAAATTTATGGAATGCATTCCGCGTCTCGCAGCAGCGGAATTATGCAATGGGCCGCCGCGGAGCCGCCGAAGTAGTCGGAAACATGGGCCTGCTCTGAGGCGAGGTGAAAAAAACTCAATCAAACATCAGAAATCGAATTACCTGCTGAAAGTGCCGAGGAGCCGCTGTGCGCGCACATATCGCCCCGACAACGCCGTTCCACGCACGCAGCCGCTCGACCCAGCCTCATTTTGTGCGCTCTTACCGGGTGACCTAGAGTCAATTAACGCGGAATCAGCCGTGACTAAAAGTAAAAACACGGGTTTGGCGCACTATCGAGCCAGGCGCATGCGACAAACAAACACCCCCGGAGCAGCAAGGATGTTGGTTTTTGCAGCTATTATATTTATGAGGTGAACGAACAAATTTCAGTAATTGTTTTGAGTGTTTGATTTATTCGTGTTTAATCGGATTAAGACCCAGACCCCCCGCGGTATTAGATAATTTGCCTAATTTTATTACTAGGTGATTTATGTGGGTTTTCCGTGGTAACGGACGTTAAGAGGGAATTTTGAAATATTTGGGCGACTCTTATCGGATTTTTATTTAAATCTGAAATGTGGACAAATTCCGCTTTTTATAATATTTTATTACATGCTATTTTATTCAACGATTGCGGCATTACATTAAATAGTATTAGTTTTTAAATGCTTCGACTATAATTTGGAGTGAGCACTGTCTTCAAAAGAGACGGATTTTGTAGTCAATGATTTAGAATTTACGTAAGAACATTTTCAACTTTTGCGAATTTCCTTAGAAATGAATGTATGTATAAAGATTTGTTTACTAAATTTTAATCATAAAAACATTAATTTATAATTGCTTTGCCACTTTACTAGATTTTTTTTTTATAGTTTTAAATTGATCGTATTTAACTTTTACAATAAGTAGAAAATCAAATAAAATGTACATTATAATTTTAATCATTACGCATATTACGCAAAATAGTAATAGTCCACAAAAATAATTCAATTAATCACCGCCTACTTAACCCCGAAAACGTTCAAAAAGTTGATCTTTATTCGATTCGAAATTTTTGCGATCACCAAAATTAATCATTCAAGAAAATAATCAACGATGTGTATAACTAATATGCAAATGCCGTGCAGATCGCAATTAGCAGCGATCGTTTGGTGCCAGGTTGCAGAGGTGGTACTAAACCAGATCACTTACTATCGTACTAAAACTGGCAAAATATAACCATAGGTAACCCACCTGGAGACCGCTTATGATTTTGCCACCCAATCTCATGGGGGCAGGTATCGATATCAAAACAAGTGAAGTGGTGTTATGCAAAAACTGGACTTCTAGTTTGGAATTTTGCATTTTTCACCCGTAATGAGGCAAAAAGTAAACAAGCGAAAAGGCAGACTAGGTGAATTAAAAAGGTGATACTTTCGGGCTTATGGGTGAGAGTAGGAGAGATTTAGTGAAAGATGCCCACCTGAAAACTTAGACTAGAGCCCTGACTTGCACCGATTTGCGCCAGTAATGCGACAGAATATTTTAAATTGGGTGAAAACCACATAATTTTGAGTTAAAACTTGAAATTATCTTGTTTGTCCCCAGCCCCAGGTGCGTCGAAGTAGTCGAAAAGTGTCTGAGGTACGTATATAAGAAGTCCTAAGTCAGTAAGATCACTAATTACTTGAGGACTGATATCGAGACTGAATCATTGGATTAGAAGCTGCTCAGAGTCTTGAGTTTCTTAGAAAAATGGCTTGGAAGGTATTAACCCTCTTATTCTAAGGATTATTGTTTTAAACATTCTTATAAATTGCAGTTGATAGTTTCGTTGGGACTGCTAAGTATCGTGCATGCGATTGAGATCCAACATTCTCCTCTATATAAAGGATACCTTGCACCAGCCCTTATTAAAGCACCTGTCGCCTTAAAAACTGTCGAAATCGAAGAAGGTCCTTCGGAATATGAATTTTCTTATTCAGTTCACGATCCTCACACTGGAGACATTAAGGCGCAAAAGGAGTCCAGAAAAGGAGACGTTGTCGAAGGAAGCTACGAGCTAATCGACCCCGATGGCCATAGGAGAATCGTCCAGTACACCGCAGACAAGCACAGTGGATTTAATGCCATCGTTCACCGCGAACCGACAGATATTAAAATTCCTATCCCGGAACCAAAATATAAGATAATTGCACCAGCACCGAAAATCTACGCGGCTCCTGTGTTGCATTATGCTCATGCGCCTGTCGCAACAAAATTGATCTCAGCCCCAATTACAAAGGTCTTGGCGCCTGCTCATGGAGACACGCACGTGTCCTTCTCAGGACCTGCCGTTTCCTACCATTATTAAAAAAAGTCATGTCTCTTCGTTCATACTAATCATTATCACGAGCCCACTCATCATAGTCGATCTTCACATGTGCCAATTTTATTTTTTAGTCAATTAACGCTTAAATAAATGCATTTTTTAATGTCTGTGTAGTTAACAAACTGTTTTATTTTTTGCAGGAGCTTCGAATTCTTAGGAGAGTTTGACTCTTGCTTCAGTTTTGTGCATTTATAGAGCTTATTCTAAAAATTAGAGCCGATGGTGCATCGTTAATTTGGTATTTACTGATTTCATTCTTGGAGCAAGGAGAAGATTTCAATTACATACATACATATACTAAGCCGCCTTGACTGGTTACAAAGAAACTGTCCCGCAGTCAGGGCTACAAGTTTCCAAATTTACTGCGTTATATTCTTCAGACTTTCTTTTTATGATGATAAAGTTGTATTATAAAAACAAATAGTTTTGAAACAAAATGGTGATTTATAGGGCAATACTGTTTTAGTTATAGGTTTCTGATAGATAGATCTTTTGAGTTTTAGTGCTGGGATGCAAACCTAATAAAAAATGAATCATAATAGAGAATTTCACAACAGAATTTTGGCAATAATAATAATGTTGAAATTTCAAATTTTAGACGTTCCAAATATTTAAATAATATTAACTCCTACTCGTAGTATTAAATAATTGTTGAATATTTCGACCAAAGTAAAATTAGATTTGTATAAATTTAAAATCGCGTTAAGTAGGAACGGCATACCGTTTTTTAATTTTTTTTCTTATGTTGATAGAGTTCCCAATTTCGAAATTGTAGATACATACATAATAAAATATGGTTGTGCTGATATGATTTCCGATTGCAAAGTGTTCTATTAGTCATGCTCTTTATGAAACCAACCATATCCCTAAGGTTAAGTGCAGACTAGCTGGCTTAAGCACAGAAATAAATCTTAAGCCGCCCTCATAGACCCACCGGCCGACCACACTAATGGCTAATCAGCACAGCTTGCCGTCCACTTAAAATTATCGACTCAAATCTGCGAACTAAACAAATCAATTTCCACCTCGCAGATTCTTGTCTGCGACGGCACATAGCACGAAAATCAATTACAAGCGATTTGCGGCCGGGTTTTGTCTTGAGACGACAGCCCGTTTCAGCCCGCGGAGCATAACAAGCGGCTGAATTATGCTGGTTCGGGGGCGCTCGGCCGCGGAATTATCGGCGGCAACAAGCGTCGGACGGCTCCCCAAGAATCGCATGCGATTTGCCGGCACGTTTCGGTGGCGCTAAGCAAATGAGGCGTGAAATCGCCGCACCGCGCCGCGTCGGTGTGACATAACTTGCCGCCGGCGGTAAGGCACGGTTTTCACGGCCATTTCACGGATACTCTCAAGAATGAGGAAATTTTCGCAGGCGGATGACGATTTTTGTCAGCTTCTTTTATAAATGCTTGTAGATTTTGCTCGGTAGCTGTGGGGCCTTTTTGCGACACCTGGGGGGTTATGTCGAAATTCAGTGGTCTGGATGATTAATAATAAATTTCGCAAAAGCGTGGTCAGGAACTGAACAGATTTCGTTTGAGAATACGCTTTTTGCATTGATTTCCTTTATTGTGCCTCTCTCAAAATCATATTTCAATTAATATTTTATCTACTTAGAAAAGAAACTTTAAATATAGACTTCTTTTCAAGGAAATAAACCAATATTCAGGTTTATCGCGAACCAAAACGATTAGAAAACTGCAATTTGAACTCGCTTTACAGTGTAGCAAAAACGCAATACTGGATTAAAAGTGGGCCTTATTCTCCCATTGTTTGAATAGTTTTTTAATAAAACAAAATTCCAAAATTCTGTCTCATTCGTGCTCCTAAAGCAGGTTGTAGGTATCTTTAAAAACTAAAATTCGATTAAAGTGTTTGCTGTAAGAAAAACGTAGCAATTTTCCTATTCGTCGCCCGTAACCCAGTTTCTTTCACGATCGTGTAGCCTACGTGTCTAAAGCCAGCCCACGAGAGCATGAATGTCACCAGAATTGCAGACGGGATCACGCACGATCACCACCGCCAAATAGAGAGATCGTCTGGTTTTCGCCTAATGACTAGCCGCCAAAAAGAGGTAAAAACATGAACGGAAGGCAATCCAAATAATTTTTAATAACCCTCCAGCCCATACCTGAAATTGCAAGGTGTCTGTCGCAGCGGACCGACAGAGCGCGGCCCCCGTTGCAACGAGGTGCATTTAAAGTGCTCAAGATTAACGCGGTCAATTGCAAGAATCGTAAATCGCAAGATTATATAACTGCCGCGAAGCAGCGGTAGTTTGGCGGGCTAACCCCTTCGGGCCATAATACTCATTCCTAGGTACGTGTGCCGTCTTTCCTTTTCATATAAAAGGAGACGTTTACTTGTCAGATGGGACAGTTCGGTTCTACCTGCTCTGGACTGCGTGCCTGATCATTTTATTTCGCAAAGAATCAAAATGGCTCTAAAGGTAATAACTAAAACTGGGGTCGAACTCTTGAAGACGAAATTAAGCAATATCGTCTCTTATGGCTGAATTGCATACTAAAAGTGTTGCACGAAATTCAGCTGTAAAAGAAAAATTTTCTAATTTGAACTCATTTTCGAGAGTTAGGCTTCCGCCCTCCGGTAGAATTTACTTATAACATTTTTTCTCTCCAGTTTGTTGTACTTTTGGGTTTAGTTGCAGCATCATTAGCTGCACCGATTGAGGACTATGGCTATGGTGGCTTAATTAAAACTTACGCAGCTCCAGCTCCGACCATCCTGAAGTCTTACGCAGCTCCGGCAATTTACAAGACAGCAATTGCAGCTCCAACCATTGTTAAAAGTGTTGCTCCAGTCGCGGTTAAACAAGTTGCGATTGACTACGATTCTCCGCCTGAGTATGAATTCAGCTACGGAGTCCACGATGGCCACACAGGCGACATCAAGAGCCAACAGGAGAGCAGAAAGGGAGATGCGGTCCATGGACGCTACGAGCTGATCGAGCCCGATGGCCACCGAAGAATCGTGGAGTATACCGCTGATGACCACAATGGATTCAACGCCGTGGTCCATCGGGAAGACAGTGGCATCAGAATTCCAGAGCCCGCGCCTAAAATCGCTTATGCCGCCGCTCCAATCGCGAAAATCGCCTACGCTGCACCTGCAATCGCCAAAATCGCTTCGCCCCTTGTCAGCTACGGACACTATGCGCATTAAAAGTGTAACAGATCGTTAGACTATCGTTAATTGATATCTTGTCAGTCGAAACTACTACCGAATGTTATACGATTTATTGTGAATAAATTATTTTTATTGCTTGTTTTATAAGAAATTTTTGCCTTTTTTTCATGCAGTTGAATTAAATATATAAAAAAATGTTTTTCAGGAACAATCATAATCAATACTAGCTTAAAACAGCTTTTAAAATTAGCGACGTAGAAAACTCTTAGATCTGTGTCATAAAAATTCTACAAAGCTATATTTATATCCGCCATACTGATTTTGAACATTTAGGCATCTTTTCGTTTTGAATTTAAAACCTCTATATATATCGGCTTAGGTTTTGAATTCAATGATATAGAAGAAAACTCATACTCGGCAACTATCTAGATAATATATTCTAAAATCGTTCTGCGAAGTAGTTTTTGTTTTGTTTAAACTATCTGGATATTGAATGATTGCTGTTTCTTTCAAATTAATCATTTCACATTTCACAAACTGAAAAGGGATTAACAAAATAATGTGGCTTTTGCAAATGTTAAATAGTACTGGTAATTTTGGGTAGGTACCTCATAATTTGAAGTTATTTTTTTATACTTCTTCATTTGAGTCACATTTCAAGGAATAGATAAGAAAAATGTATATAAATTTCAATTATACTTTTTTTTATTTGGAGAATAAATAATTGTTTCTAAGCATCATAAAATCCATTCAAAATCCATTCAATTAAAACCCGATTCAGTGGTGGTAGGAGTGGGCGTCGTAGTGACCAGTAGCATATGCAGCTGGAGCATAGTGAGCAACAGGAGCTACAAGTTTGGTGTAGGTTGCTGGAGCAGCAACAGCAACCTTGGAAACTGATGCATATGCAGCTGGAGCATAATGGGCTGAAGCATAGGTGGCTGGAGCATAGTGAGAAGAAGAATAGCTGGCTGGAGCATAATGAGCCGAGGAATATGTTGCTGGAGCATAGTGGGTTGAAGCGTATGCAGCTGGAGCGTAGTGTCCGGCAGAAGCGTATGTTGCTGGAGCATAGTGAGCAGTGGTGTAGGCTGCTGGAGCAGCAATGACCTTGGCAACAGGAGCTGCAATGACCTTTGCAACTGGGGCAGCAACAACCTTGGCAACTGGGGCAGCATGGGCAAGGGGCTCACGGTGGACAACAGCGTTGAAGCCGTTGTGTTCATCGGCGGTATATTCAACAGTGCGCTTGTATCCGTCAGCATCGATCAAGCTGTAGGATCCGTGGACGTTGTCGCCATCCCGAGATTCAACCTGGCTTTTGATATCTCCGGTGTGGGGGTCCTGGACTCCGTACGAAAAATCGTACTTGGCGGGAGCTTCGTATTCAACATGCTTCAACACGGGAGCAGCAACAGTTTTGATGACCGCTGGAGCAGCAACAGCATAAGCAGAAGGTTGAGCATAGTGTCCGTAGGAGTGGTCCAAAGAAATGTGTCCAGCGCTTGCGACAGCGGTGAATGCAAGGACGAGTGCGAACTGCAATTAATTAAAAATGAAAGAGAATTACTTAAAAATCCTTTTAAATGCAGGGTCAGTTGAACCCACTTGGAATGCCATTTTGTATGGTTTGAGCTGATTTATCTCCAATGACCAGTGGGTGACTGTACTGCTTGACCGCGATCAGATCTCTTTTATACCAAAAAGAAATTGAACCGCTTTGTGCTGTCGACCTTCTAATTTGTCTTGTAATCTAGCAAATGATTTTGACCAAGCCGCCTGGGGCGTTTTATTATACTTAAAAAAAAAGAGGGTACCGAGAGGTAGCTCGATGGTATGAATACTTGTTCAATTCACGTACCGGAAATTTTATTTAGTGCGCTCATTACCTTTTCTAGAAATGTAGCATTACCGGCTGATGACTGGTTTACTTCGGTTGGCGGGTCTTATGCACTTTACTGATTAATTAGCAACGCAGGGTGTTTTTTTCCATTAAGGTAATTTTTTAGGTGACAAATTTTAACATTATAATTGCCAATGGTAGGTTTCATAATAAAGTTTTGTACATTTTTTTGAGAGGTTTAATGAACATTTTAAGATATGATACTCAAAACTAATTTATGGAGGTAAATGTAAATAATAAGTATGGCGATCATCAGAATTAGAGCGATAATAAATTTTATTTAGAAATATTTTCCTTTTTCCTCTATTCATATATTTTCGAATTTTTATAAAACGAATTTTCGTTAAAAAGATCTTCATTTTAAATTGATGACTTTGCGGTATTGTATTTAGTTCTCTAAAACTGAAAGAAGACTTTGTGCTTTAGTTATTTATTTTGTCTGTTCTCAAGACAATAAAATAAAGTAATAGAAAATCTTTCATTTTATTGACAGGAAATGATAACTGACGTTTATTATAACTCTAAAAATTAAAGAACTGATCTATGAAATACTGTAAAAAAGAGTTCTATTCGGATTTCACTTTCCATGCCAATAGTTCAAAATATTTTACCGAGATGTATTTTGAAGTTTTTCCTTTTATTTTACATTGGCTTATTTGTTGAGTCTTAATTATAACGTAGTTTGTAAGAATTTACAAGAAATTTGCATAATTTAAAAAATAGTTGAAAGTCTGAAACTGGATTATTTATTTTAGGGCAAATTCTGTTGAAGGTTTGCGTTTCGGTTTATTAAGAGCACACTCTTTATCTGAATATTGGTGTTTTTACAAAAAAAAAAAAAAAAAAAAAAAAACAAAACAAAAAAAATACAAACAAATATAAATAAAAACGCTAACTTTTCATTTGCATGCGTCTCATAATCTGCTCCGAGTCGGGTCATTAGATGAAAACAAAATTATTGCTCAAAATTAACTTGTAGTTCTAAAACATTATTTAAATTGCTATCTTGTTTTACATTAGAATTACCAAGGCCAGTCAAATTGAATCGTTTTCAATTTGTTCGTTCCATTAACTAACTATAATATTTAGAATTAAGAAATATTCAAAAACTTTTCTCCATTACTAATTTAAATCTAAATTTGAGAAGCAGGTAGATTTTTCAAAAAATGCTTTTTACATTTTCTTCAAGTATGATGTTTCAAAACTATGC
Organism: Tolmerus cingulatus; assembly: GCA_959613345.1. Lineage (NCBI taxonomy): Eukaryota > Metazoa > Arthropoda > Insecta > Diptera > Asilidae > Tolmerus > Tolmerus cingulatus. The sequence goes on from OY390707.1 coordinate 30,996,670, forward strand.
TCTGAAAATTTCAAGTAAATCCGATTAATAGTTTCCGAGAAATATTACAATTACTGAAAGGGTCTCGCACCCAATAGCTTCATAGCGATAAACTTTAAATGCGTTTTTCTCGAAAGTATGTTTTTCAAGTCGGTGACCACTATAATTCAAAACCCATTTGATTGATTTTGATGAAATATTTACAGCTTATTAATAGCATTAAAAACTGGTCTTGGACCGAAGGATTCTCATTTGTGTTAACAATTTCTATTTTTTTTTCAACAACAAACGAATGATTTTTGGTCGATTTTTGTCAAAGCTGCCATTTTGATTTCGTTAATTTTCAAAAACAATAAAAGGAAAAATTTTCTATTAAAGACTAGATTTATTATTTAACTAATGATTTTTATTTGTTTCATTGATTTTGGATGATTCAGTGGGATGTTGTGATGGTCACCGCGAAGCACTACTTTCGGAACGGGGTCCAACAAAGATGGCGATTTTTGTATGAAAAATCAATTTTTTTTTTAAATGTTGTGGTCAAGTTGAGACATGACATAACAACTCTGCGTATTTAGTTTTATAAAATAAACTTAACTATAATTTAAAAAAAAAATTCAACATTCTCCTTTTTCCACGCATCTCCGAGCATCTCACACCTTAACATAGGGATGCTCTCATAAGGTGAGCTGCGAATTGTCAAAAATTTGTCAGAAAAAATCCGTTTTGAAAACGGGTTAATATCTACTTACTAATTTAAAAAAAATAGTCAAATTAAAAGATTTGTTTTGGATAATTTTTAGAGTTTCTCCCCTTGCTTTATTATAAATTCATAAATAAAAATTTTCTATAAAAAAATATTTCATCAGTATTTACAGTCCTTAAAAAGCTATACCGGTGACAAAGATTTAATGATGGTATGAGTGAGCATCATAATGTCCACCATAATGACTGGTTGCGTAGGCAGCTGGAGCATAATGAGCAGCTGAAGCATAATGGGCAGCCGGGGCATAGTGAGCAACTGGGGCAGCTACAACTTTGGTGTAGTGGGCTGGGGCAGCAATGGAAGTATATGCAGAGGGAGCATAATGACCAGCGGAGTAGTGTCCAGTTGAGTAGTGGGCTGGAGCATAGTGAGCTGAAGCATAAGTAGCTGGAGCATAGTGTCCGGCAGAAGCATAATGGACTGGGGCGGCGACAGCAACCTTGGCGACGGGGGCAGCTACAATTGGAGCAGCAACAACCTTGGCAACTGGTGCAGCGTGGTGAAGGGGTTCGCGGTGGACGACAGCGTTGAAGCCGTTATGTTCATCAGCGGTGTATTCAACAGTGCGCTTGTATCCGTCAGAGTCAATGAGGCTGTATGATCCATGGACGTTGTCGCCATCCCGAGATTCAACCTGGCTTTTGATGTCTCCGGTGTGGGGGTCCTGGACTCCGTACGAGAAATCGTACTTGGCAGGAGCTTCATATTCAACATGCTTCAACACGGGAGCGGCAACAGTCTTGATGACCGCTGGGGCAGCAACAGCATAAGCAGCTGGTTGAGCATAGTGTCCATAAGAATGGTCAAGAGCAATGTGTCCAGCGTTTGCAATAGCAGCGAATGCAACAACGAATACGAACTATAAAGTAGAATCAAAATGATTAATTTCCTTGTAAAAATCCTTAGAGTGCAAACTCACTTTGAATGCCATTTTTTCGGGAGGTTGATTAATCTTTGGGGACCAGTAAGTAACTGTACTGTTTGACTAAAATCGAATCGCTTTTATACCGTCAAAAGAAATTGAGCAGCTTTTGTGCCGCGACGGCGACCTTCTAAATTGGCTTGTAATGGACAGCAAGAAATTCGAACAAAAATTACCTGAGGCGATTACTTTTAAAAAAAAAAAAACTACACCAAACTTAGGCAGGGCGTTAAATTTTTGCTGAAACCGGAAGCAGTGTCTTAGAGCAGTCTTAGACACATCTTAAGAATGCCTGAATGGTTGTCTAGTGCTGGCTTATTCTGACATAGGATACTGTCTGTGGTCGTGGCGATTGCAGATAATGCTAATTGTAATGACTGTTTTGACTAGTTACTAAGAAAGGTAATGGGATGTTTATGACTTGTTTGCGGTTAGAGGAAATTGGAGCACCTGGTGGGTGAGTGACAAACGTGAGTGGAGGATTTGCTGGAGTGTGGGGTTTAGGTTTGGTAAACTGGTAGAAATTGGCAAATTGCTTCAAGTGTAGCATATGCAATATTTTGGGTGCCTTTTAGGTTTCGTGATTTGGTAATTAACACCAGCCTTTTATGCTTTGGAACTTACACCTGTTTAGGTTTTAATTTATTTTAAAGGGACAGAATAGTAAGGCACTAAAATAACTATTCTTCGAGCGATTAAAAGTAATATCACCATACGATATGTTGGAATCATGCCGGACCAGAAATATATTCCTGCTTTCTTTTATGCTCTTGGGAAGAATATTTATCTATATATATATGTATGTTTTAATATTTAGGTTTTAAAAAATACCTCGAAGCTAAATGTTTCGGCATGGTGTTTATAACTTAACTTATACTATATTATATTCTTGTATTGTTACTAAACGGTAAAAGGTAGTTGATTGCAGTAACAAGTTTGGGCAGGTTACTTAAACGCACTATTGCAGTTTAGAAAGTGACCCTAAATAAGGTCAGATCTATTTTTTCTTAGATATAAAAGCTCATCAACATTTGACATTCAGTACAGTTTTGTTTAGTTGTACAAACAACATCATCTCATTTAAAAAATAATACTACCTACCTACGAGAAAAAATGGCAATTAAAGTAAGGATTATAAATTTTTGTACATGCATTTTTCTGAATGAAAAATAATTTTTCAGTTCGCACTCGTCCTTGCTTTAGTAGCTGCTGCTAGTGCTGGTGTTCTTCCTGGAGCTGAATTCGAGACTCCAGCTAGGTACGAATTTTCTTATGGAGTTACGGATTTGAAAACTGGTGACATCAAGAATGCAGAAGAATCTCGTGTCGGAGACAGGGTCCGTGGATCCTACAGCCTTGTTGACGCTGATGGTCTTAAACGCACTGTGGATTACACCGCCAACAGCAACACTGGATTCAAGGCCGAAGTGAGACGTGAGCCTGTTGCTCTTGTTACTAAAATCGCAGAGCCAATCACAAAAGTTGAAGTTGCTCCAGTAGCCACAAAGGTCATTGCTACTCCTCACTTCGTTGTTCCAGGAGCATATGGTGCACTTGCCCAAGTCGCGTATTCTACTCCGAAACACTACACGAAGACAGTGACTCCTTTTGCTACGGGTGTGCACTATGCTCCAATTCCATATTCTGATGTCCATTACACTCCTTATGGTGCTGTTCATTATGCTCCAGCTCGCTATGAATATGCTGCGCACTAAGGAAACACTAACCTTAAATTGACTTTGAATGGTTTTTGCAATTTTGGAAACATTTTTCTGTTTATAAATAAAAATGGTTTGAAGCTAATAAACTCTTTATATAAAAATATATATATGAAATTATACGTTTTAATCCTTTTTCCTATAGAACTTCCACTGAATTAGTTAATTTAAAAATAAAATATATACACAATAAAGTGAGGATCACAATAGATAGAAAAAGCAGACAATTATATGGAAATACAAAACCACATAAAAAAGACTCTTCCGTCTGTATCTGAAATGCAATAATGTTGCACATATTTCCGTAGGGAAGCACTAGACATTTAAAATAACTCTTATGAGGGAGTATCACATTTCTTATCACAGCTAAAGTGAAAGCCTCCCTCACGACTCTCATGAGTCTGGGGTATTTTCCAGAGGTATAAAAGACTTGTGGCCTTGACGAGAAAATTATTACTACTTGATTCATTGTGAAACTTGGATTGAAAGTAAAAGCATATTTTGAAGAAATTATCAAGATGTACAGGGTAATTTTTATTAGATTTTTTAAAGAACATAGAATTTGATTATTATTTTCAATATTGTTTTTCAGGATTTAATAGTCCTTCTTCTTCTATTTCTGGGACAAGGGTCTTCCGAGCATCACGGTGGGAACTACGAGTTTGGATATGGAGTTCACGATCCTCATACTGGAGATATTAAGAATCAACATGAAGTTAGGCACGGGGATCATGTGAATGGAGAGTACAGCTTGGTTGAACCAGATGGCGGGAAAAGGATTGTGCGATATCACGCTGACGATCATCATGGATTTAATGCAGTTGTCCATCGAGAAGGAGTTCATTATCACAATTATGCCCATCATTATCCTCATCCTCACATACCCCACCCAGTTGTGCATCATACTCCTATTCATCCGGTACCTCATATTCATCCTCATGCGGGGCCTTTACCACACCCACATCCAGTTCCTGTTGCAGTTCCTGTTCCACACCCACATCCAGTTCCTGTTCCTGTAGCACACCCACATCCGGTGCCAGTTCCGCATCCTGTTCCAGTTCCTCATCCACATCCTGTACCTGTTCCAGTCCCTCATCCACATCCTGTACCTGTCCCTGTACCGCATCCCGTTCCTGTTCCACACCCACATCCTGTACCACATCTACATCCGGTGCCTGTTCCAGTTCCTCATCCACATCCTGCACCTATCCCACATCCACATCCACATCCGCATTCACATCTTCATCCTGATCCTCAGCACCACCATCATCATCCCGAAGTACATCCTGTCCCACATCCCCATCCTCATCCACATATTATTCCAAATCCACACCCATATTTTGCTGTGGGACATAGGATTCCTTTTATTCCATATTTGCCGCACCCACACATGCACTTCCCATTTCCCTTAGCCTACGCCATCCGCATGCCCTATGGACACCCGCACCATCCACATCATTTGATTCCGGTACATTAAACAGTACTAAATGCTGGAATTCTGTTATGCAAGACTTACACACATTTATAATTTCATGGTGTACAAATTAGAAGATAAATACATTTAATGGGAGAATTATATACTTTTAATGTACTTGAAGACGTGTTTATTTTATCGCCTAAAACATGGACAGTGCTTTGTTTTGAAATTGTGGAATCCGTTTTTTGGATTATTTGTTAACTAGGTTAGAAGGCAGTTTAAAGAGATAGTTAAATTTTACGTGTTATATCTGTTTTTAGAGTGGTAAATACTATGTTCATCACTACTATTAGCTAATTGAGACCAAGCTTAAGCTAACTTTGGTGTGAAATCAATAGAATTAGTCTTGGACTTACTCTCGTCTGTCAAGTCCTTGCCTTTGACTCTTGTCGCCTTGCGTTTTATATCCAAATCAAATTTTTTGAATAACTTATTTTTTTGCATTTGGAAAATCTAAGAAGCAAAAAGAGTATATAACTTGCAGCTACATACACTGTTAAAGTAGTTAACAATAAAAAGAAAAGGAAAATAAATAACACATAGCATAAATGTAAAGTTTTTCAAATTGAACTATTTATTGAAGCAATCTCCTTATATTCTTTTCTTAAAAAATTATCAGTGTGAAATTGATTTTTTTAATTATATCAATTTTATGGATAAAACTAGTAGAGTTGTCGACAAGGTCTTGGTACTGTCACTTTCGGAGTCCTGTAACCTAATCATTATGATATTTTGATGATCTTATTTATTAAAGATACTTGGTACTCCAATCATCGCTTTTGACTTGGATCAGCAAGATAAATAGAAAAAAACATTTTGGGGTTTGATTTACCTCGATACATCCTTATAAAGATCTTACTTTACTGCATGATGTCATTCAAACGTATAAAACGTCTTTATTTAATGTGGAAATGTTTGTATATATTATTTTGGAAAGCTTGGTTTAAAGATCCTTTTTGATTTTGGGTAAGTGGACTTTTTGCAAAAGCGAAACTAATACTGGTTCGACTCACCACTAATTTGTACTTTTGTTTAATTTTTACTTTTTTTGTTCCTCTTTAGACTTGACATTGACTATAGATTGCCAATTTCAGAGGCTGAAATTCGGGCACTTTAATAAGCTATTTTGTTGTATTATATAATAAAATTGCTCAATTGCAAAGGTACTGCGATGGTGTCTGATTGTCTGCTGCTTTAGAGTCGATCTGCGAAAATCAGTGCAATGCACGCCTCTCAGAGGTCTCAAACTTTCAGCGACGGCGACACCCAATTCCCACTTGACCGCATTATTTGGCGACAGGTAAGTTACCCCTGTGCAATTAGCATCGGATTTGGACACCGCTTCAAATTGTCATGTCAAATCAAGTGCAGGGCACTGTGTCAACAATAACACCCAACGAACAGCGAGGAGAGAAGAAACAACGAAAGAAAGAAACGCGAAGAAAGGAAAAACTAAAGGCAGCGCCGAAAAAATCCAAAGCGGTCTTACCTTCAGCGGCCTTAAAAATAAATTCCTACCGCAACATTGCGCAACAAGGTCATCAGATACGAGCGCCAGACAAAGAGTCGAAATGGGCGCTCGCCTCGCCGGCCGCGTCGCTCGCCGCCGCCACCGCCGCCGCCGAGGCGTTCCCTGGGTGCCGCTGGGTGCTCCTAAGACGTGCGCTGGGGCTGCGGAGGAAACGACGGCGGCGTCGCAGCGGTGGGCGCTGCTCAGGTAGGCAAGTCGCGCCGGGCGGGGTGCGCGGCCAGGTGCCCGATGCGGTAACATGCATGCGCAACATAAGTGAGAGTGAAATTCACTTTCTGTCTCCTTCGAGACGGGGCACTGGATGCATTCACCGGACCCGCCGTGCGATGAATTCTCCAGACTCAGCATGATCTTACGGCTCTTGCGCGCCGCGCCGCCCGGGACGCCTCGTGGGGCCGCTGATGCATTTCCCTTTTTTGCGGAGCCCACTGTCCAAAACTGGGACCTTCGAATTTCGCGTTTTTGTTCTTCTCCGCAGGCATTTTTTGGAATTTCATGTGTTCGTCCACCGCGAGTACACCTCAGAGGTAAACGCGATTCGGGTGACTCTTTCAAGGACACCGGATTTTGGCTTTCATTTCCAGATCACGACTATAAGATCGCGTGTTTGTCGACGGGAATACCTCCGCCAGATGCTGCTCTTAAGTCCGGTGGACCGATCTTAGGAGTTCGGTCACGAGCAAAATACACATACATATAATGTATATCATGTGTAAAAAAAATGTTATGTTAAAGTCAGTAGCTGCAGAAAATTGGACGATTCGAGCGTCTTGACCGCCGTCTCGGCGGCGAATAGTAGGCGAATTACCTTAATTACGACCGATATTGAGCTCTGACAATCAGACTTTAATTGGAGGAGCCTAATGCCGGCCAGAGTGCCTTTAAGACGCCCGGGTGAAGTCTCCGGCAGCTAGACGCAGCCTTGGTGTGATGTAATGAGACCGCGCCGCGCGATCTTTGGGGTCTGAATTTTCAGAACTCTCCGAGGCTGTGGCGCTGCCCCAGACGCGCTTTCCTGAATGAAGACAAGAAACGCATTTGGCGCCCAGCTGGGGCTCCTCGGCTACCTCTAGGAGGAAGTCTTGTTGTTTTCACGTTTTACAATTATTTTTTTCTGCGATTGCTTCATTACTTAGGCTGGTGCTCCGCGGAGGCTTTATTTAATTTATATTTTTCTTTTTGCTTTTTACCTCATTGACTGACGTTCAACATCTTTTCAGTTTCATTGGAGTCTTAGGTTAGGTTGGTTCTGATTGTTAGTTTTTGCGCAAGATGAAGCTGGGGACCTTGTTGGTTTTTTGAGGCGAATGTTCAAAAATAACTACAATTTTTAGTTGTTTGAGTTATAAATAGAAACACAGAACATTTTTAGGCAAGCAAATTTAAAAATGGTAAGAAATCGGTAGAAATTGTACCGCCTAAAATTGTTAAGTAGAATAATAACTTATTATTTATCATCATATCATTTGGTATACCGCATAATATTATAAAAGGACAACAAAAAGTGTCAGCTCTGAACTCTATTGTAACAATCGTTTCAGAAGGTCAAAATTGATAGTTGTGATTGAGTTCATAATACCTTTCAAGTCAAAAATAAAACCATGTTCAATATAAATTTTATAGATCGAAAAAATCATTATTATATAACTTCCAGTTTCATTCAACACAAAAATATATTTAAACCGACGTATACGAAGAAAAAACAAGGATACAAAAAAACATAGAATCACATGGCGTTGTTAATAAGTCCTATACCTCTTTTAATCTACTTAATGATAGTAAGACGGGGCAACAGCAATCTTAGTAACAGCAGGAGCATGTCCTAGGGGTTCCCGGTGGACAACAGCGTTGAATCCGTTGTGTTCGTCGGCGGTGTATTCAACAGTCCTTTTGTATCCATCGGAGTCAATCAGACTGTAGGATCCATGGACGTTGTGTCCGTCGCGGGACTCGGCCTGGCTCTTGACATCGCCGGTGTGAGGATCTTCCACTCCATACGAAAAATCATATTTTGCTGGAGCGTCATAGTCGACAACTTCCTTCAGGACTGGAGCAGAAACAGTTTTGATGAGGGTTGGTTGGTGGTAGACGGCGGCAGGTTGGTGGTACTGCAGGGGGATCCCGCCGGCAGATACCATGGCAACCAGGGCTAAAAGGATGACGAACTGTGGAATTGAAACAATTAAGTCGTGGCAATAGTAACCAGAAATTGTTCATATTTATTCCTTACTTTGAATGCCATGTCGAGATTTGTGACTGAACGTGTTGTCTCTGCTGTAATCGAAGAAAGCGTGAACTATGATTTGCATTGCAATCGCAACGACTTTTATATGCGCGAGATGAAAACTTATTAGTTACTTGCGGGAGCATATTTTCTGTATTTTCTGCACGCCAACCAAAGAAGCCGGCAGGTGTGCGTGCTTTCATTTAAATTTATTTTTTAATTTACTTTTTATTTTTTGAGAATTGTTACAGTTTCTGCATGTGCAGGGTGGTGTTTCATAATGGCTCAACCAGAAAAAGAAAGGTGTCCGACCGACTGTGTGGCTGAGGCCCAGTGTAAAGTTCGAAGGCGCAAATCCAAGATTTTTTCCGTCGAGAATTTACATATTTAGGGTATATGCTAACAGGTTTTATTTAATCTGCAAAGTGGGTCATTTATCTGGGCTGGGTACACAGGAGATATTGTGACTTTAACGATTCGAAAGTTTCAATCAATACTTTATGTACCTACATATAATATGTTTTAATTTCCTGCAGTGGGTGGACCCAATATGGTAAAAATTTTAATTAAGCTCATCTCATCTGAACTTTAAATTGAAAGCAGTTTAAAGAAAAATTCAGCTACCGACGTCTGATTTCGATGGGTCACCGGTGCAATGAATGCATAAGGATTAAAGAAAAAACCTTCTCATCAGTAACCCACGCCTTTTGATGGTGTGGCGTTGAGTTCGTAACCTTCTTTCGTTCAAGAAGTTCAGACTCACGTAATTCGTAATTGATAAGTTTTCAGGCAGATCGGTTTTACTGGACCAGTTGCATAATTTCTGGTTGGAGATGACGTCGGTGGCTGAGAGGAAATTGAAAGTTTTGTTGAAATTTAAGGAATCTTGGTTGACTGGTGAGTTATTTAATATCAACTGAATAAGGTAATTTTTAAAAGGCGTGGGAAAGGAGTTTCCGAGTTTATTTTGGTCCTTTTTAATTTACTTAAATACATTTTTTTGCTTTGAACATATTGCTTTTACACAATTTTACTTACCTACTTCTTTTACTTTTAAAATATTTGTGAACAATTTTGAATTTTGTATTAATTTAAACTAATAATTGTTTTTGAAAAAATATTGATTTTCTGCCTATTAAGATATAAAATATAAATGACAACAATTAAAAGTTCAGGCATACGAAATTTTAATTAATTCTTCAATTGAATTCATATTAACAACGTCCTCTATAAAACTACATGGTCTGCATATTACATAATAAGATCAATAAACTGCATCTACAGCTCGGATCAATTATTCGATAATTCAAAGTTAAAAAAATGAACTTGCACTTAATCCGCGCCAAATGGCTCGCAGCTCCGGTGAATGAGTGCAAATGAGCGAAACTACTTCAGGTATAACAATTAAAATCAAAAACCTGAAAATATTCGACCTTCGCAAAAATGTACAATTGGCGAGGAGATTTCGCGAAAATTTTTTGCTGTTACATTTTTTAGTGTTTTTAGTCTGTAATCTAGCCGCACACCACGACACACGAATGCATGCTGGCACGCACGATTAAGTTTCTGGAGCCAATTTCTTCTCTTCCTGCCTTCAGATCAATGTGTCATTTTGATTGAGACCCACAAGTGCGCCGGGCCTTAGGTCTCAAAAACTATTCTCCGGCCAATTCGGAGTTTTTTCCAAGTTTTCATTTCTTATTTTTGGGGTTTATGAATGCACTGCGGGCAGCACAAGCAACTTCATGGACCATAGCAAGAGATCTTACCACTCCCGAAAAAAACGAAAGTCATACTTCGCTGTGAGGGACAAAAACGTAATTTGGTGGTCATGAGGTTAGTTAGATTAAGAAGCGTATAAAAGTCGTCGTGAAACAGCTGCAAATCATAGTTGAAGCCTTCCTCTCGTGGCAAAGACATCTTCAAGTACAATACCAAAATGGCATTCAAAGTAAGGAATATTGTGAAATATGGATCATCGGCTTTTGGATTATGCTTAATCTCGTTTTCTGTTCCAACAGTTCCTAGCCCTCTTCGTCCTCGTCGCCGTCGCATCTGCTGGTCACATCCCTCTGGAATACCACCACGCAGCCCCCGTCTACCACCAACCAGCCGTCCACGCCGTCGCTGCTCCCGTGTTGAAGCATGTTGACTACGACGCACCAGCGAAGTACGAGTTCTCGTACGGAGTTGAGGACCCTCACACCGGAGACGTTAAGAGCCAGGCCGAGTCCCGTGACGGCGACAACGTCCACGGATCCTACAGCTTGATCGACGCTGACGGATACAAAAGGACTGTTGAATATACCGCTGATGAACATAACGGCTTCAACGCTGTCGTCCACCGCGAACCCCTTCACCACGCCGCCCCAGTCGCCAAGGTCATCGCCGCCCCTATCGCCTACGATGCTCATCACTACCATCACTAAGTTTAAGGCTCAAGAAATTTAGACAATTTGACAGCGCCATGTGATTCTAATTTAACATAAATTTTTTGTTTCCTCAAATAGAAATGATTCAATTACATTTTCATATTTATTGAACTTCGAGTCTTATTTTTACTAGAACATTTTGATATCTTCCTTCCTACAGCAAATATGTAGGTTTATGCTGATTTGTTCTTTATACGAATTTAGCGAAAATTGGTGCGATTTTTCTGTATATTTTAGTCTAATATACGCACTGCGGCGTAGCCGGGTCACAATTATCTCTACAATGAAGCAAAACTTTAATAGAATTATGACGAGGTCGGTAAAGCTCAATATACTCACAGAATTTCATCTTTTTCCTTTCTCATTGCGATGCACAGCTTATGTGATTTAGAAGTTTATTCCTAACATGCCCGTATAATTTTATCTCGTCCTTTTTAAGTGACTCGATAAATATAGGATCATTGATCAAAATCTCGTAAATTTTGTAATTAGTAAAAGATCCTATGACGCCGCTAACAACTCACATACTCTTCATGTTTGTTAAGTTCCATCGAAATCGATTCAGTCGTTTCGAATAATACATCGAATTTCTACCAAATTTGGTACTAGGGGGTTTTCGGAGTCGCTAGAGTGTATAGTTATGTCGCATCAAGGGTTAAAACATACTAGCGATCCGTCCTGGCTTCGCACGGTGAACATTTTGGGATAAACGTATGAGAACAGTCCAAATAAATTCCTCAAGAAAGGAAAGAGAAGAAGAGAACTTTGGTAAATACTTACCTAAAAAACTATAAATATTGAATAGTACAAGTTGAATCCAATTATTTCTTTGTAGTTCTGAAATGCACTATTTAACTGGCACAATAAAACGCACTATTTAACACATAATAACGCACAATATTGAATAAAATCTGCTGAATATCCGATTTGATTTATTGAAAAAGTAATCAACAGGCGGTAAGAAAAACTGTATTAATCAAAACGACACGACTTCTTCAATCAGTTTGTGTGGTATAAAGATATATGTGGTTTTTTCTTTAGTTTTAGTAGGGATCCCCAATTTTTTCTTGCAACAAATATAGCCTATGTTACTCAGTGATAATGTAGCATTCTAATGGAGAAAATATGTTTGAAATCGGTCGGGGTAGTTGTTTTGTTTATTAGCTCCAAGCATCAAAAAATACAAATCATTCCTTTTTATAATATTAGTATAGATGCATATATGTACTCGTATGCATACGAATATAAAGATAAAGATCACATATATAAGTTACGAAAAATGTGGTTAACGAAGGTATTTTGTAAAATGCCCGGACATTGTATAGAACATCTACGTTTTTGAGCAATAGGGCATTAGGAAAATCAGTTCGCTAGCTATAGATTATGAAATTTTCGCACGCAGATAAGAAAATATTTGTGGAGCATATATTTTAAAAATATAGCGTGCATAGTTTATGATCTTAACTTATGTTCTGATTTTCCTAATGATCCACAACGTATATTAGTCCAAAATATTGGATATTCTATGTACAAAATGACCAAGATAACCACATATCCCGAAACACAGGTACATGCATAGTGAGTTCCGATTGCTAAAATATCCACAAATGCAGCAAAAGCACCAAAATGGCTCGAATCCAAAGGTTTATTGGCATACTAATAGTCGCTTCTATTGAATTTCATGTCTAAGTGGTTGGTTATGTAGAGGTTTAAAGTTTTTAGCATTGTTATTATTATAACATATTGTTTTCCATATAATTCGACGAATCGATTGAAAACATTGCTTAGAAAATAAGTTTAGTCTTTGAAGTTTGGAATACAAAATTACCTTTGCAAAAATGGAACACGGAGTGCTTTATACAAATCGAGATTGAAAAAGTAAGTATAGAATTCAGAACGAGTTCAAAACCGACTTAGATACTATGTAAGCTCTTTTCCAAGATAAAATCTCTTTATAAATTATAGCCCGCACTAGTACCTATTTTGTTAATTTCTGGATACCAAAATTCGAAAAATTAGCTTTATGTCATTGATGTCTTCGATGAAGTTTTCGTTGTAGTATTTCGAGAAATGAAATTGTGCTTAAATTCGAGTCATTACAATTATTTGTTGTTACTCGCGAAGTAAAAAATTGTTGCAGCTTCACAGTAAAAAGCCTAAATTTGCTTATTCTACAAAATATTATACTAACAGTTTTCTATTTCCACTATCCATCTACAAATTAAACAAACATAACCGCGCGTATCGCGCAATTTGTTCTTACTTGTAGAATCTTTTCTACTGACACACTGAATTATTTAGTTCATAAAAAGCTCCGATTTGATGCTATTTGCACAGCCAAACACTAGAGCATAAAATTCAGTTACAAAAACAAAAAAAAACATAGTTTAAATCAATCGCCTACATTTCATTTTACGCAATGAATTAAGATAATCCTCTTGCGCAATTCGTGGTCCCCAATTTACCATTCATGTTTGTAATATTGTGACACGTGCGTCTGTGGCTTTATTATTGGCACCTCAAATGAAATTTAGGTCAATTGTTCCACAAGTTAAGCCTGCTTCTGTAATCAATATAAAAAAACCAGAGCGCCACCAATCTCTGCAAATAAATTTTCTGATCTTGATTAATTTGCAAATTGATGTAAACTAGTTTTTGAGGTTTTGCGGTGGTTAACTTTGAGGTGAACTATGAACTTAATTAGGTTTGGGGGAATGGAGGTTATGAGGCACTATCGCAAAAGTGCAATTTGCGGTTTATCTAGGAAGCTTGTTACGCTATTTAATGACTTCAGTCAGCATTGCGTAACGTATTTACATAATTACCACCTATTTTATCTGTCATTTTTAATATATATATGTATGTAATTATGAACATAATTTTGGGAGAAAAGTTTGAATAAATTTATATTTTAGGAGTATTTAAGAAAAATACTCTGGTAATTTTTTAAGTTGGTACAGAAGACGTAATATATTTATATTCTGAGTCATCTTCCGAAACTTGAAACTTGCTCTCTACTTTTAATGGATTTGCCAAAACCACGGCAAAAACCCGCGAACTATAGTAATTAATTAAACCAAATAACACTAAAGTCAAATGAAACAATTATTCAATTACATAAATATTTCTTTAATAATAAATAATTTACAAAAAAAGAAGAAAGTCAGGCTCATCTTTTCAACAAATTAATAGTGATAGTTGGCAGCGGGTCCATTGAACGTCACATGGCTGCTCTCATCTCCAGACGCATGGTAGCCAACTGGAGCGGCTGCGATGACCTTTGCAACTGGGGCAACAACTTTGGCAACTGGAGCAGCATAATGAGCTACGGGGGCTGAAGCATAGTGAGCAACGGGTGCAGGACCGTAGTGAGCAACTGGTGCTGAATATGCAACCTTGGTAACAGGAGCTGGTGCATATGCAACCTTCGCAACTGGAGCAGCATAAGAAACCTTTGTGACTGCAGGTGCAGCATAAGCGAACTTGGCAACTGGAGCAGCATAGGCAATCTTAGCCACAGGAGCAATTACCTTGTGGACTTGAGGAGCTGGCTGAGGAATTTGAATGTTGGTAGGTTCACGATGGACCACAGCATTGAATCCACTGTGGGCATCGGCGGTATAGTGGACGATTCTTCGGTGACCATCGGGCTCGATCAGCTCGTAGTATCCTTCCACGGCATCCCCCTTGCGACTTTCCTTTTGGCTCTTAATATCTCCGGTGTGCTCGTCATGAACAGCATAGCTGAATTCATATTCAGCAGGCGCTTCGTATTCCACTTGCTTGTAAATTGGAGCAGCAACAGTCTTCACTACAGCTGGAGCATAAGATTTTACCAAAGCGGGCTGACCATGATATCCCTGAATTTCTATAGGAACAGCGGTAGCAACTGTTGCTAAAGCGAGGATAAGTACGAACTATATTTTTAAAATGAAAAATTTATTAAATTTTTAAATTTAAAAAATGAATCCCAAAAATATTACTTTGAATGCCATATCGGGGATTACTGCTGCAGCTACTCTTGATTGAGTGGCCAATTTAACTGTGATTATCCCAAACTGCAACTCCCCTTTTATATTCATAGAGAAATGTAACGACTCCCATTTGAGACATTTCTTGCCCTCAAGCCATTTCACTGGCATGAAACAGCGCCAAGAAAATGGCCAATGTCACGTGTAATTCAAGTTCGCGACGCGAAATTGCGTTCATGTACCCGAACGAATAAGTTCATTTTTTTTCTTGGGGCTGGTATTTGCCTGGTGCAAATTTATGCGACACAGTTTTTGGACTTGTGGTAACTTAATTGAAAAATTTGCAGAGTTGTAATATCTTTTTTGATTAATTACTTCAGAAGGCAAAAACGATTGTGACTTGCACCAATTCTTATTACCTATGTTACTATGTAGAAGATATGTTCAAATATATAAAAGGTCTCTTACATAATTTTAGTACGTTTCAAATTCATTTGAGAGTTTTCTCATGTTTGCACTCACCTATAGATAAGAAAGATCCTTTCAAAAATGTCCGTGACAAAAGATATTGTCCTATTATAATGCAAAATATGGCGGCATATAGCCTTATCCTTTAAAAAACATATTAATGAAATGTCTTGTGAAGGCCGTCTCTTGGCCTGATTGACTAATCATAATTTTAATTGTTCTGCCAGTAGCTCAGGTGAAAGGTTATGATTGCAGGCAACAGGCGTATCGGTTTACGCCTAACGTTTACGAACTTGAATTGTCAACAAAAATTTAGACTGACCCACGTTCTGCTGACATAATCAATTTGGCAACCAAATTTCAAATATTGCTTCAGGGGTACAGAGATATTCGATATACATATATTTTTGCATCGTACTTACAACGAACGTTTTTCTTTATCGATATAAAAAGGGTTGGAGCCGGTCTAATAATCACAGTTTAATTGCCTACTCAATCAGAGCAACAGCCAGCTAACGATTCGAAATGGTGTTCAAAGTAATTACCAATAAATTAGTTTTGCAAAATCTGAATTATTATTATAATTATTTAATTAGTTTGCAGTTATCTTCGCTCTAGCAGCAGTTGCTAATGCTATTCCTGGAGAAATCTTAGGATACCACAGCCAACCAGCCGTATTGAAATCTTATGCTCCAGCTCTAGTCAAGACTGTTGCTGCCCCAATTTACAAGCAAGCGGAATATGAAGCGCCTGCTGAATACGAATTCAGCTATGCTGTTCATGATGAGCACACCGGCGACATGAAGAGCCAAAAGGAAACTCGTAAAGGAGATTCTGTTGAAGGATATTACGAACTGATCGAACCCGATGGTCATAAGCGAATGGTCCACTACACCGCTGATGCACATAGTGGCTTCAACGCCGTCGTCACACGAGAGGCGACCAACTTTAAAATTCCTCAGCCAGCTCCTCAAATCCATAAAGTGATTGCTCCTGCGGCTAAGATTGCTTATGCTGCTCCAGTTGCTAAATTTGCTTATGCTGCTCCAGTTGCAAAGTTCGCTTATGCTGCACCTGCAGTCACAAAGGTTTCTTATGCTGCTCCAGTTGCGAAAGTTGCATATGCACCAGCTCCTGTTGCCAAGGTTGCATATTCAGCACCAGTTGCTCACTACGCTCCTGCACCCGTTGCTCACTATGCTTCAGCCCCCGTAGCTCATTATGCTGCTCCAGTTGCAAAGGTCGTCGCAGCCGCTCCAGTTGGCTACCATGCGTCTGGACATGAGAGTAGCCATGTTACTTTCAACGGTCCATCTTCCAACTACCATTATTAAATTATTGGATCAATTTTGTGATATTATGAGACATTGAGATGAAAATTCCTATTTATATTTATTTAATAAATTATTCAAGAATATACACATTGGTTTTGTTTTTCTGTTCAAAAGTAAAATTTTAATTATTGGCCGAATTCAGAAAACATACTAAATGCTTTTAGTAGTTGATTTTTGTGTAAATACCTACTCCAATACGTATGCATAATTTTATAAGTAAAAGGTAAATATCAGCATTTACTAGAATAGAAAGGTTTTACTTAATTACGATGAATTTACTTCTAATGATATGCAGAAACCTAAGTACATACCTACTTGTTGCAATAAGCATTTACTGTAATATTTTCAAGTTGCTAAATATAGTACTTAAAGAATACTTAGTACTTTAAGCAGTTTTGTAACGAGTAATTCACCTGGTTATTAGTCATTGGAAATAAAATGACAGGTTTTACAAATAAAATTCAGAAATTTGTATAAAGAAATGAGATTACCGAAAGCCGAAGAAAAAATAAACAAGCTTATCGGTTTGAAGAAGAAAACGTGTTTGGTGCACGAGCACCAAATTCAGCTTCCCACGATGATCGGCCCAGGCGCCACCCACAGCTGAGTTACACCTGAAATTAAAAACAAACTCTCTGAATTTTTAAACAAATAAAATCACTTACGAGTACCACTATCATCAGCATCCCTCGCTGGGCATATCGAAAAGTTCCAATGCCGTTCCGAGCCTGTGAAAAGAAAAAGAACATGTATTAACTGAATTTAACAACAAAATACAAAATCTTACCTGCAGTGCTATCCTCGCACTGTCCATCCCTTGATATCTGTTAAGCGCAAACGTAAACAAAAACAATAGTGACCACTCATTAGATCACTTTCGAACTTTCGAACTTCTAAACGGAAGGACATCTAGGAGTCAAAATCAAAATCAATTATTGGTGGGGAATTCAGAGTATACTCACACCCAATGGGTGGTACCGTAGGGCGGATTTAATGTGTGTGAATCAAACTTTAGTGCCGTGTGCAATTTCAAGGGCATAAAATCCACTGCGCTGCCTGATAGCTTCCTCGTTCGCTATTTTCCTCTCTTGGTATTTTCCTTTTTCGCTGTTTATCCTTTGCGCCTTTTGCCTTTGCCTTTGCCTCTTGCCTTGCGCCTTTAACCTCTAACCTCTAGTTCCTTGCTCAATTTTAAGCTTAATTCAAATAAGTATTGACTATTTGAAATAATTCCACTCAATATAGGGATTGACTATATTGAGATTAACTGTTCTAAAACAATTCTATTATAATTTCCATCCTTAAGTCCTAATTCAAATAGACACTGACTAGTCCACTCCATATAGGTATTGCTTACATATATTGACATCATTTGTTCTAGGTAGTGACTAGAACAAATTCTAACATTCATTGCCTTGAGGAACGATCAAGACAAATCCCACTAACACTTGATTTAGGGAACGACTAAATCAAGAAATTAACTCATTGCCCTGAAAATCTATTCAGGCAAATTTTACTAACACTTAATTTGGGACCTGACCAAATTAAGATATCAATACCCATTGGCTTGAGGAACGATCAAGCCAAAATTCCTAATTACCATATTTTGCTCCACTCGTCTGCGCAACTACCAGACGAGAGAATTTACCTGCCCTATCCTACTTTACCATTAGTGCATACAGGTAAGTATAATTTTATCTTATGTTCTGAACAAAGTCTCAGTCAAGATTCAATTACTTGATTAGGGTCGATTCAGAACAAGAGCAAAACATAGTTCACCTGCTCGCCAACCCAGCAGCAGGACATTATTAACTTTAAGTTTCTCGCATTATCAGCACCTTTGTGCCGATCATAATTCACCGTTATAACGGTCACATTTTAATTCCGTTACTTCGGATTTAGTCTATTAACTTACTTGCTAAGTTAAACAGATTCTTAAAACTTAAATTTGTTGCTTATTGACACTTCAAGGCATTTGTGATTGATTGTGAGTGACTGTGTGCGAATTGTTACAGATCTGTTAACTCCAGATAATTTTCTAATATTTAAGTCTTCGTTTACTCATTTTTTGAGATCAAACAGGACAAAATGTGAAGTGGTTGAGTGAACATGTCTGTGAATCTTATTGAGCAAAATGTGGTGCTTCTTGACATCCGATGAACGAAACAGGAAATAGATGTTTTATTTTGAAAAATTAAAAACTAAGATTTTCTGAGTTGTGAGCTCCTCAAATATTTCTGAAAAATATGTGAATATATGTATAATAAATCTTTCAAATTTTTATATAATATTTACTTTAAAATTGATAAAAAACAATATATGTACATAACATATAGTGAGTACAAAAGATAAGAAAAACTAAAAATATAAAAAGAGTAGTGCAAAACAATATAATAAAATGTTGCTGAATACAACAAAAGCAATAGTTCAGCAAGGATAAATTTGCAGATTCAGCTAGGAAATAGGTTTATGGTACATTTAAAATGGCAATATAAAAAAGGTGTTTCACAAAAACAAAACAACTAAATTAAATAACAAAAAGTGTCAATTTTATGATGTGTATTTAAATAAATAATGATTATAAAACAATACATATATTTCCATTATGAGCTTCCTTCTTAATAATTGTAATTAGCTGATGGGCCATTGAAAGTAACATGGCTGTTTTCGTGACCTGATGAATGATATCCTCCGGGAACGATTTTTGCAACAGGAGCAGAATAGTGGGAAACTGGTGCAGAGTATGAAGATTTACCAATAGGAGCAGCGTAAGCAACTTTTGCTACAGGAGCTACATATTTAGCAACTGGAGCAATTATTTTGTGAACTTGAGTAGCTGGCTGAGGAATTTGAATGTTGGTAGGTTCACGATGGACCACAGCATTGAATCCACTGTGGGCATCGGCGGTATAGTGGACGATTCTTCGATGACCATCGGGCTCGATCAGCTCGTAGTATCCTTCCACGGCATCCCCCTTGCGACTTTCCTTTTGGCTCTTAATATCTCCGGTATGCTCGTCATGAACAGCATAGCTGAACTCATATTCAGCAGGTGCTTCATGCTCTACATGCTTGTAAACAGGTGCTACTGCTTTAACTACAGCTGGACTGTAGGATTTAAGGACTGTTGGCTGTGCATGATATCCTTGATAGTCCACAGGACCAGCAGCAGCAATAGTTATAAAAGCAAAAATAGTTAAAACCTGCAAAAAGTAAATAAAATTTGTTCAATATAATAACCAAAAAATATATTATTATGTCAAACAATTACTTTGAATGCCATTGCAAATTGAACTTCTGTGGTTACTGTTCGTTCTGTTAGAGGCCAATTAGACTGGATAACAACCATAAAATTGCTCTCCTTTTTATAGGTGGAATGATCTTTCATGAAAACATGTCACACCCTCCAGCAATTTGTGTATCGCAACATTAACAAGAATTCGGTTAGTAACATTTTGATTGGTTGTCTTGGCATAACTCACCTAGTTATATTTAAAAAATAAAAAAATTAGAAAAAGTATTCAAGCAATTTTTGCGACAATGTATATTGTACATTTTATTACTTTCCAGGTACACAGGTATACAGCGATTTTAACAAAACAAAAACAAAAAACAAAAACAGCGGCAATACGCACTGTAAATATTTTTTTCGAATTTCATAATATCCAGTTAGTAGCAACATTTTAAATCACATCTGATTGAATGAGATAGTGGCGCCTATTCGATATTAATGCCAAATCAATCCGCAAAACTTCAATTGTTAACGAAAGAGATTAAATTACTTTCCAATAAGGCCACATACGCGTGCGTACGTTGCCCGAGGCCTAGATAAATCACATTCGCTGAATCAATATAAAAGCAGGCAGCACTTTGACTAATCACAGTTTAATTGTCTCTTCAACCAGAGCAGCAGTAGCAAGAAATAAAATGGCTCTTAGGGTAATTTTAATAACACAGTCAAATATCATATCATTCATTTTCTGATTATTTTATTTGCAGTTCGCACTTATTTTCTCCTTGGCTTCGCTTGCCATTGCGATTCCTGTAGAATTTCAAGGATATCATGGACAGCCAACAGGGCTTAAAGCCTATTCTCCAGCTGTAGTTAAAGCAGTAGCACCTGTTTACAAGCATGTGGAACATGAAGCACCTGCTGAATATGAGTTCAGCTATGCCGTTCATGACGAGCACACCGGAGATATTAAGAGCCAAAAGGAAAGTCGCAAGGGGGATGCCGTGGAAGGATACTACGAGCTGATCGAGCCCGATGGTCACCGAAGAATCGTCCACTATACCGCCGATGCCCACAGTGGATTCAATGCTGTGGTCCATCGCGAGGATAGTGGAATTAAAATTCCTCAACCAGCTCCTCAAGCTCACAAAATTATTGCCCCAGTTACTAAATATCTTGCTCCTGTTGCAAAGGTTTCCTATGCTGCTCCTGTTGCTAAAGTTGCCTACGCTCATGCGCCAGTTGCATATACAGCTCCAATTGCACATTATGCTCCTAAAATCGTTTCCGGTGGATACCATTCATCAGGTCATGAAAATAGTCATGTAACTTTCAGTGGACCAGGGGCTAATTACAACTATTAAGGCAAACTTTTATCTTCAATATATTTTGTAATTATTTATAAAAAAATATACGTTATAAAAGCAAATATTTTTATGTTATTTATTTCATTTCATTTATCAACATTTTTAATGTTTTTACAATCATGCACAGTTTGAAGATAGGATAAAATTATTAGATTTGTAGATATTTTAATTAACACTAAAATTGTCAATGTAATAAATTTGTGACAATTTTAAGATATTAAAATTTATTAAGAAGTTAATTTGTGTGTTGCTTGAGGTTATTTAAGCACATAATTCATAAGTGCGATTTTATGATAAAATTGCCCAAGTATGTATGTAGTTCTCTAGATATTTATTTTCATGATATATGTAAGTATACCTTCACCAGAGGTTTCCCTTTTTACTTCTGGAATCTTGTCTCTAAAAATATAAAGAAAATTATGTCTTACTACAAAGATAAAATAGAAAAATAAAAAGTTGTCACCATCGGACATTCCAATAATTCGTAACGAGTAATGAATTCGCAGAACTGAACTTTTAACCGGTTCATACATAAAACCCATTCCCATCGCTAAGAATTTGTTCGTCTGATTACACCTTTCTTTTTCGAGATCAAAATCCCCCCGATTCAGCAGCTGTACGCATAATAATTTTCCAGTGAATTGCAAAAAACCCCTGGTAAAAAAATAAATAAATAAACCTAAAAAGATTGTCGCAACCCGCTTGGCCGGTGCAGCACACAAACGCACCTCATGCAGCGTATGAGACAATCGATGCGAAAAATTCAATAATTCGTGCATCGGTGGCCCGTGGTAAAAGGGCGTAGCTGCACAACAGGTGAAATTACCTGGGATAATTTCGCGCTTGAATAATCAACGACGACAGGTACCTGCAGCAAACATGTGTGAATATGTGCCTCAATCGATTACGGCTGCAGCTCGCTCAAGAGACACAAAGAAAGGATGCCCTCAAGTGCCCGATTATCGAAAAAATTTCTTTCACTCACTATAAAAGGACCGGACTGTCTTTCTGCTGAGCTGCAGTACAATTTTACCTGTTGCAACATTCGAAAGGTTTCGGACTATTTGGTAAAAGGAAAAATGGGTTATACAGTGAGTGCGGATATTTTGGAGGTTTTCTTGTTTAAACGGAGGAGTAAACAATTTCTTCACGACAGGTGATCGCTGTGCTCCTCGCATTGGTTGGAATTGCTCTAACCGTTCCAGTGGAATATTCGGAGGTGTCCAAGGGATACAAGCAACTGGATTACCACCACGATGCTCCCGCTGAATATGAATTCAGTTATTCAGTTCACGACGAGCACACCGGGGACATCAAAAGCCAGCAGGAGAGCAGAAAAGGAGATGTGGTCCATGGCCGGTACGAGCTGATTGATTCCGATGGTCATCGGAGAATCGTGGAATACTCCGTCGATGAGCACAGCGGGTTTAATGCAGTGGTCCATAGGGAGCCAACTGACATCAGAATCCCGCAGCCCGTCCACGAGGTCCAGAAGGTGATTAGTCCGCTTCCGAGGCTAATCGCAGCACCCTCGATTAAAATTGCAACTCCAATTGTTGAGCAGCACCCACACAGCTACTAAAAAATTAAACTTAATTGCTCCCTCTTTGTTGTACATGTGTAACTCGGTTGTTTTAACATTTATATAGTTTTTACACAAATGTTAATAAACATATTTTTTTACAAAACAAAATTTCGTATTGGGTATGCGTGAGTTTGGTTAAAGAATTTAAGTTTCTGCTGGACCCTCTCACCAATTGCAGGTTTAAAGTAGACATCAAACAACAAAGTGCCTATATACGAATTTAGAAAATGCTTAGCGACTATAATTCGTTTTAACTATGTATATAAATTGCCAATGTTCTATTCAAGAATGACTGATCTACAATTGTACTTATTTAACAGAACTAGTTGCAGATAATATAACTTTTTTATAGATTATGAAGCCGGAACTTAAAATCCATTAAGTTGCGTTTTTGAAAATATGGTTATAGGGTTAAAATTAAAACAAACCATAATTTCAGCATTTAGGAAGATTTACAAAAACAAAGAAAAACAAAAAACACAATAATGGGACATGAAAAGTAATATTATCCCAATGAGGCTCTAAATCAGGATCTAGATAGATTGTAATGTACCACCAGTCCATATCACTTACCCAACATATTCGGGAACTAGTTTTATATGATGAAAGCGCGTTCTTGCACTATCAACTGTAAAGTAACCCATTAGTGAAAAAAAATTAAATTAATAGAACATTTCGATAAGTGTCAATAATCAATTACTTTGTAACGAGTTCTTAAACATTTGCGAAATACGCATTTCATTATTTTTCTTGAAAACGTGACGTGATGGGACATTTGCGTTTGTGAAGTCGTAATCTATTGAAACATTTTTATATATGTATATAAGTGATCTATCACTTGTTAGTGTAAAAATTGATGTTGATCAGTGAATTGTTCTCTTAAGGGGAGTATCAAACTTCCGAATAACAAAATCATTTAATTGTTACATGTGTTGTTGTGGAAAGCGTCCCTTCAATAATAAAGTAAAATGATAAACGCACTTCATCTTCGTTTTCGAAAAAAATATAATACATATAAAAATTAAAACAATTTGCTATTTCAAAGTCTGATATTTCCCTTTTTAGAATACTTACATTTAAAAACGGTCATACGAATTGGGTAACCTTCACAAATCGCAAAGCTTAAGCCATCAAAATGTGCTGGCACGCACACATTTTGTATTTAAATATATTGTTCATACAAGGTACTTTATATTATACTAAGGAATTTTTACGTTTGAAGATATGTATATTGTATAAATAAAAGGAATATTTAATTGTGGATATTTTGGATGGGATTTTTCATTATTGCTGAAATATGTAAGGCAATATTGCGTAACTTTTATGCCAGAAAGTAGAATTCAAAAGTAAAAGACACAAAATCTCAAAAAATCCTTTTATTTAGCTTCTTTCTACCTCGAAAACGATTCTTAGTAATGGTAGTGTGCATTTGGACCACTGAAAGTAACATGACTACTTTCATGTCCTGAAGAATACGTAACCAAAGGAGCCGCATACTTCAGGACGGATGCAAGTGGGGCAGCGTATGTAATTTTAGGAACTGGGGCTGCTGAGTACGCGATTTTGGCCACGGGGGCAGCAGAATACGTCACGGGCGCAATGAGTTTGTGGACCTGGGGCACCACCACCTTGGCACCTTCGCGGCTGACCACCGCGTTGAACCCGTGCTGGTCATCAGCCGTGTACTGGACGATGCGCTTGTGGCCGTCGGGCTCCACCAGCTCGTAGCGTCCGTGGACGACGTCCCCTTTGCGGCTCTCCTGCTGGCTCTTGATGTCCCCGGTGTGGGCATCGTGGACCGCGTAGTTGAAGTCGTACTCCGCGGGGCCCTCGTACTCCAGGTATTTGTAGCCTGGAGCAGCAGACTTCACAACTGTTGGGGTAAACTCGTACCCCACAGGGGTGGCTGCAGCCACGCTGACGAGGGTGAGAATTGCAGCGAACTATGCGGAGAATTTCACGGTTTTAGTTTTAATCAACTCAATAACTGGAAAATCGCTTGCGGCTTTTTACCTTAAGTGCCATGTTTGAGAGTGTCCTTCAGGGTGTTGCTCGGATTTTGCTGTTAATTAGACTGCAATTATCGGACATGTTGTGGGGCTTTTATAATGACCAACATGAAAGAGAATTGGTCAGCGTACCAACAGCAAAAAAATTAGTAACTAGTGGCCACTGGTCAGTGCCATTGACACCTCAAGTTCAAAGAGCCAAGTCACAAACATTTTTATGTCGGGTGGGTTATGTCATGCAATTACACATTACTCGCGGTGTTTGATGGAATGTGAAGAGATTGCTCAACTTGAATTTGGGAAAGATATGAAAGTCAGTTTTTCTTTGTCTGCCATAATAAACGAGTTGTGGTTTCTTACAATTTTTCAGTTTTAATCGTACTAAATGTGCATGTTAATTTCGAAATATGTTTTACGTACCTTTTTCTTATTTATATAATATTTAAATTGGTTCCGTAGGTTCCAGTCTTGAAAATTCTTTCTTTCTCGTAATGTACAATAAGAACATATCTGAGGCTCTTTTTAGTTTCCTTGATTTGATAATTGTTGAACAAATCTAATATGGTCAAATTTCCTACGATTTTTGGGTAAACTATAATGGTTCACTTTTGAAAAAAAGTAGACGTTACACCATATTTAAACTACAAATATTAAAATAAAAGCTTTGTTTAATTACAAAATTTATTCGTTAGAAAAGTTTATCTCACCTTAAACCATCTCAAGGTCACACACTTATAAAATGCATCCTTTCTCTGCAAAAAAATTTAACTGCTCTACATTTCTTTCTACATATAAATTATGTCACTCTACTCTACATAATTTCATGGCAGTGATGAGGCACATTGCACCAAAAAGCCGGCACCCGGTCCCTGCGAGAGACATTGACAAATAAATTTTATGTCTTTCAAAAAAATAATAAGACGTCGAGAGTGGCAGAAGTAAGTAGTAATGTGCAAAAAAATGCTGGTTTCTTTGCTACCTGAGGACCGATCCAAGACGGTGATTAGAGGTTTTTGAGGCTTACTACCATGGGAATTGACAGTGTCCGATCTTAATCTTAGTGCGCCTGGTGTGTGGCGCGGTCGACTTGAGAAATGCACGTTAACTCGCTAATTAGAATTTTGAAAATAAAATGCATACGGCTGGGAGGACAGTGAAATGAGGGTAACTGCTCCGAAAATTGCTGTGTCATTCTCTTTTGCAGCAATACTTGATGGTGTGAGATTTAGCAATTTTTTCTATTGATTAGATTGATTGGGTATATAGGTGAAGGCGGGCGGTCCTTTTGCGGCGCAAAATGAGATTGATTGCGATGCGGATGAATAAAATTAAATTTGGTGATTTATATTTTTTGAACGTTTACTATATAATATAGCAGAAAATTACAATGACTCGATTCGAGTTATAGCAGGCTGCCAGCAAGCGTTTACCAAAATATTTTTTACTTCATAGATATCTTTTTATTTAATGATCATCTCTATCTTGAATTGGCTAATCGTATAATCAATTTTTATGTTTTGAGGTCCTTACTAGGATCGATCGTGCAAATCATATAAATTTCCTAAGAAGGATATCTTTGAACTTTTGAACACTTGCACTTTATGTCTACTATAATAATAATTGTAACCAGTCGATTGATACTTATTTTTATGGCAACGATATTTCTTGTCTTATTTATTGACCTCATTTATTTTCAACCAGGCAATAACCGTCCATTTCCCAAATTTTGAGAATTTTTTGAAAGAAAATGAAAAGAAACGAAATCGTTTCATAGTTTAATTTCTCAATCATTTGGATTTGTTTGATAAAAGTTATTTTTGTATAATAATTAACTATACCCATAAGAGATGAACTCGTCTTTATAACGCAAAGATTCACTAGAACTTAACATTTTATGTTATTCCACTTTGATTTGAATCATTGTGAGAATTCTTATATTCCTTATAACTAAAATAGAGTTGAAGAATAGGAAGCTTTGAAGTTAGTACTTGAACGAAATTTAAAAATCGTGGCGACGGTTTTGTACCACGACTTATAAGTTACCTTATAACCTTAATCGGACTGGTGATTTTCATGGTGGTGAAGAAAGTGGAACCTTTTGTATGAAAATTAGTCATTATTGCGCTACAAAAACTAAGTGTGAAATGAACAATGCCTTCTCACATTTCTTATATGATGCCACTCATCCACGCTAACATTTTTCTTATTTTTACATATAATAAATTATTTCGCAACTAAAATTTCTCTGGATCTCATAACGAAACGAGTGCCGCATTTCCACTGACCATTCGATAAACTAATTTAACGCAACATCTTCCTTATGGCGAATCTTCCAATCTGAAACGTGTCAGCGCGCACGGCGCAGCAGCAGAACGCGGCGCGGCTCGTTCAGCGAATTTAGCGCTACCTGCCGGCGAGGCCGATCAGAATTGGCCGGCTCGTTACATTTTCCAAGAAAATCGTTTAGGCCCCTAAGACACCCGATCGGGTTTTATACAATCTTAATGAGCTCTGAAAACGACCTGAAATTAATTTACGCGCAGTGGCGGCGGTTTTAGTGGTTTTAGCTAAACTCGACGGGTTTCGCGCAGAATGAGGGCAGTAAAGTCGGGGATTTATGGGGATCGCGGAGAAATGATCATACACCGATCTGTCTATGGGTTTGCACGCTTTTTATTTACAGATGCGTAAATTATCTACAACATTAAATTAATAATCATTAAACAAACATTCACAGAGCAGGTGCTATTATCTTGTAATTTTCTTTCAGTAGTGATATGCGTGGGCAGGAGCGGCGAAGGAGACGTGGGC
The DNA here is from genome assembly GCA_959613345.1 of Tolmerus cingulatus. NCBI lineage: Eukaryota > Metazoa > Arthropoda > Insecta > Diptera > Asilidae > Tolmerus > Tolmerus cingulatus. The sequence goes on from OY390707.1 coordinate 31,024,496, forward strand.
CGGGGCTGCGTAGGCGACCTTAGCGACTGGCGCTGCGTAGGCGAGCGGGGCTGCGTACTTCACCACCGGGGCGACGACCTTTGCCACCGGGGCGACGACCTTGTGGCCGAGCGGCTCCCGGCGGACGACCGCGTTAAACCCGTTGTGGGCGTCGGCGGTGTAGTCCACGATTCTTTGGTATCCGTCGGAATCGATCAGGCTGTACTGACCGTGGACGACATCCCCCTGCCTGGACTCAGACTGGCTCTTGATGTCGCCGGTGTGTCCATCGTGGACCGAGTAGGAGAAGTCGTAGTGCGCCGGGGCCTCGTACTCGATCGTCTTGACGACGGCGGGGGCCGCGTACTTGACGACCGGGGCGACGGCTTTCACGTAGGTCGGGTATCCCGGTAACTCGATGGCACTAGATATTCCAATCAGGAATAGAACTCCGATCAGCTGAAATTATTAGTAAAGTTCGTTATTAATCCTTTCAGGCGCGATCGATCGTTGGAGGTCTTCCTTACTTGGGACACCATTTTGCTACTTTATATATATATTATATATTATTTTCCGGGGAGTATGCTTATTCTGAAGACTCCTAAGGTGAACTACGGGTCCAACTTTTCATACCACCGTCTTATATACGGAAAATTTTGCTAAAATCGCGAGACTTGGGCAGGAAAAAACAACAAATCCGATTTTCGTTGCGAGTGTATAGGTGTGCATTATTGCCCAGAAAATCACTTTGTTAGATAGAAATAATTGAAAATAAAAGGAAAAGCGTAAAATGAAAACAAAGTGGAAAGTCAGGCCTCAAATGGAATAGAAGAGAACCACCATTCCAACGCCAACATTCGCACAAAATTCAGCCAACAAGCGCACAGTCGGGAAAATAAGGAAAGATATATCTATATAAAAAAATAAAAACAAAATGTATCTCATATAGACATTTTTCTCTGTTACGCGATAGTGCGGGGCGGCTGCAACCAAACCAACAATTGGCCGGGGCGCTCTAGTCTTTGACCAAGAAGGAGCCCCACAGTGCGCGGGTTACGATGGTAACGCCCAACTTTGACGTAACCGAAAAAGTTGATCCAGTTTACCTGCGCGACACGAAAATATCGCGGCATAGGTGGAAAAGGTGCATGACACCGTCACAGGCAGCTAGCCAGCGTCCAGACGCTCGGCCGAGGTGGGCAGCAGCCCCGCCGCGGACCCGTCGCGAGGCTTCGGACCACAGAGTGTTCTGTTTCGGCCACCGGAGGGTCTCAACTTGACTGCAACCCGCGGTCAATAAATTACTTAATCGGATTTATATCGCTCCGAGGCGACTCTGCAGGCTCTTTATTTTATTTCCTCTTTTTCTCCACCTTTTGGTGAATGTTTTCAAGCGCCGTAGGCTTGAATTTCTTGAGCCAGGATGCTTGGTGAGCTCTTTTGCATAACGAGCGAATTCCTTTCGTGTGCTGTCGGGCAAGATAAGAACCTCGGGATGTATAAAACATGCGACTCTTGTCAGAGTTCCCTAATTGCGACTGAGGTGCTCCGCCCTACGTGCGGCTAGTGGCTGCCTACGTCTGGCTGTCAGTTGAGACTCGTTAGACTGAAGAGGCTGAGATCGGGACCTTAGCCATTATTTATTGTCTCATCCTGTTTGCTTTCAGTCAAAGAAGACAAACTATCGTAAGTGGTGGGCTCGAAAGTCAGACGCCTTTAGGCTGAGATGCACACCAAAGATAACTCTAAAAGGTAGAGGAACGCTGGACAAAGGAAGGAAATTTTAAATCATAATTTTGAATTTTGTTTTTCGAATTTAGATCAGTTACATAAGGCAAAACAAACAAACTTAGCTTAACTTTAAAACTTAAATATTTCGTTATATAAGTATGTATATGTATATAAAACAATGTCTGTATTAAGTATAATAAGAGTATTCATTAATTTGAAAGTAAATTTTAGTAACATTTCAGACAATTCGATAACTAAAAGTAAACTATAACTCATTTTGTATTGCTGCAATTTCAAAATACTAAAGATACTTGTGGTGTTTCTGATATTTCTTTGTTATCTGATTTAATCTGTGGCCTTTATGCACTCAAATCGCCCTCGTAAGAAAGGTACAAAACAGAAAAATGATCGTAGTGGCGACTGCAATAAATCAACTGTTTGTTTAAGAGGCATAAAAAATGAATCAAAGATAAAAATCATAACCGGCGCATGTCCCCTGTGACAGCTATCTTATTGCCACTATTGACAACGCCTCGATGGAAATCCGAAACATATCGAAAGACTTCGAATGTGGCCTCCTTTAGCAAAAATCACAAGTACGCCACCACCGCAACCGCAATAACTCCGCTTCTGACACCAATTGCAATCGGCTAACTACGGTCATAATGACCAAATAACCTTGCCGCAAAGAGCATGATTTTCGGTCACTTAGAACTTTGCGGCCTAAATCGTTTCTCAATCAATTAGATAAATGGGCGCGGCGACACTTGCAGCATACATGACCCAATGCAATCCAATGTACTTTCATGCACAGGGGACTGAAATTTTCCGATCGCCATCGATCGACAGCTTCACCATTCGATCAAATACCGCGAGGGCAATCAATCACAAAAATGGTCCAGGCAAACATTTTCCCAGCTAATCAGCGCAATTAAGATGCTTAAATTGCTGAAACTAGGCACGATTAGGCGCCTCCGGTTACTTGGCCGGCGGTTCCGGTCATTTTGCCTCTTTCGTGAACTCTTACCTCGAAAATTCTTTTGTTTTTTAGCAAACTCCAACTCCAACAAGCAGCAGCCTTAGGAGCAAAACGCGTGCCTCTAACCTTCCAAGGCAGCGATTTTCATCAATTGGCCGGACAAAGAAGTTGCACCGTCACAATCAATTAATCACCTCAGCCCCAGTGGGTTGATTCGAGCCAACTCGGGCTCCGCTGGCGCGCTAGCGAGCCTACTGGATCTGAATCTGCCGCAAGGTCAGCCGCCAATCATCCGGCTGGACCGGAGATCCGACCAGAGAAAACCTCAATGCAACGTGCCAGTTAACAACATGTTGCGGAGGTGATGGATCAGCGCGAGACTCGATTGATCGTGTTTAGGGAAGTTGCTGGGATTAGGCGTGAAATTATTTTTGAATTAATCTTACCCGTGGATGCGATGCGTGACCAAATGGTTTCGAAAAAATAACAGGTTGTCTACTTCGAAATTTCATCAAATGGTAGACGATTTTCAAATTGTGTCGTGTTACTTCATGAATCATTGTATAACTTTTTTAATAGACAATTTTTCTACCTTTACATATTTCTATTATTACTAATTTATAATAACTTCCAATAAATAAATAGCTTTAAGTAAGAAATCCGGGCAGTTATTCAGAAACTCATATTTTATAGAGTCGGCTGTTAAAAAATTAAAAGATTACCTACTAATTAAAAAAAAATATATATTTACACAATTCGGTCGAAATTTATTTATTTTCTTCAAATAACGTTTATCTGTTTATTAACTCAGTTCTTCGATTGCGATTTTGAATCTTAAGATATTATGTAGGAAAGAAAGTACTTTTTTCGCAATTGAAATTTTTGTTATCTTCCTAAATAAAGAGACTAATTCTGGTTTATCGCCTTATTATAATTGGGTAATTGTTGTGGAAACTATCAACATTATGTCCAAAACATTTGGTTGTTTCTTTTTATTCTATGACTAAGAAAAGTCTTAGAAGCCAACGACTACAGACGCCTTCTAGTTCTTGCGTGGCACATTTTCTCGTTTTGAAATGCTGACTATGATCGCATTTTTTGACCTCAAACAGTTTGCGCGATCTACGTGATAGTCGCATTTGTCGCAATTACCGCGGATATGCATTCCGCCGCAAATGGCGAGAGGAATCTGATCAGATCTACCCGTCCGTGTGACCGGCGCCTTATGCGGCTCGAGCAGCGACGGGACCGGTTGTCCGTTGGCAGAGAAATTTAAACTTCAAAGTGCAAAATAGTTTACATTTGCTTCTGGCCGATAATTTGTGAGTGATCCTGCGATTACCCACCGCGAGCCAGATCAGATGGATCGGAATTACTCTCCCCAGGGGGGCCCCTCGGAGCCCCGCCGAAGCGCTAAACTCGCACTACCTGGCAGCAGTAGCTCAGGCCAGTTGCGCAACGTCTTGCGAGCGCGTGCACTTTGGTCCAGGGGCCGCTGATTATCGCGGCTTTCGCGGCTGGGCCCCGCTCGAGTAGTGCTCCGCCGCGTCGAGGCCCCGGGGAAAAAATAAATAAGTCCCCCCAGTGGAGCCGCCGCTTTTCGCGTTTTCCTAGAGGGGGAGAATTTTCGCGTTTAATTGGACTTGAATGGAACCCGACTTTGGCTCGGACTGAGGCGCGCTGGTGATTATGCTCTAAGTGAGACATTTCTTGCGAAAATGGAACTATGCGCATAACTCGGTGCCGTACATGGGCTAAACTATGATAAACGTTCTGGTCGCAGCATTGTGACAATTTACTTGATGGATGGTGCAGAATTAGATCATATTTTTCAGGCCTCCTGAGTTAATGCGTGGGCATGATTTTTTTTTAGAGAAAAAAAAATAGCTTTTGTACTTTCCAGGTGGGACCCTGCCCATTTAAGGCTTTTCAAAATTGGTGCGGAACTCCAATTTTCCACAGTTTTCTTGAGGTTAAATAAAGTTGCAGTACAAGTTCATTATGAGGACATTTTTCTTATGTGTAGATTTTTAAAGTAAGAAATGAACGAGCTTGTTGCGATTTATTCACAATGTTTTTTTTTTGTTAATTAGGAGAGAATTCCGACTTTGCCAATTTAATACAAAAAATTCGGACAAGTGCCTTAAGAGTTTTAAGACAGCAAAGTGATCCTTTAAGGGATCCCGGAATTCTGATGTTCGTAACTAAAGGCCTAAGAGCCCTAGCACACAATCTATGGATCCTATTAAAAGTTCTTAAATCTATCAATTTGGCTATTTGCAATCATGTAGGAATAAACGGAAACGGGGAGGCCCCTCGGCTATATTGCGTAAAAACGTTGTATGTGTGATAAGTAGTTTTGCTTGTGGAAACACGGTAAAACGGCCAAAGGGGTTATCACCCTAATTCGCCTTTTGAATTGAATTGTTTGTGTGCGAGTTTTGAATAAAGCAAACGATTATCAGTACGTTCAGTTCAAGATAAATTCTTAATTACTTTTATATATTATTAAAGTTAATTTTGAGTATGAAATGCACCGTGTCCTGTTCCTGTGTAGAAAAACATTTGTCAAGGAAGTTAGAGTGTTATATAATATTTTATAATTATTCCTAAGTGAATGCCGATAAACAAATTTTTCGACATAAATTATATAAATGGGAAAATTAGTTCCAGTTTGATTAATCCAAGATCAAACCATTTTTACACTTTTAATAAATTATTAATTACAGTTTTTCAATTAGTAATTACCTTATTACTCAACTCCTTCATCAATTAGCGTTGTAAAAATCTAAGCCCCCTCAAAACTGTCGGTTTTTAACTACTACAATGAGGAAAACTTACACATTTCAATTGCTGTAACACAACTGGAGAAATGTTTAAATTTGATAATCTTTTAGTAAGGTTTTCCCTTTGCGCAAACCATCTTCGAAAAATTATCCTATTTCCGCATGAAGTGTTTTTTTCGCCCAGTACGGCAATTATTTTTTTCGGGAGAATTCGTGTGTCAGTTGACTTCAAGTTAATAAATAGGGAATTACAAACGCAGTGAAATCCGTCTTGAGAAAATAATTTTTGCAATTGACTAAGGATTTGGTATTATTTAATTTCTGCTATCAATGTGTATCTAGTGTGGTGTTGCCGTTAATGCGATTATTTTAATCTGCAAAAACTTTAATACGATACTGAGGAAGAAGGCTTCCACATAACCTTCAAAAATAAACATTTTCAGCTTGAGCGTGGAGTGCGTGGCAAAATTAAATTACTTTGTACTCGATTACATCTTGGGATTTATTAGAATCTGCGAATGCATTCTTCTAGTTTTCAAGACCATTTTTTGTGTAGAAGAGCAGTAACAGCTGGAGCTTCGTGGGATTTGTGTAAATGTAGTACGGTTTCTCAATTAGACGTTCTGAGGTCGCTGATTTCGAGGTTATATAAGTGTTAATTTCGTTAATTCAAAGTATAGGCAGTAGTTTTAAAATCATCATATTTGTTAGAGCGATCTAAAGCCCGACGGCTACGGTGCATGTTTTCTTGCTGAGTCACTTGCTAAGAGAGGAGGGCCATGGTGGCGTCACTGCGCTAGTTATGTTGCACGATTTCGGTGATAGAACGGGTGACACTTTCAGTGCAAAATGTCGCGAAACATAACCTAGATACAGAAACTGAAGTACGTCAGCCGATTTATATATGTATATCAAAATAGTTAGAACATTTGCTCCGGTATTTTTCCGCTGCGACCAGGCCTGACTCCATAATTTTCGGTTTCGTCGATTTTTACTTTTGCGGTTTAAAGAGTCGTAATTATAACAATTCCCAGAGCTCCGTTCAATACAGCCTCCATCTTTGCATTCGTTAACAACTGTCTAATTTCAAAGCCTGCAAAAATGCGAGCACCATGTGAAGCCGAGCCGAGGGGTGGTCTGCTTTGCTTCAATCAGCGCAGCCTCCCTCGAGCCATCCTTCAAGCATCCTATCAGGAAAACTTGCACCCCTATCACTGATATGCCAAAATGGACTACTTGTCCCAAAACTTTGACGATAAAACCAAGGAAATGCTCTATGGTGTAAAAGCCCTGTCGAAAGCACAGTAAAAATGGGGGTTCCTGGAGAAAGAGAAATATTCAAAGAATAAGCGAGACCAAAGGCCCTGATCTGAGAGTTGTGTCAAATGTTTGTATTAGTATTAGCGTTTATTAAATTTAAATATTTAAGAAGTTGAAAATAAATAAGACTTTAAAAAATGTTAGTCGGAACATTTGTTCTGTTGAGTGAAATATTCCATCACCTCGAAGTGTTCGGTGCCGAATTGTACAAGCAGATGCAAAAATAGTAAGGCAAATCATTTTCCTGGTAAGTATATACTGTATTCTAATATTTCCTCACATTATCAATAATATAAAAGTAATAGATTGCCCACACCTGCTTTGTTTACAGTCAATTAAAAGGTTATGATGTAGGGGCCTCTCAAGACAAAAGACGGCGATAAACGAATTTTTGGAGGGGGTTGTGTAGTATTAAATTAAAATTAATTTAAAAAGTTTGATTTTCCAATGGCCAAATAAGTTCAGTTTTGTAATGTTACAATGACAAGAAGAAAGTGGTCTTTATCGCCTCCACTACTTGACTAATATAAAAATTATCTTCACTAATACTGGATGGATTTTACTACGCTCCTAGAATGCTATCGCGCTTTCCTACAGGCTTAATCTTCGAAAGATGCAAAATGCCTATATGACACCATTAATGGATTTTGAGCAGTCAGTTGTGGGTTTGAATTATTTTCAAATGCATTTTGGGGGTATTACTCAGTTTCGATGATATACATACATCGATCAAGTAATTACACCGAAAATTATTATAGTTATAATTCGTTTTTTACCTTAAGTCCTTTAAAAGGAATGCAAACATGATATTACTTTCCTTTCAGGTACAAATTAATTTTATAATTTCTTAGTTTTCAGCAGAAATTTTGTAATTATATTATAAGAATAATTTCTTGCTAGATTGAAGTGTTCAGATTATAATAGAAAATACAATATAATTTTTGAATTTGCCGCCTTTTAAACTCTCATATCCTGTCTAAAGCGAAAGAAATACACCATTTGAGTAAGTGATTCAACTCCTTAAAATTAAAGATTTTGTCACTAACATGGGCAGGAATATTTTAGATAACAGTTTTTTAAATTGGCTTGTGTTTTTCATTATATTCATTTTTTAGAAGATTTTTAAGGCCTCTTTACAGAGTTTTATTAAGCATTTTTAATAATTCTTTATATTTAAATTACAACCGAATACTGAACACTCGTCTTATTACAGATCCGAATTTGTACATATCGCTTATGGTTAAATAGGTCTTCCAATTTGTCTGCAGTAATTTTTCAAAGATATTAGTGGTTCTCATTTTAGTCAACTCTGAACAGTTTTATTTTGTAAGAAAACAACTAACAACATCACAAGACGGGCTAGCCGTCAATTCTAGCTCAAAAGCACCCATAAACTGGCAAATCCAGGAAGAGGTAAATACTTCGCCGGACAGCCCCGAATACCCATCAACATCGCATTTGATAGTGGTCCACATAAAGCGTGCTCCGGCGCGCGCAACGCGCATTCGATCTGAAATATCTGAAATGGCCCCACTAAATAGTGATTAAGTGGCTGGGTTCCTTCCAGAGACCACCGGAGCCCCCGGAGCCCCAAATCACCACATTCAGCACCGAGGGGACGCTTTCCTAATTTGTATCGCGTTGTAGCAACATCCAACCTGAGCCCCATTGGAGCTTATTTTAAATAAAAAAAACTGGTTTCTTCCTTGTGACAATGTCCAGTCCGCATGGGAGCACTTTATTAATGTAATACGTGTGTAATATCCGTAAAGTGCTTTTACTCGTTAGTTTACTCTCGCTTTCGACCCAAAGCCGGTCGAAAGTAGGACAGTGGTAGACTGTATGGTGCAAAGCGAAGAAAACCAAGAAATAAAAAACAACTCGTTTAAGGCATGTGCTCACGGACAGATCTGGTTTGTACCCTGTCCACAGGTACGACACACAAAATCGTACTCTGCGAAAGTGCGCGCAGGACAGAATCAGAAATCAAAATCGTTTCTTAGATAGACAAACTTTTTAAAAAAAAAAAAGAGGCTTGTTTGGGATCCATAAAGGTTCCGATTATGGACCACTTTTAGTGCCTCGACAATTTTGTTTATTGACTCCCCGAGTGGGCCCGTACAGATCATTGGAAGGATTATAAAGTGAACCCGCCCGCGTTGGCGGTTGTCGCTCTTAAATTGGAGGCGATTACTATAAATAATTGGGAGGCGCTTTGGAGACTTTAAATTTGCACCCGCGTGAAGTAATTAGGATACCGGGGGCCCCTGGGCGTCAATTCGATTGAACTGATTTTATGCGTCGATAAGCCGTTGTGCAACGCATTTATTAATTTTTAATGAAAAATTCTCGGCTAGGCCGCTTAGCCGCTTTTTCAGACATCGCGCGTACTGGAATTTTTCTCTTTTCAGGCCGATTTTAACGCAGGGTCTCTGCACTCTCCAGTGGATTTTTTTCGCACCAATCATGCCTGTTGGGGGCTTGCAGAGGCAATTGATTTTGGTCCGCGTGGAGGCAGGTGCAATAACTCATGTGCAGAATGGTAATTGTCAGCTAGTAGATCATGCGTGGATAGCAGACGAGGGTCGGTAAACAGCAGGAACATACCTGTGATAATTTGAGAGAGGTGGGAAGGTTTAATAAATTTCAACCTCCATGGGTATTTATTTTGTTGGAAAATTAGGGACCTCTGTACACAAGACGGTGTTACGACTGATTGAGAACTGGAGATTAATAAGGTTTTAAATATTTGTTTTTTTTAAGTGTGAAGAATTATACTTACCATAATTTACATTAAGTAATTTAGAAGGACCTACAGTTTTATAACAAAAAATGGATAGAAAGTAAAATTTTATTTCAGTATAATAATTAATTTCTTAATTTTTGTCAATTTTTGTACCAGCCATCTTTCCATAAATCGATGCAAGACGATTCTCTATCAATTTTTTCTTTTCAGCAACTGATCGCCTCTCCACGACCACCTTAAAATAAAGTATTATTATTATTTGAAGGCCTTAACCATACAAATTGTTAAAAAGCATAAATAATTTACATCATAGAGAATGATCACGACAAGTTGCTACCACATTCAACAAAACGATCGCGCAAATCTTCTTTAGCAGTTCCAGTTTTCATCTCAAAAAGCAACTTGGCTTTGAACTTGAACTCATTGAAGAAACATCTTCGCCGTCGTTTTTGAACGGTAGTTTTCTCTTAAGCATAATATTTCAAGATCACCATGGTGATCACCTATGGGGAAGCCCGGACTGCGCCAGCGGCCCGCGCGATCATCGTGAACTTTACCTCGGTGTCGTCTTGAGCAACTTCTCCACTATCGCGCCGGAAGACCTGGGCGCTGTAGTCGACGCTTTCGTACTCGTTCTCATTCAGGCCGAACGAGGATCGCGCCTCGTCCGAGGAGACCGACGGGCACGAGATCGAGATGCCATCTTGCAGCTGGCCGCGCTCAAACTTGAGGGTCTCGAGCTGCTTCCTCAGCCGCTCGTTTTCGCATTCCAAGAAAGTGATCTGCGTAAGAAAGAAAGACGCTGACTAGGGGCTGGACAGCGGGGGTGGGTCCAGTCGCGCTGGTCGCCGCCGCCCCCGCGGCTACTTACGCTTTCCAGTTCAAATTCAAGTCCGTCAATTATGTCGTAAGCTTCCGCCAGTTTCGTCTTTAGGTGAGCCACTTCTTCGCGATCGCCGCTCGAAGCTGCTTGGGGTCTGGCCGGCGACGGCGGCGTCTCTTCTTGGGTGTGTCGCGCTGTCGCTGCAGCTGCGGCCGTTGAAGCTGAGGGGAAAGGAGTTACGCAACTTTTTGAGTACTCGTAATTGTCTTTAAGATGTCTGCTGGTGCAAATATTTTTAGTGAAGTTAATTAGAGGTGATGCTTTTTTAGTCTTCCCAATTTGGTATGCTTTGATTGATTGGGTCTTTACAAAAAGTTATTTAAAATGGGAGATATTTATACTTATTATACAATTTTCAATTTGATTTCTTTTCAATTAGTATTGCAATTAATTAAATCCCTGTTATATCTGAAATTGTAAACAAATGCGCGTTCAGCACAATATCTAAATATTTTTAATAATGAAGAAAGGTTACACACAAGCGTTAAGCTTGTTTGCATTTGATAGTAAATCATATCGCTAATCAGTTAAACTTAACAGATTTCCTTGTATTGTAAGTCTAAGATAAGACCCAGCGGAAGTCATGTTAAGAAATTATTTTTAGAATGAATTACCTGGATATGTTTCTTTGCGCACACCAACTTTTTTCTGCTGCACATAAAACTGCGACAGGGCTTGCTCCTTCCGCTCCTTAGCGGCGTACCGGTCTTGGAGCTTGTTGTACTTGATTTTTATTTCCTTGAGGACATTTCTAAGATCCTCATTCTCAGACTCCAGTCGATGGAGCTTCATCCGACTGTCGATTCCCACGCTTGCTGCGATGTTGCTGTCCGTCTGCAGCTTGTTGTTGTCGTACCTGAGCCTGGCGTTCTCCTCCGACAATCTAGCGTTTTGTGCACTCACTGAAATTTAGTAGAATTGTGAATTTATTTCAATAGACGCGGTTTTTTGCAAATTTCACCTGCGTCGATACTTATTTGCAGCTCTGACACTTTGAACTTAAGCTCTAAAATCGCGCTGCTTGCACTCGAATCCATTTCTGCGCCACGCTTGCGAACAGTCTCATTGTTATCGTCCGATTTCGTTATCAGAAAAATAACGAGAATTTGCAGGTGAGTGCGCGCCCTTCCGCGTGCAGCGGGATCTGCTGTCGGGTTTAGTAGGCAACACCTGAGCTTAGATGGCACGACCTGGCTTAAAAATGGATTGCGTCTGGATTTGGAAAAGCGCAAAATAGAGGAAAAGTCTAATCGGTTCGGTGTGGAAGGAAAATTGAGAGTATAATATTTCCCCTCTTTGGAGACTTTCACGGATTCTTGTGTGTTTCGAACAGTTTCAAAAATGAGCTTGTACTTATGAGGCTGAAGTTTGAGTAAACATTTGGAGGATTGTTTCTACCCAAGAACTAGTTGAAATTAAATAGGTAAAACTCAGTTTCAGAAACGTAATGTTTGTAAATTTTGTAAGATGTTATAGTATCGAAGAAAGTTTCTCCGCAATGGAGACAAAAGAAAGTTTGATAAATTATGTATTTTCATAGGGCGTACTTTTATTTAATTATTTATTTTATTTTAAAATATGTGAGTTGATGGGTTAAAAAAAAGGCGGAAAAATGCGAGTATATGTTCATAGAAAAACATTTAGTTCATCGTGCAATACGATAATTTTGATTTAAATGAAAAGAAGATTCTACATTAGAATTGGACATTAAGGATTTTCGCATTAATTTCTTTACTTGTGCCAATTGCCTTCATGGCAGATGTAAGGATTATAAAGTACCCTATAAGTTTTGATGACCGGTGACACTTTTATTGTAGTATAAAAATGTATTTTAAGGGCTATATCTATTTATTACGTTAAACTAAATAATTTATTACAGCCGCAAAAGGCTATAAACCTATGTAAGTCTTCGATATCAATTTCAACTTAATACCTCAGGATGTTTCTGCGAAAAAGGACCTGGACTTACAGCCAAACAAACAAGAGGATGAAAAAATGATCCGCAAGGGTTCCATTTTTTAATTATGAGATACGGAACCCTAAAATTGACTACTTCGGGGTTCATATGGCACGCAAAAATGTATGTATTCTAAAAACCGAAAACTATGATTAGTAGGTATTAATACACCAGAGAAATTTTCAAACGCAAGGTAAAGTCAGGATAACTTGGATCAGTTGGAAAGGGTTTTAGTTGAGTACATACACTGAAAAAGAAAAACTTAAACAGAAATAATATTCACATGAAAAAGCATTTTCGAGTGCATGTTCATTCTCCGGCTCTTCATAGAGTTATAATCCGTCCAACTACTTCGCTTTGTAAAAGTTTAATAAATCCATTTTGATCTGGAACACAAGCTCGGGGGGAAAAGAAACTTTCTACTTGGCTACGAAATCATTTGCGATTAACTGAAATGAAAACGTGGGATATTGCTAGTAAAAAACAAAAAAACGTGAAAAAACACAGACTCCGGGTAACCGGGAAAACCGGCAACTGGCCCGGATACAATTATTCGCGGCCGGGATTATCCCCACACGACTCCGCCTGTCCATCTGTTAAGCAGCGAAACTGAAAAATATTGACCTAATCTCTGCTCTCATTTTAAACTTAGCCCATGCATTAATAATGATAATCCCTGCCACAAAAACTCGAGGTTGATTTATGGTATTAAAAGGATTAAAATATACTGGGGGTCGGGGGACAGTAATGGGAGCCGCCCGGCGTTCCCGGACTTTTCCAGGACCCAGAACCCGGCAGTGCATGGAGTAACACATTTTCCGCAAATGTAGACGACGATGGCACATGGTGCTGAAAGATTGGAAATATGAAAGCCGGGCGAGGACTGGGGTGGGTGTGGGGTCCAGGATCTCTCCGGCTGAAGATACCTCCGCCGGCTTGACCAGGACCCACCGGGAGAGCTGTTCCAGCCAGGTCACATGTGGGATCCGGTGGATGCCGGAGCGCAAAAGTTCACCTTTTGATATAAAACAGGAGAAAAATGGGAAAAGGCAAAAAAAATTAGCGCACCAGGAATATATTTTGCTCGGGCGCGTTGCAGAGGGCAGTATACAGAGACCGGGATCGGGATCGGGATGGTCTTGTTGGGGCAAATGGTCGTCTCTGCAGTACACTGCGCTACGATAACGAACTTTTGATAACTCCCTCAACATTTTAATAAGCGATTTCACAATTTTTTTCCTTAATCCTTAAGAGCAATAACTCGTCTGCCTTACACGGGCTCCGCAACCGGGTCACTCTTGATAATCGAGGTCCGGTCCAAGGTCTGAACATTTTTCCCTGCAGCCCTGGACTACATCTTCCCGTCGTTGCCGGGGAGCAACTCTATCCAATTAATTTCTGTTGCACAGTGGCATCAATTCTGCAGAATTGAAACTGTTGCCACTTCCTCAAATGAATTATCTTCCAGACAACTGAGTACTTTTCGCAGAGGAGAGATTGCGCTTCGAAATTGATGAAAATCCCTTTGATATCCTGGCAGACAATGAAGGAGCTGTTTCAGTCTCCCTGCCGACTAGCCTGGAGTCTCCCTCTCGAAAACAGGGCGACACATGAAAGACACAATATTTACGGAAGTCCTGAGGAGTGCGCGCCGCAGAGTAGGAGCCCCGTCCCATCCCCGTTCCAGGCACAATGGCACATACCTGAAGTCAAATTTATCTACTGCTAAAGTGACAATATCGGTGGAAGTTATTCCCACGGTGGGGCTCCGAGGAGTCTCGGAGCCCCACATATTCCGTGACGTGACGGGCGAGTGTCAGGACTATCTGCCGACGGGCTCCTGCATTTCTGCGACTCCTCCGTCGGTTCTGATGTACGACGACCGGAATGCACTTAAAGATCCTCGGATGACGGTGACGAATAAAAGTCGATGGGTGAAAGAATTTCGAATTCCGCTCTAAGAAGATGAACTTAAAAGTATGATTTCGTGCATGTCGGATTTAAAAGTTCTGCACAAGTCGGAAAAACCATTCTTTCCAATCTCAGGTAGTCTTTGATTACTTTAGCGACATGTAATCTTTAGTTTTTGATTCATAGAATTCATTTTATTCATTTCACTTAGAGTGGCAGTGAAGTGCTATAGACCACAGATTAATTAATCAATACGTTCGAGATTCAGTTTTTGGAGTCGACTTTACAATTCAGCTTATGTATTAAGCTAATTGCTAAATTGTGTATTCGACTCCAAAACCTGACGTTTTGCGGTCTATAATGCTGTGAAAAAATCTAGAATTTTTATAAAATTAGTATCAACCAAAAGTACATTTTACCAAAGTCCGCTTGTTTTTGGTTGAACTCCATCAAAATGTTGTCTATTCAGCTGCAACTGCTGAGCTGTGTCTTCGATCAATTGTTGATCACTGGTGACCACAATTCAAATTACAATTTATTTTAATTAAGCAAACCTCCAGCAGCACTTAATCCATTACGACCAACATTTCGAGAGCTGACTGCATAATGCGCCTGAAGGAATTAATCCCTTCGAATGCAAAAGTTTTGCGCCGGGAAAGCGAACACTTCTCTCGAGGGTAGGAGACCCCTGATCCGGGGGTGGATTGCTGGAAGGGGTTCTACTGCTCGAAACAGAAAGTGCCAGATAAGTCGTCCGGTGCGCGGCGGCGTTCGCCAACACCACCTTCTGTCTCATCCATTGCGTTAACTTTTAATGCGAGTTCATTAATATTAATTTGCGAGGAGTCGAGTTAAGTTGCTCTAATTCCTTATTGCTTTACTCCCTTGCGGTTGAGCGGGGGCGATTCCACGGGGCCCTGGAAGACGGCGGAATTGTAATGGATCGCCTCACCCGGCCGGAATTCAGCCAGATGCGAATCTTTGTACATTTCGCCAGGTAATGTTGAGTCCGGCACCTTCGCCCGGAAGAGAGGCATTTTGAGGCCTCGCGGAATATGGGGGTAGAAAAGTGACTTTTTTCCTCCCCTTCGAAACCGCAGTCGTAGTCATTATGCGAATTGAGTGCACTTCTGAAGGGAGATGACAATTTCCTGCGAGTGCAACCGATATGCACTCTAATCTGCAACAGTTTACAACGCGGAGCGCTACCGGAACGGTGTCCCGGCGGGTTTTATGGCCCACCGAGCCAGGACGTGTATTTAAAAGCAATTTGCTCCTGTATAGCTGCACGAGTAACCTTTGTTCCTAGTTGCCGGGTTTTATAGCCGGGAAATGATTCCCGAGTTCAACTCCCGGACGCCACTGAATTGGTACAGAGAAAAAAATCTATAGTTGGACTAGGGCTAGGAATTTTTCGGTTTCCGGGCGCTCATTGCTGCCACAGGGGGAACCACTGGACGACGACAACTACTATGTCGAAGGGGCGAGATGGGGCTCCGGCACACCACCAGTGCACGCCTCAAGATTTATCGTTGCTTTAAATGGGTGCAATTTTAAAAGCTTTTCAACTTTAACATGTCGACTATAGGACTACTAGGGCCGCCTGCCACCCGCCGCCCGTCAGGGTTTGCCGGCTGTATTGTTGTAGCAGCAGTTCTTCCCAACATTTTACAACCCCCAAGTCCCGTGTTTTTTTAAGGGTTTTAAAAGTTTTTGTCACGTAAGGAAGCTTTTAGGAGCAGCCGGCTGAATTGTTCGACTGCTGCACGCTTCTCCCTAAAATTGCTGCTGGCAGAACACCCCCGAGCTCACTATGCTCGCCGAAACACCGCTTAATCTCGAATTTCGGGAATTTATAGTGTCTGATATAAAATCGGACCGTTTAAACTTGAATTAAGAGTGGGAGATATGTGGGAAACATTTGTTGTGTAAGGCTGTTAAACGGTTTCAGAAAGCTTAAATGACTCCCGATTCTATTGTGTTGTAAAGATTGAAGGGAATGTGACATGCCTGTTGGACTTTTGTTCGTTCTCAGTTTATTTTTAATATTTTTCCGCAAGTGAAGGCAAATTAAGCTAAGTATGTACAATTATAGCTGAACGGGAAATGATAGCAATTCAGCTACATTTGTATGACTATAGTGGAATATAGTTATTTTCGAAATTATATGTATTTAAATAACAAACTCATTTTTTATTATGTACGATATAGCGGTCGGTTTAATTTTTCAAAGAGCTATGTTGTCCTAAATATCTCACTTAGGAAATTATTGCTTAAAGCTAACTAAGAAGACTATGGGCATCAAAAAAAGATAATTTTATTCAGCAGTAATTCTTTGTAAATAATCACTCGCCTGGTAAGATGAAATAAAAAAACTCCTGAAGTAAACACATCTCCAGACCCGCAGCACCTTGATCAACTCTCATCTGTTTTCAGATTAACTAAGCGAATTACTGAGGGTGGGTTCAGGAAAGTTCTACGGAAATGGTGGGTAATAAGCGCTCATGGATGCAAAAGTTCCTCTTTAAATCCCATCATCAACTTTAAATTTATCTTGAATTTTAAAAGAGCTCACCATGCAAAAGTCTCCCGCACTAAGCCATCATACATCATCCTGCACAGGGTGTACTCTCGTATATTCCCCCGTTCCTCCCCGGGCGACGGTGGGATATATTCATCTTCATTACGAACCGAGAGCCATCCACCCATCCGTCGAGTAAAAGTGAGTAACCTCATTTACTTGAAATGCACTCGAAAAGCTTCGACGTCCATTCAAGTGTACCTTTCATTTTTCAATAAATCAAATTTTCAACAAAAACGACGAAAAGGGAATAAAATCAGAAAGTAAAAAAGAAAAAAGATAATACAAATTCGTGGTCATAGGGTGAGGTGCTGGTGGAATCTACCACCGGGTGCTCTTATTCCGGTGAAAGGATTTCAGGGAACTGCACTTATCCCGGGCCGTAATGTCTGAAAATACCGTCCCATACGTGCCCTTTGAACCTACGCCATATGGGTTCAAATGCACCATAACTGCGGGACCGAATTGGCAAAATAGAAGTCTGCAGCAGAACCGATATCGTCAATGCCATCCACTTGCGGGCAGTGGATACTTGTGGCTCGGGCCTTAGCCCTCCTCGCCGGCTTAGGGTCCACCGCCAACGGCTGGAAAAGGCTTCGTCATTAGGGCTGCTTCCCTATGCGACAGGGGAGCTGGGTGGTCAGATCTGCCCCAGCATTCAGGTGGTAATTGGAGGTATTTGGGCGCTAACCGAGCGGTAAACACCTTTTCATTTTTCACCCCCGGCAAGATGGGGGATGGTCCGCACAAGGATTGCAGAAATGCAGATAGACACGCAGATAAACACATAAATACAGTGCATATTTAGATCGATAAATGGAACTCTGTGGACTTTAGATAATCTAAATTTGCATTGCACCCCCGTCTTCAGGGCTTTGTAGTCAATTTTACAGCGTCACCCTGTATCTGGACAAAATTAGGCACGATGGCATCAAATACCATCAAATACCACATTCGGCCAACACGAGCATGGTTTGGCAGCATTTAGTCGCTTTTGTAAAATATATAAAAGTTAACCTGTGAGTTGGGCGCCAAGCGAAATTCACCCTGTGCCAGCCCACCTGCTGGCCAGAGAGCCCACCATTTTTTGGGGGAAGAGAGAGGCCTTCTTGTTTTTGTGACTTTCTGGTTTTATTTTGCGGCGGGACCCATGCCATGTAAATAGAGGCCGGCAATAAAAAATTCAGGACGTAATTTCATGCTACATAAAGCTTCACTAAATGCAGCGATTGGAACAAAGATGAGTTTTGGTCAACTCTGGGGCATCCAACATCCAGATATAAAGTGGAAGCGCCATCCTGAAATTTTTCTGTATTTTTATTTTTGTTTGGGGTTTTTTTCGGAGGGAGAAAGATTTATGGAACCAGCCCCTCACCAATCCTCTTCCAGGTTTTAGATCCGTGCCACTGCGGATGAAAAATTGATACTGAGTAAAGTTTTGCAGGGGATCAAGGAAATTATTGGAAACATTTTCGGTACGAGTAGTTTAAAGTTTTGTCAGGGGTTGGCGTTCAGCTCTATGTGTGGGAATTTGCAGCATTTCGTGGTCAACGTTTTTTTCTTTCTGGGAAGCAGAACGATACAGTGATTATTGAGAAAATAGGATAATGTTTGTCGGATAGATATGTTGCCCCCGCCTGTATATATACTTATACATATATAAGTTCAATCATACTGCACGTACAATGTTGATAAATTTAATTCTATGGTATTGAATCGGACCTTCAAAGCCTTGAAATAGAAACTCAAAATAATAACATGTCTTAAAGGACTTTAGGTGCACATATGCATAAATGTATCTATTTAAAATATTATTTTAATTATAATTCGATGTTTTGATTCCAAGACTAAAGTACAAGAAAAAGAAAATCGAAAAATTCGAGAGGTAGTATTCATGTAATACGCTTCTGCTTTAGTATTTCGAAAATCTGAGTTGTATTAGTTATCCAAAATCGTTTTGATTTTGGCAGGATCAAATTTGACTTCAGCTTTTGCACATATACAAACTGAAAGATAGTTTCAATTTCAATTTGTACTGAATATATATTATGTACATAGGATGTGTAAAAAAAGGTAGCTTTTACTACGAGCGAATCGTTTGATTCAGCAAGGAGTTTCATAAAACTCTTCCCTCGCGGGTGAGAATTTTGTGAAAATTTCATTTGAACCCTTTGGCAGAGGTTAAAAGGCAAGGAGGAACTTGGAGAAGTGTGGGTGTGAAACCGCCAGACGCAAATAAAATATGTCGAGGAAGAATTCATCCCCCTCAGCCATCGTCGACGCCGCGACGCTGGCGAACTGGTTGAACGTAATATCTCCTGAACACCTACTGTGCTTTATTGCCGGTATAAATTTAACACACGAAAGGATTTTCCAGCATTGAAGGATACCGCCATCACCGGCTCCATCGTCCCAGAAATCGTGTCTATTTGAGCCCGTAGGAATCACATTCCCACCCCCGCTTCTCTGGCCATGCCTTGCACCAACCGAAATCGTCCTCTAAAAAAGAAAAAAGATGTAGAAGAGATGCGATCTTCTTGTGTGGGGAGTTCATTTCGTTGTTTGTGTATGGGAAATTGGAGCCAGAAGCTGTTCTAGTTTCACAGTGTCTCCACTTTTGGGGATGCTCTGGGTGCCGGAGCCCCATCCAGCCACTAGGAGGCGGGGGGCTCACGAAGGCCCGGGACGCCTTTATGATCAGACCTGGAAGATGAATTGCGCCTTGGAATGGGATCCGTTGAAATTTTAATAAAGTCAGTTGTTTGAGTAAATTATGAATGAAGAACTCCAGGCAGGAATGTCGAAGGAGCGCCCCAGACACGGACGACCATGGCGGGAATTTTGTTTTACCAAAGGATTTACTCGTTTTTCCCTTTGACAGCGCCTTTATTTGTCATTCATACAAAATTGAAGGCAATGAAGGAATGCTGTTTACCTAGGCAGATTTTCCCAATGATGAAGACATTTTCCATGTGTGTCGCTTTTCCCAGGCTCCTTCGCATGAATTTGACTGCCGAGGCGTGTCCCCAGTACTCCCCGGGAGAGCCCTCTTGTTCTTTTTGGGCTATAGGCGCACACGGTCCCGCACAAATCCCGGATTTGATAGCATCATTCAGCGTGTCTGGCTGCTCCTAGTTTACCCAGATGAGGATGTTTTGTAATGAATTTATATGCCCCTTAGTTGCGGCGTATTAAGATTGTGGCCAATTTGGGTCCCGAATGGCTTCCTTGGTGAGCCAGTAAGCTGCTGAATGGTGTAACACATTTTTGGTGGAATTGACGGCTACAGAAATTGTTTCGAACTCGTTTTTTAATTGTTTGCGCTTAAAACCCATAACTAGAATTCTGAAAACCTCTTTTGGAGGTATTTCATATAATATAATATAATAAAAATTTAATAAAATAAGACTGATTAATGTTCCTTAAAAGTCGCTAAAAGACGAATTTTTGGGAGTTTCAGGTGATGCTAAAGCCGCTTGACAGATTAAATTACAACTTATTTGTTTCTGCTAGTTGTCGAGAGAATTGAATCCTGCCATATAGTAAATGCAATAAATCCCAAGAGCCGAATTATGCGTGGACGATTTTGATAAACAATTATATTTCATCTCAAATTAAGTTTCGTTAATTTTCAAATCAAGCAAGGCAAGTTTAATTTATCTTCTAGGTGAAAATTCTATAATAAAATTTCCAAAATTACTCAATTCAGATCAATAAAAATTGTTTGTCGAAATCATAGACTGAAAGCGTGTATTTGGTTAATATTTATATACATATATGTAATTATATTTTATAACAAGGTTCATTTGCATGTTTTTCCACAATACTATGTGAATGAAATTGTAAACTGTGAAAATTGAATTTCATCGTCTTTAAGAAAACAATACGCGCGTCTGTGTACCATATAACTGAAAAGATTGTCGTGTTTATGTAAGTCTTCCTAACAAATCTTCTTTTGAAAAGCAAAGTCCAAATTGGTGTTCTTTTGTATTTCAAAAAGTTTTAAGTTGATTACAAAACTGCGTCGATCAGCGTCTCTAATGCAGCAAATTGGACCAAATTTAAACTGAGGGGCTGCATTCACTTATTCCGGGGGTTGTTCCAGGAGGGCAGCAAAAAGCAGTGCCATAACACACCGAGACTGAAGTAGAAGATAAACTTGCAGAAATTTCCAAAAGTTGTGCCAAACACCCGCATTTCCCAGCCGGGGACTGCAAGACAAAGACATTTCACGCATAGTTAGGCAAAATGATCGAACTTTCAGCAATTGTTTCCGCGAAATTCTTTGAACTCTCAGCATCCATTTGAGTTCGAAGCGATTCAAAATTGGGCCATCATCCTCCTCTGTACCAATTTAGCGCAAAACCACCCACATCCCCCGGGGTGGTAGTCTATAAAGCAAAAAGTACTCGCACAATAAAACATAAAAAACTCAACTATTCAATTGTTTGTTTCTGGGTTTTTTGGGGTATTGCTCCCATCGGGCGGAAGGAATCGTCAGGAGGAGAGAAACTTCCCGTTGGAGCTTTTTGTTCGTCCCGAAACTTTCTCAGGAATGCCGGGAATTTGTTGCACTTTTGTTGCTCGATTCAGTTGCCCAAGTTTTTGTTGACTGTGTGTTTCCTATAGGGCCACCCTTTTCTCGGGCTCCGCGTCCCGCCTCCAACATTCCATCTGGCGGAACGATATCCGCACCAACAGGTAGCTCCAGATAATCTTATTAGGGCTTTGCATTCCTGGCGAATAAGGGACAGTCGGGAATTGCCTGCATTTCGAGCGCACTCGAGGCAAAAACAGGTGCTGGAGGAATTCGGATTACCTGATTTTTCCCACCCATCAATTACTATGGCTAAATCCTTTTTACTTTCCGCCACTGAGCGGATTTTTGGCCGCGCGTCTTACTGCCATTGGGATAAGCTTCGTCAAAAAGTGTTTCACCAACGTCTGTGTTTCAGCACTTAACGCCGAGAAGTGCGGCGGGGCACGTCTTAAGATAAACCTCATTTGGAAACTTAAAATTGAGAAAATTTTCTTAAAAATCTCCTTCTTGCAATGTCGTTCCTAAAACTGCTATTCTACCACTCCTATTGGATGGGTAGGACCAGCGCTCATGGCGTCGCCGCCGTAATCTAAAAGAAAAAAATTCATTCCTCAGGAAAATTTGTCGGTGCTGAAAGATTCGCTAAGAATTTTAATGACAAATTCCTCAAGAGCATTCGGAAAATTGTCTTGTGGAGCTTCCCACATACTTTTACGCAGGCCGGGGGGAGCGGCGGATTGGGCTCTCCCGGAGATCTCAAGGGGTCTTCCTTGGTCTGTCCTTGGGATGCATTTCACAAAGAGGCCCAGAGAAAGGGAATCCTGGGAAAACGACTAAAACGACAAAGACGGGGCGCGGTGGCAAGCAGGCGTCGAGGACGGCATGCAAATGGCACCACCGAAAATTCTGTCCCTGATTGCAGTTGCATTCTGCTTAAGGAAATTATTTTAATTCCTTCAAAGGAAGCCGAATAGATTGCATTTAAATTTAATTTAAACTTAATGCTCGGGGATACCGGCAGGAGCACCAGCAGGATCCTGCTCCTTTGTCACACACCCGAAATCCCACTCCCCCTTCACACTAGCCACTGGTTATATTTCTGTTCTGGATGGGGACGATATTGGGGAAAATTCAAAATGCTCCTTATTTTAGAGGCCGATGGTATTCTGCTCACTCTGTAAATGAATTTATGCGTTTACTGCAAGGGTCTGCACAATAAATTTTCAGAGTTATGGCAATTTTGGGAATTAATGAATAATTTGTTGCTCAATCGATTTCCAGACCCTCTAGAGTTCATAAATTCGTTCGCACAGAAGAGAAACGACTGCTGGACAGTGTCTGGGTATCACAAATCCTTTTGTGATATTGTATATGGTTTTGAAGAAACTATTTTAGTCTATAGATAAAGATACA
This sequence comes from Tolmerus cingulatus, assembly GCA_959613345.1. NCBI lineage: Eukaryota > Metazoa > Arthropoda > Insecta > Diptera > Asilidae > Tolmerus > Tolmerus cingulatus. The sequence continues at coordinate 31,047,322 of OY390707.1, forward strand.
AAAAAAAAAAAAAATAAGAGAAAGTTATTTGATCCTTTCTTCTCTATATTTCGTTGCATAATTGCTTACCAATATGTTTTGCAGGATAATTTTGGTTATTCAATAAAAAATGTACTATTGAAATCCTAATCGGAAATAGTTTACATCTATTCTATCAGTCGAATTCATTTTTGTGCAGTATTTCGACGTATTTGAAATCGAGCATTTATTATTATCGAAATGGGTATTTGGATCTTTGCACAAATCAAAGCAAACCCGTATAATAAACCTCTTATAGTTCAAACAAAGGAATTAAAGGATTGATAAATAAACGAGTAGTTTAGTCCTTAACTGTTACTCTATATTTAATGTGAAACTCTACACGAATACTTATTTCCTTTAAGTTTCCTCTAAAATTATGCTACTTTATTTATTATACAGCCCAAATTGCATTGCAACTGATAGATTAATGCAAAGAGAGTTTAGGACGATTGGTAATATCCCAAATTCCAGATTTAATCAGATTAGTTATCGCAAGTTTAAATTGTAGTTTCCCAAGCTATGACAAACTAAAGAACAAAAATGACCTAGACGAATTTCGGATGGTTATTTGCTGAACCGAAACTCCACCAAGTACCCGTGGTTTGAAGAATTTATCAAAAGAATTTGCTTTGTAAAAGTATTTAAAGTTAAAAATATGCTGAGATGATTCCATTTCTCGTGGTCGAAAAATTTTAATTCAGGAATAATTCGAAACCCACAGGCAACAAAAGTGCGGAGAAAAATATTTTAAGTCCAGAACACGATATAAAAATTCGAAGTCCAGAAGACCTCGGCACTAACCTAGAGGTGATTAAAAAATCCCAGTAATTGCCCAGAGATTAGTTGGATAGCTTCGACGCTTCCCCAAAAACTCCGCCCAACGTCCAGCGCCGGCTTGTACAGGCAGTGACCGTTAGCTTTTGGAAATGTGTAACCTAATATGCAGATTAAGTTGGTTGCGCTTCCTTCCGCTAATTGGAAAGTGACCTTATCCTTTATGTGACAACGACAATCTGTTAAGTTGATGTTTTGTCAAGTGCGCGGCGCGATGTTCGGCGGTCTGGTGATCGGTTGTTTGTTTTTAAGTGCGCGGCGCGAATATTATGCTCAACGATTGAACATGCAAAGGCAACCAAAGGTTTTAGAAATTGTGATGCTTAAATTAGTTAAAGTGTAGCAGACAATCACGGAAAGTGTGCACATTGTTTTGACAGATGACTTCGCAGCTTTTAGATTTTAGCACGATTTCCTCAGAATGTTAAATTTTTATGTTGGTCTACAGGTAATTTTTAAATATTGCTATTTCGTTCCGGAATGTAAAAAACTTATTTAATGCAAAGTTCGAATAGTTTGAATTCGCAGCACTTAAATTACTTTGACATTTTTAATCTACTCTCCATAATAAAAAAAATTTCTAAATATTCTGTTGCCACGAATGCCAATGCAATTAAAAAGACGCGAAGACTTCGTCCTTGGAAGCAAAAAGGAAAACTCAGCTTATGCGAGGAATTCCTTCAAAAGTCCGCTCTCCCGAGGGATAGTTTGGAAAGAATGTAACATGATTACGCTAATAGCACTGCAGTCCTTGGCAACAATTACATCTGCTGCGTGCCCCATTGTGCTGCCAGCCACTCGGCGGAGCCCCTCGTTGCTGGAAAGTGCGCGGGCCCCATTCTTTCCACACGGCACGCTGCTGAAGGAGGAATTTTTGTGTATGCTCGCGTTGAAAAGCCAAAAACACGCCAACAACCGGGGGTTGGGGGGCTGCACCAGTGGGCAACAACTGGCGCTGCTGCTCGCTAATTTAATCACAATTACGCGCCGAACAAAGCAGCTAAACCCACTCACTTCGTTAACTTGTGAATTAAATATCACCTCCAGCTTCATCTTTTAATTGCATATCATTAGGGGCACGGAGCCCGGGCAAACTTTTGTTAAACATAGGGGGCGCGCGATTTTTTTTATATAAAGTTTTAATTTTTTTTACAGCAGCCCCAGTGCTCTGTGAGCCCCATTGACTGAGAGGCAGCCGGTGAGGCCTGCGCCAGCATCGCGCTTGTAAACTTCATCACGTTCCGCGGCCATTGTAAAGCCCAGGAACTTTTCAATCTGCTGAATCCCGAGATGAAGCCAAGCAGAAAACAAGACAATGGGTTAACATCATCCCGGAGCCCCTCCCTTTGTCTCTATCTCTTATTGTGGGGGATGATGAGGAATATGACAGAGCGAGGGCAGTAAAAATCCGCTCAACAAACATCCACCGACTACATATTGTAAAATTTAATTAAACTTTTGTTCTGGGGCCCCATCATCTTCGCCGGTCCTTGCTCCCTCCGCCGCCGCCGGCTTCTTCATCTTCGTCATATTGCTTGGGTTTTATTCAACCGGGGCTAGCACCCGGATGGGGCAACGGGGCCCTATACTTCACAAGAAGGACTTTTCTCAGAGAACCGCCCCAAGGATCCTCGGTTGCATGCAACGCACAAAAGGATTAGGAAAATTCAGCAAAGCGCACGCATTCGAACGCCTTTGAACTTCCGCACGTAGTCCTGATCAAGGGTTCCATGTGCCCAAGTCCTCGAGAAATACTTTGAAGAAAAATATGAGCATATGTTGTCTCGAAAATCTTGAATTGAAGTGAATACAACACATAGTAAATACAACTTAGGCCTTCGTTAGTATTTCTCGATCGATTCCAAAAATAATAATAGTTTTGTATATTGCTCTTTAAAGTGATAAAAAGTATTATTTTCAAGTTTTCAACTTAAGGTTTATAATTACAAGAAAGCAAAGTTTTCAAGTTAGTTTTCATGTTTTTGTAAAAATTGTTTTATTTTTTTCAGTTTTCAATTTTAAGCAATCTTCGTGGTAAATAACTGTTGTATTTAATATGGGTAGGCTTTTCAAATGCCCCGCTCAAATGAGACAGCCCCATCTGGACAAAAATCTGCGAGGGGTTAAATAATTTCTTAAAATATCCATGGTACCACCATCACGATATTAGCCTATTCAATAAACATTCGGCGAAGAAACCGCGTACCATACACAAAAACAAATACAGTCGAATTGAGAACCTCCTCCGTTTTTGAAGTCGGTTAAAAATAAAACATCTTACCACATTACGCTGTTGCGATCAGGGGTTCCGTGTGTTCTCCCGTAGAACTGCCAAAGTCCTCTAGGACCATATCTGGTTGGCTTCGAAGTTCGAAGGGCTCTTCGATGAGAGCTGGAACTGGGGGCGGAGGCGTCTGCTAATCTTATCGGGAGCGATTAATATGCACGGTGCGGGCGTAAATTGCAGATCCGTGAGCTGGCGCGGATAATAACGGTTTCGACTGTTTACAATATGCATTGTAATGCACAAGAATTACTCCCGCCATAAATTCCTGTCAGGATTAACTCGCCAGCATAAATAACTGCAGCGCCCGGCAGGAATAAGGCTCCGGGAATTAAAATTCGGCATGTGTTCCCTCAGATAAATTCCGATTATACAACTAGAAAAGTGGCATCATCGTGGAGGCGGCGGCGGGCGCCTGCATTCCGCCACTTTACCGCTTCGGCGTGCATGGTGGAAAAGTGGAAAATAGTCTAAAAAAATATAAAAAAATTAAACAAAGAGCAGGAAAATGAAAGGAAAAAAGACCACCTCCTGGTTGTAGCGGGCGGATCTAGGGAACTGAGCAGAATCACACACACACCCTCCCGGTCCCGTCCAGGAGAAGAGGAAACGCAACTAGTTACCCCGGGAGGATAGAGATTCCGGCGATCAGAGCCGGGTTATTTATTAACCACAAGCGTAGCAGTGATTCCAGGAATGGGGGTCCCCTAAATCCTCCACGATTATATTGCCCTACTGGGGATTTTCGCAAAGGCTTGTTGACAGATTTTCGGGTGAAATTAATGGAAGTGAAGTAGTTGGCTGTTGGCAAGGAAATTTATATCGATGGCCCCCGGACCGGGCTCTGTAGATGTTTCCAAAGTTAACACTCGCCACGGCGGCCCTATCACGGGCACTCGGGCTCCTGCTACTAAAGCGCCACCGTGGCCAATTGTGGATCTAATCCGGCAAAGGATTTAGATCGAGTGCATTACTCGCGATACGCTCAGACCCTATTACAAGTCCTTTAAATTTATTCTCCATTCCTTAAAATTACTTTTTTTCCATATCTTACACATTTCAATTCCATTTCGTTATGAAGATACATACATATACCTATTTCGTTAATCACAATTTGTCTTTTGTTAAATTGATAGGAAATCGCCAATTGTGGAAAAAAATAAAATAATAAGGAATATGTTATATTTTCCTTTTAAATTCCATATATAAATACCTTAAATTAACACCTATTAATTCTGAACAAACTCCTCAAGAAGTTTTTAAATTATCGAATTAAACGTAAATATCTTCTTCGACTTTATCTAAAGAACACGCATTTGTCTTATAAAATAGCAAAGTAACGTATTTTTAGCACTCTTGTTAGATTTTTGTTGGAGCTCCGGTGGAGACATTTGTAATTTAAAGTTTTTCCATAATTTTCATAAAAAAATTGTGGGAGCATGGAGAAAAAGCGGTGGAAAAACTATCATTATTCAGAATATTTAAATTACATATTTTAGGGAATACGAGCGACCGACAAAATTGTTTGTGCATATTTATTACTTTTTGCACTCAATGGACATTCCTGCAAATTTTCATCAAAGTTAGTAGGGAGACCTCCTCAATTTATGCCAAAGATAGACTTGAAGCCCAATGCTTGAACATTTCTAAAATTAAATCCTTCTGTTTTGAATTGGCGGGTTAAGTTTTATTTCAGATTACATTCTCCCATTTACAGTCAAAAATGTTTTTTATGAGTTTAAATACCCTAACTAACCGAAAAAGGCTTAATGTGTAAACATCTTCTCTAGCGCAAAAGGAAAAGACAAATCTGCTTTAAGTGGATGCGATTGTGTGCACATACATACATACATACATATATTTCACACTTTGTTTGCAAATCGAAAACCATATCCAGATCCACCGTCGTTGAAGTAATTTCGAGCAACAACAGAAGACGTTAGAGAAGAAATCGGTTTCCTTGCCCATGAGACTGTAAAAACGACAAAACAGCCTCGGGCAATTGCTCAACTCATGGAGCACCTCTGCCAACCCTCAGCCAACATTCTGGCGCCTTCATTCGCTGAGAAAATAACGAGTTACCGGTAGAAAACACCTGAAGTAACTTCTGAAGAATGTGAAAAAATCGCTGTTCCCGGCACAAAGTACAAACCTCACCTCCCGACGAAGAAGCAGCAGTTTAAAAGTAAACAGAACTGTGTATCACATCACGCCCCCGCGATACCTGTTCCTTGTACCCCGGTATTCTGCGCTACAATTTTTTTATACTACCCCGTTTTTGTGTAAACACTTTGAAACCCACCTTTAAGGTATGCGCGCATAAATTTCACGTGAAGAGGACAACATCATGGTCCTAGTGCAAAAAGTTTAGGGCGCTTCCCGCCTTTATTGGGCCGGGGGTAGGGCCGGGACGGGGCACGTGGTACCCGCTGGTAATACGCATTATTCCTTCATCCTTCGAACATTTGGCGAATATTTTATCTTATTTTTATCCACCTTGGTTCCATTATCCTTTCAATTTTTCAGCTCTCGGTTTTATGGAAATTTAAAAGAGAGAAGGACCCAAGGGAGATGGGATATGATGATATCACAGCTTGCGGAAATTTATCAAAAAAATAAAAAAAAGCGGTATAAAGGGGTAAAGCTACCCCCGGATGGAAGCCAGGTGTACATATTGGAAATCCAGGTTAATTTTAGAATGATAGAGGAAGCGACTCTGTTTGCACAACGAAAGTGTCCTGAAACACGGCGAGAGGAAATATTTTCTGACAAAGTGGAATTGATTAAAGTGAAGATTTATTTTATGTCTGTTGCTGTTTGCTAATGGATAGTTACGAAAGTTACACTAAAGAAGAAGAATGGATAAATATAAATATATTAAATTGAAGGTAGTATCGAACTCGGGTTTTGTAGGTTCTACATCCAATACGCTTCTCACTCGACCACTTCCGAATTCTAAGTGATTGTGGTTACTCTTGAAACGCAAATAAACGGATATATTGTTTTACTCTGATAAATCGAAATAAGGCACTTATTTTATTAAACAATTTAAACAGCTGCAAAAAAACAATTAACTTAAGTACCAAATACCTATACGAATAGGTTCTTCTTTATATGCCAAAAAGAATTTTCCCTTGCTGTTGATCCTTCAAAAATCTTTAGCTTTCTCTTATTTCCGTTTTAAATAATTCATTTTTGTTGAAATTGTATGATTTATGATAGAATTGCTTAAATTTTAATTTATGAGTCCAGGTAAAATAAATCACGTCAGCCAAAAGAAGAATATTTGGTTTCTGTTTACCATTTTACCACTTACTTCAAGGCATATTTACATCTAAAATCCTAGGAGAAAGCTGCTGTTCATAAATAATCGGGTGAATTTCATTTTAATTTTCGTCCGTTTTATTTATTTTCTTAGCAGCTTAGCAGGGGATGAGAAATTGTTTAGCGGCTCAGATTTTGTAACTCAAGACTTTTACAGAGTATTAAATTTTGGAAAGGAAAGTGCTGATTCGAAAAGAATTTTAAAAATGATTGATTATTATTGGTTTTAAAGATTTACCTGGATAGATGGCAATTGCCTTCTGTACCTAGTGAGTGTAACAGTGTCTATGGTATACTATGTACAGAAAAAATAATTTGAAATATGAAGGGTATTTTGAAAAGCTAAAGATGGAATAGTTATAGTTATTTCTTCTGTACATTGTTGCATTTCAGATGGAACTGTTGACTCGTATTGACATTCAAACTATATATAAGTATTTGTTACCGGTATCATTATTAAAATTTTTCATAATTTGGATGCTGCTGAGCTAGGCGAATGTAGATTGTTAATATTGGCATAATATTGCGGCCGTAACTTTGATATTTGAGTTTGCTTAAGGCTACTGAGTTGTACAAACCCACAAAATTTCGTTATCTGATAGGACGGGGGCATATCTATGTAATATGTTATAAAAGCTGAGAAAATCTACGCTTTGAGATGTATTTTAAACATAGAAGTAGCAAAAAAATAAATCTTTTGGACCAAACTCGCATTTCATTAAAAAGTTAGACACGGTTTGTATACGATATACACATGTGCGTACATACATACATGTCTTTTAGATCAGTGTTTTGTTTTGCCTTAATTAATACGTGTTTGACGGGAAATATTATAAGTAAAATGCGGCCCAATTATACTATACAAATGATCTACTATAGGACTTTCAAATTGGTTCTAAATAGTCTATCGAGATAGAGTCAGTGACTGGCTAAGAGCGTGCGATTAAACATCAGCGACATCTATAGATCACAAATAAAAACTTAAGTTTATTAGACATGTCTTTACCATTTTTAAAAAAATAATTAGCGGGAAGCTTTAGAGCATGAATAAGAAAGTGTTGTAAGATTTGTCAAGCATACGCAAATCCTTTATATGTGAGTTCTCATACCTAGTACAGGAATCATCAGTGAAGCTACCAAGGTGAAGGCAGTTTTAAAAAGGATTCCACGGATTTGCAATGCATTTGAATTTGTTATACAGTGATTTTCCTTATACATATATACGTTTATTCTTTCATTTTATTTAAAATGTTCGGGAAACTTAAATCAAATAATGAATTCATAATTTAAATGCAGAAACCCTCTTTTCATATTATTTTTAACGACGTCCTTATCCTATAGCATCTGCGAGTTTATTGCATCACATAAAAGTGATTGAAGTGCCTGCTTTCATCATTCCGTTTCGCTCATTCTCTTGTTTTCTCTTTCTTTAGAGGATCCCTAAAAGTGCAACGCACACGTTTACACGTTAAGAGACTTTTATGTTTATGTTTATGTTGAAAGCTGCAAACACACAGGCAGAAATCGAGCCTGCGATCTTAAAATGCGTGCTCCAATGCTTTGACTACTTACATAACTCAGGCTATTTTCCGATGCCGAGTAGTTCTGAGTTCTGATAGTTAAAAGTATATAATACTTCATGTGTGTTTCGTTTGTCCCTCAGTTAATCTTTAATACCAGTAATTCATATTTAATATTTACATTTTTTAGTAGACAAGTCATACTTTTTAATCTCACAAGGTAGCAAAAACTTGCATGTCGTAAAAAAAACGAGACAAAATCGAGAATGGAACGAAGGCTAGAAATTTTACGAGTTTTACATTAAGAAATTAGCCCTGGAGCGGATTCATTTGGATGGGAGAGTCAGGAACAGTGGTCCCGGGGGCGAGTATCCTCCCGGCGTCGCTGTCGTCAGTTCATTAAGAGATACAAAATAGCTGAAAGCACTCATGTGTGAATTTATACCTGTCGGGGGATGTCAGTGGTGCTCTAGTTTTAAGTAATTACTTCTAGTGTGAGTTGAGGGGTTGTTTTTTATAACTTTTTTTTAGGTAAGAGACGACAGGAGAGTTTGAGAACATTTTTGGGGCATCCCTGTTTTCCCCCTGATTTTAAATATATATTAGGTTACCGTCGGGTGCCGCACTCGTGTGTACCTTTTCAGGTGCACTTTGGTCGTCCAATCGCTTTAAACTGGAGCAGGGCACCTACTGTAGCCGTAATAAAATCGACGAGTTAAACAGGGATGTGAACCTTTGTCCAATTATATTATTTTCCTGCCTTCCGGTTGTGTACTTCCTGGACCGGGAGTGTTTCTAATATTTATCACCACTCTACCGCAGGTACACCGCCCCTGGAATTCCTCTTCATTGCCGTAATGATTCCCCTTAAATGTTGAAAAATAAAAGGACCGTGCGGCTCCTGTGCAACTCCCGGATCCTGCTACGGAACAACTGCACAAACATCCCCATAAATACAGCACACACACACATACACAAACGAACCAACCGACTTGTAGTCAAAGCCCCGGGTTCCCTGGGGACTTTAAAAACTTCAATGTTACGACAGTCAGAGCTCAGGGTACTTGCAGGGGTTCATTTTCACTTTCATAAAATAAATTTAATGAATGCAATAGAAGAAAGTGGGGTCGTGGTGGTCGGGACCAGGAGCACGCGGAGCACCTGGAGAACCCGGGACCATGGATCCCGGATACCTTCCGTTAAAATAATGAAAGGTGTCTGATTCTTTTTCTATCTAATTTGTTTGATGCACCGCTGAGCTCCGTGAAAATGCAAAGGTGAAACACAATTTTAATTAAGTTAGTTGCGTCGTGACATTCGAATAAAAGTTTACTTTTGTGCGAGGGAGGGTTGGGTGGTTTGCATGGATTTACACAAAATGGTTCAAAAGTCTACGGAGAAAGTTTTCGTACCTTTTGTTTGTGTGTTGGGGCTTTTTATTTTTTTGCAGATCCAGCGAGCTCATTTAATTACAACGTTAAGTTGCTTCTCGCTTTCTTCATTAATTGATTACATCACTTCGAAATTATTCACGTCGCGAAGGAAGAGGGTGTGCAATGGTTAAAGTTTATGGAGAAAATGTTCAACTTGAAGACGAAGTTTGACGACTTTAATTAATCGCAAAATGTAATAACAGCAATTAAACTCTTGATCTAACTAAATTAAAAGCTAATAACTCGAATGATGATAATATGCCAAAAGTAGATTCGTGTATGAATTTATTTTACCATTTAAATTAGATGTTCAACACTTATTTACAATATTTATTTTGCTAATTTCTCTAAACTTTGTAAGATTTGACGATGATCTTATTTAGGACCGCACTGCTAGAGCTTAAGAAACTTGTAATCAAATGAAATCTTTATTTAATTGAAAATAAGTAGAGGAGTCAAAAACTAGATCTATAAACGCTGTTATTCAGAATTAAAATGGAATAGAATAGGACAGTATTTTTCTTTCTATTTTTTTTGAGAAAGAGTCGTCTTGATTCACCCACGGTGCAACTTTGTATACCTGTTTCATTATCGTAGTACAATTTTCCCTTAATCCCAACCCACAGAAGATGAAAGTAAAACAAAAAGGACGTTTTTGCCGCAATTCCCGGAGCGACAAAGCAGCAGTAAATAGAATTTCTACGAAATGTCATCAGGTTCGTAAATTTTAGGATTTCCCTAGCACTTGAGAGTGCACTATATCCCACCCTATCATGAGGAAGGGATATGCTCTGCCCCCGAAAGGGTTTTCGGGGGGAGCGCATAGTAAGAAAACATTGCGGCGGGACCATAAACACGGCAGTCTACCCCACTGCGAGATTTGGTGTTGCATCATTGTAGTCCCAAATGCGTTTCACTGCTTTATGGACTGGAAATGACATGGAACTGCTGCTGCTGGGACTCCGCTCCTGGTACTAGACCAAGTCCAGATTTATCGTTCCCGTAGAGCACTTCAAAGTTGATTTGAAATTCCTAAGGAAGGGAGCATAATGATATCGCCCGGGTGCACCACTTCGCCAGAGAAGTTGGTGACTTCACCATGACGGTTTTGTGCAACCACCAGAAATCAGCATTCCGACCAGCCACGTGGTTCTGTTTTTGTTTATCCCAAAGGGAAGCTTTGGGGTTGTAAACAATTTCAGGACGATCATACTGCGCAGGTGACCACTTCAAAGCTCATAGTAATAGGAGAAATCTAAACGAAAGCGGCTCTTAGATCTCTTAAACGTTCTCACCCAAGAGACGCCTTTTGTGGTGAGCATGTCCAATTGGCAGTAACCAGATGCAGGTCCTTTGTAGAAGCTTTTCCCCATCCGTCGCGCTCCCTAATCGAAGCAATTATCAAATTTGATCCGCTTGCACTTCACTTTGGACACCTTCCAGCATAAGGTCGATACCATAAATATATGTCGTCTGGGCACCCACCATCAGAAGGTAAAATCGTGGTGCAAGAAACATTAGACAATGCCTTCTAGGCAGATGCATTCGATCTCGAGACAGGGAGGGCATTGTTTATGGCGTAGGAGGGTACGGAAGGTCTGCTCGGGCATATATGTTTTTTGCGGTAATTAAGTTGTTAGATTGCCAAACTTTGGATCCAAATGTTACTTTATACTCATGCAGTCGTACACATGGAAGGGTAGGTCCGGGAAAGTGGTACAGAAGTTCAAGTCAGCCCCTCGGACCCAAAACATAGCCGTACATACGTAGGGTATAGATGCAAACTGGGTTTGGGAGAAAGGAGTGGGGCATAGTATGGCATATTATACCTATAAAAGTAGGTTCGTTCATATACACGAAGACGAAGGCAGGTTTCTGGTTCGTTTGTACAATGTCCAGGACTATACCATTTATATTCGTTAACCGTTATGTGTCCCTTGCTCCCGACAAATATATTTATATCTGGTCCTAGGGCTGTCTCAGATCTCACATTTTGTAGTTAATTTGGAAATTTGTAGTTGGAGGACGGCTCTGCGGGCACACAGGTTTGTTTGTTCTTCTTCCCGTTTTTTCGTACTGCCTTTTCCCAGGTTTGTTTTTATCTTGTATTTTTTATTATATTTATAACCAATGGTGGAAGTCAGCAACATTCGCGGAACTAGGCTAGATTTTGTTTGGGGTCATTTAAATTTTAGGCTTTAAATTTCATCTTGTTTTTAATAATGATAGTACCTACGTAAATTTTTCATTATCATAATTGTTAAAATATATGTAATTTACGAATTTTTAGAGGTTTAGCTAACGTTACAATTTAAACTTTTAGGCTTTATTTCTTTCGGAATAAATCCTTTATTTGGCACCTAGGGGTCAGATTTGCCATATCGTTGAATCCCCACTTGATCTTAATTTTTTTATATTTTTGCAGTATCATTTTTGTTTCTTAATATTGATTATTTTTATATATTATTTATTTTAGTAGAGAATTATAAAAGTATCGCCAAATTTCTTAAATCAAAAACAGAATCAGCTGACTTACAACAAGTAATTTCGTGGCTGGACTCGGGCTAACCCTACAATGCCAGCTACGCGACTATGTGAAGTTGTGTCATCTTAATTCCGCTATTATCTATAAATGCCTTCACTAGACAATAAAGTGATTGTCAAATTATGTCCCTTCGTGGGAATATAAGAAGAAAATAAAAATTACAATAATGGAGAAAGGATCAAATCGAATTAATCATAATTAAACAATGAAAATAGCGACATTAACACTCTTCAAAAACAAGGAAAGGTTATAGAAACATAGCTGAAGTCACTTACATAAAAGCACGAAAATAAAAAGGGTATGAGGCTTTAGTTATATGTCAAGTAGTATTATTATTTAACATTATCTATATATGTATATAATTTTTATCCGATAAGCTTATGAAATATGCATTACAAATTTATTTTTATACAAAGCTTGAATCAGTTCGTTCTGATAGTATTGTATTTGTTTTCTAATAAAATCATTTCTAAATTTTATTTTGAAATTTTTAACCTACTAATAAAAAAATCCTAAGTAGCGTAAAGATCCACTGACTGTATCACCAAGTCTAAGTCAATAGATCGAATTTCCGCAGAAAATCCCTAACAAAAAGCAACTTTAATTAATTCCCGCTGAAAGAATTCAAAATGCCAAAAGAATTTCTTCTGGAAACTTTCAAAGTACTTAAGATTCTTTTGTGCGACTTAGTGCCCCTCGTTGCGGCGCTCCCAGTTCGTCTTGACAGTCAAGAGATATTTGCAAATCACAACAAAATCGAACACCACAAGTACGACAACAACATTCGACCGGAAGGAGCGTCATCATCTCAAGAACAAAATCTTGGGCAAATATGATCACGCTCCCGAACCGAAGACGACTTGACACGGGGACTCTGTGGGGAATACAGAAAAGACCTCAGGAGCACGTGGACCCGTCCCGTACACGTCGAGTCGACTATTTAATTTTCCTTTTGAATCTAATTAATTCTGGAATTTATTCTCAAATCTCAGGGAGCTATTCAACAAATGCCACTGCGCCCTGGATGCCCTGGATCTTCCAGAAATATCTATCCCGGACCAGGGGCAGCCCCGAGTAGGGAGACTTCTTGTGTTTTTGCTGTGATCTGCCACCTCTTCTGTCTGACCAATGGACTTTTGTTATCACTGGGGCTTTCGGAAACTTCCACTAACTTTTCGCTCGGAATCTGATTCTAAGAGCTGTGGTGGAATCCCGGCCCAAGGAAGATTTTGGGGTGGTGCAGGGGGATTTCCGGGGGCGGAAGCCCAGAGGGACTAGGGGGGAGGAAGATTCTAAAAACTTGAAATCTGAAAAGTTCATCGCATACATTTCGAGGATTCTGGTGGGAAAGGATTATGAAACTTTATGCCTCGGTTTGTTTGCGGACGGTGTCGGACATCCTGAGCTCTCAAGGATTGAAAACTTAAGCGATATTTACTCAGCTTGCAGCCACCTGAAAGGATGCCGGACAGTGGCTTTCTCTCCACCCCCGAACGCCATCGGGTCAGGAGTTATTGATTTGGGCAACTCGAAATGATGGAGCCATTAAAGAAATGGTCCCCGAGGGAAGGGTTCCGGGGGTGTCCGGGGTCAGAACGATAGTCCTGGCCACAAGTAATTGTATTAGCTTCTCCAAGTCCGACCAGAGGCCCCACTCTGCGAGTCCGAGGACAGCAAAGCTGCGCTCATAATTAAGACTTAACGATCGTTTTATGCGGTCCTTGGGGCCCTTCGGCACGATACCCAGTCCTGGACATAAGGAGCGGCCAGCGGCGATGGTGAGAACTACAATAAAAGTATTTACTGCCCTCTTTGTACTTTACGGGGGCGTAATTAAAGGACGCTGTATGGTAATGATGCTGCCCCCTCCCTCGACCGCAACTCATCACTGGGGGCTCCTCCTCCGTCATCTGAGCGGGGCGGGAGCGGGGGCGGTGGGCGTCCAGTAATTAAAACTTCACTCCCACCCCGCTGCTGACACAGCCTGTCATTTCCCATTTTGGAAGGTCCACGCTCGCTTTCTTTTAATATATTTCCTTTTTTATCCTCGGGAGCCAGCTCCTCTTTTTCATTACGACGAAGGCGATGTGCACGCATATTATTATTGCTCCCAGGGGCAAATAATTGTCTCATTTCCGGAGGATAGTTGCTGTCCTGCCAGCGCCAGACGTCTGGTGGGCGGGGGAGGACCCGTCCGGAGCTCTTTTATTTGCCATTGCGTGAGGCGGTAATGTGTACTTTTTCATTTTAAAAAGCACTGACGAGCGCCGCCCACGCCTGGACAAGGACTGTGGCTACTATGCGTTCCCTGGGAAGCCGTTTCCATATCTCGCGTCACTCCGAGGCGATGAACGTGATGTGGATGTGATTTCGCTTTTAATGAGCGCCGACGATAGGTTTGTCCTATTACTGGAGATGTGCGATGATGGCAACTGTTTTATGCTACTTTCGCCCGCAGCACGTTCTCCTGCAGACGAGGATTTGTTTCCTTTTTTAGATTGCCGGTTTTACTGCACAATGGACACTTTGTGGCATTCTTCTTTAATACTTTGTTTAAAAAATGCCGGTACTTTAAGACATCTGTTTTAGCTGAAACACTGATTTCAGCTGAATTCAGAATATGTTTAAATTACTATGTATTCACATACCATACATATATCAATATTATAACAATACCACTTAAAAATGTCCAATGTTTTTGATTTACTATTCAATTGAAAATTTTGATCACAATCACCTCGCCCGCAAATCCACTATATAATAACACAACTATAAAATAAGAGGGAATTAAAAAAAATAATGTGGTTCTAGGATTTATCTCATCGAAAAAATATCTGATAAGGCGGCATAACTTTTTTAATCATTGAAAGGATTTTAATGGAAATTATTACTGGAAATATTGTAACCGAACACTCGCGAAATTCAATACTAACAAAATTCAGTGAATTTATGGGAATAATTTTGACTTTTGCTGTGAGCTTTGTGAAGGGTTAAAGCTATAAAATTGTTTACTAAATCTTTTTAAAATATGTTCGTTTTCTTTAATTTATAGAAATAGATAATTATCTAAATTACTTATAAATACACAAAATGTTTGCATAGTTCTGTACCACATCCACAGATTTTAGTAAGACTCCGAATTTAGGTAAAATATCAATCCTTTAACTAAATAATGCCTAGTGCAAACACCGTCTGAAACCGGGTTGCTCAACAAGTAGAAATATAAAATATATGAAATTTGTAATGTATTCCAGGTGGGTTTCCCCGTTTCACCTTGTGCCCAACATTTTTGTTCACCATATTTCGCCCTTTTGAATTTCCGAAATTTTACAGTAGATTCGAAATTACTGGCCTCAAAATATTCATAGTACTAACTTGCACTTAAATTTGTTGATGTTCCAACATTTTTGGATGCCCTATAGGATCCGTAATCTTGAACTTACAAATGTCGTACATAGATTCGGAAATACGATATCCAAAAACCCCCAAATACCCATTTTCGTAGCGATCCCGTGATATTTTGGCTGCCATATTGGGTCCACCGTTCAATTATTATTACTACTTGTTGTTTTCTTTTTATTTTCTCTACAAGATTCTTTATACATAGTTAATGCATGTACTCGCATTGAATGATGTGGAAAACATTGTGCATCCGTTTGGCTTATTTTAAACCTACATACGCACTTATAGTTAAGTAGTGCTAGAATAATTAAAAGCAAAACAATCTCTAATATACATATTTACTGTGAAAACCGCCAAATTAATGTGGCTATAAATGGTAAGCAAAGAAATATTTGAACAATTCTGAGAAAGCAATATCTTAACTTTCTTGTTCTTGTAACAGAATTTCAGCAAATTGAAAATAAAATTAGAAAAATTCTCAATATCTTAATTTAGCAATTATCCCATGATTACCATTCAAAGATTGTTGGCTCTCATGTTTTTCATCGAAAAGAAAACCTCTCAAAAGGTACGATCGGCCAAATAAAGAGGCAGCAATCAGTGTTCCATAAATAATGGCGATTACATTTAATGAGAATCGACCGACAATAGATCAAAAGCGCAAGAATTACTGAACCATTACTGGGCATCCTCTTTCCCGCGCTCGAAAATTCCAATTCAATATCTTCATTTTCCATTTTGTTTTTCATTCCCATCCACCTGGTTCTAGGGAACGTTTATTTTTCCTCGTATTTTCCTATTTTTGTGCTATCAGAAGCAATTCCTTGGTAATTAGGGCTAGAAAGACGAGTCCCGTCAGTAAATATTGACAACATCTTCAGTGGGGTATTTTCGCTTTATTTTCAATTTTCAGGAAAAACCCGACTCCTTCTTTCGTCCTGCATTTAGCGATAATCTCCAGGCAAATTTGCTGCCTGCGGTGAATACAAATCCAATCAATTTTCGTCTGTTGTTTCTACAGAAAAACAAATTTTCACAAAATTTGGTTATGGAGTAAAGCGATGTGGGTCGTCGACTTCAACTTCGACTTTGTCAACGTCGTCGTTGTCGTTTCAGTTCCTTGCACTTGTCCAACTTCCTCTTCCCGGTAGTTGCGGAAGGATTTGTTCTGGTTATTTTCGGATATCTCCTGCGGGACCCTGAGACCAGCCGATCCACCTCAGACATCTGGCCGACGGTAGTGAGAGATTTCGTCCTTTTAACAGAAATACAGGAAATGTAAATATTCGGGGCAGTTTACCGATGATTTTGTGTTCTGGCAGATTTGTGATTAAGGCACACGCACTCACTGAAGGCGTATGAGGGCTCTTCCCAGACTCCTTTACCCGTCGGGAGAGACCCTGCGACAGACTTGGGCGGGGCGGCAGGATAGCTCATGACTAAGTCAAAGCAATTAATTAAACTTTGTCCCTTGAAAATCTCCCTTTGCTTGTTGTGTTTGTTTGTGTTATCTTTGTGCTTTGGGAAATTTTGTGCTCTTCCTTCTGGAGTGTGCTTAAGCAATGTGGAGAGGCGGGGTGGGATTACCGGAGCCCTACATAATGCACATTTTCTGTCAGCCCTGCTGTAAACAAGAGTATTAGCTTTACCTGCTAAGATGTCGATCGGGCCAAGATTATACACTGGCAGGACTTTGTGGAGTTGTCCTTCCTCCTTCTGGATCGAGTCAAGTTGAGTGGCTTCAGGGATACTTTCGAGTTGGAAAATTTTATTAAGAATGTCAACAAACTTTTGAATATTTTAGTGATGGAGATAAATTTTAAGTAAACGACTTTACCTTAAAACTTAATTATTTTATTGCACTTGGAATGATTCGAAAGGATTTATACTTTTTGGTATATTTATTTTCTCAATTTAGGACTATGTTTCGTTTCAGCCTGATAAACAAAATTTCAAATAAATCTAGTAAACAAAAAGTTGTTAACGAATACTCCAGTAAATGCAACTATTTTAATTTGATCGTGTTAGAAATACAAGGAAAGTCGTATGGACTTTATACAGGATGTTTTTCTAAGATGTGAACAAGGGTATGCCATTCGATTCTACATAGTGTACTACTCTAGGATGAGTAACTTCAAAACCAAACGTCACAATGGAGTGCGGCCAAGGGACAGAAAAAATTTTACTGCGAAAAAATGTCAATCTTCCCTTACAAGAGGTCGACAAAACGGGTCAAAGGCAAAAGAGGGTCAAAGTCAAATATATCGAAATACTAATTTTAGAACTTGGACGCGACGTCGCTCGCTGTTTGTTTGTTGACGGATTGTATGGTCGAAGGTGTCGTTAAAAAACTTGATGTCTACGATATCTCTCAAAAGACTTATAACATACGGGCAACCTCTGAAATTTAATAATTTAGACAAATTGACAGTAAGAAGCGTTCAAACTTTGAAGTCGATGAATAAGTTTTCAGTTTTATACATTTGAATGCTAGTTTTAAAACAACCCTTGAGATAACCTTCATAAGTAATCATGTTGTTTCATATTTCTAGGTGGAAATTTCGAATCGAATCCCTTCACAACACTGTTCGAAAACTTCTCCAACAACTTTTGGACACTTTCCATTAAATACAAATTCCGCAACACGAACCTTTTTGGTTTTTGCCTACTCTTTTAATCATAAGCCCTCTTTGCAGGTAAGAACAAACAAAAAATAATAATAATTGATAAGTTTTTGTGGAGAACCTTGAAAGAAGAAGAGCAATATAAAAGTTTTTATTTCCACCCCCACCCTGGGCAGTCCTATGAGAGTCCTACATGCTCCTCATCTTAAGGAAAAAGGACCGCCTCGAAGATGATGCCGCGTGGCACAGAGCAGCTGCTGTCAGTTCTGCCTTATTGGTACATTGGCAGCTTCAATATATTTAATTAATTAGGAGCCCGTTCAATTTTGACTGACTTGCAGGAAATATAATAACGCCAAGCCGAAATAGGGCGCGTTGGAGTGGGGGCGGAGCCCTAATGGAACCAGTCAGGTATATTTTGAAGGTGGAAAAATGTGACAGGCCTATTGAATTCTCGGCCTCCTTTGGCGAGTGTCCCAAAACACTTTGTGAACTACTAATGGGTCTAGATGGTATAATTAATTATGAAAATTCCGCTTGAGATGAAATTTGTCTAATTAATTAATTTTGCTGTTTCCTAGGGCCTTACGCAAAGGATGAAAGCCGCTTTTTCACTGTTCAAAGTTAGAAGTCGTCTAGGGAAAATCAGTTTTTTTTAGGAGAGAGGGGCTATTGGGAAAAGCCCTTACTTTAGAAGTTTCTAAATCGCTATCACCGACATTAAGGCGAATTAAGTTTCGTTTATCTCTGTAGGGAATTCCAAGTTTCTATTATATTTTAAAATTTTTCTATATTTTTAAATAAAACTTAACCTCCTTTTACGGACGGGCGTCCAAGGGTCTATTTGTCGCTATTAGCACTTTACCATATCCAAACACATCACCGGGTCCATTTCCATTAAGCCTATCCGTTGATAGCAAAAAGATCCTCCCATCTTCGTTTAATTTGAAAGGGATGTGTCCCGGTGCTTCCGTCTGGATTTTTTTCGAAAGTTTCATCTCGGTGGAGTAAACAGGCCACCAAAAGAAAAAGATAGAGCCTCCGGTTCAGAGGGTGAAATATTTACGGGTATATTTAGTGCGGCTCCCTGGTAAAAAATTTATCGCCCATTTTGATTTAAAAAGAGGCGAAGATGACTGTCCAAACCGAAAGTTATCTGAGGACATTCGTCTCCATATGAACACTGGGATTTGTGTAGGCTAACTCGACTGATTTGTTCCCATTTATCCTCATCCGTTCCTTAGCATTTTCGGAAATCACTGCCCCTGGATGCCCCGGACCCTGCACAAGCCCCACACCTATCAGAGTACACCATCCTGCTGGAATAGATATAAACGAGATAAATTTATGGGAAGTCATTTAGTTTTATTAGAATATTAAAAGCTAGCGACTCCGATGAAATGTTGCCGTCAGTAGTCCCCTTTTATCCCTTCGGATGTTTGATGGCTATCAACTGGAGATGGGGAAAAAAACATAAGAAGAAGAGTAAAAAAACGGGTCACTACTGGAGTTTGACCCAAATGACTTTTTCGCCATTTGAAATATTGAAAAAAAAGGAAAATATGTGAATGCTTCATTTGTTTGGGGCTATTGGGGCTGCTGGGGGTCGACGTTTAGATTTTTATGCTTTTGCGCTGCCTGCCCCTCTGGAGTCATTTGAGGCTCTCGAAATAAAAAAGAGGTTTTTGCTATGTTCATTCCACCCCACTCCTTACACACTTCATAGTTTTATCAGACTGGCGGAGAGCTGGAAAAGAGGGTGGTTTTAACAGGAACTTTTAGTGGTCAGAAGAATTTTATAGCAAATTGTTAGATATTCACGTTTGCTACGGGTACATTATAGCTCAGAAAAGTTGTGTAGGTTTAAACACAAGTTAGACATTAACGCTAAAACGAAGGCAGACTAAATTCCCACGTTGTTAAAACCAAGACTATTTGTCCTCTCAATTACATTACTCTTTTGTGCTGGCTGTTAATTTGTAGGACAGAAATTATTTGACTTGAACTTGAACATAATTTTAATAAAGTGATACGTACGGCTCTGTATTGCGAAGGTTTGGTTATAAATACTAGAATTAAAGCAGGGATTTCAGTCATAAGCTGAAGTAGTATTATTTGAATGCATTTCTAAGGTTAAATCATTCAGAAATTAAAGGGTTCAATGAGAGAGATAGGCAGGTTGCAGAAAATTAAAAAATAAGACATTTGTTTATTTCCAAGACACCAGAATTAATATCTAGCATTTTTCTATATTTAATTATTATTTGGCTCTGTGGTTAAAAGACCGAAACCAATAGATTGAAAAATAAGATTTTTTAGACTATAAACCTTCTGATTTTTCTAATTTCAATACGGAACTCTAAAAACGAAAGATGAGAAGCTCTAATTCGCTCTGCCCGCATAAAAGTGGAGTCCAAAGGATTTGCAGCATTTAGCCCTGTAATCCCTGTGAACCAAGCCCGGGATGTTCCTTCCTTTTGTAATGCTAATTGCCTTCACTAGGTTTGATCTTGAGGGCTTCCTCTAGAATTTTCCACTGCGAGGAGAGACATTTTTAGCGGAAAAATCCTTCCCTACATTCGCGAAGGCTCTTAACACAAACTCCTTGAAGAATTCTGTCCCTTTCAAACCAAAATCGCAGAGGGAGGAGGGGCAGAACAAAAGTGCGAAGTCGTCGAGTGTTATCAGCGAATTAATGGGGATTCCCAGGACACGAAAAAGGACTCGAACAAATCGGAAAGATTCCAGCCGAGCGCGTGGAGGTTCATCTGCTGGGTTCGGTGTGCTATCAGAATTCCTTTTTATTCCCGGAAACAAAAGGTACCACCCCCGCAAAGGAGGCTGCGGGGGGCTGATTTGCGGTGTTATCACAACGGTGAGGCAAACGAGTTGTTTAAATTGAGTGAAGATTGCCCGGGGTCCGTGCGAAACAATCTCCGCCGAGTTCCCGCTGCACCGCAGCCCCCTGGCCCGTGTATCGTCTTGAGTAATGGGCCACCAGGAGTTATCTCCTGATTTATGATTTAATTCTAATGCGATTAATTATCACTGCACAACCAATCCAATTATGTCAGTCGTTCGGGAAATGGACGTGATTTTTCAAAAGCCTCCCCTCCGTGCTCCGGGGTCCGCCGCAGTGGACCAAGTTCCCGGCGGGCCTCTAAATTGATTGTTGTTCAAATTAAATGGGAACCAAAAATGGAAATTATCAATTGTATTATAGAAATGCTGCCAAAAGTGCTGAACGTGAATGAAATTACGCGCGATGGCGGCGCACTCTGCTCTATCGCAAAGTCAATCGAAACCCCATTACACGCTAATGGGCTCAAATTGATTTTTTGTTGCCTCGCCCGGGGCGCTGCGCTGGAAAATGCGGTCTCGCTGGGTTTTTTCGCAGCTCGGCGTGCGGTTCCGGGGCTATTTTTTAAATATATATTTTGCAATAAAATTACTTAGTTAATGTAATTAATTGATAGCAATTACGTACTCGCGACGAGTACCCTACTCGGTCGCGATTTCCGGAAGTCCTCGCCGACATCCTCCCGCGGGTAACAATTTTTGCGCACTTCGGAATACTCCCACGTGTGGCCCCACTATCACCAAATAATTAGGTTCGCTTCATGTCGGTTTGAATTTTTGTTTTTAATTAATTATAGTACAAATCGGCCGTCTGGTCTCGTTTACATGACAATGCCACCGTGACTCTGCGGTTGACGACTTCAAAAAGGCAGGAATAACGTGACATGATACGATAGCTATTAATTATATACCCGCGAATTCCGCCGCTTTGCGATATTCGACGCTAATGAATACCTTTAATTTCGCTACCAATTACCAGGGGCAACGATTTTACGCATTCAAATAAGTATGCACATTACTGGGAACTTGATATCAGGTTAATCGTTTTCATACCTTTTTTTAAATCAACAAGTTATTGGGAAATTATTTTAAACTGGATTTTGGTACTATACGAATGTTTGTACATATGTTTGCAGTTCAAAAATGATATATTCTTTTAAAAATGTCTATCAAAATCCCTCATTACATCCATAATTCAACCACACATAAATACATATGTATTCTAAGAGTTTTAATTTACTGCCGATTGTTATATTTAAGAAGTAAAACAATAATTTCGTTTCAGCCAATCTTATTTACTAAATTATCAAGAGTCTTGGAATGGGTTTTTTGTTTTGCGATTGACTTTTTTCTTGTTACTATTTTTGTGTAAAAGAAATTAAACCCCAAAGGCGATTTTTTGACACTGGTTCAAAAAGAACGAAATAAGCAAAAACTATAAAGTACTTGGCGTAAATGATGACCACTATAAAGTTGGTAAAAGGGAAATTTTCATAAAAAGGGCGAAATTTTGGAGCAGAATCGTGCCAGTGTCTTATTTGTGAGACTGCAGGATGTTCCCATTTAAGGAAGTAAATTACAAACGAATCTATCTATTCTGGCACCCACCCGTACCCGCCTCGTAATCCCTCCTAGATCTGACTCAGACGCCCTGAAAAAGGTATCAAAGGAGAAGAGGGCCCTATGTGTCCTGTGGCAGTGATAAACGAACTCCGAAGGCCATCAATAGGAATCTACAAATGGACTCTGGATCCTGGCGGCCGGGCTCCAGCTTCTGCAGCACAAGGTTAATAATACGAAGGACGTTGGTGATGAGGTGGTGATGCCTCCTAGAGCCCGACAGAGGACGGGTCCCGATGGTGGTGGTGTCGACCTGGTCCTGGCTTGACCAGAAAACTTAATAGCGACCGACCTGCAGGACTCGGGTAGCATATTGAAACTTGAAGATTATTATGGTCCTTGCCGTGAACCGCCGCCGAGCCGCTTCGTCGTTGTGGGGCCGTGTCGTCATGTTTTATTCAGGAGGAGATTCGCTAGAGTGAAATAGTGAATTGCCGTCGAGCCGGAACTTTTCCGCAGATAAAAATTCATTCGGTGGGGGTTTTAGGGCGCGTTTATGAGAAGTGTGGACAGTCCGGGAGTCGGTTCGGATCCTGGACATTCAACAAGAGACATCAGTCCAGATTTGTTCCATTTGGCAAATGAACGTCCAAGTTTATTGTCTGCCCCTTCGTATTAATGTTGGAGATGGGTTTTGGGGGTCCACCATCCCGTGGTACCGCATAATCATTATTATTAATTCCGGAAGCATTGTGCTGCCCGGGCAAACCAACTCGGCAATCATAGCTGGATTTCGCCCGGCAACAGAGCTCCTTTCTCGCCCACAACGTCGTTGTTCATTGGATAGTAAATTTCTCTGGAACACACTCCAAGTTCGGCGAGGGCCCATTAAGCCAGGATATTCCCATTGAATGGCGCTCAGGATAAATTGCATCTTTCCACGAAGTTGTTAATCCTATAACTGCCCTCCGATTAGGTTTTAAACTACAAATTAACTATAATAAAAGCTAATGAGCGCCACTTGAATGGAAGATCCAAGTTTTCTCTGAAGAAGTCCAAAACTATTTCAGCCGCACAAATTTAAACAGTCCGAAATTAGCTTGGGAAAGGGGTTGGTTCTGAAAGGGAGGGTGGGAAAGCAGCACTTCAACGGCTGGTTCCTGCCAAGAAAATATAGGGCTAACGAAGGAGTTTCTCCGGTCCGGAGGGCGGTGAAGTGGTCCGGACTGATTTCTCCAAGAACGGAAGAGGAAATTATGAAAGTTGTGTATTGAAAGTTTCAATGGCACTTTGGACATATTTGCGAATGCATGTGTTAATGGCCGAGAGGCTAGAGGCTGTAGCTTCAAATTAGAAGCATACTTTGCTTGGGATCGAGAAATATTTAGGGACATTTAAATGCAAAACAGATACGACTTGTGTGGCTGAGTTGTTTGGCCTACTTTTTCATTGACTTTTGAGCTTGGGATTGTATTTAAGATTGGAATTAATGGTCTCTTTAATCTTCTAAGCATATATTGACTTTCGGTTTTTTCACATTACAGTTTTAGGAAAATCATTTAGATCATTGAGACTCCAGATATTGGTTTCTGCTACTGATAGTGATCAGTTTTTGATATACATATATATGTATATATATATAAGTATATTACATTTATATATGGATTTTAAAAAAGGGCCCAAATTAGTTAATTGTTTCGCCATTGTAATAGAATTTCGACTGGTTCTGATAGCATATTTCTAGTTTCTTACGGATTTTGGAATATTTCAGCAAAAAATATCCACATAGCGCCTTTCAAATTTTACAAAGTACTAAAAATTCGAAGTCCTCTAACCTGAAAATAATTCCAATTTAGAAACTTTAATATCTAGAATGTAATAGTATAAGGTTTTGATTAAAAAATGTAAGGAATTAAGGATTCAAAAGTATATTAAATAATATATTAATTTAAGCCGTCTTTAAAACTCTTGGTTAAAAACTCTAAATTCAAGCATTCGAGCCAGTTTCCAAGTTACATAGTCTGCATTTACATAGTTAGCATTTGCTGAGGTACATAATTACAATATTTGAAAGCACTGAAGCTTGACTATGTAGAGATGTTTGCGTAGAATGGAGCAAGTGCCCTTGTCTAAAGTGCGAGCAGTGCGTTCGCTTGGCTACACGAGGCTTTAAATAAAGCAAATTAATTCATACGGTATGTTCCAACCGATTAATCACAAAATCTCTACAGTATCAACACCAGTGTCACTTGCCGCTCCGTGATTATATCAAATTCGTTCGCCATGTCCCATAAGAGTCAATTATGAAGTCACAAAGCAATTAGAACAAAAGCTAGCAAATCACACGCTCCCCGTTCCACCCCCCTGTTTATTGTTGGAGTCGAGCCTACGACGGGGGCGGTGGAGCCCTTTTGCCAGCCACTTTAAAGCCGAGTGGGGAGCGCTGCAGCTAATCACCCCCTTTATCGGGTCGTAATGCCTTCAATAAACAAGGGCTATCTGGAGGAACTTCTTACATAATCGCCTTACATCAAATGGATCAATAAATTTCCCCATTATGACTCATTTAGATGTCTGCAGAGGACAGGCACTATCTCAGTCGACGTACCGCAGCATCTCGGTCCACGGACTTCTCTGGGGGGAAGGGGTGGTTATGATAATCCTTTGAATTGTATTCAGCCGTATCCCCTTTTGTTTTCGCCTTGAAACGACCGACGACGACTTGCTGTTGAAAGAAGAACACACGAGAAGCGCCATTGCTCCCATATCCCGCCACCACCGCCCCCCATCCTGCGGTTTGTTTGGGGCTCACAAGAAACGTAGAGCCGCACGGAGCCCTGCTGCTCCTGAATGTAATAACGAGTAATTGTTGCAGCCCTAGAAGCAGCCCAAAAGAAACTTTCTTACAGCGATCGCATTTGCCCCCTATTTGTCGTGGGGGTCATCTTTCGGCTGCATTCAAACAATATTTTGAGAAATTGTCCTTAGTCGCCGGTGCGAAGGACCAAGGACGGGGGCTTTTTGTCCTTTCGATTCCATGCACATTTTGTGCTGCACACAAGGATGCATGCACATGTGGGTGTAACTCTTTTTGGACACAAAAGGATGCACAGGACCGGATTCCATTATTTGCCCTTCAGTTTGAATGGTGCGGGCCTAATATCCTATCTCGGGCCACACAGATGCACCCTCTGAACATCCCCGTTCGGTTAAGTATTATATGAGAAGGGACAATAACTCATACAAGATTTGAATTACGGACAGAGTTTTGGATTGGATGAATGGATGGATTTTAGTCTGGAACAAGGGCCTGTCGCCTGGTCCGGTGCCTGGGATCCAGGGGTTCGCAGTGGAGCCGAGGCGAAGAGGTGTCGAACCCACCACTGGGAGACGAGCTGCAATTTGCACAAATTGTTGAATAATCGCACGGAGGATATATCGATGGATTGAATGCACCCGGGCGAACGACTAAAACCATTCAAGTTTTTTTGGGTGTGAAATTAAGCAGGAGAGTACTCCCTCAGCATTTTCAATGGCTGTTTACTCGTTCAATCAATTGCCGTTGAGTGCTAAGGGGGCTGGTTCTGATTTGAAACACTAAGGGTATATCCATGTATAGATGCAATCACCTTAAAAGACTTTAATGTGATATTCCATGATTGTGGAATTTCAACTCGTCGGGGTCGAATTCCATGAAAGTAAGAGCACATATACATGTGCAGATGCATGTTTTTTTCGCTTAATCGCAGTATTTTTGTAGCCTACATGACCTTAAATGAAAGGAAACATAACACAAGTATCTTTTCTTCAAAGAATAGGTTGTTCGGTGATTAATCCAAATCGATTTAGATCAGAAAAGATCTGAGTTCGATGAGAACTATCACTATCTTTTCTGATCTAAACTGATCTGCTTCACGCTCGTTGAGCCTGATCTAGATTGATAATTACACAAGCGAACGAATTTAATATTTTTGGCTGGTGTCATGGTCAATATATTGACCATTTATGAAAAATAATAAAAAATAAGAGTTTATCTTAAAGCTATTATTATGGCTCATATGAAAATATTAATTGTAATCGAGGCATGTGGAATCTCAATAAGCTCTATCACACTTTTTTACCGTATCCACGAAATATTTTTCATGGCAGTCCGCATGTTTTGCATTCATCATATATTATATATAATAACTGGTTTTCGGAAATAAATTAAATTTCCAATATAATTCGAATAGTTTTTGAGTTGTATGTATTTTTATAAAATAATTAAACGTTCAAGCTTCCATCTGAAATACTTTTCTAGCTTCCAAAAAAGTTCTCTATATTTTAATAATTGTTAAAATATAGTGGTTTTTAATTCTATTTTTCAGGATAATGAAATGTGATTTTGCAGTTTTATTTACAAATTCGTGATCTACAGTAAAAATCCAATAGTAATTAACTGTCAACTGTATGGGACCAAATTCACTGTTGATCTATGCTATCGAGTTTTAGTGGTCTACAAATTTTCGTAGATCAAGTTAGACCAGGGAACTTGACAGTTTGCCATTTTGTAGCAGTTACCATATATGCTCCAAAGCGTTAGTAATATTGTTTACGTTTTTCTACTTTTATAAATTAATATTCAATCACGAACGTAAAAATTCATGACTGTATGGAAAATAAATAAAAGCAACAGTTTTTGTTGTAACTTATATGTATGTACATAAGACTTAGTTATACCCATCGAAAATAATCAGGTGACATCGGAATGTTTCAAACAATTTATTTTAACAGAAATTCTCTAATTTTAGTTTTACAATAAAATTTCAAATTGAGCTTTTACCTTTGAATACTGACTTTTAAATTGATCTTAACTGATGGTCGATTTGGGTTCGTTGAGACTTCTGATCTTTTTTGATCTATTGTGGTCTAACATTCGTTTCTCAACGGACATAAGTTGTTCTACTTGAATCTAATCTGATCGAGTTCAGGGGTCAACAAACATGCGTTACACATATTACAACAAATATGATTCCGTTTAGAGAGTAAATAACATTAATATAGATATTTAATTTCAACTGAGCAAAGCTATCAGAGAGAGACGTGGAAGATTTTTTATAGAATTTAAATTTGCACTCAGTTAAAATTGTAAACTCGTTGCAGCACTCATTGTGATACAATAATTGCGGTTTAGGTTACAAGGGTTGTATGCTTTATACACATGGTAGAAAATTAAAAGGGAAGGTTCGGAAACCATGAAAAGGCACAGGGTGAATCTCGCATGTGCTGATAATTATGGCAATTATGAGCAATGAACATAAATATCGGAGCCCTCTTCTGTTCGAAATGCAGACAGAGTGCAGCTCAGCAGAGACCGACTGCCAGAAAATTGGCGCAATTCGATTTAAAGTGCATTGTTGGTGCGATTTTCCGGCCGGTCTGGCTCCGTCATGATGTTTTATGGGCCTTCGTCGGGCCGCTTTCGCGATCCAGAGGGGAAATGTTCGCGGTGCCGCTGCCGCTGATTTCGTAATTTGCAACTAAAGTGGAAGGGTTATTAATCATCTTTTCCATTGTTTCTCAGCACCTGTAATCGTGTTTTACTTACCTGCCCACTAGAGGGCCATAGTGGTTGACGGGGGAATTGATAGCGGCCAGCTCGCGAACTCAGTTGCACGTTTTAGAATTGCATTTTGCGGGTTGGAGGAAGGGGGAAATTAATCCGGCAGTAAGATGGATGTCGGAGGAAACGGCCACATCCGCAGCATCCGAGAGGTCATTAGTCAGACCGAATTTCCTTGTCGATCACAATCTAATCGCATTACAGACGATGCTGATCAATCAATCACCGCCGCAGGGACTCGCCTGCTGGGCGGGATGGGGGCGGCGTTATCGCCGGTCTTCTTTAAATTCAATCAGACGAAGAAAAGAAAGAAAGAAATATTTTTGAACCCAAGAAGGTTCCGGTAACTGTTCTGAGACAGTTTTCATTATTATCTAGCGCAGATGATGCATTCAAGGCCGAGAGCATGTGTGCACCTTCGGCTCGAATCTAACAACTTTCCATAGGGCGACGCCCGCACTTCATTCGTGCGATGTTCCCGGAGAGGAGTCGTCCTGCATCCATTCCGGGAGCTTGCCAGGCCCTATTTTCCCCGTCCTAGTTCTGCAGTATTCCCGGGATGGATAATATACTTGAAACCCTTTTCCCATTTCATTTTGACAAAGTCGTCTTAAATTTCAATTTACGGGCGCACAAAGATGTGCCAAATTGATTTCGCCCGTATTGTTGACGAAGGGGCCTGGGGGTGGGACAGGACAGGTAATGGGTACAAATGCGCCTCGCTGCAAACTGCACGGGATATTACTTTCGTACTTTTCTCGCAGGACGAGATGATGGAAGGGCTGCAGAAAGAAGATTTCTGCTCCGTAGGGGTGCGTCCCCTACGTGTGAGGGATGCTCGGGATTTTAAGAAAATTGGGGTAACACATGTGCACCAAGCGAGTTAAGTTGATGAAAGCGAAGTGACTGGAGGAGCCCCAAACGATATGGAACCGCTGCCACCAGCCCCACGCTTAGGGCTTCGGTGGCACGGTGCCAGACGGTGGCGCCGTAATGCGTGCCATTAACAGGGGAAAGTTTTATTTGCGAATTATGAGCTCCCCAGACACACAGGAGCCCCACCTCCCAGCCAACTTTTTGCAATTACACCTCCTGAGTCTTTCTAGTAAATTGAGAGCACCTTCCAGCGCGGTAGAATTATCTTTATCGTTAGCTCTTTCTAGGATTTTTGACTTCCCGACTTATTCTCTTTCCAAGTAATCGAGATGGCATTTTAAACACTGATTTTTGTTTTAAAAAGAAAATGTTTATAATTATTAATAATACCTCAATATAAGCGCAATAAAGGCTTAAAATTAAATATAATTCCATTTAAATGAACCTATATACTTACATACATTATATGTTTTGAAATGTAATCTGATTCAGAACAAATAAAGTTATCAATAAGAGGAATAAGCTCAATACGAAGTTGGAAATATAGGCACTTGCCAGGTCATTCCTTCAGAATCGATACTTATTGAACGATACAAATACAAAATATTAATTTTTCAGGATGGTCTTTTTATTTCCATATGGACGGAAATACCCAACAGGAACTTGGACGTTAAATAATGACGAAATTCCCCGGAATTCGTTTCGGTAGAAGTAAAAGGGGCTGCATGAAGGCACCCTCATCCAAAACGTATTTTGATGCGACTTTTTGAAAAATTCTCACGTTGTATCAATTCACGTTACAAAATGTGCTCCTCTAGCCATTAAGATGCCCAGCGTCATTGGTTTTGAGTGCTGGATGGGTTTGTAGCCGCCCGGCCCACCCCCGGAAGGAGAAAGATACCCGCCATAAAATCGCACATCAATAAGAAAACCTTCGACACCTCATGAATTCTGGTGGCCCTTCTAAACACCAGCTGAAAGGGCGGGGATGGGTGTGATAGCCGCCGACTTCGACGGGCACATGCCTCAATGTTTCACCTTTGATTTTTATGGTTTCAAATATTTATGGGATTTCATCCATAAAACAGATTTACGATCATTACTGACATAATTCTTGTAAAATGTCTATTCGGAACACGTTCATAACATAAACGACAGACGTGTACAGGAAACTATCCAGCCATTGATGAGACTTTAAAGCGGGTTGAGGAAGGGGGTGGGCCCGGATCCAATCCCGGATATCTCCCTGCCCGGCCAAGAATCGACGAGCTTCCTTGCTTCCAGTGATGGATGTTGTGAAAAATTTTTGGTTACATTCGGGAGGGGGGTGATTAATATTCTGGAGCCGAAAGTGTGGTAAAGTAATGCTCCTCGGGTGCATCGAATCTATTGAGCGGGAAAGGGCTTTCAGATGCTCCCGATTAAGGACTGAAACTAATACGGATGGAGTTTGCTCAGCAAGCTTCCAACCGAAGAAAGAACATATGGCGCAATCAGTATTTGTAGTTATTAATTTAATGATACCACAAGTCTCAATTTCAGCTTATACATAATATAAATGGGTATTTCTCATCAAATTTCGAAATTTGATTCCCGAGCTATTAGTGCCGAGTCATATGCATTAACTACATAAGTCTTTTTTTTATTTGAATGTACGCTGTCTATACCGCTATTGTTTAAAAAGAAAACTTCTAAAGAAAAAAAAAATATCGCTACTTTGTTACCGTGAAAATCATTCCCTCACCTTGTCCCTTAGTTCAAAAATATTACTAAAATGCCTATTTATCTGAAATATATCAATATTCTTAATAATAAAATTATGCAAATATATAAGAAAGATGTTTGTTATTGTCTATAAAAGCTTCCATCATACAACAACGAATTTATAAAAACAATAATTCGGTTTTAAATATATCCCGCCAAATAAAATCATTCCTCCATCCTATTACGAATATTCGATTTCTGAACGTGTCAAACGATATTTAGGAACGCAACCTTAAGTTTTTAGTACCTGGCAACACTCTCAAATGATTCAAGATGGCGATTTCTTCTCAACCGTAGGTGAGTTCGTGTAAAAAAATATTTTGCGAAAAATTGTTAAAAGTTAAATTTATGACGATCATTACCTCACGTTACATGAATGTATTAAGCATTTTAATATCTATCATTAAAATTTGTTGATTTTATGCGTTTTTGGGAGTAAAATACATATTCGAAATGTAACAAGCAAATTGAGGTTATGTGTCGGTGTTTTTGTAGCTTAAGTTAAAATTCGTCATTCCCTCACTGCATTTATTATTCCCTCATTTATTTATTTTTTAAAACCTCATTGTTTATAGGTTATATACAAAAATATTGAAGACCAATACCCCTGGACAGATCTCTAAAAGCAACTTTTCTGATCTCTGCAAAAAAATATCTAAGTTTATAAAAAAAAAGAAATTTCAATAATATCTCAAATTTTGAGATTTCATAAGAAATACCCAAATACGACGCCAGCGAAAACGAGTTATATGCGGTATGGGTTTATATGGCTTTTTAGATTTACTAAGAACTAATTTAAAAACAAAAATGTTCTACTAATCTAATTTTACTTAAAGATGTAGAAAAATAAAACATAATGGTATGAGTAGTTAAAACTCATGTGGGACGTTTGCTAAGTCAATTAATGAAAAACTCTTGTTGCTTCCGTAGTAAGCAGAATTATTATTTTTGCTCCCACGTAATTCGTATAACTTAGTATTTTAAAGTAGAGTCAGCCATAAGGGTGAGATCGGCTTCGCTGTCACCATCAAAAGGAAGGGATAAACGTTTTGCATTTATCCAGATGAGTAGCGTAGGGTTTAAAATAAAACCAGTCTGAAATATTTAATGCATATACTATACTACTTATAAGTTAGGCTTGTTATACTTAAAATGTTTAATTTGTAGTATAAAAACGCCACGTTGTTCTGTTTTCAAGGGACTGCAATTCGCGTGGAATGCGAAGTATTTCAAAAAATATTTGAAAGTTCCTATACATAAAACCAGTATGTAGCATGTCTGGTAAAATCACATAGCTACCCAAACAATATGTGTACATACAATAGTTTAACAAAAGAACGCACTTACCTTTTCGAAAACTGGAACTTGGAAAAAACCAAGCTTTTTAAATTAAACTAGGTTTGAATTAGATCGGGCTATTTTAATGAAGATTCTATGTCCGATAATGCGTTCTTAATAAAAAATATTGATTTCGTTTTAAATCATGGACTCACTAACTAGTCAACAAATTGGTCAAATAGAAATTCCTTAGTACATTTACCACATGATAAGTTTACAAAGTGCGCCTTGAAGCGGGAGAAATTGGAGCTGGGAGAAGTGTCCGAGGCAATTATCAATCAAATTTACACCGCACGCATGTACACACATGCAATATTATGTTATGACTTGCCGTGACAACCTGTAATGGCTTCATTTCCTTTTGATCTTCTGCAATCAGCTCATCAGCAAGTCCAAATTGACAACAATCGAATGTATGCTCAGCCAACCACGTTAACCTGTCAAACGGGGAAGAATAATTGATTCATATGAAAGCAAGGGTTTTGCGGTGATTAAGGGGTGGGGAGTGGGTATCCAGGTAAATGTAGGGCCAGATACTGTCAGGTGCATTCCCAGCAATTGTCGATTTTCTGTTGACATGTCAATAAATAATAACAAGACCATAAATGGAATAGTCAACAAGAGTCCGTCGTTGGCGGCATCAGCGCCAGAATGACAGAAGGAAGCTGTGGCCGACCGCTGGAACGTTGGCCTCCACGAAAATTGAAGTTCGAATCCGTTCACTGTCGCACGGTCCGTCGCAGAAGGCAGGGTACTGGTCCACCCTCCAAATTAAAGGGCAGAATAGTTTGACAGACGCTGCCCGTGTTGAAAATGCCTGCTAGGCAAACTTCAATTATTATGTTAATAACTGGTCACTGTGTGGTACCATGATTTATGTCGAACTCATGGCATTTTGCCCTTTTCTAAAAATGGATATTTCGAGTCCTCGTACGGTTTGATAAGTTTGCAATATCAGAAAACAACACGTCATAAAAATAAATATTTATTAAGATATTTAAGTAAGAAAAATTTATTATGAATGTATAATTATGTTTTTGAATATAATGTACGAGTATAAAAAGAAATTTTATTATTACAAAAATTAAAATATGATTAACTTACAATACATACACATATGTAGGTATGTATTTTTGTAAACTCTTGCTTGTGTAGTTCAAAAGAACTAACCCTCAATCCCTACGTAACAATACTTTTAATTTCCCGCGACATGTTAATGTAAAACGACGTAAATTACTAAATCCTGCTATTGTGTTTTCTTATCTTATCACGTTAAACTAAAATATGATGTATTGTCCCGTTCAGACTATGGCTATCAGTATCAACATTTTCTAGTCACCTAAAAACAACCCCAACCGTCAAAGTTACGGCCGTAACATCATTTATGAGCGTAAAATAATTCTGATACCGATAATGAATACATTTTTTCCGGGCTACTAGCTTTCAAAACCTGGAACAATTTTAGTACTTATACCGGTAACAATAGTGATAGTTGTTTGAACGAGGCATATAAAACTAATTTCGGCGTCACGTGAAAGCGCCTCACTAGCAGTGGTCGCTATGGCGAAGGCAAATGATGACGTGGAGGAAATTTAATGAATTTTCACTTTTTCCACGATATCTACCGAACAATAGAATGGCTTAATTGCAGAGCGTGAGGTCTATTTTATAATTATTTTTATAGTTACAAAATAACCACACAATTGACTGTTTGTCAGAGCTACATAGGTGAAATATTTTTGAAATTCACTTTTCAATCAAGTGGTTGACAGGGATCTGCTCTGGGGTTAACCCATACATTGTTTATTTTTCCGATTAGCACTAATGCTCGAATTACATTAGAATTTCTAACTCAATGTGGGTTTCGTTAGGGGCTCCTTTGTGGGTAAACGAAATTCCCAACATTATTTATCGAATTTGAATTTTGGCTAAAATTAGGGTATGGTTGGCTCACATTTCATGAAAAACACTCAATTGGTGCAGCATACCGCAGGAACTTTGTTGAGAATTTCATGTATTTCGAAATGGCTACGGATTATTTTGTTAAACATGATACTGATTTTGTTTTACATACTGGTCCAGTGTACTGGTTTTTGTAGTGTACGAATTATTGCAATTAGTTTGAGCATGCCACAGAATTTGTTCAATATCTATAAAACAATTTAGCCGTATTTCAGGGCTCCATCTCAACCGATTTAAAGTAATTAAAATAAATAAATAACTCGTTTGGTCTCACATTGAGTCCTTTTGGGAATTTAAGGAATCTATCAAGGATTTCGCTCTATGAAATTGAAACCCACTCGTTTTTTATTTTTAATTATTTATTTTATTTTATTTTCATGTTTATCAATGTCACAAATGGCTGAATAAAAAATTACCATAAAACAAGGAGAGAAAGACAAATATATGTACCGAGAAAGCGATACGGCCGAATATATGCAATCCTCCACGACGACGGATGATGATGACGACTTTTTATTCCCATTTCAAAATCTATTTTGCATTAAGCGTGTGTGTCATCTGTTTCGGAGCAGGCCATTAAAGCGGTGTGTGTGCGCTTCTCTTTAATAACTCCCTTCGCCGTCCCGAGGATCCTGGAATAAAGCGGCACACCACCTGGAGCAAATATAACTTCTGAAGGACATATGCGGGTAATACTTTTTCTCGATATGGCTCTGACTACAACCGACAAGTCTCCTCTTTTATGTGATATGTTTCACGCTCCGCTCAAAATGTGATGAACAATGTCACACGTCCCCAGAACCCCCAACATTTTCCTCCCCTGTTTTGGGGTTTAAACTCTAGTCTCATTTCGATGAGTTCGATGCAATCCACAGCTATTTTGTTTTATTGATAAATTGTACAAAAATACCCACAACTCATGGCGAACGTCCCAGAAACCGAAAAAAGATATCTAAGCGCGATTCTAAGAGGCCGGCACTCGCTGCAAGGACGAGTCATTTTTTTTAGGTTCATTTTTCCATTTTTTAGAATTTGCATTAAAAAGTTTCGTTACACTACGATTAATATTAATGTTAAATTGTAGACAAAAAATATCATTCATTCATTCGCTGCTGTTGCTGCGTGTTCTCCTTCTACCATTTCGTTTTTTATTCTCTTGTTCTACGTAAGTTTAACTTTGAAGTTGTTAGAGCTTTCCCCGAACATTTTCTTGATCTTCGGCTTGATCTCGACACTTGTGGCATTCCTAATCCGAAGGATCTTCTTCCGGGTGGGCGGCGGCTTTGTTGGCGCTGGTGGTAGCTCTGGCAGATTGCAAGGCTTCTTTAAATACTTGTAAACACTGTCAACGCGGTCTATGAGGCGTTTCGCGTACTTCGTCGCTGTTCGATCCACAATCGATGGTGATTTTATGCAATCATCACCGCCAAATTCACAGACCTGAAAGGAAATGGAGGACAGGAATTTGTTTTAGTTTTACTTTTATCATTATATGATTTCTAAATTAATTATATTTTCCATTCATTTTCTAAATCGATTCGATTTTAACATAAATGTGTGCTTGCTGTGATTGCTTAATTAGTTTCTAAAACATGTTCGTTTTTGTTTTTTTGTGTTGTTTATTATAAAACATAAAAAGGATTTACCTAGAAAAGCAAAATGTACAATAAAAGTCTCCACATAAAAATAACATGGGAAATTTATAACAATTTGTTTATTTAAAACATTTTCGTTGTATCGGAAGCTAAGTAGATATAAAGCTTTCAAGTTTAAATTTTTGGCGTATTCTAAGGATTTTGCATTACTAAAGATCATAAAAAATTTAAAATGTTATACATTTTTACGAAAATCTATTTGTTTATTTTGCTTTTGAAATTTCAATTGGTTTAACTAAAAACAATGTAATGACTTTTTATTAGATGGTCAAGTGTGATATTTTTATTAATTTGGTACTATCTTAGAGTTCGTTAAGAACTAAAAAAGAAATGGTACTCGCCCTGTAATGATGTAAAATGCCTGCATCTGCTGGTACATTCAGGGAGCCCTTTCCTGGTATAAACTCCCAAACGAAATGATTGCCAGCTTCCACTACAGCTTCAGGCCTGCAGATATACTTCGATCGTTGTTTCTGCGGATGCAACTTAGACCGCCTGCAAACCAAAAAATATATAATAATAAACAAAAATATTAGAATATTTAGAAAAGAAAGGACAAAACGTGTATTCCGACCTACCTTCTTGTTTTTCGTTGAGTCAAAAGCGCAGCTCTCAGTCGGGCGTTGCTAGAGTGACTTCCGTAAATCAGCGGGTCATCTCCGAACTGCAGGTAAAAAAACGCATTCTGGAAAGAATAGGCCCCCGTATTTCTGTTGCTGTACTTCAGCGTTAGCCAGCTAGTTTTGTTTAAATAGAGTTAATTAGATTTTGTGTTCAAGTCCAATCTTTAAGCCGAAACTAGATCTACCTCATCAAAGCAGTAAGGGTGTCATTGTGGCGCGGTATGATGAACTCGTCGAGGTCAATTAGGGCCAGGTGAGAGTACCTGTACATGTTCCTGTAGAGGCAGTCGTTGAGTGCCGCAAACAGGCCCTCGGTCCGGATCTCCTTCTGGGACCGCATCCTGAGGTTCCACGGCATAATACTGACCGTCGGCTTCGTGTAGCTGAGCTCGAATTTTCTCGACGACGAGCCGCCCTTTGAGTCGTTCCTCTGGCTCCCGTCGGGATTGAAATTTTCATAGTCGTCCGTTGCCGTCAGATTCCCGGGAATGTCCCCGCTGACGTAGTGATTTAGGATGCACGACGCGTGCGATCCGAGGGTGTGATTGTAAAATGTAAAGTGTGATATGCCCAGGAGGGAGTTCAACTCGAGGAACTCCAGAAGGTACAGAGCTTGATCGTAGTTAAAGTGGAACGGTTTCACACAGACCGCCAATTTTTCTGGAATCCTCCCGACGGCGGGACCTGTTTGATTCGCAAAGTCTGCGTCGATGTCCGTGTTTCGCACGAGCAACGTGTTCCCTGGTGGGGCTCGCAACTTGCTAACGACACTCACCGCATATGGAATGTCCAGTCCGGGAGCCCTCAGGGGGCACAGTATAAAGCAGGCGCTGTATTTCAGATTCCAGTTTTCCCGGATTACCTGCCGGGGGAAAAAAGCATTGAAACACAGGTGGCAAACGTCGTCCATCAGTCAATATTTCATCGTCTGTTAATTGACAGGTCAAAAGCTCTCTAATAATTGCCCCTATCGATTTTCTTTTTCACCTGTTGGGGGCTGGTGACTGTGAACTCACCTTAACCCGGGCCATTACAGTCGCCGAAAAGTACTTGATTTTGTTGCTCGGATCCTTGTAAGGGTACCAGAAACGGCACCAAACCCTCTCTGGCCCACGTGTTTTCGTTGCCCCAATAACTCGGACCATTTTACCATCACGTCGGTCGTAGTAGGCCGAAAATACGAAAAATTTGAAACGTGTTCCATTGACAACTTGCCAGGAACCATCTGTTGGCTGATACCCAACTGAAAAGTGTGGCAGGGTTTGTTCGATTTTTGTTGGTAACAAATGCCCCCAAGGTATCGATGGTCCGTTCCCAACACCCCCGACACCATTCCCTAAATTGATTGGATCGGGGGCGACGGGTATACCAACAGCTAAACGATCTGCAATATTTCAAGGAAGAAAATATCTTGTTTTAAATTTTTTATTCTGTTTTCTTGATTTTTTAGAATAATGGGATTTTTTTGGTGCCAAGGTTGTTTTCGAGGGAAAAATGAGATTTTTTAGAATGGATCGATAGTCCAATTCGTCTGAGTTGAAAAAATAAAAATCAGGACAGACACTCACCACTCATTTTTAATTTATTGTCACTGCGAAACTGAAATATCCCTAGCTTATTATCACCCATGAGAAGACTACCATCTAGTAAATCATAGTCCTCCTAAAAGGGAAAAGAAGTACCCAAACTATTTTGAAATTGCTCTTAATAATGTTATATAAATATGTAGCATTTTTTGTATAAAATTTTAACCTTGCTTTTAAAATATGTATGGAATAACTATGTGTATCCTAGATGTAAGATTATTTACTTATTCAAAGAGAAGATTCATTTTGAGTCTATGTTGTTGGTTATATCGCTGTTTAGTCTTACTAGATTCTTAAAACTATTTATTTATATTTCTTCTCTCAAAAATCTGAGAGTTGAATTAAGATCAAGATTTAAAGAGACATGATACTGCATACATATTAAGAAATTGCATCGAATATGCGAATATATGTAGACTGAACAAACTATGATTTTCTATTAGTTAAACAACGCTTAAAGTATGATTTATATTTTAGAGAACAAATCTAATTTAAGAAATTTAGAGTTTGATAAAATACTTGTTTGGTATGACCTTATAACAGTAGACTTTTTGGGTGCTGTTGATGAAGATGTTTTAAGATGCTTTATATTTGCAAAACAGTAGTATTACATATTTTAGACTATATGGATTAATATTATATAGATATTGTATTATCTTTAATTCTAATTGTTTAAAATGAATTTCATAAAATAACTGACCTTAACATTGTCATAGTCAGGCATCGAGTCGCCAAGACGTCCAGCCAAATTGCTGTGCCTGAGAACGACAACTCCACCGTGACTCTTGTCATCAATCATGAAAAGCTGCAAATTACAATATACCATTCAAAATGTTTGCAGTGCTCAAAAGTAGCCTGTCTGGGTTCCGGGCGGAAGTAATTTACTTTTTCTGAATTCTCATTTAGAAACTGCTCAAGTTCTTACCTCAGTTAAGATGATCAAGCCGAAAACTGCAAAGAACGCTATGACAATTAAAAAACTCATGCCGGCACGTTCCCGAGCACCCCAGGTGCTCCGCTTGCTTCGCTTATTCCGCGAGTGGTGGGAGTGATGAATGCCGGAGGAGGAGGAGGCCCCAGTCGCCAAAGGAGCCGCAGACGACGCTGAATACAAGGAGGTGGTGGATGAGGCCATCGAGAGGGACGGGCAGGCCACTGACGATGTTGACGATGTTGATGACGATGACGCTGGTGCCGACGTTTGTCGTATCGCTGCAGGTGCTCCACTCGCCTTTGTTGCATTTATTAATCCGCCGCCGGTCTTCAAGGAGCCCCCCGACTTCTTACTTGGGGGGCTCCCGCTCAAAAACATGGCACAGCAGAACTTCTCGATGTAATCTCACCATCATCGTCATCATCCTCATTCAGCAGCAATCCAGAGTTAGAGGGCTTAAAAACATCGTTCCTTTACCTCACTTATCACGTGTACGAGTTTATTGCGGTTTGTGTTATTTTTAGCCACCCTATGTCCTTTCAACACAATCGCCACACTGTCTGGCGAAAGAGACAATTTAATTGAATCCTTTTTTGGCACTCAAACGCTCCACTGGCAGGCTGAGGCAACTCCTCGAAAGGTGGAAATTACTTTACCAAACACCAGGAAAGTGAGACACACTCGAGCTAGTTTCCTGGGATCTGAAGAGCCGCCCGAGCACTTCCTTGTTGGGCTGGGAAAAATCAATTCCTAACCTCAACCCTGTCACTAGGCACTAGACTAGGGCTCCTCTAGGTTCGGACGCGGTTTCTGGGGGATCGACGGCGAAGGTTGGCACAACCATGGGGCACAGCTTTTAGAGAAAAAATTAAAACACTATCTAGAGCCTAGATTTAGGTCCAGGGAACGCACGAACCCCGAGGTACTTAGATACAACCACTCACAGGGGCACCACAGATAAACAAATTGTGGATTTGCCTCCCGCACAGAATATGACGCGAATCCTTTTCGCTGACATCCCGAGTGAGCCGTGCAACAACTCCACGCCACAGAACCCCCCTGTGCCTGTGTCCTTTTACTCTGTTTAGCAACTAGGAAAGGATGTCACGGGTGGAAGACCTGCGCACTGGCGAGTTGTCCTCGGTATCCTTTTCAACCGAATCGCGACATCACGAACAGAATTTCTCGAAGCGAGCAGCCAAATCCAAGGAGGGCCGCCACTGGTGAAAAATATACAACTGAAATACTTTTACACTCCGCCGCCGATTCACGCACTACACAAAATGATGACCATGAAAATGGGGTTGTTATCGTGCATAATTTATCACCCCACCGCGTGGAAAACGCGCACAATTCCGCTTGATCAATTCTGTGAATTTTCTTGCAGGCGGTGGCGGCAGATTGTTTGTTAAAATTTGATTTGAGCGGTTCTTAGTGACGCTCAGTTTCATCATTTCTATTCGCAGTGTTTTTTAGAGGTTCGACACTTTTATCAACTCGCAGATAACCCATGACCATTTGGTTTGATGCAAAAATCGACAAAGCGATAGTTAGTCGTTTTCGATTTACATAAGGCGCCGGCCGGCCGGGGATTATGCTGCGTAGGAAGAGGTGGGCTTTTGCCTGCTTTTTTATGTATATGTATGCTTTTATGGGCGTATTTCGGGCAGATAATTGGGCAACGGTGTCCAAAATAATTTTTCTGATAAGTCTGTGAACGAGAAATGATCTTCTTAAATATAAATTATTAATTGATTTGTAGGAACAATTTTAACAACATTAAGTTAAATTAATAATGCATTTCTCTAACCTAGTCTTTTAACATTTGAGCCCTCTCATAAAGAAAGTTAAAAATTCGTGTTAGTAAAACCTAAAAGTGATTCCAAAAGACATAATTGGAAATAAAACAAGTGTTCATGTTGCAATTACCGATCACGATTTCGCATCGCTTCATAATATCCATTACTATTTTTATCATACGTAGGTACTCACAAAAAGATTTATAAGATTCAATAATTACTTATTTTTTCTTTTAAGTCGGTCATTCCCTTCAAATGTTCATGAAATTTTTAATATTTACTAAAACTAAATTATGTAAACACTTCATACTCCATTCCTCCCTCCACTTTCCAATCGCAATGACAAGTCAATCAATACTAAGCGCAACATGTTCATAGAATTATAACACAAAATCAAAATTAATACTGAAATAAAACAAAAAACTAAAATCGACATTGGCATTGGCATCTTCGACATCGACATAATCGATATATAGATATTGTATCGAAATCGAGACCGAAATCGAAATTGAAAAGTGCCTTATATGTCCTATTACAGTCAGCACTTGAAGTAACGATACATACTATGCATATTAAATTTCGGGAAAAACTGCTCGGCCGTTACGGAACTGAATGACATCAAACATTAAAAAAATGTTCGCATTATATTAATAGGATCAATATCACGTTAAAATCGAATTCGAAGTTTAAAACGAAATAGAAATCGATATCGATATCAAAAAATCCTATTCCAGGACTTAAATATAATTGTATATCAAACTTTATAAAAAATCATTCAGCTGTTACAAAGCTAAATGAAAACAAACATGTTAACACACAACGTTTTAATTTTGAGGTAAAATTGTATGCCCCATGTGGCGAATAGTCTCCTGAGTAACAAGGATTGTGAGTTGCAATTGAAAGGGGTCAAATAAAGAACTTAGATATAATTATAAATATAAGCTCTTTGGTTCAAGTGTTTATAATTAACCTTCAATCAATATTAAAACTTCCATGCACATTTCAGAAGAATGCATTCCGTAATGGAAGAAGTAATTAATATATGAATCTCACCATTCTTTTTTAATTTATAAAAATGTTTTCTTCCTTAAACTACAAATACAAAACAACCTTGACATTTTCAGAGTATTTTCAGGTTGATTAAACGTAAGTACCGTAAACAATTGGATCTGTCATGACAAAATTTTCAGCGGAGACAGTAAATTTGTAATCGCCAACGCCATATTTTTATTACAATTGTTCTTTGTTATAGGAATTTTTAACGCCTGAGTTATGTTGAGTACAGAGTACGCGTCATTATAGTTTTATAAAAAAAATAAAAAATAAAACAAAATTCAAAAGTTGTCATTGTAGTCGCTATATGATAAATATTTGTAATCAATATCCTCCGTCGTTTTGTTTGTTTCTTGTCTGTTCGCGATTTGCCCCGTAATTACTGAGCAACGAAAGTAAGGTAAAGTCTTATTTTAAGCTATAAAATGTCCTTTTTATAAAAGTACTCATTATAGAAAGACATTAAAGTTTATTACTGGGACATTTAATTGTATTGAGAGTGGTCGCGCCGTAAAATTGTTTCGTTATATGAGAGGTTCATTGCAGAAGAACATGTCCTTTATAAAATTTACAAATTGATTTTTTGTGGCATATTACAAAAATTACCTTTTGAGCTTCAAAATCCATTTTATTTTGTAAATCCGCTGAATGGCCTCTGAAAAATTTTGCAAACATTCCACCCGAATTATCGAGGTGGTGGATTGGAATTTCTCTCAAAAAATCCCATCTAATTTAATCACCGCGATGAGCCGATGTCGACACGTGGATAATGTCCTTTGTGTCGCTCCTGCTTAAAATGCGCCGGAGATCCTGCCGGTTTTGCACTTTGTTTAAATGAAATCGCTCTGTGAGTGTTGAAAAAAATGGCAGCAGATGGGTGGCCGAATGCGGTATTGCCAAATGCACACAAAAATGTAAATAGCCCAGGTAAATTGGCACCCACACCATGCACACCTGGCGGGGGTGTTCCCGGAGCCGTAAGTTGCTCCGCTGCACCTGCAGCTCGTAATTAAATTCATCCACTTGACTGATATTTATCGCTGGCCGCCCATTGCGCTCCCTTCGGGACCCGGGTCCGGGAAAAACTTTGAACCACTGTTAGCTTATGCCGGCCACAAATGATGGTAATTGCAGCTTCCAGCATCCACACAAAATCTTTTATTGCACATATGGGGATCCCTGAGTTTTGCCAGTTCTGGAGCCCCATATCACGATATCCCCGGACCCATTTATAGAGGTACCCGGAGCCTCGGCGAGCCCCAGAATCCGCGCTGCAGCTCAACTGCAACCCTCAACCCCTCGCGGTCGTCGGTGCAGCGCACGTGAAAAACTTGTTACGTAAAAGGACCCCAGCTTAGGTGTGAATAATTTATTGTGCCAGCGGATGGTATCCTCCCGGAGGGCGGGGCGATTAAGGCGCTTTTCAGATAATTTTAATAACAACAGTTTTATCTTTTGATGACGGGAGCGAATGTCGCTGTCGTCGCGTTTTAATGAAATTTTAATTGCGCCGCAATTCAGCCGTTTTTTGTTTTATATAATCCTCCCCCGTTTTGTGCATTTCATCCCAGCTCTAACGTTCTGCTATAGGAAGGAGCACGGAATGGAGGATGCGATTTTACTTTTAAAGCAATGCCCACAACGACCGAAGGTGTTGCCCTTGCATGTCGGCGAGACTATTCTTTGTGCCCAGTAGGAAAAATGAGATTTTCCGGC
This sequence comes from Tolmerus cingulatus, assembly GCA_959613345.1. Lineage (NCBI taxonomy): Eukaryota > Metazoa > Arthropoda > Insecta > Diptera > Asilidae > Tolmerus > Tolmerus cingulatus. Next base: position 31,090,636 of record OY390707.1, read on the forward strand.
GGAAAGCCTTTACCCTTTTTGGAAATCTACTCCCGGCATCAATCCATTTGGTAATCGGATATTTTTGCCTCGCAAGTAGTTCGGACACCGAGACCGTCCATTAAGCGGGCGCCGTGAGCCCTGCATGTCCCTTCTGAATAGGTGTGGGGGCTAAGGGCGAAAGGGGTGCTCGGTCTCTGATAGTTTCTAGAAGTAGTCGCGAACGTGTTCAGGAACTTTTCAAATAGGCACCTTTCCCCTACCCGAACCATTCCTCGATCTTCTGTCCAGCTTCAATCGACTAGGGAGTTACTTCCTGTTCAATATTTTAAGGACCTCCCAGACGAACTTGAGCCGGGAGTTAAGTTTATTTAAGGGAGGAAACTCAAAGAATTTGATCAAAAGTTGTGAAGGACACTTCCTGTTTTAATTTATCTATTAAGGGGCTATTGGAGATCTTACTTCTGCCTGCAGTACGTTCGTCAGACATAGGTGCTCCCAGGGGATACGAAGCGGGAAGATTGAAACCGTCCACCTATACCCACTCCATTCATCGAAAAAGGAAGCCCAAAGTTAAAACTTTTGAACTAACAAAGTGGGTTTGCACTTTTCTACCAAAAAAGAAGAAAAAGATGGAGTTGAGAATTCTCTCAGAAGTGTTTGTTCAGGGTAATGTTGAACGCCGATTTCTAACAAGGACATTCAGGTAAAAAGGGTTTTTGTCGGTGGAGGGAAAATTGTTTAAGGAACCTTGAACAACTTTGAGAATTCTTTTCGAAATGGAATGGAACAGAAATTCCTTGCAATGTTCAGATGTAAAAGGAAGTCTTTTGTAGAGGGCAGTTTTACAGAAAAGACGAGATGTAGGCAAAAAAATACCAAATTTTCTAATTTAGATATTATATTTATAATGATGTACTTTATCGAAATTTTATGTATTATTTTAAGAAATTTGGACTGAGAGCTAATTTTATTTAAGTCATGGTTTTGTAGCTAAACTGAAGGAAAAAGAATCACTTTTATGGCTGATGGTGAAGTTGGTATTATATCTTCATAGAGGGTGCGCCGAATGAAGATATTAGGTCTTTTTCCTAGTTCGACTTAGAACTTATAGCATTTATGGCTTCAGTAGGTACTTTCTAATAAGAAGAAATGTAATAAAAACTTATTGCAGTATTTTCAAATAGAAATGATAATATTTTCTATTAATTGACATATAATTATCAGTAACTATAGTAAATATGTTCTTCATTCTGTAAGTGTAAAATTTCGCTTCAATTTCAAAGGTAAACAAAATATGTACTTTGAACCATATGCTATTTTTTTTAAAATCTTCTACCCAAGCTTCAAGTTTATGCCTAATTTTATGGTTAAAACAGCATGTTACTTTTCTAGAAAGAAGGAAATGAATTTTTGCCATTACAAATGCATTTACATTTGGTTCATTTTAAAAATTAATCCATAATGAAAGAAATTTAACGCAATAATTTTCTTTGAAAATTTAACGATCCGTAAATATGTATATGATATCAACAATTGCATTGCTCTTTTTTCTTGTACTTAGTAAAAAAGAATCACAGCATGTGTGCGTGACGTTAACTCAGTAATAGAGTTTGTTCACCAACACACGGTCAAAAGAAAAGGAAAACGCATTTCAGCATAGAAAGGGAATGAGGGAATGAGTGAAAGCGATTCAAGAAAACATATGAATGCTGGTTCGAATGGAAATAATTTGATATAAATATGCACTTTCCTTGGCTTCTTTTATAACAAATTTAATAGGTTACTTACAGAGTAAGAATGAGAATACCATGCGAAAAGAACATTCAAATAAAAGCATAATAATAATTATCTTATGGCAACGCCCAAATTATGCATCTTCATTTGATTCATTTGCCGGTGGCCAGGTAAGCGTCCGTGGCTCAAACGCATAATGCTGAGAACGCAATTTTAAATCAGTCACGAAACACGAACACGGATGACGTGTAGTGTTGACTAAATAGCTTGTACAATCTTAACATGCATTTATAAAATGCTCGAAAACTTAAAAATATAATGCTCGAAAATTTCAAAAAACTCTTCAAGCAAAATTGATCGCCATGATATTCATTTAATGTAAAAAAATAAGATTCTGAATACATTTCTTTTATTATAACATACAAATGATTCCATTTCCCTTTTGAAAGTGAAATTAATATATCAAATAACAAGGCGAGAAAAACCAGGGTACCATTCACTGTGAAAACCTTGGGCATCAAAAAGTTAAATTTTAAGTGGAAGAAGATTCCAGAGTTATTCCTCTTAAATCTCTTTATTTTATACCTGAAGTAGCACTTCTTAAAAATATATCCAATTTGTGTTTAAAAGGCAAAACCTTAAAAATTTTCTTACATAGATGTTACAAAATTGTGTTTTTCCATATATTTTTTACGTGAGTCCTATCGCTATCGCAACTGCTCGACTGGAAGCTTGACAACATCAACGTGATTTCGCAAAGGTTAAAATCATGCACTTTAGCAAATTTTTCATCTCCGTCACCTCGAAGGCATGCTGCGGCAAAAGACGAAGGAGCAGAAGTGCCTTTTGGTGGGAAATCACAGGAAAAATATGTCAGAAATTCCTTCCAGAAGTGGTTTGTCACTCAAGCGAGGGAAGCCATTTATCATCGGCGACCAATTTTCTTTTTGCCTTCATCACCGGCCCGGCGTCGCATGAGAGATATCTTCCTCGGTCAATCCGTCAGGAGATGCTCAAGATTTTGCTGCTTCAAAAACCCTCTGTCGGAGGAGCAAGATCCCGGCGCATCCCGGTCCCCCGAAGGAAGTACCAAGGACTAGAAAGTCGAAACTTTTGTCGAATCCTCGGACAATTGTTTCAAGATTTGTCTGTGACAAATTGCTGCTAAGGACATCAAGGAAAGCTGAAAAGATTTTCCACGAGATGTTGGAAAGTTCTTTGTCGCCTTTAGAATTTATAAATATTTTGAAGCACTGTGCAACTTTATTACGAGCGGCAGCCAGTCCAGCCAGAGTGGCTTCCTGACATCCCCTAAACTATTTGAATTATTTAGGCCCTTTCTCGCACTGCAGCCCAGCATATGCAGATTGCAGATGCAGCGGTTCTGATTTGCTGAATGAGTTATGCGCCGTCAACGTTGAAATCTGCTGACTCAGGTGCGGCCGCGGCGGGGCTCCGCTGGCGACAGATCACGAGTCCCAGATAATGGCCATGAATAATGCAGCGCAAAGTGTTATCGGCTGCAAAATTAATAAGTACCAAAACAAATTCACGCTCAGATTCGGGCGTCGCCGCCGCCCCACAAGCAATTCAGCTGTTTGCGGAGCCCCAAAGCAAACAGGGAATTGTCCGGCTCAACAGCTCCATTCGGGGGCTCCAAGAGGCCGGGGGCGCAAATAAAAAAATTGAATAATATTTAGCGATAGGTATCAGGAGTGCTTAGTTCATAAAATCGCCCTACGGCCGCTGAATGCGAAATGGCCGGGTCCACTTTTTACCAGGTGGGGCCCACGGGGCCTCCGCTGGCAGAGATTCACTGCTGCACCATCCGACTGAGTAAATTTTCATTTAGCCTAATGTGTTTGCTAAAATTTTAATGTTTGGCTGAATATTTTGATTTAATTAATGAAAATGCATCCGAACAAATATGCACCTTCCGAGTGGAACGTGTTTTGGGTTCTATGCAGTTGATATTTAGTCCTACAATTTTCACAGGCATTAGAAATTGGAGTGGACTTTTTCATATAACTGGTTTTGCTGTTTACAAAAAATTATTTGTTTAATGAAAGGCTTTTTCACATAGCATTTTAGAGATTGTGTGAATATGTAATATGTGTTTATGTCCATTTAGATTGTTTTTATTTTTAATTTTGTGAAACAAAATATTTATATTTTACAGAAAATTTAAAAATCAGTTCAGTAAGTTTTTGTAAACTTTTTCTAATGGCTGAATTACGTGCTAAATATTATGTAAGTTCCTTCTTGTCTGTCAAAGGCCTAGTTTCAAACGATTTAACATTTTATTAATGAGTCACTTCGATTACGCAGATCCGTTTAATTGGATCATGCATTTTCGTTGACATAAAGCATGTTTTAAACTTAATAACTCGAAAAATGTAATTCCGGAAATAATTCGCGAAATAATACCCCGCGAAAAGGAATTGGCGATTTATCTTAATCCAAACATGTCATCCCACTTTCTTGGCGATTTATAGCTTCTTCCCAGTTCCTAAGTTAAGGGCGCGAAATGAATTCCACCGTCCACGGCGAATGCAGAAAATGGAAAATTCTTACAAATTCCAGGCAAAGTGATTTTTTATTGAGATTTATTATGATGACTCCGCCGAGATAATTACTCACCCCCGCGTGTCCCCCGGGAACACCGAGGTTCACCACCCCAATTCTGACTGTTAGGGAAATAAAATATGTCATGGTGCCGGCCGTGGATGAGAGTTCTCGAGCTCCGAAGTCCATTTCCTAGGAATCATCCCGGACTAGAATGTGGAGGGAGGGACGATCTGGGGCTCTCCTGACCTGGATTACACGGGATAAGTCAGGTCTGGAGCACCCGCACACTTAATGGCTGTCATATGGCTTGGATGTTGAGGACAGCCCCCCGCTGGGGAGTCCCGAGCAGTGGATGTATCGCTTCCTTTGTACTCCACGCCGGGCCCAAGGAGCAGTCCCACAACCAGCCCCTCCTGAGGGAGGCCGGAGGTCCTCCGTCCCGTCCATAAATTAAACATTTCCAGCCATCAGGCTCAGATGTATAGGCCAAGATGCCACCGTTCAACCTTAGTCGATCAATTAATTTGCATATTCGCATTGTTTATTTGTGTGGGGCGCAACCACCTCCCCCATCTCGTAATAGTGCACGCCACTCACTCAATTTGGGGCTCATGGCCGTGGGTGTGGGCAGGGGCGGCCACCGAACAACCCTCGTCCAGGAGCCGTTTAATTTTGACACGGACACCCCCGCCCCCAATTGTTTGTCGTGTAATAGCCACTGGCCCTCCCTCCCCCTCATTCATGTATCTGTCTTAGGAACGTACATATCTATTTATGTCAGGCTCGAAATTTATTGGTCTCGGTCAATTGAAATCGGCCGCCAAAGGGAAAAATCCAGTTGAATTCGAAAAAATTCCGTCCATGTGACACTCTATAGAGTCGGGCTCTGCCGTTTTTTTGAATACGGAGGGAATATCTTTTCCAGTCTGGACAAATGTATGACTCTCGGACATTTGCATAATGCCCCAGTGCTGAATTTTTCCGATAGAACGATCAGAAAGTATGGCCACATTTTCTGGACAGCTCCTCTGAATGGTCATTGAGTGGTTTCTGGTCCTGATTTAATTCGGTCGGACGGGTGCCTCCTTGGTCTGGTCTGCCACTCCGTAAATTATGTTGTCAAAAAGGATTCGGCATCCGTTTGATTTACTCAAAGTCCACGCTTAATGGTTCCTATCGCTTCTATATTGAAATAATATTTTTCTTCCCCCTGGAGAATGATATGCAAAAATGCTCCACTCCTGCATCTGAAACCTTCTCAAATTTTCAGCGGGTGATAGAGAGCAGGAAGTCGACAGAATTTTAAAGTGTTTTCACCAGTGGAATAACATTTCCCAGGACTCTACTTTTCTCCTACTCCTCCTTCGAGGAGCTGAAGATCGGGATTGCTCTCCGCCGCGAAATGTGGCGAATATTTGAATGTTAAATTTGCTTTAATAAAAAATCAAAATGATAGTTCTATAGTTGGGGATCACCCTAAAGATACTATTCAATCCCAGGAATAATCACAGTTCCAAATGAACTGATTTTTCCAAAAAATTTACTAATATGGGGCAATCTCTGCAAGATTTTTTTATTTATGATTCTTCTGTACTTCTTTAGAGATTAATATATTTATAAAAGAAAAATGATTAGATTCATTTAAGAATAAGTGATTCTTTATAAATAAAAAAATAAAAATTACTACTCAGAAGGATCTGTTAACATTTTAAAAGCCCTTTAATCAGAAACAAGGGACATTTCAAATATTTTAAAAGAATTTTCCAATTAAGCATCCTGATGAAAATAAAAGCTGAAAATTAAACTAAAGAAAAACCGCCGCAGTCAGCAGAATTTCACCAGCCCATCGATCAGGGTCGCGGCCGTCCAATTATAAGTCCATCGACCCGATGAGTCCCCAGGACTGAAAGTTGAAAATTGCACCAAAGAACTTGCAATTTTCCATTTCCCACTTCGGCCGATTTTAATATTTACCCTCGTCCTTTGGCGTGGGGGTGGTGCGCTCTTTTTCCGCGTTTCATTTATTCACAAATAAGCCGCCTTCTCGGTTAATTATTCAGCAAAATAAATCACACGAAATAGTATGCACTGAATTATATTTTGTTTGGGTGTAAATTTCGTAAAAATTGAAACACCTGAAATGGCTGAATCAATTTACGATAAATCTTTATTTTAAACATTTTATCACCATTCATCATAGTCGGCGGGATTCACCCATCCTCTGATGAGTCTGTGTGTGTCTGCATCTGCGGGGGAGGATGCCCGTTTTACGAATATCTTATGCTGCGGTGGTGGTGGTAATGGTGGTGCTCTGCCGGCGGTTGCTTTGGCGGCGTGGCGTGGTAGGGCTGATTGAATGCCTCCGTCCACATTTATGAAATATTTAATATTTTTCCAGTTGAAATTTATCGCTTGATACATTATACCGCCGAACTGTTGTCGATGATCCTCATTGTTGTTATTATTATCGTTACCCTTTTTGCCGCTGGAGAGGGTCCCTGGTTTATTTAAGTACTCCCATTTGGACTTTTACGCGTTCAAGTATTTTTCAATAATCGCCCGGGATGATCTCTGAGTTGATTAATTAAATAAGGAAATAAACACGATGGTTTACAGATGCAATGGTGCTGCTTCGCTGTGATAAATCTCCATGCTCTTTCGGGATATAATCTGGGCGTGATGTACAGCAGCAAATTGGAAATTGGATTTTATGGGATATTTTTAATGAGTTTGTGATATCAGGGGTTTTTTGTTTTTTGTTATAGTAATAATTTGTATGTGTATGCTGATTTAATGCTACAAGCAAAAGCCTTTAAATAAACTTTCAGCCTTTGCATGAAATTGAAAAAAAAATTTGTTATGAATATTTTGTTTACATAGCTGCTCAGGTGCGTTTGTAAAGAATGATTTAAAGTTTTTTTAATGAAATCCAATGATTTGCGTTGATTAATTACAAACATAATAAAACAATAATTCGAGTTACAAAACTAGCACAATTATTTTTCAAGCAAACATTTTGTAGTAAAACTAAAAAAAATACATCAAACCGGATTGTGTAATTTCTCATAAGATTGCAAGACAAACTGAGTTAACACTAAAACCTTAATCAACAAAATAACGGCTATTAGGCCATAACCATCCATAAGCAATTTAGTAAACATCGTTTGTGGCAAGACCTTCCACACTAAGTCCTCATTTAACCAAAACATTTCCCTACATACCCCCAGGAATATCTCAAAAGATCCGAACGGGCCCTTTTCGGCCGGCACACGCCTTGTACAACTTGTAGCTCTTCCATACGCCCCCAATGGGGAAAATAAACAAAATTTTCGGGGGTGGAATTATGGGCCTCGTAACAATTTGAAAACATCAACTAATAAGTTGGGTACATTCTGCGCCAATAATTAGATTCCCGAAATCGAACCAAACCAAATTACTTCAATCATCGTGCTGTTGCCCAACTGAGTTCCCATATTAACCCCTCCGAGCCCTTCCGAACATACGTTGGGTGTCATTTCACCCTCCCCGTCGCTCTGCCTAATGATGCTATCAAATCTGCCAACAAAGAGCACCCTGTAATTGGAAGTACACATGTTTTCTGGAATAATAAAATCAACACAAGTGCTTTATGGGGGCGAATTTATGCGACATTACATATGTATAATGTGTTGGGAGAACATTAATTATTATGCACCACATCCCCGGGTGGAGCGGGGACAGGGGAAGAAAAAATTGCACAGGGTGTTGCTCGATATAAGTTCAGATATTTTGTGTTGCGTGAGTGCAAACATTCTAATTGGCAGTTTGATGACGGCTCATTATTCTAATCTGGACGAAAGGCAGGCGAAATGTTTTTTTTATTATATTTTCTGGAGGGTGACTATTCGGTCGCACCTTGATTTATTCATCGGTGCACTTGAAAACTGCCAAGCGATTTTTATAAGGTAGAAGTCATATTCATTTCCATATTTTTCACAGTGAAGGTAACAATTTTTATTGCATTCCTCTTTAAAGGAAGCTAATCGTTTTTTTCACAATATTAGTAGCAATAAAACCATGAATAATAATTTCTGAGACTCGATTTTGATATAGTTTTTTATGGTTATATCCCCACATTTATGAAAAAAACATAAATGTTTTTTATTAGTATTATTCATCTTGAAATTCTTGAAGCTGCAAATAAAACCTAAATAGTTGTGGTGTCTTAAGATATTAGATTAATGTATGTATCATCATTTCTCTTCTTTATAAATGAATATTTAAGAACAAAATGTCCCTGCAACATAATATAGGGAACTTGCTTCCCGGAATTTCAAACATTGTTCCCATTCAAAGTACCTTAACACACGTTTTGTGGTACTTTCTACAATAAGCTTAAATGCATTTGGTCACTTCAAGCTTACATTCCAATAGCGGGGAAAATACACCGGATTTAAATTTAGTCAAAGTTATCGTCAGAGAAGATAAGTTTCAAATAGTACTTTGTACAGAGGTCAAAATGAATCCTATAAATTCACCTACATAATTTATACAAAGTACAAACTGTAATAAAGCTTTTGCGGTACTTGTAGGACAGTTTAGCATTTTCGGAACTAAACAGTTAGTTATATGAACAACTGTGGAATATAAGTGGAATAAAATATCAAAATAAACTGTGTTATTATACTTAGCTTAAAGCCCACAACTTTAGTAGAAGGCTTTTGAGTTCTATGCGAATTCGAGTTAGTATAAGAAACGATTTTTTTTATGTAATATTTGTAACTTTTTTCATATTACTTATTCGTACATAGTCTTATTTACTTTTGCTTTTGTAATTTTTAATTCGAAATAGGTAATCATGATTTTTATTTTATCTTTTTAGGAAGGTTGCTGCAAGATCTAGACTTTAGAAACTTGATAGTTGTATAATCTCGAATTGGAATTTGGCAGATGGAAAGACCGAAAGAGCGACTCAAGAGCACTGGTGGATTCAATATGAAAATGATTTATTTATTCGTAAGTATAAGTACTTGCCTGAGTTTTATCTTTTAAAACCCTACAAAAGTAAGTGCAGTAAGATGTTATAACTCAGACTTATCATTCAAGGTAAATTTCTGCTTTAACTCAGTATTACATAGATGTGCTTGTTTTTCTATAAGGTATACAAAAGAAAAATTAAAATAAGGAAACGAATTTGTCTGCATGTCCAGAAATTTATTCAAACATATCCCCAAAGTTGGGTGCTTGTAGGCAGAGCAACCCTGCCCTACCTTGACCAAATATTTGCACTTTGCAATTATTAAATATGCCGCAGAACTCAAACTGGGCACATACATACATACGTGTGCACATGTTCCAGACCCCATCGTCCTGGACCAGGGAGACCCGGTCGTGCTCAACAATCGGTGAAATCTCGGGCGATTAAATTACTCAGTGAAAATTTTGAAAACCTGTGCTCATTTGAATAACTTTCCCGGAGGCAGTCCAGAAAGTTGAAAACTCGCGGGGACCACGACACGGGGACACAAAAAAGTAGTGGGTGAGCGAAATGAAACGCAGAATAAAATATAAAAAACGAAAATGCTTGAAATAGCCGACCGGCGACTGGTGCCGGGATTTTATATGCGGGGGAGGACGGGTTAAGCCCGGCCCTACAACTTGTAATGTAAGTGTGCCCCCTAAAAATGTTCCACCGAGAAACGGCGAAATCAGCAAAAATGTTTCATGCTTTGTGCCATTTTAAGCCTTTTAGTGTGTGCTCGCTGTCGCAAAATGCAAGCAAACATGTGGCGGAATTTATGAGCGTGCCACCCCCGCGCCCACAAAATCCTCAACCCCACGCCCTGTCCGCTGCTCTGTAAGACGGAGGAATCTGCAAAAATCCACAAAACTGCACCGTTTTGGGAGCGCGCTGAAAAGAGCTGCCGCTTGCTCCATCTGCAGGGCGTCCATGGAAGAGTGCGGGACCAAGTTCCCGGGGGAACGGCGGGATTTTGGTGAGGGGCTGGCGCTGTTTAATTGGGTGCACCAAATGCACGAGACTAATGAGAAATTCTTGCCAGCTTCAACGGGCTAATTTAAATGAAATTTCGTGTCACGTGCCCTCACAAAATTTCTGGCTTGCGCTGCACCTAACAAATACTATTTTAAAACACTGTAGGGGGGTTTTGGAGTTAGGAGGGTTTTGGGGCGCAATTCCGGGAACTGGGTTAGTGCCCGACTATCCCGTCTGCGCCAGCTGATCAGATACATGTTGCCTGTTGGCTGAATTGGCCGGATCTCGAAAATTATTTACACTCTGGCTGGATTCGGTTCTAATCTTTCTGAGTTTAACGGCTCTAACTCAGGGAGCCGGTTAGCCGGAAAACCCTTCGGGACCCACATTTCCAGGACCGGGCGAAGCATGAACATGTCAAAAAGTCGTTCAGACGCTTATAGCGCCCGTTCAATCGGGAAGGGGACTGTTCCCTTGCATTAGCACTTGCCCCGCTTCTCTTCCCCGCAAATGGGCGTATGCCCTTCACCCAGTGTCGTCGAAATGCTACCCAATTTTCAGAGACATATGAAAGAGCCATTACGTCTTGGGGCGGATGACAGAGGATCCTGTCCACCCCCTACCCAGTACCCTCCCACCGGCGTATCCGCGCTGGATCTTTAATTTCAACTTAAGTTGAAGGAGTCAGCCCAAGTGTCAGATGCAATGAACCATTTAATTTGGTGTTCGGGAAAAAAGCGTCAGCCGAGGAGAAAAGTTCCTCCTTTTGCTGCTCGGTGCTTCTTCTGCTGGTACTACATACACTTGCTCCTCTGCTCCCTGTCCCATCACCCGGCCTCTTTTCACTGTCGAGAAGTGAGAGGCAGGGACAATTTCCAAAGTTTTCTTGGCCCAAACTCCAAAACTCCAAACTCTCTCCTCTTCCCCATTTATACCGAAAGTGCTATGACCCAGATCCAGAGACCTTTTCCTTTGACTCAAGAAAAAAACTCAAGACTCTTCACTTACTGCCATGTTTGTACACCGCCACATACATCATCCATCCGTCCCGACGTCCTTGCACTTCGTCACGACGAAGACGACGTACAAGCAGAACAAGTTGAAGCTGAAAATGCAACAAGAATTGAAAAATGTCAATCACCGAGATGGGCTCTGCCCTTCTTTTGTGTGGTATGTGGCAGAGGGCAAGGAGTTTGTGTCAAGATGTGTGTCCTTGCAAAATGGGTTTTTACAAAAAATAAAATACCTATTTTTTTAAGTAAAGAGAAAAAATCAAAAAGGGACTTCCCTAAAAGATAATAAATGACAAGGTGGTGGTTGCAGCTGCTGCACTCTGCAGAAAGCACACGTTGCTTAGCTGCATCTCTCTGAAAAGAGGGATAATTTGACCCTAAAATCCACCTTGAGGAGTTTAAACTCCTTGGGGACAAATAGTTGGGATATTCATAGGTGGTACCTTTAGAACAGCCATTTGTCTATCTCAATAGAGGTAACATTTCCACATTGTGGAGTCTCTGTGATCGATATTCGAAAAAGTAGGTCCCCGCAAAGCCCTACTCCGTCGTCACTGGTAGAGGAGTGTCTTTGGAGGAACATTCACTCATATGGTCTTTAAAGATCAGACTTAAGGGTTTTCATGGGTATCGTCTACTATTAATTTAGCAATTGCCTTGTTTTAAGCTGAACTTAAAAGTCGACTGTTAACATATTGCATAATTTGCGAATAAGGAGTGTATATTTAGGTGAATGACAACAATTGCTAAATTCCAGAAGTGTTAATAACAACAATTACTTACTGAATTCCGTAGACTTATTCAGATTTGAACAGCCATTATTTTGAATACCGACCTCAACCAGTACAAATGGACACTTTCTTTTTAACAATTTTGTTAGTGCTAATTTTAAAGTTATTTCTTTTAGAGAAACTTGATAATTTTTCATGATAAGTGTCTCTATTTAGTATATATGTATATTTTATATATACTTTTATTTGAGTTCGAGGAATATTTACCATTTTGAAAAACAATCTTCCATTTTTCATGGGTCTATCTTCTAAGTAGAAAAACATTTAGGTCAGATCCGGAACAACTCGACTTCGTCCTGGAATTGAAAATTTTAATTCCTAAAATCAAATTCCATTGATTTCATTCATCCCTAATGGAATCGCAAACCCTTAATAAACCCAGTAACTCCCGTTGCTCGGAATGCCCTTCCATTATCGAGGGACATTGAAATCCCTGACAGCGAAAGCGGGCCAGGAACGCGGCGGCGGGCGGCTGTTCGAAGCCAAGTGAGTAGATCCAGGAGGACAGAGGTTGATAGAGGCCCCGGGGGGCCGGACGGCTCGCTAGGTCTGGATAGCCAGGCTGGGGGTGGTTCTCGGCTGAGGAGAAATCAATATTTTGAAATATCTTCTTAAACTGGGATTGTGCCCGTGCCCGTGTGTCTTCGCCTCCTTTTCTTCCTTCTCGACGGTCAAAGAATGCGGCGCAAGGAGACGCCAACTATGACGAGAAGTAAGGAAGAAAAGCTCCGGGAATTTTCTTGCAATGAGGGAGGCAATGGAATCCGGGTTCCATTGTCCTCGACAGGCAGCAATTACTCTCCCAATGAAATTGAAAAGGAAACGAAAACAAATGTGGAAATGGTTTTATTGTGTCTGGAAAACTGCATTTCCACAATTCATCCCAACAGGACTCTTTTATTATACGGGCAAAAGCACTAGCTCACCAGCATCAAGCTGCATTTCGCATTACAGCTGCTGCAACTATTGCACTCATAATGCACTGAATAAGTCCCTGCCGTTGCAATTGCACCCTTTAATAGTGCTGATGCCATTGCTTAACCAAGAATGCATCATCACTTGGGCGCACCACGGAGGGGGCACCGCTTTGAAGCACCCCCTATAATCAGAGGTGCGCCGCCCCAACCCCAAACCCGATATATATCCGGGGCGCGCGGTGGCAGCGATCTCATAAGTGCTCACTTCGCAATTTCATGCTCAATTTGCTTAGAGTCTTTTGATGGCTTTCTAATGGTATAAAAATAAACAGCGAACGAACGTCGATGTGCCCTTCCACGGAACTTACGCGGTCGGTGGAAACGATGAAGGGTTAAGACTGTGGCATTTGTTTCGTGGCTACTTTACGAAAAAAGGTTAACATGCCGCGGATTTACTAGATTTCTTTCATCATAGTTCTAACGACCTTTTAAAAAATGTTTGATCAATTTTTATCATATCCACAAGTTTTGGAGGTTGCATACTTCTTGTCTCTTACTATTATCATACGTTTTAAAATAAAATTTAATTCGCTTTCTTAATAGTTTCTAGATTTAGTACCTACCGAAGTAAATCCAGACCTACTAAGGAACTCAGCTCGTTATTCTCTTCCTACTAGCGCATTCATGTGCAGTGATACCAACGTGGTGCCATCAATTCTATTAAAATCCGTTAAAGTTGGATTAGTTTAGTTCTTCACCGAAGTGGTTATAAATTTTGAATTTGCAGTTGTAAATAGCAGGTTTGAACGTATAAGTTTTAAACTACTGTTTACCCATATTCATAGCAATACTTTTTGAAATTTAAATTTTGTAATTATTGAACATTAAAGCATTTAAAACTTTAAGTTTAAGGCTCCATACTTTCCGATGTTTTAGTGTAAGCAAATTAATTGAACTTCAAATACCTTAAATTCTGGAATGAAGAAAAGTAAACTTTATGATGATGTAAATTCCCCTTAAAAATTGTAGACCGTTTTCCTGAAAACCTCGTTTATTGACCACCTTGAGGTGTAAGCACCTCGTAAAATCGTTAAAACAAACGATTTCCAAGCTCCCAGAGACTGTGAGCTAACATTTGAAAATCAAATTTTCCGCACACTTCAGGACATTAACGCCGTCGACCCAGGCACTGCGTTAAAATTTTATTTCTTGAGAAATTTCACATTTGAGCGGTTCGAGGGCGCTCATTTGAGACGGAGCCCCACGCCAAGGGAGGCGGAAGCGCTGAGGCAGTGACGGTGGCGGTGGCGGCAAGCTGTCTAAGTCCCTTCACGAGGACTTGGGCAAAGACGTGGAAGAATCCTGCAAATCCCAGGCACACACTGAGACAGGGAAAACGTACGGCAGATCCCCGGGGATGTCTCCGTCACCCGAATGAGGTTAAGATGTAACACATCTCGGCAAACACTTGTCCTTTGAGAAAGTGTTGGCGCGCCCCATTGAGGAAGGGAAATAAATTTCTCAGGCACTGTTGTCGCTGCCGTCGCCTCATCCCCGTGCGGGGGATGGTCCTCCGGGAAGCGGGGGAGGACTAGAAAATGCGAAGGAGCTGCGCCCTCTATGTGGGGCAGGATAAATAACCATCGCAGTCAACGGTCCTATGATTAAATGCATGCACTCAGTGTGTTTCGGATCAGGAACTTCTGATCGGACGCCGGCAATGTTCGCAAATCGAATTTTTCCTTGATATTCCCGGGGATGAGAGCGGGAGTGGGTCGACGGTTGCACGGGGAGGACGTGTGCAGACGCGGGAGCACAGGACCTGCGATGGGTTCACAAGGGATAGCGAGGGGTGTGGAAAAAGAGCTGACTTCGAGAAGGTGGGTGACGACACAGGGACATATATCTGAATGCAGGGACGGGTGCGGGGGAGGCGTGATTCCAGAAGGAAAAATATTTCTCACGAAGATTCAAAGCATAGTACACTTCCGGTTGGAAGGCGGAGCAACGACCTATAAAGTGGGATTTTCTTGGAATCGTCAGAAATGCGTCGGATGTTAGCAGCTTTCCCTCCGGGAGGATACAGGGTGACTTTAAGTGCCCTGTTGCGTATACTTTTGCAAGAGTTAGGATTTTCTTTTTGCAAAATCATTGACTTCAATTCGATATAAGATGAATTTATGTTCATAAAAAATTTTATTGGTTCATTGGGAATTTTTATGGAAATGCAGAACGGATGCTGGAGGTTAAAGGGATTTCGATTTCCTCATTCCGAAATTCAATGTAGCCTTTTTTCAGGGTTATTTGGATTTATAATTGATTCTGGTTAGTAATGCATGTATGTGTTGCATCCTTACTCTGACAATCTTTGTGTTTCTTTATTGAATGATATTTTAAAAAGTGATTTACTTGTAACACTAGAATTACCGAAGTTTAATAATTATATATACATATGTACCTATTTTTTCCAGATAGGTCAAATTGATTTGATTTCAGAGGTTTTATTTCATGCTTAAGCTCAGTTAAGCAAATAAAATAATATAATTTATCAAAAAGAATAGCTGATAACAGTTAAAATAACTGAATGGAGTAATAAATAATTTTAATACAAAAAACCTGAAAGTCATCAAAATTACGGTCTCAGTAGTTCGCATGTAAATACTCCAAAAAGCATTTGTAAGTAATGATTGTTAAGCTCACTAAATATGCTTTTAAATATTCCAGTTGTTGAAATTCTGCACGCTTGTTTGATATAACAAAAACCTATGTAAAGTTATTTAAAGAATAATCAATGCATTGAGTAATCAGATCGAAGTAGATACATCCGATGCTTTAGAAGTAAACAAACAAAATTCGAGATAGGTTTGACTGATTTTGTTCTTTAAAAAGTTTCAAGGACTCTATAAAATCATTTGCAGCGCAAAAGAGCGTAATATTAATTATTATAATTATCTGGAAAACGACCTTCGGCTGCTTTAGCCAAAGCCTACTAAAACTGTCCAGTATATATTTACCATTTTAATTGAAATTCACAGGATATTTCTTCTTTCCGTATATTGTTGTTTTATTTATTTTATTTTTATTTCTCTAATGTTCCCGAACAGTGTCCTATTTTCCCTCTACGCAGGCCACAGCTCGGAAAAAATAAAAAAATAATTCCTCGCTTAAAGGTATAAACCATTTTGCTCTAATTATGCCTCTGAACAACCGCTTTCTGTCCTTTCGGCTCCTTTTTAAAAAATAAAGCATTGGCCAAGGTTATAATGTTGCCCCACTTTTGCTAACATCACCATGGCCCCAAACCGCACTTCCCGCAATCGCTATCCCGTCCCTGACCATATATTCCTACTATGGAAATAAAAAAGAAATTAAAAAAACAACTAGGGAATCATGGCTCCTCAGAACCCCCTCAAACCCCTATTCCACGGGATGATAAATTTAAAAACTTGAGAGCAGAAATTAACACAATTTCCAGCTGTTATTGTCGAGTCACCACCGGAAGCGTCCTTCTCTCTATGCGATCTCATTAATCTTCGCCGACGAAAGTTCGTCTTCCCCGCCCCCGCGCTGGGGTACTTTCAGGACATCTTGAGGACTCATCTCATCTAGGCACTTCCCGCCCCAGCCCCTCGCCCTTGCCCGCCGGAGCGTAGAGCGACGAATAAATAGCAGACAACCTGGGCTCCATTAACTCCGATAAGATGAACATCACGCCCATGATGACACTAATAAAATTGAAATCAGAAAAGAAATGGACCGAATTCCTGCGACAAAGGGAGGCTCTCATTTGCGAATGTATTATCGCAGCGACCGGCCCCGGCCCCTCGCGCCCTGTGCAAATGGGAGTTTCCTTCCACCCTATCGCACCGGGCGTTGATCTGGAAATTCCAGTTCCGCAATCTGAAAAAGCTCAGGACCACGCCGTATTCTGGGGCGCCCCTTCAAAGGTCCTTTTTCCAAGGGCGGCTTCTACGGCTCCGACAGCAGCCCAGCCTATTTATTGTCTAGTTCTCGAGCCTCTGATGGCAAACACTTGCTCCTTCCCCACGCGATTTAAAGGAGATACTTTTAAGAGGATTTCCGAATCAATTTCTCTAAATGGAGGACACTCCGCTCAGTCGGTAAAAGTACAATTGCGGCATTCTAAAATGGCAAATTCTAAAGCCTCTTTAAATTAAATAAAATATTTATAGAATGCAATATTTGTAATTTTAAGCTAGAACAAAAATTTTTCGAATATGCAGGGGTAAAATTCTTTAGAAGAAATGATTTTAATTCCGCTCCCGAGTAAAATATCTAAGTTCTTTTTGAAGGCTCGAAACGCACCCCATACATTCAAACACATTCCATTTTGCAACTCCGCAACCGACACGGTTGTTGAGAAATCATGCCGGCAACAAGCCAGTATTTCCCTGAAAACGCCCGCAACAGGCCCGAGTTTTTATGAAACGCGCCTGCAATAGACCCCAATTTCCATAAACTTTATGTAGTTAGAGATGTTCATACATATAATATACATATAATATATACATTTATATAATTTATAAATACATAAGCGTGAAGATGTTTCTATGATCATATTTCTTTTCACAAATGCTACGAACTCCATTCGGGTATACTGCAATCTCGTTTCTGGCCTATATATGTATTTTTACGCGGTTAGTTGTGAATTAAAAATGATATTATAAGTACGAACTTATTTAAACAAGTTAAAAAACAATCATTTATCTCAGTAATTTTTATTTTAGATAACACGTTATTTATGAATAAACTCCGGCAGGATTTGGTTAATCTCCAAATACTTACAAAATCTTTTCGAAATCACATTCGGTTAATATAAAAGGATCATTTTGCTTTTGAGCTTTATAGATTCGTTTGTTTTCCATAATGAAAGCAATTGTTGTTTTCGGATGTATTCCTCTTTGAAATATTCTTAAACTAATCTGCTCATTTATTAAAGAAATAATAATTTTTCTATTTTCAAGCGCTGATATTGCGTTTTGCCTATGAGCCGGGAGTGGATCCGGGACATTAGTCATTCCGTGGGGTTGCGAAATGGGAATGCCCTTTTAATTGCACCTAGCCCCCGGGCTCATATGAGTCAGAGCCGTTGTCCGGTCCTAATTGCCCTTAATGGGCCGCAGTTCTTGAGAGATAGAAGAGGTCCTCGTTCCCTTATCTCATCCTGGACAGGATGCATAACCCGACCTGCACTATTCGTTCCTCTTCTAATTTCATTTTGCCCTGGGGCGCGGTCGTTTCCCGTAATCCGCAAATGATAGTAAAAATCCCCGCATTAACCCAATTATGCATTCTGAGAGGAGCCTACTCCCGGGCTCCCAGTGGCTGAAGGGCTCCTCATTGTTCTGAGCCGTCTAATTCCGCCGCGCCCCGAAGGGCTGCAGGAACGCCACCGGAGCAGTAGTTCCTGCATGGGGATCTACTCTCCGGGGCGCGGCCCCACCTCGTCAAACTTGAAGTCTTCCTGAAAAGAGGAAGTGCAGCCCGTCCGTGACGGATGTAATCAGGTCGTCTGTATGCAACAGTTGTCGCAGCCTCCTCCCCCCTGCTCGTGAGAGCCCCCCGAACCACTCAAACGAAATTTTAATCCGTGGAAATCCGCTTTACGGGGGCAATTTATGAACGCTCTTAACTGGATCTTCCCGAATGAGTTCGGGATTTTATTGGAAATGGAAAATGTGATTCTGGAGGAAAATTGGGACAGAAAAGAGGTGACACGAGCAGCACTCGGCGTTCCCCCCACTCCCGACAGGCGTCTGCTTTATTGATATATCCGGGGGAGGCGCCTCCTGCTGACTTCGTAGGGACCAAGACAAATTGGCCCGATGAGAGCTGGGGGGAGCTTCCGTACCTTGGGGACCCCCTTGGAGCAACAGGGGCTTTTGCACAGAGCTCTTGAAAAACCGGAAAGTATTAGGGCAGGTTCGACCTTGGAGCTGTATTTCCGCCAAATAAGTCGGGATTTCCGGGACTTCAATAGGACTCTCGATTGGAAGAAGGAAGCCCGGGGAACATACGAAATTTTATTGTAGCTCTCAAGTAATTGCCATTTCTCTCCGAGTAGCGGGTCTCGAAATTGGACCATTTGATATTTTGGATGATGCTGCTGCCCCAATTTACAAGATTCATTAGGATCTTGGGAAGCCTTCTTTATCTAAGGGTTAAGATTCTCTCGTGAGCTATTTCGCATTATTTGAGCTGAAGTACATGAAACACCTTTGACATCTAGATAATTTTTGTTCACCCAATAAAATATTTTGAAATCTTCTTTTACAGCTGCTTTTACCATCCATCATAAAAAATTCGAAATATGTCATTTACGTGAAACAAATAGTTCCACCTATCTTTAACTTCATGTGAATGCATCGAGCTTGAGATTCATGTGAATCGAACAAATATGTTTCATTCCGTTTCGAAAAAGAATCGATTCTATATACTTATTTCCTCCCATTTTGCGTCTTGCACCTTCAGACGTACATTAAAAAAGTAAAGTGAATGAATAATTCACCGCATGCTCAAAATATTCACATGTGAAACATTCACACTGGATGAATATCAGAATGGGATTTTTCGAACTTGATTCAATTTTCACGTTCATCGGATCTCCTCAAAATAGACCCACATTATCTTCTTCATCGGTGAAATTTAAGGAATTTTACACATTTAAGATGCGGTAGCTGGGCTTCAAAATACATAATTTGTATTGCATTTAAATATTTAGTTAAATATTTTTCAGAAAATGTGGCTTGTTTTTCTTAGTATATGTACTATACAGACAAAATTTAAATTCCCGAAGTTGTTTTCAGGAAGTTTCGTGATGAATCAAATTTTATTAAAATTATTATGGAGTTTTATCTTCACAATTATTAAAAAAATTAATTAATGAATTTCCAATTTAATTGGCAAAAATATATAGTTACATTTGAAAAGTTTTCGATCCTTATATTATGGTATCCTATGAATTGCTGTCGTGTATTAAAACGAATGTTGAACTCCTATAAAAGACTGATACCTCAGAGGAGTAAAATCCCCAATAAATTGAAGTTTTTCCAGGATTGATATACCATAAAATCCCATCAATACACTGCACCATCGCTAACTTTGTAGAGCATATGTCGAACTCCTGCCCCGCCACCCCCGCGCTGAACTAGTTCAACGCACTAATTGACACATTTCCCGTCTGCTTAAAGCGATAAGTCGCCTTTTACGTGGGAGACGGAGGTAAAACTTCTCGAGCAGATCAATTGCATCCAATTAGAGGCGAAGTAATTTATTTACTTCCTGCAAGTTGGGTTTCCCACTTTCCGCCCCCGAGTCTAAGTAGCTGCGGAGTGTTCTAATAATGATTTTACACAGTTTCGAACTCGTTAGAGCTCCCAAACAAAGACGCAGCACGCTCTGAGCATAGTGCTTGGCTGCTTTCTCAGAAAATCCCTTAGAAACCTTCAAATTAAATCACTCGGGATTTCGAGCAATATATATTTTTTTTGAAACGATCTCTGGGACTGGTCCAGGAAACCAGTCACTACCACACTCCAAGCCCCTTTCTTTCAGATGTTTTTACTTGATTTTATTTTTCGAAACATTCAGCGGTATATAACATTCGGTGCGGTGCGACGAAGCCCGGCAAACGGGGAAGTAGAAACTTTTTGAAAAATGCTGACAACTTTCCTTGCTTCAACACAAAGTGGATGTAGCAATTTCTATCTGTTGACGATACAAAAGGATAAGAAGAGGCTTCTTTCGCTGCAAAGAAGAGCACGTTGCTGGGGAGGAGAAGGGCGGCGTTCGGGGGGCAAAAACATTAACCAATTAAGGATGTTTTTCATTCGCAAGCAAGATATCCAAAAGGAGACGGATTGTGCACCACCGCAGAAAACAGTCCCCAATAAGAAAGTTTTTCGGAAATTAGCTGCGAGGACTACTGCTCGAATCGAGCCTTAGCCTGATCCCATCTTATTAGCCCAACATCAGATATCAATTTTCCTAATGACAACCATTCCCGGTCCCCCTTTTTTCCTGTTTTCGATGCTTTCTGCCGCGAAGAGCAGTCGGGCGGTGGTTCGTTGTATGGACGGGGGGATAAAACTTTTGTCAGCACGATGATTAAATGAAACTCGGAGTGAAGCAATAAGGACCCGTCCCGGAAAGCAGAAAAGGAATCGGGTGGTATGAGCTCGTTTTGAACTTGACGCAAAACTTTCTCCTCGGAGATATCGCCGAGTTTTCCATATTAAAAAAATTCTTTCACCCTGCCCACTCTTCGCCTTTGATGAGGAAACTTCGATGAAACTGATTAGAACTATTAGGGAAAAGGATCTTGGAGGTGCTGCCGGTCCAAAAGTTTCAAACAGCAGCTGTCGTTGGCGGCTAATTTTTACGCTGATGTCCAGTAATTGACGGCAAAAGCTGCGACAAATTTTTTTTGGAAATCTTTTCGACAAATTGCTGGGTTTTTGAAGCAATTTGAAGCTCCATGAAATATCTCTAGACGTTCTAGAAAACTTCATTGTTGAAGCGTTAACGAAAATACTATTATATATAAAAATAAATAACTTAAATCTACTTCGTTTACATAAGTACGAAATACAAATATAGTTTTGAAGAAGAAATTGGAAGTTTAAGAAAATGCGACCCATTATAAAAGTGGTGTATTCATCAATACTATTAAAGATATCCAAAAATAGTGCATAGTCTATACATATAATTATTTGGCCTCCACACTTATTAAGAACATGGTCAATTTTTCAATCGTCAGAATAAGATTGTCCCAACTTAGTCGTATTCACAAATGCATTTCGGAATGATTGGGGTGAATCCACTCTGTTCAGAAATCGGTTTGAATGACCTCCCACTCAATTCAGAAATCGTGGTTCCGATTCCGGAACCACCTTCCAATCGTCCTAAGTTTTTTTCCATTGAAAGGCATGTTTCTATGGTTTGAATGTGTTGGTAGGCTTGAAAATTTGGCCAAAGGACTGTCAGGGACCATTCCAAGTTTGTTTTCTGTGAGAGACGATTGATTTTGAATTGCAAAATGTGAAAAAGTGATACAAGACATTGCTGGAAGAAGTCCTAGAATCTGTGTTCGAGTTTCTTTATGAATGACAATTGCCTGTGACAGTTACCACTACTAATAAAGAAGTGTCAACTCTTCAGAAACGCGCTTCAACCCGGGAGGCTCCAAGTAGTTCTTCGTTCTGGTTCCGGAATTCGTTTCTAAATACGACTTTTGGGTTTGATTTATATAATAGCTGCCAGATGGATACATTTGTACGTCTAATAGGACTGTTGTTCGTCGTCAGGTAATTTTGACAAATAGAGTGAAAAATAATGTTTCCTCATAGCCAAGTTGATTTTTTATCTGCAGGATGAAGTTGTCAGCAAATTGAAAAAAATGGGATCTAATTGAAATAAAACGTAATCTGCTCCTAGATTCTTCTTCTAGCTAAAATAATATTTTCTGATAAAAATTGCAAATTGAGGATTTCGCAGTATTATAGCTTATAAATATCGCTATAATTTTATATGAAATTTATTAACATTAGTATGCGCCTATATTATACTTAGTAAGCTATATGTGCTTTAAGAGTAATTCTAATTCGTCAGTTAACACTTTTCCTGATTCCGCTCTCAAACTGTGTCACACTTCTCTAACTATCATCAATCAAAATTAAATCGACCTACCACATCAATTTTTATCCCATCTGCGTTAGTGGTCTCTTAATCGCCACTTAATCTTGAAGACCTGTTTGATTTATGCCCTATAATCGTAAAACACTTTGCTCATATCTCTTGTCGAAAAGTGTCGAAATGCACCACCTGAAAACTGTTGGAAACTTCCTGACCAGACTTGCCCTCTCTATGTAACACGTCGTGCCAGCTACAAATCAAGAAAATTGCAATCAATTTCAGGGACGAGGAATGAAAATCGATGAATAATTTCCTGCTGTGTCTAGACAAACTCATCACGGCGAAACACTCCTGCCTTCATCCAGCAGGAAGACCTGGAGAGAGCACCGGATCCCGTGCCTGGAGAATGGCGATCCCGACCGCAGAACACATTTCACTTTGGACTGTGTGACCGCAAACAATTCGTCCTGCGACATAGGCCCACTGTTGGCCTCCACATGTGTGGACATACGCTTGGTCTGGTCCACCCCCGCCCTGGTCCACACATCGACGGGATGTGCTAATTAGAAGAAATCCCCCGTCACTTGGGCTTGATTAAAGCAGCCACCGGCTGGATGGTGATTCGATAAATAAATAGCCATCAATCAATGTGGCGCTATTATGTATTTTTTCTCTTTCTGAACCCGCCCTTCCAGTATTGTCCCTTTGTGGGGGCGGGTGTATGCAAGAAACCCGGTGTAATAAACGCGCCATTGTCGGAGCATCCAGAGGGAGGTTGTGCTCAATAATCCCAGGATAATTCGTGTTTTAGCAAAAAGGATTGCGGGACCAGCGAAGCGTCATAAGCTTGAGCCACTATTAATCAAACGATTATTCGCTAAATCTGATCGTATCTGCGGCGGAGGGACAAAAAGGGTTCGCCAGCCACCTGGGGAGCAATGTTGGTCCTGGCGTATTTCTATTTCATTTCGTATTTAGCCAGCCAACTTGGCTCGGGAGCATTTAACTTACCCTGGTGGGGTAGGTAACTAATAACGAGGAGTCGGGGACCCTATTCAGGACTCGTCAACGGAGGGTATGAGTCGGTTTTGTGGGCCTTGTGGCCTCGTCGCTGTCGTGTCTTCCTGGGAAAGTGGCAATGGAAGGCTTTTTATTTGGCCACTAATTTGAACAAAACTGGAGATAAGGAAGAGTTGCTTTAATTGAATTAGCAAAATTGAGCTCCTTGCCTTTATTAACGCCATGGATTAAACTGCTCCTCAGCGCACCTTTTATCCAGGCGGAGGAAGGGGGGGACTCCCACACTTAGGGGCCAACTTTTGCTCTATGCAGACACTCCTTGGTTCGACCTTAAACGTTCTGAGTGCTTTTAGCCTAGTCCTTGCATTCATTGTGCTCCTTCGGCTAAGGTGCATTTATGGAACGAGGCGGTAATGTAATAAGAGTTTCTTGAAAGGAACTTTTAAGCCACCTCAACGGCTGGAGTTTAGCTTTAGTTAGATGGCACCAAAATAGCCGGAAAAATATGGCAAAAGCGATTAATGCAATTCGCCTGGATAGAAATGTATTTTCGCAAAAAGGAAATTACAAATTAGATTTGGTCGCTACTGATAGAATTGTCCTTGTTTTTCTTTACATTGGGAGTTTATTTTAGAAGGAACGCATTTTCCTTTATTTTGCATGATAAGATCTAGTTCCAAAAGCAATTTGTAGGACCTTTTTAAGCAGATGAAAACTCAAAATTGTTTTGTGTACACATTTTTACATTAAAATTTGGTATATCTACAGGCTAACTTATTTTTAAATATATATATGTATATGTATATAGTTAAATTCGATTTTGTTTTCTTAAAGGAAATCCAATTCACATGAATTTCAAATATCCAAATTCCAAAAATATGTAACAATTACTAAAGCACGTTAAATTACAATATGAGGTGACTTAGTTGAGGTATGTATGTTGTAATCGAAACATTTGACACATTGTATGATTTTAATATTAATATTCTAGTACTCTAACATTTAATTATAATTGTAACTTTAAAAGCTTGTTTTTTTATAAAGAATTTCCATGTTCTTGTGATGCAATATCCGCCTACATTTCTTTGAACTAGCAAAGAATACTTCAAACTGTCCATAATTAAGTAGCACGGATAACAAGCAAAATACCTAACAACCTTTAATATTTATATCATTCCCACCAGTTTTGATCCACTCCCTAAATCCTGAAATCCCATCTCTCCAATTAACAGCCACCAAGATAAATCTGTAGCGGGCGTAGCAGCAACCAATAAACATTATGTCTTACGAAAGATGATGAAAGCGAGGCAAATTAAAATAATAAGAAGCCATAAATCCCCGCCGTCGTTATAACTCTCAGCACGCCAGACAATTTCAACTTTCTTACGCGGGCTCCGAGAAGATTTAGCGTCCGCGAAAAGAAGGGAAAATTACGCGAGACGGCCGTGCCGCTGAAAAATTGCTCCTATTCATGCATCTTCTCCTCCTTAAGCTGGAAAACTACCTCCTTTTTTTCTTTTGCTTCCTTAAAAAAATAATAAAGATGGGCTCAAAATGACCATCTGTGCGGTTAAATAATTGAAATATGACCCAAAATCCATCCGTCCATGCGCTCTCATTGCGTTGCTGTTCCTCTATCTAGCTAGGGACCAAGAAAGGATCCTTGAGGGGGTCCACCGGGACGAGCTGAGCCACTTGCGAGGATGGCGAATATTCTGACTGAGTTAAATTATTACGAGCCACCCTAAGTCGCAATAAATCCAGGACGCGGCGAGATGGAGCGCCGCGCAAACAAGGTCTCATTCCAGGTTTTGTAACATTACCTGATTCCCATAAACAAACCATTCCAGGAGGACCTTGTAGACTCCGCAAACACTCGAAATGTATCCCGGCCGCTTTATTTCGCCTGGGCTCCCCCTATTCGCCTCATTTTCCCTACAACCACCGGAGCACTTCTTCCTTTGTTTTCCTTTCTTTTCCTGTATATTTTTTACATCATTTTTTGTTCTGCTGCCACTGCTGCTTTCTGTTGCCCTTCCTGCCCTCCGTTGTTTTTTTTGCAACTTCATAAAGGGGTGCAACCCCCTGGAGCCCTGCCTTACAATAACCCCAATATCTCAGGCAAGCGGTAACCGCGCTGCCAACGAAGCGGGGGAGAGCTGAGGAAACTTACAAATTAGAATCGGGGTAAAGTGAAGTTCAAACAGACAATCTCGACATCATCTCCTCTGGGGCCCCGGATAGGCCTCCGCCCGGAATTGGGTCGTGCCGGCGGGAACACAAGGCCGAGGCCTCAGCTTCTCAAATAGTTAAGCCCGGAAACTGCCGAGTTATATCATACGACTTACAAAAGACGCCCCAACTAATCCTCCCCCGGCCCGCCCGGACCCCATTCATCCCTATCTCATAATCGTACAGTCGATGCCAAATTATTATGAATTTTTGTCGGCGTTCTCTGGACTTCACAGTCAATGGCAGCCTTCTTCCCGTAACGAACGACCTGAAGAAAAGTTCTGGATTGGTCTGGGATCATTCCTGGGGATCCGTGTTTCTTTTTCTGGAGAAGTGTTCCATGGGAAACTTGTATAAGTTGTTTAGTGGCGGTGGCCGAGAAAAAGCACACTTCCGGAGGGGGAGAAGTGATAACGATGTAAACGTAAAGAGGTCAGTTGTGCGGATAACCAAAAGTCATGTGGGACCGCATGAAGGGCAATGACATTTCTGCTGAATTGTTCAAATGAAATCAATTTGTTGGGGCTAAGTGGGAAAATTACAGAATGAGTAGAAGACGGAATTTATATTAAAATCAGAACCACATTGAGTTTAAAACATGCTATGCAGAACCATTAAAAATTGAAAAAATCAAAAATATTATTTTCTTCACGATACATTTTATGAGCAGGAATTAAAATGAAACTTCCGAATTGCTAAAATGAGGATTTAAATTTTTGAAAACAGACTTTGATATCATACTGTAGTATATTAAATACAATCAAATGACCTGTTACAATTTGAAGTCTTCTCATATCTAAAACTAAATCTGAAGCAAAGAAATAATTAAGTACCATATGAAGGGAACTATTAAAACGGACATTTATTGGATTATAGTAAAAATAAAAGCCTTTCTACTATATTAACTCCCTTTTTTCGTGGTACTTAATTTGCTCGTTTAAAAGTCAAAGTAAACATCTTTACTCTAGACAAACCTTCGAGGTAACTGCTTTCCGAATAACCATCTTTCCCTATCACTTTCTCTCCCCCTGTCTTCTGCTCATGAAGATAAGAGCCATAAGCCTACGACGTTGCTGTAAAAATTATGTAGTTTGCATTGCGTACTAATAACGTAGTCCTGGAGTCCTGTAGTCGTGGCGCTCCTCCGACTTGGCGGTACGGCCCATACAGAGGAGCCCGAGTTAATGGAAGATAAAAGGCAGATATAACACGCCTTTCATGCGACTTGAAAGCGGTAATTGCTCATTCTGCAAAACACACGATTGCCGGGACTTGCTGCATACCTTTCGCAGGGAATCGTAGTTACCATTTATGCCGCCCGTAAAAGCCGCCAGGACACGGCAGAGCAGTTCGGGGGCGAAGTGCCCGCCTTTTGTAGCGCAGTCAAGCACATGGAATCCTCCGGAATAGACCTTTAAAAAGCTAATGAATACCCCGTAAAGGTGTTATCCTTGCGCCCAGGACCCATTCGCCCCGTCGAACAAATTGTAAGTGTGGCCCCCAGAGAGGGGGTGGAGGCCGGGCTGAACTGGAGCTTCGTGTAGTCAATTGACTACGAATGGGGGTCTGGGATCTGGCCAGGGTAATGCAGAGAGAGGCATTCCAATTGGCCCTTTATCGTTATTAACCTTAAAAGGTTCAAAATGTAATTCTGCCATGAAAAGACAGAGAATTCGCAATCAAATCACGTTCCGAACAAGGGCACCCATTCAAACAGCTTAACTTGAAGTGTGTTGCTGCACACACATTCCAGGCATTCATTTTGAGGGGGCTGAATGAAAAAAATAAGGGAAGTTTGCGGATCGTTGTCACTTTCAGCATTCGCAAAAATATCAAAAGCGAAAAAATGAGTGCCTCCACTCACCAGCCCTCAAGCTATCCTTTAAAAAAATACATTCCCGATCTGGCTCAAGGGCATCAGTGGGTGACTGCCATTAGAGGCATCTGGGGGTGGGTGGTTATTTGAGGGCTTGCTTAAAAACATCTTTTCAATGCGAGATTCACTCCATTGAAGGTATTCTGACAGGGTTCCCACTTACGGGCAGCAGAGCAGAGCTCTCTAAATTGGTTATGGGTGCGGAATTCGAAGACTACTCTCAAGCAGCTCCAACCCCAGGGATCTTTCAGAGTTTCGGTTAACTTCGATTTTGCCCCGATTGAATTTTTATTGCGAATTTTGGATAGAATTGTCAAGCGTTGTCGCCCAGTAAATGGATTGCTCCCGATGTGTGCAGAGATGTTAATTTTTTGATAAGGATTAGTCCTTGGCCGGGCAGCGACACTCCTGAGGAAAGACGTAGGACGTGAATATGTACGTGTACAACGTCCAATGATAAAAATTTCAGCTGAAAATTCCAAAGACGCAGGGGCGGCCTGTTGCTTTCTCTCTCTCTTTCTGAACACACCCGAACCAACCGAAAATTGGATTTTAGCTAAATTCCCGCACTCTGAATAGCTGAGGACGTGTGCCTCCCTATTTTGGGGATAGAGCCAACAATGCATGAGGGTTGTCGTTTCATGAAGGGGGAAGGGAAGACCACTTTTGACCAGAACTGGGCCAAAATGTGTTCCCAGGATGTGTCCCAGCATCTCCCCCAACCGGAGAATGTACTTCCTGACAGTAAAATGAAAATAAATTGACACTGGAAATCATGGTAATCTCGGGCTGCCATCGGAAGAATTCCATTCCTCCGTTTTTCGCAGAACGAACGATGCTATCGGGAGTGGGGTTCAAGAGTAGCCCGGGTCAACAAACCAAGACTCCTCCCACTAAAATACCAAAGTATGGAAATGACACATCCTTGGCGTCCTTGACTTGCTTTTGCTTCCTTTTTGAGCAAATTAAATGTGACGTGGCAGTCATTATTTTTCAGATGCCTTGAACTTAATGATTTATTTGGACGAAGGCCCTTTGCCCTAATGGAGCAGCAATTTTCTGAAGGATAGACGTACACTTGAGATTAATGTGGCCAGCGCCCGGTTATGGCTTTGTTTTATGAAGCTACAGCTTCAGCTACCATCATAAGGGGTTTCTCGGCAGCTCCTTCCAGGGCTTTGTCTCCTGAATTTAAGGACAAAGCCTTCGTTACGGAGCATCAACCTCCGAAACCAGTCTACTTCTAGGAAGGGAAAAGGTGGGGTCCAATGAAGGATTAAGTTTTCGAGGGGAATGCCCGTAGATTTATGCTTTTTTGCCTGCATAGGATATGAAGGTGCTTCGAGTGGAGCAGTCCCAACGTTTAATTTTGGTCCAATTCATTTTCTGGCCTGGTCTGGTTGAGTGTCACACTTTTAAGCTGGGACTTGCTTTACAGCACTTTTACTTTGAACTAAGTACTTCTTAAAATGCTTCCAACGTACTAACCCAATACTTTAATTATCTTGTAGTTATTTTGAACCTTTGCCAGTGGACAACTCTCGCATTAAACACAACATATGTTTCTATGATACTTTTTCTATCGTTTCAGTTATGAATTATTTGAGACATATTTGTATGATATCGTAAATTTTGCAGACCTGAAGAATGGAAAGAAAAAAAATCAATATAGTGAAAGAATTAAGGGAATAAGTAATAAAAATCTATTAAAGAAATCAGTAATGAAAAGTGTTTATATTATGAAACATATATAGCTTTTGGATATGATTGGAAAACATCTTTAACATCCAATCTTCTTAAGGACGATCTACTCGCTTCAACAAAAGTTAATTAACGCAAAGCCTTAAAGAAAAACTAAAACATGTTTTTGAAAAATTGACACACATAATACATTTCACCAGACATTCTTATAAGTTGTTTCTACGGGAATGGTTCATCGAAAAACCCATAATGCGATCAACAACAGACGGGATCGCTTTAAATTTTGTGGTAAGTGAAATATTCTTTATTATTATTTAGATTAAGTTTAGAATAATCGATCGGTTCAGAGAAATACGAAGTAATTTTTCGTGCTTGCTTATGTGGATAGTGCAAGCAACTAAACAATATTAGTATATATATATATATATATATATATATATTAGAGAACTTATATGCGGTTTAGCTGGACAAAAATAAAAAATACCAAGCGATTGCTGTAGTCAGCTTTAATTTTATGCTCCCGAAAAGACCGTGAATATATGTGTAAGTTGCTATAATTTTTTATATTTAACAGCAATGAATTTAAGAAGGAATAAATTAAAATATTTGCATCCATTTACATGAGCGCAATTCACATTGGAGACATTTTCTCTACAACTCCAAAATGTAAGGAGCAAGTTGTGCACTTAAAATCCCCTTAGAGGTGGTACGTGCTCTCTAAAGCAATTTCTACCCACTCGAGGTGGGTCAAATCATTAAAAAGACAAATCTGACCCCGGAAAAAATGGAAAAAAGTCATATTTTCTTGATGAAGCACTGGCAATGTATAACACAGCCTTCGCCATGAAATCCTTTCCTTTACCCTTACAAAAAAGGAAATAAAAAAAAATTAAATTGCGGCTAGCCCCAACTTAATCCTCAGAACACGTCGGCTGGACATACATCTCCATCCTAAGCAGACTAAGTCGAGGAGAAAAAGATATACATTATATGTATGTATGTATGTAGTATATGAAAACAACACAAAAATGTGTCACAGAATTTGAGCCTCATAAAATACCGCAAATTCTCCAAAAATTCCAGAGATTCAGAAAACATATATAAGCAAAACACAAGACGCAAGGACATCTGAGAATAGCTTAAACCTTAAAAAAGGAAATATACGAAGTAGCCGAAAGGAAATGAGGAGCAAATCGAAGTCCACTCAGGTACACATAAAACAGACATCAACTTCGTCGGGTTCGGTCGATAAGAAACCTCGAAAAAGTCGTAAAAAGGTCATGTTTCGGGCCGGCACTCGCCCAGTTTTGTGGCTCACACCCCCTCCGGGCTCCCAATTATGTGCACGTTTCGCCCCGCACATCCAGTGCCTTTAAAGTGTTCCTTTATGGGTTTGGACATTAGTCAGTTAAGGACCAATACGGATGTCAATTAACATAAATCAAAGCTCCTTTTCCTCTCCGGACATTTCTCCCGGCTGAGAGCTTTCTCTGGAGCATACTCCCGCTCCGCAAGGACCACCTGTTGCAGGCTCGTTCCTGGAGGCTCCTGGAATGAACCTTGTTTTTCTTCGTCTTTTGAAAGTTCGAAGCCCTACTTCCACTGGACTGTTTTGGAATAATTTCCAGGAAAGGAGCTTTTTTGCTAACTCAAACAAAAACCTCGTGGAGGATAGTGTCCCGTCCATAGGGATGGCTGGGAGAAAGCTCAGTCGTCGGTAGGCTCCCGTTCGGTTACCTATAGCAAGTCCTCAGCTGACTCCCTTTTGGACAGGAAGCGAAGAATTTCTTTCAGTGTTTGATTAAGTGACCCACCACCGGAAATTGCTGGTGAGCCCGAAGCGAATCCAATTTGGGGCCCGGTAAAGTGTCGGGTGTCCTGTGGCACCTCCACCACAACATACAGCCGGCCAAGTAGTGTCCACAGAGGGGTGCTACCCCCCGTCTGGAATTAATAAAGTGTTGATAATAGTGCGGCATTCAGGTGCACCGTCTGATTCGTGTCGGGGATTCCCCGCATAGAGCCCATTCCTCAGCGAGCAGCAGTAGCACCTTTGGCGCTCCAGTAATTGTGTGTGCGGTCTGGTGTTGTTGTGTTGATTTTTTGTTCTGCTCCCTGTGAGTGGCACAGCGCCCTCCCGGAAGTTATCAGAAATATTTGAAGAAAAGCGGAGTTAGTTTTATTTTGAAGGTGTACTTGTGCTCCACTTCTTGTTGGCCCATACTCTCCTGAAAGGGATAGCTGAGGAAGAAGTCTCACACCACCAAAATAAAAGGGTGTAAGGCCCTGTA
Organism: Tolmerus cingulatus; assembly: GCA_959613345.1. Taxonomy (NCBI): domain Eukaryota; kingdom Metazoa; phylum Arthropoda; class Insecta; order Diptera; family Asilidae; genus Tolmerus; species Tolmerus cingulatus. Next base: position 31,122,389 of record OY390707.1, read on the forward strand.
ACCGCCCGCCCGCACCTTACGAGCTCTGCTGAAATGGATTTTGAAACGTTGAATTGACTGAGGAGCAAAATAATCGTGAAAGGGCGCATTGTGAGCACCACTACCTTGATACACACAATCAGGTAAGCGAACAAATCCTTTGTAGAGCCTCCCTCGCGAACAGGCTTATCTCAGGCGAGATTACAGGAAGGCTCCGATGTGGAAGGGGTATTTTCGCAACAATAACATTTACAAAATTTTCGCAACCCCAATTACCTATTATTGTGAGAGCCTTGCGCATTTGAATTAATTAGATACTGCCAAAAGGCACTACATATTTCTTGAGCTCTGCTTTGCTTTCGGCACGACTAAGTAAGGTAAGTTCATTTCAACTATGTGTCTGGTCTTGATTTTTACGTAGAATAAAAAGGGGCACTTGGAATATTGTCCAAAATGGTTGAACGTTTTTATGTTTACTTTTGCATACCCTTATATACAGTTTTTTCGAAATTTATGTATGCCAGTCTGCCTTCTATTTCATTTAATATCTGAAACTTTTTTCTACACGGTTACTTAAAACCGCAGATATCCTGACCTGATCTTATATTTAGGTGATCTTCATTAGCAATGCATCGGGAGATCCCCACCTAAAGTCGATAAACTAAACAGTGTAACTTCTATTACGCATATTTTTTTTTCTTATGCAATTGTTTAGTCTACCTTTATAATCCTTACCTTTTTCATTTTAACCATATTGACTTCCACTACTCAATGTACCAGGTGAACGGTCAGCTTTCTTATTTTACCTTGTTCGTATTTTTGTTGTAATCTGCAATATGATGAATTTTCAATAAATACGTAACTAAATACATAGAAAATTGTTTTAAAAATAATGCGCAAGTGCAGGTATGTATTCCTATTGCTTCTATCGAGGAGCTGAATGTCGCTTTCAATTGTGTGGTTTCCCTAGTTATTAAAATTAATTGTCCAATTGGATTGAAAGTCTTTCATCTCCTCTTAAGGTCTTTAAACTTCCCCTTAACCGAGCCTGCCAGAGGTTGTTTACCTGACTTGCACAAATTATAACTCATGTCCTTCTAATTTGATTTCGACCCGGAAGATGTAAATCGGCAATCTGCCTTAATGATTTAAATTTCCTTAAAAGTGGACGTCTCACCCTAAGCCAGGTACACATACAAAGGCGTGTTCATAAGGCAGCGTGCGCTAATTATTTTTCGTTCTTGAGCGCTCTTCGATGTCCAAAACTGCTCCACCGGGGAATTGTTAATGTCGAAAAACATGAAAACATGCACCCTGCACGCTCCGCAGCCCCCTGGTCCCATCCCCACTCTTCGGCTCACCCGCAGCGTAGGGGCAGGTGGGGTCAGGTAGCACCGCGCCGTTTGAGATTTCAATAAATGTTTTCCGCCCTGCAGGACATTCAGGCTTCACTAATTTATTTGAATTATTTGAATTGGATCGGCCTCGATGCTGCCTGTGTCCACCTAGGGCACGGCCTGGATGTCTGTGTCAATTGCGATCGTATTTTGTCCTTTCTTATTCGGCAGGTATTCGAGGACTGGTCAATTGGAAAAAATTTCCTTTGTATTCGCATTGGGGTCAGCTTTGATTTTTTTTCTGAATAAATTGTTTGGTAGGAGTTGGAGCCCGTGTCATCACCTGAAAGAATTTTTCACCTTATTTTTATGTATTTTTCTTTGCTTCTCAAAATTTGGAATTCTTGGTATACATCGTTAGGTTGAATTTCTTACCTTTGAAAAAATCAATATAATCTGAGGATAATTTGAAAAAAATGCCAGAGTTTATGAATCGAATTCGTACATTGTCCGGATTTATTAGGAGGAATGAAATGGTGATTTATGTAATTTCTATGAAAATCATCCAGTAGCATGTAATTTCCATGAAAAATTCTAAAAGTGAAATTGATGAATGGAGTTGAAATTAATTTTTTCTCCTTCGCGATACATTTTCAGAGAACGAATGAGGGCAAAATAAACTTATTTATATTTTTAGAGTGTGTATTTGTATGAATTCCTAATGAAATGTTTTACAGTTTATTCCATACAATTTATGCGGTTTTTCTTTTGATGTTTTCTAATTCTGAAAAAGGTTTCGTTTTTATATTAACTCTAACCTAAGATCTAAATATTTCGCAAACAGAGGAAGCCCACGCGTCGAACTCTCAATAACGTGGAGGAGCTGAAAATCTACAAAGAATTTATATTTTATTTGAAAAGTTATTTTGCAATACAAAACGAGCTTTGATCAGAAAAATCTTCTACTAACAAGCATTTAGAAAATTATTTGTGTACTTAGTTTAATTTAAATTATCGGATATTTTAACAGACAAAAATAGCCAAAGAAAATTATTTCTTTAACAAATTATATATAGAAATTAAATCGAGCAATTCTGTACCGCTTAAAGTTCGATTTTTTAATAATGATTTTTCTCTTAAAAGCATTTCTCGTAAAATTTGGAAAAGATACAAAAATAGTCAATCAACAAACCGTTTTTATTGGTCCTAAACCGGTCGATAAAATTTAAAACACATTGGCTTTAAAATGATAGAAATCGGGATTTTTAAAAGAGTTCCTAAACCAATTTTATTTTGACATGAGTAACGGACTTAATCTTTGGCTGTCTTTTTGAACGTTGGTTTCATTTTATTGTCCTAGATACTCGAAAATTAAAGAAAAACGTCCCACCCAGACACTGAAAACTTGAGCTGGGCACTGTCACTTTTGGAAAACTACCTCACAGTACAGTCATACAAATTACGAGTGGGCGCTCTGGGCCTAAATTATTGTAAAAGGGAAATATTTAGTCAATAATTAGGAATTTTGTAAAATGGAAATATTACGTATTAATTTTTTTTTTTTATGTCGAAAAAGGGCTTCCAAATTCATAACAATTTTTGCACTTAAGCAATGAATCCGTTTGCTTTCCTCAAAAAAATAAAAAGGAAGTCATAAGAGTAAAATCTATGTAAAATTTCTTTCAGCGTAACTTTTCACACCCTTTTAAAATTAATAAAATTCAAATTTCCATAAATTGTTTCAAGCTCTAGTAAATCATTCCTGTGGCGAAAAGATGGTTGCGCACGATGGCAGGCATTAGGGAGTAAATAAACTAAAACTGAAACAAAGTTTATTTCGTTTTGAACCTCTGGTACCTTCGCTTCCCTTTTTCATATACACGCTTGAAAGATTTTAACACGAAAACATCATTTTTCACTGGAGTCTTAAAAAGTCACAGGAAAATAAAAGAGAGGGGGGAAAAACGGAAACCTACCGCACAAAGGACAAGTTATTCGCGGATGATTTATTGCGACACTTTTTAAATTTTTGACGCTCTGCCTCCGAAAAAAAGGAAGCGGGTGAGCTGCTCCCATGCCAACGAACTTATGGAAATTGCAATACACTTTGTTCCAAAAGCAATCAATCACCAAATCAAGTGGATGCTTCCTTAAAAACGAATATAAAATATGAAAAATTCCTTAAAGATGCGCGAAACCAGGGAGAGCTACTTTGTTGTTATTTTCTACTTGGCTTTTTTGGTTTAACAGATTTGTCAGGATGTTTCGGATAGTGAAACGAGTTTGTTAAGAAAAATGGGTGATAAATTAAACATTTTTTACCAGGTATAATATGGTGCAAATTGGCCATCTTCACCTTAAAGTTATGCCAGTCTGAATCTGCTTTATATGGCTACATAATATAAGTATTGTATGTACTTGTACGCACATTATAAAATTACATTTAACATTTAACACGAGGAGAAAAAGAGGGAAGGAAACAAGACTGTATATTGTAAAATTTAAGAACATGTCCTAGTTGTTAACTTTCTTAAAATTTAATCCGAACTATGTGAATGTGACGGTTTACGAGTACACCCAGAAAAAAAACATTTAGAAATGAATAAAAATATATGTGAAAATAAAATAAAACATATAAAGAATTTAGTCAAAAGGCAAAGTATTTTACTTTTAAATGGACACCCATTTTATTTTTTTTAACATATTTTGTATTTTAATTTAAACTGCACATATGTATTTTTAAATAACAATTATGGTTAAAATTAAATGTTTAATTTTGAGAAAATAACTTTTATTTTTAAGTGAGAAAAGTATATAATTTTAAATTGTTAAAGTTTTATTTCGATGTAGCTGCGAAGGAAAATTTATTGAAAAATCCGGTAACTTTAAATATTATCTGGTACTAGCTGACCCGCCCGAGGTTTCAACAGTTATTCTGCTATTCTGTTTATTGTAATTAATATATATTTTTTATGTATGTGTGTATATAACAACTGTTAGTTCGCTTATATAAAAATATTTACAAGAATAAAGAGTTGTTAACACTAGAACTACCAGCACTCAAACGTGAAATTTCACTCATTTTTTGCGCCCTTTAATTTAACGTACTTTCAAATTTGGATTAGTAATCACCAATCAAAAACGATTTCTGAATATTTCGTAGTTATAAATCTAAATAAATGTTGGCATAAATTGGCATATTAAAAATTGTAAATCACTCAAAGAAGAAATTGAGTACCGGTCATTTTGACCGGTCTTGGTAGTTCTAGTGTTAAGTGCTATTGGAACGAGTAATTTTTAATAAAACACATGCTTACAATGCAAACTACATAACGACAATAAAAATGAAAACTGAAAACTCCTCCGAAAATAGGCAAAACTAATTTTTCCACACAATGAATAATTCGCGACAACGATTCGCTCCCTAATGTGGCAGAACTTAAACTGAAGTTGGCCGCACTACCTAAGAACAGAAGCCGAAAAAGAAAAAAGGGTTCTTGCTCTTTAATGAACCAGAACAAAGGACGAGACGAAAAATATTTGTTTTTTCCTTCTTTTGATGCATTTTTTTGCGAAAACAAAGGAACGTAGTTGATTTAAACAATTTACTATTTGTTTTTACATACATACATATGTTAGTTTATTTTTACATAGTTGAAACATTTTAAAATAACATATGTATGCATTTGGTTAAATGAGCTTATCATATTTTAAGAAAATGAGAAGATTTTAAATGTAAAATTAAAAATGTAAATTATTACATATTTATTATTTGTTTTAAAATCTTTTTCTATGGTTTTAAATAAATTATATGTGAAAACGAAATGTTTGCCTTCTAGGTAAAAATAAAAACGCTGTCACTTAAAAACAAAATAGCATTTTTTTCTGAGTGATATATTTGCAATAAGCACATTACATATAGTTTAGCTCAATATACAAAAATTCCGTTGGTTGCTTAAATAGAACTTAACTTTTATTATAACCAGCAAAAGGGGATAAGTAGATTTAAATATATATTTTTATATTAATTTTTGCGGCAACTTATTTCTTTCAATAAAACCTTTTAAAATGCTGAATACTGCTAGAAATGTCAAAGGCGTGGATTCAAAATTGTTTAAAGTTTTATAGTGCAAAACATACCTTAAAAAATCGTTGTGTTTTTATAATTAAGCCTTATAAAACAACATTAACTCAAAGCATATATGTTTATATAAAGCATTAAATAAAAATGTACTTCATGCATGACTCAACTATGCCTCCAAAATTCGATAAGGGAAAAACTCCAAACAGTTTCATCATCTAAACCCTTTTTCGAAAAAATGTCAAGTCCTCAGACAACAAAAAATAAAGCGGTCATGTCCCTATAAAAAATGCACAACAACCTGTACACCATATTTTGAAAAAAAAAATAAATTACCCTTCTCCGACCAACGAGATCATTCATAATAAACTGAAAACACCCAGAAAATATCACCAACAGTTCCCAAATTGATTGCTTCAATGAAGTGCTCTCGGAGTTTAGCCGGGTCCCTATAATATATCCTGGTTCAAGGTATTCCCTGCCGCAGGGGGGCGGGACAGCAAAGACGGGAAAACATATTTTCCGGGTCAAATCATGGGAATGAAGAGGAAAAAAACGAAGAACGAGTGTTCAGCTCGCGTCCCACAAAATCCTAATCGAGGTCACCAAACAGAACCGGGGCTGCTCCCGCCCTGGCCTCTCCGGGAAAAGCTAGGACGCATTCACCCATCAGAGCCCATCAACCCGTCATCCACAATAGGGAGATTGTCCCTAAATGCGAAAAACCCCTTTTGCCAGGGAATTCCTTTTGAATTTATAAAATGGGTAAAACCCCATTTTTCGGCGCTGAAAAACACAAAAATGTGCAAAAAGTAAAAATAAAAATATATATAAGTATGTATATAAAAAAAAAGGAAAAGCGCGCCATCGCTGAACGGGCAGAGGTTCATAAATCGTCCTTTTCAGCAATTTACGGAGCCAACGAGAAACAAAAGGCTGCCGGCTACCCCCGAGGAAATTTATGAAATATCTCCCTCCGATAGGGTCAAATAGGGGAGCAGATAAATTTGTGAACCGAAAAGCTGCTTGAATTCAGCTTAATAATAAATCATCGATAAATTATTTATAAATAATATTCCCTGTTGCTGGGTCTGAAGCGGGTCCTCCCCGTCGGGGCCACCTACTGCCGGACTCCTGCCGGGACTCAGCGGTGTGCCCCGTGCCTGCCTGTCCTGTTCGGCCCCGGTCGAGCGGAGCCCCGGGCCCCTGGTCTCAGCAGCCCCAGTCAGCTCGAGAGGATCTGGTTTCTTTGAAATTTCACTGATTTATATGCCCATACGAATTTCGGCCGGCGAACAATAGATGCCTCGGAGGATTTCGCCCCGGTAATTGCATAAATTTTCCGCTTATGGCTTACAGGTAATGTGCTTAGGCGGGGCGGTGCTATTTTGGGGTGTTTTACGAATTTATTCGATTTTGGCCGGCTTTATCGGCACGTCTGGCATGCTTAGAATATTTTCACTTTGGTCCCTTTTTTATTTTATTTTATTTATTTTTTATTTTATTTGCACACCTCAGCTTCGTTTCTGGTTTTGCTGCGGGTGGGAACGACCCCAAGTTCTTGGCCAAACCCGAGTTTATGTCTGACCCAAATTGGGCTTTGCATAACTTCAACTTGTCTAAACAAACTGGTTAATGTTAAGATTTATTATCGTTGTCCATCCAAAACCGTAAATAAAAATTTTAAAACAAATTCCATTCTGCCTCATTTAGAATCCAAAGTCAGTGTTCATATAAAATATAAATAATAAATAAATAATTGAATATTCAATTAAAAATCAACTTTAAAACTATATAAATTGAGATCTTGTTAAACGTCATTGCTACATGGTTCAAGGTAAAACTCAAAACTAGTTCTTAGTTAGTGCCTATCAACTGTTGATATTACAATTTCCCGTATTTATGGAACGATCTAAAAATTATAAATTTCGTTTTTTTTAAAAAATATTTTGCAGAACTTTGCCAAATTTTGTTTTTTTTTAAAAAAATGATATTGTTAGTACATCTTTACTATCAACAAAAAAACAACATTACTAGCACTATTATTTGAAATATCGACGAAGTGTGGAGAGCTTAGTTCTGCAAAATACAAACATACATGTATTGGAAATTATTGGAAGCTGTTCAAGTAAAACTGTTTAAAGTTTGCATTAGTTAGCATTACCTAAATAGAAAGGTTAATAATAAAAAATCTTCTGCTTTTGAATAATTTCTCGGTATAGATGTTTATACCCTTAATATAACTGCTGAATTCGTATTATAATAAGCCCCTACTACTCTTTGAAATTAATTTTGAAAATTAAAAATGCCCGTCTGCATGTAAACTAGCTTTTGCTCATTTCCGAGGGATGGTTGAAACGTCGACCTTTTCCTGAGCAAACCGCTTAAATTCGCCCCAATATTTCTGCCTAATTAATGTGTTAATTCAATAAAATCCGACCGCAGCCCAGCGGCCACCCCTCTCAAAAATGTTCGAATCCGCAAAACAACACTTGAAACTTGGCGGACCTGCGGCCTCACCGCCGGCTGAACCCTCCCTTTTTTGGATAGAAACATCACTTTAAAACACACCCAGGAACTAATTTGCGTGCAGTGTCCCAAATAATTGAGTTAAGCCCGTCCCTACAATTTACCTAATCAATTGAACTCTGTCCCTCCACTCCACCCCCGCGCACCGAATATCCGGGCTGGAGGATGGCTAGATTAAAATTTTCCCTAATTTATCGAATTACGCGAAAAATATTACAAAATTTTCGCGAAAATTTAGATCAGCGCTCCGGATGGTATTCGGGGGGCCTGTCTAAACACTCTGGGGACTTTTGGGAACCCGCCTCGTCGCACTGTACCGCCCCGTTCCTTTACGAGGCGGACAAGTGCTGGATTTTGAGCAATTTCTGGATGAGACTGGTAATTTGTGCGCCCTGGTGGGCCTCAGCCAGGAATAATTGGTTTAATAAAAGTTCCATAGAGGCGTTCACTCCACGCGTCGGGTGGATTCCCGAAACCAGAGTGATACACCTGACAGTTGTAAATTTCCTGAATTTGGTTTTCGACGATGCAATTATTTGGAGCGGGAGGAATGCGGGCACTAGGGCTCCAGATGAATGGAATGTGAGATGCATCGCCCCTGTTCCCTGGACCCCAGCGCAAGTTGGGAATGCTAAGAAGACTGGGTTTCACTCAAGGAATTCAAATATGAGATAAGTGGCATACTGTCTGCCGGCCGGAGCGCCTTGGCCGGAAAGGGCAATTACTTCAAATGTTTGAATATGGAATTCGAGTGGAAGGTAAATTCGAATATTTCGAAATATTTCTGGTACCCGCATAGGGCCCTTTTCCTTTTCCAAAATTAAGTACAGAAAAATTTTATTTGATGGTCTACCACAAAATTGACGCAGAACTTCTAACAATTTCCTGATAATTGAACAGAGGTATGGGGGCTATTTTGGGTGTCGTCCCTTTAATAAGATAAACCTGGGAAAGGGGCTGTTTTCCTACATAAAATTAACTCCTCAAAACACCTGTTTTCCTTTGATCCCTTTTCAGCCCTCCAGCCGGTAAATTTTGTTATATACCCGAAGCGCATAAATTCACCAAAATTAGAAACAGGCTGTCTCTTGAGACCGCTTTCCGAGGTTGACAGGGAGCAGAGTACCTCCTTCTGGGCCTTCCAATATATTTCTTTATTAATTCCAAACAAAGAGGCAACAATTTCTTCAATTTATCTTTTCGAAACTTTTAAGTAACTTCACAGGCGACAGAGCAAGGCACAAATTTTATACTCTGTGAGAGAAGGAAAAAATAAAAAGCCATCGGACGACGTCAACAATTTCTAGGATGCGAAGAGGGTTGTATACACGGGGGTGTACACCCTGTGACAGGAAAAGAATCCCGAATCCCCAAAAGTTCACCAGTCGAATTTTCCTATAAACATCGAAAACAGATTTTCTGCCGATGGTTCCCATGGAGGTGCTTGGTTCCCTATTTAAACTTTTTTTGCTCCCCTCGCCTTCACCGTTCCGGAAACAGACGGGAACAGCAGCGTCTGGACGTGGAAGTTTTAACTGGATGTCGACTCATATCCAGGTCATGCACCCCCCGCTACCGCCCACCCGCGCTCTGGTATGTGCCTTGTTTCGGATTTTGTTAAATTTCACCGGCATCTTGCCGACGTCGACTTCATACAAATCACTTCATAAATGTGAGCATTGCCTGGTGGGATATTTTCAGGAGCACAAGGACACGGCCGAGAGGGTTGGGGGTGGACCTAGAAATATCCCTGGATTGTCTACCGAAGGATCTGGTGAGCTGATGAGCCAGCAAACAACATCATCATCTCTCCAGGTGCGAAGGGAGGTCCTTGGGTGCGGTGCGGCAGGACGACTCGTTTTGGTATGTTCCTTCGGCTTGAATTAACGCAGGACTCGGCAGCAAAACAATCTGCAGAAGGAGGATGGATCGGGCTGGAGCTGCTCCCGGAACCCGAGAGTTCGCTCGGATAGAGGCCTTCAAAGGGCAAGTCGGGCACATTTCGGGCCCCATTGTTCAGTAGAAGATCTCGGGCACCGAAGCGACATCGGGGACTCCCACTTAGCCGCGTTTTTATTTCTGTCCCTCTTCGGGTGGGTGACAACAAACGACGACGACAACGCCGTCGTCCTCTCAACAGTATCCCCGGGGGTGGCCGAGGTGTTTTGAATTTGGCCCAGAGAAATCTAATTTTATCGTGACGACGTGCGATTGTGTGCAGCAGTCCCACCCAGAGCTCTTCATCCTGTGCTCCTGCTTCGGGGCAAAGAAATTTAATTCGCTTACAGGCAGCTTTTCCTCCCTGGGGGTGGCGGAAGGGGGAAGAAGGACTGGGCCGGGCAGGGGCTGAACTTTGTCCGCTTGTTTTCAGTGGTTATTCTGTCGCTGGAATTAAGCCCTCTTAGGGAACTTCCTTTCCTTATTGTGCACCTTACATCTCTGGTATTGTTTTCTGTCGCAACTGTACAAGATTTTTCCTTTTGTCTCAAGAAAACTTTCAGTTTTCCTTTCACCCTCCGTCCCCCACCGCCATTGCTAAGTGCTAAGTTTTGGCAAAGTTTAAATAAAAATTTGCGTTTTTGTTGTGTCGCCTTTTAGGAAAATTTGGATAACTCGCCTGACTACATAAAACAGAACGACAGAAGGCGGTTATTTCTTTTCTGAGCAGTTGTTTAACTGTTTTTCAAGGTTTTTAGTTATTTAAGAGGCTAAAAGTGGCTTACAACAGATTATTTACACTTTCCCTTGTCCTTGTCCGATCAGTCTCCAAAAATTGCGGTTGTGTACTTTTTTTGGTCCTATATAGTACTTCTGCCTCAATATTTATGCCACGATTATTGTAATTTTAAAATTCGACACCAATTTCATTTTTTCCATTGTAGTAAAGATATACAACCTTAAAAAATTGAATTTGGTTCGAAGAAAATACATATGAAAATTAATAATTAATTATAAACATGATTCCTTATGGATAAACGCTAGTTTTATAAATGTACTTGAGATTTTTTTATCTCTTATATTCTTATTAGTTTATTTTATTATGAAGATATTATTACGTACCTTTACTTGTTCTAATGCGTTTTTAATCAATTTTGCAATACTTTCCCGGTAATTTTAAAATTCTATCCACATACATATGTAGTAGGTTGAAGTTTCTTATTTCTTAAAACGTAGAGTTACAATTTAAACACCTGATGGAAAAGGGAAGGAACTTTACAAAACTAGACTTTAATAAGCTTCACAGGGTATTAAGCAAACTACAGTAAAATAAAACGTGCGCACCAATATGTAAAGATTTTCGTATTTTCTAAACGGATAAGCTTTTCTCAGCAAACTAAAAGCATTACTAAATTATAAACAGGCGAAAGTAGACTTGAGTGGGTATTAACAAATGTCTGATTTTTAGCCTAAGCTTAAGTTTTCTGCTTTTCAGAGTAACCCAAAATGCGCGCATTGTGCGTCTGATAACAAGTCGAATAACGCCGGCCAGGGAGACGCTGATACATTCCCGCCATGAAATATGAATCGGGTTGAGTCCCCGATATGCACGGGGGCGTCGTTGAGTCACATCCTTCTGCCCTGTGCGGTGGGCTTAAGGAAAACTCGTCCTCTTGGCCGTCGTCACCGTCTTGAGTTTTCACGACGAGCTCCTTGCTAAAAAATTTATACAATTTTCTTTTTTCTTCTTCTTTTATTTCTCCGTTGTCGTCAAGTTGCAGATGATGTAGACAGAGATTTAGATGGGCACCACACCATCGCATGAGGCCCACCCCCGCATCACAGACGCCGCTTTGAAGCTCTGAAATGCTGCTGTTTCGCTATTTTTTACTTGCTTTTTGTCGTGTGTCTCTTGGAAAATTTAAAGATTAAAACTTCCTTTCGAAAAAAAAAAATATACAAAAGACAGGAAAAGCGCTTACATCTTTTATGAAATTACTCTATAACCCGGAAAAATTGCCTGCTCCGCTGGAATATGTTAAATCAGCTGAGTTTGGATATTTTTATTTTTTGTTTTCCTTTTCGGAAAAGGTCCTGGCATTCCATTAAGCCCGGGTCGTTCAAAGTATCAGTTGTTTTTGCCCTCTGCACCCTTGCGAACCTCAAGGCCGCAAAATTCAGAAAGGATCAGGGCACCCGTGGCACCAGGTGCGAGTTAATAAAGGTGGTGATGCAGCTTCCGGGAAAAAACAGGGCAAAAAGTAGAAATAAAAAACACTTGATGTGCACATATGCGGCCTCACGTGCTCGTGGAGCAAGTTTAAGGGATTTTTGTCCAGTGTTTTAGGGCACAAATTAAAAGCATCCCGAAAATACCCACCACCGTCCAAGCGAACGCGAATTTTTGTGTTCCTGGCAAAAATTTCGCTTTTTCCCGAATGAAAGTTATGTAGGCCAGGCACTTTCTAGAGCTCTGAAATTACTTTATGGTATAGGGTTTCTCCACTCATTTTTATTTTTCCTAATATGAAGGAAGCAGATTACGTAGACCAAAATTTTGCAATTCCCACGAATTTTGATTTTGTAAACCACCCAGACCTTCTACTTTCTGAACGTTTAATTTTCTGAAACTTTCTCGCAGTTCACATCTAAAGGTCTCAGGGCTAATGACCACTTTCGAGAGGCTTATCTTGAAAGTTTCTTCGATTTTACTTCGCTTGCAAGTTCTTTTATGCTGATTAATAACGGTTTTCCCAATTAAGTTGAGCAAATAATTTCCTCTTATCCCCCCTTACAGCGATTGATTTCCATCGTAATTCTCGCCGGGACTTCTCATAAGTCCCTCTTAAATTATTCAATCTCTCTGTCCCGTCAGAGTACCAGATCGGCATCAATTTCTTCCCTGGACCACTTCAATTTTTCTTCGAAAATTACTTCCCCCACCCCTTATTCCCTTTTTTCATCAATACCGGTCGATGATCAGCAATGAGCTCCAATTTTTTCTCCAGGATAACGTTCCCTTTTATTTTATTTTATTTTTTTCCTTCCAACGTCCGCATTGCCAGAGTTCGAATCATTCCCGGAATCCAATCGGGGCGATAATTCGGCGTCAAAAGTTCAACAGCCATCGTTTTTCTTTCCCTTATTCTCATAATCTCCGATGGTTTTTGGTTTGTTGAAAATCATGCCGATAAATTTATTTTTGCACAAATAAAAGCTATAACTTCGCTCATCCTTTCCTTGTCCCGGCGCCGGGTTGTCCCTATTGTGCAGCTTCTTCCGAAGTCCTTTTTATTCGGATCAAAGACCTCTCCGACTCCTTTCGGATTGAAACAGCCGACAAGTTGGCATCACTTCGCCTATTGAGCGATTTCTCTTTCCTAGCACCCCAAAAACTCATGCAAAAGATAAAATTTTTTTGGCAGCACCGCAGCAAACCCGGGGACTCCGCAAAGCCCTCGCAAAACCATTCACCCCTTCTCAGGGGTCTCGGGTATCTCGTATCTGGCCACATATGATACTATAAAGCCGAAAATCTGACGTCAGATAAATTGATTATTTCCCCAAAGTCATAAATTTTTCATGCGAGCGAACCGCATTTATCTAGCTGTCCTCAGGTTCGCCCTGGAACGCACGTCCGTTGTCTATATGCCCTTACCTTAGTTGACCCCTGGCTCCCACCAACTGACCGGTGCGGTGCGGCCCTAGATCCATCAGGTGTGCGCTCTTCTCCGCCCTTCAATCATGGGGTCAGATGAAAGAAGCAGAGTCCTATTTCAAAAGCGCCCCCTAAAACAAGGCCCCGAGCATGTAATCAAGGAATGTGTCCAGCTGAGAACATAATGTCCCGGATGAGGTGGATAACCCGCACTCATCCCTCGGGCCATGCCCTATTCCGCCCTTCTGGAGCCCTAGGGTTGCGGACTATACTACATACATATAAAACATGTCTGTGTTTAACGAACTGAGTTTAATATGGAAACCAAATAACTCCCAACACATACTTGCAACCGGATTTCGGCTCGGCGATACTTCTTTCCTCATTTTTTTGTCTTCGTTTTATTCGCAACATAAAAGGACTCACCCCCACCATTCGTTGTGGGGGTGTGAGAGAAGGGTGCTGGGATTATGCAGGGGCTCACTGTGGGGCCACATAATGTCGCTGAGACTGTTGGGAACGGTCAAGAGAATCAAATTCCCGCCAGAGGAGGTCGGAATTACTTCCAATTTTCAAGGGTAGCAATTACCCCGAAAGTCAACGGACTGCTCACTTGAAGTTCTCTCAAGGATGGGTGGCGTCGGAATGGAGCTGACGTGACGGTGGACGTGCTCGTGATAAGTGGCCAAAGCCACCGGGAAGCCTTAGCGCTCGCCTTCCCAGTCTAGACTGTTCCTCTTCGAATGGGGCACCTAACATCCCCCTAGCCCCCTAACAGAAGAAAGGGATGTGCTGACACAGCAGCAGATAGCCACTTTTTTGTGTAAGTACCACCTCCCGCCTCGAACAAGGAAGGTGAATTCTCTCACCGAAGAGCTAAGGTTTTGTACGACAAGAATAAAAACCACCACCCCCTAGTTTGGCCCCATTTAGCCCTATCGAGGGCTCGAATTCTGTTGACATGTTTAATGGGGGAAGCTACTGCCCATCCACCCATGCAAATAGCAAGTAAAATTGTGGGCTTGAAAACTGTGGGCCATTAATAATTTCTTGATAGTGCGACGGGGGTGTAGTCGGCTCGAAGAACATCCCCCCAATTATCTCCGCTTTATGAGTGTAATTTGCTCTTTGGCTTCCAGACCTGGGCTTTTGGTTGTAATCGATTTGCTCGCCCTGCCCTGGCTTCCTGCACCCCCCAGCACACACCTTTATGGCCTCCAGGTAGGAGATTTATTGAGGGATATTACCCGAATGGGAGAAATAATCGCTGGTTCTCCTCAAGGTGGGATGGCCGAAAAAGTATGATGGCAATGAATAATTTAGTTTTCGCCCGGGAAGCAACCACGCTGTGGAAGCCACCGTTGGGCACTTTTACCCTGTGCTGTGGATGCGATCGTTGCGAGGTTGAAGGCTATTTTGGCGGAAAATTGTTCACTTGGAACTGCACACTCACACCTACCCAAAAAATATAAAATTTCTGGAGATGCCAAAAGTTGGACGGAGTATTTTATTTTAGTAGCACAGAGTCAAACTTGTTTTTTGTTTATGTATCGTACATACATATTCTATTATATTGGTTGAAACGCCAGGAGGTTCGTTTAATTCAGAGCTTTATTTTAACTAAACTACTCGTAGCGTGACGTGACAAAATAGTGATCGTGTCCGGACAAAAGACTGACAGGAAGAAGAAGTCGAATTCTGCAAACCCACTGAACTTGATTACTCGAAGTGGAGATACACAACACATATTTTCTAACTTTATTAAGCTTTTGAAATGCTATCAACTGAAAAGAGGAATCTTTCTAAAATAATATTTATAGAGCAAACGACTTTTGACATAATGAAAAAATACCTCTTTTGACAAATTTTCCTAAAATAGAAATTCTTTATTCAGCTAACTTTTATTTTTGGATTTTCCAAATTTTTGAACTTTCGTTTACCGAATTTTGGGATCGAAATATTCTCTTTTTCGAATTTTGAATGCTTAATTGGGAATTAATAAGCTGCATTTAAAATTTATTAAGGCTTTAAATGCGTTAGAAAGTGCGTTAATTATATATAGGTTAGAAGCGAAAGTTTAAGAATTTCATAAACTTACAAAGTCATATAAAGTTTGCTGTACAATGAACAAATACTGGCGATTAAATAAAAAGACGCAGAAGTTACCGGATGTTTTCGGAAATTTTTAAACAAAATTCCTATCACAAAGAGATAACCTTCATACGCTTGTGCGTGTTGCGCAAATTGGACGCATATCGCTAAGCAACCAATAAATCGAACCGTAGATATCAATTTGACTTGCTCATTTGCATACGTCCCCGGCGATGTACCAACCAGCGGTCTCCTTTATTTGCGCAAATAAATTATTGCGGCATTTCCAATCACAATCACGCGCCAGCCATATGTTTTCATGTGCCAGATATGAATCTCGAGGAGTATACGTGCTCCGCAGAATGCGGCTATGCTCCTCGCATTACTTGCACCTTACTGGGGCAGGACTGGCTTCTGCCGGCTTTTCCCCCAGAGTCCCGCTTCTCCTGGACTATCTGTGGGCGTAGTGCAAGGAGGGCGGGATAGTGGTACACAAGTCCTTTTTGATAGTTTGAAGCCAGCCAAGAAATCTGCAGCTCCTGTACGTTCCAGGCGAGGAGATAGTCTTGTTGGGGGGTGGTGCAGGAGCAGAGCATATCGCGTACAAGGGGAATTCCCTCGCCGGCCCTATTCCGGAATACGATCCAGGGCTGTAAGGGATGCTTGCGCCCCTACAGCTGTCCAGAGTCGTGGAGTCGTGGAGAATGTGGCCCACCACATCTCTTCTGTCCGGGGCCTCAGATTAATTTTTCACTCAGCATTCTTCCGGGTATCCACCCGCGTACCCAGCCGCCAGCTGTGATTAAACTTTCTCTCATTATTTCCCTCTTTAAAATTTTAATACTGGCCACAAACCTTGAAAGCGCCAACCGTCCAAGAAAGAAGTTTTTCCCTTTTTTCCACAGTTGATTTTTTTCATTTCATTCCTAGCCGCGCGACGGGAGTTTTCCCTTCTTCTTCTTACATATATTTGCACAGCCCTCGGGCACTGGTTTTCGGGAAGGGGGAAGGGGGACAAGTAACTACACACGTAAGAAATTATCGAGGATGGCGACAAAACTTTTCCAAGTCAAACACTCCACCCACCGCCCTCAAGCCACCTTCAGAAGTGGGGTGCTCCGGATGTTCGGTTATTGCCGCAAAAGAAAAATAAAAAAAAATAAAGAATAAATTAAAAAGGAACGAAAAGACGAAAATTTTTTTTAGGACGGTTTTCCGGTGATACCGTGTCGTGGGGGAAGGGGCAGACCACCCGAACGCCCAAAAGGGCGGAGAACGGGGGATAAACCTGTGACCTTTCCATCACCTCCTGGGCATTTTAAATTAAGTCCAGAGGAGGCCCGGTGTCTGTACGGCCGGCCACACCATCGGCGTGAGGGAAGCGGAGGGCGCAATCATCCTGTGTTGGGGCCAGAACAATTTATGCGGGGATCTGCCATCGTGGGGGGGTGGAATGCTCATGTATCGATTTTTTTCCTGGAAAAAGGGCTCTCTTTTGGAAGGAAGGCATTTTCTGAGGGTACACGTGGTTTTCGCTATGGCACCCTGCCCCATGATGTTTTAAGGATACATATTCCTTTTCTATTTTTTTTGTTTGTTTTTTGGAATGTGTGCGCAAATCCACTGGAAGCTGATCAGAGACCGAGTTGCCAGAATTTTTGGTTGCTTTCAGTGGAGGAATTTTTAAGGTTTTTGAGGTTAAGGGATATGTGTTTGTGTATTTACATTTAGGTCAACATTAATTTAAAACAAAAGCGAAATGGGTAACGAATAGGAACATATACTACAATGTTCTTTTTATTATACTGCAATACTTTTTCACATAGCTATCTTTCTCTTTAGATTTATGTATAGCCGATCGACGGATAAATTATTTTACTAATTATTGCAGAATAAAACAATTATAAGTATATAGTAGTTGTCATAGTTTAAGAACTTTTTAGAAAAACTGTAATAATAAAATTTCTTTAATTCTACTTTTTTATTTTATAAATTAATGCTTGTCTACAGTTTTGGCTGTTGTTCATTTTATTTTTGATTATTATTTTAAAGCTACATTCTATGTTTATACACATAATACATAAATTAGATTTTAAATGAATGAAAATTAAATTTTCTAGCTCTTCATTTACGTTTCATATTATTGTTTATTTAATTCAGTCTACAGAAACCAATTTTTAGAGACTATTGAATTAATCAATTTCTGCATTGTATAAGCTGCTAATGTCATGTAAAATTCTATAATACAAATGAATTTCAATAGCAATATACAGAATACACACACGTCCATCTAAGAGACAAGTCATAAACATGAAATAAAGCTAAAATGACGGGAATTCATTTTATAACAAGTAATATTCCTAACCAATTTGGTAGGTAAATTAATTATATTACATAATTATTTGTTTAATACCTGCAAATCAAAGCTTTCGTTTTGGTAAAACGTTGTCTTAATTTATTTGTTAGTCGATTAACGCCCTGCAGTTTTCATTTTTACTAAATTATAGCTATTATATAATCAAACCACAGTTTGAGTTTCTAATCTACTTCTACATTTTAGCGATCCTTATTTCAATAAAAAATTGAGAGTAAAAATTCCAACTTCATATGTTAAGTTGATTCACAATTTAAGGAGATATAATTTGCAGCTTTCTCTAAATGCTTAAAAAAACACTCCGGAGTTTCTTAAATAATTCAAAGAACTCAATCCCAAAACAACTTGCTTTTCCCGCCAGAATGTTTAAAAGTCTATCCAATCCCATTTGAACCACTCTACAAGAGAACGCAGTGGAAACTGAAACGAGTTCCACCTTCTAAATGACAATCGATGCTTTGTCGATAAAGCAGCGCTCTGCAGAGCCTTCAGTTTTAAGATGGCCCTTATCGCCTGTGTGTACGTCTAGTTTGTTTCGCGAGCGGTTTTCGTGTGTTTTGTGTACTTTTGGAGTGCTGGACGCGGTTTTCAAAGTGGAAAATTATATTTTTACAAGTGCACGATTGTTTTGTGCATCGCTCAGGTGTGGAACTGGCGCAAATTCCTCGAAATTCCGGTAAGTTTGCTCAGGATGCGAGAACTTGACATTTTTCATGGTACACAGAGCAGCCAGCCGCTGTCAAGTTGACAAATCAATTTTTGTTTACATGAAACTTTCCGGAGTTATTTATCGAATGTTTTCTAATTTCTGCCGGAAATGGCTATCCCTGGGCAGTAATCGGGTTTTGTAGGAACGACCACCGCCCGGGGCTGAGGTGGTGCGCCCTTGTTTACAAACAAAAATCCACCGCCAGGCCAGAAAAGGCGTCAAACATCTTCAGGTATTTGCTTGTGCCCGACGCTGGTTGTGGGCGGCTTAATGGGTTGCGACGGGATAAATAAACCAGAAAAACCGAAGCGAACGTGAGGAGATGCATAAAAATCGCTGCACTGGTGCCGCAACATCGGCGGCATGTACAAAAAAGACAAAGTCGAAAAGCAAAAAGGCCGCGGTTAACACCTCTCGTGTGTGGAGCCCCGTCGGGGGACACTGTGCGGGTCGCCCACTAATTGAGCATGTGGAGCCGGTCCCTTTTCGCGGAATATTTTTAGATGTACTCGATATTCTGAGGTGCCCTTATCCAGTCTCTTGGACGCAAGTTGCACGTCCAGGGACCGGTGCATAAATTTTCTCTCAACCTCAGGAATTTTCGTGGGACCGACTCACTGTCCCATCCCAGAGGAAACCTGATTTTTTTTAATAAAGCATTTGCACTTGGAGTGAACTTGAGATTCCGCAGATAACGAAATGACTGTAATTTGCCGCAAAATTGCAGAGTTACTGCCGTAAACTGCGATGACCGGCGGGTCAGAAAATTAGCAACTTTTCAGGGGTTCGCGATATTTTGCACGATGCTTACCAATCTGCTCGGTCTGTGGCTGCCAGCCTAATTAACGGAATGCGTAGCTTTCTTTAATAAAAGAAAATTGAAATATTCAAATTGCCGGCCTTGAGAGAGCAGCTGGCTCCGATCGGGCTCGTTTATTTTCTCAATAAACATTCCACGCCAAAGTGATGATCTGTGTCAGCAGCATCCAGTTCAACCAGCGACGAAGTTGGCTCTCTTAAATTATTTCCCTAATGATTTCTGGCCAACCGAGAAATAGATCGGTGCTCCTATTGCCTTCTGAACAGTCCCCATTCAAGCCCAAAGCAGGCGATGATTCGGTGGCCAATGACCTAAGAAATTGTGCCATGCTGAGAGCAGATGTGCTCCATACTTTAAACAAATCGAAGCCTGGACATTGTCGCTTTTATGATCTCTCGAGGGGGATGCGGGAACGATTTCCCTAGGTAAGCTGGAAGTTGTGGAGAAATGCCTAGCAAACCCTCGGGAGATAAAGAGGAAAGTGACTTGCCTTCATTGTTTGCGTATCATCGAAACTAATTAACTTTATCCGGCTGAATGCGAACTTTTCATGACTTGGTGATATGTGTTCATTAGATGGCCTTTCACTCCGACGTAACCTTGTGGTATGGTCAGGAATTAAAGATTACCTCCAACGGACAATGTCTTAATTGCCATCGCCTTTCCTTAGGCGAAAAGATTAGAATTTAAATTGGGTCGTATATCGGGGTTCATGAACTTTGTTTAGCACGCTCTTCCGAATCGTCTATCGATGAGCAAAATGCTTCATATATGTAAATATTGGTTACTACGCATATATTTTGAGCAGAAAAGAATATAATTTGAAGGGAAGATAAATTGTATTCAATTTTGATTACACAACGTTTTGACTAAATCCATTTTTGCGAATGAAAATATGCGTTGAATTCGTTGAATTTATTAAAGCTAGGAACAGGCCCTTTCAGTGAAGGGATAAAAGCGTATAACTTTAGGTAGCTGGGGAAGAAATTCGATTGTAACGAAGAAGTAGGTGATTTCGAATTCGTAATATTGTCTTATAATTTGAAAGCCTAGTGGACATATTTTTAAATAAAAATACATTTCAAAGACGTTTATTTTGTATTTGAGTTTTTAAAAACTTTGATTTGCCTATAAATTTGCAGTAATAAGATGAATAGCAGGAACTATGTATACGCACCCACATTGTAATATTTAACCTATAATTAACCTTTTACAATTAAGTGAATAGCAAACGGCTATACATTTTAAAGATTATAAAACCAACATATTTTATGTCTTTTTATTTATAAGCTTGCATATATATTAGCATATCTGAAATTCAATAAACCCGCAAGAAAATTCAGACCATGTCCTGCTTATCCATGGTTGCAATCACTTTCGAAATGAAAAAGAACCTCCATCGGTATCCCGAATATCCCTACAATTATGCAAATTGAAGGAAATCGATCAACGGAAAATAAATCCCTTAATTGACATCAATCTCTGGTTTCCATAACTCCAGACATGAAAATCGAATTTCATAAAATTGCCACACGAATTCTCGCCGGGGTCTCCTCGTGTTGTACGCTGCAGAGTGTGGTGCTCCCCTGGGACTGGGCCAGACTCCATTCGGGAGAGGGGCAGCAGCGGCGTTCTGGAGCGCAAATTCAAATAAAAGCGCGCGATAATTTCGCTCCGAATTGAAACTGAAAAGCCGCGTCATGTATTAATTACAATTAGCCCGGCACCAAGCCCTGCGTGGGTGGAGGCGGCGGCCCCACAAGTCTTAAGCCTCTCGCAGCGCCCCACCGGCGAGGACCGGCTTCGTGTAAACAAGGCGCGGATCGAACGATTCGCTAGATCAACAATTGAAGCCAAATGTTGAACGTGTGCGGATCAATAAAGTTTGATTGCGACGATGAAGAAGCGGACCCCGCGGCCCGACCTCTGCGGCGTGGGGTGGAGCGGAGCGCTCGGACTCCGCTGGTGTTTACCTCCGTCCTACGGAGACACGCACCGAAACGCCCCGCGATAGCACGTGACATCAGCGAGCCCCGTCACGGCCGGTTCACGCGGGCCTAGCGCCAGCTCGGACTCCGGCTGAGGGGCGGCGGGCCACCCCAGGCGCGGCGGATGGACCCGGCGCTGGCCCCTCGAAGCGCGCCCACGGTCCGACCACAAACCCGCGGCCCGCGCGCTCGCCAACGACCTTTCGAGGACGTTCGCCCCTCGGCCGCAGAAGTCGCGGGCCGGGGGTGGGGCTGCCAACTGCCGCGAATAATGAGTGAAGGGGCCCCTGCGCCGGAATGCAGTCATCACGAGCGTCTTCGAGTGCATCCGATGAGCGGCACTCCGCCGTGTTTCGTCACGGTACCGTGACTGGGGCGGGGTGCGTCGGCCGTGAACGCGAAGCGTTTTGTGATTTCACTCATCTTTTATCACTGACCCCCGGCCCCCGGCCCCCGGCCCGCGGGCCAACTGCGGGGGAGGGTCCTCACAGCACGAGTATCGACCGGCGCGGGGCACGGGGACGCTTTCAGCACTCGACGACTATGCCCTGTAACTTCTGCTGTAGTTACAAACTACGAATCGTAACGGCTGAGAGCACGACGATGCGGTGCGGGTGGTGGTTGCGACGCGGCGCGGAAACGGCGGCGGCGGTGGCGGCAACGCTCACAAATTGTCGGGAAATGTTTTCACTCCTTGGCTGCTTCGTCGCGAAGCAATTTCATAAGTTAATGAGGTAATTCTTCCATTCAGGGGTCTAATTTTGACTTGATGGAGTTATTCTGTCGAAGGTCTTTTTCAGGCCACCCCCGCCCGCGCACCGCCCCGCGTACTTGGGATTTGCATAAATTTTAATTGGAAGTTAAACGCTTTGCATTTACGACGACTGAAACCGGTCATTACGTTTCATTGAGTCGAACTAAGCGCACATTTTTCTGCTTTTGGGGCAGAATTTTCTCATGCGAGTGGAGAACGAAAGAAAAGCAGGGTAATTGCGGAAAAGTGGCGACTCGGTGAGAGACCTTTAAGTAGGCAAAGTGGAAAACACCTCTGGATTTCGAAAGGGGTAAAATTGCTCGTTCTCGTCCCCATGTTCTGCTAAATTAAAGTAGATGCAAAACGCATATTTTTAGAACTTCACCAACTACGAGGGTTGCAGTATTAATGATTTAATACGGAATAATTTTTTTAACTCCTCTTAAATTTTGTTGCTTTTCTTAATTGAGGCACATTTAGTATGTACATATGTATATGGTTGAATATTATAAATTCTCTTTGCTTTAAAACTAGCGCCAATACTAGGCCCAGATTGGTAATAATTCTCGAACCGTTGTGGCAATAAATAAGTAATCGTTCATTTATTCAAGTATTGGGGCTTTAAGTTGTTAATGTAAAATAACATGTTCGAATTACTTCGTGCCATAGGAAGAAGACACAGGTGTTGCTGTATGTATGTATGTACAATATAACCTAAAGTACTTACTCATCTAATAGGACATGTTAACTCTAATATTTAAGAAACTGCAATAAATTGAGCTAACATCTATTCCGCATTTACTATTTCATTTTCTGTTCGACTTTGAATCACTCTGAGTGTACCAAAGTAAATGTATTTTAATTTCAGCAAATACCACTTCGAAAAACATACTTTTTTGTGTCCGAGCAGCGTTTATCCAAACGTCAAGCGAAAATATCTGATTCCGATAGCATCAATCACTGCTAATAACCCTTGGGATGTAAAAAAATCGCAAAAGCGACTCGTAAAGGGAAAATATTTCGTGCATTTCCTGTTTTCTAATGAAAAATTCCTCTCAAAAAGCAACCAATCCAGCTAATAGCCCTCAGCCAGTTCTCCCCTCAAAATAAGTGGAATAGTGCAACAACTCCCGCAGGCATTGGGGGGACTTGTGGAACATCTGCCGACCCTAAAACAGTCCCCGCAGGATGCAGTGTCAGTAAAAATAATCCAACCGAGGGAGAGAAGTCAAAAATCTCCCTCATCCCCGATAAATCCTGTTAAAACTTGAATTCACAAAAACAGGTCGCATTCCGAGAGGAGGCTATCTTCATGGACTCTGAATTTAGATTTGCTCACGAATAATTCCTGTACTGGCGCTTTATCGGGATGAAGAGAGTAGAAAGGGGCATAGCTAGGGGTGCTAGCATCCAGAAAAACAGGAAATGAATAGTTTTCTAAACGCTGCACCCTCTAAAACTCTTGTTCCTTGGCTGGAAAAGTGTACTTGTGCACCCAGTACTGGTCCGCCTTCCTCAAGCATTCGAACGGATGCTTCTCTCCTGGCTTCCCATCTCGTCTAACGTTCCCGGGCCAGACTGTAAAGACAAGCTAGCAAATTTCATAACATTTTAACTAGATAAAAATGCAGCCAGTGCCTGCGTCTCTCTAAGTGCCCTGGTCATTTATAATGCATTTTATGAGAAAATTGGACGCAACAAATTACTCGTGCAGACACTGCATATCTGCACAGTTGCGGTGCACCGTCGTCTAAACGGAGTTCACCTGGACAGTACCTGCGGCAGTGGGGTACTAGGAAATAACAGCACAAATAATCAGGAGGGGCGTACTGGTAAATAAATGGGAAACGGATAAACCGGGACAGGGTGAAGGATACCTCACTCTCCTGATATGTCCATTAAAATTCCCTTTTTTAAAGTGGTCGCCCTGCAGCCTGGTGAGCTTACTTCATCTTTGACTATATCTTCTTCCCGTGGCCACTGGTATTTTTTCCATTATTCAGCTTTTGTGGGGCGACGTGGACATCAAAAGGAGCATTAGTTGGGCAGCCATGCACAAACCCCCAACTACAAGTTCATCATCATCATCATCAGAATCCCGGACTATATGCCCTTTGGCTGACGAGCAGATAGGGAAAAAAACGTCATCCCTGCCGTGGAGAGCGTGTTGCGGACGCTACTGTTTTATGGAGGTACGGTTGGGTGCCGGCGACGGTCTTGGCACGGCGATTTCATCTAGTTGGTGATTCCAGAAGTGAAATTGGAAACAAACACTGCCAGGAAGACCAGACCTATTCCGACCCATCCAGCCCGGCTTGTCGGACAGCCTCGCCAAAAGGAACCGCGTCGATATGCAAAGTACGGCGGCTGCGGCGACGTGTAAGTCTCGTTCAGCACGACTCCAGTCCTGGCCCCATAAATTTTCCTCGCGAGATGTGGGGTGGCGAAATCGATAATGATGAATGGCCACCAGTCATCCCCTTAATAGTGCGCCCCAAAGCGACCAGATGAGGGGCTCCGAAGAGATGCACGGGGCACATGAGGTTCCTTGTGAATAGTGCGGTGTCGTCCCCCTTTTTTGGGGACTTCCACCCTCACGTTTCGATGCCCATACCCGCAATATCGCGATTTCGCACTACACCCAGCCAGTGGGCGGGGGCGGAGAACAGGCTCTCACTGAGCCCTAACCTTCTCCAAGATTCAGAAAAAAGTGAGAAGTTGACGAGAAGGAAAAAGGCGAAAAAATATTAAAGTTGTGAATAGCGTCGGGGCACGGTGATGGCGGCAATAATTCATCCTGTCGATGGGCCGATGGAGCCCGGGTGGGGCCCTCCACGCAGCACAGTGGCAGTGTGTGGCGCCTCCGCTAGCGCTGCACGGCACAGGGCCCCATCTTGCCAGCATTGTGGCTGCTCGTCGTCAGCGAAGCGCCCGCTGCTGCCGTCGCCGTCGCCGTCGTCTCATTTTTCTAGCAGAATTTCTGAAAACATAAACAGCTGCGCCATCGGCATCGGAAGTTTGTTTTTATGCGAGTTAACCGAATTCAGTTGATTCAGTCAAGTCAGATTCTCGGAGTTGGCCACGGAGCAAGGAGCGAGCCGCAGCCAGACGGACGGGGATTCCCCCAGATGTCATGTGTTAAAAGGCCATTTGATGTGGATGCCGGAGGACGAACGAGGTCGAACTGAAAGACGACTCCTGCGCCTCGTCTCCTCGGCTCCATTTGCAGCGAGCGAGGTGCTAACCGTCCTCGAGTCCTTCCTTTCCTTTTCACCCCGAAAATTGTCACAATTGAATTGCAAATGACATCAACTCAGGATCGGGGGGAAAATTGGACATTTCTTTCCATGCTCGCGGGCGCCGCTCATGGTTACTTCTGGCGATGGTCCCACCCCTCATCTTAAAGACTCTTCACCGGTAACAAATGGACTCGGATATCTTCGTCACAAATCTTTTTGATGCCGAACTTATTCTCCCCTAAAAGGGCGCCGTTTTTCGTTTTATTTGTTTTTGTTTTTTATATAAATTCTTCGTTGAAGTCCGAGGAAGTATGATGTCCTTCTGGCAAAATTGCTTTTAATATTCCCAAATGGATAAGACTTTTCCATTTTTCGTTCTGTGTGAAGAATTATGGAAACGGCCGTCGGTGGCGGTGGCAGAGGTGCCACGAATTCCAGAAGTTAATCAGGGGAAATTAAGCTGGGTGTGAGGCTCATTTAAAAGAGCCGATTTACTCCCAGCGATTTTCTTCAATTTTTTTCTTTTTCATTTTAATGAAGTGGATGCCATCTTTCGGCTTTTTATTATTCCCTGCGGCCGATCTGAGACTTTGTTGGAGGAGAGCTTCGAATTAGAAACGTCTGGCCTTGGTACTTCATAGCGAGGAAATTCTTCCTGAATTTACCACCATAGAGTTCTGTTAAAAAGGTAGAATAGGAGAAGAGTTTATTTAAACAAAATTTAAAAAACATTAGTGGGGACTTAAATATTTGATGATGTACCATAGATACATATACATATAATCAACGAGATAAATATAATACTATAATTAAAAGTCTTTGTTTTTTTAAAAATTTTCTCAAAGTTTAGTTTTATTTTTCGGCATATTTAAAAATTATTTTTTAATTAAATAATAATAATATTGTTCATGTAAGCAATAGAAGTAAATGAAAAGCTGTTTTAATTTAATTTATACATTAAGGAAGGAAATAAGTAGGTATAATTCCATTTAAGTAAAATTTAAATTAAAAAGTATACCTAATTCTCATTTTACACGAGAGATACGTTCCCAAAAAAATCGTGTAAAAACAGATATTCGCGAAATGGAAAAATATTAGATTTGTTCCAGAGCTGTAATAAAGCAACTGAAAAGTACAATAAACAGTGTTAAAACATTTTTCTTAGAGTTCACTTAGGAATTTATTTCGTGCTTTGAAATTTTAGTTCATTAAATATATTATAAAAAATATTTTATATTTTAAATATGTTATACAAAATAAATTATACTCTCAAAACCAAACTGAATTGCGTAAAAAATATTTTACAACTTTACTCTATGCATAATACGGGAAATCCCATTCACATACGCTTAAGGCCGTTCTCCAATGCACGGACCAACTAACCAAAGTGCTGAACTGGGGAAATTATCGTGTAAAACACATATCCTAGCCTGTAGTTGTGGTGAAAAATGCCGCAAAACCGTCTTTAAGGTATATGATGCGTGTCATGACGTAGGGTTCACTTAGTTTTCATTTGTCAATAGTGAAGTCAAGTACAGCGCAATTATTGAAATGGTTGCGAAATATGTACTGTAGGTATTAGATTAAGTAATTTTTCATAGAATAACTACATCTTTAAGTCATTAATTACAAAATGTTGTGATTTGGGAAATTTGAATGCTGTCACTACCTCTAGTACAAAAATTTGCTGAATGGGCGACTAGTACTAAGTGGTTAGAATGCATACATAAGAAAGTTAACCCGGTCACCCAAAACACGAGCGAGAGGGAATATGAGGACGATATGAATGTGGGACGCGATGATGCGATTTTGGTTGGTCCGAGCATTGGCCCTTAAGATCGATATAATCTAACTGAACTGTGAAAACATATACCTCGAAGTTACAATGTATATATCTGAGTGAGAATGAGTAAGATAACAAAAATCATAAGAAAAATTCATCAGAAAGTTTCCTAAAAAATCTTCATAGGACATTGAAAATGGTGTTGTTGTCCTTTTTAACTCGTGTCTTACAACTTCTTCCGTACGTTGAGGTATAGAAGATATCGAATTTTCAAGCGGAAGTCTCGATATTTCGGCCCAGGTTCTCTTGATCTCACATTTTAGCGGAAAGCTTACTGTCACTCATTTGAATAAATTCGCTTTGACAAGAGCTCCCAAATGTTTTCGATTGTCTTCAGGTGGACACCTAATGTAGGCCACTTCATAACTGCGATATTTTGTTCTTCAAACCACACGAAACTGATTTAGCTGTATGAATTGGCGCATTGTCTTGCTGGAGAATAATATCCGGGTCATCCAATTCATCATAATTAAGGAGCACCTTAAATCCAGCAAATCAATATGTATATCCAGTTGCATTCATTGTATTTGTTATGAAACAAATTTATATTTTTCTTTTATAAGAAAAACTAGTTCAAACCATGAGATTCCCTCATTTAAAGTTTTAAACTATTTATTGTGAATACGAAGTAAGCAATTGATGGAAAAAATTAGAAATGGACAGTAATGTATGCATATCCATAAGCCTGTGTGGATGAAAACCACTTCAGAACGCCCAATTAAAAAATTGTGTTATTTTAGTCAATTAGTAATAAACTTTATCTCTTTTCAAAAGCTGCGCAACATAATGAGTTTGATAATGTTCGCTGAAGTTTATGTATATTCTAAATGAGAAAATTCAGCTAATAAGTTTCAGAAAGATATTAAAAATTTTGCATGTCTTCTCATTTGTTCTAAATGCATTTTGCTTTTAACCTTTGCCGCGAATAACAAAAAGTTATAATTGGTTTTGTTTCCTCGAAATTAACCAGGGGGTTTAGAAATAATTTCCGCGTGCAACCCGCAATGCAAAAAGGGTTATGCTTCCATCCGAAAGTAATGCACCGCAGTCGAACTATGGAGCTTTTCGAAAATTTCTAATTTATTCAAAGCCTCCACACAAAACTCCAAAACAAAATCCCTCTCATTGAAAATTCAGGAAACGTACGGTTCCCATTAAAATTTATCTTCACCTTTTCCCCCATTGAGCCGCCTCAGAAATTATTCTCTTTCTTCTTCTTCTTCAAACTATGGGCTCCAATTCAGCTGCTGTTTAGTGTCGGGTGCTGCGGTAGCATCTACCCCCGACTCCTTTTAGACCCGAACGCAAATTCAAAATTCATCCCGAAGGAAATCATTAAAAATGCGAAAAATCCGAAACCACCTCATGTAGAAGTCCGGGACGCCCTGGATCCATTATTCACAAAAATAATCGTCTTGAAATTTTAATTACCCGCCAGCAAGCCGAGCATCGTCTTTCACCATCCCGTCGTTATCCGTTGTGGCGCGTTGGTGGATCGCGGCTTCATCATCACCGGCATCGTCGCCTCGTGTGAAGTCGCACCGCACCGCGCTAACGTGCCAAAAACCGTGACTGCTCCGGAATGCGCTACTTAAATTCCGCAGAATCCCAATTCCGGGCAGGACCCATCAGAAATACAAAAAAAATATTCGTTTCGTTTTTGGCCTTTTTGGGCCCACCCTCGCGACCAGCGGAGGACCCAACCCCACAGCAGATGTATAAATTACGGAAGTGCCACTTTCGATGAAATTTCATTTTTCTCCGGGGAAAGAGTGAACTTGAGGATTTGCATAAATTTTTCATCTTCTATCTGGAATAATTTAACCGCCCCACGGCGACCCCCACCCGCCCGCCACGGCGCTAATCCATTACAGCGTCTGACATAATTTTCATCCATTTAAATTGTCAGCCTTGTTAGGCGGGATTTATTTATTAATGGGGCGCCTCTGTGCCTTTTTGCAACTGAGGGGCTCCTTTTGTCTTCCTGAATGACGGCGACGACGACGGCACACTCCCGGCAGGTTCATTGTCGCTTCTTCGGGTTTCTTTTGAAATCGCGCGGCGCCTTTACATATGAATGGACGCGCGATTCCGTGTTACTGGAACGAGCAGCTCGCAAGATGACGGAATTCATAATTTTGTTAATGTCGCCGCTTTTTTTCTGCGGGGCCTCATTTGAATCTCCCGAGGTAAGTGACTGACATTTTCCGAGCACAATAGGGCACACATCTGTCGAGATTGCAAAATCCGATTGAAGGAGGGGATAATAACATACAGAGCTTTTATAATTAAATTCGTCTGCTTTTGTTGTAAGAGCGGAATTTTGATAGTCACTATACATATATCATCTCGACAACAAACCCTGGAAAGATCATAACTCAGCGTCTTCAAACTAAATTTACACACCTTGAATACAAAGCTTTTTTTGCTGAAATTCCCCGTTTTTCATAGCTACCTATGTATATTAGTGGAATTTTGCTGTATATTATTTATAACTATCATACCCGTCCGGCGATGCCTGGCCAATCTCTTAGTTGACTTCAATAAGTTAATATAGTTTCCAGGTATCCCACCTATTATTATTGTATAAATGCAGGGTGTATTAACGAGTTTAACTAAAAAAACACCTCTGTACACCCAGAGAAAAAACTATTGTAAAATTACCTAAACCAGCTTGGGTAACATTTTTTGTATGGAAGTTAAAACTTAGGTAAAAATTGTCCTAGTATTTGGCTGTTTTATGCCAAGCTTAGGCTTCCTTAGATTGTGTAAATTATTTAAAATAACTTAGGTAATGTACCTTAGCAAATTTTGTACAAGGCTAAGCTTATTTACCTAAGCCACTGCATGATTTTCAAAAGTTCAATGTATGAAACTTTCGTCACGAATTTTCTCCTCGACTTTACCCTAGAACTTAGGCAATTTTCCTTAGTAAAAATGTATGTTTACTCTATCATACATACACTCCGCGACAACTGGATAGCACACCCCTTGAAAATCACGATTTAGAGGTATTTTTCTATAGAAGGTCATACAAATTTTTGCAGGTAGGCAGTCTCTCCGTTGTTTAAAGGTAATTAGGAATTTTCTACCACTCCTACCCCTCTCCCATTCTGAGAATTCCTAATTATCTGGAATTAAAGTGCGACAAGTGGATAGCACAAAGAAACGAATTTTGAAAATAAACTCAAATTATTTACGAAAAATATTATTATTTTATTTCAATAATGTGTATGACCACCCTTCTCTTCTATTACTTCTAGCATTCTAGATCTTAATGATTTAAAGGGCATTTTGAGATATTTTTTTGGCATCGTGTTCCATGCAGACTTTATGGCATCCTTGAGCTGCTCAACATTGGCATATTGGCCTCCTCCTTGGTACACTATCCGTGAAAGATGTCCCCACGCGTTCTCTATTATGTTTAAGTCAGGAGAAATCGCTGGCCAATCAAGCATCTGAACTCCGTTGCACTCAAAGAATTATTTTACTTTTCGAGCCGTATGAATTGCGGCGTTATCCTGTTGCAAAATGTAGTTGTTTCCAAACCGGTTGTTTGTGGAATGGACGATCTCTTCGTCCACAACTTTGATGTACTCATCGTTGTTCATACGGCCACTCACGAAACGAATATTCGTTCATTGACGATACCCAATACCTCCCCAGACCATAACTCCACCTCCGCCTTGCTGTCGCCTTGTTGATATTAATTCGTCCTTTCTTAGGTCATGAAAATAGTGTCGCAAGCCATCAGGACCATCGAGGCAAAACCTCTTTTCATCAGAAAAAATGAACTTTCTCCAGCGTTTCTTCCAACCGATATGGCTCTCGAAGGCGAGTCGAGCTTCACGATGACGTTGTTGAAGACGAGGTTTTCTCTTCAGTCTTTTCCTCTGAAGATGTTCTGCTTCTGCTAAACGGCGTTGGCACGTCCTTAGCTTCTTTTGCACGTCCGTAATGCCTGCTGTTGTAGCAATTTCCCTTGTTGTTGACGCTGAATTCGACGCTTCTCGTAGCAAAGCCCTCTCATCCCTAACAGAAAGAGCATATTTTTTGCGGGGTTTGTACCTCCGGCCGTAGTTTTCGGGGTCAGCCAAATAATTTTGAATGACTTTACGGCTCCGGCCTAAGTGTTTCGCTATTTGGCTTATGGAACACCCCTCACCCCGCATTCGACCGATTAACCGAATTTCGGTTACATTTAAACTTTTTCCGCGGCCCATGTTTGAAAATGTTCTTCTCTTTTTTCCAAAAATTATCTATAATGCACTCTACTAATGATGTCACTACAAAGTGCAACTTAGAATTGTGCCGGATCGCAAAAAACTGTGGGTTTTTATAGCATGTGCTATCCACTTGTCGCACCCTAATTCCAGATAATTAGGAATTCTCAGAATGGGAGAGGGGTAGGAGAGCTAGAAAATTCCTAATTACCTTTAAACAACGGAGAGGATGCCTACCTGCAAAAATCTGTATGCCCTTCTATAGACAAATACCTCTAAATCGTGATTTTCAAGGGGTGTGCTATCCAGTTGTCGCGGAGTGTATATGCTTGTCTATAAATCGGTTGATTTACCTTAGCCCTTGGATAAAATACACAAGTAAAGCGGTGATCTAAAACAAAAGTATTTGCCCAAGTGCTAAGGCAATTTTCCGTAACGAAATTATGACTTGTGTGATGATGATGATGATTTTTTATCGAAGTTCTTGGGCAAATTATACACATGATTAGGAAATGTTACAGAAGTAAAAGTGTGTGTGCGGGTTGCATATTACCTTTTAAGGAAATCTTGCATAAACGCTATTTCATAGGCACTGCGCTCTTGAGGAATCGCGTTGGGTTTTAGCTCATTCAGAGTTAAGCAATCAGGACGATCGGGTCGCGAAAAGTTGAGTTCGAAGTTTCAGAGTTAAATTAGTTCAAAAGTAAAATTAATTTTTTGTTCACTTGGACCAGTCATAAATAGGTAAGTTTAATTATCTTTCTGTATTAATTGATTAATAAAAATGATTTTGTGTAGCATTTACGTTTTGAAAATTCTCAGACTTTGGTGGAACATCTCTAAAATTATTCACGAGTTTAACAAAAGTTACTAATAGTTTTGCGTCAAAAATTTATTTTTTCAATTGAAGAAACACAGGAGGAATTTCCAATAGTGGGTACTTTTATAGCAGATCTTCAGCGATTAATACAGTAAAATTAATATTATCTATTAAATAAATATAAGCATTTTTCATCAATAAAATTAATATGTAGTATCTGTCAAACAAATATAAGCATTTTTCATCAATAAAAGTATTATTATCTATCAAACAAAAATAAGCCTTTTTCATTACCTTATCCCAAAATCCTAAAATTATGTATAACTCTTCAACATATTGTACATGGCGTACTTTTTCCTAATTTGCTTTTTGTGGCGAAATTCTTTTGCGTTTCTCTTGATGTTTTTGTATAAGCTGAGATTGCTTTTCTGTTTTTGGGTAATTTATCGAAGCTTTAAGTCTGTTCACCTAAGATTAATGTATAAGATTACAATAGAAATTTATGGTAGTATACCTAACCTCCCTTTATAAAATGCACACAGCTTATTAGCTAATTTACCTAAGCTTGCTGTATAAAACTGCCCTAATATTATAAAGTAGGTTTCCGAAGCTTTTAGTTAGGTTACCTAAGTTTGTGCATACGAATGCCGCGGTGATTTTAGGTGGTTTGCCGAAGTTGTTAGTAAGATCACCTAAGCCTCTTATATGATATTTCTATAGTATTTTTAGGTAATCCACCGAAATGTTTAGGTAATTCACTTAAGCTTCTTGTATAAAATTGCCTAAATATGTTTAGTTAATTGCACAAGTACTAAGGTGCTTTCTAAATAAATTTTACCTAAGATTTGCCTAAGTTTTTTTCGTTGTTTTACCTAAAAACTTGTAAGACCGGAAAATGCACTAGCAATAGTTCATTTTATACACGGTTTTTTAATAATTTTACATAAGTTTTTCTCTCAGTGTAGCAAAAATCTGTTGCCTAATTCTCTTAAACCAACTATTTATTGATATTTTAATTGGTAAATGTTCTGACAGCTGGAAAACATTTGTGGAAATGGGGGAAACGCACATGGCGTAAAATATTGCCGAACACGGAGTTTGTACACACATTTTGGTCGCGATTGAAACAACGGTGTGTGTTTGTATTGTGAATAAACAAACATAAAGACAGGCAATATTTAAAAGTAACATCTGAAGCATCCCCGATAAATGCTTCTATTCCAATCAAAGTACCGCCGAAATTGATTTAGTCGTTTCAAAGATATTTACGGCTCGACAAAAAAGATACTGTCCTTCGTATGAGCCTAGTTTAAATCGACAAATATCATACATAGTTCAGCCAATTTGCATAAAATATTCAAAAATTATATAGATAATCGAAACGCTACATATTTCACATTCGGAATTTTTGGGACACACGGACAAAGTATCCCCTGGCGTGTCAAATTCCACCGAAAATATTGAATTTTCACGGAAGAATTAACAAACAAAAAATGTAAACAAAAATTTACCATATGATATTTTAATTTCATAATTTTGAATGCAAATTCGAGATTAGTGACCCCGAAAACCCTCGAGTACCTACCCATTTTCATAAAGATTCCTTGAAGTTGAAAAATTCGTCACCATTTTGAATTTTTGGACATTTTATATTTAGAAGAACTTTTGTTGGCATGCTCATAGCAACTAATCAAAGTTTCATACTAATCGGATAAATGGTTTATAAACAACATACAAACAAACTTTTACTTTTATATACAATCTGCTGTTGGCTTCAAGACTATCTACATATCTTTAATGTTGAAATTAGGTACATCTCTCACGTTGATATACTTGTTTAATAAAATAATAAGAGTAGCTTCATTTACAAGAATTACTTGCATAATTCACCGTTGAAGTAATTATTTTTGATATGATGAAGTTTGTTCTAAATTAACTTGTCTACTTTAATTGTAAACAACTCTAGTTGTGTGCCGAACATTTGAGACACAAAAAACACAACTTGAGTTTTAATAGTTTGTTATGTGAAGAAGAAAACAATTTCGATTTTAGTTGCAAATGTTTTGTACAACACTGTAGTTCAAGCTGATTTGCTCATGTATTTATTGCTCAACCAAATTTGCTTGTTGTTTTTGTGTTGTTATTCATTGTTGCTTAATTTTTATTTTTTCGCAATAATTGACCAATATAAATTAATCCGTCGAATTGGCAAATTTTCGTAAAAATTGGGAGAAAACATCTAGAAAGAATAAATTATAGGTGTTCCAGAGAAAAGGAGTGGAAATTTAGTATATATTTGTTGCATTACATCATTAAAAACCAATGTGCAATTTATTTATTTATTTAATGATCAATAGCCAACCGCCCTAATAATATAATAAAACAAAATATTTAAATGTATTAATTATTATTAAGCCTATTTTTAATTTGATTAAAGTCCAGTAAGCATTAGTTTCTGTTGTACAGAGTTATTAAATAATTAAGAGTATCAAACCTCCCATAGTTGGTTCGATGGGTCAGATTTATTAAAAAGTCGGTAGTATGGAAACAATAAGCAGCTCAGAACAATCCATTTCACCAATCAACAATTGATGCATAAATTGAGTACTGGAAAACTCACCTTGGTGCTCCAATGTCTGAAAGTTCAACAAATTGAGCCTATTCAAGTAGGGTGGAAACTCATGGGGATTGCCCCAAGATAAATCACGTAAAGCGAAACGAAGGAAATGTTTTTGAACTGCTTCGATGTGAGAAATATAGCTGGCATAATACGGAGACCAAACCACACAAGCGTATTCAAGAATACGTCTAACCAATCCCACATATAAAGACTTTAAAACATAAGGATCACGTAGTGCCTTTGATCAACGCCTAGTAAAGCTTAAAACCGAATTACTTTTGTTTATAAGGGCATCAATATGAAGTCCGAAACCAAGTTTATAGTCAAGAAGAAGAGCACCATGGTCAGAAACATAGTCAGTATAAGATAAAAGCGACTGAGACATACAATAATTAAAACTAAAGTCCACAATTGTACCAGATAAACACATGACAGCATACTTGGTAACATTTAGGAATAAATAACTAAGATCATACCAATGGACGAGATTATCTTGAAGTAAATAACAGTCGTCAGGGCAGGTTATTTTTCTAAAAATTTTAACGTCTTGCAGGTCATTTATAAATAAAATAAACAGTATTTGGTAAAAATGGAACAGTATTGACAAAACAATCGAAAAGTATACGATACAATAAAATGATACTACGTCTACAATAAAGTCAACAGTATTAAGCACAGGGGTGCAATCTGAGTTAAAGAGCTGCATATTTGAAAAATTTGCCTTACCAAAGTTAAATGAAAACATTTTATCGGAAGTTATTACAGTACTACAAATCGGAAGACTAAAATAACAAGCCAGTGCGCGATGATGAGAGTCTTCCAAGACCATGGGTTGATTTGAGATGTTGTTAATTTTATGAAAACCAAGTCCAAGTATACTGTCAGCAATGTTCATTTCCGTGCTTGAGGATGCCAGAGGGGTAATGCAGCAGTCACAATCACTAGTCCGTCATTGAATATTAGAAGGATTAAAGTCTCCAATCGCGGTTACTTTATCATCTTTAGAAGAGAGTTTCAAGATATATTCCTGCCCACGATATTTAATCTCATTTGTAAATTCGAATAGTGAACTTGATAACAATTTTTATGAATTATATAAAATTTAATGTGGGTGCAGCAAAGAATGTCAGGGACAAAGTGAAAAAGTTGACGTTTTGGGAAATTTATAATAAATATTTTTTTTTGTTGGAATCATAAGGTTATGTTTTCATACAATTGTTTTGACAATTTCTATAGGTGAAAATAATTGGGCCATATCTGTATAAGTGCTAAATTATCCGAAAATGGCACTGCAATGCTCTGTGATGGAAATCACTCTCTAATTGCGATTAACACACCATCTCCTTTAAAGGGCATAGAATCAGAGGAACGATCGCGGCGAAAGATCTGATAGGAGTTATCGAACAGTTCAGAGTCGTTATTCTTTTTATTAAACCACGTCTCTTTTAAAGTAATGATGTCAAAGTCAGAAGATGAGAAACTATTTAGAAATTCATCAACTTTCGTCCTGAGGCCATTATAATTTTGATAATATAACGCCAAATGCACTTTTTGAGTATATCTAAAAAAGAAGTTGTAAATTTTGGTTAGCCCGATGTTTTCCGTGATGAGGTAAAAAAGTGTTGTTATTGTGAGGTTTAAATTCACGCAAAATAATCTTGGGCGGCTAAGACTCCAAGCAGCTCAACTCTTGGTAGCAATTAGCAGGAACGTACAATTTAAAAGACGCTGAGACTGCGACCGCACGATTAGGACTTATGTATTTTAATGCATTTGATATTATTAAAGTCAGCAGGAGCATAAAACTGTTTAAGGGATATCGTCGGCAATAATAGAAGGATCCAGGCGGGAAATGAATGGCATCCTGGGAAGAACAATCACTTTTAAATTAATAAGCCGTCAATGAAATGGTCAGTTGAAGAATTTCCACTAATATCCGGTAATGGCTAAAGAATAATATTTGCGTTTTCAAAAGTCGAAAATTTGTCAAATTGGGTCAAGCTAGTGTTACAGGTTCATTGAGCAAAAATTTAACTTATTTTGGCAACTAAAGGAAAAGTAAAGTAAAATGGTAGACTACATATATTTACCTCAATGTACGTAACTTTTAGCTACTTAGCTTTAATAACTTTATGAATATAGTACAGCTATAGTTATGTATGACTGAATTATAGTCATATTTGGAACTTTGCCTAGTAAGTTGAAATTTGGTCGTTCTATGTAGAAGATAAATTGCAAAGTTAAATTTTATAATCATGGTTGTTTAATTAAAATATTTAATTTTTTGAAATTTAGTGCGTTATATAAATGAACTTTATTTGCTAAAAGGTATAAATGTTAAATTCAAATGCAAGTAAAGAAGATTTCTTTAATCCTCTGTAGAAGTTCAAGGAAATAGAAGAAAAGGAAGCGCAAAAAACATACTCGGGAACCCTTTGAAATTTAATTAAGCCATCAACGCCGTTTCACGGGCAGTTTTCAATTTAAATTTGCGCTGGGGGTGAGATTTTATTTTCCATCTTCGTCCAATTTTCACGGTGTGCGCTATCACCTTCTGCCATCTGCGCCGGGCGTGGTGAGGAGCCGGGTGTTCACCGGTAGTGCACAGTTTCATTTCTCATTCAGCAGACGACCAAAGGAAGTATCCAGGGGAAATTAAGAAAAGTTTGCCACCAACTAAGCTCTGTGATGCTGTCGAGGACGTTGCTACTTTTTGTCCTCCGCCCACAAGTCCGCAAGGTTTTATCTTTACCCCCGCTTGTGAAAAGGAGGACTTGTCCGTGGACGGGACGATTAGGATAAGGGGGGTGTGGTTAAAATTGTCTTCTTTTTCTCGTCTTCTTCCTGACCAGCCTGAATGGTATCTGATCACTAGATTATTACCGAGGAGTCAATAGACAAAAATCTCTCTCCTGAAAAAAATGCCCCATTCCCACAAAGGAGTAATAAAACTCCTTTGCACTGACCCGAGCGAAAAACGGGCGTAGCACATGCCACTCAATACCCCCATTTTTGCCAGGGTTGGGCCTCATGAGGTGAGAAAAAGGTGGCGGGTTGGTGGGGTGTGTTCGGTGAGTTGGTGTGGCCCCATATAAGAAATATACACATTTTTGCAGCTTGTCGAGTATAGGCATTAGCGTCGGAATCAATTTGTTACAAGCTGCATAGCGACCGCCACTGGTGAGGATGTGTGTGCGTGTTTCCACCACACACAGTCCAGTTCTTGACATCGTCCTGACGGGTGCGACCCAGCGGCAGCAGGGCGAAGCACTCGCTTTCTGGGCTCCCCCGGGCTCTGGGAAACGCTTTCATGTGGTGGATTTGATTATGCTGCACGTAGCACGCCACACCAGCCCACCCCCTTCGACATCTGGCGGTACTTAATCGAAATCCACTCTTTTATAGGCGAGCGCCGCATTAAAATTTATTCCGCCGA
The DNA here is from genome assembly GCA_959613345.1 of Tolmerus cingulatus. Taxonomy (NCBI): domain Eukaryota; kingdom Metazoa; phylum Arthropoda; class Insecta; order Diptera; family Asilidae; genus Tolmerus; species Tolmerus cingulatus. Next base: position 31,160,828 of record OY390707.1, read on the forward strand.
TTTTCACCCTGCCTCCGGCGGGACCTCCCCTGCTCCCGAAATGTTTGTACAGTTTAACTCGTTTATCACGAAAAAAAAGTTTATAAAATAAGTGCGGACATTTCACTGACGCTTTACGTCATCATATATCATGGTAGGGAAAGCTGGATGAATAAAAAATGTACGCGGCTCTTCGCCCGGCACGAGTGTGCTCCCGAGCCACCAACCTCCGGGTCAGGCCCTATAATTCCCTCTTTTACCCCCCGCAGTGAGCCGCCCGAATGAGGCGAGAATTGCACCAGTAGCAACCCAACCCTGAGGAACTCAAGGGGAATTTTAAATATTTGTCTTCTCGTAATTACTCTTTAATGGTGTTTTCTTTCACGGAATGGATATTGGTGTAGTAATTTTTAATTTCAATTAAAACTTTCGCCTGGCCAACGACAACGGGTGCTCCTCTGGGTGTCGGGGATTTGTCCAGTGAACGCAAAGGTCTTCGCGCTCGTTAGCGCCAAAAAGGACAGTAAAGCTTTGCGATTTTTTTTTATTTTAACTTCAGCAAAATATTTGGGAAAAGTAGGGGATGGGAAACCCTCAATTTAAACAATTGTCGTCAGAGAGTTCCTTTTAAATAATTGTTTTTGCTTCTCTTCAGTAAAGTGTTTGCTATGCTTTTCGGCGTTTTCTTTTATCGCTGAGAATAAACGGAGGAGTTATGTTGACACTCTTCTCCCTAGGGTTCTATACTTTCGCGATTTTCAAAGATAATGATGCAAAAAAGTTAGATTAGAGTAACATGAATTTTTCATCAGTTTTTTATGGATTAAGGATATGGAAGTAGGTTTTATGCAATCTATGTATTTTTTGATATTTTTAAAAATTGAACATACCTTCATTAAATTTATAGTTATGCGGTACCAAACATAAATTTCGAAATAACCTTAGAAAATTATGAAACTATCTACAAATGCACTCCCTCCCTCCTTTTGGTAAATGGAAAACCCAAAAGAAATCCCCCCTCCTGTTTATTTTTAGAGTGGTACTCAAAAGCACGCCCATCCGGTCGTACAAAGAATCTACGATCCATGAACACTTTTATGACTGCCTTCCGAATTCTATTTTTCCAGTTGGCAGATATTTTCTACGGAATTTCACGAAACAAACCATTAAAAGGCATTAAAAAGCCTGAACAATTCGATAAGTGTGCGCCTGAGATTTTAAATTTATTTCTGTGGTTTGGCTGGAAATAGTGCTGCTGCTGGCTGGTGGGTGGGTGTTGGTGCAGGTGGGTTGGGGGTGGTGGTTGTAGGCGACCAGCAATTTCAGTGTGCAACTTCAATTAATTTTTTATGGGCGAGAATGAGTGGTAGGGGTCGTAATTTTCAGTTGGTGAGAGTGCGGGTGTTTCACACGAAATAGATGTGGAGTTGGAGGGAATATTGTTGAATGAGGTGAGTGGAGAGGGAGAGACAACTCACAGACTATTTTCACAGGAAATATTGAAATTACAATAGTCAATTAAAGGTGATAAAGCGAGGTGAATTGAAAAGACTTTTTAAATCATTTTTGCCCCTGGTGGTGAATTTTCAAAAGAAATAAGTTCATAGAACTAGAAAGCCCTATACCTACATGTTGACATTTTGGCTCAGAAACTTGAAATTTTTAAATCGGCATTAATTAAAAATATAATAATTAACAACTTTGAAATTTTATCGAAAGCTTTGAATTTTTCCTCCGACATGAAAGATTATTTCGGATGATAAGTAAACAATATTCTTCTAATAATGAACTCTGAATCAAGTTCTTTATCGCACTATTATTTACAATGTAAATCTATAATTTTGTTTACTAACTTGCTTACCAAAGAGCCTGAGGTGTCAAGTATTTGAGCTGTAAAATAATATTAAAATCTCACTGAATGCAACAGACGCAGGCCTAATTTATATTAATAATGACTTGCTCTTATCAGGAATGGCTTAATCACTCAGAAAGCACTTTCTGCTCTTGACAACCAATAGACAAACTTTGGAAACCATCGACTTTTTCCGCGAAACAATTTATGCAATATTAAAACAAATTAATCGACAAAAGGCCCTCGGAATTTAAACCGCCAAAAAGATGATTAAAACATCGGAGTAGAGAGACCCGCAAACGAGAGAGAAAACTTACTTCTGACCGCGCAATTTCCCTGCGGCCTTCTGGCTGTTTTCTCTCGGCTTTTATTTTCACCAGTCGCACTCAATTGATAAATTATGTAACGCTCTAATTATCAAGTGAAACATTACTAATTAGATGCAAACTGTTTGCATAATTACGTTTTTAATGCAATTCGCCGGCCCGCTGGCGTAGAGGAGAGGTGGGTTGGGGAGGAGCAGGAGTGCGGCGCTTACCTTTACCTACCCATCCAGGTGAATAGGCACCTCTGAGCTTGACGTGCCCTCTGTGTGCTCACACAGAGGTACACAAATGGGTAACCCTGCTACTGCCTCATCAAGGCTCAAAGGAGAAAGTTGAAGCCACCGCCGCAATCCACCACCACATCCCGGAGCCCACCACCTGGATCTCATCCCCTCCATCCCAATGGCCGTGTGGCTCGCGTCTATGTTTAGGTCACCGCGGCGACGGCATAATTTATTCTCTTAAAATAACTGGGATTTATGCAGCCTGGACTAATCTGTTTATCGCAGCTGTTATTTATCCCTGGAAAATGTTAATGCACTCGACAACTGGTCTGGAGGGGGCGGGGGGCGGGCTCGATCCGGGAATAGGCGCGCTCGGCCACCGACAGTCCAGTCCGTATGTCAATCTAAAGTGAATCGAAATCAGCCAGTGGTGAAATGTAGGTCAGCGTGGCTTTGAGTTTTCCACCTTCACCTCCACCTCTACCACCCCACCATGGAGTTTTTCTCGAATTCGATGGAGTTCTTTTTCTCTACTTTTTCGCCGTTTTCTACCTCAGTTGATTGCGCACTTGTTTGGTGTGCCTCTGCAGCCCGTGGTGGTGATGAGGGGTGGTGGTGAAAACAAAAAGCGATGCAAACCACTCCAAAAGGGGGCTTTGGGTTATTTCTGTCGATTCAAACTCAAGGCTCCCTTTTGATTCCTGTTTAAGTTTTTTTTGCCTCTCTATTTTCGCACAATTGATGCTTTGCAGCGAAAACTGCCGTGCAAACGGAGAGCTGCTTCAATTCACCTGAAAAGGTCCTTTGAGAACTCCAATTTGCCACATCACCGAGATTTGTTCAATTAAGCGACTATTACGGGCATAAACAGTCTGAAGGGGGTGCCGAAAGTGTCCGTAGTGTCACTTGGAGCGCCGACCTTAATAACCCAGAGCTCGGATATTTATGCACCGATTACACACCTGATTGCGGGCAATTAACACCTAGGCTGCCATTTCATGTGCATGTGGGTGATGCGAAATAGTTGAGTAAAATCAGAAGGTGAACAAATTTTATGCGTTTTTACAAATCGAAGTCTTCGAAAATTTAAAAAGAGAAATACAGTGCTTTTCATAATTACATATATCCCCACCTACATATGTTTACATGTATTTGCATATTTTTAGCGATGAAAATATTTTTAAGAAGTTATTATAAGTTATGCAGTAAATAAGATCAAAAAATAAAATAAAAAAATCAATGCCTTAATTTACATTAGTAAAAATCTTCTTAAATTTTGAATACATTTTTAAGTTTAATATTTAATTAGCCATCTCGATTTTGTTCTATTTAGCAATCTTTCCATCGTTTTTAAAAAATGTATTTTCGGGACTTTAGACCAGGCTCCTTGCAGTGTTATTGTATTGCTTATTTTTTGGTTACTTGCAACAGCGATATGCCCTACAGATTCTCTGGATTTTGGTTTGACATCCACAAAGGTCAATTTAGAACGATGACCTTGTGTCGCTTCAACCACGACTTTGCACCCTCATGCGAAATTCAGCTTTGTCTTGCTGAAAAATCTAATCTTCTTCTTGGTACGCTACTAAAAACGGTACGAGTTTGGTTTGTACAACGCTAATGTATTCAGTGATATTTATTCTAGTCAAAGAAAAGACCAACAGAAGTATTTCACAGGACGAAAATGGCCTCAAGACCATCAAAATTTCCTTTTGCAAAATATATATTATTTTTCTGCAAATTCCTCCCATAACATTGAAAACCGTCCAAGTCGTCCTCAAGCAAAATTCAATTTGATTTAATCACCACAAATTTTTAAAAAGCCCTGTATAATAAAAACACAAAAAGCAATATTTTTACGAGATTACTTTTTAGAAGTTTATTAAGTCCTTGAAATTATAATTATAAATTTAATAAAAGCCCACATACATTTTTGCGACTGATAACAACAGATTCAAAGTTTTCACCAGGCTCAGAATCATGCACTAAATACGATTTATAGATTTTCAGAATGTGGCTACTTATCGACTGTTAACAATTTATAAAATCAACCAATTCACATAGATGTGTAAAAATAAATCATTCAAGGTTTTCTCGTTAAACCCATGTTTTCCGTAATCTTATAGCATTTTACGGATGGTTTTACGTTTTGTACATATAACGTGTGGAGGTGTGATGGATGGAGCCAGAGACGATAATAAAACAGCTTAGAGAAACTTCTTTTAAACTTTTTAGGAGGACAAGCATCCTCGTAAAACCGAACGTTTAACTCGGTTGCATCGCAATTTAGTCTTTCATAAACATTTAATCGTGAGTAGCAAAAATTTATATCTTTACAATCTCCCCTCGCCTTATCCACCACCCCCGAGGAACTTCTCGAAGGAGGATAAGTTTTAGGGGACCCAAAAACACCAAAAGTGCCCGGAAGTTGTCTCTTCTTCGTAATGGCGAGACCCATTTCCCAATAAATCCCGAATCACCCGAGGGCTGAAGCAGTTTCGATTTATCTAACTTAGTGAATGGCTCCTAATTTATGCCCAGAGCCTCGAAAACGAGCTCTAGGTGTGCGCCAGCAGAACCCGGAGTGGCCGGTGGGTTCCCCACTAAGGTGCAGTGTGGGGGCGCGGGGGATTCGGGCGTGTGCGATTACTACCATTTAATGGGGACATGAGCCACGGGCGGAAATATGCACCCACATATAATTTGAATTCATTAAATTCACCTTAAATTTGGTATAAGCGGCTCCGGGGCTGTAATTTCGCAATTAATTTATTGTTTGCACAAATTGAACACCCTCCGGTGCGCGCCAGGTAATGAAATCGATTAGGACAAGTGTTGCTGCAGAGACCTGGTCAGTTAGCAGGTAAATTTAGGACCCCTTCCGCTGCAGGGGGTTTATGTGAAATTTCTTGGAAGATTTGTGGCGACACCTTTCAAATAGTTTATTAGCGAAAGGTAAATGTCAGTCGCTTTTATGGAATGGATGCGGTTCGAGGAATTTGGATTTTATGTTGGCGTTCGCAGCTAGTTTGAAATACTGCGTTAACAAGGCATTTCGGAAAAATATGTAGGTGCAGGCTAATTATGTTAACGTAAAGTCAAACTGACAAACCAAACGTTTCGTTGTAAGGTGGATGTATTGACGATAACAGGTGGTAAGAATTGGTCAAGTCCTTATGATTTACATATTCTGATTTGCTTAAATTGTGGTTGTTTTTTCCTGCTACTTATAATTCAATAGGTCAAATATAGTTCCATTAACTAAATCCCTGACTAATTCTCCCTAAGATAACAATGTTTGTTTAGGAGAGTGTTTTCACGTCTTAATTCATATTTAAACACTCAGAAAAATTAAACTCAAAAAAAAAAAAATGAATTTTATACTGAATTATTCACAACTGGAAGACACAAAATTGCTCCGTTTCAGTTGCAACTCTTTCAGCCGAGTTAAGCTTGGCGAAAGCTTCGAAAATAAAAGGTAAGAATGATTTTCGAATTAATTCACCTCTCGGATAATTCCCTCCTCCAGTAAATCCCAGAAACTTCAACGAGTAGCCAGGTGAGCTCCGCACAGTGAGGCTCCGCTGCAGAGGTGTCTCTAACGAGATTTTCATGTGCACACCTTGCTTTTGTGCAGCACTAATGAGGCCAATCTTTCTCAAATCACAACTGGGACCATCTTGAGACGGGCGCGTGAAATATTAACTAGAATTAATTAAACCGATTAAAATCTTAATGAAATTTTCACTTTGTGTGTGCTTCACATTCCTCCCCCAATCCCCCATCCCTCCAAGTCACAGCCTCCGAGCTGCACCACTATCACACAGAGATCAACTCTCTTGCAGTTGCACCCGAGGTCCCCCTTTCCCCCGCGAGAAAGCCCTGACAATGTCGACAACACCGTGTGACTAGTGCGGGGGTGGATGCTCCCGGATCATAATGAATCCTTCAAAGTTGAGTCCCTTTTTCAGTAAATTTAATTGCTGCACTCAAAGGGGAACAATGTGCCTGTTTTCCTTGGGTATCAAACTATTTACGGGAGCTGCTTCCCGCGAAAAACAACTCTTCTCATTTTCCGGAGTAATTTTCTTTCCGGCTCTGTAGGGACTGCGTTTTTCCTTGCATTTGGACGAAATCATATCTCTGGAGAGTGCAAAGGGCCGTGCGGAAGATGCACGTTCGCTTGTTCGTTTGCTCCATTAATTACGTGGCAACGAAAGGTGCTCTGCTTGGTTTTAAAGGCTTTTCTTCCCTTTAATGCAATGCTAACCGGGACAGGATCAATCCTGTCCTGATTATCAAAAGCAGTAAACAAAAACAATTTGGGAGTTCTCACAGGAATCCACCGAGAGAATGATTGACTGACTAAGACCTGGAGCTTAGTTTGGGCTCTGAATTGGGAGGTGCATCTTCCTCCCGATATCTGCTCCAAATACCTCTGGCGAAGTAATTATTTACCTCGTGCCCGAGATTCCCACGGGAGTCGAGGTAGAGCGCGGTGGCCTGTTTAGCCCGGCAATGAACGATAAATTCAATTGTCTTCTGAGGAAGTGCTTGGAAACAGGGGCACCACCCGGGGAGCTCTCCTTCGCGCTCCACCGATCCTCGAAAACTTTAAGTTTAATTAAAGCTCTGCAGTGGTACCCCACCGGAGCCGATTGTTTGTTTGTTTGGCCCTTTTTATCCATTCCTCCGATTCCCATCCTATCCTGTCCTCGGCGGAGTCCGCCTTCGAGCGCATTTTCGGTTTAATAAAATGTACTGAAAAAGATACAGGACGACTGGGCCGGAAGGACCAACCGGCGAACGTTGAGTTTTATTTACGATCCCCCTGTACTCGATCCTTTTCACCCCCCAAAACCCATCGAATAGCGTTACTGAATTTTTTCTTTGCCTCCTTCGTTTTTATATTCCCTTCCACCTCGGAATCGTTTTCCTTTCGCCTACATGCTCCCGGAGCACTCGCTCCAAGTCCTTCCCGGCGATTTGTTGTATTTGTTAGAATTACTCCTAAGCCCTTTGCCGACCACCACCCACTAGCCCTTACCTCCATCCAACGCCGACGGCCTCAAGGCCCTTAAAGTGTTTTTACGCTAAACTGAAATTTATGCTCCTTTAATGGGAAATTATCGTCAAATAGCTCGGTGGATGGTCCGATAGAAGGAAGTAGCATAGATTCCCAAGCTCCGGTGAATTGGGGGCATTCTAGGGCGTTCCGAGTGCGCCCCACAAAACACCTCCTCACACGGAGCTCCGAAAAAAGAATAAGGACACCAGAGAGGCAGGGTGCCACAGGACGCCGATTCGAAGAGATCAAATCAATAATAAATGGGGCTCATTGTGCGACGACTGCGGTCAAATGCAGTGAGGATTGGTAACGAATTGTTTTCGGTTAAATTCTGCTGCTGTAGTGAATTTTTAAAGATATTATTTCCAGCAGTCAGTCGGATTCTGTGGGGCTGAAGCCGAATGTCTGTCTGTCTGTCCGCCTCCAGCCCTACACATACAACAGCCGGTGGCTTAGGGGGACTTCTCAAATAAAATCGCTGGATTCATTTTCGGGTCTGAAGCAGCAGCGGCACTACTGACTGCTGCTGCGGGCCTTTGTGGGGCTATTTCCAGAATTTATATGAATGAGATTCCGGCGATGAGTCCTCCCGGTCTCACACCCAGCACCATCCCCGATTTTATCAAATTCAATTGTATCTATAAAAGTGCATGGTGAGAACAAAAGATTTTCCTTCCTTATATAAAACGTTCTTATTCCAAAGGCGAGAAAAGGATGTATCCTGTGAATTTTACTTCATAAAAAAAATCTTTTTTCTTCTTGGGTTTCTTTGTCTTGTTATTAAAGCTTTTCACGGAAGAAGGGACACTCAGCTTAAGCCCTCTTCTGATTTTGTGTGAAATTGTACTGAGGCGCTTTTCGTAAAAATGTTGCCAAAAATTCCCTCGGGCAGTCATTAAATTGGCTAAATCCCAAAGAGAAGGGGGTGGAGCAAATTTTGTGATATTCCAGTGGAAAATATTAATTTAATTGCGTTTGTTTAAATTCAGGGTGAAAAGGATTCTTTAGAAAGTTTTATGTAGATAAAATTTAATTTTAACAGCTAAACATGAGTTTTCGACGAAGTGTGGCGGTGCGGTTAGATTAAATATTATAAAACCTCACTGGAATTTTAGCAAGATTTAATGTCTATGGTGCTCATTTTATAAGATCCGTCGTTTTAAATTTTTATTTGACAGTAATTAGCTCTTGCCTCTGTACTAAATTAAGGACCAAACAAGTTTTTTCTAAGTGCTTTCTAGGAATATAAAAGCTATTTAATTTGCCTTCCAAGAACAACAAATTTACAAATATTTCTATTGATGAATTGTAATATTAATAAATCATATTGAAAATGCATAATCGTCTACGGAAGAATTTCATCAGTTTTCACGCAAAAGGATAATTTTACCGAAACGACACACCTAATCGCATTTTTGGCGGGCAAAACAGAATCACAAGTGAATCCCTCCATTCCACCCTGTGGACCGAACGATCCCATAAATTCCTCTAAAATAGTTAATCCGTATAGAAATATTCATAATATGCTGCAACTCGGGCCGGTAAAATGCTTATGCGAGTTGTGGCATGAATAAAACACCCCTGCACCCCTTCCATGGCATCATAAATTTGTCGCTGAAAATTTTACGGAAATATATTTCAGCGGGGATACCATCATTCATCCGCAGAAGCTGGTTCTCAAATACACCGCCTCCGCGTTTTGGGGGTTCACGGACTGGAAGGGGTTGGGGGTGGTTGTACGCCCACTTTTGGGCACAAAACTAAGCGTTGTGCACAAAATGCACAAAATTCTAGAAAGACTCCAGAATCCTGTTTATGCAGAAGTCATTAGTTCATGGATCCATTAGGGCTGTTTGCGAGCCAGTTGTTGCTGCTATTTGGTCACTTCGTCCATAAATCCCTCCCGGCCGACGGCACACATTCCCGGACTAACTTTTTTATTTATTTAGTTTTTCCCGTGCCCAAAGCCCGCTTTTCGCACAACTCCACTTTTCGGGGCTAGTGTATTTTTTCAGCTCTGTTCCAATTCCTATTGTTTGCTGAGGTTAGTGAGCTGAATGATGGTTTTTGTTTTAACATTTTTGCTAGTTGGTGTGGTTTTTCTTTTTGCAGGCACTGCTCCAACTGCGCCCGCTTAATTGCTTAATTGTCCAAAAAAACTGAACAACTTCCTCCACCGCATAAATAATCAATTTAATTTGCTTCTCATACAAGACGGTAATTATGGCTAATGAATGCTTTTCTCAGTCTTTCCTGTCGAGTGGTCGATTGGGGGAAGGTTGGCCTCCCCTGCGTGACCAGAAAGTCTGGCTCTCGTCTGTGATCGAGATTGTGTGCATTTCGCACTTTGGAATTAGAACGAACCCAGTAAATTAATTTATCCAGCAGGAGCATATCATTAAAATGGGGAAAACAGACTAATTCGCCGCGCACTGTGGTCAGGGTATGACAGGAATTTAAATTGGAGCTGTCGCAGTTTTCCGGGACAAGTGGGGAGCTACCAGCATTTATGCGGATTTCAGTTTTTTTGCATATAAATTTTACTTTTCCGGTATTTCCTGTATTTTTTCCCAGTTTTTATTTCTGTGTTAATTAAAAATTCATTTTGAGAGATTTCCCCCCTGATTGGGAAAACGCAAGGACATGAGAGCCACCAGAGCGCGGCGGCCTGCTGACCACTCATCAAAGGGAATTTTTAAAATGCTGCAGTAATCCGAATGCGAATTGTAAAAATGTTGTTCTGTGTAATGAGGTTATTTCATGCAATTTGTGAAAAGGAATTATTGTTCGCCCCATTTGTCCACCGGATAGGGGCTGATACCAAGCCTGCATATTTTTAAACGCTTTAATCCATCGTTTGTGGTAAAATCACAAAGTTTTGGATAAGTAACAAAAGTTTCACAGCAATTTATCGTGGAGCTGTATGCATGATGTTAGGCATAATATCCGATATTCCAGCAATTACGCGAACAGATTTGCAATTAATTGACAGAAATCTAAAATAATTACTAGGTGTTCATATGCATATATACAAAAAGTGGAAATTATTAGGTGTACAAATAGGTTCCTCCGTTTTCTATAAAAATTAGGAATTTATTGGGAAAGAATTGTAAATTGCGGTATTAAACGATGTAAAATTGTTTGTAAAGTCACTTGTAATGTAGGTAGTTGCGTTTGCGATGAATCTTCCTACAATAATCCTTCCAATTCCGTGTCTTATACGCTTTCGACCTTACTCTACGTTCTTCGTCTTCCAGGTCAAACTGGCAGTTTTTAATCTCTTAATATAATTCACAATAACTTTTTTGACTTTTCACTGATTTTGTGGTATATTCGTTTTTTGGGAATAATTAATTAGGATTCAATCAAACTTTGACATTTTATTTATATATTCCGAACAAATTTTGTGATTATTTTTTTGAATAATTTCAGCAAAAAACAAAGTTACGTACTGATGTTTGCTAAAAGTCGTTACTAGAGTTTCTCAATTGCAGGACGTGTACCCATTCCAATCTTCATTTCAAATCAAAAAGGTTTTCATTTTGCATTAACACTAGAATTATCAGCACTCAAACGTGTAATTTCACACATGTTTTGCGCCTTTAATATAATGTACCTTTAAAGTTGGATTAATAATCATAAATTAAAAACGATTTCTGAATACGTTGTGATCATAAATCTAAGTAAATGTTGGCATAAATCTTACACTATAACTTTAAAAATTATAAATCACTCAAATAAGAAATTGAGTACGAGTCAGTTTGACTGGTCTTGGTAGTCCTAGTGTTAATAACTTAGTTTCTAACAATATGAACCTCAATGCAGGTGAATAATGAGAATTAAAAATTTTACAGATGTTGGAAAAATGTCCTTCAATTTTCACCATTTTTTCTCACTAATATGCAAAAAAAACAAAACATTTTAAAATCATGGTATCATCTCAAAAGTTGGTTCATATGTTTCGTAATTTCATAAAAAATCATACTGGCAATTTTCATAATATTGGTTTGATTTTTATATTTTGAGTTAGACTTTCCGCAAATGTAAAAAGAACTCATTTTGAGAAAATCTCGTTTAAAAAGTCCTAACTGCTGTGCGCTTAAGTCTGTAGCCTTTGCCCAAAGAGCACTGGGTTCTATGCTCAGAGAATTTAAACGAATGTGAATTTCGCTTTGAAATGTTGACACCTTATTTTTGGATAGATAACCTAACGATTTATCCAAGTGTTTGGACCTCTAAATGTGGTTTCCCTTTTTAAAGCGTGAGGGTGCTTCTACAAGCAATCGATCAGCTGCATATTTTGTCAAATTAAAGTAGTAAATCAAAATTTAACGCAAATGACGGTTATTCGGATATTTGACATTTTTGCATGAAGCAAATTATGTGATTGTGATACGGAGTGACTAATACTTCAAAGTTATGCTGTTACCAGATAACATAAGTTACGATATGACGTTTTACATCCGACAATTTCAACATAGCCCGTGGGACCAACCAGCGGAAACTTATTTATAAACCTAATACCAGAACTAACAATTGGATCGACAAGGAAATTGTTATAACATATTTTTTTAAGAAAAGTCCTTAGAGTTTTTGTGGTTGTAAGGGGCTGTGCAAACGCTCTATAAAAATTCGTCAAAAATTAAATTTTATAAGTTACCTACTACTTAATAGATTTCAAATCTTTCAGATTAGAAAAGAATTTTGAACACTTTTCTCAGAACTGTAAAATCAAATGAAGATAAAATTGCAATTCTACAAAAATTAAAATTCTTATACGCTCTTTGAGATTTAAAACAAAATGTTCAGGAGAACCATCCGAAGACCTTCATAAAAAAATGTATGGCATATTTTTGTATTTCGAAACTAGTTTTCCTTTTGAAAAACTTCCTAGAAAGAATATGAAGAAATGTTTTACACAAACCCTTGAAGAAAACGTGGTGCATAAATAAAAGCCATCTTTTTGGCCCCAAGTCAATAGATCTCGGAGTCCGACGAGTTGGCGACTCAAAGCAGTAGTAGCCCTTGTGAAAACAAAACAGTTGACCCACTTTGCCGGTTCGGACTGAGTAATCCTTTTGATCCTATTTTCATCTGATTTTTGTGTTAATTCGAAAAGGGCCTCGGAAAAAAGATAGAAGAGGTGCATTGCTGAACATGGACAAGGATCGCATGGTGCCGAGCGGATAAAATTCGCTGCCACTAAAACGCCATTTTCGGATGTTAACCTCAACACCCTCGAAGCTTCGATACGTACCCCTTCCCAAGAGTTGAATTGCGGTGGGCGCTATCTGCCTCCGCTCCACTTACTTTGGGAATCTTTAAGCAAGGATTACGCAGAACTGGGTCAAGTCAGTTTAATCTTCGCCTTCTGACCAAACCCAAAAGGGTTCTTATCGCTTGTAAGCCCGAGACTTGAGGGGCGGGAGATAAGCATTTTCACTGCAGACCTCTTTGCAATAAGCAAATAAAAAAATATATAAGAATCCGAAAGCAGCACAAAATTGCGAGGGCGGTTGGTCGGCTTGGCACGAGCCCTCATCACCCACTTATTTCATTCATCTGTGAAATCGCAGTGTTGTCAAAGGGTAAGGGATGGGATGAGCTTCGTCCGTAGCTCAGCAGCTAAAAGCAAATATTAAAAAATACAAATCTTTAGGAAGCGGCGGCTGGAGGAGGACTTTTTAATTCCTGGCCGCCCTTATCCTTTCTGCAATTTCATATTCATAACCGGCACAGGGTTTTCTTGTGTCGCTACCCTGAATACCCTCCTCACTTGGCCCTTTTGGGAAGCGGCGATGCATGATAAGAAGCGCCCTTTTCGGTTTCCCTCCTCAAAGCAGGCCCTAGGCACCTCTGCGCAGTAAGGAAAAGTAAATTTCAAGTCAATTATAGCGAATGACATGACTTCAAAGGACGACGAGGTCGCTCGCCCTCCTTTGCTGAATGCGGAAAATTGGAACAGGAACAGATAAAAATTCAATTACTGAGCGAAATAACTGTATATCGGCCATTACTATACATGATCCTGACGTCGACGAGGACTAGGACAGGGCCCCAAAAAAACAGTGAACTCTCCGGCACAATGACGAGGATTTTCGAAATCAAACAATTTCTCTGGCTGCGCTTTTTGTTCATGACATCGTCGTCTTTCGCTTTAAAAAATATCCACCGTCGCGGATAGGGCTGTTCTCAGACTTCCTGGGATTGGCCTCCGATATGTATATATATAATATAAATATATATATCTACAACAAATGGAGAAGAGATTGGCCCTGCGAGTGATGTATTAAAGCATTCATGACGAAAAAAGTTAATCGTTTCGGTTCAATATTGGATCTGCCTCCTCATCCTCGGTGAAGGACACGAGCCAAATTTTTTGGAGCTATATATTTCTGGTACTCTTCAGAGAATGGTAATATGATCGCTGAAACGCGTTTTCATAAGCCTCTATTGGGGAGGTGGTGGATTTTTCAAAAGGGAAATATATTGGAAGGAGGACCGTCACAAAGGAACACATAAATTGCTCGAAATTGCCTTCTAATGATGAAAAATTTCGCGCAATTATGGGAACTGCTCGAGGGTGGTGCTTAGGATTTTGAGTCTATAGATAAAAGCGCTTAGAGAAGTACGTCGGATTTTACAAATTGGAAGCTGCAGGTTTCCTTTTCTTTTTATAGATATGTTCACTTTTTATTCGTAATAATATGGCCGAAACAGGATTTTATCAAAAGTACCTATGTATGTTTGGAATTATGTGTGTGACAAAATTTGAATGTCCAAAATATACTGGCTCTTATTTGAAAAAGCTTCAACAAATATATAATGGTATTAATAAAAATGGATTTTGCTTATTTCGATTCTAATAACAGAACTCTTTCTAATCCAACTAAGTTGGCGCTTGTTTGAAACTGAAGGTAACCATCAAAGTCAATGGGCTAGTATTAAATAAGATTCAGTATTAAAGTTTGCTATTAGCTGCGTTTTTTTTATCCACATCGCGCTCTGGATCAATAAGAAATTAAATGAATCGCCATCTTCGGGAAGTTTAAAAAAAGTCAGTGGCAGATAAAGATTCATGTTTATGTTTATTTTACCGCAGTTAATTTCTGCGAAGTTTACAAATAAAATAAAATAAAATGGAAGGAATAGGATTGGTTTGGTGAGATTGCTATATATTTCTTGAAAATTATTTGTTAAAAAATTAATGAAATTTACTTCCATTTCGCTTCGAATTTGAAACCAACGTTAACTAATTGTCAATACTGTGTGCAAACGGCTCTGTTGATCTGATCTTCATCGGAATGAAAAAAAACACAGGTATTAACAGCTGTAGACAGCTGATAAAAATGTCATGAAATCACTAAAATTAAGATATTGAATTTTTAATATTTATATATTCTTCTTTCAATACCCACTAAAAGCGACCGATATTGTCTCCAATTCCCAGCAAAGTTCCATGAAAACCAAAGCGAGCATTTCTTTATGCGGCATTTTGCAGGGCGCAAATTTGTGCCCCCCCCCCCCCCCCCCCCGCGCGTTGTTGAAGTTGTGAACTAATTTTGCATTTTTATGCAAACAAAATTTGTATCTCGTTACCACAGCACATGGTGATGTTTAACAAACTTAACAAAACTTCCCGCTCCATTCCTCTTTTAATTCTGATCCTGTGACGCCTTTTCGGGAAGTTTTGAGTTTTAACCGTAGGCATCCCCGTCAGCTCTCCCCACAGAGCTACAGTTCGCCCCATGATGATTTGCTCGAAATCCAAGAAATTCCATCTTTCGCGCCATCGAAACGAGGGTGCCGCCCACCCACCAAAATGAAGAGGCATATTTGCACCCGGCACGGAAACTTCATCAAAGGTTCATTTACTATTGAAAATGTGCCTCCTGTGGAGCATTGGGGGTTGCGGTGTCGAACTACTTTGACGAAATCTCCATTTGCCATCAATCACTGAGGGCGGGCGGCGTGCGAATATTCATGAATAATCGGGGGGGTCGAATATAAAATGGTGGGCAATGCGGTGTATCTTTGGCTCTGAGCCGGATCTCCCTCCCTTTTCCCCGCAAAACCAAACTCCTGAAGAGTTTTCGATTCAATTTGAAAATTTTCACTTGTGGCGACGGAAGAGGAAGCCGGTTAAATCTTCTCGTACCGCTCCTCGTTTTCGAATTTGGTGTCGGGGACTCCCCGGGGAGAAGAGGAAACCGTGTCATCGTCCTTGCTCCCTACCTCGGGAGGATTGATTGACTCGGCGAAACACGGGTTTTGTGCCCTGTGCCCCCCTTCCCCATACTTCACCCAAAAATTTTCGAATGCGTCTCTCATTAATTCACTTTGCGCTGTGGCACAGTTCCCTGAGGATAATTTCAAACTTTATTACGGAGAGCGTACATCCGCAATTCGCACACATCAATAGTCTCGCCGCCACTGTCTCCACACCCGCATCGGGACACACAGCCTCAGCCAGACAAGCAGACAGACATATCCTGTGAACGCAAATTTGTTCGAGTCCTTAACAAATTGCTGCTGCTGTGTATTGACAAAACTTGGGGCGAAAAAAAATTTATGTGACAAACTTCACCGATTGACACTTTGCGGTGTGTTGTATACGACCCCATGAGAGCTTTTGATTGATTTACAAACATCCAGGCCCAGTTTACGGATGGGTCGATCGGGGCTCCCGAGAACCGTCGGAGGGAGGGTTCTCGAGGACCTCAGTCGAGCGTCAATGACTGAAAATTTGCCTATAGTGCAATCGATTCTGGTGTTTTCAACCCTTTTTTCCGCTGTCGACTATCGTAGACTACAGTCGACTATCGTTCACTATCGCTGACTATAGTCGACTACAGTCGACAAACTATCAGTTTGAAAAAAGGAAGTGAGTGCAGGAAAAAAAAATCTAGCCCGTCAGGAGCAAGAAGGAGTACAAAAGGCACCAAGGAGGACTTACAGATGACTTGGTAGCAAATCGACTGTGCGACTCCTCTGAGAATTTCTACATTATTTTTTTACGCCCGGGCATTGCTCCGGGTCGAGGGGGCTGCTGCGGCGTAGTGGCGACACATTTACATATCGATAAGGGCTCGTGTATATTACTTGTGATGACATATTGGGTGGCTAAAAAGGTACACAAATTCCAAATTGATTTATTCAATCAAATCACAAAGGGTTCTTTTACCACCACAGACTCGACCCACCTTCTGGAACGATGGACGAGCCTTTGGCACGACTGGCTCCATGCGTTTTATGTCGGGTAATTTTTGTTGGAGGGAATGAGAAAATGTTTATCTGTCCAAATCCTTCTGAGGGTTCAATTGAGCTGTATAGTGGAAAGGGGAGGCTATTTTTGAGCATCCATAAATCGCTCCTATTTACGTCAATTTCGGAGCAATATTTTTCCACTTTTCATTTATTGCCCCTAAGGAGTTTTCTCGTGCCTTGGCTCAAGAGAACTCTTGAGGGTAGTTCTCTAGACTCGCATCTTGTTGTAGGTCGGTGGAAGGATGTTTGAACATAGGGAAGGAATTTGCTCCTCCAGGAAATATATGGTTTCGAAAGATATGATTTCAATTTTCTATTAAACTTCGTTCTAACTTTCCCCAGGAATTGGACATACTCCAAATTGTGCAAGTCCCGAAAGCGACACGAACCAAAAATAAACACGAACAGCTTCATGGGGCTGTCCGAAACGAATTAATCGCACACATCTTCTTCCGAAGGTATAGCCCAAACAACCCTCTAAAAAGTATCCCAGTGATGGTACACCACTGCATTTCAAAGTTAGTCCGGCTGCAGTTTAGCCAGGTGAAGCAAACCTGCCCAGAAGCAGCTTGTGCAAATCAGAAAGCGTCAGGACTATCTACTCGCCTCAAGTTTTTGTATAAATTTAAGTTAACATTTTACAACAATTCCTAAACCTATTCGAAGGATGGGGGTTCCGTTGCACCGATACTTTAGCGTCGCCAGTAATTTTAGACCAAAGTTCAATTAGGGTTTTATGACCATATATCGCCCTTTTGGACTGTTGTGGAGCATGAATCGATCAAGGAAGTCAAAGTGTCCGAAGTGTTCAACCTGCTCTAAATCGAAAGGCTGCAATCCCTCCTTCCCAGTAACTCCGCTCAATAATATTTATAGGGAGTTAGGGCGAGCCATAAGCATCCTAACTAAACAAAGTTTCTGCAAACAAAGCTCCTATTTATGCAAACTAAGAAAATATTTTCTTTTGGGGATACAGCCGGGTTGTTTCTTATACACCCCCTCTCGCCTCGACCGAAGACGGTTGGCCTTTGTGTTGCCCGCCAAGCATCGGGGGAGGATCTTGGGCAAGAGCAGCTCAAACTATGTCGAGATAAGGGTTAAATCTATGATTTAATAATGCCCTCGGAAGGACGGACGGTATGGGCGGGACCATTTCCAGTTTGACTTTAAAGGCAAACGTTTTTGTGTTTTTATGGGCTGATTTGAAATTTCAGGGTGGGTGGGAGCTCTAGCCACAAAATTCTTATGAGGGAAGAAAAGGTTTAAGGGAGAATGGTGTCATAGGCATAAAGACATGTTAAATTGTGGAGATTTTGCCTCACCAATATGGAGGAGATGAAGATATTTTCGGGGAAATATATTTTCATAAATAACAATTTATCGGAAGCTTACAATTTAAAAGTAGAGGAAGGAGCTGTGTTATTAATAAACTGGACTTTGCAATACTTTTATTCAATGTAATTTTTTGATAGCATTTGAACGTAGAAAAGATTGGTGTTTCTTTTACCTGTGGAAAAATTGCGAACTGCTTTCTAATTTAGGGTATAATCCGCACAAATTTATCTACTTTGAAACATTGCCAAATTTAAAATTTGATTAGAACTGTTTCTCTTTTACCAGAACATGTTTATAAACCTGAACAAAAGTGACAACTTTTATTATTTGTATGTCAATATTATACCTATAGACCACATTTCATAACGCCAATAGGATCGTATAATTTAATTTATGTATACGCTCTCCAGCTGTTGCGAAATATACATTTTTTATACCCTTCGGACGCATCATAGGTTATAAAGTTTTCGATGTTATCAGCCCAAATTATGATAGAATGCTGAATCGTGTATAAGGCGCCATATGTTCTAAAGTATGTGTGTCAATTTCGAGGGGCATATAAAAATTGCCACTGGTGAGGCCTTGTAAAACGTTTTAATATTCAAATTAGTTAAAAATGCCTTTATTGCCTTCGCGAGTGTCATTCAGTTTCATCCGATAAGGCGGGTCCGCGGTGAGAGGGGCGTTATCCCAGGTATCATTCGATAATTCGCTTATAAGAGGAATACGTTTTAAATTTACCGCGAACGCAATTTCCATTGCATAAAAATCCAATTTATTTGACTGTGACCCACATCGCATGAAGCGTGTGGGTCTCTTTATTATTTTTCATCCACATTCTCTCCCAATTGCCTCGGTAAAAATTCATTGAAATTTAAATGTTTGCAATAATTCCTTTCTATGTAATTTTTATGGTATTTTCTTTTTTTCCAGGACTTATCGAGTCCACCAGTGATGTCATTACCGGTGAGTAAAGCTAGTGTTAAAGCAATTTTTTATTTTAATTTAGCGCACAATTTAATATTTTACAGACTTATTTAGTGTGTGTATAAGCGGTTGGGGTTTAAATGATGTTTTAATGCTTAAATCGTGTAAAATTTAATTAAGGCGGGTAATAGGATTGTGGAGCACTCAGCTAGCTGGTCTCTGCGGGAATTCTCCTATAATTTTCCCACTTGGGGCTTGAACCCCTTCAAGGAATTCATTAACTATTCCTTCAGAGTGTAACACTTAGCGGAAAACTAGTTCTCCATGATGATGAGATTTTTTGCTTTCATGTATTGTAATTGTGTTTTTTCTCAGTGTATTGTATTGTATCAAACTGTTCCTGTTTAATATGAAGAAAAGATACATATATAAAATCCACAACACGAAAGAATTTCCTCTAAGACCAAAAAAATATGTAATTTCAGCAGATTAGAGGTTCCCTTCTGTAAACTGTCGGGATAAATTCTCTGGGGTTTCATCAAATATTTAAGCATTTCCCAGAGGCAATACAAAAATATGGCCCTTTCTTCCAGCCAAACCCTTGTTGGCTGCGCACCCCATTCACTGTACGGAACCACGAAATGCTCCACTCGCAGACTCACGACTCAGCTCAGCTCAGAGCTGAGACCCTTTTTTCGCCGTTGACAAAAATATCTCAAGACAGCTCGGCAATAAACTCAATTCAAAAGATAATTTAATTCGTACGCACTCGCAGGATTAACTTTATAACCTTTTTGTTCTGGGTACCCATGTTTGACATGTTTCAAAACTTTCCTTCAACTTGAATACAGTTCGGAACTGCTCCACCTCCGGGGGGCGAGGGGCTGCGGTGGGCTCAAAGGGTACGAGGTGGCCCTTTGAAAATGTTATCGCTGAAAACCTTAAGTGTAATTTGTAAATGACATTTAAATTTTATCTCATGCTCGTCCTGCACAGAGACGACGGCATTGTGGGGGAGGGGTGCTCGTAAAATGAAGCCCTTCAACGACGACGACGAGTACAACGTCGATGGGGCCACAGTTCAGAATCTCAGCGCTCGCGGTGAACACCTTGAGGGCGTTAGCTGGTAGAAAATCGGAGCACCCCCGCCCTTTAAATGGAATCAACCAGCAAGGAAGACGGTTAAGGTGATGAAATGCGAAAACCTTTTTTTCGTTTAGCTTCTGCTTCCTCTTGGCGCGTTTTTCTTATTATTCCGCCGTTGGGACCCAACCACCGCCGCATTTTTGTTTTTTGTTTTTTGTTTTTTGTTTTTTTTACCTACCCTCCCGGGCTGTATCTGTATCCTCCGCAAAGAGTTGCCCAAAGCGCCGTAATAAGAAAGCTCATTTGTCTTCCAAGACAAAATTTAAAGTAAACGAATGATTCCTTCCCACCGAGCGGAGACGAGAGATATGTTCGAACGGGCGAGCGGCGGAGGTCTCAAGAAAGTTTTTCGAGTTTCTTGCTAAAGTTTCTCGCAGTTAAAAATTTTTGATGTTAAGAAACAGAAAATGTTAGGGGTGGATGTAGCATGAGGAGCTCGAGGTTCTAGAGGAAGAGTGAGGGAGAAGTTGGGAATTTTGAAATGTTTTTATTACTATAAGCCCTAGGGTTGGGGTGTTGGAACACGAGGATTTCTCGTAAAAGCTATAAATTCTGTCGGTGGGTAAGCGGAAATTACAAATTTGTCCGCAACTAGTTCGCCTTTGTGAGGGAACGCGCAAATTGACGGAGCTATCACGTACTTTTGTTGCACCATCAAAGAGATCAGAGGAGGATTTTAGTAAAAGCCTCGGTAAAATTTCGATTTTAAAATTTATCGAATTTAATGGAATTGGGCTTTGAAGAGGAACTTATCGAATGGAAATATAAATCCTTTATATAAAGACAAAAAAAATAAAAATGGAAAAGCTAAAAAGTATTGCTTTCATGTTGATTTTTTAAATTTAATTTTTTTGAACTTTTTGTGAGAGCAAAGTGTTCAACTATTTAATGTGTCCGTCATCTAAAAAGTAGTCTTTTTATATTTGTTATTACTACTAAAAGAGTGTAGGTAATACTAAATTTTATTTCTAATTCCCAACATAAAAAGACAATTTACTTCCTATGACCTATAAGTTTAATGCTATATGTAATGCAGTCGCAGATATAGTTTCTAAATTTCAAATCATCAGTGGAGGTCACAGCTTGCTTCTAATGGTCCTTCTCGTTCTTCTGGACATGCCGGTGGTTAATTTCATTGGTAGAAAATTTTATTCGTAGGTATAGCAGCAAATTTTCCCTACGGTGGAATGTAAATACGAGTGGTACGTGCAACCGATTAAATTAAACGACAATTTCCTCAGGCTTTCTTCAAAATAGACATTCTGCTCCTATGTGGTGCGAAATGTACGATGCTATTTTTTCGTGAATAACCTGGTTTGGCCACATTTTACTCTTGAGTCTAAGCTGGCCGTTTTTCTCTGAGAATATTTATTTAAGTGAAATTGTGAAATCAATTTAAAAGTAGTACTCGTATAGGCTGTTTTCAAGAATTGAGTTTCTGAAATCATCTGATAAATTCAGCAATTGTTAAATTACCCACAGAACTGTTTAAGCTTAGTGTTTGATTACATATATTTTATTCAATAGGATCACTACATACATACTTTCGGTTCGTCCGAGTTTGCTGAGGAAGGAATAAGATGTACTATTGGAAATAAAAATACAAGACCAAAAAATGTTTTCGAACCTAAAACCATTCACCTCTTGTCGTGCGGTTTATTTATTTAGTTATTTATTTTAAATGTCACCCCAAAAAACCTCTTTCGGAAAAAATTTTCGAACCTATCAAATTACCAAACGATGGACCAATGAACCATGCAGCCGTGAAACCCAATTCGCCCTTACAAGGCGAAGTAAACCCACCAAAATAACGATGAGGAAAATCAACAGGCCGACATTGTTCATCGGGGGATACAACGGAGGGTTCTGCTCATTACGCGCCACCACCACGACTTGGTGCTTTGTTAAGTTAATCAGCGGTCGAGGTCACAGGGTGGTTCGTAAAAAAGGAGGAAGTCACTTACTCAGCCATCGAGCGGGGGTGGTGGGCGGGGGTCGGCGCGATGCGGCGATTACAGTGATTGGCTCATGGGACCAGATAAGCGGCGAAAACTAATTTGCCAAAAAATGGAAAATCGAAGGATTTTCCGGGGGCTCTATCAGATCGCCTCGAACACGTTTCTCAAATAATTTCGTGCCTCCTCGCTGCCCCCATCGCCCCCCAGGGAGCTTTGGGGCTGGTTGGTGGCTTCTTCAATCAAAGCACTCCGTGTGGCGGCGGGACCCCATGATGGAGTCTGGAGAAGCTCTGGCACATTACGAACAGCGAGGAATGTCGGTGGGATAAAAAATTGGGTTTTGGAGGAATCAAGGTGGGTAAACGCTGAGGAGGGGCAGATTTTCAATTTCGTACACTTTCATTGTTTCCTTAATAATTGTTTGCCCTTTTTGGGGTTTTATTGATCCTTAAAGTTACATCACCGCCTAAAACGTGTTTGCGTCAATTTTCCCCAAGATAATCCGCTTATCTCGGTCGGGACTGGGCTGGGAATAGTGTGGTAGTGGCGTTGTGGACAGGGATAGGTGGGGAGGGGAAAGGGATGCCGACTACGGGTGATCCGCTTGTGCTCACGTACTCATACATAAATACTGAGCCAGGCAGGATAAATGACATGAAAATGACAGAGCTCCCTGGAATTCTGAGACAAAGTCCCGGCCCGTGGTTAAGGCAGAGGACGAAATCCATTTGTGTTGGGAGAGACCTGGCTCAGGATATGATGTAGGAGTGAAGGGGTGGGTGAGGATTACCTTGTACTGGTGGGTCCCAGCCCTTGTGCAACCAAGGCCCAACGATGACATCGATCTGTTTCGATCCATCTGGATGTCGCAGTAGCCCCCAGGACCACAATAAAAAATTAATTCCCGCATCTTTTCCCGAAGTCCCGGAGATTGTGGATGGGGCACCTCACTGCCATTGAGCGATCGCCCAGTTAAATTAATTAAGAGGTCAGGGGGAGAGGAGTCGAAACGGTCGGACGGAGACGAATGGGAGTAAGGCGATAAGGTGGTTCTCGGGTGGTAAATTGATTCTGGGGCTTTACTTTGTGGCTTGCCACATGAATTCAGACGAACTAATCATCTCCAGGGCGTCCTTTAAAATTAGGAACTGAAAGGACTCCCTGATTGAATGGGTATGTGAACTCATTCTTGCAGTGATGCAATTTCTCAAGAGTTGGGGAAAAGATTTTCCTCCTTGCAAAAGAAATTAATTAGGCAGCTTTGCTATCACCGGAAACAATTTGGCCCATAATCCACTTATTTATTTGTACTTACGGTTTTGATGCAGAAAAAACAACATTCACTATGTTACATAATAAAGTCACAATTTTTGCGGTAGACTGAATTATTCAGTTGAAATGTAGTATTTTTATACTCAATTATGTTGTTAAGAATTTAGAGAATTTCAAAAATAGTTGGATATAAAATCTCTGATAATAATTCTAAAATTCACCTAAATTTCATTCAACTGCAAAACTAACGTTCTCTTTATCTTAGTTAGGCAATACCTTTAGTTATTCTGCGATAATAGACAATATTAAATCAAATCTTGATGAATTTCCAAGGAAATTCATCGAAAATGAGACATTATTTCGGTGAGGGAAGGAGCATAATTTGCTTTTAATTTGAGTGTTGCTATTACGAAAATGTTGTGTAGGGCGCCAGCCGTGCCCACCTTTGAAGATAGTTTGGGAGCCCGTTTTGCCTGCCCGCTGGCGGCCACCTTCGTATTTCAATTTCAGTTCAACATAATTACAAGCCTAGATCCTGCCTAGATCTGTTGAGTGCTTGCTTAAACTCAAAACTTCATCCGGCGGAGGATGTTTCTGGGTCTCAGGTTGCTTAACATTCTGGGATTACTTGGCTATTTGCACAAGAAGGATATCTCCCTGCTGGCGGAACGGGACGGACCACATGTATGGGTAAACACCTTCTTTACCTTTTCCTCCGTTTCCTTTGCATACTAATTAAAGCGAGGACTGGAGAAAACTACTCAGGCCCCAGTAGCCGGGGCTGGGCCCGATTTGAGCCCGTGCACCGGCGGCGACGACGACGGCAGCGTCTTCTAAGAGCGTGTGTGCTCAAAAGATTTCGACCTAAAACTTGAAACATCTCGGCGTACTTAAGCTCTCGCAAGGCGTCTAATTAATTATTCATGCAAGGACATGTGTCTAGCGGCATTACGTAACACAATTTTAGTTTGGGGCCTCGGCCTGTGCGCCCCCAACGCCGCCTCCAAGGTGCTATTCCCGCCGCTCCAGAAAGGTCCATTAAATTGGATTTTTTGCACTGCTCTCGGGGTGTTCCCGTGCTCGCTTTCTAATGGGCTTACTCGCGTCCTTCATTGTGTTCCTGGGAGCAGCCTGAAACCCCCTATCCGGGTCGCCGTCACAAGTCCTGACAGCGACTCAAGTCCAGATTTTGTAACTTTGCCGACATGCATGCTGAAAAGCGGCACTTTGATCATTCCCACTTTTGTAATCGCTGGGAACGGATTATCCGGGATCCGGGTACTGTTTTTGTTTCGGATCCTGCTGGATTAAAGTTCATTTTACATAACCTGTGCAGGCGCGGAATTTTTCCCGAATTCCCCCGGCGCTCACCGTACACCTCAGCCTGAATGCGGTCAGAATGATCCTGGAAGGGAGGCACCAGGGGAAATTAGTGAAAATTAGAGGGAAACCGGGAAATGATTACTCACATTTGTTCACATTATCATCACGCTTGCTCCTCTGGTGTTCCCGAACTTAAGAGGTCTTAGAGGATTTTTGGGGCGAGTAATTTATATACATACATTGTATATTTTTTATGCATCCAATTCCCAATGCAGACTCCCGAGGTTCAGTGGAGTTAAGGTTCAGCAAGAATCTGAGTGGATTTCTGAATTGTTAACGATCTTTCAAACCTGAGTTATCGCACGGAAGGCTAAATTTTTTTAAAGCAAATGGGGTTTTAGGATGGATAAAGGGGTTTGTTTAGATTTATCTCTGCTCGCATAGGTAATATTATTTTGAGTTCGAAATTTATTTTATTGGAAAATATACGGCTTTAGAGCATTATATGCGTAGCTAACTGCGATTTCTTCTTTTCAAAAATTGGAGAAAAATTAGAAACTTAGAATTTGGATACTGGTGTTATCTAAATGCAGTTTTTCACATGTTTAAAGTAATCAATACAGTACTTGTATTTATATTAAGAAGAGAAAATTGTATTTTATATGAAGCTTACAAAAACAATTACCGATAATGTCGTAGAAGGTTATCAGTAAAAGAAATAATTTCTGTTTAACTCACTTATACTTCCTTAAATTTCGAGTAATTAGCTTTCATTAAAACATAATTGGACCGTGACATTTTAATGGTCTTAAGATAACTTGTTTAATATTATTTTTGTAGACATTGTTGCTTATAATTTGTTATTTTAATTTTTGTAGGTATTCTGCTCTAAGATCGTGTGTCAATTCTAGTAAAAAGATATTTCAATCATTTCATGTTCGAAAACATGCATTTGCAAAGATTATTTCAATGACAGAACTTTTCCAGACAATTAGTAAAGGGAAGAAAATTCTAAGTAAACTAAATGACACTTATTCTCATATCTGAATATATCTATAACTTATTCCTTTTATTATAACGATTATTATTTAACAAAACTCGGTCATTATTTAGACAGTTGAAATTATACTTTAAAAAACGTAGCTGAACGATACCTTTTATGCAAGACGTACATTAAGTGTTAGAATGTATGTACTTATTAATTTTTACCCGGTAGACATGTGAGTTAAACTCACTGGGCTACCTCTCGATAGTGTAACAGCTAGTTTCATTACAAATGGTTGAAGTGATGAAAATGAAAATCAATGAACGCACGGTTTAAATGTGCAAACATTTATTTATTTTAATCGTCCATTGAAGAGATTGCCAGATAAAATGTTTGATATTTAGCTATGTGCGTTAATTTTCTCCACCACTGTATACACTTGAATATAGGAGGCTGTGGTCAATTTTAAAGTTATCAAAGAACAAATTCTGTTTAACAACAATCAATTTGTGGATGTGTAGTTTATGGAAAACTAAAAAGTCCTTTCAATAAAATAAGTTCAGGAGAAACAGTTTTTAATTTTGTAAAAATGTAAAGTGATAATTATATTAGGACGATTTGGAATTTCTTAAATGGATTTAGTACTAGTGTTTACTATTATTATATATATACATTCGTTCGGCTTTGCTTTTGCGCCGTTTTTGACTCTTAAATATAAAACTTTTTTTGAAGTGGTGCTATTGCTGACAAAATTTAACATCGTTCTAAAAATAATAAGTTATAAATAATATTTTGTTAGAATTATTTTTGTTACAATTAAAATTAAACTTTGTAATTATGAGAAAAGGTTCTTTCGCAATAAAATTGCATTGCATCTAATAATAGTTGAACTACATCGAATTACACTTTTTTTATTTTTTAGTTACTCAAAGATCGTCACATCAAATTGAATGCCTTCGGTTAATCTAACTTCCAATTTTTTGTTTTTTAATTTAAATCAGTTCAGTATACGAGATTTTTTTTATTTTAACAAGAAACTACCAATTAGGTTAACTCTGGTAAAATGTTTTGCATGTATAACAGTTCTTGAGCTTTCTGATCCGAGGTGGTTACCTTTTGTCTTATACAAATAGCTTTCGATCTACATTCTGAATTCTAACAGATTTATGAAAAGCTTTAAGCGAGGTTTGTAGCATGACTCGAGTTCCACATGTCTGTTGCTTTTATGATACATTTATACGAATATAACATTTTTCTTGGAAGCTTTAGAAGAATGTGCTTTTGTAATCGGTACGCAAGCTTTCGGTGTTGATTTAAGATGAAGGTTGGATTTTGTACGAATGTGCCCTAAACCGAAATTAACGGTAAGTTTCTTTGGACTGGACGATTCTCACTGGTATAACCGGAAAACGTTATCTTTATGAGGGGAAATTTCGCTTTATAAGGAGAAAATTCGTTGGAGAAACGTTGGATTTGCGTTCCACCCAACATTACTTTGGGACTCATTTGTACGTAAACATTTATATTATGGAAACATTTTGGATAGGGAAAATCCTTTAAAAGTTTCGCAACAAGTAAGTGGAAGATAATATTCGCCTATTTCACTTTATTTTATGAAATCAAATATTTTTGCATCAAAGTTAAATAAAAGCTTTGCGGGTGAAAGGCTAGTTAGTGAATAGGGCGAATGTAAATAATGCGTTAATAATGCGTTGACGTTGTAAGGTCAAAGGTGAGACCTGAATGAAGGTTTTTAATTTGTCAGATTTTATTTTGTTTTGGAATTAATTGTTATTTGGAAGGATCAAATAAGAAGTATAAAAAGTGTTTTGTTTAAGTTTTGAAATAGTATCCAAACTTATTGTTAGTAGGTACTAATCTAATATTTTCCAGCAAAACCCAAATATGCAAAGTTATAGGTTCCACCTGTCAGTCGATTCTGCCATTTATATCCGCAGTCATCTTATCTTTTCTTATTTTCAAATCATTCACTATAATCACAGTACGGAAGGATGATGTCAGTAATTATTACCATTAAAAGAAATCTTTCGAATAAGAATTGTGTAGCGCTTTCCGTCTAATTCGGTGATCTCTGCTGTCGATTTTCATTTTGTCGCTCGTTCAGAATCAAAGAAAAAAGGAAACCAACAAAAAATGTGCGGGTGATGGATTCCGGTGGTTTCGAGTTCTCTTTTTTCGAAGATGGGCCAAAACGACCGGGACTAAGAAGAAGAGTGGTAACTTTGTTTTAAGGTCTTTTCCTTCTGGCTCGAAGGGTGAAAATTTTTAAAAAGTAAAAAGTCTTTCCGTCATAAAAGTGGTTAACCTGCTTTTCAGCCTTAGGGACCCTCATCCGTGCATCACTTCGGTCTCGGTCGGGTATATCCCCTTGGGGCTACAGGGCTTCGCCGAGAAAGAAATGAAGTAGTCCGAGCCGTTTATTGAGTTAAAGGCTGTAAAATGCTCCGGTTATCCATTAAAAGGAGGACTTCTTCCTGGCGAGAATATAAGAAAGCAATTTTCACCTTTTTCCAGCAGTAAATCATACTTTTATCCGGCCCTCGTTTTCCTTCCCTTTTTTTCTCATTTCTTTCTTTTCTCCGCCAAAAGAAGTCCAGGTCTTGAGAGGTGTTAATGAAAGAGTTTCGCTCAAGTTCATCAAGAACTTGGTTAAAGTCGGGAGCATGAGACTGAAAATTGCTGAAAAACGAGGAATAAAAAAAATTAAAAGGATGGAAAAGTCCCGGCAGGAAGCCTTTGAAGTTGGAAACAACTTTAACCCCCATACAGTCGGCATTAAGAATAGAAAGAATATGCGGGCGAGGAGAGGACTTGAAAAACATATTTCACCGCCAAAGTGCTGCTGTGCGCCGAAGAAAGGCCGGAAAAGTGAAAATTTTTCCCTGAGAAGAATCATAAAGGCTCTCTTTCTGCGGTCAAAAGGGAGCGGCGAAGCGAGCTAAAGTCGAAAAGGGAAAAATTGCACCAGAAAAAAAGAAAATGAAATAAAAAAAATAATTCTAGCCCTCTCCTGGACGAAATTAAAACTGCTGCAATTCTGGGTGCCTTTGTTGTAATTTAACGCCTGCACTTATTCAACTCTGATTTTCAGCGGCTTTTCAGCACCCAGACCTCACGCCGTCGTCCTTTTGGTACACTGAAACTAAATTTTCCCGGCCCAAAAAGGTTTCTGGCTTGAATTGGTTTTTACCTCAAAACTATAACTGGATGAAGGATATTTCTGTGCCAATGGAGGAGAAGAAGAAGAAGAAGTCGACCTCCCTTTAGATGGAAGCTACTTTTGTCCCCAGGGGGTTGAGCCCGCCTCGGCAGACTGGTCCCAGCTGAAGCTGCTTCGCTGCCGGGGCACTACACTCGTGACCCACAAAAGTACCACTCCCAACAGCCGGGAACAACAGCTGAAAAATCGTCATCCAGTAAGCGACAATGGCATAAAAAAATGCATCCCTCACCCCAACCCTGCTGCAACAGAAAAAGCATTTAATTTTGTGGGGTGAACCGGATAGGACCTACTTTTCCACTATTATTTTCATTTTTTAGTCGTTTTGCGGCTGTTTATAGGTACAGGGCCTTTTTCGATGGCAGGCTCACTGTTGCCGGTGATTTTGTTATCTTCCATAAAGCCACCGCTAATTAGGCTTTAAATCTCCTCAATTAGCCCGCCGCAATTGCAGGACACAACACCGAAATAAATGCACGTCACACGTGTGTTATCATATGTTGGTTACGCCACCTCCGGGCGTGACTGACTTTTTTATAATACATAAGCCCGAGTTTTAGACTTTAAAATATACGAACAATTAAAATTGGTCAAAATTGTAACATTTGTTGTCATGTCTATGCGTCAGTGCCCGTTTTTTCAGAAACAGCTTAAGGTAATAAGGTCTAAAGTTTATAGTCTCATACTGCTGTAAAAAATTTAAGTTTCTTGTTTAACGCAATAAAAGGGTATACTTACTGCCTTTCAAAACGTATTGTCATACTAAAATTACACTCATTGACTGATTATCAAAACCTATAGTGTGCTTCGCGGTGACCTTACAGTCTTGAAATTCGACACGAAGAAAGGTCTTTTGATACGAGTGAACAAATTAATCCGAAAATAATTACTTTCAAAGAAAAAGTTTCTAAAATAAGGCAAATCACCCTTGAACCAATGCATTTTAGACAACGGTTTCCATCCAGTTGAATTGGCTCTTTATTCAACCATCAGTTCATTAATAATTTCTTGCTTGCAAGCTCTTCTTTCGAGAAATACTTTCTTTATCCAAAAGTTAGCGGATTATTGAAATTAACAAAATAGTCTAGTAAGTAGCAAAACTTTCCTAAGCTACTTTTGATTTTAAAACAAAGTTTCTTGCACTTAGTAAAAAGTTCTACAAATAAGTAAAATAATTTCTTTTAAATAGCGCAATTTTTAATAAAGCAGAAATTTCCTTTTACGTTTTTAGTAACTGTTTTGTATTAACCAATTTCTCTTGATTCTAGAAACAAAAGTTCTTGACTAAAGAGAAAAATGCATTTAAATAAATTGAGCGCGCTGAGGCTCTTCAAATTGGAGAACAGTGCTTACTTAATTTAAGAACTTTGTATATTAAAATAAGAGAATTCTCAATCTTTCAATGATTGAAGGAAAATTATGTTTGAAATAAGAATTATTTCGTTCTTGTTTTAAGACCAATTTTCTTGATTTCATCACTACTATGTATCTTGAAATAAGAAGAATTAGTATTAAGACACCTTTCCTGTTTTTAATAGAAAATTCCGTTTTTAAAGAAACACCGAATTTTCGCGTGAGTAAAAAACTACTTTTCCTATACATATTAGAACTTATTTCGCTCAGTGTAATTTCTACTACTAGCAAATTAGGTGTATCTTTTAGATATATCTTTTTGTACTTGTTATGCAGAACAAAGCAACATTTTTCCTTAACAATCTTCTTCTATTTCCAGTAGTTCCCTCAAAATCTATTTTGCGAGGTTTTACGCTGTTGGCTTAAGCCCTTTAAGCCATATTGGTCTTTTCATAATCCGACCAGTTTTAAGCTCACCAATATCTGAAAGCTAAAATCCCTTTCGCAACTGTTTATTGTTTACAAAACCAAAAGACAACAGAGGTGGTTGCTGGGAATAAACTTGAGAAAATCCGAAACTGCTTCAAGCTACACCGGCCGCGTGCCTATTCGCAAAAATATTCAATTTGCCTAACAACAGGAAGCAAACCAGGACTTGGGGGAGTGGGAGGGAGCAAATCTTGTTCCGTTTGGCGAGCGAGCCCAGTCAGTCAACAATGCGAAAAGTTAATGAGATTAATTTTCAATTAAACGAACAATGCGAACGTAAAATCGCAGCGTTCTTCCTCTGGACGTCTCCGGATCGGCGGCGTCGTGCTTTCCAATTTTCTGAATATGAAACATGAGCGCCCCTATTTCTTCCCGGTTCTCCTCCAAGGAAGGCGTAGTGGCCCTCGCCCGCTCCAGAAAGAGGCTGAGGCGAGGAATCCCCGGAAGACAACAGCGGCATCGCCGATGACAACAAAAAGCGGACGAACAATCTTACGATGGAGCCGTGATGCTACTTAAAAACCGCCAAACAAACTTTTGTTCTATTACCGCGCGACATAAATCGTACCCCCGCGCCACCCTCGCCGGCGTATAAGTGGATGGATACTGAGATACTTCCGCGGTTACGGCGGGGGCGGAGGCGTCCGGGATCGCTTCTTTAGGTGATTCGTGGTACACGAGGGACTTTGGTGTAGAACCAGGAAGCGTCCATTAGCAGCTCGGGAACTAGCCTCACGGGACATCTTAAAGGCTTTTGTTAGCGTCGGCGTCGTCGTCGCTATCGCGCCGAAGACGACGTCGAATCAGCAGAAGAGTTCCCAGCACCTGTATATAAGATGCCATGATCCAGATGAAGGCGAAAAATATTAAAAATTTATGATTCAATACACCGGGCAGAATGGTGCTCCCCACTCCATCTTGGATTTTCATCCCCGAGCAGGGGACCCAACGCAGAATTGCAGGCTGCGAGCAATAAGTAAGAAAGTTGCTATCACGCAACAATACCGCCAGAGGGGATTATGGAAATTTATAGCGTCGGCATTTTTTAAAGTATTTCGCCACTCGACGCACTCTCGAGAACTGTGGAGTCTTGACTTGTAAAGTTTAAATTCCATCTATATACCGCCCCTCGAAGCCCGGCTGAAGGGCGCCTTCTTGGAGCACCCTTAGAACTCTAGAGCGTTTGAGCTGAAAATCTCCAGCACCCGGTTGAGGTGTCCTGGTCCCGGTCCCGGTCCTGCCACACAACGGCAGTCAGGCTAACATCTTAATTTCACCTGGTCGCCTTCCTGGTCCTCCTTTCCAGGACCTCCACACTCGCCGTATTTCATGGGGGCGGAGCCCAGCTCGACGGAGAGCAGTTTGCATCCCTGGCATTGTGCACGGGGCTTTATAAGTGCCTAGAAAACTTTGCACAATGCCACATGTGTGAATTATTGCATTAAATTTGAATAATGAAGAGTTACGGCAGTTAATTGATTTAGAGGTGCTCGGTTTCTGCGGTTGGAGCGCCCCAAGAGCTTGGTTTTGGTGCAGCCTTTTTATGGTTTTAATTTATATGGAGGGGACGGTTTTAATGCGCGTCCTTGCTGCTCCCCACCAAAGCGCTAGTGGCGTGAACCTCAAATTTTTCAATGCAGAAATAAGTTGTGGGTTAGGGGCTGGGGAGAGGGGGAACTGGTGGTGGTATGGTAACCCATAGGTTAAATTTATTGAGAGCTTCAAAAACTTTTGGCTGTTTGATAAATGTTCGAGAAAATTCATAATTGCTGGCACTTGATCTAGGGCTTAAAAATCGGTTTTGCAAGTTACCTTTTCGTTAGTAATTTTAGAATAATGTAATTATTATACTTGTGCTGAAAATTAGGTCAAAATACTTTTACAGTCTATGAAATAGAAGCAGTTTGAAATTGTTGCATAAGTGTGATTAGTTTAACTTTAAGGATAATGTTAAGTGCATAATTTGCTCTGATAATAAAACTTATTATTCAATAAAAACTTGCTTCAAACAAAGTAATTTTAAATTGAAAACTGTCAAAGGGATGTATTGTATCAAAGCTGAGAAGGAATTCACTTCAATTGAATATTTTTGTTTTAAAATGCCAGTGTAATTTTATTTCCATCTCATTTCTAATACTTTTAAACATTTAAAAACTCGAGACGACCCTTAAAAAATTGTAAACAACCCTAAAAGCAACCAATCTGCTCCTTGAAAATTTCCATTAACGGTCTAATTTTGGTACGGAAACTCTCTGCTATTTTGGAAAAGTAGTCATCCCGGAAATTCATTTAAATCAGAACCATTCGGTCCTCATAATGGAGAACAACTTTCTAGCTATAATATCACCGGGAAAAGTGCCCCTCTTGCGCTGCTGCGGACAAGCGACCCCAAGACGATGGATGCTGACATGCCCCCTTTGCTGTTGGGCAGAACCTTCGCAGCCTGTGTCGCTTAAATCTCGGAAAGTTGCGGCATAATTTGATTAGATAAAAATAAAGCCAGTCAGCAGCCCGGGAAAGCGGCCCTTTGCTCCCTTGCTCCCCGGCCCCTCTAGCCCTAGTTAGCTGCACTTAATTATGTTACAGAATGTTAAATCCCGGGGAGACGATTTTCCGCTCGCCTTCCGCTGTGCCGCTCCAGCCGAGGGCTGCTTAATTATGGTGGCCCCATTAAAAAATTAAAGCTAAACGTAAGTAGCTTCCCAGATAGGCGAATTCCCTCAAGTAATTAAGTGACTAAGTGAAGCGACATATCTCTCCTCGTCCCGAAGGCGTGGCGGGTTTAGCTTCTCACTGGCTGTATCTGGAATGTTACACCTCCAGTGTCCATTTTTATTCCTGGTTCCCGGCTGCTGCGTCACAGCAGTGTGCAGCGAGGATCTGGAAAAAATCACAAAATGTCCAGAGACCGACTGCAGCCGGTTGAACTCCTTGTTTTCCTTGCAGGAGAGGACATCAGAGGTCCTCCAGAAAAAAAAATAAATAAAATAAACCCAAAGTAGTCCGCAATAGCTGGCTCCAGCCGCCACACTCTAGGGAACCGAAGAACTCTGGGGCACAGCCCCCAAAAAAAGCAAATCCCGACCCAATCTGGGAATACCTCTGGATATTTAGGCGGGCAATGCGGCCACCACCTCGCCATCTATCTCCAGGGTCCTCAAATGACCATAAAAGATTTATTTTAGGGATGGTTCATAAAGTTTCGCTGTGGTGGTAGTGCGATTATACAGTTCTATTTATAATTTTGCTGCCCACACAGCAACCGAGTTTTTCCTAGAGAGAGCACAGGATGAACCCTGCGCTCCCCCGGCCGGGGCCAAAAAACTGAACGCGCCCCGCAGCCCTCCAGGATTTGCTCCATGCACTCGCGCTTGTCCCCGTGAGTCTCAGGACGACTATTTGTCGGGCTGCTGCCTCGTGTTTGTCATGCAACTCTTTTGGGTAATGAAAATGTGCACTGTAATTGGGTTAAATGAGGAAAAACTTCTCTCTCGGGGGTGCTCGTCCGGCGTTGGGAAGACTAAAGGGCCCCACAAAGGGACCTAGCGACTGGTGTACCTGTAGAACACCTCTTCATTCCTTTCATATTTTAATGAACCTCCAACTGCATACATCCCTCCTTTTCCCGGCCCTTCTGTGTGTATGCACCCTGTGAACGCATTCTTTTGATAGGCAAAACCCATTTTTTTTCATACGTACATATATTTCCCGAACAAATTTGTCCTTGATTCAATTTTTTCAACACCAAAAGGGAAGCCACCTTTTTGGCTTTTGCACAAAGTTGCAAAAAAAGAGCTATGCAGCCAACGTTTTCTTCTGAAGGAAATGTGGGGTTAACCCTTTTTTAAATCGTTGCAAAATTTAATTTGGCAAATTACATCACCCCTTAGTGTTATAGCAGAGCGCTGCGTTGTTAGAAAATTCTCCCGTGCGAGAGTTCAAAGGGAAAGCGGTGGGAAAACCGCTGCATATCGCCGGGGCTAACCGCTAAAATGCAAAAGTTACAATAACGCGCTTATCTAAATTCACTTATACCCTCAACAACCGCTGCAAATGTTTGCCTTTCGTTTGAGAGTACATTTCAGTTAGTATTTGGTAAAATTACATTTTTGGTTACTTTACTTACTAATTGCACTTTAATTGTATCTAGAAATGTAGTTGCAAGGAATATAGTCAAGATTTTGATGCAATTTGGGTAAGACTTTATAAAATTTGAAGGTATAGTTTCCTTACAAATAATAATGGATAATTGGATTTAAGATTAAAACATTTCTTAACAAACATAACAACTTCAAATATATCAATATTTTTATTGAAGGTTAAAACCATATTTTCATATTAAAGAAATATTTATTCCTCTTTCTTCTCCTCGGGTTTTTCATCCGTCTTCTCTTCAGGCTTTTCTTCTTTCTTTTCCTCCTTGCTTTCTTCTTTTTTGTCCAGAATTTTAGAAATGTCAGCGTGCAACTTATCCCTGCTCTCCTTGATTTTTTCTAAGGACTCATTCATGCACTTCATGTTGGACAGTGTGTCAAAGTTGAAGCCATCGACCTGCTCTTTAAGTTTGTTGACGAAGTCACCCATACTTGCGATAGTTGGCAGATGTTTCCTAGCTTCCAAAGCGCACTCAGTCAGTTTCTTCGGGTTCAACAAGTTGCTTTCGAAGCATTCCTTGAGATCACTAAGGACATTTTCAACGACTGGTACGACGTTGTTAATGTTGTCCTTCGCGTCTTTGTACATGTCTTTCATGGGTTTAACAATTTGCTCAGCACACTCAGACAATTGATCGCTGCTTTCTTTGACAAAATTATCGACAAGTCCATCAATCTTCTTCATATCTTCCTCGCTCACGTCTTTCTGATTCTCCAATTTGGTCTTGATATCGGAAACGATGTCTTCAATCTTTTGTTTATTCTCTTTGAGAGTTTGGTTAACCTTCTCGACACCTTCTTTGAATTTCTTGTCAACCTCATCCATCATACCTTCAACTTGCTCCCTGATTCCAGCGATCCGTGATTTGATTTCATCACCGATCTTCTTGAACTCATCAGTTCCCTTGCTGAAGACGTTCTTAATTGCATCTTCAACAGATTGAGTCATGTTGGCAAACTTACCAGCGACCATTCCTGTCAGCCTAGCCCATTCACTGGCCGATTTGCTAACTAAGTTAACGCTACCATTGATCGCGGATTCAGCTACACTGCGTCCGAAATCGATCATTCCATTTGCCATCTTTCCCCATCCCTTAGCGATTCCAGCGACAATATTTCCAGCAGAGTTAGTTGCTCCAGCGATTCCACCAGCGATCTTCTGGGCGATTTCCCCGAAGAAGGGTTCAGGTTCTGGGACCGGGGAAGAAAGAACTCCTTGGAAAAGAAGTGCGCATAGTATAGAAACCACCAAAATCCTCATTTTGTTTCGTGTTGAAAGTAATTGTTGAACGTTGAGAGCGATGACAGAAACTAGGTAGGCTACTGCTTTGCCTGCTCTTTATATTGTACGCCGGGATCATTGTTTTGAAAAAAAAATTTCAAATCGCAGACTTATGCAAACAGATTGTATCTGGTTCGGATTGACAAAGTGCAAATAAAAGTATGTGCGCAAATCGGCGCAATTTCAAGGCAATACTACTGCTAGTTATTGTCTAGCAACAAGCATTCCTCGAGAGGCTGCGTAGATCATTTGTTTACAATTTTAGAATTTTTCAAAAATAATGCAAATTTGCTTCTGAAGACCAGGTGACAATAGGTACTGGAAACTATACTCTCTTGTATCTTATTATGTATGCATTTATCTAAATTGAAAATAATTTATTTAGGAGTATGAGCCAAAAACCCGTAAGCTAGTGAATAAACTAAAAAATATTTAAATTTTGAGAATCTAAAAATTTCAAGTTTCCCTTGCTTTGCTGACCTTTTGTAAGAAACAAGAGCACGTCTTCAATGCGTGGAAGGTACTAATTGAAAAGTTTTTCTCTCAAATTTAACGCAAGGAAAATCTCATTCGACGGTTCGCAAACAAAACCAGCACACTTAGTTTCCTTCCCTTAGAGCGATTGTACGGACTCGGGTCATAGGACCAAACAGGAGGTATAGAATTCCTATGATGTGCAAAATGCTGCAGAGAGTGTATGGTGTACCTTGAGGCACTCCATGGAGCGTCTATTTGGCGAATGAAATTCACTGGACCGTAAATCGGTGGTTATCTTCCTGCAAAAGGGTTATATGTATAGAAAACTTTGAAGTCGACAGGGCGTCATGATTTAGTGTGGAAGTGGTACGGTTACCCAAAACAAAACGTTGCTCCAGCTGGCGGAGGCCGATGCAGCAGCATAGTCAGCATCAGCTCTTAAAACCACCTGCATACGCATGGGATACCTTTGCCACCTTTGACCGATGATGTGTTCTGATTGGAAGCGAAGGAGCCCCGAAACGTGGCGTTTCGGACATACCTGAAAATCATCAATCAACTAAATGTGTGTATTCTCCCCATTGTGCTGCCTGAATGCATCGGGTAACCAGTCGTGCGGGAGCAAATATCCAGAAAAGGATACCTTCCCGCCACACCTCCGGGATACAGGGGGATGCCCAGCATCCGAGGTAGCAGCAACATTATCACAAGCTTTTCACCTTTCCGTCGCCGCATCCGCAACACTGCGCGAACATTTAAATTCGGGCTCCAGGGCCCCAACTCTAAATGCATGTACCCGCGGCTCACTAGCGGGTTATGAAGACTCCCGTTGGGACTACTTTGAAGGCTGCGAAAGGTGTAGGTGCTGTTACACCGATAATTCCCAGCCAATGAACCCCAAAACCTCCTACGTGGGAAATGTCCGGTTACGCTATTGGCAAACGATCAAAAGCTCCTGAAGCTTTTTACAGAGCATCTCCTCGGACAATGCATTGATTTATGCCAATGCCCGGAAAAAATGGGCGAAAACCCATCAATTGTCGGATCCTGACCCCGGGAAAAAAACCAAAAATTGTTTCTATGCAGTCGGGATATTCCGATATATCGCGGGTTCCGACCGCGACAGGCTGTTGCCAGCCGATATTTCATCTTCGTCGCGATGACCCAGCAAACCCACTTCAACCCTACTCTAACCCGCCAGCTCACGTTGCAGTCTAATTTTTTTTTCGAGCATTCGACAGTTGGAGGACAGGGAGACTCTTGTCTCTTTTACACTTTATGAAAGTTTGTTGTTATTGGAAAAGGATTATCGGATTTATTTTAATTAAAATCTCAGAAAGTTTACATATATCACCTATCCTCGACGCTCTTTCAGCAGGAAGTGGTAATTTTTGAAAATATATATATTTTTTAGAGGTCCCAACATCGATGTGAAAAGTTGAAATTGGATTTCTGGAGGAATTGCGAGATAAAGGGAGAGAGGGTAATAATTCTAAATTAGGAGATGAGTCGAAGTTATTAGCTATGGTATCCCATAGGTGAGGAGAGCGCAGTTCCAAGCCCTTCCTCAATTTATAGTTTCTGAACTTTCAAGGGATTAGAGGGCTTAAACTTTAACCGTCATAAGTTCGGTCGTACGTTTCGAAACTTAATTAGAGGCGGATTAAAAGGCATTATAACGCAAAAGCGGTGTCAATCAGTTCATCCAGGGTACCCACATTTATTATTTTTAATACACATAAATCTCTTATGAGGCATGATGCGAGTAAAACTTAATCAGGTACTGATGAGCGGCATTTTGAATGTTTTATGTCAGGATAAACTCAAGAAAGAGTTCATAATGACGTATCACCACATGATAAATAAGACGGATTTCGATTAAATATTGCAGTTTTGCAATTATTAAGACCCAGTCAATATTTGTATGTTACAGGTATTATAACATACATCATCTTGCTATACTTACTTTTAAAGGCGATGTAGGTATTAAACTTTTTTTTAAATCGTATAATTAGGATACAGCTCCCGCACCTTTTATTAAAGTAATTTCGAAACGTTATATGTACTCTCAATTAGATAAATTTGCCTAAGGGTCTTAGCAAGGGCTAGGAAAATGAAAAAAGTTGATTACTTTTCAGTACCGAATTATTTATTTCCCATGATTTAGTTTTATAGTAGTCAGGCTTTGTCGCTTCTTAATAGCATTTTAATATTTATTGTGCTGATCACCTACATATTTTACTGAGAAAGCAATCAGCTTGCGCCCCTTATAAATAAGTACTTGGAAGCGTTCTTCATGCATATTATACCAGAAAATTGTAAATTACAAATAAATAAAGAAAATTATATAGAACAAATCATATGAAGTAGATACCTCTCAGATGAACTTCAGTTACCTTTCTTGCTCTTTCGAATAAATGGACTTCTTGAAAAAAATTTCGAATGACAGTTTTTCGATAACTTCGATGTTATATCAAGCAGCAGCTGCATTTAAGCATCAATGAATTCTAATGCAATTGACCTTATTTCGGTTTCCGAAGAATTTTGTATAGTTGAACACTAATTCGAAAGCTTGGAAGGTGTTTATTTAATAATAATAGAACTGCATCTAATCAGGTGTATATTTGATATTTGTCAGATCTCTCATAAAATGGTTATATTTTATTTTTAATATTACACTGTTTTGAGATAATCGTGTAATAAAAAAAATTAATGGCCTTATTCCTACTATCGGTAAATGTAAGTAATTCCATTCTTCAGTCAAATAGGCTTGTCAATTATAACAAATTATTTATATCAAACAATTTATGTACCATAGAACAATTTGTACACAATATAGGGAAAATAGAAGTATCGCATTTAAGCCTCAGTTATCATTCTTCCTCTTTCGAATCAACGGGGTTTACGGAAGGTAATATGTATGCCTTACGACAGTTTCCTCGGCTTCTGATGATGATGTCAAAACGTCAACCATATTGAACAATCGAATTGGTACAGCGCAGCTACTAAAACTGCTAATGGTGTATTGAATAATTTTAGTGCTGCTTTGGTTTATATGATGAGAAAAATGGTCAGCCAATTCCACGGAAACGACAGTGAATCCGCATAAATCAAAACCCATCTGATGCCGGAAGGACCGAAACCCCCGCCTAATGACATATCCGGAACGCCCACAACTCCACCTGATAATATATCCAGAACGACCGAAACTCCATCTGGTGATATATCAAGAACGGCCGAAACCCCATCTGATGACACATACATACAGATATCCGGAAAGACCGAAACGTTACTTGATGATATACCTGCGACGACTGATTTCCAGTCTTAATTGTTTTTAACCCTTTAAAGGTAGCATGAATAAATTTAATAACCCACAAACATCATTTAGTAACTACATATATTCGCAATTACCACCGTAGTATTACATATCGTGAATCCAATAAAATATAGAACTGCATATACCTTACAATAAAATTCCCTTCAAAACCTGGAAGCGGATCCGATATGAAAAGCACAGCTAATATTAGTTCAGCTTGTTTGCTGTCGTCAATAACTGTCAAGAAGATTAGGATTTGGGCAGGCCCAAAGTAATAATATAAAGTACCATTGTATTTTTAATATACATATTATATATTAGTCTCTAAAACGAAATGCATGCATATGTCGAGGATACACTTCACTAATTTGATGATTCCTAATAAATAAACTAAAGTAGCGTGTCAAGGCAAGCCTGCAACCATTTATGTAATCCTTTGGATGATATTAAATATAAAAACGATGTTAGGTGCAGCTGTAGATCTTAGATTTATATGTTGTCTTTATATCCATCATGGTTAATTTATTACAAATTTTTCAGAATATCCGCACTTCTAGAGTCAAAATTCGTTGAAAAATTGTAGCAATTAAAGTTATTTCATGCCAGTGTAAAACCAATGATAAAATATTATATTATGCAAATGTTGCAATGTTGGTAACACCCACTTTGCTCTTCTGGGGTCAAGCGCTGCCCCTCATAAATGTTTTTACGACATACATATAGGAGGAGCTCTCCCTCAAATTTTAGATTTTTTTAGGCGGGATGAAAAGAAAATGAAAGACGGTCGAGCGAGTTACGAGGCACGGCTTTTATACCCCCGTTCCTTACTTATTTTATATGCCAAAGCATATATTGTACTGCGAGTCATTTTATTCAGAAACTATTAAAACTTTTAGCACTGAAATTTGATACATTGATAATTATACCCACTGCAAAGATAATCTAAATATTATTAATTGGGGAAAAAAGAAGTTAAGTCTACCTCTACTACATGAAAACTGGGGATGAACAAAACGAATCTTCACTTACCCCACCGAGTTGGGTATCGTTGGAAAGGGAATTGAAAACCATTATTTGGTTTCTTCGACTGTTTTTTAAAATTATGCCTTGTTGTTGAAATATTCGATTCCAAAGTGGCTATTTTCGATTGTTTGTGTCAGTCAAGTTATTGTCCCAAACGTCATCTGAAAAAATTTAGAATACTAGCAGATATACTGAAATTACTTTTAAAAGTAACGCTACTGACGCAAATATTTAGTTTACGAGTTACAACCCACCAAGTTGTGCTTCAACAACTGTTAGGGAAAAACCACGCGCAAGTTTGCATGTGGACCGCAGATTTGTGTGTGTATGTATGCATTATTATTTTGGTTAGCAATGTATTATTCGTTTATATCGTTTGAAGTCAGCTGCGGAACCCCACACAAGGCATGTCCCGACATGTATGTATGTACGTACTTGACAGTTTTTTTGTTTTCGATTTTTTCTAGATTTATTTTTTTGAGTTCGATTCGGACCAGAATTTAGTATTTCCGACATCCTATTCTTTCGAATTGAATTAATGCATGCTTTTAGAAAATGTTCCGCGAATTTCCTTATCTTGTGAAAAATAGCTATCGTCATGCGCATCTTATACGCATACACAAGTGTTCCAAATCGTCATGCATGTCACATTGCCAATATATAAAATAAGCTGTATAAAAAATAGAAACTTTCCAGTTAAACTGCAGATATCGTTTGAATAAAGGAAGTTTCGGAATGAAATTCCTAGTGAAGGTTTTTGGTTCTCTGCTATTTTGTGCAGTAGCCAGCTCTGAGCCAATATTCAATGAATTCTTGATGCATATTCAACTTGGACTCCAAGAAGGTCTCACCACCGCTCTGACCAAAGTCAGTGAATGGACAAAAACAGTAGAGCACAGTGCAGCGTTAATGGGGACAACCTTTCTGCAAGAATTGAAAGATTTGCTCGGTCAGCTCATGGGCACCACCGCTGAAAAAGTTACCAACGCCACGACGTCCATTTACAATTCGATCGACAGTGGAAAGGAAGTTGGAGGAGATACCTACCAAGAAGTGGGTGGCCAGGTCCTCCAGGCGATAACCTCTGTGCGTGACAAAGTCTCGCGCTCTCTGCGGGAGGCGCAGGCTACTTACAACAAAGGAACCGCGCTGGTCAATGACATATTGGAGGAAAACTCAAAAAAACTTGAAGAGGTGGCGTCTGAATTCCGCGATGAACACAAAAAGGCTCCTCGGAAGTACAGAGACAAAATTGAGTCCTTGGTCGAAGAATTTGTGAAGAAGTGCAAAGAGGCGCTTTCTGCGTGCTGCCAAGAAATTTTGGTCTCAATGAAAGAAATGCTAAAAAACACTCTGGACTCCATTAATGAAATCCTGCCAGGTGTTGAAAGTGCCGCAGCTAAGTTGAAGAAGTGCATGCGGGAGAACGCGGACAGTCAGCAGGAGCTAATTAAGTGCGCTACGCATGCAAAGAGGAGCATACCATCAGCTGGGGAGATGGATGACTTTCTCGCGAGCATGCAGGACGACATATTTAAATTCAAGGATAACGTGAATCACAGCTGTTTGGGTACAGCTTTCGATAGCATTGTGCGTGAAAAGGATGAGTTAGATAACAAGGTTCAAGCGATTCTGAATAACGACAAAATAAAGTCGTTGAGCGGGAGAACATTAACAAACAGTGAATCTGGGGAATCCGAGTCTTCTGAGACCGAAGACAGTTCGACAGAATCACCAGAAACCGAATCTACTGCGGGCTCATCAGAAATGGAGTCTTTAAACTGTAATTATACCTTTGATGGAGTGACCATTGTTATTCCAAAAATTGGCGATGATGAATGTCCACAGCAAACTAAAGTAGGTAATGGCGTATACATTTTGAACAACTAAAATAATTAATATATTTGTATTATAAATTTTAAAAAATCCGGTTTGTCAATTAAACTATTAATTGTAAAAGCTCTAAAGGCATGTTTTTATAGCTTGCTATAAGTAATCCTTAACATAGAGGTCTTTTACGATCTATACTAAATTGTCGTTTTCCTTATAAGTGGACAGCTCAATTTTTTGTCACACGCTCTTAATATTTAGTCAGAAATAGAGTTCTATGGATGTTTATATACATAATTATACTTCATTTTATACCCCATTCCAGATAGTTGCCAAGAAGGAAAAATTGTCTTCGCCTTAATTCCATACTTTCATTACTTTTTCACTCTTAATTGCTGTTTCATGTTGAATTAATAAAAGTTTTCTACAAAATATCTATTTTAATTCTGGTACTAGTGTATGCAGGGCCAGAAATTTATTTAATATTCATGATTATGTTCAGTGGAAAAAAAGTTTAGTAGAAAATATGCGTAACAAAAAAATAATATTGTTTTGAATTCGTCGGTTTTCGGCTTGTTTTATTCTATATTGTTGTTAAAATTAAATTCAGTATTCAATTCGTGGATGTGGTTTCCCTAATTTTACTTAAAATAAGAGGCATATTTTTTTCAATAATTGATGGCTTAAAAATTATACTGGAAATAATTATCCTTTGTGGTATTTTTCGCTATCTTTAACGTCTGTGATTGAAGTCGTTTTTGTTTCTGAATTGGTACAGATTTTCTAAAATCTACATAATTTTAAAAGTGTTATAAAATATTTCAACATCAAAATATTCAGAATGGTTAACGTTTATTTCTATCTAGTATCGTGTGTGGTAAAACATCAAACGCTATGTATTTATGAACATATTCCTTTTTTTCGTTTTTTTATAATATTCCCCCGTGCAGAGAAGGGAAAGGGATCTTAGCTCATGCAGTCATGAGCATGCTCAAAATAGGTTCATTTAATTGGCTAACATGTTTTCCATTTACTTATTTATTATTAGCGATAAAAAACAGCACAGAGGTGGCCTATTATATGATACCGCTTTCCAACTTATAAATAATTTATTTCACTAAATTACGAGTAGGGGAAAAGTGGCATGAAGGAGCCAGGTTTTGAAAGAGCCACTTGCATTATTACGGTAGTTTATGAACGGATTTGGTTGGGGATTTTATTTTTAAGCGGCAAAACTGATTTCCCGTCACCCCCAGAAATTTGACAGTTCGCCAAAACCAACGGACGCCGGTGCATTGATTCAAAGTTTTTGGCACTAAAGAGTAAAAATTTGCATCATTTAAGTTGTTTTTCGGTATATTATTGTAAACAAATATAGGCACGTGGATTGTAGATTGAGTTTGTGCATATATTTGACCTTGC
Organism: Tolmerus cingulatus; assembly: GCA_959613345.1. Taxonomy (NCBI): domain Eukaryota; kingdom Metazoa; phylum Arthropoda; class Insecta; order Diptera; family Asilidae; genus Tolmerus; species Tolmerus cingulatus. The sequence goes on from OY390707.1 coordinate 31,205,080, forward strand.
ATCTGCGTAAAAATTGAGCCGCAAAAGTTTTGATATTGTTATTTTGAAGGTTATACATATATTTTGTAAGAATAAGTTATGAAAGAGCCGGTGAATGCGCCTTGAAAAATCTGGCTCTTTCACAACCCTGCATTTGGATTTTGTAAGTAAATTATAATAATAATGAATATGCATTTTTTTCATATGTTATAAAATTATTTGCTTCAGACATTGCATTATGTTAATCTCAGAGGGGTTGAATTTACAAGACACACGCATAATACACACTGGCTGTTTCATAACTTTTAGTGGCTGTTTCAATACCGACATTTTATAAAAGAGTCTAATGACACATTCTTTTAAAAACAATATTTCATGGTTTTTTTCATTATGGTTAAGGTTTTTTCGTATGAAATTATTTACTTTTAATAATTTAATAAATTTCAATTTGAGAAAAAAAACCATTTTTTTTTTTAGTAAAAGTGTATTTGTTTGCTCCGTTTAGAAAACTGGCTCTTTAATGCCATTTTTCCCCTACTTCTGGTTAATAACAATGTGCTCTTAATACGAAGTACAAAATTAAAAAACTCCATACATTTTCTTGTAATAATATAATAAACAATTAGGTAAAACACAAGAATCCAAAACTAAAGAGAAATCAGAAAGGAAAGGAAAGAAAATTATAAAAGTAGCTCAGTAGAATGGCAACAAATAAAATGATAGACAAATTCGAAATACAATATATAAATTTTTAAATACAAATTTTGGATTTTAGAATGTTCTAAATTTGGCGTTCATTGATGGATGGCATTTTCTTAACTATACTTAAAGGCATAAGAACTTAAAAAGTTGATGTGAATAAAATTAAATAACTCATTATGACGTTTTTGCATCCGTATCAAAGGTGACTATATGTTTTAATTTAGTTCGAGATATACCAATATAAAATGTATACCTAAAACGCTTGGATCCACCAAGGACATGAAAGCAAACTGAACTAACTACTTCCGAACAATTTTCATGACCGTTGACTATTTTATAAAGAAACATTTCGTAAGTTCTACGCTCTTCAAGATAGCCCATATTGAAAACTTATTTAATCCCTCAGGATATTCAAAGTAATTACCTTCAAATTTATATAGCACAAAGCGTGTAACTTTCCTTTGAACCATTTCAAGTTTTGGTTTATAAATATCATAAATAGGATTCCAAATATACTTCATACTTAACGCATATGCAATGTCATATGAGACGATAAAGATTTAAATGACTTGCATAGCCTTGATATAAAACCGTCCGTACGATAGGCTTTCCTCGTTATACTTCCAATGTGATTGTCAAATAATAACTTGGAATCAAAAATTATCCCCAAATCACGGATATTATTTTTCCGTTTTAAAGCTTTATCTTCTGCTGTATAATTAGCAGTTAATTCTTCAAATTTTCGAGAAAAGGAAATACAACAGCTTTTGCTGACATTTAAGGAAAGTTTGTTATCCTTACACCAGTTTCGTAGTATATCAACATCATTTTGTAGTAGCTCACAATCAGCAATTAGGTCAATCGTTTTATGTAGTTTTAAATCATCAGCATAGAGAAGACAGGCAGAATTTAAAAGTGGAGGGAGGTCACTTATGTACAGAGAGAAGGCAAATGGGTCCAAAATAGTTCACTGAGGTACTTAGAAAGAAGATATATGGCAATCAAGAACTTTCTGTTGTTTATGCTTTGTTAAATACGAAGAAAACCACTTTATAAGATTAGGATGAAAACCAAACTGAGACACTTTACCACAAAGGATTTCATGATCAATTCTGTCAAACAGCTTAGAAATATCAGTATAAATAACATCAACCTGTTTTGCATAGCGAAATCATGTACCTGTGCAGTTCACTTTATTTCACTGGTCTGTAACAACATACTAAAATGCGTCTTTTTTTAGTTCACGTACATACATATGGCACAGTACTTTTAGAATCATATACATAAGTATTATTCCCATCTTTTTTTAATAATTATGACTTGGTTTAAGCCAACTCAAGTCGGGTTGAACTCTTGCTTAAGCCTGCCCTAAATTTATGTTATTTTTATTATAGAAAAAATAATTAGATTGTTTAAAATGCATACATTCTATTAAAATATAAGTAGTATTGAACGTTTCTCCTTTTCTTAAATTGTGATTTATTCTTATCCTGGCTCCTGCAGGATATTGCCCGGAAATCACGTCACCTCTGCATATCCGGAGCCTCTTCCAGCGAGCCCTCTCATGCAACTATTTGTCCCCTCAGTGAAATACACATCCCCAATAGATATCCTGGAATTTTCCAGCACATTACAATGGGGACATGTACGAAATAGCTACAAGTGCAGTCAAATTGGATGTGCTCGGGAGCGGGCCGGGGCGCGGCGGCTAGTTCAAGAACAGGAGCGGCAGGACCACCGTGACGTGCTGTGCTATGTTCCAGGCAGGAGCTCCTCAGCTTTACGTGATCCCCAGCTTTTGTTGGGGAACTCGAATGCACCTTTATCCTCGTTATGTCGATTCTTTCAATTCCGGCGGTTTCTATTGTTGCGTTATCTAATGTCATTCATCCGCCCTTTGTCCCCGTGATGCCTGCAAAACAATCTTTTGCTAGTTCCTTCTCAACCTGGGAAGAGGGCTTTTTTTTGGGGCACTCAGGAGTTCCCGAGACACGGGGCCCCTTTAGCCCTGGACTGCTAGTTGTTGTCCGTGGGGCTAAAGCGGGAGGGATTTCAACCCCTTCTTTTTTTACTCTCAGTTAAAGAAGAACTCTATTGCAAAATAGAAAAATATGGAAAACTTTACAATGGAGCAGAAGTACAATGGGCAATGCTCCTCTATATGCTAACAGAAAAGGGATATATAGGAAAAAATGCGCAGTTAAACTGACCAGAAATGAAAAGGAGAATTTCTAGCCTTATCTCAGCGAGGATTTTTGCGATAATAAAAGTCCTGTGGAATTTTTTCCTTGGTTTTTTTGTTGGAAAAGTTGTTTTTGCCGGGTTGCTTTTTTTCCACTAGTTGGATTACTTCGTTTGTGAGATAGGTTTATCACAGTGAAAATTGTAAAAAAAATATTAGAAAACTTGAAAGTGTACAAGTTGAGAATTACTACTTACTATTGAGTTTTGTAACTGTAGTCTCGGAATATGTAAGCTATCAGTTGTAATGAAAATAAATTCTAATATCTATATCTATTTTTCAAAATCAAATATTTTGTACACATAGTTCATTAGATCTACCGTTTTTGCCCACTGAATTGTTTTTCTTAATCCTTGTGTTACTGTTACAACTACAAAATATAACAGTAAAGTATTAAAGTGAAATTCGAAGTATTGTATTTCTGTTGCTTTAGCCACGTTTCATGGGCTGCTCTCCTACGCTCTCTTTTCGAAAATCTTTACGCATTTTTCTCTGCAACTATGTAGGTAGCGAAATTCTGCGCTATTTTAAATAATAAAATTGCATTTGAGCTTTATAAAAAGGTGTTTTTAAGGCCAAATGTAAATACTTCGCGAAAAATGATATCTCCGCTAATTTTTAATTTTTTTTTTTTAAACAATAGTTAATACAGATTTGACACACAAATTACTGGAAACATTCATTCGATTTTGCCTCTAAGCATCAAAATTTAAACTCTGGGGATCCCCACTGAAGTACCTAATCTGCTCGTGATTCGCCAAAGACTGACTACTACAAAATAAATATAGTTAGAACGCTCAAACTAATCTAGCCTTAATACTATTCTTGGTCAAATTATAATCTTTATGGTCAAAGTGAGTAGTAATACATAGAACGAAACATTGATGCCATAGGCCCATGGAAACCATAATTGGTCCTATGGTTAGGGATCCTAAGAAATCCGGTATGTCTCAAAGAGTGAGCCGAAACCTGAATATTAGAGCAAGACAACATTGCGAGGGAATCGATGTGTGAAAGCAGTCCTAGAGACCTCACGTCTAAGCTGGATTGAATCCAATTTTATTAATTTCAGCCTACCGACATATGTAGGTAATGTAACTGGATTGATCCAATTCAGCTAGAACGGCAAAACGTCAAAAGCCCAATTTGAACAGCCTTAATCCGATGTACATATGTATATGGCGAGAGTAGTAAGGAGACCAAACGCAAGAAGCATACTACAGGATCGGCCGAACGAAACAACAATATAGGAGCCGCATTATGAAAGGATCTTGAAATTCCTTGGCCCATCTCTTAATAAATAAATAAAAATTAAATGTGATAAAGCCAAACATGTTCATTTTCGCCCACCCTTAATAAAAAACAAAATCTAGGAGAAACAGTTCAGTATATTTCCTTGCTGGTCTTACTGCTGATAAAAAAACTGAGCCCTAATTATGTGCCAATTATGATCCTGAATACGCATAAAATTTTCAACCCGTTGGCACTACTGCCAACAATATCGGCTTCGATCTAGCGTTCGCCCCGCAGCTCAGCCATTGCAAAACGTCCTTTTTCAACAGGAATAAAATCAGTTTCGCGTTGCTTAAACCCTTTCAGCAAACCGCAAACAAAATCACAATAAATCGCCTCTTGTCATTCACTCGAGAGCAGCCGCAAGTTCTACATTGGTACGCCTCCCCCTCCATTTTTCACGCCCATCCCAACCCTGTTGTTGCTGAGGTAACCCTTTATTAAAACAATTTATATTAAAAACATAAATTATCAAGTATTACTGGTACCGGAAGCCCTGTTCAAGGCGTCGTACATCTGCCGCTCTCTGTCTTTCCCTAGTAGTTGCATACGACCCTCTTGCTCCCTCTGAGCCCCCTGAGAGGGGCGGGTTCAAGTGCACACGTTCCAATGAGCACACATCGCGGCGACCCGCTGCTGCTTGAAAATAATTTTAAAAACATAAAGAAGGGTAAGACGATACATGAAAACATAAACCGCCCCCTCCACTTCGCGTACATAGGGCGAGAAAAGTTCAGAGTGGAATAAGTGACTTCACTTGTTGTTACCCGCAAAATGAGTAAATCTTGGCGAGGATTACTCGGGGATTAATAAAAGGATTTTGGGTCGTACAGAACCATCTGTGGCACCATTCATGAATTTTAGAGAGTTAAGACGACGAACTAGGGGAGGACTGAAGGGCTCAGGACCTATAAAGCCGGTTGGTTCGGTGGGGGGGTGGGAGGAAATACGAATGCAATGCCGCTAATTTAATGAGCTTTTTCGGCTCGGTTTCCTTTGTGCCGAAGGATTTTTCAGGAGGTGGGTAGACAGAGACACCCGCAGAGAAAAATATATGAGTGATATTAATTGTAATAATGAATTGCTTCTCAGCAAGGGAAACATCATTTTGGATTCGTGCGAGTGATTTATTCCTGGCGCTTACTAAATTTATTGGGTGAAATTCGCCACCAGTGTCTGCCTGCCTGCCTCTTAAGAAAAATTACTCAGACATTTGCTTATCACATCAGAAAGGGATTAATTATTCAAAATTGTTTCAGGATCGAGTGAAATATTACGGAAATTTATTACAAATCGGAAATTGTGTGCAAACGGATCAGGACCTTGATTAAGACATCATGTGGCTGCAGAGGAGGAAAGGGTTATATACGACTTTCGTGTACCTACATACAAATTTAAAATAATGTCAACAGTGGAGTTTTTGAGCAGTCTATACAATTTAATACTCACTCTAAAACGTGTTAAATGTGTCATTAGATAAAGACCCAGCCTCCATTTTTATTAGGGTTTGTGTAACTTCTTTTTTCCCTCTCATTAACATCTACGACGTTCTTCAAATTTGATTTAATATTTCAGAAATATGTAAACGTTTCCAAATTTTTGATTTACATGAACATGAGAAATGAAAAAGCACCTTTAGCGATTTTGTATTAAAACACAAATATCTTACTAAGCTATATACCTACACATATACCTACATCTGTAATAAAATATCGGAAAAAAGTTTGACTTTCAAAATATCAAGGTGACTAACTTATTTAGTTTCACACGATGAAGATGAATGGTAAAAAAATTCGTTCAACATTCGATTCGAGAAAGTTGTTTCGCTTATTTTATATACATGATTGCATTGTGATAACTATAGCGAATAAAAATAAAATTCGTTATCCATTTCTTTAAAACCATGAAATTTGTAAAGGTTGCCGATAAATTTTCCATATATTCTACCGTGTTTTTACTATTTAATACAATTATTAGATGTCTTTTCTAATAAGTTTTGTTTTTGGAAGAAATAATAGTTAACAAATTGAAATCTTAAAGAATTCTTTTCTCCATACCTATATTTATAAAAGTTGAATTTGCCGACTTTTAACCCATTTGCATCACAAGCGTTGGCCACTATGTACGAGTATCACCAGAACGCATATTTGCGCGGATTTCCATTAGGGAGTTATCGCCAAAGCGCATATAATACCCGTGCGTATTGGGCGCTCAGTCAATGAAAGGTGGTGATCATAAATAATTGTAGAGTCTTATTAATCTATAATGAAGTAAAAATTCTTTAAAATTTTTTATTTATGCAATATTGTTTTTTTTTCACATTTTGAAGCATTTTCATTTAATAATCAGAACCAAAGAATATATGGTAATAAGAACTTATTTTTCACTTTTCCATGTGATGCAAATGGATTAAGCAATTCTTTTTCATGTCTGGAAGTATTTTAAATTTTATCGTCAATCAAATTGAATCACACATGAATTTCACTCTACTACCTTATTTTAAGAAACGAAATAATTGAGTAGGGTTGCATATAATATATGTGTGTGAAATGAAAATACTGAATTCTTCCTTATTTTAATTGAAAATGGCACCATTTCAATTCTAAATGTAATTTAAAGTATGAAAGAATAGGTAAATAGGATTATTTGATTCGGTAATATAGAAATAAGTTAAATTTCATTGAAATCGTTCAAATCTTTTATATAACAAATAAATAATAACTAGAGGTCGGATAGTCGTCAACGATTTTGGTTACAATTGGCTTTATTGCAGAAAATAAAATGAATCTATTATACAATTTTTACGAAACTAAAACAAAATTATGATGAAATGTCGTAATCCTTCTCTTCGGAAATTTTCTCTGAGTTTTTTAGGCAGGCTATATTAATGGCCTTTTCAGTATTAAAAGTGGCGATGAGACCCCACATCTCTGCGGCAAAGGTTTCCGCTTTATCAATTTTCTGCATCTGGCTCTTAGCCTCTTCAACACAGTCTCTAGTTGAAGGGATGTCGTGCGCACACATGTTAATCCCACCGATGAACTCCTCGGCCATATAATGAATGGCGCTGATTGCAGTCGTAGCTTCATCGTACAGAACAATAATTGGCTCCAGAATTTGTTTGGCGCACTCAGATAAACCTGCAGCAGACACGGATCCGTCTGTGGACTTGACCCTGTCCAGACCTGCTCTGAAGATCGTGTTAAGGTCCTGCAGCATCAACTTCGTCTTGTCGCCAATTTTGCGAATTCGTTTTTCTATAGGAGTGAGGTCATCGGCGTTGTCGTCATTTGTTAATGTTTCGCGGATAGACTCCATTTCATCCATTAGCGCCTCGTCTTTGTCTATAATTTTGGTTGTGATCTCCGTTGCAACCGTGGTGATAATTTCTACAGCGTCCGCTGAATTCAGCAGCGGCTCAAGAGCGGGATCTCTGTGGGCTCCACTACTCTGGACCAGAAGAGTTGTTAAAATAATTTTGACGAGGCACTTCATCTTAGGTGTTGTAACTGGAGAAGTTCTACGAAACTGTGATGGCCCGGTAACAATTTATATTTCCTTATATACCCCTCTACTCTAACTTGAACAACTTCGGAACAGATCAGTTCCGTCGCAGTTATCGGAACGCCAAATGTGATTTGTTTCAAATTTAAAACAACTTGTATAATGTGATATATTCCATAAAACAATGAAATCAAATAAGAAGTCATTAAAACAAAACATTGAAAATCTCAAAACCCTGCTATGCTGAACTGATTGTTATGAATGTATCTTCGCATTGTGGTCTTAACTTCAATGTGTTTTTCATTATTCCACGTAATCATTTTTAAAACTAACTTTTATTTAATGTGTACTTGCTACTGTACAAAATCCTTTATACGATACTTCACATGGGGTACATATATTGTGGACAGAAAGATTTTCAGCTTTTCAGGATTTTTAAAAGATAAACTTTTGCACATTTTTCGCATCAGTGAAATGTGTTGTTATGGGAAGCGATTAAGTGTGCCAGGAAAGTGAGTGTCATGTCGATTACGATTTTTGTGACAAACAAAAAAGCTTATAATAAAATAAGAGGTTAGTTTAATTATTCCACCCCACACCTTCCAATTGTTTTAAAAACATTTCTTTTATGAAAAACAAGGGAATCTCTTTAGAGAAATACTTAGAAATGAACGTTTTCGTTGTATTTGCTAAATATTTTTTCCATTCAAAGAATTACTTATAACAGAAACCAAAAGCTCGTAGCGTTTATTCAGAACTTGTGCTATGTATATCTAAGTGATTTTTAATGTTCAAAATCAACAAGTAAAAATAGGAAATCCAATTCGTTCTCCTATATAGCTTGGAATCTCAGTTATTTAAATAATCAACAAATATACATATTTTTAATATAAATAATAGTTAATTTCTGTAATGTAGAATAATAAAAATTGTCAACATTACGTTGCATGGCGTGAACGCGTAACACCGCAGCTTGTTTACAAAGCTTTTCAGAAAATTTTTACATGGATAGAAGAAAGCTTACTTAGCCTAATAAAATGTCTTATGTTTTATGGCAGTCTGATATTGTGTTTAACTTTCGTTTGCACTTACTATATTCATAGATTGCGCTCGTAAATAAAAGTTAGAGGAGAAGTTGTTTCTTTACGTAAATAGAATCATGTATTAGTTACAAATCATCATACATATTTAATGCTTTTCTTCGACGTGGTCCATATCGTGTTCGATACGAATACGAATGCAAATAGGGTAACTTGCGAGTTATTACAAATTTTTTAAATTTTATGTATTCAGATTAATTAACACACTCATAAATTTGATTAAAATTTCTTTCACAGTTTTTACCGACAAATTCTTGGGTAGCGTTAACAATTAGTTTCACGTGCAAATGCAATAGTATCAGTAACATTGGCGGTGTCAGGATGTATATCCGACAGTGGTTAAAAAAATTTAAATGAAAATAATATTCCAATCTAATAGGAACATTTCAGGTTTAAGTTAAAGCTGGCTTTATTTTGAGAAAAAACGTATTCAACAATTTGTATAGAGAATTTAAGGAAAAACATATTAAATAATACACTTAAAAGTATTCTATTCATTTTTCTGCACAATTTTACCGATTTCCTTGTCCAATTGATCCTTGCGTTCCTTGATACGATTGAGGGTCTCATTGACGCAGGACATGTCCAAGATATCATCAAGCTTGAAATTATCAATCTCAGTCCTTAGTTTCTTCGCAAATTCCTCCATATTAGCAATTGTTGGTAGATTGCCCTGAGCTTGCTTAGCACATTCAGCCATTCTTGCGGGCTTGAGTTTGCTGTCTTTGATGCATTGGCTCAAGATCTTGATAGTATCCTCGACGGCTGGGAGGATGCCGTTGATGGCAGTCTGGGCTTCCTCATGCAAATCCTTCATTGGCTCCATGATTTCCTTGGCACACTCAGAAAGATCATCACTACTTTTTTGAACGAAACCGGTAATGAGTTCATTGATTTTCTCCCTGTCCTCATTGGAAATATTTTTAGCGTCCTTGTACTTTTCTTTGATCTCATTAACCATGTTTGTGAGCTTAGCACTACTTTCTTCAATCGATTTATTCACTCTTTCCATACCTTCGCTGAACTTTTTATCAACTTCACTCATCATTTCTTTTACTTTATCGTTAATTTCTCCAACACGTTCTCTAATGGCTAGGGCTACACCTTTGACCTTGCTATCACCGAATCTTATCATTCTCAGGACAGCCTCCTCTGTATTCTTGCTCAAATCAGTAATCCTTTGTAGAATGCCTCCCGTGAGATGGGCAACCTCCTTGGCGACGCCGCTGACTATAGTCACAGTCGCGTTTAAGACCCCACTGACCAAGCCCTGCGTCGTGCTGATGACTCCAGAAACCAGCTTCCCTGCACCTTCCACGACTCCAGAAATGATCCCACCAATGACCGAGCCGACCTTACCCGCTCCAGTAGCAACGCCCCTCATCATGTCGCCGAACAGGGGCTGGGGGTCTGCTTGGCAGCCCTGCATCACGAGGGTTGAGAAAAGAATTGCAACAAGAAATTTCATTTTGGACGATTGTCTTAGGAGAAGGTCTTAGAACTTCGATGCTTGGATCGAAGCTCCCGACTCCTTTTATACTCGTCCACGAGCGATCATCCTGGTCCAGGAAAAAATTAGCTGCGATGCACTCGTCAATAAACCGAATAAAAGTCACTTGAGTAAATAAAATATCATTGAAAACATGATCGCGGAAATTCTTTAGAACTACTTAGCCGTCTTTGGAGTGCCTTTTACGCAACGTCTTCAACTGTTGTTTAGAAGAATTTTTATGAATGGGACACAAAATGCGAACTTTGCTTAGATGGGCAATGATGCAAAAGATGCGGTCCGCAACGTCATTCAGACTTCTCTGACAATAATAATTGACTTTATTCAATGAATTTTCAGCAGTAAAAATTATCGACATGTCTGGAGGTTGATAGGGTTGGATATGAAAGTCGCCACGCCAAGACTTCAAAATAGCGTCATCTCGTATAAAATCTAGTTCAAACGTTTTGGTGAACTTCGTCGCGAAACTAAAACTGGGGCCTACTTTTGTGTTTACTCTACGTTGCAGAGTAAGGTTTTTAAAGAGACAAATACAAATAGACACTCTGCTGTGTGGAGTCTACTGGTGAAAAATAATCTGAATCTTACAGTGCACTGAAATGTCGCGTTAATATATAGATAGGTACTCGAAGTCAAAATGGATATGAAAAAACATTCAAAACTTAAGAATAGTTCGCAAAGAGCTGAAAATTGGTACAGATCTTAAACACATCATTATAAATGAAATGTCAAAAGCCCTTATCGATCCCGTGTCGGCTAAAAGTTGTACTCAAGGCCAAACTTAGAAAATCACTTGTTGGCAAGTATCTCGTTTTTTGACGGATTAGGTCCCCAAAGGTACGTAAATATTACTTTAATATTTTGCGAGATAAGTTTGGAAAATATATGTAAATATATAAACAAAATTAAATACACCTTTTACGATGTGAAAATTTGGGTAATATAAATACATTTGTATGTATCTGTATATCAAAACCCATTCATTTTCGAAGATTTTCTTTGAAATCTGTGTTCTCTTTGTTTAAATTAATCGAAATTCTCTTAATTCTAAAGATTTGCTATTTCCCTGTCTCCGATTTCTAAAACACCCGAAATGCTCCCTGTCTCAAGAAATAAAACCATAAAAGCGGGTTTAGACCCAATACTTCACCTCAATATCGATGCCATTCATCTTGTCGCAAGCAATTAAGACATCTCTCGAAGAAAAAGACGGGAAATTAAAATCGCCGACCCTTTGCAATTAAATATTTTTTTTCCACGTAAAAATGTTTCGCTTAACGAAAGTCATAACGTCGTAGCGGGCGAGGCCGAAAATGTTGAAGTAAAACAACAACGCTAGCCCACCTTTAAAAAGTCTTATCGAGGCAGATATTTATTAATCAACTGATTAAATGGATTAAATGTTTACCTTTTTTTATTCCTCAAAAGAAATACCTGAGGCAGCCTTTGGGCCGTCCATTAAAATGGGTTCGCTAACCAGAGAAATGAAAATAAAACGTTCCCATTTCACGTTTCACGGTAGCACCGGTGCGGGGGCATCCCCACGGCTTGGAAGAAAATTAAATAAATAATCCTGTCGAAGAAAAGCTAAGAAGACAGATAATCCCGCACGAGAGATGCTGGATGCCGGGGGGAAACGGATGATTTCTCTAAGAATAAAGAAAAGCCCCGTTCGATTGATACTGAAAGTGTCCTTGAAATGAAAAAGAAGAAGTAGGACGTTTCCTGGAAGACTCCAGTTATTAGAAACAGGAACCAATCTGAAGAACTGTGAAGGAGCCGGGATTACTCACTTACTTAACCTGTTTGACCTTTGGATCCAGGTGAATGCATCGTCATCCATCCTGAATCTGAGGTTATTGGAAGATACGTACAATCAGGGGGATCCGCGTTCCCCCGCTGAGGAGTGATGAATTGTTTTGATATTGCCATCAGCATACGAAGGGATTCTTTGTTTTCCTCTAGAGCAGCTCCTCCGGGAAGGTTCTTGTATTCCTTGGGAATAAATTTACTTTTAGAAAAAGAATTCCTGGAAAGCACTACAGGAAAAACTTTCCGTTTTGGTGAACTCCTCGTGGATCCTTTTAACTTAATTGGAGCGCAACACAATTTCCTGGGAGCAACACTAATTCCGCTCCTCGTTCCCGAAGCCACCACCGTCCTCAAACGCCCTTAATCAAATGTAGCCCTCTCGTGAAATATTCTGGCTAAACTACATTCCTTAGTGGCCCGTAATTTTCTTAGTGGTGACTTAATTATTTTCCATGATTCATTCAGCCACGTCTGAGGGATTATCCCGGGTCCTGGGCATGTGCTCCAAGCGCCCCGGGCACATTTCTGGCCGCTGCCATCGGGAGATTTTTGCATGAAACACCCTGTTCTCGCCTCCGCGCGTAGCACCGTGCTAAGCCCTCTAAGCCTTTTTTATTGGTCGTGTAAAAGGATTAAATGTAAAAAATTTATTACACGTTTGGCGGAAGGATTTCGTTTCTTTTTTTTGCTTTTAGCTCTCTATTACACGGAGCATAGAATTCGCCCATCTGAGCACAAGCTTGTAGTTAATTTTTTTGTTTTGAACGTACTAAATCCTAAAAGAGGATTTTGTGATTTTCTGTTTTTAGTTCAAATAAAAGAAAATTATTATTTTGTTCACAATTCCAGTGAAAGCTTTTAGCACTTTTAGTTTAAATCATTTTGCATGTCCTAAAAGTAATCCTAAAAATATTCATGATGGATTTTACTAAATTTTAGACTATATGCCTTTGTGAACCTTTTTATTAAGTTTAGAAATTCGCTAGCTGATTCATACCCAGTGTTGGCCAGACACAACTATCCTTATAATAAAACTAAAAGAAAAATATGATTTTGCTAATTTAAAATGTTCAAATGTCACCCAGAATGTTAAGCACAACATATCCGTAGAATTTCTTCTCAATCGCATTAATACTTTTTGTCTGATTCGACATAAACATATCACTACTCTATATTCCCCCATCTCCTCGTTCCCATTGCGATGCATAGCTATGTATGTGAATCAGGAGTTTTTGCGCAATATGCTTTAACAATACTAAACAATTAAAAAAACAGGCCTACGCCACTCCTGACAACCTCCTCTTCATATCTGAAAAATTTCATACAAATAGGTTCAGCCGTTTCAAAGATTAGTCTGGATTTGCACCATATATGTGCATACATTATACATACATACATACATACATACATACACGCAAACATGCATACATGCATACATACATACATACATAAATACATACATGCATAATCTAATATCTCCTCGTAGGGGTATCCAGAAAACCCACTGTCCAAATTGCATGTTATGTATAGCTTCAGCAGTTTCGGCGAGAATTAGTCGTTGTTGAATCAGTCAATGATATGTTATTTTACATGTACAAATTGAATACACATGAATGCATAAGTTATTTTATTTCTTTGCTTATTGAGCGGTCTACATACTCAAAGGGTAGTATGATAATCGCATCTTGAAATGCTCACAAAAAGTAGTTTGAAAGATTAAATGATGATTACATACATATATGGATGTACCAATGCGACAAGTATAAAATATAAATTACTTATTTGTATGTATATTTTGCGTTGATTAAGTGTATCGTGTATAGTGCATAATAAAAAATTGTTCTATTATAATTCAATTAGTTATTCGAAAATATTTATTATTTCGGAGCATTTTGAAATCACAAATAAATCTTAGACATACTCCATAGCATCCTGATTTTCAAATTTGAATTATTTTTAAATATATCTTTTACTCATATTTTATCTCTTCGAAAAGCCTTTTATCTTAACGGAATAATAGCTGTGTGTTTCTCATATCGGATCCGGTTTTAGGTTTCACAGGAAATTTTGCATTGCATTGCAATTTTAAAAATTGTTACGTATATAAAGATTTTAAATTTTGCGATATGTGCATCAAATTGTCGTGATATTTACCCATCCAAACTTCAAACCTTAGAGCCAGATGAATTTTTGCATTAAATATTGACGCAATATGGGTATAAAATTCACCAACTTGATTTTATTGTCGCGAAATAAAAATTGTTTAATATGTAATAACTATTCATAAATTTCAGTTCAATGCAAAATTTCCTACCAAACACAGAACTGGATCCGATATAAAAAAACATGGCTAATATATATACAGCCTACATACATATGTCCGCCCTGACGGATGAGTAGTCTCGGAAATTACCTCCGATATAGGTACAAACTTATAAACTTTACCTCTTTATAATATTAATATAGATTACGTCCTTGCTTTCAAATGTTTTACCTATAGACAATTCGGAATCAAATTTGGCTGCATTAAAAATGTCAAAAGCAGAAATGCTGTACCCAAATCAAAAAGGTAATCTCATTTAAATGTTCGTGGATGTTGAATTGTACGACCCATAAAATGTCTTATTTCCTGTACATATTAATTTGTTCGATATTTTTCAATAAATTAAACTACTTTTTGTTAGGAATCCTCTTTTAATTGAATGATCCACTTTTACTCGCAACCCTTTCTCCCCGTCGGGGCTTATTCAGAGAAAGGGCGTGCTGCCGAATCCGCAGTAAAACTTTCGCTATAAACAAACTTTCCTTGTTCCCTCCCGTTTATTGTTTTGTTGTCCGTTGTCCTCCGAATCAGATAAAGTGCTTGCTGTTCACACGCCTCAGAATAGTGTCTTGATTTAATGCCTTTCCTTATTCAATCAAAGCCCGGGAGCTGGACGCGTCGTCACGCATACAAAAACAGGGCCGTACTACCGGAAAGTGGTCGATAAAATAAACACAGTCCATCAGCTCCCCGGTAGTTTGGCCTGGGCCACAGGGTCGTCCTCTTACAACGGATTAACACCCAATTCAGCCACATCACTTTCTTTTCCGGGGTTGTCCCTATCCGTGGTCGCCATTGTTATTTAGGCGTCGTCTTCCGTCTTCCACAACAGACGATGACGATAACCTCGACTATTGTGTTCTTCGCCACCGATAGGCCGATTCGACGTCCTCCAATTAATTTTTAATCTGAAAAGGATCAGACCGGTAATGATATGACGTGAATGCACGCACAATTAGAGACCCCGCCGAGTCATAGACACAGGGTGCCTCTGAATGTGAACCTTTGCTCCGCAGACAGCGGCTATTAACCTGAAATTTGGTGATACTATCGCTCCACAGAAGTTGTTAAGTTCTTACCTTCAATTTGGGGATAATTAAAAAGCAATAAACAATGTTCAATGTGTACAGGGTGTAGCAATAGATTCCGAATGTTTTCTTGGATTTTACTGGGCTACGTGATGCTCGTGAGTCGTACTCATTCACCTTAAGGTTATCAAAGTAATTCGCACGATTTGCTTTAAAGAAAACTTAAGCAGACTGAGATTGCCGTGAGCCAGGAGGTACGAACAATGCAAGAAGCGGTTGTAGTAGTCGTACGATAATAAAAACGGTAGCCTTTCCGTAAACGGTTTCAGATGGGTCTCTGAGTTTCCGAACTTTAATTACTTTTCTTGCAGGCGAATATCACACTGGCGTCGTTTTAATATTTGTTCCAGCCATCTCATCTTCTTGCAGGAGGAGATATTTGACTTAATTTCGGTGGCATATATGCAAAACATGCCCCACAATCTTTAGCGCTCTGGCAGAGACCAGAAATACCCAGGGGCAGAACACGACGCTACGGCGACGGCGATGACGACGTCGTCGGTGGCGGGCGGCATAGCTGCAAAACCCACCAGACACCAGAAAGCACCTTTTCGGTCAGACGGTGCACTTTGGAGCCATTCTCCCCTCCCCAGCGCTCTCTAGCGGAAGGTTCCACAAACTCTGCTTAACTGCATAAATACACAATTGAATTTATAATCGAATAGTTGCCGTTTCCGCGGAGCTGTACCCATGAAACGAAATTCGTAGTTGCTTGTAGGTTTGGGAATAAAAACGATTCTATTTTCGGGTAGAGGATGATTTGAAAATTTGATTTTGTTTATGGTAAGCTCATTTCATTTGTAATTCCACTGTATAAAATCGGCCCAACATGGATATTGTGCTGATATGACCAAATTAAATTTTGGAACACAATCGTTTCAAATGTTTTCTGAAATTATATCATCAGACTAGTGGTTGAATGTTCTACAAATTAGTGTTTCTCGGTGATACCAAAATTAGTTTTTAATAATAATAAGATTTGAGTACAACGTGTCTATAGTATATGCATTATTAATGAGTAAATTTGCCGCGGAGGATAACGACATGTTTGCTGATTAGTACTTCAATTGGCTTTGTGATCTCTCTTCTTGAAATCTTGCTATTTCTAACCACTGCCTTTTACCTAAGAGGTTGAGTCCTGTACAATGCGAAGGATATTAAATTCTATTATATTCTTGATGTCGTCAACTCCATTGTAAAATGTTTACTTTAAACAATTTTATTACTGATGCTGTCATTCTTAGAGAAGCACTTATGCATACATGTATACAAATATAATATTTTTTATATCTGATTCTAAAAAATATTAGAATAAGAAATTTGCTTTTTCGTAAGTTCATATTACTAAAACATATATTTTTTTTTCATTGCAGATACTTTTCAGATAAGCACATATCAGTGGTCCAAGGCAACGTAAGTAAAAATCATCGTTGAGAAAAATTTAAACGAAAAAGGTCTGGTGTTTAACCTAAAAAATCTAACTATAACATACATATACTAAAGATATACAAAAAAAAACTAATCAAAAGATAAAAATAACTCTTTACCATGTAGACCCGCGCAAAAAAAAGGTTGAAGCTTAAAAGTTACGACGTGGCACATAACTAATTATTCACAAAGGGCTCGATTTACGCCATAAACGTCAAAGGGGCCACACCACCCTTTTTGTGGACGTTGGCGGCAAAAACTTGCCCCAAAGACAACAAAATCAAAGGACAATCATATCAACTTAGAGGTTTACTGCCACCTACCCCCGGGAGTTTCTCGGCGAGGACGAGCCAGAGGTTGACGGGCGCTACAAGGAGACCTCCAGCCTGACATAACTTTTGCCCTCGGCCCCCTCCCAGCGGGGGTATGCCTGAGCCCGGGGGAAAGGTGCGCTAGGAATGTATTGGTGGATGTTTTGCATTTCCGTGTAAAAACGTGCGATAAAAGGGGAGATTGAGCCCTGCATGAGCCTATCCTGCCATTTGATCCCCCGGGTGAAATGGCCGCCTTATTCTCTTTTTCTACTCCCGTTTTTTGTTGTACCTGGCCGACATCAAAAGCCCGCCGCAAAAGTAACCGCATATGAACGGGACGCTCGTTCCACAGGGCGCTGGATAAAGCTGACAATAAAAGCGGATAATGAATGGATAGCGGGTCGGCACAAAGTGAACATGTTCCCACTGTTGGCAACCGACCAGGTGTACTAAACTAAGGGCGGAGGGGTGAGCGGGGCGGTGGCCGACAGGCCTAAATGAGGTGTGTTACCTGAGCCGAGGAGTCGATCTTTCTGTCCAATTTCTCAGCTCATGTGGAAATATCGCGCGATGGACGGGTTAATGTCTTGGCGCTTAGGTGGTAAGTAGCTCGGCGGGGGTTGGGGGGATTAAAGCGGGACGGGGTGCCTTTGAGCCCTTTTATTCGCCTCCGCATCGGGCGGCGTTCTCTTTTCACTTTCTTGCCCTTTTGCCTCGCTCTGCTTCCTGATTGCACATTTGTTTGACGAATTTTTTAAAAGACTGCTGTGTCGGAGGAGACGTTGAAGGCCGGGGAAGGGACGGCCAACTGACGCTTGGTTTATGCTGGTAAACAGTGGATTTAGTGACGTGACAGGGGCATGGTGATAAGTTGGTTTTCAATTATTATTAACTTAGAAAAACATCATGGTTTAATTAAAAATAAATATCAATTTTAATTTACTAGATACATAAACAATATAATTCTTCAATTGAAAAATATACTTTCGCATTCGAGGAGCAGTCACTTGTGTTGGTTTTTTTCGTCAGGCCATATTACTTTCCGAGTGCATATGGGATCAAATACCTTGATTCTTTAAATTTTCAATGAATACAATTTTGTTCTATATTCCCTTCTAAATTCAACCCTTTCTGCTCTCCTGCCATGGGCAGTCATGCTTACAGGGTAGTTCTGTGTTTTGTTTTCGTATATTTAAATCTATGTCAAGTATGGTCCTTAACTATTTTGATGAAATTCGTTATTTTGATGAAATTCGTGTTCTACATACATATTTGTATACTCAGTATACCGTTCATTGCTAGGGTCTAAACAGAGGTTTGCTAATCGATTCTATTGATACCATTTTTATAAACTTTGTTGTGCTGTCTTCATACCCCCTTCACCATTGTAATCAGTATGTAGCACATCATCGACGTAGCCCGCGCAGGTTAAAACTATAGTATTGTACTTTTCTTTGGATCAACCTAGTTAATTCAATAAACCACAAACACCGGTCACAAGGTTATACGACCAAATATTCAACAAAAATAACTAGAGATGAGATTCATTGTACCTAAATAACCTAGAGATGAGATTCATTGTACCTACATGTATTTTATATAGTCGCATAAAACAGATCTCAATCTGATAGTGAAATCGACGTCGAAATCAAAAATTAATTTATTTTCTATTTGAGGATGTAAAGTAACTATACATATGCCAAGTTTCATTAACGTTCGTTCTGCCATTAGGTACGAATCTGAGTAGCAACAAACATACATATATTTTGCATTTGCAATTTAATAGGTTAACTAGGTACGAAACAAAACAACAGCCGCATGGGAGTAGAAGCTACTGTTATTGTTATATGCAAGAATATATATTTAAATACACCATAACGCAATATTACGTTTGGAATTTTCCTATGTTATTGGGTTGTCCCATAAGTTTCTTTCCTTTTTTTGATGCGAAATGAATACACGATATTTGTTGTTTAAGGTTGATTGTTATATATGAACCGTTCTGCTCTATAACCTTCTTCCATCTCTCAGGAAGCCTCATTATGCCCTCTTTCCAAAATTGTTGGGGCTTACTTTCAAAATATTCATCTAGGTGCGTTTTTGTTTCGCTTATGGATTTGAAAGATTTACAACGGAGAGAATTTGGCCTTACGTTGGCCGTAAGCCAAAAATTATTACAGTTTGAGTGGGACGTTCTACCTCACCCTCCGTACTCCTCAGACCATGCTCCATCCGATTATTACTTGTTCCTCTCTTTAAAAAATTCTCTCCGTGGTAAATCTTTCATTTCGATTAGCTCGTCTTTAAAACACAATACCATAAAAAGAAAAAAGTTTCAAAAATAAATAATAAAGATATGGAATCAATGATAATATCGAATCGGCAGACTTGACCTTTCTCCTCTACATCAAGCAACGGCCCCTGTTAAAAAATATAGTTTTAAATTGTGTTGGTTCCTGCACCCACTTTGTTCATAATCCTTTATTGGTAACCGTCAAAAACAAAAATGTTTGGAGGGCTCAGCTGTTTTACTTGTTTTTCTTGTTAATGTTTTTATTTTATTAAATTGTTTGTTTTGTTTTTTTATTATCACTATAATTAAATGCTTACTCTGTGTCTTAGTTATTTAACTCAGCTCAAGAATTTCCTGGAAGGAATAGTCGTGAACGCTAGGTTAATACAATACATATCTCTCTTTTAACGTAAATGTTAAATTACGATATTTGGGTGTTCTACATTTCATTATGTAGAACCTTTTGAAAGACCCTCAATTGTTAGTAAGCAATTTCATACAAAAACCCCCTCTGTTCGCAGCAGCTCCATAGGTGTTCATTTCGTTTATGCCGAGGAAGCAGAGAGCTATTTTCGGTACCCATTTGCTTCAGGCACAACCTCTTGAACCCTTTCAAGAAGCCCTCAGCCCTCGGCTCCCAGAAGAAAACTCAATTCAATTTCATGACTGATTAAGCCATCGTACTGCCGGTGGTGCCTGCTTGATTAATCTTTGGTTTTTCAAAGTTGACTGACACTGTCCGCGCGCCCGCGTTGCCCGTCAGTCTACAGTTTGCCTACCGGTGTAAAACGAGGAGGCACCGCCCCGCTTTCGCCTCAAGTCTTTCAGGCAATTAATTCCACCGTGTGCCGATAAATAACTTTCGGATTAATAAATTATGGAATTTATGGCATATTTGGCCATAAAAATATTCCCAGCACGGCCGTAATGAAGCCGGGCGGCGGCGCGCAATAGCAATCGACTGGCCCACTTCCACCGCAATAAATCATCCCTTTGTGCGGCGAATTAACCCCCATATGGGGGTCCCCGAAGAAAACGCATAAATATCCTAATAAGTTCCGTCGCCAATCAACTGTGGTTGAAAGAAATTAACCTGTCAGCCGGATTAGCCGGGGCCAAATAAGAATCCACCGGGGCGGCTACGACAGTTGCTCATTTGCGCCTTGCCCGGAGCCCGGGGAGCATTGGGGAGTCCCATTCAGGCCGTGTGTGTGCTGATGAATTCCTGGAATTGTCCGATTGTTCTCCTTTCGGCAGGACCTGGACCAGAGCCCGATAGTGTCTTAGGGGAGGAGGACTTATTGTGTCCGAATTCTTTCTCCTTAACTGAGCCCATTTGTAACTATTAGACTGGGAAGGAGTACTACATTACCCGGGGGCTCCCGTAGGAGTGTTAAGAATTGCACAGGAATGAGGCTCCTCTGTGCTTATTTTAATGGTCCCAGCTGCTGTATGTGGGGCCATCGACCGGCCAGCGCACCGGCCACTCTCCTGGAATTGTCTGTGCTCCCAGGATATGTATATCACGATTTGGGCTCACACGGGAATCGATAATTGTGATCCAAATACACGAAACGCTCCATCATATCCCTAATTTAAGGGACAAATGACGTTTTGTTCATTAAGTCCTCTTTATGCCCCCGGCGTTATTGTCTTGGGAGCCCCAGAGGCTGCCTTTATTGCCATTTTGATTTCATTGTTTTTCCTTTTTTGTTGTTCCACTCGCTCCCCATTGTGTCGTGTCACACCCCCGCGCAAACCTTTGACCTCCGCCAGGCTCTCCGCCCCCGCAATCTTTGGTGTTGGCTGCCACTTGCACGGCTGGATTTCGATAGCTAATTAATGGTGTCAATAGATTGGACAGGCTTTCTCCTCTTGCTTTCAATTAAGGGAACCGGGTGACTTTTTCAATCGGTTCCAAGTTGTCTCCCCGGGAGTTTTAATTAATTTAACGGACGCAGCCATTGCGCCGGCCGCCATGCCATCGGCATTCCATTGAGTAGGATAGCTCAGCAACTCGGCAAATATTTTAATATAAATTTGTTTTCTGTTTTAAGGTGTCAGGAGCGGGGTGTTGGGTTTAAATTTTCAATATTGGTTTTAGTGGTGGAAAGCTTCAAAAATGTTTTTATAATAAGATGAATGAGGCTGAAAATGTTTTATTTTTATAAGTAATGAATTGCAACGTAATTAATTTTTCCAACTGTACCAACATTTATGAGAAATTGACTCGAAAGTCTAATTAATATTACATTTAATTATTAAAACATATCATATATATGTAAATATATCTATCTATTATACATACATAAAAATGAATATTCGTATATATGAGCTGAAATTGACCAGCTATGTTTGTGTATTAATGTCAAAAAGGTTGAAAACATAGTTCAAACATT
This sequence comes from Tolmerus cingulatus, assembly GCA_959613345.1. Taxonomy (NCBI): domain Eukaryota; kingdom Metazoa; phylum Arthropoda; class Insecta; order Diptera; family Asilidae; genus Tolmerus; species Tolmerus cingulatus. Next base: position 31,227,067 of record OY390707.1, read on the forward strand.
TTTTGAGATTCTAAAAATACTTATTGTTATTCACAAAATGTATCGTTAAAAATTTTAATACCTACTTAAGTGAAACTATTATGGATCAATTACTTTCAATAAATTAAATTTTAATTTATTTTATTTCCAAGTAATATACCATAGCAAAGGCATGGCGGATCTGCAAGTATTATATAAAACTAACTATGTAGCAAAACTATGTAATGTTAAACCTAATTTATCGTTTTCGTAGATTGCTAGGCTTTAATGTATATCAACAGAAGAGCTTTAACATTTCTTCTTAATTTTTAGTTTGTAAATGAATATTACATGTAAGGAAAGTAAATAACTAACTAGGGCTAACTCCTTAAGCAAAACGTAAATATACTATACATAAACCTTCTGATTCGTTCTGAAACCATAAAATATTGCTTATTTTTTATTTAGTTCAGACTACCTTAACTATCTTAAATTGTCCGCAATAGCTTTAAATCGACCATGTTTAGAAATTAATTTTTATAGTGAAACTAATGCTTATTTTATTTCCTACTTGTAAGAACAATTTTGCTTCATCCAGTTGATGTACGAGCTGTGTGGATGCGTCTGTCATTTTTATTTTTATTTCAATCAAAAATTGCACTAAAAGTCAATGGAGCAGAGTTGGAATTTCCACGGTTTGAATACCTGAGTACATGCAATAAGCAGTTTCCCCGAAAATTTTACCCTTCATTCTTTGGATCACTCACAAACTTCCATTCAGGCAGAAGAAAGGATCATTTAAAAACGAAAAAGAATCGCGGAGAAAAAACGCAATCACCCAAACGCCAGAAAGATGATAAGAACCAGAGCTGCTGGGGCTACATGAGCAGAACATTTTTCATTCGTGAAATATGATTCCGGGTGCTCTGCAGTCATGCACACCTCTCGTTGCCAGCACTGGCACAGCTCCCCGTCCGCTGAGCCCCCTGTTCCTAGGGGGTATTTCTGCAGAATTTTGCTGTAGTTGATACATAAACCGGGGGTCGGGGCAGGGGATGCGCAGCATAAACACTCGACGAGGTAATGGTTTTGTGGCTTAGCCGAACAGTGTCATCAGCGCACTTGCCTCAAGTAGGTACAGCGACAAGCAACCGTTCCTCATCCCCTGCATCTAAAGCCCTTTTCAGATTCGCAGAAAATATCTTGGAAATCCCCGGATGGAACTCGAAAAAATACAAATGCTGCGTTAAGTTTGAACCGTGTCGAGACATCAAGGAGTTGCAAAATCCTTCCAATAGCCATAACCCCATGCAATCGTAGCCATAGAAAAATAAAAAGAGGAGCGAGCGCCTGTGAATGGCAGGACTACGTGTCGCAATGAGGCAGACACGTGACAAAAAACCTCAAATACCTTTTTTTCTAAATAAAGAGAAAAAAAATATACACCCTGTACTCATGTACTATCGCCCTTAGAACTAGAGTAGACGACGACGTCGTTGTCGCCATCGTCACACCTTTCCCGGGAGTCGTCTGGGTCCGGAGCAGGCTTCCCAGTGCCATCCCCCTGGACTGTTTTCCAGACCCTTTGTAAATTTCAATGTATGAATTGCTAACCAAGCAACCGGCTCCGGGACCAGATTCCATTCGTAATCCAAATTACAGTCTTATTCATGGGTAAAAGGTAAAAAGCGCACGTTGCGCTGGTATGTGGCCATGTGAGCTCGGATTTACTGAAGATTTTCACCCCGAAGCCACTTCCCGGGCCCTGCCTGATCCCTTACATCGGGGGCTCTGCTCTGGAGACGCGAGACTTACCCACTTCATTTGTCACCTCGCCTCAGGTAGACAACAAGGACCCAGGACAGAAAGTTGAAAGGGGGAACAAAAACAAATGAAATATGCTGTGTCTTTATTTTCTGTCTAAACCACCCTAAATCTCCTTGGATTTCTTTTATCGCTGCCCGGACCCGTCTTCTGTCCCGGGCTCGAGCCCACTCACACGAAACCCACCAGAAGGGCCACATCTCGCGCGCGCCCCGACTGGGGCTGAGTTATGCAAAATGTGTGCAGAGCTCGAAGGGCTGAAAGGGAGTTGTCTTCTGGCTTTCTGAATTCCTGGGAACCACCCCTGTCCGCCATTCGCAAAAGATGAACACCTAGCGTTTGTTCATTTTGTTTCATTATTTTGGGCCGTATGAGCCCTCCCCCATCCTGGGAGCGGAGTCCTCGGCCCTGACAAACTGCTCCGATTTAGTGGGATCCTTATCGTGTGCGAAGCGGCGCAGCTTCTTCAGCTTCAACAGCCAGCGTCTTCACCAAGTTCTTATTTCACATCTTTCGAGTTGTGGAGCTGCGCTTCTTTCGTGAAATATGCGAGGCATGTCTGCAGGGAAATAAAGTTAACAAACGCATCCATATCCATCTGGCTTGCCTGCGGTATATATCATTTCTCAACGCGTTCCCCTGTCCTCCCCGTGGTCCTGGTAATGGCAATATTTTTCTATTCGCCCGCGGAAGGGTTGATGGGACAAGTGTTGTTTCCAGGGAAATGAATTGCACTCTTGCCAGCGAAAGGGAGAGTCCCTTAACGGCATTAGGAAGATTTCCATGTCGCCTACCTGCGGAGAATTTATCTATGTTTGTAGGTGTGTCTTGTCTGTCTTTTGGGACACTTTTCTAGAGACAAATTCGGATTGGCAAGTAGTTTGGGGTTGTTTTCTTGAGGAAAGCAATTGGAGAAATATATGAGAACAATTTGCGGAATCTTAAATAATTAATGCATCTAGAAGGTAACTTTTAGGGTTTTGTAGTAACTCAACCCACTGATAAGTCCATATGCTATAAACTTCAATTAACTAATTTTTTATGGAATAGTTTATACTTAAAATTAATTTGTAATTTTAATATAATTTGATATAAAATGTCAGCATGCATTTCATAAAGTAAATATTTCAATTTAATAGTTTAGCTAGTTTACAGTTTTTTCTTCTCCACATCTCACGAATATTTTCAAATTAATGAAATGTTTATGTTACATAATTTCATGGTGGTAAAAAAATATTTATGTAAAAACCTTCTGTAATCTATACTATTAATACTTTATGCTAGTTATTCTATTACTATTTTCTAATATGGCAAGTCCCAGATATAGGGATTGGTGTTATATTCATACTAATAATTATCCAAATTTCGTTGGTAATTTTTTTAACTTTGCTTTCTATAATTTTAATGTCTATGAACAAATATATGTAATGTATGTTCCTTACCTAGTAATTTCGTTAGCAAGTTTGATTTATGCATCAGAGATGTTGAGTTTATATGAATGTTACGGTTTTCTATAATATCACTCTTAATTATTGTTTCAATTTTGGCCGCCGAGCGGCTGACGGACAAAATTGCACGTTGCCCTTCCTTGCAATTCCGACATGAGGACGGACTTACATCTTTTTTGGAGAATTAATGCTCATCCGTCGAGGCGGACCAGACCAAAAACAGGTCGACTTTTCGATCTGCGTCATCAGCCAGATCTCATCAGCATGGCTGATAAGCTGACGCTGCTGCCACAGACTCCGCGATCGTGCAGATCGAACGCCCGCCGGTCCTCACATCCACTCGAGTCAAGCTCCGAGTGTGACTTACAAGGAAGGGGAAATGTAATAGTTGTTATTTCTGTTTCACACTATGGTATTTTTAAATCATTATTTTTAAGCTTACTAATTGTGAAATGACATGGGGTTCATTTGAAATAAGTGATACAAACTCCCCCTTGCAACAGGACATCAATGCAGGAAAACTTAAAAAGGATGAATTGTTTTTAAATTATACAACTTTTACATTTTGAAATCAACAATCCCAAAAATGTCGAAGTATCTAACAAAAATGAATTGTTTGGTGTTAGAGAAAGTTAGAAAAATTATAACAGCTTCACTCCTGTCTATTTTGGCAAAATGCTTACTTTGTCTAAAAAAAATCAATCCATCCAAATTCCCTCTAAAGGCTTTTCAGTGGTTACTACCAAAATAAATCTTTATGTCGGTATTAAGCGAAAGAAACTTTTTCTCCTACCAACAAGGATCCAAAACGCGGCTCGCAAAACACGAACCAAAGCAAAACATTTTGAAAAGTGTAAAATTAAGCAGTAATTAGACCTAAAAACCTTAAAGTAAACGAAACGTTGTTGTTTGGCAACCTAGTCAGAGGCCATCAGAACTGTTTCTACTTCAATTTGCCGGGAGGGAACACCTTTCCCGAGGGATAGCAGGCATCTAGGGAGACATCCTCTTATCCCACCTTCTTCCGGATTACGGTGTATTTTTACCATTTGTGAGGCAAACAGGATTGTAAAAATCTAATAAAAACAGCTGCTGCCGATGCTCTTCGTGTCCCTAAAGGGGGAGATGATTCTTTTTAGATCTTCCACTGATGGGGCGCTCCGCTCCGCGTGGAACAACACAAGGAGCCCCAGAGTGGAGCCCTTCACGAGGAAAGACCTGCCAAAGCCTGGAACAGTTGAGCTCCATTAAATTTTCCGTCTAATTGCTACTCTTAAGTCTTTTCAGTCTTCTTGAACTCTTTTTTTTCGTGAGCCCGCCGCGCCCTCAACCGTATCCTGTATTTATTGTAATGAGCGTCGAAGGAAACACGTAAAAAAGTCGTAACTAAACAAACGAATAGGTTAGGAAATTGAATAGCTCCTCCGAAGTAGTTGAGCACATCAAACAAAACTCATTAAAGACACCCACGCCGCCGACTTTTTGAAACAACGTCCAAGAGGAGGTGGGGGAGCAGGGCTTCGGGCAGTTAATTCTCGAGAAAACTAGAACTATGTTTTTTTCCCTGAACTACAGAAGAGTGCATGCGTCCCGGAAGAACCCCACCAGAATACGACATCCTGAGGATTCAGCTTTTAGGGAGGAAACGGGGTGTAAAAGGGCTATGGGGCCCTTGACAGGGACGGCTTGATATCGGTGCTTTTCAGAACGAAAATAAATCCCCAGACCTCTGGGATATTTTGCTGATTCAGCAAAACTGTCGGAGGGCTCCAGGAAGGTTCGCGCACCGTTGCAAGATGATTATAAATTGAATTGAGCCGTAGATCGGACGATTTTAGAGTGCCGCCCACGAAGTGGATTGAATTCACTTTTCGGCGATCGTGTGGTTATGGGCCATTTAAATTCAGATGAACTTAATTAAAAACAACATTTTCCAGCTCAACCCAATGGAAAATAGGATTTTCTGGGAATTTAAGCTCCCAATAATTTCGGGGATAAACATTTTTTCTCCTCCTCCATCCGGTCGACGCAAAGGAACTTATCCAATCTGCATCCTGTCCTCCCCCTGTTGATCCTGGGGCTCTGCTCTATTTAACACGCCCACAACTCCCTTGTGGATCATTTCAACAAAAGCATTTAATTATCCGCCACGGCTGTGGAATATAACGTAAAAACCTTAATTCACCTCAATGGCGTTCATTAAGTTTTTGCTTGCCCGCACGTCGCGTGTATGAGCCCTTCTACAGCGTTTTCCATTAAACCCTTTGATGAGCGAAGAAAGCTATAATGAGTGGAATCCTCCAGATATCCTCCTGGCCTCCGTCTATCCTGTAGCCCAGTGTTCCTTTTATAACTCCTCTGTTTCATGTTCGCCGCGCGGCGATAGGTCGAGTTCACGGGATACACGCGCTGTTTGCGATTTTGTTTCATCCTCCACACGCCTCCTCCGGTGGTCATCTTTTTGTGCAATCCAGGGATAGTTCCCGCGGGTTTTACACCTACACTATCTCAGCGCCCTCTAGGGACGATGCTTGTTTGTAACCGGCTAATTGAATTGTTTCCCTTCGGGATTTACCCCTTTTTTCTATTAATTTTCTGTCAGAGATTATCCATGCAACAGAAAATGTACTTCTTCTTTTCGAGTCCAATGGCTGGCGAAATTTAGATTTTCCCTCAAGATATTGCCGGTGATTTTGTTCAAGGAAAGTTCGTTGGCTTTGCGAAATCGGATTCGTGGTCGTAAGAGAAGATTACAAATAAGCAATTAGAAATTTAAGGATTTTTTTTTAAATAGAAAATTAGATTAGGGTGTAGTGCAGAAGAGTGAACAATTTATGTATTGTTGTATTTTAAGGCGGGATTTCGAAACTCAATTTTGCTTATTTAATTGAAGGAAGATAATCACGGTTTAAGAAAGATGGGAAAATACATATAAAAGTATCCGTCGAAAATTCATTTCTCCACATATTCTGTATTTGGCGATTTTATTTTCCGTGAAAGTCACGTGAACATTTTCAAATTAATTTCATTCTGATATTTTTGCAGGTCTTCTATTATTTCCTTTTTTTAAAACTTTGTATTGCATACATTAAAAATTTAATAAATTTGAATAATAACACAGGCCAACGATAGTTCTTCCTTGGTGAAAAGGCTCGTATTACCTTTCGATAATTTTTAAAACGCTTTTCAAAAATTTACAAAAATGAAGTTCTTTTTGTTTTACTTTTTAATACTATTTCTCTCGAAATCGTGATCTAATATAACAATTTTGTTTTGCAATTCGTATTTAGCACGCAGCACCCCAAATATTAAATAAAGCAATTGTTAAAACTAAAATGGGTTATGATCTGTGAAATTTTATAGCCCTGTATAATAACTATCTAAAAGATAATTATTTAGCCTTCAAGTTATAGTAAACATTAAATTATAGTTATAAACTACTGTTCTAAATGATATTACCTGTCAATTAATTCCCTTGAAAGGAAAAATACAAAAGCACTTTGTTATTGGTAAAAGTTTTAATCACATTCCTCGCAGCCCGGCGGGTGACCACAGAGGGCTTGTTCTTGCGTGGGAGGAAAAAGTAACCACTCAAAAAGCAACTTCTCCTCCCCAAGAGATGTGTATACATCAATTATCAAGTAATAGAATTCATTTCTCATTTTACGCAAGATAAAAGCCCTCCCCCACCTCTTCCGGCCGCACGATATAATTTCGTCTAACATAGTTACCCACCTGCAGCCAACGGAGCCCCACTTTCAGGCATGGGAAGCCGTCAATTTGTTGCCAATGAACCTTTTCAAGTATCACTCAATTTTTTCACTTTTTTTCAATATATATTTTCTTTTTCATCGTGTGCTTTTCAAGGATAAATTGAGATGCTCCGAACCCACCCCAAGTTCTGATCGTACTAAAATTAAGGGTATCAATATAATAATTTCGTTTCGTCCCGGCTGGTTCCCATGTACCTGTCTCAGGAGCTTGGTACCCGCCGGGACGGGCTCTTTATCGGGTTTCTGCCCGACGTCGTAAGACGATAACAAGAATTGAATTTGTAAGATGTTCGGTAGATGCTCGTCTTCGTTATGTGGCGAAAATAAAAAACAATGAAAAAAAACTGAAATTCCGTTTTTTAAAAAAGACGGTAGAGGCACTCCTGATTGGGGGAGAAGTAATTCTTTTATGGGGTGAAAAATAGAAGGCGACTTCGGTAGGGTGGCTCAGATTTCTACAGTGACACAGCATACGCTGCAGCTCCTGAAGGAGCAATCATATAGCGCTGTCGTTGCGGGCAAAAGGGTTTACGCGGGGAGTATCTGGTGTCTCCCGTAAATGGGGCGCACACCCCTTGTACCGCAAACCTATCACTTTTTTATGGACTCGGCGACTTCACGGAGAGTCAATTTCCCAGTGAGGCAACTTGAAGTTGGCACTTCATCAGCATTTCTATTATCATGGTAAATTAATCTCAAAATACACTTCATTTCAATTTAAGTAAGCAAATTTCACCAGAAGCCAACTCCAGGTCGGCCTGTCTTCCAAAAAAAACTGGAAAGGCGGTAGAGCAGGCGGTCCTCTTTTAATAAAAAACTGAATATGGAAAAAATTTTAAAGAAAAAGGATACTGGAAGGCAAGCTCCCTCGAAAACGGGGGCGAAACCCTTTTTTACCAAAAGACAAATCCCAAGCAACGAGAGCAGGCATCGTCGGGTTAAAAGATGGAAATGAGGAATTTATCGAATTAATTAAACTTCCTACCAGTGAACTAAAGGTGGGAAGCAAGGGAAATAAGGGAAGGTCCTTCCAAAAATGGAAATTGGGACCCAAACCCGGGAACCAGATGGAGCGAAAAGGGTTTGTGGTGCGAGCGGCGCGACGCCCAACTTTAAGAAACTGGGTTTTTGCACTCAAGAGGTATTTCGAGGTAATTAATTTGAGCGAAAGTGCTTCGTCATTGGCGAAATTACGTCCTTCTGGATGATGACTTCTTTCTTCGGGAGAGGGTGGGAAGAAAAAACATATCGTAAAAGAAGATCGGAGTTCTCCTGCGAAACCTTTCTGCCACGCGCGCGTATTTCTTAGAAACTCCCTTCCCATCATCATTCCTTTTCTCCGCGTCGTCGTGCGCCTTCCGGTTATGTTTTCATTGGGATGATAATTTACTTTCTGACCAACCATAGGAATTTAATTATTTTGTACGGGATGACACGCAACAAACTGATTTTTATTTCAGGTAACATAGCGAAATTGGCTTTGGAATGTATTTTTAAAAGAAAGGGTAAGCCTTCCACACTTAAACTTAGTATGAAAATGAATGAACTCAAGATTATGAACGTTCAATTTTAAATATTACGAGATCATTAAGAGTTACTAATGTTGGCAGAAATTTAATAATGCTATTATATTTTATGTCTTAGCTTATAAAATTAAGTCATATACTCCAAAAGTATTATATTTTCAGATATTATTTTTACTTTTAAGAGAAATCTCCTCCTAGTCAGGAAGCAAAGGATTTTATAAATATCCTTCCCCTGGTCAAAAAAGTCGTTGCGGCAAATGAATATAAATCTCCTTTTCGGCCTCTAATTTCACCCTCGCTAAATATTAGCCAAACTCTCAATTAAACCTCGGCGAAATATCAAAGTCGTCTCCTGATTAGGTAAATTATGAAATTATCCCGTCTATCCGCCCGCGGCAAAACCGTCCGCCTCTGTCTGAGTCGTCGAAGGCGTGAGAGCAAAGCAGGAAGAAAAACGGACTCATGAAATTTTCAAAATAATTTTCAAAAAGCTTTCAGCACAATCTGTCAAATAATTAATTAGAAAGGAGCATGGGGTCATTTTAAGAGCATTTCGCCAAGCCATCGAGCCCTTTTGCAGCAAGACTTGGGGTCGTGGCGGGCAAGGAAGCAAAGGGGCACCCGCGTCTAAAGGGCACAGGAGCCTCGGCTTTAAAAAATTAATGAAATTATTGGAAAAAACTTTGTTTAAGCGACAAATTTCGACTCATTAACGCCGCTCCGTTTCTACGTCCTTTCAGCCCTTCCAACTCTTCGAACCTTGCCTCCTTGAGCGATTTAGGGCACGTTCTGCTTTTGATTAAAGTTAACGAAATGCTCAACTCGTGAAAATTGCAAAGTTTACTTGCTCTTTCAGGCCCTTTACTCAAAAACGAGTTGTCGTCGTGGCTTCTGGCTTTCACCGGGAGCTCTTGATCCCGACGAAACTTAGCCTCGGAGGACATACAACCACCTGGAGAGGGTGCTACGGGCGAAGATACTCTTTTCACCGCCGTCGGTGGCTCCGCAGCATCCAACGTGCACCTGGGTCTTGTTGTTGTAATTAAAAAAGGATTTTAACTGAGTGGTTTGGATAATTGATTGCTTAGCATGGAGATTATCCCACCCCCGCAGGGACCGGCGCATCGAAACACTGCGGCCAAAGTGGCGCCCGAACATTCCGCTCAAGTGAGTGGCTATGGGATATATCCTCAATGAGCTTTTTATGGGATCGCACACTTTTTTCTTCATTTTCCTTACCTCACAAGTTATCCCGATTCCCGAGCAGCATCAGCTGTCCACACGAAATACTAGGACGTCTCTCAGGTGCTTCAGGTCATTTTTTCTTCCCTTTTTTTGTATTCTTAGTCCGCTCTTTATTTACAACTTGTAAATTCCCATCCATCCATCCGTCCAGCATTCATCCAGGTTCCTGCCCTACCCCTGCTCAGGAGCGCTGAACTGGTGCGGTTTGCATAAATTTTCAAGTATTAGTTGGACGTAAATTTATTAGGAAGGGATCAAGGTAGTAATTTGCCTGCGCCCGGTACACTCGGGCAACTCCTAATGGGTCCTCCCACAGGCACCCGGAGGGAAATTATAAATTTTTCGCAAATCATTAAATTAGGGATTTTTTCCCCGGTTTGCCGGCTGCTGGCTTGTCCCCATCCCCAATTCCTAGTCGTTTCGGGTGAGGCGCTGTAGAGCAGCGCTTTTTCATGGGAGAAAAGTAATTAATTTAATTATGGGGACTTCTACCTGCCACCGAGCGATTCCTCCAGGAATTTCCTATTCATTATACACGTTGAGGAGTGAGCATGAAATATTTCTACATCAGTGAGCTTCTCATGTTGGTTTTGATGCTATTTATAGAAAAACTAGAAGACAAACTGATTCACCTACAGAAGTGGGGTCGATATGAGCTACGAAGACTATTTTGAAAATTTTCAAAGGAAGATGGACTCAGATAAACTTTAATAATCTTTGGCTTTACATATTCCTGAAGTGTTCTCCCTCTCATCAATTTTGTTTTCCATTCATCTTACTGTTTAACTTTATAATGAAAGATTCCTGATGGTTCCTATTATGAAAATTCTTAAATTTGAAACTACAATTTCGAAAATATTTATAATCAAATTTTATTGATCGCTTGTAGCTTGGGTATAATTATTTAAATTTTATATTTCAGAATACATTTTTCATTAAAATTTTCTTTGTATATTTATGAAATTGATACTCGTAAAATTGTGGGAATATGCAGGAAACTGCGATGAAAAAATGCTTTTTATCAAAATATAAAAATTGGGATTTTCGAAAAGTATACAAGTGATCGACATTTTTTTTTATCACATTCGTCACTTTTAGGTCCAAATAAATGTTCAATTCATATTTAAACAAAACTTAATAGATTAGATGCACAACATAATAACAGAAGTTAAGAGTAAAATACAATGCCTTTTTGTACATTCATTTTTATTTAAATACTTCCACAAACATTTTTCCGTAAAAGCGATATTTTTAAAGTACACGCTTTTTTGTATCTTCACGCAATCATGCTGTCGTGATAACTTGATGTAAAAAGTCCTTAAGCACGTGAAGACATTTATCTCAGTAATTCAACCTCGTTTTCGCTGCTCTGAAAAAAAGGAGAAAGAAAACGAAATTAATTGAAAATATTAATCAAATCAACACTATAGGCTGAAGAACCGGAAAAACATTTTTTTTGTTCTTCCAAAAACCTAGCAAAGTGCCCGATAAAAAGACAGTTCCCTCCCTTTAATTTCGGGTAGGTGGAATTTTTACGGGAAAACTATGCAAATGAAATATCCTCCTTGGAATTGGATAATAAACGTCTTAGGAAAGGAATCCGCTTTCGTGGTATCAAGTAATCATCACATGGGAAAGACCAGCAATCGATGACCTCACCTTGCCTTCCCTTTTCTCTTCCTGTCCAAAGGTAGGGAAGGGGCCACTATGTACTCCCCCGCACCCCATTCCTGACATCGTAGAATGAAATTCAATTAGCGCTCCTTTCGGCAAAAGGGCCTCTTTTAACGAGATACACGAGTATGATTAATTCCACCGCGTTGTATGTACCTCCGCATTATGAGCTCATTTGAACTATTGATAATTAAAAGCTTTTAATAATAGGACAACCTGCAAAATCCGTCATTAACCGGACAATGCTGCTACACATGCAACCCTCAAAATGTGGGGTTCGAATGGGATAGGCGGGAAATAGTGGGGGTGGGCAAGGAGGCTTAATTTTGGTGATAAATTACTAGGAAAATTGGACGCAAATAGGCTAATTATGGGGCTTGGGACTAGCTGCTCTTTCCCCTGAAAAGCTGGGCGTGCAATTGTTTTCCTTCAAGAGAATTTTTTTTCAAATTAATTATTTCACACCAGAATAAAAGCGAAAATATTTGATGAAGGGTCTAGGATGGAAAACTTTCCGAAAAATGACTAATGTCGGGGTGTTTACTTCATTTGTTGCTTGTGCAAACAGGAAACTTATCTCGTATGCATTGATTGCAGGCAATTGGAAGTTTGCAACTTTTCCAGCCAGCAAATTTCCATCCAAACAGAGCCCACAGTCCAGAAGCAACCAGAATCAGGATGCTGGGAAACGGACTAGTGAAGGACCAACTGAACAAATCCCAAAATATTTATCCGTTCGCTGAGCCCTCAATCATCGCACTCGAGTTTCAGCCACCGCACACATTATTCAGTTCCAGCAAAACACTGGTTTAAACTTTTTATTTACGTTATTCAATTTAGTCCGAAGTCCCCTGGGGAAGAGTACCGGGAAGAGTACCGGCCCGCTCCGGCGTAAAGTCCTGCCGCAACTCAGAGCTATTAGTCAGCTTAGCGGCAATAAAGGGCGTAAATAAACAGATTTACTTACGTACCTTTCAAGACTTCTGCATACTGCTGCCGTTATTCCAGGAAAAGTTGCAGGTCCATGAATGGATGCTGAGATCTCCCGGTCCTGTGCGCTCCAGGCACAACTTTTGCGTATTCAAATAAGCCGTGCACGCCGCCTGATTAGTGGAGAAGCAGAAACTGCTTAGACCATGTCTGCCCCTGCGAAGGACTCGGACCATCAGCATGAAGTCCTTCTTGTCTCAACAGCAGGGAGTTATGCAGCGCAAGTTTGCCAAAGTCCAGAAATAAATAGCATCCGTTTATGTTGGCTAGGAGGTGGAAACGATGGGGTTTTTAGTTGTAAAATTCGCTGAAAATTGCTATAATTAAAAGTTTTACCTGGTGTTCGTAAATTTCCTAAATTCTGTAGAATTTATCATTCAATGATGCTACTACTTCTATTCGGGCAACTTTTGGAACATTTTCCTGTTGAAAATAAGTTGTGCACGAATTTTCTTTATTATGGTCGATGGTGCCGGAATGGTTGGTTTTGTAGTAGGTACTTTTAACAAAGATGCAGCTTTACATTGACGGATCAAAAACAGCTCTTAGTAGGAGTTTTAGTGTAGATTTGCAGGTATCTTTGCACCATTTGTACATTTTAAAAGTTGGTACACGAAAATGTATGAATTCCATTTTAAATCTGAAATGAAATGATAGCAAATTGTATTCAAATTGTATGGACAAGAGGTTTTTAATTATTTCTGCAAACGTGTTTCTCGTACACATAATATGTCAGGTAATCTTAAGGGTATTCCGTAGTGACGACCGTTTTTTGACCGAGATTTGAGATATTTTTTCTTGGGATCAATAAAAGATTGTGGAGTAAACATCCCGGGTTTTTTCTATAAATGCATTTTTTCGGAATGTTGTAATATTAAACTAATAATGAAACAATGCACATGCTAATTGTCCTACTCCTATTGTACATATATACCACTTACAATTATTGAAATTCAAATAAAAATAAAATAAACAATACATCTCTTTAGTATTTATTATACAAAAACACATTTAGTTTATGTTAAAAACCAAGAAACTACGGATCCTATGGCAGATAAAAGGTTAGTGGTTCGCGCGCGCCCATTGCAGCCAATTTTACGGAGTCTGAAACACAAATAACTGGTTGGATATTGTCTAAACCTTCGAGAAGTTATAACATTGAAAGTGACGAAAGATTTGCCAATCCAAAGAGGAAAACGCGATTTATGGATGTTTTTGCGCACTAAAGGTGTGCTTAAAAAAGAAGTAAAACGGTACCAAGATTGACGATAGCGGTAAGTGTACTAATGGTGCTGTAAAAGTTTCAAGTGTCAATGTCAATCTCAATGTAATTATCGATGTCGATTTTGATTTTTACCATGATTTTGACTTTTACCTTACGTGTTACTGAATTGGCTAGAAACATAATAAAGGGCACTGAGCTGCCAAAGGGGAAGACATAATTATATCATGCATTGTTATAATGCCAAAAAATCTACCCTTTTCGTTCAAACGGTTGCAGTACCTTTTGAAGGTGACTTTTACTATGACCATAACCGAATCACAGCGGCAAACACTGAAAGTGGCAGGGTTGTATTTAAGCACTGCTTGCATGCTTTGCCCACGGACAGCCCTATGGTGCGTGTTCAGATTTAGAATCAATTGTTTATGGAAATGGGTTCCAATGATCACAAAATAAATCAAATTACTTTTACTTCTATATTGTCATGTGATTTTCAGGGGATTATCAAATTGATTGAATGTAAATTATGTTATAAATTGGATTCGCCATTTAAAAATTTTCAGTTTTGATAGTAAATTGGAAATCGACAACGTCATGTTTTTATTAAAGTTTTGCGTTGTTTGTTACCCAAAAAGGCTTGGCCTGGGCAATATGGGGACGGGTCAGATATTACTTATATGATTATATTACAGTTCATACCAGAAAATATTGAAAAGTTTCCATTAATGTCCCTACATACTACATATGTTAACTAATACGTCAAAGCAGACGCTTCTGTCTGTTTGTCTGTTCGCGATTGTCTCCGTAATTACTGAAAGGATTTTTTTCTGGGTTTCATGATTAGACTAATTAATTTACGAAGATGTATATTGATGAATGATTTATTTAAATTGACGATGACAATGAGTAAAGTAATACAGTCATTACGAGCCACTGTCGTCGGCAAACATGCCAGTAGGATGGGGGTGACCATGTATGACCTCTGCAGAAGTTACCTCAACGAGGAAGAGGGAGAGAATATCCTTCACTTCCTGTGTCAGTATCCAGCATTAGCGGTGGGGAGAAATCAGAGCTTGAGCCCCCTTTCTTTAATGATCTGTTGGAACTGAGCTCCATCAGGATTAGAAACCTGGAGCAGTTCATTAAAGATTCCAAATGGTTCGAAGGTTAGTAATTAGGGGTCTCGTCCCATGTGCTACCACAATAGACCTTCCTTGGCCTAAGTGTGCCTTTTGGCAGCCACTTGAACCTAACCTAACGTAATACAGTTTTGAAAGATAATTACACGCTCTGTGCAGTGGCAAAACTTCTAAGACGTATCGTATGCGAGTTCTCAAAAACTTATTTGCTGGCATATTTTAGAGGTTTATTAGAATAAAACAATGCAAAAAAAACGTCACTACGCAATACCCCTTAACTAAGGAACAAACGGGAATTTAATACATACAACTTTTTGGATCACATTTATTTTTTGCTTTACTTTTTATTGTGGAAATTCCCTTTTAATTTAAATATTAGTACAGGCTCTGCTATGACTGAATTATTCCCATAAAAATGTCTGTAAGAATTTGTCTGCATAAATCAGCCATATAAGAAGTTTCATTTCATCTCCGTCATCCGGAGTAGGAATCTCAAGTTTAAATAGTAAGGCAACGTTATAACAGTTCTATATAAATATATTTAATTTAATATATATTTCACAGATGAATGGTTTTAATGTGCCCTTTCTGAAAACTGGCAAAGCCAATCTGAATAATTTTTCAAACGCTTAAAGTCGTCGAAAAGCCTCCAAATTATCTGCGCTTCTGTAGCAATTTTGCTGAATATGTAACTAAAACAGGGAAAGAAAAAATATAACCTCCAAAAATGAATGAATTGAGCGAAAAAAAATCCAATTTAGCACATGCGAATGGCGCCAACGGGGGTGATTCCTTGACATCTTGCGCCGCCAAATCTTGGGCTCCATGTAGATTTAGTTACCTTTCGACAGGTGAGCCAAAGCGATGCCATCGAAGCGGGGGCGGCGGCGGGCGGAGTGCGAAGAAAATGGAATTTAACGTTCGACTCCAGAGAGACGGATATCTGGGAAAATATCCCGGGAATGCCATAAGCCAGCTCATCAAGGAAACATCAAGTCGGGCGCAACAGTTTGCTGCGAAACCTCTAACTCAAAATTATTCCCATTACCACTCAAATCGGGGAAAGCTACAAAACGTTCGCCGCACAGGTGGGATAGTGTGGGTTCGTGCGGCGTGCGGCAGGTGGGGCGACGAGCGGGCGGCACTAGGAGATGTACGAGTGTGCTTCTGAGGAGGTCGGGCGCCAGAATCAGCACGAATTATTTCCATTTATTCCTCCCTCGACCAGGCTGCGGCTGCAGTAGGATACCGCAAAATTGATATTAAAGATATCCTGGGAGGAGGCACCACATCCTCGGGAGGCCGGCGGCGGGTAGTTCCACCCGGCCAATCTACCTGCCGAATGCGGTTAACGTGGCCTCGTGCAGGTAACCGCCAGTGCCTGCGGTGTCTTCATGATGATTTAATGATACTTACGCACCTCACCTGCTGGAATCGCAGCGCCGGGGCTCCCCAGATGGCACTGGATCTGAGGGGCTCGGGGGGAGCTAATTTCGCCGGGATGCGAAAGAACTTTCGGCAGATCACTGCAGCGCTTATTTGAAGATTTTAGTTTCCAGGAGGAGGGCCGCTCGTTCCCTGTTCCGCCCTTCTACCAGAGCACCCTTATGTAGGCATAACTTCGCCATCCGTAAACCCGAAATTAAGTGCCGGAATGTTCTGTAGTTTGCTGGGTTTGGCTCAAGAAGACTCCGCGGCGAGACGCAGGGTTGGATATTGTACCTTTTGGGCCACGCAGTGAGCGCACCAGATACAAAACGACGGGGGTGGAGGTGGTTTTCGGTTGCCTCATTTTTGCGGTCTGTTTAATGAAGGCTTTCGGGGCCTGTTATTATGCCGGCGCTTAGAGCCAGCTTATATGAATGGGGTGCCGACGACACAGGGGTGTATTGGATTTGCTGCTTCACTTAGATTTAATAGATCGAGGGCGGGGGCGCATACTAAACCGAACCACCCACGCCCGCATCCCAGTCCTGTTGAGGGGGCCAGAGTGACTCATTAGAATTCGGACGGGTTCATCATAAAATCGGGTCTCCCAAAAACTTTGTGTGTCTTTTTGCTCGATTTTAGCCAGACCCCTGCGAAAAAATGCTGCACCCTCGTTAATGGACTCTGGGCTTGTGGTTGACTTAATTATCCCAGTAAATCAATGTCAATTGGAAGCTGTCGGTGTTGCAAATGATTCGTGGGATCGGGTTCGGCAGGGGATGAAGGCGAACTTTTGGGCCTATCGTTTAGGGTTTGGCTTTTAAACTAACGCAATGCTTTTAGGCACTAAGCAATTTTATCTGCTACCTTATAAAAGGAATCGCAATCGCAACTGGTTTTTACTTGCATTGATAAACTTCAATTAAAGCTATTCAAAGTCTTTATACTCTTGTAATTATTTATTTGTGATAATTAGATTTTAACGGCCGTATTCATAAAAACTTAAAAGGAACTTATAAAGCCTTTACAATGCAAGTATCAAAAAACACTATTCATAAACGTCCAATAGCGTTAAAACACTCTTGCAATGACTTTGTAAATTGAAAATATTGACAGAAGGATTGCTCCTACATACTCCTATTGTAAAGTTCCGGTTATAACCAGAACAATAAATTATTATTATTATTAAATATGGATTCAATACAGACAATCGATAATAGAAAACTCAACGGACGGAAACGCCTACAGAAAGCTTTAAAAAGGCTCCTTACCTTTTCGAGCCTAAAAGGCGTAGACCATAATTTGTACAATATAATGGTGGCTTGCCGTCATTTTGATGTCGTTATTATGATGGGCTTTGGTTGACGTCATAATTAATTATAAAAGAACTTATAGATAATTCAATAAAAAAAACCTGAACTATTGTTAAAATACAGTTTTACTATTAATTGATAATGAAATAATAAGTATAAAAATAAATATCATAAAATATAATGGGATAATGCATAACATTGTTTGTTAATCGTCTGAAATACATACCACAAATATATTTTTAGGTGGTACGGACCACTCCCTTCGCAAGTGCGAGTGGTAATTGGCCGTTTTTTTTTCTCCTCATCAAATCACATTTCTCGAAAAGCGGAAATCTAGAAAATTATTTGCTTTAAAAATTATATGCCATGAAAATCGAATAAACGACTTTCATAGGTACATACAAATCGTAGTTTATGAAAAATTTTATTTAATTTATCAAATATTTTGTCCATATGTATTCCAAAATTCAACTCCGCAACCGGTTTTGAAGTTCCTAAATTTTAAAGCCGATAGCATACATTGAGTTCTTGAATCCGACCTTATTTTTTATATTGGTCTGATAAAGAACGACACAATTAATTTTAATTTTCACCAGGTGAATGAAAATAATTAAATTTACACCTTGGTGGTGAATCAAATCCGTTCGTGTCGCATAAAAAATTAAACACAGGTGGAAAGGTGAAAAGATCACAAATTGACTCAAAGGTTGCGGCGTGAGTTCACGTTCCCGGCCTACACCCGAGGGAAATTCAATCATTCGAATGAAGCGTGCCAGCTTGACGGGAAGAGACAGGAGCCCCGGAAAAATATGAGGGTTCGGGCACCCGGGGGCCCCAAACCGGTTGCCCAAATAAGCATATGCGAGTGGTGGAAAACGGCGCCGCAGATACACACTATGATTTTATTAGCCTTATCAGATGCCGCCGCCGCACCGCTCTCCCCCGCTTACACAGCCGGAGAAAGCGATTGGGATAAATTTCAAATTATGTCCCGAAAGTTTAATCATAAATTCAGATCATGCTCAATCGATAAATTGCGCCGGTGTCCCACCCCCACCCTGTTGTGAGCGCTAGTTCTCGGCTTTTTTTTATTACCATAAAAAATAGGTCCACGAGCCGAGCTCCACCTTCTGAAGATTCTTCCCGGGAGCTCGGTTGTTAGCCGCGGGGGGAAACATATGTAGGGCCGTATGCCACGGGAAGATCGGCTCGGGGATTTTTATGAAAAACAAAATATGCGACCAGCAGGGATGTGCTCCTGGTTAAAGCTGAAGTGTCCCGAGCTCGGGAAGGGCGGATTTTTGCCGTGAATATCATTGAGAGAAAATACGAAAAGCTAAACAGCCACCGCACAGGAGGTTGAAGGTAAATCGCAGAAAAAGAGCACATCACGGCTCCGCATGAATACTTGAGGTGTATGCTCTGGAAAAAAATGGCAAAATCAAGATTTTTCCATTGAAGGAAAGGCGAAAATATTTCCCGGCCTTGGCTTTTTCTGAACCACTGAAATGAGCTCATGATGTAAAGCCGTGCCAGAGTGCTCCGATTATTTTCTCATTTTTATTGCAAAGGCGTGCTCGACGTCACAGGGTGGGATGAATCAATCTTGTTACACTAATTGCTACACACCCCACCCTCCCGAGGCTCGTGAAATTAATTTGGAAGGAGCTGATGACTTGTGTCGTAATTATGGGAATTCCCTTGAAACGATTTTCCACCGCCTGAAAAACTGCAGAAAGATGTCAAAGGACGCACTTTTTGACTCAAAGCGCGTGAATCTTCCCGAACTACGATAGACAGCGATATGCTTAAAATTCCTCCCCAAGTTCGGGGTAAGTGTATTTTTCCATTTAATAAATTTCGCACGTGTCTTCATTACGGCAGGGGCTACCATCCCTTAGACAGGACTTTTTTGTTTATGGCATGTTATCCTCCTAATTGGGATTCAAAGGGATTCACAGGCACTGTAATTTATTACGCAGGTGTCAAAGTACAAAATGCACACGCCCTTTTGAAGGGATTTTTCGAGTCAGTTATACATATGTTCTGGTACTTCAATTTGACTCTTTTGAAAGAGTATGAGCAAAATTTAGGGCGGAATGTGAAATAGTTTACGGAGGTGTAATAAATCAAAGTCACATAACATATAAAATATATAGTATGTGGAACAAAAAATATAATAATAGTACTCTTCAATGATTTTGATCATATTGTGATACATTTTGATTTGTTTAGAAATTTATGAATTCGATTTTTGTCAACTTAATTATTTTATTCTGGCAAAGACCTCCTAGTCATATTTGACCAGTGGGCAACTTAGGAAGAATGTACACGTATATAAAATAATGGACATTTTTTAATATAAATTAGTGCAATGCAGAAATTCAGTTTTTTCAATGAAAACTAATGGGAACTAGCAAAGAATTAGAATAAATATTTTCTTTTTTCATATGAGTAGCAAGAAGGTATTTCAAAAATCGGTTTAATGTAATGGAATGGAATTAAATTCTTGTTGGACATCTCTTCCTTGACACAATTAGATTTTAAAAAATTACTTAGGGAATCCTAAGGATTACTCAAGGAGAAAATTGCTGTAGTACAAAAACGTTGTTTGTAAATGAAAATATTTACTAAAAGAAGCATCGCATAACTCTAGAAAAAGATATCCCTGACCTATTAAAAGTCCAATCATGTACCCTTAAAACTTCTGAGAGCTTCGAAAAAAATGGTTTTCCTGGAAGACGAAGCAACCACTCTCAGAAGATCCTTTCAAGAGAAATGGACTTAATTAACGTACAATTGCGAGTCGTTCATTGGAAAATGCAGAAAAAATAAAATAAAAACACCCACAAAGCGACTGAATGACATTCATCATCAACTTCATCAGACTTAGCAATAGTCCTTTGCTAGAATTTGTGGCATCTTTTGCTATTCTTCTTAAGGGGGCTCAGAGGGAGAAAAAGCAGCAGCGAGCTGCAAGGAGACCTCAGTTTTTGACATCAAAAAAGGCATCTTCCCCAGGACAAAGCCGGGGCTGCGGCGCAATTTGTGCATTTCATCAACCCAGTTTTTTGCCCTTTCTACTTGCGGCCGCAGCCCACCATTCATCTACAAATAAACTTTATAACAAATAAAGCGCGGGGAGAGAGCGGCCAGCCCTCCCACTTGATATTTATACAAAAATTGCATCCTTTGGCAGGCCCTTGGTTAACTGCACTGGGGCCGGAATAGCCTCTTTTTCTGATGGGATGGAGCGTTCCAGACACTGGGTTTGGGGTCCGTAATAGCAATTTTTTTAGTCATTTCTGCAGCAGGATATTCCCACCCCGCCGGGATAAACAACAAATGGCGGGTAAGTCGACGACAAAATACCGCACGACAATTAAACTAAAGAAAGGATTCCGGGATGGGCCCGGCCGACGAAGGGTTCATGAAACCGGGAATAGGGCTGTGGAGTATAAGAGATAGCCCGCGACATCTACAGGCCAGCCGTTGCGACGATAAGAACAATGCGAGGACAGGACAAGCCCCCGGTGAATCATTTGTCCGCGAGGGCGTCCTGGCCCTCGGCTGATGGAAGGACCTCGCTCGCGCACGGCTCGAAAGACCTCTTTGAAGGGCAATTACTCGGGAACACAAAAGGCGGAATAATGACTTTTAATTATGATCGCCGAGCTGCAAACGGAGAGTCTTCTAGTGGCCACGTGGGGACATGTTGGCTTTTAACATACGTCCTGGGATGAGAAGGAAACGACACGGGAAAAAAGTACGTTTCGCAGGAAAAACAAAAAGTCACTCCCGAGGGAGAGTTGAAAGTGCTATCAGCAATTATGTCTGTAATTGCTCAAGGGCAAATTAATGCAGCCGTAGGGGCCCCAAGGCAGGCCAAGGGATGCTGAAGACGAGGGTTGCTTCGACTTTATTGGCTGTCTGCAGCCAAGCCAGGAAATATATTAGGAAGAACAGAAGATTGTCTGTCATCTGTAATTCCGTTTAAGTAGACCCGTAAATTTCCGAGGAAGGAACTTGCCTTCGTGAATTTTTTACTCTTTGTATAAGCAAACTGTGGAAAGAAACGCAAAACTCTCCTATTTCTTATACCAATAAAAAACCAAAAATAAATTGTCTACATATATTTTTCATTAAATTTTCCGCCAAAATCAAAGGCCACAATTTAATTAAACTATTTTCCACATTTCGGGTTTTTCTAGATTGCTTTTACCAAATTTTTAAATAGTTTATAAAGATGTATAAATAAAATAACTATTAATTGTAAGAACTAAAAACTTATTTAAACGGTTATTAAATGAAAACTATCGGTTATACTACGAGTACTTTGTATATTTTAAATTATAATAAAAAGTTGGAACTTCTGAAGATCAGCCGAATCTCGCCTGAGTTCGATGAAATTTGTCAAGCACCTTCCGTAACCTCTAAAACAGAAGGATCTGAAGGGATTTTGCGGCGCTCGCGTATACTTTTGCAAATATGTAACGTTCAGTTCTGACAAACTGTCAAAGTTAAAAGCTGAATATTTCAACCCCATAATCCCTTCCCACCTTCACAATTCCAATAATGAAGCAAAACTCACTCCTCACACCTTTTGTAAAAGGAACATAATTAGGTTATAGACATTTTATAGTAACAAATAAACTGTCATGGCGGAGTGACGAAACGGAATGACAGATAAACCAATTTGTTTTTATTGTTAATAATTCCGTTGTTTTCAGGTGTTTCAGTGTTAAATGTAAAAAAAAACTGTGAGTGCAATGTTCCATCGGATTTTATTGGAATTTTGTAGATAAGAAGGGATTTTGGAGTGAAAATACTTTCAAAATTTGTGATAAACGCGAGCGCCGCAGAATTCCTTCAGATACTTCGCTTTTATAAGTAACGGAAGATTCTTGCAAATTTCATCAAAATCGGCGAGGTGCAGCTGATCTTCAGTTTAGCCAAAATGATTTTGAAAAGTCACATTTTACACAAGGTAAAGCGGGCCACTGATGACAATGACGGGTATGATAGTAATTTTGTCAAAAATCATCTCATCTGCAAAAATGAAAAATAATCTTGTAAAATAATACATATAATTGTTATCGTAGAATAATACTTTTTTTTTAATTTTATAATATGTCAATTCTTTGTAAATAATAAAACAATATCGTTTTCAAATTGCATATTAAAGTTTACACCAGTTTTGAAATTAAAAAAAAAAATCTTTCGATATACGATAACTACTTAGTATGTATGTAAATTATTTTACACGATTATTTTTAATTTTTGCAAATGGGATTATTTTGGACGAAGTTATGATCATACTCATCGTTTTAGTCAATTGCCCGCCCATTTCACCCTATATGCAAAATAATGGTAATTTTGAAAAATATGTATTTTTTTATATTTTTTGTTTTTTATAATTTAAAGTTTAAACGAAGTATGATCTATATTATTTCATTACATTACTGTTAAATAGTTTTTTAAGAAGTATGTTTATACATTTTTCACAGCGCTCAAATATGTAAAGTAGAATTTTCGCAGTAAACCTAAATATTTAAGAAAAATTCAACAGTACAAATTCAGAGACTTCTTTCAAATTACTAAATTGTCATAAAACGAAAATTAGAAACGCATAGTATTATTAATTTTACATACGATTTCTAAAGTAATAAATCATGTTTACGAATTTGTATCTAACAAAAAACTAATAAATGATAAAAATTTGATTAATAAATACCTTTGGTATATGTATACATACATTGCTGATTTATGAATCAACCAGTTTAATGAACATGAAGACAATTTTAGCCAGAAAACGACTACTTATTTTGAAAATTTACTAAACCTAAGAACTTTAGGATGTCTACAGACTATCTTCTCAAAATTGTAAATTCGTCATCAAATATTATGTTTAAAAGGTCTGTATTATAACATAGAACTTTCAAGGTTTTTGATGTAAATGTATTAACGTATATAGGGTTAAAAACACTTGGAAGTTGCAAAGATCGTTCCATTTTGGTTATTTTCGAGAGATTTCCTTGAGAACTCGTGTTACTCATAATGTCCGGATTCTATGCAGAGTTGTATTCAGAATTTTAATAGAGGAAACGCATTATACTCGGACAAGAAAGCATCGTCAAGGTTGTCTGATGAATTAAACATTCCAAAGCCTACAGTATCTAAGTGCGGAAGCATCTTAAAATAATCCGAACTGAGTAAAAGAACCCTCTTTCGGCGTGCACAAAAATTTCTTTAATAGCCCCCAGCCTTGAACAAAAATTAGTCGTTTATTCCCAAGAAGACCAGAATATTTTCATCCATAACAGTTTTCGTTCAATAACTAGTAGAACAGTAGCTTAAGTACGAAATGTAGACACTCATGACCGGGTCTGTATATCCTTATTACCAGGTCCACTCCTCCTGGAGGGCCCGCCCTGATTCCCTGCTATTAACTCGTAATGCGATATTTGGATAAATTGTCGACCGATTGCTTCGAGCTTCCGGGGTAGGCCAGAAATATAAGAAGGACTATAAACACGTCCAGCGGGTGTACTTAATTTGATTGAGTTCCCATTGAGGAAACCACTTGGGAGTAACTTCTTCAAAAGGACGACAGGTGAGAAAACCGGAGTGGGAGAAGCCGGAGGGCCTTCTTCTGCGATTGTAATCGAATACCTTAACAAGGACGCAGAATCCTTCCAGGGGCAATCCGTGCCGCTGTTATCCGAACTCCATAACAACAGGGCGGTTTCGATAAAAATCAGACAAATTGATGAAATCCCCTCGAGCGGCAAGGAGCACCGGCGTGACGCCATCCCTCCATGTTATTTTTTAATTTACTTTCTAATTTTAAAGAAATACAAAAGCCCCGATGATTCACGTAATTCGGGTGAATTACCCTTGCGTGCCTCGAATAATTCTCTTGCCAAAAAAATTCCAAGTTTCCATTCAACCCCAGTCTGGTCGATCTCACCACCTCCGGGCGCGCCATGTCGAGACACCACCGCCGCCGTCCTGGGAAAAATGAGTGGGACAATTACGAGTAATGCATTAATAATTGGTCAGAATTAGGTTTTATGGATGTAGGGCTTTTTGTGACTATTCCCACACATGCATCTCGCGACTGGGTCCAGCGGCCAGATGCATTCAGGATAGGTCCGATGGGTCCCTAATTGAGACTGACCGACTAGGGCGAGAGACTCCGCGTCGGTTGAGGTACCATCCTCTACTGAAAGTTCCGGGACGTGAATTTGAATTATTTTCACAGGTTCATTACTTAGTAACGTCCACGAACACTCTATCGGAGCTGGTCAGCTGCATCCCGGTGCTTGGACCACGTTTACCTGTTTAATTGAATCAAATTAAACAGTGTTCCCGAGGCTCTGCTAAAATAACACAAAAAAAGCCCCATGGCACTGGAGTTGATAAAACTGGAAAAATATTTTCGCGTTACCATTGTCGTCGAAATTTGATTTATGCAGAAAAACAAGAACCCCGTTCCTGTAGAGCCCCCCTGAGCTCTGTACAGTGGCGTAGAGTTTGCTGGATGTCCTCAGAGGTGAAACAGAAAAGTTCCACCCCGCACAACCACTGAAAAATGATGGAAAAATACTCCATCGGGGACAAGATTCACCTAAATCAAAGGCAACAAACTTCACATGGGCAAAAGTTGTGCATGGGTTCGAGAGCCGCGGATCCTTTCAGGAGGACAACGCAGCCTGGAAAAGGGCCTGGAGGACACCCTCTCTGCTCCCAGTTTCGATCCTATGGTTTGGCTGTTTATGTTTGAGCAGATAGGGAAAACTTTTCCAATAAACTGTCATGAACGTGTTTTGCATAAATATTAGAATACACGTGGAGCGGAGACCCCTCCACCGGCAACTCCTGGCTACTTAAAATATTAAAGATTCACCTGCTAATAGATATAAAACTACACAACCTATGCCTGGGCCGCGTGAGTCAGCCTCGTGCACACTGCACGGAATTCATTGAGTGAGGGTGGAAAAGATGGAAAAATACAGAAAAAAATATACAGGAAAAAGTTTGAGTTTAATATTTAAAACAGGCTAAAGGACGTGAAAAATTTCTCTAATGGAACACCTCCCCGGTGGCATTTCCCAAGTATCCTTAGTGGCTGCTCGTAAAAGTTGTCGGGCAAATTGGCCAATTCCCAGCTAAATGCGAAAAGTTTCCTTCGCTAGCGAATTCATTTGATTTTTCTGCTTCGGTTTTATCTCCTGGCTTTTTTCCTGTGCCATTCAGAGTGCGGGATTGACCTCAGCTTTTCTGTGGCATGTGCCGCACTGAGCTTTATTTATTCATAAAAAGAAAAATTAACACTTAGTGAAGTTTTGGGGAATTGGCAAGGAGTGAGACAAACGCCCCTTCAATCAAATATTTCTTCAAATGGGCTGATACACGACTTTCCTCTCTATCCTGTGGTGACTCTGCTATTGCGTAATTCTGTTTTCAGCTTCAAGGGCTACGACGATGAGAGATAAAACTTTTGGAAAGCTATCCTTCAACATTTCACAAATTTCGATCACCGATTTTACTCATACAAAAAAAAGAAAAATAAATGTTTACAACTTAAACCTCAACTCAAGTTAAAGTTAGATGTAAAGCATTTTTGAAATAATGTCCTATTAAAAAGTATTTCGGAGGATTAAAAAGTAAAACTTTTATATAGCATAGGCTTGCTCGTGCTGCCATTGCTGAGTATATCAATCGATGATTGCATTTTTTCGGCCTTACCGATGCTCTTCGTCATCACGATGTAAAAAAAAGTCATTCACCAATTTATCTAATCATGAAAACCGGAAGAAACCTGTAGTACCTAACTACGGAGAAAATCGCAGACGAACACGGCAGAGGACATTTTTTGTAATATGTATCTATATAAATAAATGCTCATTGTCGAAATACAATTGACTTTGTTGGTGTTAAATGAATTCTGATACAAAACGCAAATTTCGATTTTCTAGGTTCTTCCAAATTTCCTAAACCACTCCAGTATGGAGATGAACAAAACACAAAAATTATCATCCAAATCGGCCGAGAATCCTCGATTTTTTGCGAGACGAACACACGGCATTGATTTTTGATATAGATTTATTAAATATTGGGATTATAATCGCAGAGTTACCATTTTAGAATAATCAGCAAACTCGAATTTTTGATAGGGCTATTTATCACAAATTCGTGTCCACTGCTCATTCTAAAATTGTAGGTAATTCGACGATCCTAATGACAATATTTAGTTAATGCTTGACATAAAAGGTTTATTTTGTAATTGAGTCCAGGCAATTCACACTTTTTTAAATACAATTTAAATATAAATATTCATTAAGACAACATTGCCAGCAGAACGCTGATTTTAGTTAGTACGAAATGAATCTCTAAAATACAAGTTTTAAGAAATCTTAAGAAAAAGGGTAATAATACATATTATATTTTAAACCCTTTTAAGCAAACGGATATATTAAAAAGCCTAATCATTTCAACAAATTTTCATCTTAGAACCGAACGAAACACAACATTGTATGCGATCCCTTTTAAATGAAGTAAACCCACTGCTTGATCAGCTAAAAACAATGTTTGCTTTTAATTTGATTTGAATAATTGGCGCCAATTTTAAATAATTGAGTAACCGAGTAAAGCATTTTCCTAGTCATGTATCTCCCATTCAAAAATCGAGAGGTACGATCGCAACTGAAATTTATTTCAATGAATTTTTAACCAAGTTAATTATTCCGCCCTCGAAAATACCGCGGGGCACCCTAATCAGCACAAATAGCGTCAGGGCACAAAATTCGCTTAAAACTGATCCCGAGGATCGTCGTGGCGGCGAGATAGCCACAAATTTAATTCTACCAATCAAGTTGCACACGACGATGCCAGATTTTTGGGTGCGGAAGTTCCTGGGGGAGATGCTCCCGAAAAACATATCAACTTTTGACAAATGTAAACAGGAGCCGCACCAGAGATTCGGAACCAGCCCAACAATCGCGTTCTATTTGCTGCCGGGGCATTTTATTTGTATTTCGTTAAAACTGGGAGTTGCACTCGACCGCAACAGACACGCCAACAATTGGGGTGGATGTGGGGCGGCCGGGAGTCCGGAGCGTGGTACCTGCAGCAAGACCCGTTCGGGTCCTCTCCCGGTCCTGGATTAAAAAACAACGGGCCGACCGGCCGCCACCGAGAACATGTATAATTCACACAAATCGCACTAGATAACACAAAATGGAAATGTATAAATAAATTTACCTCTCTCCGGGCCGAGCGGCGACCGTGCTCATATTCACGTCACCTCCAATTACGGATTATGGCACCAGTGATCCGGACACCATGTTCCTGCAGCATAAACATACATATCCCGGAATAAAATCTCATGAATGTTAAAACGCGACCTCTGCACGGCACGGGACGACGGCGACGTGTGCCTAGTGTAATCCGATGCGAATGTGCACATAGTATGAGAGTCCCGAATCATCCCTGGGAACGATACCCGGGACACAAACAGACAATTTTCAGTTTTTCCGCTCCGGTTGAGACCCTCCGGGACAGCCACGGACGACTGTACCGCGCGATATTGCACCTGGACCTTCTTTATTTAGGCTGATAAGTGGCAATCATCGATTACCGCCAATTGCTGAGTTGCAGATTTAGCGATTGACAGTAATATCCACTTATCACTCAACATAAATTAGGATTTGATTGCTTTATTTGCGGACTCGTGCCGCACTAAATCACTTCTAGTTAGTATTTGAAATTAGATACTAGCGCATATGTACTTCATTAAAAACACACCCGAAACTCCCACCCCGCCCGTGAAAATTATCTCCATCAGCACCTGACACGTCGCCCCAAACGAGGGATAGCCCCACCTTCTTGACATTGTACGGATTTGAACGACCACACGACTCCCGTTCGACGAGTCCTCCCACAAGTCCACCGAACCGGAGATTGCACCACGACGAAAGACCCGCGCCCCACTCAGACTTTGCCCCGTGCACGCCCAGGAGCCCCGCTTTCGTTCGGCAGCGAAAGGAAACTGAAATGTTCCCCCGTGGCATGGCGAGCCAAATGGTCCTTACAGGAATTACAGGATTCCTTTAGAACTGCTCACCTTTACACGGGATAGGCAACTTGTTCTTGGACTACAAATTGCCGGGCTTTTCACCACGGGAATTTACTGCAAGGCAGGCATGCGCCCAATTCGGGCACCACTTCCCGTGGTAGAGTCCTACCAGATAGGGGTGTGGTGAGTTGTGAAAGTTCTCTTCTGCAGGAGCACTCCACCCGTCCAAATAAGCTTTTCGGGGCACTCTTCGAACGTGGCCCGTCCACGTCCGCATCCCTTTTCCTGTTTTATAGTCCTCGGGATGCAATGTGCTCCCTGTAAACGAAAAACTAGGTCGACTGAAAATTCGGTTTTCCTGCAATATGAGGAGGATGTCATAAGTTGTGGCGTTCCTGTTTTTTTTTATGGTTTTCGCAGATTTTGGTAGCTCTGTGGAGGTGTTCCTATGGAACTACTTTCGAGAAGAAAATTGAGAAAGTGGAAAGTCTTATGGGCGGGCTAACCAACAGGTCGGCGGTAATGATGACTGAACTGCTTACTTTTTTATGGTCTCAGTGTTTTTTGATAATTTGTAAGGCTTGTAGAATGTCGACCTACAACAGGTTTTCATGGTTTGGTGAATTTGGCAAATCGTAGTTTTTGTTAGGGTATACGGTCTAACCTTATTTTCAGAATACTATTCTTCAATTGAAAATCAAACAAGTTTCCTATCTCAACTTTGAATTCCTGCTTTAATTTCCGGAGACTAAATTTCTATTAAATAAATATAAATGTAGGTTTGAATACAGCTTCCAAATAATGAATAAAATATTATATTCCTGAAAATTTGTCAATCATAGATCGAAATTGGTTATAATATTTAAAAAAATACCACCTGAAAATTGTATTTATTATAATTGTATGAGGAACAATTGTACATATTTCACATTTTTTAATCTATTCTTAAACATCTTCACGTTTTAATTACCATGCAAATTTCTTAAGAGATGGGATTAACATTATGAAATCCACAAACCTTTAAGATAATGTTGCTAGCAACATATTCTGGCAACAAAAATGTTGCAATCTTCCCAGGGTATTTATTAATGATTGAATTGCATTTTCCAGCTAAAATACCATTAAAGAAGCACATCAATTTCCCCAAAGTGAAACCCCAATCGCCTTGCTCAAAAACCACTTAACATCCGGCTCAATAGACGTTGAATTGTGCTCGCTCAGGATTGCATTCATTAAAATCACCTCCTCTTGTAATTCCCATTTTGCGAATCAAACGCACATAATCCTAACAAGGCTCATAATTCCATTGTTAGGGCAATTAAGGGCTACAATTGCAGAGCTCTCGAAGATCCCTAATAAAACCCAGTGTTTGAGCACAATACACAACCCCGCTAGCTGCTCCCACCCCTCGGTAAACCTACCCGCCCTTTCCACGCTTTAAAACCTCAAAATTACTTGCAAATTTTAAAAGAGGATGCAACAAACTTCATTTCCCAATTTGCCCAGGCTACTCAAATGAAACTATTTAAATTTCCCAAGCACATCCCTTGTGGCTTTAAATATGAAAATTAACTTAAGTTGGGAAAAGCTCAGTCAGTTTTTGGGGTGAGGTATTTTGGTAAGAGTGACTCTGGCAACGAGTGCTGGAGCAGCAACCTGTTGAAATTAACTTTTGCTCATTTCTATTTTTCTGGTGGAATGTGGTGAAATTCAAGCGCTGAAGAGAAAGTCTCCCCTCGTGTTGCATTTAATGTAACAAACTCTTCTGGTGGAGTTAACTTTCTACTTCCAATTCACTGCGAAAGTAGGCACCTCTGAAATGTTCCAAGCTTTGGAGGAACTCACCCTGGGCAGCAGTAATTCACCACGGCCAAGATAGAAGCACCAGAAGTCGGCAGTATTCCCACCTCAACCAATCCCTTTAGCTTTTTGGTCACAAGTTAGTATATTCGGGATCGAGATGATGTAAGCACGTCGCGGTCATTTTTGCAGTCGTAGGGTTTTTTTTAATTACAAATAATATAAAAAAAAGATACCTAGGGCCGGGTCAGAAAAAAGGCTTGAATCTTATGTTTGTCTAGGCCGTGGCGAACCCGCTTACTTCCGCAGTGGTGAAGCAGTACTTTAACCCTTTTGGCTCTAGCGATTTTGAAGAAGAAAATATTTTAAATTGCCCGGTTTTTCTTTCCGATACTTTCGAAGTGCGTCTCCGGGAACGGCTTTAGTCGAGCGAGGTTTTTGTCAGTCGTCCCTATGAAATATCGCCTGATCGATGGATGTACGACTGCGGCGGTCGAGTTCGGTGGTGGTTCCACTTCAGGTAGTTGGTAGCCGTCGAAGGTCGAAGGGCGCTGCCGCCGCTGCTACTTCCAGCGGTGGGCCCACATTGCCGTGCAGCAGCCGCAGCAGCAACATAAGCAGCACAGGGCATGGATATCGCGCTTTAGAATCGCCCCCTAATGCTTTTAAAGTTATGTGTGCGTAAAGTGCGAATATGAAAAGGTTCTTAAATAAAGGTTCTATAGTAATATAAAATATAGTAATAAAAATCGAAGTAGTGCTTTGTGCGGTGTGCTTCGGTGGAGCTCGCGGGTCTCAGGCAAACTGCTGGATTAATAGGTGACCCACTGGCCCCGAGCTGTGGAACCCTTGCGTGCCACGCTAGTAAGCTCTTTTGTTACCTTTCGACCCCCGCGGAGACCTTAAGGGACAGAGGGCTTCTCAAGTAGATACTTCTTGGGTACACCCTGTTCCGGCTTCTGTTCCCGGGAAGTGATGAAATGTCACTTGTTACTTCCTCGGTTTCAATTTTCAAAGGACAAAAGATATCTCGATGAGAGGTACTAGCTCCTGCCCTTTAAACCCTTTGCGAGTTTAGAGGAGCCTTGCGAGTCGGTTCGCCAGAAATAGGTGCCAAGAAGACGTGCTTCTACAATCACATCAATCTTAACATTTCTCGCTCTTGAAATAGGGTCGATCGCATTACTGTCTTACCTTCGAACAGAGGCACCGGCCCTTCAAACTTTTGGGGCAGTGACCTGAAAAGGGTTCGTCGGCCCGGGCGCTTTCTGCTGCTTTCATAAATTAAATTGGAGTCGGGACGAACCAGGCCTGCCTCCATCGAGCGCTTTCTCATCGACATCGACTCTACTAAAT
The DNA here is from genome assembly GCA_959613345.1 of Tolmerus cingulatus. Taxonomy (NCBI): domain Eukaryota; kingdom Metazoa; phylum Arthropoda; class Insecta; order Diptera; family Asilidae; genus Tolmerus; species Tolmerus cingulatus. The sequence continues at coordinate 31,258,843 of OY390707.1, forward strand.
ATATATATATATAATTATATATTTTTTTGCCTTCTTTCATAACAATCTATAAGAAAATTGTCGTATGATCTTTAAATCCCCCTAATTTTCAGTTCAGTAATGGAGGCGTGCTTGGGATTACTGTCCTGCTCCATTTGTACCTTCATCAATTTTTCCCCAATTTCCATAATTCATTTTGCCTTTTCGAAAGTGAATTATTTATTTTTGTATAACAAGGAATATTGAAAATAAATTAAAATCGCCGGTTACATATAGGAAACACGTAGAAAAAGTGGACAAAAATTATTAACAAAGCCCAGCAAAAATCGATTATAGGGCTCGAAGGCACCTGCATGAGAATCCGCAGGGCGCTTATGTAAATAGAGGTTAATTCTCGAAAAGGACAATCAAGCCGTTATGAGCAATTAAGGGACCTGCCCCTCTGTGCGTGAAAAATTTAATTAAAACTAGCCCACAACTCGACAACAGCGGTGTGTGCCTCTGATTCTCTTTTCATTTTTGCAGGTACTTTTTTTCGCAATTTTCCTGCGATTTCAATATTTCGTAATTTCATTTTTCACAAAGCAATCAGACGGAGTGGGATCATGTGGGGTTCCTATGACTCTAATTTCCTGGGGACTGTGCTCGTGCACCCCCGTTGTAGCTACGGGGACCTGCCTTTGGTGCAACTGGGAATCAGGGATAACTCGAGAAGTACCTGGAACCGCCCCGGGTGAGAAAAGGGAAGTGCACTTTTCATATAAAATGCTTGCTTGTTTTTACCAGGCATTTCGAGAGCTATTAGAGTCCCCGGCCTCCGCCCTGTGTCCCCAAGGACGTGTATAACGAAGTACGTAATGAGCACGGATAAGTTTCCGTGTTCCATCCTCTTTTCACTTATATTTTTCATTTTATTATTATTATTTTTTTACTTTTTTGTGTTTAACCAAATGAATTTTCGAGCATTCAAGAGGTCCTTCTTGTGCCCTCCTTCTTCCTCAGTTGAAGGCACTAATTAGTCCTTTTGCGAGATAGGTGAATGTCACGAGAAGTTGTGTGAAAGAGCCTTTCCAGCCGGGCTATGATCCTGTTTTCTGCGAAAATCCGTACACGTCCCCCCCGCCTTTCGTTTCCGCATCTTCGCCCTGTTTTTCGCTTTTAAGGTTAACCCCGGCTGGACCCGGAGATGGTATTTAACAAATCATGAAAAGAGGGGGTCGTGAAAGGGATGTGAATTTTCTTTAGAAATTATTACAAAAATAATTTCTCCAAATAAAAGGGGATTTTCGTCCCGGGTGTATCCCGGCCACATTTTCGCTTTTGTGTATACGGCTCTCTCTCTTCAGCTTTCCGGTGGCGGACCCTTACTTTTGTGAGGTGCCCCCCGTCCGTCGCCGCTACTGATGTTCGTACAAGTAAGCAAATACCGTCCGTGTTTGTGGAGCTTATTCCCAGAAAATGCTATGGTTGTGTGCGAGTCGAACGAAAGTAGTCTTTCGCTTTTAAAGGTCTATGGATAGTGCTGAGAGGCGTATTAATTTTTAAATAAATTTTCCATCGATATCTAGGACGATGGCTATTTTCGAGGAATTTCAATGTAAGTTCTGGCGCCGATATGTGACTTTTTAGGCAGGTTTTAAATAATTTCGTTATATAAATATTCTCAATTATACTCAGAACTACTTAAAGATATTGGCAATTAACCACAGGAACTCAATTGGTTAAGCCGCAAATGTTTTTGTTTTTGAATACATGCTATTTTACAAGATCATAAAAATATAATGTATGTTTCACCTAAGAATATCCATATCAAATTAATTAATACTGCTGTTTTTCCTTATTGAGCTTAGTTTATTTGTAATCTTATTAAATTTAAAAGAATGCAACGTACCGATTATTATTTATGCTTTCATAGTTGAGTTGCAGTTATTTGGTATTTGGTACTTTAAATCCAAATTAAATTAGACAGAGAGAAAGAAAATCCGAAGTTTGGTATCAATGCTATATTTATGCAGAAGGCTTATTAATTTTGGATTTAATATTAGCATGTGTCGATTCATATACGAACTCTGATTGGCCTTTACAATTAAATTTTTAGTGGGTATAAAATGCACTGACCTGACTCTTTGCAAATTAATCCCAATGTGATCCATTTGAACTTTCTTCAAAGCCCTGGACGGGAATCAATCATTCCCCGGTATCATCCCAAGTGCTCATTCTGCTGCATTAAATATCTGCAAAATCCAAGAGTCCGTTCTCCCTCATATCGTAATACTTTGTATAGCTGGAGCGCAGTAGCCCCGCAGTCCGGCTTTGACTGTACATCCCGAACTCTGGACAAGAGCATTACCCAACATTTCGCCAGTTTCCCAATAAACTTCAGCAATATTTTCGACGGGTGTCCAGGAAAGTTTTCAATTATTTCGAAGAGGTATTACCCCCCAAAACACTGTGTGGTGCTGCATGGTCCAGTAAACCGTTTAAAAATGTCCAGCACGTACAGGACTTCAGGATATGGAGTCCCGAACAATGTCACCGGGGATCTCCTCAGCTAGCCTGAGCATTTGTAAGGATTAACGAACTACTTGGTATTTACTATGGGGTTCCAGGTCCAAGTCCAGATCGTTCGCACAAATCCACCATCGAACGGGAATTCATAAGCGTTTGCTTTTGAATTCTGGAGAAGATATGCTGAAATATTTATCCCTGTTCACTACGCTGCAAGGACTTCGAAAAAAAATTCTTCAGCGAAAAAGAAAAATATAATAAAATAAATTGCAGACCTCTAGATGAACCAAATAGGACCCCCCAGCGCGGCTGTTCCCTATTCTTATTATTGTCCCATTTTTCCACAAAAACATACCTCGGTTGTGGATTCGACGGGGAAAAAAGGTAATAGACACGGTGAAGCGTGAGAGATCTTCACCTCATGAATTTTATCTCCTCCCCATTTACGGTGAGCATCCTAAACGTTTTTAGCGTTTTTAGGTATCACCCCTAAGACCCGAATCAGGGTAGAGATCATGACTCAGTGCAGAGCGGGTTATATGAATTGTTTTGGTATATTTTTATTTTCCAGCAGCCTGGCTGATAACAACGCCCAATTTTTAGTGGGCGTATGAACGGGTTGTGAATGTGATCCAACTCTTACTTTCGGTTGATAGTGTAGGCGAGGGAAGGTTCATTTTGAACGAAAACGCCACCTCTTTCAAATTCCTTCTCCTGTTCTGGCTATCAAATTAATTTTTCATTTCTTGAGCAATAAAAATTTCTTGTCACGTGCTACATGTGTTGAGAGAAGCCATTTATAAAAAGATTTGCACATTTGCTAGAGGTAATTCCTCTGAAGGAGGCAAGGAAGGTGCCGCCCAGTGTACGGCATGCAGAAGGCATTTTTCTGGCACCGTCCTCAGGAGAGATCACTTCCGCAGGATTTATGAGTTAGAGGAGGGGTGCACGAAGTTTTGATGTTGTCCCGCATTATTCTACTAGGTGTATATCTATAAAATTTTATATGCGAACAAAACAAAAGGGTGGAGTACACCTGGCCTGTAGTTTGACACTTCAGCGTTACCAGATTTTGGAAAAAATTAAATAAGGACAATTTGACAGTGGCAAGCTGGATGAAATCTCCAAAAAGTTTGGCTAGGACGTGATCCCTGCTTAATTTTGCACTCTATTTGTTCAGCTTTTATGAACCTGAGAGTGCAAAGTATTTCTTTTTAAAGTATTGATATATTTTAAGGTTTATTAGATTACGCAGATGCATATGTAGATATATTGACTAAGCCAACTTGTTTCAAAGTTAATCACAGATTTATGTACCTAATATTTCGTTTAGAAAATTCGTAATTTAAATACACCACTTAAAATCATGTTTTAATACATGCGAAGATAAAGAATGGTTCAATTAAACCATAGAAAGGTATAATTACATTTCACAAGGAATTGAAAATAGTACAAATGTATAGAACATAAGTAATTCCTTGCCTCTCAAGCCGCAATTCAGCAAAACCGTTCTTCATCCCTCAAAAACCCAGCGCACTAGCTAGCCACTTTGCATAGTAAGGCAGGATAGTGTTTGCCTTTAAATTAATTAGCCGCACAGTGCATACTCTTTTGGGGGCTGAAGCAAATTATCCCCCTTTTGAGGGATTCCGTAGCGTAATCAGGAGCCGCAGTTGCAGCCTCAGCCAACCACCCAGCAAAGCTCCTTAACAAGAGTAACTTTTGAGAAACAAAAACACGAACTTGTTGCATTTTTCAATCAAACCCTAGAAACTGAAAATATAAAAAAAAAAAGTAACAAATACAAGAAAAAAATTAAGTACGACAGGACTGTTTCGCTGTACAACTAGTAAAATTCATTAAAGCCCTTTTATAGAAGTGCATAAACAAAATTTCCCTGCCTCGAGCGAGGCTTTAGGGGCGTTTGCTTACATCGTCGCATTCGAGGCATTCCGAAGGACTCCTTCTTATTTATGTTGCACCATGAAAAATTTATCAAAAACCCTTTCAGGAACTGGCAGTGGTACTGCGAGTCGGTAAAAATTTAAATTTATTTCGCCGCGACCATTAAAAACTTTGGAAATATTTTGAGTGGGTGGTTGCGGTGCACCAGGGTGGGGGTGCAACTTTAGATGTCTTTAATCGTTCCTGCCTTCCGTAAAACTTTGGGAAAAAGTGGTTTCGCAGCGGAATTAGCAGTGCGAGGCGGTGGCAGTGTGCTTCATAAATAAACTTATACAAAATATGCAGGGTGATACATGCACCCAACGAAGGGCTTGAGAAGTTTTCCGTCTCGTCCCAAGAGACAGGAGGAGCACCTTCGTACCTTGCGCTGGCGAAAGGAAACCGATGACAGTGTTGATGAATACGAAGGACTAAAAAGTTTCTCTATGTTTTCTGGCAAAAGGGATTGAACTAAGAACATTTTTTGGAAACGTTGAAACCCACCCTTAAGATGGTGTCATAGTACAAAAAGTAGAGACGACAAAATTGAGCGTATCCGCGCACATTGCGAGACATGCGAGAAGTGCAGCACAGGATGTACCCGCAGTTTTTCATGTGAGGCTTCGTAGTAAAGGGAGCGGATATTAAATTTGAAACAGGAGTAAAATATATAACTAGACAGAGGAAGGTCGGTGCGCCATCTCTCCAATTCTGAAAGCAATATCTTGACTTACACAAGATGGTCGTGTATCTTCCTTGAGAATGTTAGATGCGCAGCAAAAGTAAAAAAAGCAAATTGGTTGACAAATGTTTCACCTGCGACAGTGGTGAGAAAAATAATATAGATCACAATATTCAGGTATAAGGCCCTTCGGTACACAGCTAAACTGAACTATTTTTTTATGAGTGCTATGAAGATGATGCTGCTGTAGCCCATTTTCACGATATTGAAAATTTTCTCTTTGAATTTTTACTTGGTTTTTCTCCCCTGGGTTGCACTGGGTGGCCTCGGCTATTCCATTTCATTTTTATTATCTTGTCGAGCACTTGTCAACCGAGTAAATCGAATAAAAATGGAAAACTTTACCGTATAAGAAAATGACCCGGGCGTGTCGTTCGTACCTGCGAGAAGAGAGAGAGAGCACCTCAGCGAAACTTTTTCGTCTTCGTCTTTTGGACAGATATTAAAACTTTGCCTGAAAGTAAAACTTTATCGAACAAATACTTTCGAGAGTGAGCACATGCAAATCGTCCAAAGTTGTTGAAAATTTCACCGCCAAATGCATTCGATAGTGCCATGGGGCGCCGTAACAAAGAGCTCCTTGGAAGTCTGCACCACCCTGTGCCGCATGCAAGGGCCCCGCGGCGCTTCGATCACCTTCTTCGGTTGCATGTGACGAAATAAATCGAGAGCATGATTTCGTTTTACATAAAAGGAAAACCCCTTACTTCTAGCTCCACTGAGCCTTTTTGGCACTCGGCTCCTCCCGCATTCCTAGATTTTGACGAGGTCCGCTGGGGGTGCAAAGGGATACAAAACGCGCCCTTACTCTCGATTGCATAAAATAAATAAAGGCGCTCTTTTAGCCACAACTGCTCCCCGGCTGTCTTTCTTTGAGCCGAACTTTGTTTTCCACTTCAGAAGGGCGCAAAAATAGAAAATAATAAGAAATAGTTGAAAAGTAGTAGGTAGACGTGTCCTGAAAGCCGGGACGCTTTGGGGTGCACGGGAATGCTTCTGGAACGCCTACACGCTTTTAACGAGTAGGGACTCCCGGAGACTCTTCGGGTTGCAGTGCGCCCCTAAAACCGGGATAGAAACCTCCGCGCGGAGCGGAGCGCCCGAGAAGAGATGCAACTTCAACTTGCTCCTCCAGAGTTTACTGCACTTGCATTAAGTGCTTTCGTGGAAAAACTTTGTTTTATTGCCACAACAACTCCATTAGTCAGCTATTTTAAGATGGCTTCTTCACGGGGTGCTCCTGTTGGCTTTTTCCATTCCTTTTTTGGTTTTTGTTCTACACTCCGCGTGCGCTTTATTCGTTTTTGTGCCCGTTTTCCAGGGCGAAATGTTTTCGCCCTCATTTTGCTTGTTATTTTTTGTTTTTGAGAACAACCAAAGTTGACTCTTTCATGGTCTGTTTATTGAAAAATACAAATACACTTGGGGCCACAATTTGCAGTACGCTTTTCCGAGAGTGGCTCCTCTTGTCCCTGGCCCGTTTTGCGGAATAAACTAATGAGTCTTTTTTTCCAAAAATACAAAAAATATTTCAAATTTTCTCTTAATGGACAAAAAAAGAGTTGTTTCTTCCTCTAAGAGTTCCTGAAGTACCCAAGTTATTCGGTAGAACGTTAAATGGTTTATCAAGGTTGCTGTTAAAACTAGTTAAAAATGCAACAGTTGGCTAATTCGCCATTGTTTGTCTTTTCGAATTGCTGTAAAATGCAAATGTACCTAAGATTAGGAAATTGACCTAATTTTTATGTAACTTTATGTTGAGTTTTTCGAAAGTTTTTTTTTAAGTTTAAGAACTTAATTATGTAGGTTCGTTAAGTATTAATTTCCATTTGATTTAAACTTCTTGTAAAAATTCACATAAAGTTTTGTTGTAAAAAAATTCAATGTATGAATAAATTCATATATCTTAAAGTTTTTAGTATGAAAAGAATAATCGATCTGATTTGTAAGATCCATAGGATAAAAAGTTACAGGGTAATTTATAAAATCACTTTTAAGAGTAATATCTAAAAATGAGAAGTTTTTTGTGACTATTAATGAGGTTTTGAGATGAAGCACCTCACGTGTTTTATTTGTTTTATGCTTTCGAAATTTGAAAATGTTTAGTAAAGTCTGGAAGTTTTTAAAATGAAGGCATACTGCTGATATAACATAGGTACACCACACATAAACTACCAATTAGCATACTTATTATTAATTTAGGCGCTGTCTGCCATGGGCTCAGGCCGTCAAATTAAGGAAAAGTTTATAATTAATGATTTGCTAAATGTGCGCTACTCATTACAAATAATAATAAGAAGAATAACACGTCGACCGTTTCCCATTAAGAAGTAACTGTCTGCCGAAGATTTTAGATCTTAGGAGAATTGCAATAAGGTACCAATTCTACAATAAATGTTGGATTATTGAAATGATTTTTCATTATTAAAGCCAAAAACAAACCTTATTATTCTTTCACAGTATCGAATTGCCGCTGCTTAGGGTTCCTTGGAATAGGAAGTAATTAAGAATTAGTACTTTTTCCTCTAATTAAGAGTAGGCGATACTTTTTCCACCTTTCGAAGAAACTAAGGAGAAACAATTTAATTCCCAAAAATATGCTCTTTCATGCTAACTTCAATAAGAAAATATTCCGCTCCAATTAAACCAAATGCGGTCCTGTGCCACATCCATTCAGAGAATTAGGTCATTTTCACAATTTTCCATTTTCACACTCAAGCAGGCATTTCCCCGCTTTTGGGGCAAATGCTGAAATTTTCCGACCATCTGCACCTGGTTACATAAGTCTTCTCCAATCGGAGATAACGCGGCGATCCTAAGCAGTTCCCCATTTTTATTAGTAAAATCATTAGCTATAGCACCGGGCCCCACGGAACCGTTTCAGAAGCGGGATGGGGCTCCGGGGGCGCTCGTCCTGGCGTGTAGCCTGCAGATTAGTGTTGAACATTATCTGGGTGTCTGGTGCACCAGGGACTCCCCTGTCTTGTTCATTATTTGACAAGCGGTTTTAATTAAAGCCACCGTCTCGTCCAGTCGTCGTCGCCGGGCTGCTCCCGCCGTGTATATCGCTGGCAATCATCCAACGAGATTTACTGGATTGTCCGCTCCCTGCGCCATCCCGGGATCCAGGCTGCCTCGGCCGGGGCGCCGCGCGGGTCGGAACGCCCCGGCCCGGGCTCATGAAACTGGAGCAATACGCTCGAATCGCGATGGTTCTAATTCTTCATGATGACTCCTGGTATCCGGGCCAGAGGTGCATTTTCGCAGCCTCTGCCGTTGCTGCCGCGTCCGGTGCCTGCTAATGGAACAACAGAGCACAGGACCCGGCTGCCATTTGTGATAGCCACCCTGTGCCGAGGAAATATTTACATATTAAGGAATTTGGGGGTAGTTGTAGCTGTTAACAACTTCCTCCCTAATAAAAGAGGTCGCGGGAAAGCCGCTTCCTACCCCATAGTTCCAGGGCGAGACAGACCCGTCCTCACGTCCGATTCTTATAGGACCACGTTTTGGCTCAATTCCATCGGGAGCCTCCTGCAACCTAAGCAGAATAAAAAAGTCAAGCGTTCTGCTTTCGAGGCGATTTCGAAACCATCGCTCTAACTTTCCAGATTTTTCTTTTCTGCTAATTTTTGGCCTATAAATTTCTTTTACCCTCCACTCTCACGCTCTTATCTTAGGACGCTATTATTTTCAGCTTACGATTTCCAGCGATACACAAAGTTGGTGCAAAAGGTTTTGAGTTTTATTGGTCGAGACTTTAATATGATTGAAAGTTCGCTATACGATCAAATGCGCCCCTCTCGGCCCTCCCTCGGTTATTATAGCCACCCCTCCAATTCACCTGACAGGCAGGTGAGTGCAGCAGAAAGGAGCAAAGTGCTGTCGAAGTGGATAAAAGTTCCCCTGTATCAAATTGCGCAAATAAATTTCACCGGGCATGATATAGGAGGCCCCCGGGAGGTGCACGGGGCTGGGCGCATCGCAAAATCGATTGCAATTAACTTGATTACATTTGACTAAATTGGCGAAGGGCAATTTTTCCCCTTTTTCAGTTTTTGAAAGCGAACGTCATAGAGGTTGCTAAAGTAAAGTTTTGAAAAATGTCTACAAAGATTATTTTATTATACTTAAAAACTATTATCTTTAAAACATAAACCAATTCAAACTAAAACAATTAAAACTATGTAGACATGCCACAGAAGAGCTCAATAAGTTATTCATTATCACCGCATTTTTAAAATCATTACATACACTGATTATTTGTTACTAGTCAACATTAATAAGCTTTATTAGCAAAAAAAGAATACATTTCTAATGAATATTTTTGCATTATTTTTAACGAATATTGTAATGCACTATTTCAAAATTACAATTTTAAAATCGAAATACAAAATTCAACAAGAACAGGAAATTTAGCCCATTTGTATTTATAAATTCAATATAGTATTGCAATTTTAGCTTAAGAGAATTTATCACACAAATCAAAAATCATTCACTTTAATTATTTAGTTTATTTTTCGTTCCCAAATCAGGATACAGGTGCAGATTTTCCCCAAAAATCGAGGGTATTTTCGTAAATTTCCATCACTGACACATTGAAACGACCTCTGCCCGTTTGCCTTTTTATTACTTATTTACGTCGCAATGAAATGCTAAATAATTGGATCGCGATAATCAGGAAACAACTCAATCCACAGATTTTCGTGGATTTGCAATGAAATTGCACTGAATAGATGTTTTTTTTTTGCATATATGTATAATTTAAAATACAGTTGCTGATTGGAAATGATTTTTTACAGAGCGCTTTGATTTGTTTATACCGACTCGCATTTTATTCGTGTTCTTTGGACCAAGCTCAAAGCAACACAATTATATGTATAAAACAACCTGAATTCTAAAATTGATATGTGAATTTTGTAAAGAATTTTATAATCTTACATATTCTAAACACAATTATCTTCCATTCTTGGAAAAAAATTAAAAAAAAGGAAAACTGAAATGAAAACCAAAATCAATTATCCTAAGGTAACAAAAGAGCTTCCTTAAATTTCAATCAATAACTTTTTAGAATAATAAAATATCAATCACAATCTTACCAATAAATCTTCATACTTACAATTTCAGGATGATATTATTAGTAGCATCAATCAAGATTTCTAAGAATATTTGCGAATAAAATAAACTGCCCACAAAAGTATCAGATAATTGAATAATGCTCCCAAATTACAGACATATGTTCAGTGAATGGTTCTCGCTTCCTATAAAGACAAACATATAAACTGACAAAGACCACTGAGCAAACAAATTTACAAGTGTTTCTATCCAATTTATGTACTCGTCAGAGGGATATTTGTCCAAGAAAGAGGATACTAGTGAAAATATACTGACTCGTTGTCATTCCAAAATGAAATTCATGTGCGAACGAACCTAATCTTCGTTATCGATTTGAAGTTAATAAATTGTAGTAACAAGTTTTCGTATCAAGAAGAGGGACTTATGTAAAGTGGAGTAGTCCTTAAAAAAGGGAAATAATAATTGTTTTGTAGAGGTGTTGTGCTTAGGTTGTTGATCAAAAATATTGTGAAAATATGTTGTGTATTCGGAAATATTAAAAAATAAATAAAAATATAAAATCGTGGAGGGGACTCTCCTCTATTTTCTAAATAAATATAATAAAAGTGAGAAAGTTTGAAAAGTGAAATTATAATAAAGATAATAAAGTATTAGAAGTTATACACCAGACCTTTTACAAATAATAAAATTCTACTCAGATATTTCGAATAATGCTAAATACCATCAGGTAAACCCGTTTTCATTTAATGTTTCCCCTCTTTTCTTTTCATTTTCTTCGACTCCAACAAATGGTACATCATCGTAACAAAATCTGCGACTAAAAACCAACGACGCGACAACAAAAAATCGTAATAAACCACGTTCTCGCTGGTGCCCATTGTTATTATCGTTATCACGAAAAATACGAACAACGTCGTCGCCGTGTCCTTAAAAATCCCAACCCGACACTCCTCCACTTCCATTCCTTGTGCACGTCCTGCCATCACAAAATAATGACGTCGACATAAAACTGCGATAAAATGCACATTGGCTGCTGCGACAACTTGTCCATTGATGAAAAACACAAACGACAACTACGACAAAATTGGAACGTGCAACAACTCGGACATTGGACGACAACAATCCGAATGCGGACATTAAATTAATCGCCCCACCCGAAACCTATCCCAACTCTACGCCCTTGGAACCGAACGACAAAATTCCGACACTTTTGTTGCATGGGCACATACGCCGTCGCGAAATCGGGGCAACTTTTGCACTCTTTCGCCGGACGACGAACACCCACCCTCCGTGCCCACACACGTGTAACGCACACGCCGAACGACACGTGTCGAAATAATGCCCACTGAAATTGTGATGACTGCCGGAACGATGGTGACAACAACGCCCATAATTGCTCGCGATTTAATTGTATCGAACGGTCGAAAATTCCTGCTCCCGGCGCTGATCAATGATTGAATCGACGCAACATTGCTACTCAAAATTGCGAATTGCTTAACGAAATACACTACTCGCCAATTTTTGAAACAAAACACACGCACTAAACGCACGCGAGGGCTGCGCATTATTAAACAAAAAACAAAACAAACTTCGACAATAACTCCAACTTATGTACCTAAAGAAGAAGAAACGGAAGCAGTCGTAGGCTGCTCCACTTTTAGATGGGAATTCTCACCTGCTCCGCATCGCGATAGTGCGGACAAATTCCCACACGCACACTCTCACGCAATTCGAAGCAGGACATATTAAAAAACTGCCCTCTAAAAGGAAGTCTTGGAAGACAGAAAACGATTAAAAATAAAAAATATTAAGAAATTATCGCGAGAACGGGAGATCCCTAAGGAATACGATCAAACTCACTTCAGAAAAGGGGCAATTGTAGAATGGGGCTGCAAACGGCAGTGTTGCCAGCAGCCAGTCTTGTTGCAGCCACCGCATTCGCGCTTCTTTTGTGGACAGCTGACTATGTGAACGCGTCTCGTGAGTATAAATTGAATGCTTTTTGATATTGTTAATTTTAAGTTTTTAGCTTAAGTGCCTCTACTAATGCAAGTCGGCACTCAATTTTAAAATGAATATTCGAATGCCGTTGTAATTTTGGATTAGTACTTGCATAAATTGCAACGATGCTGGTCCACCCTTTTTATTGAATGTCAACCTGCGTGAGCGTTGGCTTTTACTTGATATTTTTATACTATAAGAGAACAAGAGATGCTTTCGACGCTATTTATTTCAGATTTCTACTTTAAACGCAAATACTAAGGTATTTCCCGTACTTCTCATTAATTTAGCCAATTTTTTAAATTAATTAAACAATGATCTCCATCTACTTTACAGAAAAGAAAGTCAGTTTAAATTCTTAATAAATCAGTATATGTTCTGAAAACTCATCAAAATTCCCTCACTCTTAAAATATGGCAAATTTTCTTGCTATGATCAAACAAATTTCAATTTTTGCAAATAAATTCCCTCTTTATTATTTTTGCTCGTCCTTCTCAACGACGGCGGTAGACATAAATTTGCGCTCTTAATGAAATCGTGAATAAAAGAAGCGAATTTAATTCAGCCCTAATCCTTAATGAATTTTCTCTTCCGGAAACGTAAATCAGATTTTCACTTTTTGGGGGGAGTGCAAGAAAATAGGAAAAAGTAGGTATCTTTTTTGCGGGAAAAGGGGTGATGGCAGTGTACGCGGGGAAAGAAAGAGGATGTGTAGAATTGGAGCTGGAGTTGGGAATATGCTCTAAATTCGATTCCCCTGACACTGACACACCTTATCCCCCTGTTCAACTGATTCGAAATTCCTCCTATTCAGTCTGGCATGATTACAATTTTCAGCTAAAAGATCAGTTTGAAATCAGTCTCATGTTTCATTGCTTATCCCATTCCCTGGGATGTGTTCGGGCGTGTGTGCTCATGGGTTCTCGCGTCTCGGCTCCCCAACCCAGAGTCCTCCTGAAACTCAATTCAACTACAATCTATCGTACATCGTCCTGTGCGAGAAGGAGCCCCCCGAGCCCGAGCCGAGCCATCCAGTCATTCACCAGCCAGCCATCCAGCCAGCCGCCTGCCCTACATTCATACAGAAATTTCCATAAAATGCCTTCAAGAATACTTAAGTAGGTAAACATGAATTTAACTCGTATATTTGTATGTAAAGCGTGTTTATTCTCCGCAAGACTTTCCTACTTTCATGCCCCGGCACAAATAGACGCCTCGCGAAAATGCCATCTCCTCTGATTGAGGAGCGTGTGTAACCCGAGCGGGCCCCGAAATGAAACCTATATCCCCCACCCCCACCCTCACCCCCACCCTCACCCCCACCCGAGACAATGGTGGCGGGGTAATCTAAAAATTTCAATTTACTCTCATACTGTAAATGAATAATTAATGCACACGAAACCGCCCCGGATATCCGTGTAATTTACAAGTTTTCCAGTTGACAAACCAGCAACCTGACCGAGATGTGGGTGGATGTTGACCCTATCTAACCCCTCCACCTCGTTTTTGTACCCACCTTCCCCGCCACTCTGAAAGACCCCTTTTCGGGACAGAAAAGAGTAAATCAGCTGTGGCAGTTAACAGTTTCATATTTCCAGGACTCGTCTATTTTTTTTAACTTTTTCTTCCGAATTATTGCGAAAGTTTTTTAATAAATTTTTGCGCTAATAGCAATTATAGCTGCTTCCCCAGTCACGTGTGCTTGTAATTTTCGCAATTTGAAGAAAACTTTCGATAAGTGGCACTGCGCTCCTATAAAAGGGAATTAAAACTTCAAAGGGGCTCAGGGCGAAAAAGAAGGAGCTTAAGTCCAATGCTGGACAACTCCCCGGTGCAGTGACTCATTTATGAAATTTTGTTGAACGAAACTCACGGGAGTCTTTTCAAGTTTTTGAAGGGTTTATTAATTGAATGGAGCAGGGCATGTCAAAACTATTTTTGCAAGGGAAGTAGTGGCAACTCAAGAAGAGTTCAAATTTTAAGAGTTAGTAGTACCTACTTTCTTTGCCGTCTTTTTCTATTTGTCAGCATATTTACAACTCGTTCTTTAGAAATGTTTTCCGTTTAGTGTATTCATTTATAATGAATTTGTAGGCGGTGTCAAAATTTCAACATGATAGTGGTTCTAAATATAGGTTTTCTCAGTTGTTGATAAAAAAAAATATAATCAAAAATGGAATTTTTGTAATGATTTTTACCTTATACTGTTCCACCCAAACGAAAAATCAGAACAAATTGCATGTGATTAGTCCTGTTTTTCACGTTTTTGTGTTTTGTAGCTTATATCTACGTATTAAAAAAATTGCAATGACAGCATATATTTCTGCATTTAATAAATCTAATCTAGCCATTTTCTGCAATTAAAAGCAAATAAAAATTAAAATCATCTGCTAATAAAACAAAACACAAAAAATGATGATTTTATTTATAAACGCGTGCAATATATAAATAAAAGAAACACCAAAACTGAGGGCGAAACGGTAATATTTTGTTTTTGGTTGCGGGAGATTGGGGTGGGTTCGGAAATAACAGAAAGGACCGGCTCAAATTGCATGGCGCTACGGACTGGCTGGCAAAGAGAAAATCGTAAAAACCAGCACATTTCCCATTGAAAAGCGTAATCAATTCCGATGTGTAGAGGATAGGGCCGCAGCGCAACGAAAAAAGAGGGGGGCAGAAAGGGTCCCACCACCACCACTCGAGAATGGTTTCACAATTTCAATCTACCTGCGACAACACCTCATCCACAGGTCCTAAAAGGACTTTTCTATACACACGTTTTTTTCAAGAGCGCACATAAAATTTAAATAAACCGGAGATCCCCCGCTCAGCGCCCCCTCCAGGATAACTAAATTTGATTTGCTTTGTTGATATGGAAAATCAACGCAGCAACACGGTCTCTGGGAACTTGAGGGGTGCTCCGGATACTCGGGGGTGGACAGCCGGGTTCCGGCATTCCGGAGTTCCCCGCGGTACCAGAGCTGGTCGTAGTCTTTTTGATGAAATTAGTAGATAACCGAAAGTGTCACTACGACGCTGTTCCGCTTTTATAGACTGCTCGACTTGGCCCCAGCATTGTGTGTCAGATCGATTTACCCTTGTAAGCCCTCCTCTTGATAGGATAGTCGTCTGATGGATAACAGGCAAAAAAGGCTCTAAACAGGACGAAGCACCGGGACTCCCGGCGCGAGGGTCCCCCGGAAGATGTATAGAGCGCAATCTAACACTCGCCCAGGTGATACGGGCTCCTTGGGAAATCTTTAAACTTTCCTCTCGCCCCACTTCGTTCAAGAAAAATTGTCAGGCGCTTTCGTTTTTATTTTTATTTTTGCTTTTTTCACTTTTCGCCGTCATTGTTTTTTCCTTCTAAGTTCAAAGATGAAATCTATCTTCGACTGGAATCATCCTGCCTTCCGTTGTTTAGCCCTCCCAGCATCCAGCACACTGTACCCAAAGATGCTGGTGGCTCTAGCTGGATTCTGTGTTACTTGACACACCCTTGAGACGCCTCGACGAAACACTTCGCCAACCTTTAGCCATGTTCGCAATCTTCGCCGCCTTTCACCCTTAGCGAGCGCACAACTCTCAGCGGTGGGGGTGGAGTTTTCTAATTAGCAAAAGAAACGCGCCGGGATATGGCAGCCAGACACAGCATGCTAATTAGGATGAACAAAATTCCCGCTATTCTAGCGTCCAGGTTTTACAGAACCGAATCCTGGAAATTTCGGCAAGTTAATTTATTCGCAGACATTTTTTTAAAAATAAAACCAAGCCAAAAGAAAAGGACATGCAGAAAAAACGTCTCCTGAGATTCAATTAATTCAGTTTGTTGCTCACGACACCGATAAGGTTTCCCACGTTTTTTTTTCTTGAAGTGCACTCAAGTGTGAACCGCTCCTTGTCTTTGAGGCGAAATCGAGGACGACGCTCTTTTTGTTGTTTGTGTGATGACCAGTAGGGGGCAAAGAGTTTGACGATCGACTGTTGCTGTGCAGTGGGGGCGTCGTATATTTTTGTCCTTTTATTTCCTTTAATTCAATCGCCACTGGTCGCGCAGAATGTGGCAATTGCGGAAATTGAGAGAACAATTTTCTTTTCTTTTACTTTAGCACTTTTGTGGAAAGCTGGAAAAGTGTAAAACGAAAGGTAATGATTTTTAGACGAAAATTTATCTTTAAATTCAGAGTTTAGATTGAAATGGTATCGATACATATAAGTAAATTATTCTAAAGCAGGGACCGAGAGTAGTCATTATTTTTGGAATTCATAATCAAAAAATATCATTTTATATGTATACTCATTTTTTTTTACGATTGTTTTTATGTGGTATATGAATATCGAGGCACTTTCAGCAAAAATGGTCTAATGGAAATGATTAAGGATAAAACCGTAAATATCAGTGATATATGTGTGTAACTTAACAAATCATGAAGAGGTACAAGAAGAACTCTGTGATATGACAGTTCATCACAAGAATATGCGCGTTTTGAATACTACCACTAGTTTTGAATTCAGCAGATTTTAAACATTTCTCCATGTGCAAAATGATAAGTTAAATTTTTTTAAGTGTGACCAAGCGTAATTTAATTCTTTATTCTATTTGGAAAGCACTTCCTCGCTATTTCATCTTTGACATATTATATAAGTAAAACTTTTTATTCGGCTCTTTGCCACTGCATAAAAAATAGCTATTTATAAAGTTTCTATTTTTCAGTCGGTTGATCAAAAAATTATTAATGATTATAAATAATAATAAACGATTTTAAGCCGACTTAAAAAAAGAAAAGGTTACATATTATTCCGAACTATGCCTACGTTTTTTTGTGCTAAAGCACACGCCTTAAAGGACGGTAAATAAGCAAATGAGTTTTATTTCGAACAGGATCACAATTATCTCAACAAATTTTGGAAATATCTACTTTTAGAGTTTAATATAAGAAGGAAAATTTAAATAATAGCCTCTGCGAAAAACAAATTCTTCGTGGATTTTCATTGCCGCCTTGATGGCTTCTTCCCAGCTCCTTATCTAAGTTTTTCTCAACTCAAAAATGAGTTTAGGATTTTATTTAACATTTTTCGATGCATGTTAATTTTGTTTTTTCCATTCGATCTTTTTTAATTTAAGAAAATGATTTCAGTGTATAAAGCACCTTGTCCTGTCCCTTATTCCTACTGTTTTTTCGCAGCTACGGTCTTCAAAAGAAATTTATATTTCTATTTACTGGGCCACACTTCGGAGGAGAGGGAGTTCGAAAGATATTCCCGCTGTTACTGACGCTGCTGCGAATTGTTATGAGTTCTGAGATTAAATTCCTGCGGGAATGAAATTCCATTTTCCCTTCAAAATACCAAAAACTCCAAAATTCCTTGAACTTTTTGTTGTCGGTTCTGTTAATCATCAAATCAAAAATCACTTTTTATCTGGTGGAGCCACCAAACCAATCCTCCGCAGTCCTCCATATCTTCAGGGTGCGTTCATAAAGCGCAGATGGCCCGTAGGAGTAGTTACTCGGAATCACATCAATATGGGTAATTAGGACGAACGCAGATGGGGAGCTATCTTTTGTCTTTGAAACAAGTTATCGTTTCCAATTAGTGCGGCAAAAGTCATAAATAAATGTCTGTACAGCCGGTGGTTTGGGGAGGCCGTGGGAGGCCAATCGAATCCAATTAGGGCACTTTTCAATCAGTTCGAAATAATCAGCGCAATTAGGGGAACTTAATCGCTTAATACTTCCCAATTTGGGGATTCCCCCTTTTGCTGCGGTCGTTGAGATATTTCCGCAGATTTCGTCTCATAGCTTTGCCTTTTACGTCTCCTCTACATAATTACGCCATCTGCCGGCATGTCTTCTCGATTCTAATGCCCGTACTTCGTTCGTCTCGCTACCGGGTCTTACTCCCGGATATTTTTCAGTTGAATGCTTTATAAGCTCCGCTAACTATTTCGGTTTGAATACTAATTTTCCTCGTTTGCACACCCTAAAAACCCCCTTTTACCCTTTGTAGAGCAAATTTCGTAGCGCTCCGTACGTGAAAGTTTTTTACCCGCAAAATGATTTTCCACCCCTGCGTTGCTTTGCCAACGAAATACGATGCGCAAAAGATGGACGCGCGCAGTCAATAAATTTGCTCAATTTCACCAGTTAATTCGCGTTGTTCATTAATTTCGTAATTCGAATTTTGTAGAACTTTTGGCATGTCAAATATTTCCGGAGTTTCAATACCACTCCATTTTCAACCCCGGCTCAAACAACCCCCATCAGCACCTGAGTCGACAGGTGTGTGTTACGCTGATCCCAGTTCATTTTCTGCTTTGGGGCGCAGTTCTCCCGCATTCGTTGTCTCAACGTTAATTTGGAACTATGCTTTGCTATACTCTGTTATAGTCGGTCCCACTGGGAAAGTTGTTGCTCTAAAGTCGCATGCCAGGCTTCCCGGTGAACCCGAAAAACCCGCCACCCAGCTCATGCACGCCACTGGATCACTAGAGCGCACCTACGACAGTGGCGGATTCCTGCTCGTTTGTGACGTCTAACTTGGGTTAATTGTTTAATTTCGTGTTTGGTTCCAAGGAGATAAAACTCTCAGGAAATGACATGTGAAAACGTTGAGTGGCGTTCCCCAGCCACCCCCCGCGGCCCCGTAATGTAGGAGACGAGGGATTAGGGCAGAGCCTGTTTCTGGCGTCGTGGATGGTGTGTGCACCAACGCCTCCCATGCAGCGAATAATTACTTCCGAAACGTCGCCCCTGACGACAACACCGCCGTCTCGCTTTGTGAAAGGGTTTGTGCGTTGCTGAGGGACACTTCCCTTCCAGCAGCCACAACAAGCGATTTCGGGAAATTACTTCACACTTTTCGTGGCACCTCCCCTCAACGGGATATGACCCATCAGGCTCCACCTGAAGTATGTGCCGGTCTCCCTTTGTATACCAGAGCACAGCCTGACAATTTTATTTGCCGCCCACCTCTAGAGCGCAATTCATGTGCTTCCCGCTTTTAAGTGCCCTTCCTAGATTATACCCAAGCGTCAGGAAGGCAGATAGAATCACGTAACCCCTAAGTAATTGAGAACTCATTCTGGCAGCCCAATGATCTTGTTTCCCAATTTCACGCCTAATGTCCCCAAAAATGAGGTCATTACTTTTCAGTTTATACAACTTTTTCGCGCCTCTCATTAAGATTACCCAAAAAAATAAAAATATAAGAAATATCGTAAAAAATATCGTAAGGCGATTCTTTCTGTAATCAAAGCTTGATGGGGTAATTACGTAATTGCTCGTAAGTCCACCCTCTCATTGAGGTCTGATTGCATGAAAATAAATAAATTTCGTGCCGTTGAGCGGTCTCCAGCATACAACCAAAATTGGGTTTCGAGTTGGGGCGATAGCATCACGTGACAATATCGCAGTCCGAAACTCATAACAACCCACAGGACAGGACTATACCCGGCTTGAATTCTGGAATGGAATTGCACATTGAGTCGACATTCGTCGTAGTCGGCGTCGACCCTATCCTCGTCCTCCACGTCGATTTCAATGGCCAACTATGTGGAAAAAAGGTAACCCAGAAATAGATGGGATTTTTGCGTCATTAAGGCGTCTGGCAGGAGGCCTTGTGGCACGTTTACAGCAGAATCGATGGATCAATCGTCGTTTGGATAAAGCCAAACGTTTCAATTTTTTCCGTGCCGTGGCTCGGTCACGCCAGGAAAAAAGAAATTCATCGTTTGGATTATAGCTAAGGCGCGAAAGAAACGCACAAAAAGAGAAATCGCCTCACCTGACCATTTCTGCTGCCGAGAGGGCAATTCTTAATAACAAAAAACAAACAAATAAAAAACAAGTTAAAGGGGAGGAAACACGCCAGATATCCTGGACGCCATCAAGGGGCTCCCATTGACCACGTACCATTTCATCCTGTAACGAAGTTGCTTTTTTTATGGGAGATACATCCAATAGTGGATGTAATGACGGCATTGGTGCCATCGTTATGCTTGGGCAGTTTCTAAAGTAGAACACAATTCAGTGTCGAAAAGAAATATTACATCGAATTGTCACTTTTATATCAGGAAATTAATCTAAAACGATATTCCATTATACATATATTAATTCCCGTTTTGGTTCAAAAGTTCTAAAAATCAGGCGGCTGCAGTTTATTGTCAGATTAAAGTTTGGCGGTTTTCTAAAGCAGTGATTCACTTCTGCCCGGCCTAAAATACTTACGTGTATATAAATTATGTTTTAACTGCCTACGCTGAAGCAGTTATTAATTTAATTTGCTATGCGATATATAAAAAGTGCCGCCGTCTAATTTGTAGAAAATAATGTTCTGCACAAAATTGTTTATAATAATTTTTCCTATACCTAACTTCGATATTTTAAGAGTTATTTGGGAAATAAAAGTAGTGAAATTTGATGATTTTATTTCATAAATAACTCATAAATGGTGAATCGAGCGTTAAAATGTATTTGGACACTTTTGCACAGAATTTAATCCTCTACCAAATTTATTCTAACCATTTTTACGATATCTGCTAAAGTTAATGAGCAACTTGCAAAAAACCATAAGATCATTATAGGTTCACTTCTTCACCTTACTGTATATGTTTGGTAGGGTTAAAAGCTATAAACGAATAAATGAAAAGATTGAGTTTTCCGAGCGACTGGACAAGGACCAAGAAATCATAAAAAACCCTGTCACAGCAAAATTACAAGGGGCCCTGGGATGTGGCTAAGTGGGACATAGTGACAACATAAGTCCTCTCGCCTGGCGCTCCCGAAAATTCGACAGGTTGGGGGTGTTTGTGCCACATACACTGGGTCGGAGTTCACCATTAGCGAGGAAGAAAGAAAAATAACATCCCGTCCAGTGTCCATATTTTTTGGGGCCGACCTCCCATTGCGACTTTTGTTTGCTTTAAGGACTAATTCCCACTAACGTCCGTTGTCTGGAGGCTATTTTTTTTTCTCTTATCGCAGCATCTTTTGCTTACCGTTATCCTTCCTTTCATGGCTTCATCTTTCAGCTTGGAGATCCTCCTCCGCATCTCGCTTCCCGCTCCTCCCCGACAAACCCTTAAAATATGGCGGATGGGGGGCACATAACGTTTCTGAATGGACTCCCCTGTCTGCGACTGTCCGAGGCACACGCCACGAAAATAATAAAAAAGATGTACATTGTTGCTTTATTAGCTATTTGACATTTGAGGTTATGGCACTTGCTGGAGCCCGAGATGGTCGCATCCGATCCAAATGAAGGCAGACAAAAGATGCGAATGGACAGATACATGAATACGAACGTACTCCGTCCTTCTCTGGCGGATGATCCTGGAGATGGACCGGGACATCTCCAGGACGCAAAACCCCCAAATTGCCTCATAAAACGTATGACATTCTGATTGTGAGCACGTTTTATTTGCGTTCTGGGCTTTGTTACGTTTCCGGGACTCGGCAGTCGAGGAGCTTCCGTGAGTGCAGTTCCAATTATGTAGGACTCCCCATTGTCCAATAGAACGGGACATGCCGGGAGGTAATGGACACACGTTTATAATAATGCTAACGAGAACGTTTTCCTTCCAACCAGCATGTTTTTCAAGTTTTCGTTTCTGGGACCGGGAACGCCAGGACCCCCGGGAGGAGTTGGTTAAATATTCCAACCAAAACTGAGCGTATTTCGGTAAATGTTTTATTTTGAGATGAAGACGCCAAGAGACTTACAAATTTAAAGGAGGTAAAAATACCACCTGTTTCATATCACATATTTTTTCATATTCAAGGTCTATTTTGATTATAATTTTTACGTTTATTTGAGAGTCGGAGTACTCTGTAATTTTGATTACCTGATTTGTATTTAAACGTTGCATTACAACGAATAGCAGTCGTACAACACTTTTACCGTTGACAAAATAAAGAGCAAAGGGGCTAGTTGGGTCCCGTGAAGTATAGCTGACCTTCAGTACATAAACTCTCGTCTCTACACATTCTATTTATAATAAAAAGTATACAACTGTAAGCAAAGTGCATGCATAAGTCATTCAGAATTTTAACAATTTTATTACGAGACGAACTTATTTCCCTGTAATTCATGTTCGCCATAAAAGAAATTGTAGAACGATTTATTTGCTAGTTTGCCGTAGAAGTCCACTATTGAGTTTAACTACCCCGCAATGAAACATATGACCTTGCTCTTGGCGTTGAGACAAATTGCAGCTCTGGAATTTATATTTTCTTGCGTGCCGAAATTTGCAGTATTTGGAATAAAACTGGAATTGACTGCTTCCCGAACAGGGTGTAAAGCGTCTGTAAAACAAGCGAAATAAAAATGCCAAATGAAATTTTCTGAAACTTTGTAAGAGAAGGAGAACACTTTGAGGAACTCATAATGAATCAAAGCCCCTAAAAACAAAACGAGAAGTTTAAACAGTGTGCTCCGATTCGCGTCTTCTTCAGCTTCAAAGTCTCTTAACTATGTTTTCCTTACGCTCTGAAAGACAGCGCTGTCCTGCAAGTTTAAAATGCTTAAAGATGCTTCTAATTGCAAGCTACAGAGCGCCGCTGCCCAGTTTTTGTATCGCTGATAAATTATTAACTTTTTGCGCAAAGACAAAGTTTTCTTGAAGGAGAAGGAAGAAGCTACGAAATTCGCAAAGAATGAATTAATCTGTACGGTTTTTTTTGTTTTTCATATATCCAGGGCATGTGCCCGGGTGTCACGAAACATCAGTCATCCAATTAAGCCAACCACCCCCGCCCTTAAATCCTGGTGTTTTGTACTCAGGACTAGAGGAAGGGCTTATTGAAAAGCTATCAAAACGTCGTAAAAGTAAATCACTCGCAGCCAGAACTAGTCACATTCTGCCATCCATTTTTGGGGTATCGTTCCTCCAGGAGCGCGTGCAGGGGTTGTCGCTCCGGTCGCAGATTTTGCAGGTACAATCCCCGCGCTTACCCCTAACAGTCGTGTGCTGTGACATCTTAACCACCAAACAAGTGTAAGAGGTCCCACCTCTTTTACTGCTTATTAGCGTTATTTAGATTTATAGATAGCGAATTCCTGCGGCACTTCACATGTTATCGGGCCATATCCATATCTTTTGTATCTTGGGCCGAGTCACCACCGTAACCGAAAATTTCCATGCAGAATACTTCGGGGAAAAACAACTGTCGGTGGTAAATTTTGACTGGCAGACTTTACTTATCACAAGCACACAAACACGCCCTGTTCCCGCCCCAGGCCCGGGACTCCACCCGGGGGCCCCCAGACCTGGCATACCACCGTCTTAGCTCCAAAATCTATAACTAAACGTAGGAAAGCACGGCGTGATGTATAGCCGAACATGCCAGCCACCATGTAGGGCTCCGTAAGGTTCTGGAGGCAGGGGGCCGAGGCCGGGCCCGGACCGCCGGAGCGGCTCTGCGGTAATAGAAGAGAGCTCCTTTTCTGCATGTTATACGAAATTCCATATTATGGCTGCTCCTATTTTCTACAAAACCGCATGTGTACTTTATGAGGTTTGCGTGCAGAACGGAGGAATAATAATCAATCAAAACACTGGCAAAAGGGAAGCAGAGACCACCGGGCGCCTGGGGCCCCCCGGGCCGGGAACAGGACATAAGAGTCGTGGGGGGAATCACCCGTAATAAAATCAGCATACGAAATACTACTTTTTTCTATTCCTAGTCCCTAAATGGAGGAAAACTGCCGGCAATCAGTGCCTCATAGGGAAATCGTCCCTTTTGGGCTCTGCCGCGTTCGCCTGCCTTTTTAGTGGCATTTACAAGTGGCGGGCTCACGAGTTGATGAGGTCCAAAATAGAAAGAAAAAATTCGAGAGAACCCCCGATAAGCTGCGGGGAAAAACGCGGAAAATGTGCTCTCGATGGAATCGAGGATTTGCTTGGAAAGTTGTCAAAAGTTTGTAAGAATTATCAAAGAAAAAAATTTTATTTTGTTTTTTTTAAAGCCTCTCCTTAAGGGGTGGGAAATACCTCTCAAGAGGTGAGGCGAAATTGTGCAAACTTTCTATCCCTAGACAGGTGTATAGATATGGGCAGGGATTAAGAAAAGAGGCTTAGCACGAACCGCGGAGGCTATTATACGTATAAACTGCTGATTCTTGGTCTTTGGGGAAGAGATGCATATTTTCCAGGGAATTCATTGAATTTATGACGAATCTGCTCGGTGAGAAAATTGATTCCCTGAACTTTCCACTTATCGTAGACTTTTCCCAGAAATTTCTCTGCAGGTTCGACTGGATCCAATTAAGAAAGTTTCCCTTGAAATCTATAAATGCATTATAAAGTCACAAAAAAGCCCTTTCTCCCCCCAGTCTGCGCGGCAATAACTTTTCAGCTGGAAAGCGCCTAATTACCCTTATGGCATGTGCAAAAACACAAGGGTATAGGTCGGAACCTTTCTGCAGAACTGTTACTACCACAGGCGCAATGAGAACGTAAGGCTTTAAGGGTTGCAGAGAAGGACCCAATGCTGTGTTGGTGTGCAACTCCCACTTACAATTAGGAATGAATCACAGGTGGCTTGCGCCAGAGATTTCTCATTCAACACTCATGCCCCCGCACCTGGGCTTACTTTCTGTGTCTCCAGACACAAGAAAGACTCGTAAGAACTTTTAATTTGGAATGATAAGCTCCTTCTTCAAGAAAAAGAAAGTTAATTTGTAATCTGTTGTGCATGCCAATCACCTCTGAAGTCGTTTATGTTGCGACGAGAACGATAAATTTTATGAGTTTCTAAAAGGAAAAAGTCGACTTTGAATTGAATAAAGTAAATTCCAATCCTTAAATTAATTACGTCATTGAGTAGTAACAAAAAATATCAGTAGTTGGGGCTCAGTGAAATTTGATGGTTGCGCAAGTCGCTAATTAAACTAGAAAAAGTTGCGTAAATTACTTGTAATGATTTTGTGCAAGTCTCGTTCTCAGTTGAATACAACTTGAACCCACAGGCCAAACGTTTGAAATAACTTGAAATTCATTCTATAGAAATAAAGCAAATGGTCTTATTTTACGAAATTGTACCCTACAATTCAAAAGCCAGTAATACTTGCAAACATTGACTACAAAACAATGAGTTCGTCAATTGCTTGATTGGCCCTTAAATCCATTCTGGACTTAACCCTTCTTCCCCTATACAAATTAGCCATTCGGTCTGGGGTCACATCAAATTTCGTCGGACGAAGAATAATCAAAACAGATAGCATACTACGATATATCGTTCTCCCCCGGTAATTACTTTCTGCGGTTCCAATTAAGTCTGGCGAACTACTGGTCAATTTCGTCCTCGGTCCAGAGACCGATCGAAAATTCTCAGTAAACATTTCAGCGGAACGCACAGTAATTAACTGGCCGTGGGGACTACCAGTCGACCTCTAAAATTATCATTAACTTGTTATTCGGAAGAATTTTTGTCATTGAGGCCTCTTGGCCACAGCAGCCTCGACAAACACCGGACAGGTAGCAATCGCTGTCTAGTTCGAGGATGATTCGGTGATTCCCAAATTATCCAAAAGCGTCCGAACATTAGAGCGACGGAAGGTTTGTTTACTAATTTTCCCTAATTGCAGGAGGCGCCCTCGGTGAGGTCC
The DNA here is from genome assembly GCA_959613345.1 of Tolmerus cingulatus. NCBI lineage: Eukaryota > Metazoa > Arthropoda > Insecta > Diptera > Asilidae > Tolmerus > Tolmerus cingulatus. The sequence goes on from OY390707.1 coordinate 31,284,701, forward strand.
ACACACCAAATGCTGGCGTTCTGCACCAGATCACCCAGATGCTTTTAGACACGGCCCGAGCTTCGAAAATCCTGGATTCGGGTTAAAATCTTGTGTGGCACTGTTCCACCACTGCTCTCGAGGCCCCACCCTGTGAATTTGATGCAACTCCGACTGTTCTCGTGTTTAGCTAAGCTCCACCCGGTGCACTATTTGTTTGCTCTGCAGCAATGGCACTCTCTAATGAATGCAAGTGCTGAACGAAATTTGGTTATTTTTGCAATGGAGCATGCAACCAATGTGCGCTTCATAAATATTGCAGCATTTTGATTAAAAGCGACCCCAGGGCGGGGTCACTGCTTTGCAACTTTAAACCCTTGTTTTTAAGTAACTAAAACCTTCTAGAGTCGTTTGTATGTATATGCATATAAAACCCAAAAAATATCGAAATTCGCGTGTTTCTTACGATTTCAAAAACGTTACTATAGTTCCCTTGTTACCCATCTCAAACGAAAAAAGGGTTTCATTTTTCAGTTTTGTCTCTCTGTATCTGCTCCAAACGGTTTTGCAGCAATTCACATACTTCGTGTTGTGTTTCAACCACCCACATACCCTGTGCCGCCCACTTCCACCCCCCGGCTGAAATTAGAAATTGTTTTTCGAACCTCTTCATTGTTCCCGTCTGCAGCGTTTACCCAGAAACAACATCCCAGCGATTTCCTTTGATATAATTAGAACGCTCCGGGGTTACAGGGTGTAACTTGATAAGATGTAACATCTTCTTCCTGGCCCCCGTGTAGCGCCCGAACTTTCTGCCAAAGCCAACGAAGGCGCGGATGGAAGCTGTTAAGAGGGGCGGAGGGGCTGCTTTTGAGCAGGGGTGTCTCTTTGGATGATTTTATTTAAAATGCGGCAGGATTTCTGGGTAATTCTATTTTTACTACGGTGAAGAAACTACTGGCAAAATTTAGTGCGGCTTTCCACTACGGTTTAGTTGTTGACAATCCGGAGGTTTGGGCTTCCTCAGTCGCCGGAGCCTGGGTAAGGGCTGACGAGTGATTGCAGCTGTTTTATGGCCCGCGAACAAGGACTTTGTTACAACACTTTGTCTTAGTAGGTTGTTACAATTTCTGTAGGAATTGGCGGTTGCCCCAATTGAATTTAATTGGGAAAGTGATAGAGCGTGTGTGGTTCTGTTGCTGCGCCAAAGAGCTTGTTGAGGGATGTATTAATGTCGAGAAAGGGATTAATGAAATAATAAGGGCTAGAACTAAGATATTAGATCAATAAGGGCATATTCAGTACCTTGTATAATAACAATGTGAAAATAAACACAACTTTCGTTCATTTTTTAAACTCGAATAACCCTATTATTTTAAATACCTATATCTTCGGATGAATTCACTAAAACCATTAAATATTTTTAAATAAATAGATTATCTAGTTTAGTTATTTCGAACTCAAAAACTAATACAGCAATAAATTCTATCAAATATAAAATGTATTTGTAATTATATTCCGAAAGTTGTGAAACTCCAATTTTTATATCACGGCCAGTAGCTCATGAATAATTTAATGGAATAGGTGTTTGGAAGAGTGTGATTTATTTCAGTGCATTTTAGTACACAAATATATCTAGAAACCCCTTCAATTAAATGATTGTTTCAAGTATTCCAATTGTTTTAGATTTTAATTAATTCGGAATTAATCTGTTAACACTCAATATCTCGGCTTCGTAGAAATTTTTAATGAGATGTTATTAAAATTTAATATTTAATCAAAACTAGGTCCATTTATTAATCATTTTGTTGATCGTATTTTTAGATTATTGAAATTAATTATTTTTTGTTTTTTAATATTAGTTCTTACATACAAGCTCGAGTACCTTCTTAATAAGATCTAATTGGTTAACGAAAGTAGCTTTTGAAATAAATTTAATAATTTCATTCCCTTGTGTAAATACATATTAGAAAATAATACAAAGTCTTAGCATACAATAAATAAGAATCTTAAAACATGTGATTAATAAGGGATGGAAATTAAGGAAAACATGTTATTGCTAATAATTTGCTTTTATGTTTTGAATATCAGGAAACCTTCTTGGGTATTTATTAAAACATATGAATTTGACCACGTCAGCTTGTTTACGTTAACAAAGTCAAATCTTACTAATGCGAAAAGCCTTAGGCTCTTTAATACGTCCTAGACGAATTTTCCTTTGAACTGAAAGTGAAATCCTTCTGTTTTCGCACGAAAAACCCCAGAACAAAAACAGCAAACCTTTTAAAGGCCACGTTTTTCACCGGGAAACTTTAAAATCCCCCTCTGAAAAAACCGAAGCTCCAGTGAAGAGGGAGGAAATATACATGGAAAAATCTCTGGCAAAGCGACGCCTTAAAAACATCCAATTTGGCTTAACAGCGCGCCAACGTATGGCTCCAAAAGAACTGAATAGGGCCGAAAGGTTACTAACCCTTGGACTGTTCGGGGGCTTTATCACGAGATGAAATTGCCCGCACACGGCGCTCTGATCCCCCCAAACAAAGGGCCCTCTTGTGCCCAAAAGCTCGGACCGTGCACATAACGCAAGTGACGCGGTGGGGCGTAACTCCGGAAAGGGGCCCCCGCCCGATATGACGACGACGACGATGTGGGTCAAAACACCAGAGAGGACCCTCTGAAAAATGCCATCGTGCGTGTCGAACGTAACTGGCAACGTCATAGGGTTAGAAAAGTTCTTGTTTCGAGTAGCGGGCCAGCCAGCGCCCCGGCCGGGTTATGGGGCTCCGCTATTCGGGAGCACGGGCCCCAAATGTGTTCCCGGCGGCCAGTGGGTCTCGCCGGGATACGCGCGCCTCCCAAAGAGTAGCCCCAGTGTATAGGCTGCGGCGGGGACCGATTGGGGCTGTACAAGTGTAAAATGTTTTCCAACCGTTTTGCGGCTCGGCCTCGGTGCGGCTCCTCCGAGCGGCCGTCAACCGCAATATATGTAAGAAATAGATTATCCTGGGCGAGCAACAATGGCAGCCGGGAGAAGCAACATCGTGCGCCACGGGAGCGATATATCCCGGCGCCTCACATGGCATTACAAGGGATGAAAGGTTTCACCCCGGCCGGGGCTCCGGGCTGGGTGGCATGTGGGCCATCGGAGCACCATCGGTATCGTCATCCAGCACCCGACTGCCAGGGAAAATCGAGGGCTTTGGAGCCCGCAGAAAAACCAGCGACACAAGAATTCGAAGCGCCCCAGACTCAATTTTCTTGCACGCAACGGGCAGCTCCAAGTCAAAGTTCGTTGTTCTTTGCCCAGTTTTTTCTTTTGGGGGCTCGGGGGGTTTTTGTGCGCTACGACCTGCCACCTGGCGGGCGGGGTGCTCCAGGAAAAGCGCAGCCTTCGCCTTCGCCGGTAAATCACCCGTCGACCCGAGGACGGCGGAGAAACGAGCCCTTGTCCCCCGCTTCCCGCCTTATTCCCACCTTATTCCAGGTGTTACGTAAATATACTGTGGGAACCGCGATAATTAATGAACTAACCTTAAGGCCGCCTGTGCGCCGACAAAGGACGATTTTCTATTTCTGCACTCTCCCTAATGACTGAAAATCATAAGTCCCTCACACCTGCGTGGAGCGGCGGGACCGGGCGCGACGGGTGCACCGGTGTACATTAAATTACACGGGAAGAAGGTTCAAGGCGGCTGCCACTGAAAATCGTCAGGTTATAAGGAGCCGAAAAGGAAATGTAATTTCTTTCCCCACTGGGGGTTTCTCCACCACATGTTCTTGGCCCGCCCCCGGGCCTCCTCCCGTTCAGGACTCCTCCCTCCGACCCGGCTGTGACTGTGTAGCAACATGCCCCGCAAAAGCCGAACGATTACCGCAGCGCCCACCTTCCCTGGTGGTCGTTAATCCCGAGGATCCGAAAGTGTTTACAGGTCATGAGATTTAATTTTTCATGGGAGTCTTCGGGCCAGCGGGACGACAATAATGGATGTCAAATTACAAAATTAATTACATCGAAAATTTCGTAACAGACGAAGAACACATGTGAGACAAGAAGACGATCGTGCGGCCGCAAAGTGGGACCTGCAATTAATGAGAGTAATTAAGCTGAGAAACGTTTCTTGGTTTATAAAATGATTATACTTTGATTTTGTTGAATGGGGAGTTTGACCTTTCCACTGTTATTTTTTTTTTATAAAGGACTGTTTAAATGAAATAACCCTATTTTGCTCCCCAATATAGATTGCCTTGAAAATACTAGCGCCGGTATTTTTAATTTCATTGGTAGTCAATTTAAGATCAACTAATTTATCATACCCATTTTTACGTACATTTTTTCAAATCAATAATTGTATGGAGGAGAAATTTTGAAACGAATATTAATTACGAAATGTTAGGAAAATTATCTATCAAAATAAAGGTACCGCCACATATGTGAAAGTTTTTTGTTTGGAATTTAATTAATTAGCACTTACCATAGTATAGGATGTAGCTGGAAAAAATTGGTTGACTAGACTGTAGGATGTTCAAGCATTTTATACCACAGTACTTATAAAATATATATTTGTATACAAATTGCTTACATCCTTGTAATATATTGGTAATTTAGTCATACGTATTTACCGTTCAAAGTTAAATTCGATAAAGTAATTTACTGATTGCATGTGTTATTTGAAGTTATACAAGGATATATTCATATTTTGCTATAGGTTACACACTTTTCATTGTAAGCAAATACTACAAATTTACTATTTGAATAAAAATACACCCAAGAGTAAATACCCCTATTAGTATTTTGTATTTATTTTTTACAAGGTTTTCTTCTATAGGCTACTTGAAATGTTAAATCGATTTGGAAATTTTCATTTAAAATTGAATAGAAAATTTGTAAACTTTTTATGCACCTAAGTAATATCAAGTTTTTTTTCTTTAAATTTAAATACATAAAATTAATATTGCTAATCAATTGAATCTTTCCTCATGGCATACAAGTTTTGAAAAGTTTGATAAACTGTTTTTGAAATCTGTTTTTCAGAAATTAAGTATTTCACTATATATACAATACTATATTACAATTTACTGACTCATTTCATGATTTTAAAAAATTAGAATTTTTTTACCCCAGGTTATATGATAACCTTCCAAAAACAGCAACTGCATACATTGAAGTCATCTCGTGATATTTCTTTACAGTCAGTTTCGATAAGTAATTCAATTCCTCAATGGCGAAAGTTTGATATACTGTGTGCTAAACGGTTAGAAATTGCCTAGCCCTCGGTCAGTATGCGATTAATCGAGCGACTGAAACGTTTTATCCTCCAAATTACAAAACGATTTCCAGTCGGGCGGACCCTGTCCGCCTGTCTAATTTAAAGTTGAAGTTTAACCCCTTTTTATTGGACGTTCAGGTGCCCATTGGTGAGGCCGGGCACGTACCGGAAGAAATTGTTCACCAATTCCACGATCACCATGTCAAAGGAGCTTTAAAAAAAGAATTATTTTTTCTTTTTCTTTTTCGATTTCCACGAGGAGGTCCTCAACGGCGCCGCTATGGCGATGGGCGGGGGATGCCCGTCTCTCTAATTTTAACCAAGCATCCAATTTGTGTCACTCCCATCACCCCTTGGCCCCTTCGGCCCGCTCTCGAGGAACGACCTCGTCCTTGCCGCAAACTACTCCCCGACGTGAATAGATGTCACCACTCTCAAAAGAAAAGAAGTCAGAGGCTATCAAAAAATGGGCCAACAAAAAAAAAGGAAAAAAAGAAAAGGGAAGTCGTCGCCACCGTCGTCGTGCATCCTGAAGGAGTGTACGAAACTAACAAGGACCTTGGGCGTTGTCAGGGGAGGGGGCTGGCTAGGGCTGGTCGTCCGTTTCGTTTGTATAGATTTTGTCGTTAGAAAAGTCGTTCCGGCACAAAGAGGAGGGGGCGACGACCACGGCGAAAGACCGAAGGGCACAGGGTCTACGTTTGGGGCTGCTGAAATAATTATGCCATCATGGCGAGGTCCAGGTGTTTGGGCGGTGGTGGGGCTGCTTCCAGGTGTGGAGAGACAGCGCTTGCAGGACCTTCTTGTTCCCTGGCTGACGGTTAGTTAGTGTTTGACGAAGTGCTTTTAGCATTGAACAAGTCGCTCGTTTGTCGCGCGGCCCACTCCAGGCCAGTTCACCTGGTTGATGGGCCGTGTCGGCTGCCAGGATAGTTTGTGACGGAGATGACTACCCCCTCCCCTCGCACCAAAATCTGCCTGTAGTGGTCGTTATACAGCCATTAAGTTGTAGCTTCTTGCCTTTCGTCCTCGAGAGCCCTCCTGAACCCCTCCGGCGCCACTTCCAGGAGTCCAGGACATATGCGCCGAGGAAAGCCCGAGGAGTTTGGGGGTGGTAAAAGTAGGATATTTGTTGCTTCCCCTCGTGTGGTGATAGATGACAAAATATTTTACGGGTTGCCGCTCAGGAATTTATCTTTTTCGGGCTGTTTTTCGCCTTCCTGCGGCATGGATAGGGTGAAAAGTGAAATGTCATCCCGACAGAGCCGGATTTTCATGGACGTATTCCTCTGTAGGATTTGCACGGATTATTGGCTATATGAGGATTGCATGACATAAGAATTTAATTTTGGATCGGGGATTGGGTGTTCGCTCGCGCGCGCGGTTTATCTCAACCCTCAGCCAGTGAACGGGAAGCGGTAGTAGTTAGATATGACTAGTTATGGCTAGACGGGGGTGGGGCAGGTTCGTGTCTTTGCGTAGTCATTTTTCCTTATCGGAATCTGAGGAGGATACGTTTTCCGGAATTTTAGCAGCTTTAAGGGATTTTCTGGTTTGTTTTTTTTTCTCTCGATTCCCTTCACAAGGGAAACTCACTCGATATGTTTCTTGAGGGTTGCTTGTTCGAAAAAAAAAAAATAAATAAAAGAATAAAATAAATACAAGCGCAGTGACCCATTTGCTCCAATGAGAAACCCCCAGGTCGGAAAGGGCAGAGCGAAAAGGGCTTTTGTCGCAATTAAAAGCGGCAAAAACCAATTTCCATTTCACGCAAATTGATAAGGAAAACGTCCGTCATCCTGTCCAAGCGCCAATCCTCGTCTAGTGTGGGTTGCTTTCCCGCGTGCTAGCCGAGCAGCCCACGGGAACCCCAACTATCCCGGCACGCCAGCAGGGTGCTGTCGGAGTCACTTCAATAAACAAACGCGATACCAATCGACATATTACACAAAAATAAACATTGTGAAGGTGCACTTCAGGTGAGAGCCGCCCAGATAACAAAAGGGGCCCTTCTCGAGGTTCTCCTCTGTACACACGGCGGCGGAAGAAGGTCTGGCGCGGCGCCATTATCAAGATCAGAAACCTTTTTCTAGCTATCAATGGAATTACACAAATTATCCGTCGTAACGAGCGCAGGCTGTGTCTGTCTGTCTGTCTGCTTCTCTGTGCAGTTTATTTCGTTCCGGGATACACCCGGCTGTGCCGACCAATAGTCGTTGAGTAGGAGGAGAGGGGCGGACCCGAACACCCTTCGAGGAAAAGTCCTCTAGTGGTAAAAGAATCGGGTTTTTATGCGCTCCTGACCCCGCCCCCTGCAGGGCTCGTAAACTTAAGAAGCTCAGCAGGAGCCCCTTAGCCATAAGGTGGTAATTTGAGGTTGCCTGATATTCGATTGATAGTCGAAGGGTGGTTGATGCAAGATGCATTTAGGGAAGAAGGTACATAAACAGCATGTAGGACACACCTCCTTCACTTTAAATTGAGCAGGGTAAGAAGTTAGTCGAATTTTCAGGGTATTTTATAAGTTTAGGATACTTCAAAGGTATCGATTTCAATTCAAGCGCAAAATTGCCTTTTGGGTCTCGAATATACGTTAAAATGACATTTTTATAGTACTTTAATTTGGGGTCATATTTTAACAATCGACCTGTTACAAATGTGCATTTTAAGTGACACTTAAGTGTTTCTTTACAATAATAAGACGAAATAGAGAGCGAAAAATAGGATGGGATGTGCAAATTTTGTATTTCCAAATTTAATGTTTACCTACTAATGTTGTAAAGAACAACACTATCGCATAACTAAGTCTATTTTCGAATATCCACATCTGTATGTTTCCAATATTGATACAAATAAGACGTATTTCTAATTTTGTGAAAGGTGAATAAGCTTGTTCTTCCTGTTCATCTCTTATGGTATTTTAGTGCATACTATCAAGTAGTAAATTTTTTTCCCAGACGATCCAAGGAAACAACGAGATTTTGGTAATAGAGCAAATTCCTTTAAAATCAGAAATAATAAAAACAAAAACCCCAAATAAACACCTCTTTCGTTCTGTGCCTCGTTACCGGTAATGTTCTTCAATTTTCGAAAAATCCCGAAAACATTGCAACACATTTGGGGCCCTAAAATAACAGCAGAAGCGCCGTGTGTGCTCTGGGGGCGTGCTCTTCTCATCGGAAAAATTGCTTGCAGTCGAAGGAGAAGTAAATCCATGTAAACTGCAGCATTAAGTCGAAAATCAGGAAAAGATGCACATTCTCCGGCAAGGACCCTGGCTCGTTCGTTCTAGTTCTTCTCGACAGAGCAGAAGGACACAGGGAAGATGTTAAAATTTTTATAACAATTTCGCCGTTCTGTGCACATCTGCCCTATGAAAGGAGAAAAGGGAATCGACTCGAGTCGGGCTGGCTGGCTGGCATGTCAGGGCGCAAAAAAAACATCCTAGGAAAATTTGAACGACGAACAAAATATGTATGAAACGTGTCCTTGTCAGGTCGATAGTTCTGACTTGGATGGGTTTTTACCAACCGTTTTCCTGGCGGCCCCTAAAATTGGTTTTTTTCCCCGATTTCTACACGCCCTTGCTACATAACTACAAGTTTTGAAAAATAATTTTTCCTTTTGCCATATACATTGTTTTTTTAACATTTTATTTTATATTTCCCTTTGTCCTGTGTGTACATAACCCCGTCCTGGAAGAGGGACCCCAAGATTAGTACTCTGCTCCTCTCTTTCAGATATCTTTCGCCTGCACTACGCAAACAAAATTTAGGACAAAATTTGTGATGCTAAATTAAGTTTTGGGTTTTGCTCAAAGTGCATATCGCTGCTCCGCCTCCCGTATGTTGTAAGCCCCCATGCCCAGCTGAATTCGCAAACGTCGTGTGGTACGTATGCTCGTTTTCGGAGTAGGGATATCCGCGCTTTCCCTCCGAACACATTCAGGAAGTGGAACACATCTTACATCACATGCGACCCCGTGTACACGGCCCTCGACTCTAAATCCTTTCCTGTTTTTGGTGAATTGCCTCAGAATATGTTCGGTGTGGGAGGAGAGGCAGCAGTGGGATCCGTATGGATACCGGAGACATGTTTACTCAATTTGTGTACACATGAGACTCGTCTAGCAAAATGATGAGGAGCCAGAAGGGGACACGGCCGGGAGATATTCGAAAACACTTAGCGTAAGAGCTAGGGTTCTAGATAAGGGTCTACCCGAGGGAGAACGAAGAAGTGCTGACTAAATTTAGTCCGGGATTTTCGGATTCTAAGAATGCGAAAAAGAAAATAGAATGCAATTTGTGGTCACAAAACTGACTGCTTTTACTGAATTGTGTTATCACACTCAGGAAGTAAAACACTCACCGCCTTTTCCCCACTGAAAACCGACGAGATAGGCTTTCGAAACGATCCTTCAGAAAACGTTGACGACAGACAGAGCAAGGGATTTTCAACTTCCGCTCGATTGTTGATGAGAGCCCTTTTTGCGTTCCAATTAATCAATAGCCGCCCGCGCCAGAGCTTAGCAATAGGAACGCAGTCGTAGGGAAGAAAAAAAAATCAATTTTTTCATTTTCTTCCGTCCTCACAAAAATGAGTGAATTTGAAGGGTTCGCGTGTTTCAACTCAATTCTGCAAAAGCGTCGTCATTGCCCACACCTTTATACCCTTCACTACTGTCACACAGCAGCCCTTTCCCCCTCCCTAGTCCTGACCAACAGAATGCTCCGCCTTCCGTGAAGAAAACACGCCGTAGAAAAATTCTGTTTACGACAAACGAGATATGTCCAGAACCCCTTCGACCCTTCAGACCCCACAACCCCTTTGGGGAGAATTGGATCGGGTGCCGCCGCCGTGCGAAGAAAGTGAGAACTGCCACAATTAGCAGCAGGACCTGGACAACCTGAAGGACCATGGAAAATTATTGCACTTGGCTAGCATTATTATTTTTATTACTATTGCTGATGAATTGAGGTGGCCAGGTTATGGGGCAGAGACATGCCAACGTCTAACAGGTTGCTCCCTTTAGTCCCCCCACCAAAATAATGGCTGGGGAAAATAAATATTTCGCGGTTTCGTGCAGTTTGTCCTAGGCACAGAAATTTTATAGTGCAAAATTTATACACATGGCAGAGAGTGTTGTCGAGCAGAAATTGTTTTAATGAATAGGTAAATACATTTTTAATGCTGATTAATTCGCTTGCTTAATAGTGATGCAGATTGAACAGAGGTTTTACCATTTCTTGTTGCTTGCCATAATGTTAAATGATTTAAATTTAAATTGATCGCACAACCACTAAAATTTCTTAGCGTATAACATTATCGACTTTCCGTCAGAATGAATGGATACAGATTTTTGATCTCTGACTTCCAAAATAACTGTTCGTTTCTCCTGAAATTTTTAGGTTTGTTTAATTGAGTGCCACGGTTTTGAAAGGTATGGAAATCTTCTAGAAGTAGAAAAAATAGGATATTGTAGGATGTTTGCATTTTGCGTTATTGCTAATCATGTCGACGTCTCTGAGTAATCAAAAGCCAATCCCGGGGTTGGACGATGTAACATGAGATGAAGCTGTACGTTACTATCCACCATCTATCGGTGCTCAAACACACCAATTCATCTATTGTTGGGACTCCCAGGTAAAGCGATGAAATCGGATAGAGTAAGGCGGGCGTGGTGTCTGGATGGGTGCGTTTGAGCCCTTTAAGACACAGCATCCTTCCGGCATTCCCATCCAACCAGGACCTTCGCCCTAACGGCAGTCATAACTCAAGTGAACATTCGCCTCGGGGCTCGTGTTACACTTGAAATTAATTTTGATTGATTGAGCAAAAATGCGATGACGTGTGGCAGTCCTTTGTAAGAGGGCGCCCAAAGGGTTTCAGGTTACCTTTGTGTGTCCTACCCGCCCTGCCTTTATTGCCATCTCAAACCATGGCCCAGCCTAACATTTCTTATTCAGAATTTAGACAATCTTCTTCCATCTTTTGCCAAACAGGGCGCCCTTTTGGCTTTTTAAACGTTCCGAAAAAGAGATTTTTCTTTTACTTTTTGTCGGTGCCCTTCAACCATTGCACAGATCCGGGACGAGTGCTATCTCAGCGGGCTCGGCCAAAAGGGAAGAAAGGGAAGGTGGAAGGAAGAAATTGAGGCTTGATATGGGTCATGTTGATATATCTCGCCTTGGAATGCGCATCGCATCTGAGGTAAGGCTCGAAGGGCTAAGCATTATTGCTTTCCGGAAGGCGAACAAATACACTGTCCGTTTACCTTGTTTTCGGAGATGATAAAGGATAACCTCAACGGCAGGATATCTAATGTTGATTTTGTTTTCGAAAGTTATTAAAAATAAACGGAAGAAATTCTTTTGAGTCCTTTTTCGCAAGATGAAATATTTTTTCTTTGGCTAGTTTTTCTCTGTCTCTCTCTTTCTTGTTTAGTTCAAGTCCTGAATTATTCAAATCCCCTGCTCCTGAAATACTTTCGCTCTTCACTCTAAACAAAATAATTGTTTTTTGCTCCGAACCCACGTTCCTACCTCAGATGAAGGTGAACCGTTGAAAAGTTGATTTCCACGCGCACTTTGTTTTTAAAAAATGGAAATATCCGAAAACTGGACAGGCAATTTCTAGCCCTTCAGCAATGTTTTTGCCTGCTCTGCCCAGGGACACACAATTGCATACCTTTGGACATGCTCAAAGGCTTTCGACGTTCCTTTGAAGATGGAATAATTCCCTTCAAGAAATATCCGGGGCGTAGGATATTATTTTACCATCTCGCTGAGGGGTTTATGAAATAAACAAAAATTCGCTGGCTGGACTTTTGCCACTCAGATTCCCACTTGCTCCTTACTTTCTCTGTTCCCTGACCCGTCTCAGTACTGTGTTCCGAAATAATTCAATTTCCATCGCTTTTCAAATGCTCGAAAAAAAGAAAATTTTATTTTGGAGTGAGATTTCTTCTTTTCGCATTTTTTCACTTTTTCGTACTTTATATTAAATTTTTGCACAACCTAAAAAGGATCATCCTCTCGTGGGAAGCGAAGGGTCCCTACATAAACAAACGAGCCTTTCTCAGATGATAAGTGGATTTTAACAGAAACAGACACAGGGTGGTGCTGCCAGACGACGACGTATACATGCACGTGTAAATATTTGCATGTTTAAGTTAATGTACACAGTCGAGGAATTGAGAGTAGGGAAGATACCCTGCAGGTTGCGTGGGAGCAGGGCCTAGTCCCAAAAATTCAACGTCGAAAAAAGGACCAGAGCGCTAGCGTATTCTCTAATGGGATTCGAATCTGAAATTTATTTGAGCAGACACTTTTCTCACATTTTCACCATAAAGTTTGCCCAGCCCCTGAGTAGGGTGACTGCTCATAAATTTGCATTTTCCCTGCTCCTTGATAGGAAATAGATGAGCCCCGGGGAAGTGAAGCCGGGGCGAAAATATGAACCTAACTGAAGTCATTGAATAATTTTATCAGGAACTCGCATATCATTGCGGCTTCTGTGTGGCTGGGCTGCACGAATCTCACAAGTATTATCGAATTTTTGTGACAGATGTGAGCTCGGCAATAATGGGGAATTGATGTGGGTGGGACATATCCTGCAGGATCGAAAAATTAAATTCATGTTTGACATTAAACACAATTTTCGGAAAAACCCTTCCCTCGACTCGTACTTCCATGAATCTATGAAAATTAATACCAGTGCAATCAGCCAGAAGCTGGGCTCGTTAATAAGACTTCGCATTGCTACCGGAGCACTTCATCGTCACACCAGAGCCCCAAATGAATACTTAACACCTTCCTGTTTTAATAGGGTCAAAATGACCCTAAGCCCCCTTCACTCGGCATGACGTGATTAATATTGGAAAATATGCACTTCCACTGAAATCACCCAGGGAGCGAGTAGGGAAGCGCATGAATCGTAATAGGGACAAATGGGGCCCACCGCTCCCCGGACTCAACGGCCGGGCAGTTTAAATAATTAATATTTTCCCTCAAATAACTGATTAGGTTGAGCAGATTGGATTTTGAGGGCACGAAAATAATTGCAATTATTAGAGGGGAATTATTGCGATCATTCTGCGGACAGACAGTGATTATTGAAGATAATTTTCCAAATAATTTTCAGCGAGGGTTTAGGGCTCAATGGAGCGTGCATAAGCAGTTTTAATGGATAATGACGTTTTATGTATGTATAGATATATATTTTATTGCATATCGAAATTGCCGAATAAATAAATAGATGTTAGTGATCTTCGTAAAACGCGGTGAGTTTAAATATCGGAAAATCATTAAGTGTTTGGCCGGACTATCAAAGGTACCTAATCTGTGGCGACCCTTCCCACATCCCTTACTCTGGCCTATAATTTTCCATAAATAAGAAATTGAGTGTAATTTATAGTTTTACGTTAATTGGTGTCGTTGAGGGATTAGATGTCAGGTAATTATATGATACCTGAAAGGTTTCATTTTTTTAAAAACTTGCACGAAATGTTATTTCCATAAATTTCGTGTCTGCGTTAATGGTAAAATATGAAAAAAGTGGAGTAGGCGAGTCTAATAATTATGTTAATGTTGCAGGTATTTAGTAGGCCTTTTGTCCCCCGAGTCCCTACTGTCTCCTCTTTTAAAACACATAGCCATATAAAGGTGAAACGTATCAGAGATTAAAATATATTTAAGTTTTTGACGAAAGTTTCGCGTAATACAAAGAAGGAAAATTCACAACTGAAATAACTTTATTTTATTTGTTTGTAAAATATGTTTGAATCTTTAAAGAAATCGTGGAGATTCAATTCCCCAATCAATATTTTTAAATTTTAAGAAATTTCAATGAGAATAAATATAATACCATAGAGATATTTGGATTTGCAAAAATGCTATCCGGATTTTTTAACTTTGAAGTTTAATCAATTATGAATACAACAACTTGCATGAAGATTTTAAAATCAATTTATTACACATTGATGCTCATTTTAAGTAAAGAAAGAAAAACCGCACTATTCAGAAATGTTATCCCCTATATGCCATAGTTATATTGCTGGGTATAATTAAGCATTGAGAACGTAATTGTCTTAATTGAAATTCTACCTCAATATAATCTCAGTCGATGTGCTCATGGAAAAGCAAATTTTCCGTCTAATCTTCCTGAAAGACAACTATTACTACTAAGCCCGGCCAGACAGTACGTCTGGATTGGCCCAAGGAGTTTCTCGCAAATAGAAATTCCTCGTAATCCAAAACCATATCATCTATGAGCGCAAGGAATTGCGAAATTTCGCCGCTTAAATTCCCACCAAGTCTCATAATTACCTCCCTTCAAATCCAAAGCATAAAATCACAAACATTCAGCGGTGGTTGAGGGAGGGGACAAACATGTTTAATACCTCAGGACTCTTCCCCTGCGTCTGGCGGGACTGCTGTTCGTGAGTTGGAAGAGGGAAGAAGCCTCAGAGTACCGCTCCCGACAAGTTCATTTGTATCAGGTCCTGGGACCGCTGCCGGGTGTCGTCCCCCTGGCCCAGTACATGGATAAACTGTCACCCTGTGCCGAGTGCTCATATTTCATAAATTGTGTACAAATTCGCATCACTATAAATATCAAAACTTTGTTGAATTATGCTTTTCAGTGGGAATTAAGCCCGACGTTTTAATTCATAGCGGAGCAGCCGGGACTCTCCGGAGCAGCAGGAGCACGCCATAACAAGTTTTGCTGCTCGTCTAATTGTGTGCACTTATGCATGCGTGGGTGGGTGCAACAATGCAGCGGGGCGCTAAGTGGTGCCTTAATAAACATCGCTGTTACTGGCGTCCCACTTGAGCCTACACAAATGGATTACGCCATTCCGGGAATCCTGCATAATATGCAATTAGTCAGGAGGGGATCTGCGGAGCGCCCACCCCCTCCGAAAGTCCTTCTTTTACTGCCTCTTTGGCTGCAGGGAGCACCATCGCGTCGCATCGCTCCGCCTGGAACTACAAAGATCTAAATGAGGGCGGGAGAGTGTCCCGGAAATGTCGAAGACCCTCGTTGAGCGCCTTAAGGAGTTCGAGGCGGCTGCAGTTATAAATCTGCGAGATAGAAGTTTGTATAGCGCATTCCAAGCTCTTCCAAGGTATTGGGGCTCCCACTCGACTTCATTAAATTGAGGACACCCTCCCTCATCCTCGCTGGTCCCAACAATGATGGCTTTTCGTTACTGGTGCAGTTGCTAAATTTCATTTCTAGAAGCAGAAATTCCAGGACACAAAAAGGAACTTCTGCTCGGTAGGTGTACCAAGAAAGCATAAGTCCTTTTTCGTTTGAGTGCTTTCCGGGCCACCCATTTAGCAGGATCCTTTTTATAGTGGGAGTGGGGGTGGGGGTGGGTTCCCCGCATCCCTGTCATATTGTCCTATGCGTGAAGACATTCTCGTCACGCAGGCGAACGCGCTAGTTGTTGAAAAGGAAAAGAGGCGAATTATTTCTAGCAGTTCTAGCAGTTCTTGCACTCAACAAGTCACTCAAGCACGCACTCAGCCAGAAATGAAAAGCGTGTAGGGCCGGCGACGACGTCATCCAGAATTACCCATTGCAGTTCTTTTGCAGTAGATCCTTCTGTCGCAGAAGAAGTACACTTTTTTCATTATTATTATTTCCACTAGCTCCTAGAAAAGACACCTGCCTCAAACATGCAAAGCCACCCTGCAGATGTGGTGAAAATTCACCTGTGGGTTCGCCTGTTTTACTTCTGAATTCTTGTTAGATAAGGAAATATGCAAACAAATTCGAAACATGCAGGAACATCCACCGACCAACTCACCCCTCGCTCCAAGATGTCTCAGTCCCAGCGAAGTGCTACTGAGCTGGAGATTTTTTTGTTTTCGCCTTCTCTTAGTCCTCGGCTGGAATCATGAAAGCATCTTATGTTTTTATTATGTGTCTCTCGACATCTTTCCCTGTTCTTGGTGGGGACCTGAAAAAAACGCCTGTTCTATTCAGCGCTTCTACTCAACCCCGGCTGCATTGTCACCTATTCGACGACTCCTGATGGCGTAGTTACTCCCTCTATAACTGCAGACTTTTCCATCTACAGCGCGAAACACATTTCTTGTGCCAAAGAAAAATGTTGTTTCCTTTGCCCTATTCTGGGCTTTTTCACGTTCTGGAGCACATTTCTGATCCTGTCGATCTCAATGTTTTCTCCCACGGGATAGATCGAAGGAATTATATTGTGTTTTTTAGCTTTTGACGGCCCTAATGGGTGTACTGGGGAATTCCAAAAGAATTTCGTGGCAATGGTGCAGCAGCTTTTGAATCGGAAGTGAAAAGGCGAAAAGTTCTTTTCTTGCGTTGTTTAAAATTTGAATAAACCTCCGCGCACTTTTAAAAGAATATTGCTAAAACGAACGTCGATGTACATCGTGTCTTACTTGCATCCACGAATTGAAGTTTAAACGATTTCCTTCAGCTAAGAAAAGAAGAAATAAAAACGAGAACATTTTGTATACATCTACCATTTATTTTGAAATTTTATTTATTTGTTTGCTTTAAAATTTCAAATTTATAAAGTGAGACAATTTTTATATAATAGTAAACATTTAATTGTGAAAGTAACTTTTAGAGTTGAAGAATATGTTTTACGATAATTCTGATTTTTCGATTAAATATTTTTAATACATCCCCAGAATATTTTAGGAAGGAGAAACAAGAGCAATTCCCAGAGAAATAATTCAAAAATGGATCCTTAAAAACTTGCTTCTTTTATACAACGACAGGTAATCCCACAAATCTACCGCCCACTCCCTTGTTGATTCTTAGTTATTTTTTCATCCAGATTTCTTCTGTTTTTATTTCTCTTGTTGTCATTAAGGCATTTATTTTTTGACGTATCCTTAATTTGGCTCTCTAAGGCCAAAGTCGGAGGGGAAGCACAAAAAAGCAGACAAAATAAAGCAAAAAAAAAAGAATGTATATCTAAGAAAGTCCCCAAGAAAGAGCGTGTCTCTGACACTGCTGTCAAATTAGAAATATCTCTTTTGCCCTGGTCACAGGGGAGGTAGAGGCCGGCAGGTCCAAAACAATACAAAAGCAAAAGCCTTCTATTTGGTCTGTTTCCTCCACCTTCTACCCAGAATCCGGAAAAAAGACAACTCAGAAAAATAGGAACTCAGATACTAAGATTCATGTTACAAAGAGTCCTGGGTCCGAGAAGAAAAAAGAAAACTCAACGAGTAATGGAAGGAAAATGAATGTCTTCTGCTGCGATGGGCGAGGCAGAGGGCGGGAAGGAATAGTGTATCTATTGCACGACATCAGGATTCTAGGGTAAGCATGTGGCTAAGAAAGTGCGAATGCTTTTCTAGCCCTAGCCCTTTATGGTTCGGTCGACTAAATTAGGTGGAAAAGGGTCTTTGGTAGTCATCAGGCCCTAAAAACTGCTTATTTTCCGCCAAATAAAGGACAAACGCAGTGTGTGGGCGAGCATAAGGTGCCTAGCCCGAAGCGACATAATTGGGAAACTGTCGCCGTTTGCAACCATCAAATTAGTCCCTTTTTTTGTTAACACACCTGACACACAGGGTGGATGGCAAAAAATCAAAAATCACAATGTCAGCTCGACGACGAATGCACTCGACGTCGAGTCAGCCTGTATTTAACATACAAACATACAGGTAGAGGGGTTGACGCGGTGAAGGGGTGCCCTGCAGAAAAACATGCGAACAAAAGTCCTGTCGAAATAGTCCTGCTCCTCTCCCGGCTTAATGCATGGCTATTTTCCCCAAAAATGGGTTGGGTCCTTCTGTTTGCTTTCAACCACCCCATCCCCTCTCCGGCTCTGGCCCGCATTCATCGCGGCAGTCCCGTTAGCTCCCAGGGCACAATATGAGGATGACAAATACTTCGCCACTGTCACATTGTCAAAGTTGCTGCATTTGTTATGAATGGAATGGTGGCTGACCGCAGGGTGCTTTATTAGCTTCAGTAAATGTCGCCACTATCCAGAAACCAGGCACCGGACGCCGGGAACAACCCCCACCACGGCTTCGCCCTGAATGGCGTGTGACGGCCTGATGTGTTCCCAGCTGGCACCGCCAGACAGCCGCAGTAAGGGCCACGTTGGTCCGACAGGACGAAGGGAAGGAAAAAAGTTAAACAGCAAAAAATTGTAAGAATTATATTAAATGGGAGCCGGACAAAGAAAATAACTCGGGATAGATGCTGGCAGTGCCCAGTTGCGCTGTGCTCCTGATGGGATGCTCTGGATGATACTGCCTGCCGCTGGGCGCTGTGTCCACATATTCCCGGGAATTAACAGTGGGATAATGCGATATAAAGTTGATTTCAACCTCTTTGGTGACAGACATTAAGTGGGGCTTTGATGCGACTTAATTAGGTGCAGAACGTTTTTTCTAGACTTCTAAAGATCCGGTTCTTTTGCTTAGCCTTAGTTGAACTACTAGATCGAGGAGAAAGTCTTAGTTGTTTTAAACAATTAGTTTTACTTTTTCAAAATAGTATTTATATGTTAAGTTGCTACCCTCTAAAAAACTGCATTTCGAATTTTAAATAGTAACAATTAGTTGCATGAAGCAATTCAATTACATTAAACAATTAAATTGTAAGATAATAGAATACTAAAAATGAAATTCAAATGTTTCTCTCAATTTATAAACAAAAATTATTGTTTGCTAAGTCTTCAATTTAAAACTATTTAACTAAGAAGTATGAATACTAACCATTCATTTTGAGGAATGTGTTTTGTACCGACAGCGTTATATCATAGATTGCCATTTCAGCTACCTACCTTCAAATTGTCAATAAATAATTTTTTTTCTGTATTATGAATTATATGCACATATGTTACATACATATGTAAGTCAAAGTTTAAAAATACTTTGGTTCGAATTAAAAATAGAGCGATTTAAGGTTCAGACCCTTTCAGCAAAAAATTTCCTCCAATTTTCTACGGAATATTGCATATTGCCCCGCATAAAAAATAAATTTAAAATTGGTGCTCACTTTGAGCCGACAAGTGGCACATACGCGCTAATTTATTCATACACCCACCCAGAGCCAACTGTCCGTGGTGAACTTTCTCAGTAAACAGTTTAAGGCGATAATCCCAAGGATCTCAGCCGGCAATTAGCTAATCTGTTTGCATTGATAACTCCTTTGGCAGGCGCTAGCCCTCCGCTCAAATAAGTGGCCGTCATCAGTCTTGGCAGCCTCGGGGAAGGAAAGCGTGTCCGGCGGGAGGAGTTCCCGCCGGACGGAGGTATCGCTCCTGCAGGTGCGGGTGGATCGCCGGGCCCCTGAATGATTGATGAATGCACTTAATGCGATTACTTGCACTAAAGCAGCGCTAAAGTATTAATTTATTCATTAGCCCGCTCCGGTGTTCGACTTATCCCCGTGATGGGCCCCACCATTAAGAGAAGCCACCGGGGCTCAGGCCACTTCTACAAATATTTTCCCATAAATTATGCTGATGACTTGCGAGTTCTTGACTACTCTACGGCCGGAGGGTGCTCCCTATTCGTCCTGTTTTGGAGCACTTCAGCACCAGGCACCTGTCCTGGGATTAGCTGCTAAAATCCTGAGGCTTTAATTAGGAAGTTTCCTCGAAAATCGAAAGAATTTTCTGCATCGTCACCTGTCTGATGGGTCTTTGCTTCGTTCTAAAGCCCCGGACGGGGGGGGGGGCGCATATCCCCAATTATGAGGAGCAATCAGGACGAAATGTATCGGGCATATCGGCCATATCCTGACCGGGATTGGTTTGATTAAGCCCTGGAAGCGCCCTGTTCCCAGACCCGTGATTAATCGCTCCCCATTTCGAGTGGCGATGGCTCGTGGTTGTGGCGGTTTCGCAGCTTTTGCACGAGCCATTTGGACAGTTTATCTTGCTCACAGGGGGGAGCTCCTATAAAACACGAAGTGCAATTTCTAATTTTGACAAACGACAAGCCATTTATATCATTTTTCCGCATCCTCCGGCACAACCTCGGTTGGCCCTGCACCACCCCTCCAAGGCCCACCAAGTAGGAATATAAATTTAAGATTATAAGCGCCGGGAGAGCGAGACGGTGCGATAACAAGTGGTTGAATATATTTCACGCCCAGGACCAGAAAATGGATTCGCAGCGAGTGCGCCCCTTCCGGGGGTGAGCCCTGACGGAAAAAGGGGCCCAGGTTATCACGGCAGCCGCCGCGCCGAGCCTCGAGTCGAGCCGGGCTCCTCTGCCACTTCAGCACCCATCCGAGATGAAGGAAAAAAGCTTTAAACGAGCTTTCAACTAAGATTTATAGCTGTTTTTAACCTCATTGACTTATCCATCGTTTTACATAAACGGGAGACAGTTATGGATCAAGTCGTTTAAATGACAAAGTGCCGCTCGAATGTAACGGCGCTTGCCACAACGGTTAGTGGTTGTTCCACGGGTGGCAGTTACATATATCGTCTGCTCCCCTTTGCCCCCGCTTCCCGCTTATTCCCTTTTCCCAAAACCGCCTAAGCACTCACGGATATGATGGACTGTTTCACGGCTTTGACGGATTATCCCGCTTAAGTTTCGCTGTTTGTTTTTGTTAGCCCCAGGCCGGGGGAGTCCCAACAACAGCGCTCCTCCCACAGACCGGGAGCAGCATGCTTCTGACGTCGGAGCAGTTTATGTATGTTTGCATTCTGCGGTCTCCATTATTAGTAAAAGTGCATTTGTAAAGTCGTCGCTGCTCCTCTCGTCCTCCGGGCACAATGCTTTATTTAATGGGCGAAATAGTCTGATTCCGGGAACAACTTGATGGCTTTCGGGAGGAGAAATGGGAATTTTTTAGCCAACTGAAATGCTACTTGGGATAAAAGTGGGAGAGTAGGCACATAAATATATAAATAGTAGAAGCTTCGATTTTCAGGAAAATTTATGGATTTTTGCAATTGGGCAGTTCTACCTTCCTGCACTATTAAAATGGTGTTCTCTAGCTGCTACATTTAAAACTCCAGAAAAAACAGTAGCAGTTCACTTAGCAAGCTTTCATAAAACAAAGTGGTATCGATAGAAGCGAATCTATATATGTATGTAGAACTTCAATAAAATTTATTAAATATCACTAAATGTCCCAACATTCAATAGCTGATTTTGATTTGTAGGTACGATATAACCTTACTAGAGCCCAGCATAGGCTATATATGTATATACATACTGCGGTAGATAAACTATGATTTTCGTACTTTTACGTTGAACTCTTTAAAAATTAACAACCCTTATAGCCCGTGATTGCTAAAGATGTCAAAAAATCAGGGATAATGTTGCAAATATAATATGTAGCTGTCTAAACTTTTAGTTATTAACATCTTCTTCCTGCATACGTTACGAAATACTTTTAAATCTTTAGTTTAACAATTTGTTTCAAGATGCTCAAACATTGAGTCCTCAATCAAATATTATATAATGGGTGTCACATATATCATGTTATGTAAGTATCAAAAACATATAAATATTAACTTCAAATCATATATGTACGTATTTACATTTTACAAAAATTTATATATATATAACTTTTATTTGTTTGTGGAACCATAAAGGTTACATAAAAATTCTTTTGAAACATTTTGAAATCTGCCTATTCAGGCAATGTCTAAAAATTTGCTCCTTTAAGATTCGAACCGTGTTCAAGAATAACATATTCAATTTCAGTCTTCAGAGAAACTCCTTCAATATTCCTCCATATGCCATACAATCCAAATGTATTCAAATCTGCTTGGAAAAGGTTTTCCGCCGAAAAGTCGAGTAGAGGTAAACCAGACCAATATGCAAAGATGAATAGATAAACCAACAAAAATAACCGAAGAGAGGTCCCAAGAATAAGGTCAGGCTCGATCGATTCGGGAAACAAAGACGTTTACCACAGACAAGCCATGTGCACCTCTCTCAGTCAAAGGGCGCGGCGGGGGAATAAATCTCCACAAAAGGGATGAATGGGGCACAGGATCGCTAGATTGACTCCTGACAATCTCGGAGGCTAGAAGATGGCCTTTTTGCAAGGTGTCCCCTTTCAATAACAATAAAGGATCCTTTCAGTCCACCGGGATCTCCCGCCTGCGGGGGGATAACCTGCCTCCAGCACTGTTGCCCCGGGACCGGGGCGGAGGCTCTGCAGTGCGTACAGCTCGGTGCACATCTCTTGTGAACGTTCAGTGGGAAAAAAGCGAAAAAAGCGAAAAAAGCGCTCAAGTTCAATGCGATGTGAATCCTGTGGGCCCTGTGCCCTTCCCGAGCCCGGATGAAAATTGCTCGTTGTGCACAGAAATGTTTGCACTAATAAAAAAAGGGAAATTCCTTTAAAAATATAGTGGCAGGGACCTGTTCTGAGCCAGGCTTTTTGTTACGCGAACACGTTCACGCCGTTTATTTGACGAGTCTCCCGGCTGAGGCTCAATCGAGTCCTTGGTGATGTGCGCCCCTTTTCCCGTGTGGGGCTCATCATCACCGCACGGGATGGACACAGCCTCAAGGCATCCGGGTGGGATGTCCCAGTAGTGTTGAAATTCTTCTTTTTTTTTATTTCTTTGTACGACAAAATGGGAGAAAATTGTCCCCGGGAGTGTACGGAGGCAACGCTTTGATGGATTCAGGTCCTTTTCGCCCACTTTTGTCCTCTGCTCCCGCTTCTCCTGTTGGAAGCACATCCTCCTCGGCACTGTCGGGGCAAATATCAAAGGAACATTGCGACGACGAGGTGAGTTCCTGGGGAACGTTCGTTGACGGTAAAATGATATATAGGTGATTGATTCCTTTCGGGTTCTTCAATAAAAAAATGTTTGGGGGAATGACTCAAAAAACAGCAGAGTCTAGCACAAGGACTGCAATTGAGAGTCTTTGTGAAAAGGGCACCAATTTTTGGAGCCTTTATTTGCTTTGATCGAAAGGGGGTTACAAATCTCTGAACGCCATGGGCTCAACCATTTCGTGACAGGAAGTCGTTATTTTTAGGTCTGGTTAACACTACATTGAAATTTTGGTGGCAGGGTCCCAGAAATTGAGCCGATTCACTGAATCCATCGACTAAAGTCTTTTTCACACTTTGGTTACAATTTCTTACTTTAAAGCATGAAATGCTTCGAAAATGATTTTACATAATATAATATTTTTAAACTTATCCCAACTATAGGAAAATTAAAAAATTACATCTGTATCTTCTCATTTAACTATTTCCCACTAATTTTGTAAAAGATTATT
This sequence comes from Tolmerus cingulatus, assembly GCA_959613345.1. Classification (NCBI taxonomy): domain Eukaryota; kingdom Metazoa; phylum Arthropoda; class Insecta; order Diptera; family Asilidae; genus Tolmerus; species Tolmerus cingulatus. Next base: position 31,308,183 of record OY390707.1, read on the forward strand.
TCATCGATCAATTTGGATTTTTGACTAAATTAGAGCTTTGGGACTCTTTCTAGATAGATGTGTATGCATGTAATTAACTCAACTTCAATAACTTCCCAAATAAAGAATTCAAAATAAAGCCGATAGAACTAGTATTGTTTAAATTTCTAAATCGCCTCTTTCGTTATATGCAAACGCCTTGGCAACATAAAAGATCGTCTTAGTGTTCTTTTTCGTGCATTAAAAGATGTAAAAATCGTTCATCTCCCCATTCCATAGAAACAATTTTTTTCCCGACTGTCTAAAGACTTATCCACTCCCATGATTTCGTAAGCAACAAATTTTCGGAGTAAAGAAAGAAAACGACTTTAGTACTTTGTGAAACAACTGAAAGTCCACATATCTTTACATATTTCATTTTCCTTCCCACATCACAAATAAAAAAAAAACAACCCACGCGCCTCCCACATATTTCTTCGTGGTAAGAAAAGAGCCCAGCGAAGCCAAGAAGAAGACATTACCAGATTTACCTTTGAAACGATATGTTACCACCGGCGGAGCAAATTTATTGCCCGCTTCCCACGCAAAACTGGTACTAAAGGGCCGAAAGAAATGTTTTTGAATTGAAAAAGACAAAAGGAAGGCAGTCGTCGTTGGCGGCTCCTTGGGGGTGGTGTGTAAGACAGGCAACCGACGGTCGGGCAGCCAGCGGGAGAGCAGAAACGTACCAACCAGACCGGAAGATAATTATCGAATAAAAACATAAAGGGAAAATTTTCATCGCTCAAACAAAAAGACAGCAGGGGCGGGGACGAAAAACAAAAGGGCACTGTGGTTTATCCTACCCCCACGACCATCTTGGGGCACCGGTGGGTATTCCGCCCCCAAAGACGCAGTGTCCGGGCTCTCTTAAATTTTCAGTTAATATTATTCTTAACACCTTTCTTGGCACGGGCTGAATGGAAAAGGAGCTCATTAGAGCGAATTGAAGAAGACACGCCGACCCACCTGTCCAAAGCGAGATCGAGCTCATCATCATGCATCTACCTGTCCATCTATATTCTATAGCATCTACAGCATCTATAGGGAGATGAGCCCACTCGGTGTAGCACTTTTCTGCTGTTTTTTCATTACCCACGCTGCGGAAGCGAACCTGTTTTTATTGCTCATAATGAAATACATAATTAAGCAGCACAGCCCTTTACCATAAAACCAGCAGGCTGCCCCTTTGGGGTGGTTTAAGGGGTAAGGTAAGGGGTGGGGAGCTACCATTTTGAGATATTTTAAGGACTACAAATTTAATTAAACTCTCGTAAAGCAACCCGACAAATAATTTTCTCGAAGAAATGCCACAGCATCTGACCCAGTTGCCTCTGGGTGATATTGTTTATGATGTATGAGAGGGTTGGACTATTTTGATTAGAGTGGGGGGAGGGGAAAGTGGCACAGTGGCGGTTTTGCATGCGTCGTCGGAGATTAGGTTTGGATTGTAATTAATGGCGTAAACTTGAGCAAATGTTTAACCGAGAGAACAGTGGTAAGGTTTGATTAGGTCCAAGACAAGTTAGGTTTCATATCGCTTCAAATGTCAAAAACACGTGTTACTCAAATGAACCACTGAAATCTATGCATCCATATCACTCCCTTTAAAGATAGACAAGTTTATCTGCATTCGTAGGGAAAAAAGGGGGAAAAATGTTGGTTGAGCAATTCCTTAGAATTTGAAGGACTTTTATGTAGAGCATAGGTTACATCATGACTGTCCATTTCGGTTAACTTGTTCGGGAAGTTTTTGAGCAAACCTGCACACAAACGACAGAGATAATGAACCTTCCATAAACTTTTCAAATGCACTGAATGCATTTTCCTGAAAGAGGCTCTGCACATGATGGGAGGAAAAGTCCAATCCACATATAGATCAAACCATCCCTTCCGTCCCTAACCCACTTTTGTCCCAGCCAATAACTACTGTGTATGGACGACCTACTCTGGACTTATACCAAGATAGAAAGATAGATTCGAACTTTCCTTGAAGAGCTCTCCCTCGCAGGTTCCCTTCCATAATCTGCGCCTGGTCCTAAAGTGGCATCGACTTCCTGTCTTCTGCAAGCGTCGACAGGATTGCCCAGAAGTCGTGGCTGTGGCGAGGCGACGATGGGATGCGGGCGGGAAGGGCAGGAACGAGGGAGCAATCCCACCAGAGGCTGATGAAAATCAAAAACACACCTTTAAGGAGATTTTATTAGCAATTACCCCGAAATGTGGTGCCAAGGAGCCGAAGGCTCGGCAGTGGTCGGTGTTACAACCCTTCCGACACACCTGAGCACACCCCGAAACGGTTGCGGTAGTGCTGCCGCTATTCCTGATGGAAGATACTCCCGGTGGCGGTGGTTGGCGGCGGGAACAGGATTCACCCCCAAGCCCCATCACCAGAAAAGGAGCGAACATGGGGCGAAACAAGGCGCAAGCAAGTGTCGAGCCGGAGGCGATGCACGAAGGGGCTGCTCCCCAAAAATGCATGTAGTGCAACTAAAGTTTTTCGGTAAACAGACAATCCCCACCGTGTCTATTCCGACTTTCACTGCTGGAGCGCTTCCTTTTTTATTCATGTACCTAATTCGTGTGCTCCTCCCGGGTAGCCCGGACCCTGCACACCTTCGCTCCGGAGGTGGGGCGGGGCGCGAAGTGTTCACAGGAAGAGGTTTTTAATTTACTTCGCAATTGCAGCTTAGGACTTAGTGGGCTACAGACCCGACAGAGGCTCTACGCCCCGGTTCTGCTCTATTTTTGCTATGGAGTGGTGCCTTCCACCTCCTCAGCTGCAGCCCCATCCGAAGCTGGAAGTGGATGTGTGAAGGCACTAACAAGTTGCAGGCAAGACTTCTACTGCTTTTAAGTAAGGACCCCGAGGATTGCGTGCTCTGTGAAATCACTTAAAGGGATCCTGACTGGTACTTGAGGGCACTGGCTTTATCTTTGACAGGTTTGTGGACTTGCGTCGAGCAAAAACGATATTGATTGAAAAATGCCCTCCTTGAGACTGCCACTTAGCATTGTGCTGGTGGGAAATGAGGCGTCAAAAGGATAATTGGTTTTAAAGGGCTACCAGGGTAGGTGCACCTGGCACCAAAAGGGCACTAGGAGAAACTCTCGGAAGGAGAGAGGAGAAAGCGGTTGAAGCTAGCATGTCAATCATTTGGTCTGACTTCAAAGTTCTTGTACTTGAGCGTTCACATTTAGAGGAGTATTTTTTTTTTTGCAATTTCATTTCATTTATTTATGATTGAATTCGTTTGTATATGTACCATTTATAATAGCATTACTTAAATTTAGTGCTCGATGTACATTCTTGATTCATTTATGATATTTATGTCTTGGAAACGCACACTTTTATCATAATATACATAGGTATGGTTTTAGAAACATTTATCCGAATAAGTTACCATAAAATTAACTAACAAATTATTGGAAGTTTTTGACTCAAAAAATATAAGAAGCACTTTGAATAATTTTTTACTGTGAGTAATAGAGGCAACAAGCGAGTTAGATTAGATTTCTTGGCCTATAATTTAAATTAAGCCAGCTCTTTATTTCCGCACTAAGTTTTTAATATATAACTGAAATTTAGTACCCCTATCTCTGAAGCGGTCAATTTGCATAAAAGAATAAACCGCGCTAAATCAGCAGAAAAAAGCCTTATCTAGCTCAATTGAAAACAACCCCCTTAAAATGCACATTGCCCCTTGCTGAAGCCGAAGCCCTAAGAAGTGCCCTTGCGGCAATTATGTGATAATAATCCGATTTTCATTCATTCAATTCCGCGAAGAGCAATGAAGCGCGTCAGCAAAACACCCCCTCTGGCCCAAAAAAAAAAAAAAAATTAAAAAATCATCACGGCTTGCGAACGTGTGTAAATTTAGGTCCCACCGAAAAAGGGAAGAAAATATGCATAATTGGGGATTCCCCCGAAAGTGGCTGGTATGCTAAACGCTATCTGCCTGCGATGCCACCGAAGCCACGGAGGAATGTGTCGCGGCGACAAAATCTCTTGCAAAGACGAAGGAACCCTCCCAGGTTCCCCCCGTGGTACAATCAGCAGAAGTGGGGCGCAGCAAGGGCAACATCAGCATTCCTGGAAGCCCCTCAAGCTCCCGAAAAATGTCTGTCTTTTCCTTTTTTTGCGCATTTTTCTCTTAATTCCCACACTGCTTTGATTCGCATTTAAATGCTGATTTTACAGTGCAAAGGCGTACGATCCCCCCTCAGGGCTGATGTTATCCCGAAAATTGTCTATTTGAAGCGCTCATTTGCGGGGGAACGGGGCGCTTCTCGAGCGGTTTGAGAAGTCCTCGAGGCCCTCGACAGGCAAACTACGTACTTGGTCCCGAAATTGAGTCAAACATGCCGTTCCCCAGGGAGCCCGAGGGGGCCAGGATCTGGTGCTGCGTTGCGTTTTGGAGCATGGAATTTTTCGCACGAAGTAGACCTTCAGGATGAGGGGTACTTACCCGGCGAGGTGGATGAGCCTGTTTGGCGCGAAATCGTCAAAAGGACAACTGGTATGTATTTTTTTCTGGATGTAGGTACCCGCTCTCGACAACCAAAAGTGCTGGGAGTAAAGGCAGAAAGTTTTTGTGTTTAAAACCATTTCCCGCTGGAGGACGAGTGCCTCTGCCTGGGTTTTTTGGTTCGTTGGCAGCAGAAAGGGGGCACCTTTAGATTGCCACTAGAGCAATACCTTCCATTGGGATCATTCAAGGCTGGGACTGAGCCGGGCTTAAATTAAATTTTCCATTTGCCCAGACTACGGAGCTAAGCGGATTTTTGTCGCCAGTGACACTTCTTTCATTTTAAATCACCCCTCATGCCCGCCCTCTCCGAATAAAGAAAAAATTGTGGGTCCTCCCTCGAATTTTTCTACACTTAATTTCTGGACTCTAAAGTGTCTGGGAGTCAGCTGTCCAGAAAGCATTAGAAAAAGGTCAAGAGCCCGAAATGTCGCGCAGCACATAATGACATTTTAGAGTACCCTCTTTTTTCCCAACTAAATTAAATCATTTCAAAGGCACTGGGCCTCCGGAGCAAAATTCATCTTGATCACGAAGCACTGGAAAAAAGTACCCGCCCCGACGCCGCCGTCCACCTGCAACAATAGTTCCCATTTGGCGCAGCACCCCTAGCTCCCCTGAATAATTGAGCAGATGAAGGCTTGTTACTTGCCTTGGTAATTTCTATTTATGGGCCGCTCTTGAACGGAATATTCAGGGCCCTTAACAGTGGCAATAAAGGGAATAAAAAGGCTTCCCGAAATGTGGTCCTTCCCGACTAGTTGCCGGGGAAGACGGGTATGTGAACAAGGGAGGTATGCCGGCAAAACTTCCTGGAAAAAGTTGTTCCTTTCTTTCTGATCCCACTTGGGGGGATTTCGTTAATCCCCGTGAATGATCCCCTGTTGTCGCAGTCGGATTCAAACTAAGTTTTTTCCACCTTTTTATTCAGTCCCTCGTTGCTGGAATTTTTCTTCTTATTTTTGCTTATATTTTTCTGTTTTCCGCTGTGTCACCGTGTGAATACCTGATGTGTAATTATTTAATAGGAAGGTGTCGTTTAAGTGCTTTCCTCTCCTCTTGGGCACGTTCTTCTGAGTTCATTCCCCGAACCTTCGAGCCCTATGCGGACGTCTTATGGAAAAAAAGTAGGTGCTGCTTGAGAAATGGATTCAACTGGTTTTCGTAACTGGGTGAATTGGTTTAAACGTAAAAGTGGTGGAAAGTTTATGGAAAAGCAGGGATACCTCGGATAAGGTGTAGTCGGGGATCGGTAATGAAAAGGTCAAAGAACGCTTTTTGTTTCTTTAGCTAAGAAATCGCATCCTTGACAAAAGAATGTAGTTTTAGTAGTATAGGTACTCAATTGTTTGTTCTAAAACTTTTTTTCAAACACCTTTTCCATGTATGTGGATTAAACTAATTATAATTTACAATTTTGTACTCTTTTGCATATTTTTCACGAATCGTAATACTTACCTGGGAACATGTGAACCTCTGTGGACGTATTTTTAAAAGTATAAACCTTTTTTATTACTTATTTAATTATTTTTTAACTATAGCTATTAAATAGGCAGCAAAAAATGGAAAACTACTATTAAAAAGGCATGCAAATCCGAATATTGGAAATTAAAGTGTCATTAGCAAAAACAAAAAATCAAACTTTATAAGTTAGGCTTTCAAAATAATCATTAAAATTTATCTTGGTAAATTATTTACCAAAGAATGACAATATTTTTCCAACCAACTAAAAAGAACCGTCGCGACAATTTGAAGTCAGCTTCAAATATTTTTAAAGCAGTGAATTCCAATAAATGTCAATAATATTTTATTTTACATTATCTTGAAAGTTAATCTAAGCAACAGTTCTTCCACAAATTGTAATTTTTTCCTGTTTAGAATAATTCTATCTTTTAAAAACTATTAATTATAATTATACATATTTTCTAATATGTAGCTTGAAGAATTCAAACAATTTTTATGCTACTGGACTTTAAACTTTATTGAAATTTTACTTGTAAACTAAACTAAAAACACTAATTTGTTTTAATAGATAAACGAGCCCTGTGAGTAATCTATTGTATTTCTTCAATAAATAATAAAAACTGTTCTTAAAATTGAATTTCACCTCGTTCTACGTAAGTTTAATTTGATTCAAAATCATTGCTGTTTCATGAGTCCTCTTCCGCATGATCCCTTCGCTTCAAATCTTCTGATTTTCAACTCCCGCGGGTCGTCTTCGAAATTAACAAAATAAAAATCTTGGAAAATACAAAATCATTGTCTTATACCATCGAGTTTCGTTCGAATTCCAATTCTAATTCAATAAAGTTCTCAGGAGGAAGCAAATGAAATTGAAGGTTCCTTTTGACACATGCTCGAAAAATACCCGGAAGCCGATCCCAGCACTGAGCCAATTCGGCAGGAGGTAATAAATAAGATTTCATGGAAAACCAGCAAAGAGCAACAACACGATGAGAAAATAATGTTTTTAGCTTGTTTTCATCTTACCTCTTCCCTTTGCACCTTTTTGTGTCCTATTTTTTTCATGTTTTTGAGAAGTCATCAATATTTGTTGGCTCCTGCTAGAGATCCTGCCACCAATCGTCGTCGCATGCACGGCAAGAGATCCTTCAGGTTCGATGGCGTTTGAAACCCCAAACCTCTTCAGCCAGGGTTTTCTTTTAGGAAAGCTTCCCTGGAAAAATCCACTTTTGTGTTGAAACGGCGAAATATGATTAAGCTGACAACCAGAGCCCCGCTAAGGGCGGCAAGAGATACTCAGGCACTCCCGCTGAAATTCAATCTCATTTCCACTTAAAGAACGTCTGAAGCCCCGGCGCCCCCGCCTGAGCACCTGACTGCCTCAGGAGCAAGGCGCCACCGTGGTGCACGGCGCGGTTGTCGGCGGCACAAAGGAGCTCCGGGTCAGGACCGTCGATCGCATCGACCGCCTCCGACCCTTGATGGCTTTTTCAGTTTATTGCAATTTCATATAAATTTAATGAGATACCTCTTTTATTGCCCCTCCGCCAATTCCTAATGGGACGTCGTCCCAGGAGTTGTCGACCAGGGCCCCGAACCCGTGGGATCCTTTGGTCCGTCCAGGGGGACCCTGGTCAATCCCCGTCAACATTTCGTAATTCATTTTATCGCTCCACCATTTCGACATTTTGTATATCATCATTTTTGGCCAAAAAGGATGGAGATGAACCCGATAACAGATGTCATGACGGAAGCCGAAGGGTGCCCTCGGGACACAAGTTCGGGATCGACCGGGGTGCAGGACACACCACCGAAGGAGGGCCATCTCCGCCACAGCACCTAGATCCATCTCGTGCCCTGGAACAGGGATGCTGTACACATTTCGACTAAGTCCCAGCACCAGAACCCCGCCCACGAGGCTGCTTCCGGTGCTTAATATTTTCGACCATAGCGTCTGCTACTTGTTTACATAAAATTTTCCTTTGTTTGGTTTTAAATGTTTTATGGATTTTGAATTCGTGTTTGTGGGCCAGCTCAGCACACCCCCGCCTCGAATCTGGTGGTTTACGACCGGCCATAGCCTTGTTTCTGATGAGCTTGGGAAATCTAACCTGTGGTTTCTAAAATGCTGGGCAATTGTAATTTTTTGACTTCACTCTGTAATCACTCTTATACCTTATCTTCAATTTTCCACTTCATTAAAATTTCATAATTTAATATTCATGACATACTTTATGATATTTGAATTGGGAACACAAAAAACCTGGAGCTATCCAGTATTGAGAAATATTCACTACTTGACATTAAAATCGCAATAACCAAGTATCGCTAAACACAAAACTTTTATAAAAATTGTTAGGCAGATATTTAAAAAATTAGACTAACTAGCTTTTGTGTATAATGGTTTAATTTTAAATTCAATGATTTGTTTTTCGACCACACTTTGACTTGTGTGAATGTGGTAAAACGAAATGATAATTTTTTTTAAAAATTGGTAATACGTCCACGTTAGGTTAAAATTATTTTTCATAAATATTCTGCCCCAGATTTTGTTTTTTTTTTATTAAAATTAAAACGAGTTCATCCTCCCACTTTCATACCCTTCACCTAAAGAAGTCTCTCTGTCTTTAAACCTTTTTACCGAGTCCACCATCCCCACCTCATTTTTCGCGGAAGCTGGTTTCAAATTGATAAGAAAACAAAATACTTTGAGTAGAGTCCTTGCCGAGCGGCACAGAAACCTACAGTTCTCAAAAGAAAGGACCAAGGACTGAACTCAAGTAGTGGGAGAGGCCAAACCCTATAAAAATGGGCTACAATCCTTTCTGCCTTCCTCCTGAGAAGCCAAACAAAATTATTGCGACTTGAGATAGTTTTTGTCCGTTGGCAACCGAAGGATCCGAATGTTTCTCAACCTCTTGGAGGTTTCTTTCGCATTTCGTCCCGAGGAGCAATGAGATGCATTTTTTTCTTTATCCTATAGTGTTTGTCTTCACTGGATCTAATTTTTTTTTATCGTATGAATTTTCAATAAAGGAAATTTTTTGTGCCGTCCGCGATTCCAAGATTTCTTGGAATTGAGGAAAGAATGAATAAAAGGAAAGTTTTTCGGTTGTTGAGCCGGTGAGTATCATATGCATCCGGCTCGGCACGCTGGTGATCCTGATCCGTCTCGAAGTCCTCTAAAACTGGGATGAGAGTAGACTGAAAGTTTCCGGGGGATTTTATATAAATTTCCGTCATTCACCGGGAACGACTGGTTCCGGGCGAAATTATATAAGCCCTCTTCTTTCAGCTAAACTACTCTCCTAGCCGGAGAAGCATATCAAGTGGCATCTTGAAGAAGCCCTCGACCCTGGGCCGCCCTCCCCCCTCCTGGTGAAATGGGGTCCCATAAAATGTCATAACTTTTCATTCACCCTGGGAATATTCTTAATCTAGCGAACGAATGCTCCGAGATAAATCACCCGCGTGCGGAGCCCCTCCCCCAGGGTGCACGGCCCCGATTAAGGGCATTCAGCAAGTGCCGAAACATCGTTTGCTACTTAAAGTGGCCTCGTTACCGCCCCGTCCTCGGAGGCCCTGCTATCATCCGCGGGCTCCGACTTTGATGATTTGCATAAACAACTGTGGACCGATGTTGTCATCATAATTCTCCCGGGCGAGGTAATCAATAAATTAAATTTGGACAGGGTAATTATTTATGGGGCGCCTTTGCGAGAGAGATGCCCCCGCCGATGGGTCGATGGACCGCAGGGCCGCAGGAATCCCTATCGTCATTTTCCGTTTCCTTTTTTCCAGAAAAAGAAGAGAAAAATTGAGAAAGGCGATTCCGTTGGGATTTTAAGTGGCCCATAAATGTAAAACATTTTTACCAGGCCATAGTCGCTGTGTGGGCGGGACTCTTTTGTGTTCACCCCCGCCCACTCATGAACCTCCCCCCAGATATGACCAGTTATCATGGTTCGAATTACTCCGTTCTTCACGTTCACCTGTCCGTTTTTCGATTCGAAACACTGCCACGTGAGGCGATGGGGTGAAACGTGCACAAGAAATTATCAGGGAAGAAAAAAATAATAAAAAAATCTTATTTTTCGACACCACTTTGTATCCCTTAGGGGAGAGCCAATTTTTCATATACATTTTTATATTTTACCTTTTTTGCGGGAACTTTTTACAGTGTCGGTGGCCATTAAAAAAATGTTTTAAGTGCTGCCACCCAATGGACCAACTTTAAGCAGCCTCGACCTCGACCTCTCTCAGTTAAAAAGGGATGAAATTGCTGGACGAGATCACAGGGTGGTTGGCTGCCGGGCCTATACCTGTCCCAGCTTCCCTTAAGTATTCAATTAAAAAATGTAAATTATTTAATCAGAAAGTTAAGTTTGAGAAAAGCATTAAAATTTAATTTCACTGAAAAAGAGGAGATGCCCGCAAATTTTATGGAATTTAAAGCGCTCCATTTACTTGGGCTTTTGCGAATTTATTTTTTCTTGAGATGAGAAACAGAAGTTAAAGTGATGGTAACAAAATAATTTTAAACAGTTGCGAATTGACGGGGAAATTAAGTTGAAAACTATTTAAGTTTTAAATAAAAGGATTTCAGTTTTGGTTTTGTCCTGAATTCTCATAAAAGATTATGGAAATAAGAAATATAATGATAAGTTTGTGCTCCATATTTTCTGAGTTAAATTATTTATTGTATTTATATATTTGTGAGGTCGAAAATTCTCTGTTATTTTATTTAATCTGTTCTAAATTCAATTTGCAATATTTAAAGTTTTATTATCGAAAATTTATGATTCTATATAATATAATAAAATCGATTTATTTAAATAATTTCTGTAAATATGATAAGCCTTTAACGCCCGATTTCACAATACGAGCTTAAGTTTTCACTCAGCTAAGAGCGAGGCGAAATTTAAGTGATGCCTTAAGTTTTTTCGGTTTTACAGTCCCTTTTTATTTCACGCATAGCTGAGTACGGGCTTATGGACTTGGCTCCCTTATGTAGAACACTATTCCAATCAGCGATCATCGAAAATATTTCTGTGGCAAATTGCTGTAAAAAAAAAAGTTTGAATCAAAAAATTCAGGGAAAAATTGTTTAGAAGTGATATTTATCTTGAAAAAGTGATAATTCAATCAAATGAACTTCAAAACCAAAATGCCAATTTGCAAGGACAACTTTTTGAATTTTCCACAGGAAATGTCAGAATTTATTTCTTAAGTGTAACTTAAGCGGCAAATTTTGGCTACTTAAATATAGTGACTACCTAAAGCGTAATTTACACTTAAACCCTTACTGTGAAACCGAAAAATGATTACGAGGGAGCTTAATTGACGCTTAGAGCTCACACTGCGAAATAAAAGTATAAAAATAGCGTGTTGCGTAATGAAGAATTCTTTTTTATCTTTTACTTACGTACTTACTAACTTCCGATGATTTTTAATGTATGTATTGTTGTACTTGCAGTATATCAGTTAACTGATGACAGTATTTATTAATCGTAAGTAATACTTAAAGAACATGAAATGAATATTCGGCGTAAATTTGTATCTTCATCGTACTTTTTAATTTGAAAAGACATAAGTGTAAAAAAATAACCCTGCACGTTGAATATCTGTTAGCATTTTGACTAAAGACTACCACTAACTCTTTTCTTAACAAGACCCAAAATCATCAATAAGCATCGGCAATTTTTGCTTTGCACCAGAAAGTTTCGAACATTCCATGGAACTCCAATCCCAAAAAAAGAAAGAGGAAAAGCCTTTTCTCAGCTCATCGCAATCATTTTATGTAATCGCGTCGTTTATATGTATGTGGGGCTTCACTCTCGACTCCACTAATCAACACCATCAACGTTAATAACGCATTTCGGGGGCAAGAAGACAAATTCCCCCTCCGGCACCCGACAGACAGACAAACAGATAGCCAGACGGACGAGGGGAGGTACTTGGGCACATTGTTTCTGGGCGAAAAGCCACAATTGGACTGTTCCCTTGGCGCCGGGGAGCAACCGGGCGAGGGGGCGAAAAGAACAGACTACAAGAGAATTGACCATTTACACCACATTGCGCTTTAATTAAATTTCCCCGGGTCATAAATAAAACAGGCCACCAGTGGCCGGGACCACCCGCGGATATGATCTCCCTCCTGCTAGTACAGGACACGGGGGGAACACGTACCCACGTGTGGTGCTGGTGTATCCATCTCCCGGGACCCGAAAAGTTGCAGGGTTCCGGGACTCGTTCTCGTGGAGAAAATCACGATATCAAGAAAACAACTCAAGGCGCTGGAACTGGGGGGGTGGGGCGTTTTCCTATATATTGCCGGGCATTCTCCCGGACTTCCCCTAGATCCCTATCAGTTAAAAGAACTTTTTAGCACTCCGTTAATCATTACCCGGAGATTCTAGGGCCCTCTGCGGGCCGCTTAGGGACTCTGCCCCGGTATTTCTCCTCCTCATTTAGTCGGACAGGGTTTTTCAGGTTATAAAAAAGTTTTTTAATATCCGCTCCCCCGGGAGCGGCAACTCGGCGATAGACCTGAAAACCGCAACTCCAACCGTTCTGCCAACGCCTCGTCATTTTCAGCGTTTTGCCGCTGTGGCTGCACCCTTAGTGGAGAGAGTGGGGTCCTGGGTGCCCGGACCCGCCCGGACCGCCGTGCGCCGCAGCGGGCCCGCTGTGCATGCAATTAAATCAACTTCCCCAGGTACATTTAATTTTGCAGTCATCAGGTGATTTATGAAGTAAATTGTTTGAAAGTGAGCCCCAGTGGCACACGAGCGGGCGGCCCACGACATGCCAGCCAGCGTACACCGCCCGGCAGATGGCGTGCCGAGCAGGCCGGCGTTCTATACGCGGCTAAGGGTGGCCTTATCCTTTTTGCTGCTGCCGGGGATGTCGAAATGAGCGCGCACTCCCCCGCATCAAGTGCACGACACCTGAACTAGGCTAACCAGACGCTTCGAACAAGCGCAAAGGGCCCAGACGCGGGCGGGTCCTGGGGTGAGGGGCAAGGGATGGATTCTCGCAAAAACACCGAGCTGTAGACAGTACTTAGCCGGGCCTGACCGACCGTGCCAGGACTAATTCAAAGCGATATTTTATGCTGTAGGAACAGACAGCTGGTTCCGGACCGCGTAATTATCATAAGGTGGTAAGGGTGTGCCCGAATCCCTCTGTGGATTGGTTTCTTCGAAAGTGGGTGCATCAAGCGGCAGCAGATTGGTTTGAGCGATCTCGATGATAGTCAACACGAAAGCCTTCCACGGGATACCACTGTCACTCCAAACAATCGAAAACACTAGTATACTATCGTATGTATGTCTTAGCTAGAGAACATAAAAATGCTGAATTGTAAGATTTGGGAAGAGAGTAGCAAGATTCAACCGTGGAGGCACAAAAATTGGCTTTATATATATGAGACTTAAAAAGACTCTTTTAGAAGAAGGTGAAATATCCAAAATTCGTAGTCAAAACAACTGTCATTATATGAGCAGATGTGAAAACGATCCCAATGCACTCTTGTCTTTCCGTCTGTCCATTTACCTGCCTGGTTGTCAGTTTCACAAAACCTAATTTTTTAAACGTAGTTTTACTTACTCATTTATTCATTACATGCCGGAATATTTTGCATGCATTATTATTTATTATGGATATTTTCAGACTTTATTGCAAAAGACTGGAAATTTCAAGTTTTCATTCTTATAAATTTTTGAATGAAACGTGTACAAGCTGGGGCAAAATAGCATCATAGTGTGAGTTGGCTGTCATTTTGTTAGAAATGAAAAAAACTGGGCTCTGTTTACGCGGAAAGTTTATTTGAATGTGTGAAAATGATGACATTAATTGACAAAATGATATCGGTCAAATGTTAACTTCCCGATTTACGCTCTTTTTACGGCATTTTAAAATGTTACTCTCCAAACATCTGGATCCGAATTGGTGATTTCTTCCATGTTTGCAAACCCTTTCGGATGTACTCGCACATAGCACCTATATTCTTGATAGAAGGAACATTGCGGGCCCGGCCGAGGAAAACGACGACCAAATTCACGCTGCGGTCAAAGAACAGACGGGAAGTTGGTCAAACGAGCAGTAACAATAAATCCACATTATTCAGGTGTATATAATAATCGCCCCATTGTTGTTGTCAACCTATCTGTCCACAAAGTAGAATAACATATGATGACATTTGCGAAAATTGTGATCATTCACTTTATGACATTAGATACTTTTGCCCACATCGTATAAGTCGGCCATATACTATTCGTAGGAAATGTTTGTTAAGCATAAATAAGCACAAAAGTTAGTATACAAAAATCACAGCGTCTTGAACCACACTTCATTTAAATTTTCTGTTCTCCATACCTAATTTTAAAAATCAAATTTAATGAAATCTTCTATTTATAAAATTGCGAGAATTGCTCGTGAACATGCGAAATTTTCAATTCGGAAAATGTGACCAATTACATCTTCCAAATAGGGAGTTAAAAATCTCAAAATTTTGTATATTTAAAGTTTAAAAATATTTATACATATATTATTTTAGATGTGTATTATATAAAAATTAGTATGTAAAAACTCCATTTTGCAAAACACCTCCACGTGCAAATTCTCATATAAACATGGTCCTCATGTATTTATGTGGAGCCTGCGAAAAAAGCGATCTACTGACACAAAAGTCAATTTTACAGGAGAAACCAACGAATGAATGATATACTTATTATGTGATTTATTTTTACCTTAATATTTCTGATTCGATTTGACAGACATATGTATGTAGGTACGTTAAATCAGTATTCCTACCCCTAACAAAACGGAAGATATTGCTACCAGATTTACGAGGCGAATGGCTAGCTTGCGAGACCAGAAAACTATTTATTTATTGAATTCGCTTATTACAAGCTACTTGCAAAAAGTTTAGAAATTAAATTAACAAATAAAATTTAATAAATTTAAGAAAATCAAGGGATTAAGGGAAAAGGACGGGAACGACATCTTCAACGAAACGGGGCGAATTTATTGGAAGCTGGTTAAAACTACTACAGTTGTGGTCGTAATCACGAACTGCTGCGTCCGTTTTGAACAATTTAGAACGTTTTAGTTGAAAATAAAAACAAAATTAGATGCACGGATTCATGTGTAATTGGATTTAAATGAAAAATAAAAAAAAATTTAGTACAAGTGAAATTAGATCGTTTTGTTCACGTCAGTTTGAAGAATTTAGTACCAGAGACATTCAGTAAATTGTATTGACAATATATCTAGCAATGAATTTCTAGCTAAAATACCAAGTCCTTCCCATAAATATTCGTCAAAATTCCCATCCTCATCCAGGCAGTTACCGTAATTTTGTTTACATCAGCGAAATATTCCTTAGCTTAAGTGGGACGTGAATCAACTTCGCTATAGGCGAGCGAAACGAAAGAAAAAATAAATAAAATAGAAAAACGAATCCGGGATGAGTAGTGCCCTCCCGGGGAGGGTACTGGTGAAGGACGCCAGGGATATATTTATGCCCCACCGTGTCTCGCATCGATATATTAAGTAAACTGAGAAAACAAATGAAAAACAAGGAGGCGAGCAACAGAACCTTATCGCCAGAATTGAATTCCACAATTCACAAAGGTCCCTGATACCAGACGAGTCCTGAATCGCAAAGTGAGCGCTAGGAGGGAGACGGGGCCGAAAGGGCTGTAAAACATCGGATTCAGACAAAACGAATCCTTTTCACTTTCCTTTGGGTCCTGGAGGACGACAGCCGACGACGAGGAGCGCTGTTTTCACCCGGTTTTGTTGATTTATTTATTTGTTTATTTGCCGATTTTACTACTTTATTTGTGTAAAACATCTGGAAAGAATTAAAAGCCAAACAGGATGCCGCCTTCAACGCCTGGAGGGACATTCATCCGTGTCGTCTCTGGGTTCCAATGGAAATTGAGGATTCTGGGTCCCGCTGGTGCCAAAGCGGCAGGTACCCCAAAGAGTCATGCCCGAATAGTTGAAAGCCTAATCTCCCAAAATTCTATGCAAATTTCTGCGAATGCCCTGGCATTTTCGCAATATTTACCCATTTTGTCCCGTATCTCTTTCGGGACGCACGAAAAGGCTCTTACAGATCACTATAATCGCTGGGAGCGTACAGCATCCATTTAAAGTGGAGCCCTCCTTTGAGCGCATGTTTATGCTATGCATGTGGAGGCCCTTCTTCCCTTTGCCAGCCGGTCCGAACCGAGCGGGGCTCAGCCTCCGGCGACGGCGGCGGCGGCAGCATTCGCTGTACCATTTTGAATTGAGTGGCATATGTGAGAGTCGTGTAGAGAAAGACTTCCTTCCATTTAGAGACCTTTCTTTTGCGACAAAACGATAGACCGACGGAGACTGAAGGGAAAGGACGGAGTCGGCTCGGAGGGCCACACACTTCCATAGGGACACAAATTTGTATTCAATTATCTTGGTCCAGTGGATCAACAGATTGACGAAATTTCCATTTTGAGTAGTACTCGAGGATAACTGCCGGCAAAGTGGATAAAGGATTTTCATATCTCGGATGATCTCCTATTAAGTCATGCAGATTATCATAAATCAGACTCTGGGGGCACGATGAGACTCCCGGCCGGTTGGTGGCGGTGATGGTACCCAAAAATAGTTTTCCCAGGCACAAGTCCAGGACTCGAAGGGATCGCTTCGGATTTGAATGTTAACGTCTACATCGACTCAGAAATCAATTTCGATTTTATTTTCAGTTTTGCTCCATTTTTTGAGTTCCTGTATCCACAACAAAATTGCGGTTGGGGATTATGGAACCGATTGAGTCTGAAGAGGTCTTTTTAAAAACATGCCGACTCTGTGGACCTTCATGCTGTGTAATAATTGTGCTCAGGGGATCTTAAAGTACAAGAAAGCGGGAGAAGAAAAGCGAATAATTTCGGGAAGATATCTACCATACGGGGGGTTTGTTCCATTCAGAGGAGTAGGGGCGAAGCCACTTGAAGCTCCGGGTATAATTTGTGAAGGTAATAACTCAGTAAATTAAACTAAACTGATATTTATCTCGAAATTTAGCTCTCGAGAAATTCACCCCACGTTTCACCCGGGGTGCGGAAGAGAGGCAAAAATAGCTAAAGCAGCAAAACAGCCTCCTGAACACATGGAGGCGAGAATCGTGCAAAGTGTAGAAAATTGAGAATTCGGTGGGATCTTGACATAAGCAACCGCCACAACACCCCATTTAAGGAATTTTCGTCCTTAATTTCCCGGCTTGAAAAGTTGCTGGTATCACCCACCACCAGTCATCCCGTTTTCCTTACTCTTTTTCGTCATATACCACCCAGGCGCCGCAAGCACCCCGTCCTACGCCAAGACATCGTCTGCCTCTGGGAATCATTGAACGTTAAAATTTCCTCGGCGCATTCATCTCTTTATCAAGGTGAATTCGGGAGCGCCCAGGAACACGGAGGTTCGCAGCATCCTCCCGGGATGCTGAGACTAAAATATGCTGATGGAGCTCGCAATCGCTGCTGCTGGAGTTTTAGGAGCAATCTAGCACCACCGTCTCCACGGCCGCAGAGTACACCTGGCTGCGACGCGACGTCCGACGTCGGCACCGCCTCAGCGATACATACAGTTTTAGCGAACAATTTAATTGCAAATGAGGCACTTGTTAAAATTAACTAATTCCGCCAAGACGACCGAGATACGGAGTTGATCTCGTCTGATTACCTCCCCTAAAGTTCAAACATTTTTACCTACTCATCAGGGAGCTATTCCCGGAGCCCAGATCCGTGCAGAGGGGATCTACACCACACCGCGATAAGGCTTAATTGTCATCGGAACTTTTTAATCAGCAACCTCATCGCACTATCGATTTCAGCTCCTCTTCGCCTAAAATTCGCAGACAGCCTAAACCAAGGCTACTGGGCTTCTGTGCGAAGACAGCCGAAAGTCTTGGAGAAAATCTGGTAATTTTGGAATTTCTTGAAAAGTCTACCCCTCTGCGAGGTAGAATTGAGCCAGGCACAGCGGCCCTTGTAATGATGGGCCTGCCCTGTAATTGGATTATCTCCTCGGATTTGTTGGTCCTCGCAGACGCGCCCCAGAGGTTGAACTGGCCTCGCTCGGATTTAGGGTCTATCAACAATGGGCCTCGCCAGGATGATTGACGTGCAAATTATGCCGAAATAATCACGGTTGAGACCTTGGCTTCACGTCCCATTGTTTCCCAGATGTACTTTAATGTCATCCGCTAAAAGGATTTTGACATTTTCGTAAGAAAAGTACAATTTTTATACAGAAATCTTTTACGTTGAGAAGGGTTTTTAGTGGAACAGAAGTGTAAAAACTAAAAATGAAGGTAGAGTAACTTTTTCCGATTAAATTTTTAAGGTTATAAATTGGAGGCTTTTTCTTAATGTCTATTTACCATATATTCGAATCGATAGTCTAGATATATTTTAAATATTCAGTCTCTTGGTTGAATTAGAACCATTAATATTTAAAAACACGGTTACCTTGCAACAACCGGATATTTGTCAGATCTACTTATTTCCTAATAGAATAACCTATAAATATCCTTCAAAGAGTATCAAAGGTAATAAGGGTCGCAGTCTGCTTTCGTTGTTTAATTTAAAATTTAACTTTTCTGACTAGTTACCCGGTTCAACTGGAACGAAACTAAATTCATAATATGGCAGATTGCTACTCATTTTCGTTGAATAATCTCAGACAAATTAAATCTAACGAACGAATATCTTAACCTTGAATTATTTGTGTATGAGTAGGGTCAATATTGTTAAAGCTACATAGATCCAAAAGGGATGGTTGCGTTCTCATACTTAAAGCAGATCGTAAATCGAAATATCAAAGGCAGAGAAATCGACTCCCCGCAGCGAGCACAAGTATCTCAATTGGCCTGTAAATCATAAAAATAAGAGTACCAGGAGCTAGAAAATATTCAGAACTTCTTTTTATGCAGTGATGAGGAGAACATATGAAATAAGAATAAACACGACCCGCTCCGCTGCAGAGAGCTCTTCCGCCGATCCAGCAAGCTCCGGTCGCCCCAGGAAGCACGTCCCCCACTTGCGCCTTGCCCCGCATATTTCAATAAGCCATCTGCTCCTCGAGCACATATCGCATCAAACAGACTTCGATTTGAACCGAATGAGAGCTGCCTTGTCGGGACAAAAGTCATTCCAGAATCCAGACCTCGTTCCTGGCTTTTGCATAGATAGACGTATCTCAAGAAAAAACCCACGCGAAGGAATCCTTTTTCGTCTGCAGGACCACCGGGACGGCATGTGACTTCCTCCTGTTCCTTCAAGGAGGAGCACATACATATACTTTTTTTGGGGAAAAAATCTCTGGAGTCGCCGCCTCCATTGGGAATAGAAGGGAACGGGGAAGATGTCTTTAATATCCCGGGAACCTATGTCAATGTTAGTTCAGAGTAAGTTTCACAAAACTCATTAAACATTCCTTCTATTTATTCCCCCTGCTCCCGTTTACGCTCCCACTCTACAATTTTCTAATTTCTGTAAGTCCTTTTCAGAAAGCGAATAACTTGTACAGTTTTTGAAATTTTCCCTGATATTTAGGTCCATTGAATCATTCGCACAAATATACATACCCCGCAGTAGCCTCCGCCCTTCTCGACAGCGCAGCGTTTCGTCACTGTGCAATAAATGTAAAAACGTCTCCCGGTCGTAAAATATTATTCCAGTGGGAGGTAAAAATTGAATTTTGATTGCGATCCTTGACAATTTTCTTTAGCTTTTCACCTTCCTTCTCGTTCTAACCTGTCCAGGGCTGTGTTCCCCGGCAGCCCCTGCGCCTTCCAGAAAGTAGGTAGCACTTAAAAACTTTCCAACCTTCTGCGGGGAGTCCCAACTCGCAGAGAAATCCAACCAAACAACAATCATCTCGGTTTTGTGGATGAAGAAAGTCCTTTCAGGTGGTTTCGGATTTGGCTCCCGGGTTTGAGACGGGGCCACATCCGTGCTCTAACCGTCGTCCGGCCGGAGCTCCATTGCCAGAACCACACTCATTTCATTCACTCAGTTTTGCTCACCTGGACTAGAGGAGCACCTCTGGGGCTTGGAACGGTGCAACCTCGCTCCCTAGACCAGACCCCTGTCCCGGCTGTTCCGCCGGGTCTGGTGAACTTTTTCCAAGATTAATTGAACCTGTCAGTTAGAAAATAGTTTAATCTGGCACTGGGATCGGTTAATGAGTTTAGAATTCCTTGCAAATGTTTGCCATCCCCAGGAATTTTCAAATATCCTGGAAATTGTAAGTCTTTGTGGGTAAATCATTTTCAAAGGGATTTCACCTGATTACCTGGTTCCCAGCCACGGGCTCCGTCTCCTGAGCTCCCCTCCCCGCATTCGGATTAGGGTTGTGAGTGGTTTTTGCCTGAATCCAACTTGAAAAATTCTTTCCCTTATACACAGATGCAGAAATTCATACATACAAACGTACCCTTAGACAAATTCCCCAAAAACCAAGAAACTTTCCGACAAAACTTACCGAAAATTTCTCGGGGGTGCTCTTCTTTCCCACTTTCCGAAAATATTATTTCAGGCACGGGTCACAAGTTTTCGGGGACTCTCCTTCTGTCCGCCTCAGTAGCCGAGTTAATTGCGTAATAATACGTGTCGTGGCAGGACAGCAAACAGATTATGTCCTAATTAAAATTTGCCGAATTTCTTCAACTGAGGATAATTCAGGACAAACGGACCACAAAAACAGGGGCCACACAAAACAAAAAAAAAAACAAAAATTGCTTCCCTCGATCGGAATTGGAAAATAATTCCGAGGACGCAGTGTCCATTATTAATGAAGTGGTGTTCGTGTCCAGGGAATTATAATGAACTAAATGAGGATATCCTTGCTCCGCGGGAGTAATGAAAATGAGGCATATCCTTAATTGTTTATTTATATCAATTAATTGCCTGTAAAAAAAAGGACTTTTATCCAATGCAGAATTAGAAAACTAACAAACTTCTTTGCTGATTATCTTGCAATATTCGATCTTTTAGCTACTTCGAGATCTGCAACACCAGTCATTTGAAAAGCTTACATTACCATAAAATATTCACAAAAGTTTGTTTCTACAGAAAAAACAAATAATCTTTAGTGATTAGTATGAGCCAAATCAGATCCAGTAGAAAACAAAGAAAATATAACTGCTTTAAACCTGTTTGTACAAATGTTCGCTTTCAAAAACCGCATCGCTTTAGTGAGTTACTTAGAAACTTAATTTAAACATACAGTAACTTAACTTGATCAAATATAGGTAAATAGAATTTTTGAAAAAAATATATGAACAATTTCTTCTTTCTTTGATTTGAATATCGTCTTACAAATATGTGTCCATGGAAAGAAGGTTTCCTCTTCTGGTAGCTGTAGAAAATTCTTAGTGCACAATACTTCAAATATCGTTATAATAATACGAACTAAAATTCACTTTTAATCACTTGATCAATTAATTGAGTTTAACGAGCAATAGTAGTTCTTTCTAATAAAAAGTGAAGCTGTTCTTCGAATTACTTTTGTATTTTTTTGTTTTTTTTAAGTACTTTTGTTCGTGTATTTTGCAAATGTTGATTAGATAAATCATATGATAACAGAAGTGTTTCAGAAACCAAACGGCTGCTTGGGGAGGGACAACAGCTAGTACCTACTAAAAAATACTGAAAACTTGTTAGGATAAACTAATTTGTCAAATGTACCTATTTTTCTTTTTTTTTTAACAAAATTATGCTTTTAAAATGAATTGTTTAAAAAGAAAACACTTGTCTGTAATTATTCGTCTCTCTCATCTATTTTCTTACTTAGCCAGGATTTATTTTAATACTAAGTTATAATTTCACATTATATGATCAATAAGTTGAGTTACTGGTTCCGAGGCCACAGACTTTGGCATTTGCTGCTAACTTCACTTCGACACCTAGAGCCGTTCCTGAGAAAAGGTTTGACGTATGTATAAATCGAAAATAAAGTAATCGCAAAACAGTTCGTGTATGCTCTATAAATGATTGACATGTTTTTTAGGATTAAACGCTTGTAACTAAATAATAAAATACTGAAAGTACCCCATGTATTCAAAGTTTATCAAACAGTTTAACATTTCTGAATATATTTCATAGCTTGAGATTAATTCTCTTCTGAAACCAAATAAAAAAGTCCTAAACTTGATGCGTACCTTTTCTTTGCCAATCTATCGAACAGTTACTCATCAGTTTTATACACGACCGCCAAAAAAGCCCTCCTCTGTCAAAATAATTAGCTTGTCACTCTACGGGGACACATCGATTCAATTCCTTTCGATCGAAAAATGCAAGGCGACGACCGCCCGTCACCGAACTAAATCCTTTTTTCTGAACACTGGGCCTAAAAGGGTGGAAGGGATAACCTAAAGTGAAAAGGCTTTTTCAGGCCGATGCTGCCCCCTCTTTCCCGCGGTCCCTCCGTGGCAATCCGTATCGAAAGCAAGGATAGGTATGCTTTTCTGAGAAACGAGTTCATGTAAAGGATCAGTGTTATCCTTCGGAACGAACCCTTTTTTTCCCAGGCTCGAGTCGAAAAAGCAAGGGAAACAAAATCTGGACGGGGGTAAAACAAAAACAAAAAGCGAAAGTATATTTTTGGGTGAAAAGGACCACTCGCATGAAAAAAAAAATTTCATTTGAGAGTTCCGGGCCCAGCGAGCCATAAGTTGTTGAAAGTTTATTTAAAGGGAAAAACAACTTCATACAGGAGCTGTTAGGATGACAATAGCTGGGGTCCTTTTTCGGGTCCTACTTAAACCGTTGCCAGCGCCCCCTGGGGGATTTTGTTGGAACCCCATCTTCGCCCGAATCGGGAGCCCTTTCGGGACTTCGCCTTTAATCTATTCATGAATCTATTCACATGAGAGCCTGTCGCAGACGGTGTTCCTGTTCTTTTTTTTGCTTTTGATTTTGTTAGTGGTAAAGTCCTGGTATGCTGCGCCTCAGTCAAAATATCCCCGGCATTGTATTATCCCTTCAGAGCGACACGGACGAGGAGGAGGCAACCAGCCATCCAGCCACATCCCCACCGTCGTTCGTAGTCCAAAACCTAACTTTTCCCAGCCAGTTCCAGGGGAAGGACACTTCCGCACCCGCCCGCAGCACCTACATGCCGGGAGCGCGGTGACGGCGGGCCGCTCCTATAAGACTTGCGAAAAGTTATTGAAATCCTTTCTTGCTCCTTTCCGGGAGCCCTGAGATTTATTTATTTATTTTTTCCCTCTTCGCACGCCGCCACCGGCGATAGGGGTTCTTCCGTTTTGTTTAGTTTATTGCTTACAAGATACCGAGGGTGACAATTTTCAATTAGATCCACCCGTTCCTCGAGCTCAGCCCCCAGCCGTCGACGTAGAGGCCCTTTAGGGCGCTGAATGTCTGGGGTGTGGTGTGCGAATTGAATGAAAGATGAGATCCCCGATCCAGCTCCTGAAACACCCGCAGCGGTGATGGCTTGCCCATTTATGTTCGCAGCATTTGTTTAAACATATATATGTATAAAAAAACATAAAACATTACTTCTTCCAGGGTGCTGCTCCCGTTTTGATCCTTTCAAAATGCGTGTACACCCGTTGATGAGGGTTCCGCGAACGCAATCCGCCCTGTGTGGGGGCTCATTACTCAGTTGAATGACAGGATGAAGCACTTGCGAGACACATAAAAAAAAATGATGTTGACGCAAGGAGAGTGATTACCGGAGCCCTAAGGATGGCTTTTTGAAGGACTTTTGTATGGGTTCTGTCAGCCGGAAGGCGAAAGCGTGGGTGGGGGTATCAGGGCTTGTTTAGTGCGAATGTAATCGCGTAATTTTTCGCGATTCTCGCAAATAAGATCAATTTCCGTGGAGACGATGGAGCTCCTTTTTTTTATTGGGTAATACATCACCGCTTCAAAAGGACACGCAAAGTGATTTCGATTTTTATTGCTGTTTAACGCATTGCTAATGACACTCAGGGTTTATGAGGCACTCTCATGAAACATAAAATTAGAAATTATAACTTCCATTGCAAAAGGAAATCTGAAGAATGAATATTCTTCGGTAATTTTTATGTTTATAGAATAACGTAAAATAATCAGATTAATATGCATTAGTTAGATTAATTTTTTGTTTACCACCATTTTTCCAAAAATACTTTTAAATTCTAATCAACTCTAAGCACAAATTAAAATTCTATAACTGAAACAACATTAAAATTCAAATAGATTCACTTGCGAAAAAGTGAATAGTTTCTAGACCTGAAATAGTTACAAGAATTTTTACTTTGTATAATTTATTGTATCAAAAAAAAACATATTTTTTTTGGAAATACCTCAGAATACTAGTAATTCGAGACTTCACACAAACATACAGACAAAGTAAAACAAAAAGAATTGTGTGTATATTAATACGTTCTTAGTGACATCTCTAACTACTTAAATGTATTCGAAAGAACTACTGTTCATCAATACCTAAAAACTTAACGAGTGATTTTTAATCTTTTATAAGTTTTGAAGGTTTAATGTAATAATACCAAACCATATTATGATGCTCATTTATAAAAGATTCCTGGTTCGATTCCTACATAAAAGCCTTGATTAAAAATAAAAATAAACACGCACCCCATATGGACTGGGCCTATTTATTTCCCAAGTGCGTGATTAGAATAAACTCTACCTTGTAAAAAAAGTCGAATAAACCAGGAATTTGTTTTAACATTATTTCAATTTACTATGAAATATTAGTAAAACTTTTTATTTATACATTCACTTCTCGCAAATAATGTAATGTCACTTCTCACAAATAATGTAAATCTAATAGACATACATACATGCATAAGTACAGTGACGAGCAACATTGATCACATGTTTACTTCATATGCGTTAATTTTTCTGTCACAGCGCAACTATAAGCTATGACTTTTTCCTGTTTATTTCTCGTTTCTTCTATAATAATACCGAGAACGTGTTTTTCTTTACCAGTCGATAATTTTGCTATGCTACAAAAGTTCATGTCTATATATCATGTGATCAATTTTGTTCGCTGTCTAAAAAATAGTATAGACAAAGTTTTGTCAATATTTTATCCAAAAGCCTTTATTTCCATTCTTCTTAAGCAAAATTCTAAAATTCAGTTATTCCTTTAGGCCAAAAATTCTCGATGGGATTTACATTTGGGGACTATGTGGGCCACTTAAAAAAAAAAATTGAAACTTTGAAATCCAAGCCATTCTGACACAATTTTTGCTGTATGTTTGGGATCTCCATCCTGTTGGAAAATAACTTGCTTTCCTCTGAGTCCAATTTTCGTTAAAGCTAAGGGAAACTTGACTTGGAAAATTTAAAGGTAATGCTCCTTTCGTATTATACCGTCAATTCTCACCAAAGGCCCCACGCCATTTACTGTGATGCAACCCCAAAGGAGCATGGAGCCCCCCCTCATGCTTCATGGTCTGTTTGACTGTGCCTAGTTCAAGTTCTTGGTGACTTTTGGTCCAGTGCCAGGAACAATCATCCAACTCAAGCCGATTTATCTTCGTTTCATCAGGCCAACTAACCTGATAATTCACAATCACCTGCAAATTTGACCAGAATTTTTTTATTTTATCTGCTTCTATATTCACCGACCATTCTACGTGCTGCGACGCGAAGTCTTTTCTTGCAGCAACACTTGTTTTTTTGAAATCGCAGGCTTTTTCTTCTTCTCCACTGCCTTTAGCCCAATATTGCCTAAAGCACGCCCTGCTGTCCACTCGCTAATGTTGCTAATGTTGTTTATTGCGGCAGCTGCTTCTTTGGGCACTTGTACTTTGCCGGTTGTAATCAGAGGATCAAAATGAATAGGTTTTATTTCTAATTAAGTAACAATCACATAAACAGAGCCAAAGTAAAATAAAGTAGAATTTCTAATTTACATTGCGTGTAAACTATTTGTAAAGTATAAAAAAATTGATACATTTCTAAATTTCTTTGTGAAATATTGTTTTCGTAATTGAAAATGAGAGCAGGTAGATATTAATTGTACTATTTTTTGAGTTTAGTCCTTTTATAAACTTAAAAATAGTTCAAATTTAAAAACGATTTTCAAGAACGAGAACAAAGCCGCTTTTTAGATTTTTGCTTGAAAAAATTCTTTCTAATTTAATCTTCCTGTTAGTTACAAACTCTTTTTTGAGCTCACTTTTCAGCTGCTCTATTGCTAATATTTTTTAAAGAAAATCAAAGCAACAACAAAAAAAATCTAAGTCACGACCTGCAGAGCATAGATACACAAACTCCTCCTATTTTTCCGCTCGAAAAAAGGGGAATTCAATTAAAATCAGTCACGCCTAAAGCACGTCAAAATCTTTTAGGGATCAAAAATCCGGGTACCCAGGACAGGAGCTCTCCGGCCCACACGCAAACTGGCCTTCCCCAAAAAATCATCGCTTTATCAAAAGCTGCTCGGCCCCCCATAATTAATCACGAAATGAGCTTTAGCGTAATCATAACATCGTCAAAAAGATAAATATTCTAATTAACCCGGAGGTTTTGCAATGAATTAATCACAAAGTGATTGATTAACTTCCTTGCTGTGGCCCCATTCCCCTGTGCATCCCCCTGGGGCCGATCTGGCGCTCTGCTGGCCAGCACCACCGCCGCCGCCGTCAGGCACCGGGCCCCATTCATTTCCAGGCCCGATAAATCCTTTTCCGACGACGACGCCAACGTCGAAAATTTTTGTTTGACATCCGAAGCAGATAAAAGTAACTACAGCGTCCGGGGAGTCCTTGGACCGGGTGTCACCATGGCTACGCCCCGATCCCCGTCGCCCAGTGGGGCCGCTGCAGCGGAGCAAAGTAGGCCATTATTCGAGTCCCCATTTGATTTGAGCCCCTAATGAAGACGAGGGCGCATCTGGTAATTAGGATGACCGATTAAGCGGCGTTTAAGGGGAGCACCGGACGGCCCATCGATCTTCTTGGCTAGTTGCAGTGGGGCCATTAATAAAGGGGCCGCTCCCCCGGGAGATTTGAAAAGATCTCTCGTCGCCCAGCACCCGGACTTCGAGACCACCCATATCCGGATCCTTTTTCCTCACAAGGTCCGGACCCTATTTACAGCACGTGTTAAGATTCATACGTGGATCCCCTTTTCGAATGCTATCGGCAGGAAGGGCGGAAAAGTCGGTGCTCCGAGAGGGCTCCCTCATCCCGGGGCCGCTGGTGGCGGGCATGTGATATGAATTTGCTACATCCAGCCGAGTCGGGGCCATAATTCGTCCATGTTCCAATACGGAAGGGCTTTATTAACGAGAAGGAACAGATGGACACTGAACGAAACATAAGTCCATTTGGATCCTAATCTGGATTTCTCCCGAAATATCAGTTCTCCGCCCCCGCGCCGGTTATTCCTGTCCGAATTTGCTTTTTCTCCCCGGGCTCTGGTCCGCTTCGTCGTTTCAGAGGGATGCCAGCACGCCTCGTCACGTAGATGCCTAGCCCGAGATTATTACATCTGTGACGTGTTATAACTCAGTTTGGCTGTATTAACATTTCCTGAATTATTAACTTGTTCCCTGTAGCCCGGGAGTTCGGAATCCCGAATGCCTGGGTGCTCCTGCTGCCACTCCGCCTGCCAGACACATCTCCCTTTTCCGGCTCTGGAATCGGGCTGGTTATGTCGTTAAATTTTATTGCAGTTATTGCGCCGACAGAGCGTTTTAATGGCCTTTTAAGAGGATTCCGTGGGTGCTGAGGTGCTTTAATATCTGCCATATGTCGGGCGACCGCCCTGTGATTGCCACCGAAAAAGGGTAATCAGATTTCGTGGCCGATTTGCTCAATTTCTTTTATTCAAATCTCAGTCGGATATGGGGTCCTTGGGAATCTCTAAGTGGCATCTGATGGTGCATGAGATCAGGAGTTTTCTTAAGACATGATTGTGCTTGTGGATAGAAAAATATTGTAAAATAAAGTTTGAATGGATAGTTAAAAATGATGCAGATTTCTTAAATTCTCAAAAAATTTCATTGCAGAAAATCAACATAATTTTGAAAACAGATTAGCTGCACGTTTTCTCAATGGTTTAACTTATTTATACTATTATTATCAAGTAAAATTAATATGTTTACTTAAGCTTTTACATTTATAGACCACTATAGCAATTTTAATAGTCAGTATTAAAATAATAGTCACTTGAACGCCACTATGTAACCTCGGCACTAAAATTATCCCAATTCCGTATTAATATTATTATCAATATTACATTGTCATTTACTACGTCCATATGTACATATAGGATCGAATCTAAATTGAATCGGGACTCAATTCGCAGATTGAATTGAAATCGGATCGTGTGGATCCAAATTCGTTTAGCTAGCT
Source organism: Tolmerus cingulatus (assembly GCA_959613345.1). Classification (NCBI taxonomy): domain Eukaryota; kingdom Metazoa; phylum Arthropoda; class Insecta; order Diptera; family Asilidae; genus Tolmerus; species Tolmerus cingulatus. The sequence continues at coordinate 31,336,593 of OY390707.1, forward strand.
GGATTGAATCGAAATCAGCTACAATCGCGAATCGAGTAATCGAACTTATAATTGCTCCTGAATTACCGAATGTATTGTGACTAAACTAATTTATGTCAGAAAACGATAATGTTGATATTAGGATACTTTGTTCAATTTGTTTTGCACTTTTCAGGGCATTCCATAAATTTTAATTGTAGTAGAATGATTTATTTAGTATGGGGCATTTGGAATTATTAGCCAGTTTAGTAGTGCCATAGACAAACTAGATAGATGTACTTCGCTGGATATGTCCTATCACAAATTTTCAAAAAAGGACCATTTGATAACTGTGAAATATGTAAATCATGCACAACTTCAAATACTACTAACCTATCGAGATCCTCAGAATTGTTGGCTTATTACAAAAACTTTTCCAGCACTTCGGATTTTGGAGCTGTAATTATTCCTACAGAAGAATTGTTCCAAGTTTGTAAAACTCAAGTACCTACAAATTTTCAAGGAATATTTTGAAAATAGTGCACATCATGAAAATATAATTAAAAATCTTGTCAATATTTGTTCCAATAAATTAGAAATTTGGTACCATTATGACCATCCTTGCTACTTAAGATCCTTGAATTCTTTTTTCTTGTCTTATTGCGAAAAAATTGTACTTGGAAAATAAATAACTTAAAATGTGCTAAAGACAATGAAGATTGCGTTAACAAACGGTTAAATGTTTTGAAAGATTAAAATTTAAAAGTCACGCATAAATCCCCCACGCCTCGCACCCTTCTTCCAAGTCCTACACATCACATCAGTCATTTCCTATAATTCCCTGCTTGTGAGCCTGTGTGAGTGGCATAAACCAAGAGCGAAGAGCGCAAGCCCGCGTCGCTCACAAAAGAGCTTTACTTCGGCCCTGTTGAGCTTTACTTCAGACGTGTGATTTTGATTTTCTGAGGCGCAAAATTTTACATGCGACTGGACATCTATGTATTTAGTTTGTCTATGGTAGTGCTATTGTTAAAATTCATAGTTTATATAACAATTTTCTAAATGAACAATTAACTACATATTTATACCTCTTATATTTATTTATGCACTTGTTTTTTAATCGTATCAGCTATTCTAAAACAATAAAATATGAACACATGTGGGAAATATTTGTTAGCATTCAAGAAACAATATATAACTTGAAACAGAAAATGATATTTGTTGTGTTGCGGGCTGACTTTATTTAGACAATCAAAATGTGTAAGAACAATTTGAAAGTAATCAAAAAATAAACAATCAAGGAAAGTACACTTATAATATTGAGGAAAAATTCTATTCTTTCTTTACAATTTTACCGATCTCCTCCTCCAAGTCACTTTTGCGCTTCTTAATTTGATTAACAGTCTCCTCCATGCAGGACATATCCAAGATGTCATCAACTTTGAAGTCCTCAATCTTGCTCTTCAGCTCCTTAGCAAACTCTTCCATATGCTCGATGTCGGGCAGACTGCTTTGAGACTGCGAAGCGCAATCAACCATTTTCGAAATTTTGAATCCGGCGTTTCTAAGACATTCGTTCAAAGTTTTTATTGAACTCTCAACAGCTGGAAGAATGCCGTTCACAGCGCTTTTGGCTTCCTCGTGCAAGTTTTTCATTGGCTCAACAATTTCCTTGGCGCACACCGACAAATCGTCGCTGCTTTTCTTGGTGAAGTCTTCGATGAGTTGGTTGATCTTCTTGTTGTCCTCCTCAGAAAGGTCCTTGGCGTCCTTGTACTTGTCCTTGATCTCATTGGCCATTTCTGTAAGTTTGGCGCTGTGCTCCTCGATCGATTTATTCACCTTTTCCATGCCTTCGTGGAACTTCTCCTCGACTTGACCCATCATTTCGCTAACTTTTCCGTTTATGTGTCCAATACGTTCCTTAATTGCGTTGGCGGCATCCTTGACCTTGCTGCCTCCGAACCTCGTCATCCTTCTGAAGGCATCCTCCATATTGTTGTTCAAGTCGGCAACTCTTTCGTAGATCCCTGCAGCGAACTTTTCAGCTTCCTTGGCATATGCACTCATGATGTCTACACTCGTGTCAAAGATGCTGCCGACTACATCTTGGGTCTTGGCGATGATCCCTTCGAAAATCTTTTCGGCACCGCCCACGGCTCCAGAAACGTGTTCCCCGAACACTGATCCCGCTTGTTTCACCCCGTCGGTGAAACTGCCGAAAATATCCTCGAAAAGGGGCTCAGGTTTGGCTGCGATCCCTTGAACCAGGAGAGTTGCGATAAGAACTGTAGCGATTGATTTCATCTTGGTAGCAGATCTGGGTTTGATGTCTTCCTGGCAACTGCCATTCTCTTTTATAGTCGCTAGCTCGTGCTGCCTGCTGTACTCAGCTCGAACGCAGTCGACGAAACGTCAAATAAAACTCAGTAGAGCAAATAAATTGTTCGGAAATGCGCAAGACCTGTATTGTTGCGCAATGTGGTACCTTAGCTGCCGCTCAAGGTCGTCGTGGAGTCAACAATTTATTTTATGGAATTGAATTTTATAAAGGGGTTAAAAAACGAAGCTTGAATAGATAAGACGTTTTTGACGCAAATTCTGCTGGATTTGTCCTTGCATCTGCTTTGACGGTAAATAATAGCATTTATTGTATATCAAAAGCTTGTATTTTCTTGTCATTAATTGACCTTGAAAAGCAATTAAATTTATAATATGGATTTTAGAAAGCAGTGTGATCTTAAATCTCTTAAAAATGGTGTTCTGACACTACATTTTTTTTAAATCTTATATACAGGTATTTTAAGTTTCTTTTTTTTCTTTACATCCATAGAAGTAAAATCTTAGGATTTAATAAAATTTGTTGAAAACATAGCACTCGTAGGACTTTAGGCGTAATATGAGTATCTGAAGATATGGCATCAATAAACGTACCCTAAGTTAAAGACAATTTAGTTTCTAGAAAATTAACCTAAAATTTCCATCGTATCCAAAACCCAATAGAACGAATTTATTTACTTCGCTAGTATTTCTTAATTCATTCAACAAATCCACTGCTTGGGTCCTCTTTCTCGGTGGATTTGGTCCTCCGTCGCTGATGAATAGCGAGGGTGACAGGGTGATTATTCAGAAAATAGGGTGTTACGGCAAAGTACATATATGTATGACATTGGTGCACCCGCTAGGGCGGCGCGGGCCGGCCTATTCATCTATTCAAAGGGGGCGCTCCCTAGGTGACTGCAAAATTACTGCGTTTAACTTTGTGGGCTTGGGGCGCCTGGATGAAATTTTCAATATATACGGGTTGGAAAGCAACCTTCAGCCAAATTAGAAAACTAACCCCTTAACCAAACTCAGCGAAATTTTCTGCCAGTCTCCCATCCAGGAAAGGATCGTCGGGTGCGGGACAGAAGGTTTTGAGGTGAAAATGAGTCAATCTAATGGACGTCATTCCTTCGAAATGAGCCTGTCTGCCTGTGAATGGTATCTCACCCGGGCAATCCTCGTGTCTAATTTAGATGAATGTAAGTGGGCTGCCTGTTCAGGTGTTTAAAACTTTAAACCGGGGACTCGACCGGGCGAGGGCGTCGCCGCAACAACATAATTCCGGCGGTAGCATTTCCATCGACATAGCGTCCATTCGATACTTCTTACGTCCCATTTAAAACCGTTCCGAAAAGCAAACTGAATAATTGATTGGGCGGACGGGCAGAGCCCGACATGTCTTGGGTTATGTGCCCGATTCCCGGTCGAGTGCACTCGCAATGGAGTGGTGTTCAGAACGCTTCCTTCCCTGGACGTCCCATATCCCGCCATTACCCAGGACCTGGTGAGTAATACTTATCCTGTAGCCTTTCCAGCAGTTGAGAGAATTTAAATTCTGCTTCTCGCCAGCCCTTAAATATTTAACAGAAAATGGGCTCCTCGCAGCTCCTAGACCCCTGTTTGAGCGAACACCGTATCGATGGTCTTCGGCCAGAATTTTGTCTCGCCACCCCAAAATTCCGCCCTCTTTAAGGCCACCTGCAGTTTTTTACCGATCATATTTTGTTCAATGCTGAGGTAAAAAAGACATTTTTAGTTTTTTTCCAATCAAGTGGTATCGTCTCTTTTATCTTTCCCACTTGAAATGGCTCCACCTAAACTTCTTTTAGCAGGATACCGCCCTCGTCCCTCCCCAGGCAATTGAAGTGGATCATAGGAAGGGAAATAATAAAATCGGACAAAATTGTACGAATAAAGCGGGGGTGGAAATAAGAAGCGAGTCGGATTGGATCCTAGATTCCGGGCGAGTCCCGGACGAAAGATCCAGGACTCTCGCCCTGTATATGCTCAGACAGAAAAGTAATTTAAGCATTATTAGTAAAGTTTTGCAATCATGAGGAAGCGCAGGAATAAATTGCCCTAATTCGCCTGCGGCAGCCGTTTCTCTGGAATTTTTTTTTTATTATTTGATATAAAATTGTTGTGCATGGACCTTAGTAAATTTGGGTAAATTCAAATAAAGTGAAAATTTTTCTCATTCGATCGTTGGTTGCATTTAAAGTTATTGCAGTGCTACTTATTAATATTAAAATATTCTTTTTTCTATTGAAAATTTTATCGTATGACTATATATTCTAATGTTGAGTGAATAAGAAGCATCAAAGAATTTTTCAATTTCAGATCTGTATTCTATTACTTTAACAATGAATTTTGAGAACAAACTTTAAATCAATAACCTATGTACCGCTGTGCACTCATTTTCCTTATTAATATATAGCAGTTCTAAATTTACACATTGAGATTTGTTAAGTTAGGGCAATAGGAACGACCTTCGACAATCGGAGTCATGTCGATTTAAGTCGTTGAAAGCAACACGTCGACTATCGCTAAATTTCTTTTATTTTTAGACCCTATTATACGAAAATAGTTTTATTAAGACGAAGTCGCATTTCATAAAATGTATTAGCTCTTATTAACGTCGCTCGCCCGGATGAATCGTTAGACGAAATATGTACAAAGTTTGTTCCACAGCTTTTTTGCCGTGTGTGGGATGGTAAGAATAAGGGCAGAAGAATCGAGAATCCTCCCCGGACTCAATTTCCCGGATCGACAACTGCCACAAGCAGCCTCGGCCACTAAATCACTATTCATTAGGCATATTTTGGTCGGGAGTACATCGAAAACGGAGGCTTCATTTCCCCCGAGTGAAACTTTGGTAAACTTCCTTTTTCCGACCCATATGAAAGGAAAAGCCTCCCGGAATCAGTCAATAAACAAAACTCCTCCACCTTTCAATATTTCTGAGACCCCCCGGAAATGGGTTGGCTCATCCGAACCCACCTCGCCGCTCAGATTGGCAACTTCACAAATATGCTGCGTACCATGATGGGGAGGGAATGGGGTCCCAGCGATGTTGGGTAGAAAAGGGGCCCTATTCGTTCGGATAAATTCGCAAAGTACCCCTGGGAGCAACAAAGTGACACGTAACAAAGGGCTGAATGACAAAGGCTCTGAGTAGCCAGGCCGGCCCGTCCAAATATATCGAACTTCTGCGGAAGGGCAAATGGAGCCGCAGAGGCACCCAAGTCCTGGTGAGGAGCTCAGCCCTGTTCCCAGGAGGCTCTGCGCCGATTGAGATTGAAGGAAGCGTCAGAGGCGTGTGAATAATGACCTCATAAGGGCGCTGCAGCGCGGACCCTTTCCAGTTGGTTTGTGGGGCTGGGAACTCAGCCTCATATTTATTTATCGCCCACATCAGGGCTGCTACTTTTCTCCATATTATTGTGCTTTCGAACAAAACAAAGTCCTGATGGTTGTCGATTTCCATTAACGTTCTAGAAAAATACTCTCAGGTTTTGCGGAGGATTGAAGTAACCAACCAGAAAGGAGAGTACGGTGAGGAGTGGCTCTGGATCCTGGATTTCGGGGAGTGGAAGTCTTTTAGCTACTTAAAACAACTGCTAAGTCAAACAAACCACTCAGTGCGCCCCTCGAAAGGCACTCCATCACTGACACCACTCCAACAATTGGAGGAGCATTTCTGTCCGACTAACCGACATGAGTCAATTGATTTATCCTTTCCAAAAAAAAAAGAAAAAACATAAAATGAAATAGAAGAAAAAAGGGAAGAATTCGTCCTTCCAGGAGACGAAGACCGAGGAACAATAGGAAAATGGGGAAAATCTAATTTCGGAAATGCCTCGTCGAATTTAACTTTCTCATTTTTCGCCCGCACGTTCCCGGATCGAATGGAGTCCAGGCAAGTCCTAGAGAGTTCCCTATGCATACCCCGACCGCACTACGCCTCTGCCAAGGGAGGCTCACGCGATATGGCGACGAGCCCAGGAGCGTTCCATTGTAGTTGACTAGTTGTTTGGTTAAATGGAAATTTATAACATCATTATTTCAGCTACCACTCGAACAGCCCCAGGAGCCGCAGAGTCCCTGCCGCACTCCTGCCTCGAGGCACCCCTCGAGATCCGGGACTTCGGAACTGTGTGTCCTGTCCGACCGATCCGATCCCCGAAAGTCTGATTGGAATGAGAATCAGATCGAGCGCTTAAAAACTCAATTGAAATTGGTTCTCCCTCAGACGGAGGCAGCGGCCCAGCAGCACCTTTTCACCCCCCTTTTGTGGGTTGGGCGCTTTCTTTTGTAAAAATGTCCTTTGTGCAAATTGAAACTGAACATTTTTCTTCCCTTTATGCGGGCAGGACGACCTTACCCCAGAGCTGCTAGAACGGGATAGGTCTGGAGCGGATTCAGATATAACTTTAATACCATTGGGCGGTACTTTGCCAATTTGTGGCACATTTTAAGGATTAAAATTATTCGTGGCGTGCAAAGGGCTAGGCGTGAAGGGGACTTCTCTAAAGTGGAAATTTATCGCACCTGGCAAACCATCCAATCCAATAAATGTCTTTTGAACGTAATTGGCGCGTGCCCTTGGCGTTTTTGTGGCACACTTTATCGGGAAATTAAGTGCGTATAAATTCTTTTCAGATATATTAAATATGAAAGGAATTGCGAAAGTTATAATTTTTGTTCTGACATCACGTTAAGAATAGTAAATACAATTATTGTATATGTTAAAAATGCACATTGAATTTATTTCAGTTAAGTAATTAGCTACAATTTATATGTAAATTAGTAAAACAGACCTTGTACACCTCTGGAAATATGCCATCAGGTCAGATATTTTCGTGACTAATCTAAGATAGCTTGAGAAATTTATTAATCGAGGTTATGTTTGAGGTAGATACATATATATTTTTTCGGAGCATTAGTTAAACAGTATGTAGTCCACATTGTTAGTACCTCCCTGTAGTAATTTTCTCTGATTAATTTAGGCAGCTCAAAAAATATCCTAATACTATCATGAAATAGAGTCATTTACTTTTTTATAATTCACACACCAAAACTTCCCAATCATGCATAGTTCAATTCCTGAAATTTTTACTGAAATTTCGATTTTATGAAGTATGAGGAAACAACCCGCTCACATGGAGCTAATTGCCATTAAAAAATAACCTAAAACTTCCTTGCACGCATGTAAATCAATAAACAGAAGAGGTCTCTGTGGGGCTTATAGGGAGCATATTCAGGGCCCAAATTGCTAGTTAGAAATAAACAACATATCCAGCGCCGATTAATTGCCCTCTCCTCGTCTTCAATTAACATTAACCAAATCAGTGATTGCTTCGCGCCGCAGACGTGTTTCCTTCTTCGTCCTAGTAAATTTCGTGACCCGAAACTATCGCCACCTATCACTTCGCCATCACGGAGGTGTATCCCCTTACCCCTTCCGTGCGTTATCGGGTTTGCCGCTCATTAATGGCGTAGCTATCCCACAATTACAGGTGAGGCCTACACCTGTAATCAGGGATTTTGTGAGCGAGTGTATAATGTAAACTGCTGGTACAGCTCTCCTTGCAGGATTAATTGTCTCGTGGGTTAATTCACCCGCTCGCTCTCACCCTTGTACCCGAAAAATCAAAAACTAAGACGACGTGACTGCGATTGTGCCCAACTTTGAGATGAGTTCAGCATCGTGGTCCCAATCTCCCGAGGCGATGAGGGACGGCAGCGGAGCAGTATCAATCTCCATTACCGCCCCCGTGTCCTAGCTCTGTATTAAATCGTGTCGTTCATTAAATCCGAAAAGTCGACTCTAGAGCTCTAGAGCTAGGGAATATACCCCTTCCCTACTTAGTTCCAAGAGGAGGACGACGCGGCTGTCGTCTCGCAGCAATACTTTAGCGGTTGACTCAAAACTAACCAGGCGGGGGCTGTTGGCTTGTTGATGCAACTTTTGATCAATTTAAACTTTTACTACTAGTCCCCCCACTTTTCGTCATAGTCACCGCCGCTACTGCGTCCCGCCGCAATTGTGGCTTGACCAGCAAAGTTTTGCTCTTAACTGGAATACGATGATTTTCCAGCAAAAAGTTTTCACTCAAGCCCTGGATACGCTTTAATGGCTGTTGTCCGGAGCCCCGGTGCTCCGGTAGTAGTGTCTCCCCCCCGCGTCGTTATTGTCCATGGGGCGCAAGGACTGCACTTCAGTTCGCACCACAGGGCCCGTGTCCGGGAGCGCTTCGTCTCCCCCGTCCTGTGGTCGGTCAGTCCTGCGTCCGGCTGGCGGGAGGACACGAATAAATTTAAAGTTTTCATGTTGATCAAGGTATTGAAGGGAATTACCGTCGATGGTGGGGATGCGGAGCTGCCAGCCCTTGTCCAAGTTAAGCATATAATTAAGTTGTGGGCTTATATCGTGTTTTGTTCACAAAGTGCTCTATGACTTTGTGGCAACCCAAAATATGCCCGCCAGCTCCTGTTCTCGTTTACGAGAAACAACTTCATTTTGACTTCGGTCTTTGCACAAATTTTGATAGTGATTTGGAGCGCCCACCACATGGAGTGTTAGAGCTTTAGTGTGGGTGCTTCATACGATCGAATCTCTCGCGAAACCTTCTTGGATCTCAAATATTTTCGGAAATATATTTTTGAATCAGTCTTTAGCTTCGTTTCGGTTGTTTAACGGGGTTTCTATAATATGTATACGACCCCTCTTTAAAAAACTGTTAGATACTAGACAATTATTTTTACACCACAAAAGTGACAGAATAGTCCTGGAGACTATGTTTCCTTAAATAAATAATTCCTATACGCAAATGTTCCCAGTTCCCAGAAATATGTACCTACATATATGATTCAAAAACAAGACAAAAATGTTTTGTAAAAAGAAACACTAGTTTGTGTTATAGTTTAGTATACAAGTTTGTGTAGATTTTTAATTCGGCTTAAATCGCTTTTATTTTCTGAAAATATAAATATACTATAATACAATTTGGGTTTTCAATATTAAAAGTATAGCATTTTACTGGAAAAGATACGGAGCTTCAGTTATATGGTGATTAAAGTTAACGTACCAAAAAATCTAGAGTTTAGTTATTTCGAATAGGGTGTGTGAGATATATGCATTTAGGTGGTGGAGCTCCATCTCAAGTGCAGCAAAATCTGGAGTGGGACCCAAAATTCTCGTAATGAACGTCGTCACGCTCCGACCAGGGCACGCTGCTACCCATACACCCTCCCTCCGCTGAGCGTTAAAATCGCTTTTAATGTGCACACGTCGGCCGGTTGAGCCCCAGAAATACGAAACATCCTGTTCCGCATCACCCTGTTAATTACCACCGCTGTTAGGATCAAGTTTTTGCTAAATACCCTTCGATCCGGGGGCCGGTGTCTCAGCGGTTGGGGCCCGGTCCGGGCCGGCCCCGGCTACGTCGGGCGGTAGTTGGAGTCTCCTGATTTTAATAGCCCCGCAGCCAAGCTGTCTCAATTATCGGGGCTCCACCCCGGCACAGCCCCACGCTCTTGGAGTCCCCGGCAATAACATAAATCGACATGAAAATTGAAGGGGGTAACAAAATACTTCGCCGTTTTAAATGCTTCATTAAACCGGGGCCGGCCTGCCCCGCCCCGTGCGATCCGGCGGCTCCTCAATTTGCCACGGGTGCTCCGACTGCTGGCTGGCTGCCTGTCCTCCCCAAAAAGTTAGTTCTGGGGGACTCCCCGTGTGTGGGAATTTTTGGGGCAAATGGAAAATAATTGCAATTGATATGTGCTCGCTGGTGGCTACTGTTTCTACTCCCCCGGGAAGAGTTCCAGGGCGGCAGTTGGAGCACCCCGCAGCAGCACGTCGCCTAGAGCCGAGAAAGTTTTGCTTGCAGCTTTTGTGCTTAATGATCTCCCCCGCAGAGGTACAGTTATATTTCAGTTGTTTACCGCTACCCGAGCCCCACCACGCCCTCCTCTCTGCATGTGGAAGGGCGGCTAACGGTTGAAGGGCCGTTTTTGGAAGCGGCGCTCCGCAATATGTGAGAAAATCAAATCCTGTTAAGGAACGCACAACTTCTGGCAACGTGCGCGCCTAAACCAGGAAAAGCATCCCGGATCCCGGCTGCCCGCAGGATGTGCTGCTCGGCTCCCGGCTGTTGATGATGATGACGACGAGGCCGCGACCCCTCGGGATCCTACTCGTCTTCTTCTTTCTCATTTGCAGCTTTTTGTTCAGTTTTTGCACTTGTTCTGCTCCGGGAGACGTAATTAGAAAAGGATCCAAATATGAGGCGATAGGGGTGTTCGGGGCGCACAAGGAGTACCAAAATTAAGCGGTAGGGCGGTAGCCGGGTGACGAAACATTTAATGACTTTATTACGCTGAAAAGTTTACTTAATTTGCGAAATTTCTGAATTTCGCTTATTTAATTGACTTCATTTGATTTTGAAGCCGGGCCTAAATGATCTTTTGAAAGGGGTGGGACCGTTTCGCAGAAGGTTTAAAATTTGAACATATTCACCGAACCTTTTGGTTGGTGGGGGTTTTAAAAATTAGAATTAAAGCTCAAGAACCTATAGAATTAGCAAGAATATAACATGCTACCATTAGAGATAAAAAAACATTAATTAGTAAATATGTATGTATTATATTAATATTCAACATATGAGCCGTTCAGAGCACAAATCGATTAACTCCACTTTTTGAAAAATCTTAAATTTAATTTTCAAAGCGCTTGGTAAAGCCATAACTTTTTATATGTTTAACAACTTTCCTGAATAATAAATATTAATATCAATAAAAGACAATTTTGTTTTGGCCAAGGAATAGTAAATAATTTATTTCAACCATTTTGATTAATTCCGTACTCTAGTGTAAATCGTTGCAATAATGCAACTCAAATGCACAATGATAACCATAAATTTATTTGAATTTATATTATAAAGGGAATTTTAAAAAACGATCTAAATTATTTCATCACATTTCTCAACTTTTTGTTTTATGGAGTTAATCAATGTGTGCACTGAGCGGTTCATATAATGAAAGAAAGAAAAACTTGTTAAGCTTTATTAAAAATCTCGGAATAAGGTGTTTCTAGTCTTATATCGAAAATTTAGCTATTTTACTTTAAAATATTATTTACCATTAATCCTTAGCTGGCGTGTTGGGACGTCCAATCTAATATTAATATAGAATAACATGAACAATGAGGGCTCCAACCCTCTTTCGGTGTGTATCCGAAATGCATTATCGCTTTCAGAATGACGCTGAATTGTCTAGATAAAAAATAGCCTTCTTAATTAACGACAGACGTCGTCATTAATAATATTTTCAAAATTTAAAATTTTAAAATTTAAACTGACAACAATACTTAAAACTTAGGAGTGCTTGGTACCTACTCTAGAACATCTTCGGGAGAATTCTCTTCTGATTTTGTTTTTCCTATTTGTACATACCTATGTATGGTATGTCTATCAAAATCTTCCAAACATTTAATTTTTTCTTAATTTTGAATTTAAAACAACGATTCCTCTAAATGAAAAACTTAAATAGTTATGTGAGCATATATGATAAAATGAAATCAGCAGCAACGCAAATCGCCAATTCATCTTGTTGTGTTTATTCAACCCATTTTTAGATTATGTTAATTTCCATAAAATAACTTCACCGCGTTAGACCTTGCACCTCATAAAATTTCCCACTGAAGCGCCCACCGCATCAAAATTAACTCGAAAGCATCACTGTTCTCTTAAATTAACCACTTCAAAAACCGCAACAAAAATTTATTTTCCCGGCGAAAAATAATACTCTATATAAAAATTGACAAAAGAAGGCAAAAGAGCACTTCACATTGCAAATTGATAAAAATTGCGTGGTTTCCGTAGAGCAGCCGCAATTATATTATGTGGCCATAACTCGCATCCTTCATAAAAAAAAATCGTACGTCAATAAAATGTAGGGGCGCGAGGGCATGGCTCCAGAATATATAAACAGCCATTCATCTCCTTATGAAAAGAATTACGGAGGCAAAAATCATCCCGAAAAGCCCTTTATTTTTATAGTAACAAAGCCTCGGTGCTCCTCGCGTCCCGAAAGTCCTTCCCTGGAACGCATCTCCTCTCCCGGTTTTACAACTACGTTATAAGGGCGCGTTGAGACCTGGTGTGTGAGGAACACCCCTCTTGCCTTCTACAAAATTTTTATTTTATTTTTCATTCTTCTTTTATTTTTTCCTCAATTTTTTTTATTAGAAGCCACCTCCATGCCACGCCTGTCTTCCCTGAGACAACCCCCAACTTCGTCATAAATTTCATTTTGTTCCAATTTCCTCCTGCGATAAGAAATAAAACCGTAACGATATTTCGTCCGCGGTCTGAAGATAAATAAAATTTATTTAATATAAAATGAAGCGAAAGCGCAAACCAAAAAAAGAAAGACGATATATTTTTTTGTTTGTGTTGTGATAAGAAAGCAACAAGACGTCGAATTGCCACGAAAATCTTTCATCAAATGAGTTCCTGTGTTGCAGATGGAAATTTCTCCGACTTTCCATATATTCAGTACTTGACACGTAAGTTTACTTGCATATCTGTATTTTTCGTATTTCAGGTGTTTTTCAGGTGTTTTCAGGTGGTTCCCAGGTATCAGACCATCTGATGCCACGAGATCTTCTGAAAATGAACACTTTTTCGGCGATATATCAACAGGGTCTTTGTAATTTATGGAGAATTGTTTTTTAAACCAAAGCTTACCATTTTCTCTTTCAAATAGTGTGGGACAAATAAATTACATAATTATTGTTGTATTCCTCCTTATTAATATTCTAGATAATTTGTTGTCTTGAACTCAATATATCCGTATTTTGCTCGATAAAGCACAATTCGACGAAGATTAGAAATATTTAAAACTGACATTACAAAAATTAGAATTAACCTTTATCAGTTACCTTTTTTGCTATTCAGAAAATAAGTATTGTACAAAATAGGGAAGCTTTTAAAAAACAATGCTAATTCCGAGTCGTAAACTGCATAAATAATTAAGTAATATTTCCACCATTTCATTGGAAGAAATTCTCAAAAATGTTTAAAATTGACAAATTAGACGTAAACTAACAATATTTTTGACGAACGAACAAAGCAAATCGAAAAAAGTAAAATTTTCCGTCGTATTAGTATTGTGGAATTTTTACAGAAACCAGCTAACAGTTTCATTTTAAAACATTTTCTACACTTAACACTTACCAAAAATTAGCAGGAGTAGGTATGGCGAAACTACGGTGAAAAATCGTGTAATTCCAAAATTATAAAGTTAGATAACTTGTAATATATAAAACAAAAGATATTAAGTTTGTTTGTTTGTTGGAACAGTTTCGAAGATAATGAAATAAGAAGACTACGATGGCATTGGGACTTCGTTGATTTAAAACTCATTTTTCTTCTTGAGAATAGAAGAGTATTAAGAAATGTGAAAAAGTTTTCCAATCGTCTTCCAAACTATAATTAATATTTACCTTCGAATGAAAAATGCTTCCCTGCCAAATGTCATTTTTCGTTTGGGTGCCGTGCGAAACCTCAGTGTGGAACTCAATAAACGTGACACCTTCAGTTTGGAGCTCCCAAGTCCCCCGTGCACCTCAACTACCCCTGCGTCCTAGGGACCTATCCCACCATCCAACCAAGCAATTTTCTATCATTTTCTTATTTTATTTTCCCGAGAGTAATTCCCTATCGTTCGGACGTTATCTTTCTTTGCCGGGGATAACAACGATTGACAGAAAAGCTAACAATTCCCTGTAAATCCCAGCGAGAAATACACAAACAAAAATCGATAGTCGCGCGACAACAGCGGGACGGTTGTGGGATTGGGAGGAAAGAGCCCTGTGCACGGGGATAAACGAAAAATAAACGCGCCGTAGAAAAGTGGCCGATTGGCGGGATGGCGGCAAGGACTCCATTACGTCGCTCTGGATAAATGGGTAAAAATATCGAAGGATTTGATAATGCTTTTGTGGGTGACGGCCCATTGGCGGCAGCGCTCTAGGACGCGACTGAAGCGGAGCCGTTACACACTCCAGGGAGACGAAATGATGTTCCTTCTTCCCGGGAGGGAGTGCTACACACCATCTTGAGCTCAGGAAGACGGAGAGTGGACTCCGTTTCGCGAAGTGCAACAACTTAAAAAAATTTATACCAAATCCCACCACCCTCCGCCGCCGGAGCGCCAAGGCCCCCGCTGGAAATCCGTAGCGGACTAAACAACTCAGCCAAAGATAAATTGAAATTGTTTTGGCAGTTGCTTCTGCGGACACGGAGACTTTGAGGGCCACTGTTGCTTTTATTTCCACCCCCGCTCTGCGCCGTCGTGTCCTCGCATTAGCCGTGTGGCTTAGATGTTTTTGAAACAATTTAGCCTTTTGAGTAATTTCGAGGAAATGGGTGAAAAGAACCAAGAAAATTATGAGAATTTGGGAATTTCTCTTGTTCGCATTTGCCTGCCCCTGCGTATTTTTCGGTGAAATAGGGCAGCAGAATTATTATTAAATTGTTGTTGATGTGGTTACTACACGACGTAGACTAATTATGGATTTATTGGACGTTAAACATTCGACAAATTTAATTCGTTTCAAGCGGATTAATGTTAAAACCCAATTAATTTACTCAAAACGTGTATGTCGTAAAATGCCTAACCATTCATCCACACATAAAATTGATAGGATACCTTACAGACCTTTTCAAGTTTTATATTTAAACCAACTGATTCTCACTCGACATGAGTATACGGATGCGTAAAAACAACTGCTATCCGAGTATCAAGTTAAATTATTTTAACAAATTTGTTCCAGAAATGCGAACTGCAGTCTATCACAGGTATTTTTGCAAATTATAATGTAATCAAAATAGATCTAATATACATATTTGATATAGGGAAATTGGATCAGTCATATCAGTTAAAACGAACAAATTATGTATGTAGACTTGGCTTTTATAATGTTTTAAAACACAAATGGTGGAAGACTGTTTGTTATTTCTAAATTGTTCACTTAAATTTCCTACTACAACCGGGCAAGTCGTTGCCACGTCCAACCGTATGCTGTCTAATAATCGTCACAATTAAATTTCAGTAACATCCGCATACCTCCGAAAAAGAAAGGCCATTAGTTACAACTCGAGTTCATTTCACGTCGGAGTCGCAGGACATATTTTCAGAGCAAAGTTCATTTTTCCAAGTGTCCATCGGAGCGGGCAGCCGCCACCAATGACCGCCGTAGTCATCGTCATAGTCGTTGTCGGTCGTTTCCGTCATTCCGAGAGCTCCTGGGGCTCTTGTCACCCAGGAGAGCCTCCTCCCCCGCATTCGCCCTATATTCACAGAAGTCCTCCCGGACAACCGGTCTGTTACCATTAAACAAATGAATCAGACGATGTTGGGGGTGGAGAAACAAAAAACAAAACAGAATCAGAAAAAACGAATAAGGGCGGGCTGGAGTAGGACTTCGGTGGAACAAGAGGTGGGGACCCGGGAAAGAAACAATTCGCCCACAGAAAAATGGAAAAAGATTCCCAAAGTGACACTGGGGGACAATAAATCACGTCAAAAAATTTCGTTTGCCATTCAATTTACGATTAGATTTGTGCTGCCTCGGCTGTCGCTGCAGTCGGGCATAGCTCGTGGCCCCACTGCTCCCCGAACGGGCTGCTGCGGCCCGGTGGACCTCGCCAATGCCGGGCTTCGGGGCCCCAAATCCCCCATTTCATCCCGGATCTTTGGAAGTCGATGAAATGGCCCGGGGCTTAGCACAGCCAAAGAGGTCTCATAGTCCGCTCACTCAGGCCGAGGTAGAGCCCCGGGAAATTCGCTGTCTCTTTGCACGGACTCTTCCCGGTTTATCCCCTTTTGTTTTTAGTTCGCCTGTCTTTTTGTGTCTGGACAATTGTCATACGCTGTCCCATCAAACATGTCAAATTCACCGTCCCCAAGGAGCAGAGCTAGTCCTGGATAATTGCCGGAAAAGTGTTCATCTTTCCGAATGAGGAGGAAAATAAATATTTCCCTTGTTTCTGTGCGGGAATCCCGGGATACTTTGATACCGGACCGAGGGACTGACTGACGGAGTCCCCAGTTTTTTCCCAGTTGGGCGTTAGCCATATCTGGGGTATTTTTTTTATTTTTTACTTTTTTTATTAAATTCCTTTTTTCCCTTCCAGACCCACCCGAGATCATCAAGAAACCGCAGAACCAGGGAGTTAGGGTTGGTGGCGTGGCGAGCTTTTTCTGTGCAGCAAGAGGAGACCCACCGCCTTCAATTGTTTGGCGGCGAAATGGAAAAAAGGTTTCAGGTAAATATTCAATTCTTCTTCATTTTTAACCGTTTGCAGCATAGAATAAACATTTCTTGTATAAAGGTTACTACTACGAAAACTTTGTCAAAAACTTGACTATCTAAAGTTCAATTTAAATGCTCATTGTTACCTTAATGCTTAATAGTTGACATTTTAAAAATGTTTTTGATTATATTTTCCAAAATTATGAATTTACTTAAATTAGTAAAGAATGTAGATTATTATAATTTTAATTTTTACTACATTACGAGTTAAAATTGTATTTTTATTTTAAATACAGGGAAACCTTGACATGGTAGAGGGGTTACTTGAAAATACCACGTTGTGGAAAATCGTGTTATGTTACATGTACAAAAGAAACAATTTAAATAAAATTGTACATTAAATAAAAACTAAAATCAAAATATGATTTCAAGCTTAGTATTCAAAATGGAAATTTAAAATCAAAAAGAAGCATAATGTTATGTCAAAAAAATTGTTCCCCATAGTTGTTATACCTAGTTGGTCGAGAACGTTAGGCTGGTTTTATTTCAAAATCTGACTTTGATTCATCGTCAATTTGAAAACTGAGCTTGATTCATGTAGATACTTGTGGTAGTTTTGTCGTTTAACATGTCTGTCCTTATAGGAATTCATTACTCTTGGTTTCCAAATCAAACTACTTGATAAGAGCAGATAAGCAATTTTGAAGTTGGGTTTTTAAATATTGCCACTATTTTCAGCAAAGTATAATTTTCTAAAGAGTAGAATTCCATCTTTCATATTTCGCCGTGACCAAAAATTTTATATTTTTGTCATTTTTAAGGTAACATTATATATTTCTTCATTGGAAACATTGGAATTGTTGAATTGCAGAAAATTTTCCATATGTCTTAAACTGCTTTATAAAATTGTTACGTTTTAAGAAAATCCATATTTCCCCTATTGAGTTGCTATAACATTTACATGTATATATATAAAATATAGGTAATCCTTGTTGAACACGAAACAAAATATATATCAGATTAAATAATAACAGACACATGTACATCACGATTTCACATGTAGTTTAAATGTAAAGATACACTTCTTATAACTTGCAATTAGTGCATTTTTTATATTTCGTTTATATTTTTCAGGAACACAAAGCCGCTACACCGTCATAGAATCTGGTGGAGTTTCAATACTGCGAATTGAACCAGTCCGTGCTGGAAGAGATGACGCTCCGTACGAATGTGTCGCCGAAAACGGAGTCGGTGACGCTGTATCCGCTGAAGCCACCCTCACGGTTTATGCAGGTAAGCGTGGAGATAGTCATGTATTTTTAAAATTTTGGTGGAATACCTTCATCCGGAGATTGAGTGCAGCAAGCTCGCGACATGGGGTGCAATGCACACCCGAATGCATCCGCAGTGTGGCATCCTCTTAGAATGTGATACACCGGCACGTCTACCCAAGTAATCACCTAAAGAGGTGCTCCACAGATGGTAAACGTCATTTCATTCCTTTTCAAAGATTATCACCACTTAGTGTACCGCCAGAACGACCTTTTCCCATCTTAAAGAGTTGCCGAACCTCCCCAGAAGGATTGTGAGGGTTCACTTTTCGATATGAAGACGAAGGAAAACGGTACAGTTGCGACGCAATGCCTTAACTAAAATATGAAAGCCATTAAGTGGCATTTTCTGCCCCATAAACTAGGTCTGTGCCTGTTGGGCTGCGGTGCGCCCGTCCACAGCTCGCCGCCACAGACCCATCCACAGAAATATGTTTTACAACTTTATCTTGGGTAGAATTTTTCTTGGGGGATGTGGCCTCAGAGAACGTCGACGCCATTTCGAATTCTGCTGTAACTATCGCTCGAACTATAACTATAACTGTTTTCTTACTTATAAAACCCAGTCCGCACGAACCCTATGTGCAATTATCTACATAAAAGAAAATATGGCTTTTCTGCCCTTACCCCTACCCTAAGACCTGCCCTGTCCGGGAGTAGAGTCTCAAGACTTAGTAGAGTTCTTCTGGTGTTGAACACTTTTCTTTTTGCATTTTCCTTTCCTCTTTTTTTTAAATAAGCGCCGCGAAAAAGCAAAAGATAGCAACAATATGATGTCAGTGGGGGTCGTAATATATGTTCATTACTCCGAAGGGTAGCATCCCGACCTTTAAGACGATATTATACCACCTCCCCGCCTTTATGACAACTTGGACATAAGTGCTGAAGTTGAACGTTTAGTCTGGAGCAGCCTCCACCAGCCCCCAACACACAATTTCTTGTTTTTTTTTTTTGTATTTCACCAACTTGCTGTTGGAGGTGCCCTATGGTGCCAAGTCCATTGCTTTGGTTTATGGGCGCACTTTCTAGTTGAAATTAAATTCTCATGAGGTTTGCTTCTTTTTAAAGGCGCTTAAAACTTCTTTAGGCATGAAAAATGTACAAAAATTATGGTCTCTAAGATATTATAGAGACATATTCCTTTAGGAAATAAATTAAAAATGTGGAGAGGATTACTTTAATCGGATTTTCGTTAGGTCGACTTATTTAGCATCGGATAAGAAAGTTGGGTACATTTTTATATTTTCTCGTTTTTAGTAGTTAAATGAAGAAATGAAAGATAGTTGAGATTGAGCAAATTGGAAAGTTGATTGATCAATTGAACTGTTTTCAGCAAATTCGATAACGATAAACAACAGTATTGTCTAATGTGTAGACAACGTTTTTGTCAATACTAATAGAGAAAATGTACTGAATCGGTTAAATATTTGCATGACATTTAAAATGTATACACAATTTGTACAAAATTAAAGCTGAAACAATTCTCGGTCCGATTAAATTAATAACAAAATGTATCTAAATTGCTCCACTGTATCTGGAGATAAGCCCCCAAGAATAGCAAAGCTATCAGAGATGGAACACGTTGACACGTTATGCCTGGGTGCATCGCTGTGGAATGCTCGCAATCAGAATCATGCAATTCCGTCCGAAGCACCAAGATTATATAACCACTTTTCTCCAAGGAATTATCTTCATTTAAGCCCCGGTATGAAGTTATATCGTCCAGATGGAAACGGGGGCTAACCGTCGGCATACAGGGTGCACATGCACACAAGAATAATTCAGTCCGGAGAAGCGGGACAGGGTAGCTGCTCGGGTACATGGTGGATGCTGGCGGGACTCATTCAATTCAGTCAGTTACAGAAACACCTGAAGAGGTCATTTCAGGTATCCACGCTGCTGAGGGTGCTGAGAGTCGGGGTGGGCTGTACCACAGTACAATTCCATTTCTACCCAATTTGTGGGGGCGAGGACAAGGCGCCGGTCGCACGAGCAAAAGACTGCTGGCAATCAAGTAATTCGGTAACACTGCAGGCGTGAAAGATGTTAAATCTCGATAATGGCGTCCTCGTTAACTGTGTAAGTGGGTTTTCCACAAATTCACTTGATCCTTTAAGTTCGATTAATGGCAGTCCCCGGCCAGAAGACGGTAAGATGTTAACAAATCCCACATAGTCCCACTGTGGGGTCCCGAACTAGCAGTTCCTCTACCAGTCGAATGTCAATGTCTGTACGTGTGCCATAGTCAGGCGTACGGAGAACTTCTCCTCAAATATTTTATTACCTTTTACTCCCCCGCACCCCTTCTTCTCAATCTTTAATTACAAATTAAAGGCAATAAACGTGCATTTGAAGCAATCGGCTTAATTATGCACATGAGACTTACCTTAATGTGATACGGTGGAGCGTTTCATTTTATTTGGCACGTCGCCGTAGGCCCTACGTGCCCCTCACGAGAATAACCCGAATAACCCCTTGCAATTACAACTTATATCGCTGAGGGCGGTGCTTCTGCGAATTTCAATTTTCCATTGAGACGGTGTAATTAGAGCAAATAGAGCAGGTGAGGCCAAACTGAGGTCTTCTTGGATTTCAGGTATTCGCCGCTGCAGCACTGTATGTGTATTCCTTGAAGAGGCTTAAAGTCTTATTTAAGGGGACTAATATAGTATTAATTATATTACTTATTATCTATTATTTAAAGGAACTAAACACTTAGGCTGCTTTTGTAAGCCACGCTGCGTCTCAGACTCAAATGGCTTTCCTAAGTATGCTAGTTATTCTAAAGTACTTGAAGAAAAAAATAACTTTTATATTCATTGACGTTGAATATGCTGCAATTTTTTCAAGATCTCAATGTTCTATTCAATTCAGTGCAACAAGAGCAATTGCTGAGTTGCTCAGTAAGCATCTAGAACTGAAATTCTGCTTTCTGGTTTTGCTAATGCCCAGAAAAAGTTATTGCGGAAATTAATGTGTACTTTTATTTATTTAATACCTTTCTTTTGTGGAAAGACGAACCAATAAAGAAAATCTCGGAAAAAATGTTAACTCTTTAATTTCCTCTAAAGTTGATCCTGATTGTGCAGAACAGAATAAAGGGCCAATTTTATATAAGAAGTTAGCTGGATCCGTCCCACTTTACTTCGTAAGAAAACCGAGCCAAGTTAAACGGCTGCTCATTACCCTGATTGGCTTTCTAGTGCACTCTGTCCTAAGGAGGCCCCACGTTGCTGGAGCCTTATCATTTCCCCCAATTATTTTGCCTTCCTCAGCTTTTTCTCAATTACACGTCAAACGGTAATAAATGTCGGTAACGCTGGAGCGCGCTACTTAAAGGCATTTTCTGGAATTATACGCCTCAGGGCTGATAATCTCGCGAGTAAATTGTTGTCCTTATGGTACGTGAGTTCCTGTAGGATACACTCTGAGTGCCCGCCGTCGTCATCGTCCTCCTCTCAGTGTTCAGCGTTTCCACAGGTACACCATAAGGGCAGAGGACGAGGACGACGCCACCGAGAAAAATTAAATTAGCTCTCGTATTGTTAGCATAATATGAGAAAAGGAAATTACGGAATCCTCTTCCGGTCTCCGACCGCCCCCGGCCACTGCCCCCAAGGCCCTAAGCACATGTCTTTGCCCTACGCTGTGAGGAGTAGTTTCCGTCTTGAAAAATTAAAGGAAGCGAAGATAAAAGAGTTTGACGCTACGAAAGTCGGAAGGTCTTTGAGCAGTCATAATTACAGGGTGCCTCTCGTCACGTCGTCCCATGCACACCTTGCCTACCACCCATGAAAATATAACGACGCAAGTGGGGCTGGAGTACACAGGTAAAGGGCGTTTCCGGGCCCGGCCACCACCTTACTTGTGGTTTTTAAATTCGTTTTTACCAAGAACTTTGTTTGGTTTTCGGATGCGGACATACGTGACCCTTTTTTGGTTGCTCACAGAGACCAAAGTGGTAATGAGGAAATTCACTTAGTTTCCAACTCGAGGGGGGAAAAGGGGTTATATACTACAAAATGCTCGTACATTTGTGTATAATCAGAACTAGACCGAAATGGGTTAAGTTTTCGGTCACACTTTGGTTTAACTCTTTTTGCTACACTGTTGAAACTGAATCTCCCTTTTATTTAATTTTTTTCTTTTTTACCGCATTTACCTTGCTCACATACGCACAGAAGATATCCTTAAAAAGGGCGGGAAAATGTATGCTGAACAGGAAGTCAACAGACGTTTTTTAGTTTCTTTGAAGAAGGATTAGAGCAATTGGGGGTAAAAGCGGGAGAGGGAGAGGGCACGTACAAGTGATTACTGTAGAACCCTTAAGGACATAGTTTCCTCCTTTTAGAGGACTTTCATGGGTTTTTGAATTTCAGTCAAAAGGTGTTAATGCTCTGCAAGACCATTCCTTTAGGGCAAAATGGGGATAAGGATCATTTCGAATGTTGCTGGTTGGTTAGAAATTTACATTCATACGTTTGAAATGGAAAATTTTAAGGAAGTAATTTCTGTTTGTGTCTTTAATTAATGCCATTAGGCGTTTCAAAATACAATTTATATTTTTTTGAACAGATTAAATGAATAACTATAAAAGTTTTAGCACTAGTAAATTTGATATATCTTTATATGGGGCCCATTCTTTAATCTGATTGTGAACCGGATTTTTACTAAACTTGATGCGAATTTCTACGCATAAAACAATCGTTTTTCGATATGCATAAGATATAATAAATTTGGAAATTCAATCACCATCAAAAAATCTCCTACAGTTATACGCTTGTTTCTCATAAATAAAAGACTATCAACACGTTTATGTTGTACAGCAAAAGGATGGCATAAAAAGGGCCTCGGAAAGGCTCTGCAGAATATATGTATGTACAGGTATTTAAAAGTTCCTCCAAACAGTCTTAAACAAAAAACCCTAAAAGGAGCTTAGAAGAATATCCACCGTAACTAACAAATCACCCCGTTTTCCCCGAGTAATCTCGTTCTTCCACCTTTCCAAGGAATCAATCAACGTAAGTGTCCTGCAAAGTAATGAGCCCATGAAATGAACTCAATTCATTCAGCCGGCTCCCTCACTCGAAGTGATTCCGGGCAAACAAGGCGCTGATCCTCAGTGTACCCTACCTGCCCTACCAAGCTCCACCTGAGCCGCCCCCGGGCCCTTGGCAGACATTATCGTCGCTGGCATCGCCTTAAAGGGAATTAACGAGGCATAAAAGAGTCGAATGCAGTGAAAGAGCTCCTTCACTTGGTACGTACGCTGGGTGCCTCCCTTCCTGTTCGTCGGCTTCTTCGGGCATCTATCGTCCTCCGGGATGTGCCTGAATAAAATTTTACTTTAAATTCTAAGCAATAGGGACGAGAGGAAGAAAAGGACCCACAACCAGGAACAGAAGAAAGGCCCTCCACCTCTAATGAAAAAATGCTGATTAATTAAACCGCGCGGTGGGCAGGCGCAGTAATTAAAAACATCACGACAAAAGTAATTATTTTGTCGGTATAGCCCCCACAGTGTCTAAACAAAGCGACAATAATTAAAAGTTCTTTAGTGGCTTAATTTGATTGCGAAGGTTATGGCGGCGATCATTTATTTCCGGAAGCGATTTATCCGCCTCCGTCACTGGACATTTTTTCCCGGTTTTTTTTGGTTTCTCTATCTGCGCCTTCGGCTTAATTTTAACAAGCCGCAGCGGAAAATTGCCACTGTTGGCACCGGTCTCGGTAACTACGTTTATTTAAATATCTGCCGCCGTTTTAATTCTGTGAAAAACGTAACCGTGCCCCCATCTACCAAACGACGCCACTGGAACACCACCACACAGCCACTGCCGCCGCCGTCGTCGTTCCTTTTAATACATTTTATTTGCGGGCTGTTCTTTTTTAGCCGTTTTTCATCGCACACAACATTCCATTTTTCATTACGACTGTTTATTCTGGTGCGTGCCCGGAACCCCCCCGTCGCGTCGTGCGCCCCGCTACTGGCCTGTCCTGGTCCTCGCGCCTTGTGCACACAATTTTCCTGAATAAACGCTTGCGAGATAGATGGCATCATTTTAATGTGTACACAAAAACCAACAATGGCAACACCAGCGGCGATAACGAAACGTATTCTAATAAATTACGACTCGTTAATTGCAGGATTTATCATTTAGCGGGCGGGGACAGTTCTGGCTCAGCGGAGCCCCGCCCCCACCGCCGTCCATGTCGTCGTTGTCCTCTGTGCTTGCTTCCTTCTGATAATGTTTCGCAATTTTTTCCGCGGTTTTTCCCTTTTTTATTTTGTATTTTTGTATTTTTTGTTAAATTTTTCCAGGAGTGGGGAAAAATGAAAATCTGCGAAAAAAGAGGGCGCTTCAATGGGCCAGAAAAAGTAGCGGAAAAACCGCAGTACGCAATAATGCTAAATTAGCCCATGAAATCAGAGTGAATTGAATTACGTGTGAAAATGTTCGCGTCTTTTTCATTCTTTTTTTTTACCGATTGCAACCGATTTTACCCGGTTCCTGACCATTCGGCGTTTTGAACTTACGGCAGTGAGGGGTAATTTTATAGTTGAAAAAATATCGCAGGAAATTCGAGGTGATAAAAGCCTTTTATTTCGAGAATTTATTGCGAGATAAGTTTAAAGGGCTGTAAAAAAGGTTATCGATGCCCCACGGTTTGTGGTTATCACGATACCAAAACGTCTACTACCTGTAACATTTTGATATATTTTATAGTCAATTATCGACATAATTGTCGATCAGATGTCAGTTATAACGATATCTTAAATAATGTTAAATAGGTACTTCAGGAGAGGATACTTACATATATTTAGAAAAATAAATGTTTCCAGATTTGTTTAAAAATTTGAATTGCATACATAGGGAAGTGGGGGGCTAGTTGTAACAGTTTTTCGTTTCTTAGCTGTGGAAACTTACTTGTTCGGTATTGAGGAAATTCAGCAGTACTGTTCGAATGAGCTACTATTTAACTATCGATTTCAAATAAAATTTTGATCAAACCTTTGACGAATTCTTGTAAAAATGGTTTCGAAAAAAAAATTGACGAGTGTTACAACTTACCCCGTGATTGGGGTAAATTGTAACAGTAGGAATTGAGAACAAGATTTCTATTTTTCAAAGATTTATTTAGCATTAGAAACTTTAGACACGCTAAAACCGACTTAGATTTTTAAGTTTTATTCTTAATCTAATAGAAAAATATTCAAAAACAAACAAAAACAAATTCTTTCTTTTTTTAAACTATAAAGGAACTTTAGGCTCACAGTCATTTATAATAACAAAATCTCAACTTCTTAAGTAATCAGCCTTTTGATTAAAGTAGGTGAAATATGAAATCAGTCTTCATCGGAATTTCAATTGAGGCACATAAATGAGATCTTACCTCCTGTTGCACATTTTACATGTGCCCACATGTTGCACAGAACTCCAGAACCAAAACATTTTAAAGAAAAACATGTTCAAGTTCAGAATAATTTCGAATAATTTTATAATAAATTAATTAGGGGCATTAGTTGCAACTTGCCCCATGAAAGTGTTACAACATACTGCAAGGTTTTTCGAAATAACTGCTATAAAAAAATATATCCCGTATTTGGTGTAAAATTACAGTTAACACAATCGAAATAAACAACTGCTAAATGTATTTGAATAAATCAACAACTGCTAAACAATTTGCAATCAACAATAATCAAAAAGTACTTGTTGCTACTTGCCCCTGTTACAACTAGCTCCCCGCTCCCCTACGTATATGTGAGTTCGAATTTGTCAATTTGAATTAAATTCTAATAGATCGATTCGAGTTGTATGTCATAAAATATATTGCAAAAATTCTATACGTTAAAATCCACGCATACACCGTACATTAGCGAATGAAAACCTGAAAAATATAAATGGGGAAAGCTTGCTAAAGTAGAAATAGTGTAATCAAAATTGCGAAAATCACGCCTAAGTTGATAAGAAAACTAAAATCAAAAATTGTTAAAATGAAAATCTTTCAGCTCACTGACGACCTTTGAAAAACTATTGAAGTAACTTTAATTACATTTTATAACACGTAAGCGTTAAATGTAAAATGATTAAGAGCAAACCATATTTTAAATTAAAATGCCCCTGAAGCTTAACTCGCCAGATCAACATTACAAAAACCACCAGTTGTGCCAGCGCAAACAAATTAAAAAATTGTTTTCAAAACCATAATTTCATGAATAGGTTGTAAGAGCATCAACTGTTTGTGTCATTCTCGAGACGAAAATTACGAAGAAATTAATTTGTACAAAAACAAATAACTAGGTGATTAAAAACCCAGCAGCAATTTACTGAAATCCTAGAGGCAATTCTGCGCATTGAGACGCCGGGGATGCTTCTGTTGCATTGTGTCAATGTGCCTGGAGCAAAATACCTGGAAGCGCGGAAATATTAGTCAACCGCGATTTCGGCATGCAACTTTCCCTAATTAACCAAGCAATGCTGGTCGGAGATTATGAAGGGTTGGCTTGGCCCTGGTCGGGCGTTGTTAAAGTGCATCACTAAATTGAAGATTCCGCCTAGTCAACGGACAAATTGGCTACAATTTCGACTGATGGGCGACATCCCCATGCTACAAACAAAAGCCCCTGGCGGACGTGAATTCGTCCAGTCGTAATTAAGCCATTTTGTTAGGAATTAATAGAAAGTTTGATGGCACAGGGAACTGTCTCTGAAACTCCGCTTTTACACCAAACCCCACACCTGGCACCATACCTGAATTGAAGTTCCGCGCGTGTGAACTGCCACCGGATCGGATGGAATTGGCCACATGTGGTGCAATTGCTCCTGCCGCCCCGCCGCGCCCAAGTGTGGTCTCGACTTTGCGAGTATGTGTGCAGAAATGGTCGAAAATTTTGTGCGGCATTTCGGGCAAATGATACGCGAAAATATCCCCGACCAGAGAGTGAATCCGCTTTAGTCCTCTTTCTTGTTCGAAATGGGAAATGTTTTCCACTTCGTGGAGCATAAAAGGCTTCTATAATTCGGATGGCTTAAGTGGGGTGGAGGTGGCTACACCACCGCCGAATCGCAATACCTAGATCCAGAGTGATAGGTGAGCTAGATGGAACCAAAGTACGCAGTATGCCAAGTTTTAGTCCCCAGGTTGGGGAACAACTGCATCGTAATTAAATTTAATGTGAGCTAAAATGTTTTGGATTCAGCCCAACTGCCCTCGCGAATAATTTTGGGCTGGTTTGTAGGACAGGCCGCACGAGAAAAGGTTTATGCGCGGATGTAGGATTCGCCAAAAAGAGGAATTGGCTATTAATTACTTCGGTACACATGTCTCTCGGGTAGCCGGGATATGTTCGCAGGGGGTACGGTCGCGTTTGCAATCATATTTTGCTTTAATTTCTGTTTTTGGCTCACCCGGACATTTTACGGTTTACGTCATTCGACCAAATTCCTTCTGTGGGTATGTTAGATTATGAGTGATGCTGAATTCTTTGGCTTTTGATGCTGTTAAAGCTTTTTGTTTGCTGATTAGCACAGGTAAATAGATAAAATCTGATGGGTTTGGAGTGTTCCATTAATTGCAGTGGTTTTAAGGCATATCTGCGTATCTTTGAAATATGTACGAAAAGACAATTTTAGGACAAAGTATAGGACAGTTTGGGATATTTGGTTACAGTTCGAACAAATAACGGACAGCACAGATTATTTTGGCTTTTTGTCCAAAATTGATCTTAATGGAGAATTTGGAACAATTTGGGACAACATATAAAATATATAGAAAAGGCAACTAAAATTTAAGAGCAAATTTACTATAAGATGTTTTTTTTACACTTCAATTTATAGGATATTTTAAACTTTAATATGTCAACATTCGATTCATTTCAAACTCCTAGTACTACAGCATGATTGTATCATTTATAATCTTAATAAAATTGCCCTACTTTAATTTTTCCTTAAGGTGCAAAGTTTTAATCATCGAAATCGGTGCCGCCACACTCCAAAAGCGACATAATCAAAATGCGTCCGTCATTCCACTCCATTTCGTCTGCACCCTCCTCCTGAGCTGGTGGGTGGAAATCAGTTTTCAATCTGCTGTATGACACCAATTTTTTCCAGCAGTCGACGGAATTGATTTATTTACGTTTAGACTCAAGAAATCATTGGGATTCGACAAGCCGCGATAGCGTTTCTCACCACGTCATCGCCCGCACCGTCGCCGATGTCCGGGGGTGTGGGTGGAAGCCGCCTACTGAAAAGAGGAAACAATTTTTCCACAATTTACATATTTTTGCCTATTTTCCCTCTGTCCTCGCTTTTTGCCCCCATCTTTTCATTTCATCACGCCGAGGGGCTGTTGCTTGAGCGGAGCCCGTTTACTAGGACAAAAATTGTCACAAGGCAAAAAGGCACCCGAAGTGCGTGCTTCCTCTGCTCGCCTATGTCGCCGCCTCCTCTGGAGCGTTAGGGGTAAAAGCCAAAACCCAAAAAGTTAGAAAAAAGGGGAAATCCAGTCGTAACTGCCGAAAAAATGTGTCCCCATCCGACCCGGCTGCTGCCGAGCCCGAGAGATGATTTAGCCGCCGGGTCGGGCCACCGAGGATCCTGCGGGAGGTGAGTGACTCCGTGACATATGATTGTTGTTCCTTCACAGATGGATTGTATCATCAATTTGATTAAACGTTCAATTTCATGATTTATTGAAGATGGAGATCTTGTAAATGGATTTCGGGTAATGTCAACATATTCAGAAGCCTTCTTGGCGATAGCGGCGGGGGTGGTGTCCGGATCTGTTCTAGAACAGGGACGCTCCTGGGATACTATCTGAATGTCACCGTCGGCTCTGGATGAATACCTCCGCCGGGATAATTCGCGTGGTTGGGTCAAAATCGATTGATAGCATTTGTACCGGCCATAATTAATCGGCGCTAAAGGAAA